>CM048755.1:658113800-660513800 GCA_026315105.1 Locusta migratoria | reverse complement strand
ATTTGCAGCAGTAAGTGATTTCATAACATTTACGACCGATGCTGTCGTTTAGCTTGTTCACAAGAAATAGTTAAAAATGATTCTTATGATACTAAACTGCGGGGTCATCAGTCCCTAAACTTACAAACTACTTATGAAGCAACGTATACTAGAGACGACACAAACATCCATGCCCAAGGGAGGATTCTAACCCCCGACGGGGAACGGCCTCGCGCATTGGAGCATTGCGCCTCAATGCGCTCGGCTGCTCCGCCGCGGCACACAAGAAATAGGTGCTTACTTAAAACTGTCACATATTGTTCTCATTCTTGAAATTATCACAAAAGGTCACAACCAAGATTACCGTCTATGTGACTGGTAGGAGATTGTGAAAATACAGTTAGTCTAGAAACGACCGGCAGTGAGGTGGCAGCAGCGATGAATGGGACATTTATTTTTCAAGCGGATATTGTACGGAAACTTGGGTAAATGCAACAGCTTTACGGAGTGGAAGAAAACGGGCAATTGTTTCTGGCCCTGCCATTGGCCGTACCGTGTGTGGACGTTACTACTGTATTCGGAAAAATATACTTACGGAGAAGAACCGGAGGCGCATTTCATGGCCTGTGAAACAAAACCGCTTCCTAAACCGACAGGAATTTCTGCAGGCAGTGAATGAAGGTCCATCTCAGTCTGTTAGGAAGAACTTTGCGACGGGAATTTTCAGTGAACATTCGTACTATGAATACGCTATTAATGCCCTTATTTTTCATGACTAAAACTGTGCCGGCCGCGGTGGCCGAGGGGACTGAGGCGCTCCAGTCACGGTCTGCACGGCCACTACGGTCGGGGGTTCGAATCCCCCCTCGGGCATGGATATTTGTGCCGTCCTTAGTTGTAAGTAGTTCATAAGTAGTTTGTAAGTTTAGGGACTGATGACCCTGTAGTTAAGTCCCATAGACTCTACAAACATTTGAACATTTTTGAACTAAAACTGTGTGACGTGGTGCGGCAAATGCTGTGGCAGATGGTATTCAGCGCCTCCCACATCCTTGGCAGCGTTTGGTGACAATAGCAGGGGACTACGTAGAGGGTCTGTAGTCCCAGGTTTGCCATGTCAACTGTGTGCGTACTGTGTTGTCATTCTTTTGATCCGTGAACGTCATATTGCGCAGTATATTACCGTAATAAATTAGTGTTACGATATTTCAGTGCTATTCATTGTCCACACACCATGTCCTTTCGTCTGTATATGTCACATATTCCAACAGGTCTGGTATCTGCAAGGGAAAAAAATATTTGCCATGAATTTTGCCCCAACGCTCCTATGTGGATCATGTTGTAAGACCGGGTAGACCCAACACCGCCTTAAGAGTGTAGTATCACGTGACACGTGTCACGTGATCGTGTAGCCGACTGGCTGGCCGCTGGGGCACAGCCCATTGTCTCATAGCGACCAGCCAGCTATCGCGGCCTCATGACTTCTCTTTAGGCCGCGGAGTAGCCGAGCGTTCTAAGGCGCCTTGATGTGGAGTTCACGGTTACTCGGTGGTGTTGGTAAAAAGTGACACTGAATTCCCGCAATTTGGTGAATTTACGAGACCAAATCCTTGACCTGGATGAACGTATCTATACAACATTGTGGACTCACTTCAAAATCGAATACAGGCAGTTACGGAGGTTATCAAGCCCATGGGCGAAATTAAACGGTTTTAAATTATACTTGGAATGTTGTTTTAATGTGTCACTATTTTTTTCGTCTGGTGAGACAAAAACATTCCTCATGATCGCATAATTATATCGCAAATTAATTTCCTTTACAAACAAGTAGTCTACAGAGATCTATTCGTCGTGTCAGACGAGAAATCGTCGTTTCTCATATGCGTGTTTATCGTGTTTTACGGGAACTACTGGTTTTTTTTCCCAAACAACACGTTTTCAACTCCTTTTGCGAATGCAGCGTACTATCGGCGGTTTGCTTTTGCTTCGATTATTTGAAGGTAGCAAACCTGTAGGGCCCATTCGTAGTTTCAAAGAATAAAAAAACAGAATCGGAACAAGAATAAAGAAACAACTGCATCACACATGCAGCAGTATTAATAATAGTAGTAACAATAATAATGAGCACAAAATATGTTTGTTAAGTTTATGGGACATGTGGTGTCGCACAAGTACAAAGTGCGCGCTACCTACTTTCGCCGCGCGCCGCCATGCACGCACGGCGCGGCGTTCTTACGACGTCAGCCACGAGCGCCCTCTGCGACAACTCTGCTCGTGGCCACCACTGAACGACATCGTTCACTTGGGACTGAGATAGGAACCAGTTAGGACCTTCGGAATCAGATAGGCACCAGTAAAGACTTGGCTATCGGATAGGCACTAGGCAGGCCTCAACTATGTATCAGCATTCTGCCATATTGAACTATCTAAAAGTTAAGTATTGTATAAATTCTGTGCAATATATATCTCGTTATAATTTATTCTAGTGTTTCTAGTTTCTGGCTGCTCCCCTCCGTACCTGCACCAGCGCGCTATCTTTATTCCTGTGTCGGTCTCATTCCACTCGGCCACCGACACCTACGACGGAAACGAGACACAAAAGCGGCGACGAGGCTGGGACACAAAAGGACATAACTGCGGGATAATCAGTCCCTAAACTTACAAATTTCTTATAAACTTATACTAAAGACAGCACAAACATCCATACCCGAGGGAGGATTCGAACCCCCGTCGGGGAGCGGCCCCGCGCATTGAGGCATAGAGCCTCAATGCGTTCGACCACTCCGCCGCGCCATAATGAGCATAATTTAAGTAATAATTCTAGTAATAACGAAAATAATAATAAGTACACAAACAACACCACAGTGTCGTTCTTTCAGCAAAGATGGCTTCACAGTAGTGCTTGTACAAAGAAGTGTGAGACGGAAATTACTTTCGTGCACCGTGCACATTTGATGAATTCCATATTTGAGCATCCAACCTTGTAGAGTGCAGAATAGAAGAAAACTGCTTATAACACGGTGCTATAAGATCCGAACAGTCCTTTTACAGGTCAGGAATACGTTGTCCCGTTTAACACTCGAACAATTTTTCACCATTATACAGAAAAAAAGTTCGCATCACCCGAGCTTACACCGACTAACCTACAGTCTATCGACTTCTCCACTGGAGCTCAACCCCACATACTCTCAGATATGTGCTTTTCCTGTACTCCGCAGGACAGGAGTTGCTTACTACTTCCCGTTTACGCACGTCCTCGTGGACGGCAGCACACGCCAAGAATTATATAAAAGTTTATGTTGATAATTTGTCCGTATGCAACGTTTGCTATCGATCAGACTGTCAAATGAAGGTTTGGGGGTAAGGAGTCTTGATAAGGGCTGGGCGGCCGTTTCTTCCTGAGGTTCGAGTCCTCCTTCAGACACACACACACACACACACACACACACACACACACACACACACACTCATTATATATATTACACTGTTCAGATACGCTTCCAGTCGTAGTGTACGATAAGTTGAGCGTGTCTGGATGGGATAATTGGATAAGGCGACCGCTGGCCCGAAGCGGGGAATCCGGGTCGAATTCCGGTCCGCCGCGGCGGAGTGGCCAAGCACATAGAGGCGCTGTGTTCCGATGCGCGAGGCCGTTCCCAGTCGGGGGTCCCAATCCCTCCTCGGGCGTGGATGTTTGTGTCGTCTTTAGTATGAGGTAGTTCATAAGTAGTTTGTAAGTTTTGGGACTGATAACCCCGCAGTTAAGTCCCTTAAGCTTCACAAACATTTGAACATTTTGAATTCCGGTCCAACGCAGATTTTCAACTTCGCCATTGAATTTATTCCAGTGCTCTGGGCCAATATAAATGTTTGAATATCTCGACTTGGGTTTAGGTTTTGTTGAGACTGCGTACGGTAAGCTAGAGGCGGTGGCGGCCTTGCAGCGAGGCACGCGCGGGATGTGAACCTTGTCCCACATCGGCCGAGCCCCGCAGCTCCAGTTTTGAAAGGAGCTCCACCAACGCCGCTTCCAGCGTCCGCCGAATACAGCTAGCTCCAGTCTTCAACACGCCTCCTCTGTCCTACCACAAACGGAGTACTTGCCACGGCTACGACGTTAAGCTGAGTACCAAAGGTAACACGCTCCAAAAGCAGTGTAGTACGCGACAGTATTCTTTTATTTTGAATTTTTTTTAACAGACTCGCAACTGAAAAGCAACAGAATACACTATCGGTTTTACGAGGACTCGAAAAAAGGTCAGACATTGTCTAATTCAAGGAAACAGTGAGATATTTGCCAGATACAATCTTATTAAATTATGCAATACTTAAACAAGGTAACCAAAGTGGGATTCTAGGAGACATAAATAGCAATGGTGTTGTGAGTAGTCCTATTGTTGCGATAAGTATTTATAGCTGTATTATTATTTTTTAAATTTATTAAAACCTTCATTTAGACCAGCTCCCTGTGGGTATAAAGCTGGTCGTGAATTGTGGCCAATATTTAAATTCGGCCGGCCGCGGTGGCCGAGGGGACTGAGGCGCTTCAGTCACGGTCTGCACGGCCACTACGGTCGGAGGTTCGAATCCCCCCTCGGGCATGGATATTTGTGCCGTCCTTAGTTGTAGGTAGTTCATAAGTAGTTTGTAAGTTTAGGGACTGATGACCCCGTAGTTAAGTCCCTTAAGCTTAACAAACATTTGAACATTTGAACATTTACATTCGATTTATAGCTATAAAATGGATATGTGTATGTATGTTAGCTATAGACTGCAAGACAGCCGGCCGCGGTGGCCGAGGAGATTGAGGCGCACCAGTCACGATCTGCACGGCCACTACGGTCGGGGGTTCGAATCCCCCCGCGGGCATGGATATTTGTGCCGTCCTTAGTATTAGATAGTTCATAAGTAGTTTGTTTAGTTTAGGGACTGTTCAAAAAATGTTCAAATGTTTGTAGAACTTATGGGACGTAACTACGGGTTCATCAGTCCCTAAGCTTACAAATTACTTATGAACTAGCTAACAATAAGGACGGCACAAATATCCATGCCCGAGGGGGGATTCAAACCCCCGACCGTAGTGTCCGTGCAGACTGTGACTGGAGCGCCTCAGTCTCCTCGGCCACCGCGGCCGGCTTTAGGGACTGATGACCCCGCAGTTAAGTCCTATAAGCTATACAAACATTTGCACATATGAATTAATGCTGTGAAGTTTGTAACTGACCGGATCAAGATATTTATTAACATATATGTAAAATTTTGTCTGCCCTCGGAACGACATTTGTCTCGTTATTTGAGAAGCCAAACGTTAGTATCATGTGTTCCTTCTGTGCCTGTCAAGCTGCCACTTGGAGAGATACCTTCGCTTCCGTGACCGTGCTGACAAGGCCACTACTGTTGACTCTTTCTCCAGTAAGGGCGTTAATGTCATCCCGAGTGCCAGACGTGAAAGTTTACAAATACTTTAGACTGTGATGTTAGTATCTAATTATGAATGAAACAGGTAGAGGATTTTATAAGCATGGTATGCTTTGTGTTTATTCATATTATGTAGAACGTGGCAAACAATGAAATAAATATAGAGACAGATTTTATAGACATCTATACATATTATAAACAAAGTCCTCCCGCCGCATCTATCTGTCTGTCTGTCCTCGATAAACTAAAACAATATTTAACAGATTTTCACCAAATGGCGGTGTGACTCACGACGAAGAAATAAGTGAGTAATTCTTTAAGGTGCGTGGTAGTGGGTGAGTGTGGCGAGCAAACAACCGCGACACAGATAAATAAATACTCTTTTACCGTACATGTAAAAATACGATTTTTTTTATAATACGATACTTGCGTATTTCGTCATTCGAACTTAACAACTGTTAAGACATGACATAGTGTAATACTGACAAAAATAGCCGCGGCGGAATAGCCATAAGCGCTAAGGCGCCTGCTATGGTGCGCGCGGCCGTTCCACGTCGGAGGTTCGAGTCCTCCTCGGGCATATGTGTATGTGTGTGTGTGTGTGTGTGTGTGTGTGTGTGTGTGTGTGTAGTTCTTTCGATAAGGTAGTTCAAGTAGTTTGTTAAGTTTAGGGACCGATGCCACTGCACTTAGGTTCCATAACTTTACAAACATTTGAACATTTCGATAAAAATACATAAGTTTTTCAGATGCCAAAAGATGACATTTGAGTCGAAATGGAAGTTATGAAAAGAGGTAATTTCGTTTGTCATTGGACTGCAAGAGACACGCTTCTAAAGGAGTTCGAGAGCCCTGTCTGGAACATCGCGTATATCCCACACTATCCGTGCGAAATCTGGGCAGGTTGCCAGTTTAACACACATTTCTCTCACACCCTCCAGAAACACACCTAAATACTACAATGGTGGTCACTCAAAGTGCCAGGTGAAATTTGCAGCAAGCGTTAGCGGCGACTAGAGATGCACACGACATCACTGACACCAGCAGCGCTAGAATAAAGGAGAACAAGGCGGCTGCGTAGACGTACTAGAATTGTTTTTTCATGGGGTTAACCTGCGTAACCAGCTTCAATATGCCTCGTAGAGGACAGCGAACGGTTTTCGATCACGTTTTGGAGGCCGACTGACGAAGAATAGTTGCCTAGAGGAATTACAGATTATTCTTCAGAGAATTTTGTGAACGTGTCGGACGTAACCAACGCTAAGTAGATACAAGGCCTGTGCGCTGCCTGCCAAGAGTAGTCAAAATGTTCAAATGTTTGTACAGTCTATGGCACTTAACTACGAGGTCATCAGTCCCTAAACTTACAAACTACTTATGAACTACTTACGAACTAGGACGGCACAAATATCCATGCCCGAGGTGGGATTCGAACCCCCGACCGTAGTGGCCGTGCAGACCGTGACTGAAGCGCCTTAGTCCCCTCGGCCACCGCGGCCGGCCCAAGAGTAGTCGTAACACAAGCAAACTATTTGTTTTACGTAGCGTTGCGCTGGGCTTGGGAATACGTACACGTTGCGCACTGAGTTTCAGAACATTCTTAATGTTACGTATGCGATTCTCCGTGAAGAATTTTGCAGGCATGAGACAAAATGCCTAATACGAATCGTCCAATTAAAAAAAAATTAAAAAATAAATAAATAAAAAATATAATAAAAATGTTCAAATGTTCGTAATTCTATGGGACCGAACTACCTTGGTCTCAGTCCATAGTCTTACAAACGGCCGGCCGCGGTGGACGAGGGGACTGAGGAGCGTCAGTCACGGTCTGAACGGCCACTACGGGGGTTCGAATCCCCGTCGGGCATGGATATTTGTGCCGTCCCTAGTGTTAGCTAGTTCATAAGTAGTTTGTAAGTTTAGGGACTGATGACCCGTAGTTAAGTCCCATAAGCTACACAAACAAACATCTTACAAACTACTTAAACTAAGTTAAACTAACCTAAGGACAACACACACATCCATGCTCGAGAGAGGATACGAACCTCCGACGCGGGAGGCCGCGTGACCGATAACCTGAAGTTCCGGACCGCTCGGCTCCTCCCGCGGGGCGTCCGATTCCAATATGGGTAAGATGTCTTACTAATCGTTCATAAATATCTTATAGAAGAACAAATTTGTCCGTGAATAACACAAATAACACGATAAACATTCCGAAACACAGTGTGCGACGTGCACGTGTTCCCAAACTCAGCACAGCGCTGCTAAGAAAAATAGTTTTCTTGTGTTACGACTACTCTTGGCAGGTAGCACACAGGCCTTGTATCTAGGTGGCGTTGACGTAATCAGGAAACATAGTTTTGGATCTGTGAGCGCTGGTTGCAGAAGAGAACGACGGACCGACGGGAGCGATTACAGCAACCTATTGCACCACTGTGCGTGATGACAGGCCTATTGTGCGCATGGCAGTGATGGATCACTCTGCCACAACACCGACCATATCACAAGAAATTCGGTCTGAGGCGCAACAAGCAGCGTCAAAAAATGTTCAAATGTATGTCAAGCTTAACGGACTTAACTGCGGGGTCATCAGTCCGAAACTTACAGGCTACTTATGAACTACCTTATACTAAAGACGACACAAACATCCATGCCCGAGTGGGGATTCAAACCCCCGACCGTAGCGGCCGTGCAGACTGTGATTGGCGCGCCGCAGACCGCTCGGCCACTGCGGCCGGCTGCGTCTTTTCAGCAGTGCATTCGCCTCGACTCCATTTTTATGGGCGATAAAATCTTAGAGAGACAGAGTGTATATTTGACTAACGGACTGGCCTTCCCGTTTCGCGACGTACGTCCCATGCAGCAGTTTTCATTATGCTGAGTGACTTTGGGATGGCTCACATTTCCTGAATCAGTTATTCACTTTCTCTGACGCCACTCCATAGACAGAATTTTCTCTGCTGTTGTAATATGGTCTGGTTCTGTCGTTTCGTCTGCAGCATATTTTTATTTCTGTCGAGTGTATCATTTGCGAACACTTCAGAATAATGAAGTATCTTTAGTTGGACAAGAAATGCCTGTCATAACACACCGAAAGATGACAGCCAAAGTTTACATGAACCTGCAGAGGGACAGAAATCCCAAAACCTTTTCATTGTTTTTCCTTTCAACTTCAGTGTGATTTTCTTATAATTACTATTTCTTTATATGTTAGGTAATTATGACAACATTTCACGATTCGTGATTGCATTCAAATGAGTTTAAAATGTAAATTGCTACTAGGTAATGAAGGTAATCCATTGAAGAGACAAACATGGAAGAATGGACAGTGTCTTCTTTAAAGATTTTTCTGCATGACCGGTAAAGGTATAAAGTTGAAATTTGTCACAGACCACGGTCTACGTTCCCTTTGATGTGTAGGGAATTTAAGCTTTTAAGTAAATGCAATCAGAAGAGACGGCTATTAACGTAACAAATTTAGTTGCTCACAAACTCACTCATCAAACTCTACAGGGTTTATCTAGACTTAAGAAACTTGACAAGCAGCTAGGTTTCGCCGCGGTGGAGTAGCCGAGCGGTCTAAGGCGCCTCGCTGCGGAGCGCGCGTTTGCTCGCAGTCGGAGGTTCGAGTCCTCCCTGGGGCATGGGTGTGTGTGTTTGTCCTTAGGTTAGTTTAAGTAGTTTGTAAGCTACGGACTGATGACCACGCAGTTTGGTCCGATAGATTTACAAACATTTGAATTTGAGCTAGGTTTCTCGGTAGAAGTTAAGGGGAAGAAAACAAAAATTTCACAATTATATCACATAAAAAAATATTCACGAGGAAGGTATGTGTATTTAATTTAACAATATTTCGTGCTAATTGGCTGAACTAGATGAAATAGTGAACTCTGATACAATAAAAATTATATCTTTCCCATCTAGTGATGATAGAAGCCCGAGATGAGGTTCGACATCCTACACAAAATCGACTGAAGCGTTCCATAGCGTAACAGCAGTAGCCCTACGGCTGGCTACCGTTCGAAACTTCCGTTAAATCTTATCTGTAACGGGAACGGGGCTACAGCACACCAAGTGAACGCTTCTCTAGCTACCCCTAGCACCATTACTTATTAATAAGTAAGTGGAACATTATACCAGCGAATGTGGAATTACACCAAAATTAATGAAAATTTATACTCGTGGATGTGGAATTACATCAAAAATATAAAATTAAACCGAAAGCTCGCAAGTTGTATTGTTCTTGGGATATATAGCATGTCGAGATTCCTGATGAATCTTCTATATCAGGGCCGTTCAGCAAATGCGATTTGGGAGCGCGGAGCAGCGAGAAGCAAACAGAGCGGCAGGCGGGAAGAGCGCGGCCAGTGGCAGCCGTCAGCGCATACAGACATGGCGATCAGCTCTGACAGCAGACCCTCAACATCACTCTTTTTAATCCTGGATGGGAGGAGCTTTACCTTTTTACTGAGCACGATGATCGTGTCAGATGTTTAGTGTGCCACAAGGTATTAAACCGCAGTAAGTGTAGTGTCGCACAAGTATGAAGTGTGCGCCAAGTACTTTCGCCGCGCGCCGCCATGCACGCACGGCGCGGCGTTCTTACGACGTCGGCCACAAGCGCCCTCTGCTGCAACTCCACTCGTGACCACTACTGGACTGCATCGTCCAGTTGGGAATCAGGTAGGCACCAGTTAAGACTTGGCTATTGGATAGGCACTAGGAATCATCAGTAGGCAGGCCTCTATCTAAACTATGTATCAACATTCTACTATTCTGCTGCTCTCCAAGTTAAGTAATGTAATTTTTCGTTAAATATATCTCTTATACTAATCTAGCTTAGTGTTTCCAGTTTCTGCTGTCCCATTGGCTGGTCACCTCCGTATCTGCACACGCGTGCATCCTTTATTCCTGTGTCGGTCTCTTTCTACTCGGCCACCGACACCTAAGACAACCGGCGGAAACTAGACACAAAATTAAGAAATTCAATTTTCGACGTAGACTACGACAAATACGTCGAAGACGAACGAAAGGCAAGAATCCTTGAGCTGAAGGCTAGCTTTTCAAACGAATTAAGTTACCACTTAATAATAAGTTATGTTTGTAATGTTATGGCAATTGAAGGAATAAGACAAAATTGCTGCACTTATACTACAGTCTAACATAACAGTCACGACACTCGAGCGAATTTTTGTTACCCACCGTGATAGCAGCGCGCCAAGCGGCCAGCAGAGGGCACTAGTGAGGTGGCGGTATTTCGTGCATTGTAAATCGTCTTACTCGTAACTTATATTCGTTTTAGTGATGCTTTTGGAATGGGGCATGCTTGTAGCAAAAGTACCTCATTTGTCTTTTTTTAAAAAGATTTTCTAATGACACAGAGAGGGATGTAACACAATCATGCTGCTGAAATGTTTGTTAAGATACACCTGAAAACTGCATATATTTAAGTATGATCAGGGATTTTTGATCTTTTTATAAGTAGAAAAATTGCTCATGTATATAAGAACTATATACTGCAGTTTGATTGTCCAAAAGTACAGAAAAAATTCGTGAAAGTTCGTAAAATAAGAAGAAAGTCTTCTGGTGAGACACGGAAATACCGGATAGGTGTAGAAGATATTACTACAAAATTCAAATCTGGGCGTCAGCGGTCATTCTCGTCAGCTTTTTCGGAAAAATTGCAAAATTCAAATGTTTGTAAAGCTTATGGGACTTAACTACGGGGTCATCATTCCCTAAACTTACAAACTACTTATGAACTAGCTAATACTAAGGACGGCACTAACATCCATGCCCGAGGGGGGATTCGAACCCCCGACCGTAGTGGCCGTGCAGACCGTGACAGCCGCGCCGCAGTCCCCTCGGCCACCGCGGCCTTCTGTGAGAATTAGCTATATAATTTCTCATCGGATAGCTAAGCACTTGAAGCCATTTGCTGAAGGTGATTTTATTAAAGAATGCCTTGTATAGCGGCGGAAGAGCTGTGCACTCAACTAGTTCCGCAGCTTCTGTCTGTGCCACTATCTCGAGCTACTGTAATGCGCCGAATTGAAGATTTAGCAGAGGATCTGGAGGCTCAGCTGACAATGAGTTTTAAAGACAGTGTTGCGTTTTATTTGTCTTTGGATGACTCTCTCGACTTGTCACAGTACAGCTGGTAATTTTTATTAGGCCAGTAAACAAAATGCTGGAATTTCGCGAGGAGATGCTAGATCTCATTGCACTGACGGACATAACAACAAGTCAAGATATGTTCAATGCACTAGGAGCGGTTATGGAGAAGTTTGGTCTATCATGGGAATTACTAACTTCCACAGTAACGGACGGTGCTCCAGCTATGACTGGCGAAAACAGTGGCTTAATAGGGCGCTTCCAAAGGAAAATGTAGAATCATGATGTCCTGCTTATCCCTATACATTGCCTGCTTCATCAACAAAATTTTTGCTGCAAAAGCGTAAAACTGAATAATGTAATGAACTTGGTTGTAAAAGTTACTAACACTATTCGAGCAAAAGGATTCAATCATCGCTTGTTCAAAGCGTTTCTAGACGATATCGCTTGTCAATATGAAGATCTACCTTACCACTGTGAGGTACGCTGGCTCAGTCGCGCTAAACTTCTGGAGCGCTTCATGGAACTGAGACAAGAAGTAGCGTTATTCATGGAAATGAAGGGCGAAACTGTTCCTGAACTGTCGAATGATAAACGGATTTGTGATTTAGCTTTTTTAGCTGATGTTATAGGGCACCTTCGCGACTTGTGTGTGTCGCTTCAAGGAAAGGATATTCTCATCATGCATTTCTTTGACAAAATAAAGGCATTTAAAATGAAACTGTCGCTTTGGGAAAGACAGCTGCAAGCGAGAAACGTCTCTTACTTTCCGAAACTATCACCATTAACAAACGTTGCGCCGGCCGCGGTGGCCGAGGGCATTGAGGCGCTCCAGTCACGGTCTGCACGGCCACTACGGTCGGAGGTTCGAATCCCCCTTCGGGCATGGATATTTGTGCCGTCCTTAGTATTAGCTAGTTCGTAAGTAGTTTGTAAGTTTAGGGACTGATGACCCCGTATTTAAGTCCCATTAAAAAAAAAAAAAAAAAAAAAAAAAAAAAAAAAAAAAAAATAAAAAAAAAAAAAGGTGCCACTGCTGTAGATTTTGGAGAGTATACAGATCTGTTAAGAAAACTGCGTACTGAATTTCTGACAACATTTTCTGATATTTCGCGATTGGAAGCAGATATAGAAATTTTTACTTCTCCATACTCTGTGGACGTTGATACTGTAAGTCGGCCTCTCCTAATGGAAGTCATGGATCTTCAGTGCGATTCAGAACTGAAAGACAGATATCAGAACAGAAAAACGTTAGGTGGGGTTTACAAATATTTGTCGCAGAAATGTTACCCAAAACTTTATAGATATGCAGCACGGATGCTTAGTCTTTTCGGGTCAACATACAGTTGTGAGCAATTCTTTTCCGCGATGAAAATGTGTAATACACGACTTCGATGTTCCATTTCAGATTATCATCTGAAAAGTGTTTTAAGACTGAGCTGTGCTAAATCAGCCATTCCCAACAACGAAGCACTGACCCAAAACAAAGTTAATAAATTTAGAAAACAGCAACAGAAAACGGAAGTTGATTAATTTCGTATATTTTCATTGTTGTAACATTTCCTGGCTTAGCCTCCCAGCTTGCCAACACCCATTAACTTTTTTATTTAGTAGGTTCAAAAATGTTCAAATGTTTGTACAGCTTATGGGACTTAACTACGGAGTCATCAGTCCCTAAACTTACAAACTACTTATGAACTACTTACGAACTAGGACGGCACAAATATCCATGCCCGAGGGGGGATTCGAACCCCCGACCGTAGTGGCCGTGCAGACCGTGACTGAAGCGCCTTAGTCCCCTCGGCCACCGCGGCCGGCATTTAGTAGGTATTTGCATTCATATTGTCCTTATTTATGTAGTGAACATGTTTTAGTGAAACTTCCTGGCAGATTAAAATTGTGCGCCGCAACCGGGACTCGAACCTGGGACCTTTGCCTTTCGCGGGCAAGCGCTCTACCGACTGAGCTATCCAGACACGACTCACGATGCCGCCTCACAACTTTACTTCCGCCAGTACCTCGCCTCCTACTTTCCAAACTTCACAGAAGTTCTCCTGCGAAACTTGCAAGACTAGCACTCCTGGAAGAAAGGATATGGTGGAGGCATGGCTTAGCCACAGCCTAAGGGATGTTTCCAGAATGAAACTTTCACTCTGCAGCGGAGTGTGCGAAGAAATGAAACTTCCTGGTAGATTAAAATTGTGTGCCGAAACCGGGACTCGAACCTGGGACCTTTGCCTTTTGCGGGCAAACGAGGCGAGATCGTGAGTCGTGTCGGGATAGTTCAGTCGGTAGAGTGCTTGCCCGCGAAAGGCAAAGGTCCCAGGTTCGAGTACCGGTTCCGGCACACAATTTTAATCTGCCAGGAAGTTTCATATCAGCGCACACTCCGCTGTAGAGTGAAAGTTTCATTATGTTTTAGTGAATTTGAAAATCTGTTTGTCTGTAAATGTATTGTAATAGGCTTTTTCATTAAAAGTTGTAAATGTTAGATGAGAAGTTTGTCTCATTTTTACTGTGATTCCCCAGTCGTTCGCCAGAGTGGTGATTTCTTTGTCCCTGTTTACGGCACAGGAGAATAAGCGTGGCTCGCACAGCGCTCTCGGCTGTCACTGCCAGGCGAGCAGTCAAGTGCTGCACGCCCCCGCACGCAGAGCAGAGACGGAGCCGCAGCAGAGAGCGGAACACGCTGCTCCAGAGGGCGCTCCGCTGTTCTATATACTTCCTACTTACACGTACCCACATTTTTAGAGCTATCTCAAGATGAAATAAGAATTCCCAAATCTTAGAATATCAGGACTTAAAGATGACCATTGTATGTATAGGGTTGGAATTACAAAGAGAGGCCAGAATGAGTAACGTTTAAGAAGATATCATCGGAGTAGTGAAGCAACTTAAATCGCTTAACAAGAACAAGTCTTCTGGTCCGGACTGTATACCCATTACATTTCTGTCTGATTATGCTGAAGCGATATCTCCTTACTTAACAGCCATATAAAAAAATGTTCAAATGTTTGTTTAGTCTATGGGACTTAACTACGGGGTCATCAGTCCCTAAACTTACAAACTACTTATGAACTACTTACGAACTAGGACGGTACAAATATCCATGCCCGAGGGGGATTCGAACCCCCGACCGTAGTGGCCGTGCAGACCGTGACTGGAGCGCCTCAGTCTCCTCGGCCACCGCGGCCGGCAGCCATATACAACCGCTCTCTCAAAGAAGGATCTGTACCAAAAGATTGGAAGTTGCACAGGTCACACCTATATTAAAGAAAGGCAGTAGAAGTAACCCAGTAAACTACACGCCTATTTCATTGACGTCAATTTGCTGCAGGGTTTTCGAACATATCCTGTATTCAAATATTAAGCATTACCTCTTACAGAATGATCTGTTGACCCAAGATCAACATGAATTTAGAAAATATCATTAATGCGAAAAACAACTAGCTCCTTACTCACACGAAGTAATGAGTGCTATCGACAAGGGTTCTCAAATTAATTCCGTATTTCTTGATTTCCGGAAGGCTTTTGCCACCGTACCTCATAAACGGCTTTTAATCAAATTGCGTTGTTATGGTACATTGCCCCCAGTTTGCGACTGGATGGGGGATTTCCTGTCAGAGAGGACACAGTTTGTAGTAATAGATGGTAAGGCATCGACTAAAACAGAGGTGATATCGGACGTTCCACAGGGTAGTGTCATTGCTCCTCTGCTGTTCCTTATTTACATAAACAATTTGGGAGAAAATCTAAGCAGCTCTCTTAGGTCGTTTGGAGATGACGCCGTCATTTACCGTCTAGTAAAATCATCTGAAGATCAAAACCAACTGCAGAACGATCTAAATAAGATATCACTATGGTGTAAAAATTGGCAATTGACTCTAAATAATGCGAAGTATGAAGTCGTTCACATGAGTACGAAAACAAATCAGTTAAACTTTGTTTACAAGATAAATCAATCAAACGTGAAGGCCGTAAACTCCACAAAATATCTACGAATTACTATTAATTCAGACTTAAACTGGAAAGAACACGTAGATAATATCGTGGGAAAGGTGAACCAGAGACTGCGTTTTATTGGCAGAACCCTTAAAATATGCAACAGAACTACAAAAGAAACTGCATACACTACGCTTATCCGTCCATTTTTGAAGAACTGCTGCCCAGTGTGGGATCCTTATCAGTTGGGTTTGACGGAGGACATCGAAAGAGTCCAAAGAGGAGCAGCTCGTTTCGTATTGTCACGATACAGGGGAGACATCGTTACGGAAATTATAGAGGATCTGGGATGGAAATCATTACAACAACGGCATTTATCACTGCGACGTGGGCTTCTTACGAAACTCAAATCGCCAACATTCTCCTCCGAATGCGAAAATATGTTGTTAACTCCCACTTACATAGGTACAAATGATCATCAGAATAAAATACGAGAAATCGGAGCTCGAACGGAGAGATTCAGATGTTCTTTCTTCCCGCGCGCTATTCGAGAATGGAATGGGAGATGAAGAGTATAAAGGTGGTTCAATGAACCCTCTGCCAGGGACTTAAATGTGATATGCGGAGTATCCCATGTAGATGTACTTATATACCTAATAGTTCACATTTCTGCACACCTTCACAGTAGAACGCAACAAAAATATTTGCAATAATTTACAACTTGCTGATGCATGAATGAAGACGCTGAAAGTATTACAGGCAATGAAGATACAATTAGACTCGTAACAGTTCGCACATACACCAATAAAAAGTCGAGTAGAAGGTGAGTAACATGGATATACGTAAGAATCACTGCTTACCTCACCTTTTACTTTGATTTTCAGCATATAAATATACCGTTTGCTCAAGGTAAATTGGACATCTCGAAATTTTACTGTTTCCCGATAGCCCTATCTTGCCTGTGTGATGTTTCAAAAATGTTCAAATGTTTGTAAATCTATCGGACCAAACTGCGTGGTCATCAGTCCGTAGCTTACAAACTGCTTAAACTAAGGTAAACTAACCTAACGACAACACACACACACATGCCCCAGTGAAAACTGGAACCTCCGACAGCGAGCAACCGCGCGCTCCGCAGCTAGGTGCCTTAGACCGCTCGGCTACTCCACCGCAGCGTGTGATGTTTGTCCTTAATTATGACAGGTATATTTCTTGAGTGCTGTGGGATTCGTATCGTCGTTGTCTGAAGTACAGTAGGTCACATTCTTTGAATGAAATGTTGTGTATAGTGTATGATGTCACCCGAACTGGTTCGTTTAATAAGGTTGTGATTTCTTTCCACTCCTTGATATACGATGTACGCCTAAAATAAACAATTTTCAACCAAGGTGTAGAAAGTGTCATTACCACCAAGACTAAACACTACCTGAAATGTCATTAATTTTACAGAATAATTATTTCTACTGGCGAAAATACTTTTCCTTCTTTCTACAAATGTTCCCTCTACTATTTTCGAAAGTTTTATTCAGTAAAGCAATTGCATGTAATAACAACTTCAGTTTCGTATCTAATATATGAAAATTAATATTTGTTTGTCTTTTTGTTCATATTTTATGCCGTATCGTACATCCGATTGCGATAAAACTTTGTCAACTCATTAGACTTACGCATAATAGTTCGCGATCTGGAGCGCGCACTTTAGTTCGCGGCAGGAACTAGTTCGTTCTTTTAGTTCGTCCGCTCCCAGTGACCGCTGAGCGGCGTGGTCTGCGCATGCAGGTGGAGGGAGAAGTTCCCCACCTAGCTGCTTCATGCGCTTGCTGCTTGAGCCGCTAACGATATCACGCAAACCAAAAGAAACAGTTTGTGAATAATTTCTCGCGTTTAAGTTTAGAGTTATCTCTATATCTTAGCATTATCGAATTTATTAGTCAGATATTGCAGAGTGCAGTATACTTCAAAACAGAAATTTTGTAGCACTGAACTATGTAATCTAGCAGGTAGACGCTCACCTCGAAATGGCTCTCAACAGATGAAGGCAAAAACGTGATTTTTAATTCTGCTGCGCGCCCTCTCGGTCTTCGGAAAATAATCCAACGAACTCAGAAGCAAGATACGTTTGGCATAATAGTTCGCGACCGGTAGCTCTCCTTTTAGTTCGCAGCTCGGCCGCGAAGTAGGTCGCTCTTTTTAGTTCGCTCTTTTTGGCTTTTACTACCGCTACTAAAAGAGCTCTTTCTTTTATATAATGATCAGTGTTGTATCGAAAGTTAAGCCAGTCCGGTCAACTTCACACTTATTACAGAAATTGATTTTGATTAAGTTAACAAATGAAGTAGAAGAAATTTTTGATCTTCACGCTAGTGACATTGATGACAATGGGTTTCGACCTTTACATTCTGACGACAGGCACTAAACTACAGTTTTGTAGCTAATTAATTCCATACGGGTTCGTTACTTTACAGTGTTAGTGTCGCTTATACGACGTTATCCTCAACATTCTACCCCGCAAGCCGTCCCTCCGAAACAAAGGATTGTACTCGCCCTGCACCGAAGACAAAAATGCGTTTCTGGGCGTGGGAACTTGGTTGAGAGGGGGTTGACTAATGACTTCCCTCAGTACCTGTTTGCACAAACCATATACGACGTTATCCTCAACATTATCATGAAGGCGAGAGAAAATGGTTGATGCATAATTTCTCGCATATAAGTGCAAACAATGTTAAGTTTTGAGTTCTCTTTACTTCTTTACACTACGGAATACAGGTTATATTTAGACAAGAAAATTTTTGGCAGTGAACTATGAAACTACAGCTGAGCTGCATCTCAGCTGGAAATGACGGTAACTGGCAGAAGGAAATTACGCGATTCAGCCGTCTCGCGTCCTCTCGCTGTTCCCCGTCAGTCTTCGGAAAAGGAGCGGACGAACTAAGAAGAGAGGGATCTGCGAACTAGTTCGCGTAGTTCGCCTGTGGGAGCGCTCTTCCGAACTAGTTCGTTCGGGTACTACACAAGACTACAACTCATTGCTTGCACTCGCGTGAAGGTATACTAAAATTAACTTCGTATGGTGCATGACGGATGATGCTTTACAATTAGTTAATTCGTTTCTTACGCCTTCATGCTGAAATGGATGGACTGATATGAATGAAATTTAGAACAGAGGTAGCTTATAGCCTGCATTAATACATGGGCTACCTTTCGTAAGCCACTGTACGGTGCGTGGCGGAGGGTACCTTACAATGGGTTAACACGTTTGTTACTCTTCGCGCTGAAACGACTGGGCGGAAATGTGGAGCCGGCCACGGTGGCCGAGGGGACTGAGGCGCTCCAGTCACGGTCTGCATGGCCACTACGGTCGGGGGTTCGAATGCCCCCTCGGGCATGGATATTTGTGCCGTCATAGTTCGTAAGTAGTTCATAAGTAGTTTGTAAGTTTAGGGACGGATGAAACCGTAGTTAAGTCCCATAAGCTTTACAAACATTTGAACATTTTTTTTTTTTTTCTTTTGGAAATGTGGAAGGAAGATATGGGCTACCTTTCGTAAGCCTCGGTAGGTGCACGACGTAGGGTACGTTACAACAAACTTCCAAATTGTTTGACTGGTCACCATGAAAGTCAGCACATAAATGTATGTTTTCATGAAGGACATTTTTAAACTCTGTAAGCCAGCGAATTTAGCAGGGCGAATAAAACCTTGCGACTTTGTCACCGTTTGACCAGTCACTATGGAACTTGGCGCATATATCTATGTTTCCATTTATAGGAGGGAGAAGAGGAGGTGGAGGGACGGACAGAAAGGGGAGGGAGGAGACGGATAGACAGAAGGGAGAGAAGGAGAATGTGAGAGGGGAGATGGTGACTGACAGGTGAAAGGAGATGAACAAGCTAACACATTAAAATTACGAACATTATTTCCACAATTTTTTCTCCTGCGGCAGCAACGCGCCGGGTACCAGCTAGTTACATACAATTTTTATATTACTATTATTCATCGTGCCGTCAGAGTAATATGGGTCACGAAAATTTTTCCAGGAATGTTGTGGGTGCGAATACAAAGAAGATTGGATACCAGTACGTGGTGAACTATTTGGTGAGAGAGAAAAGAGAGGTGTGCCTGTCCTCATTAGGCGGCGGCGCTGCAAGGCCGCGGCTGCGGTATCGCTGCCGGCATCGCAGCACGCCCACCAAACGTTTCGCGTGACCAGGCTATCTGCCGACACACACGCCTTTTGCAAGTTATTTTCTGCCGCCCTGCTTACACTGCGCCCCATGCCTCTGCACAAGTCTTCCGCATCCAAGCGTGCTCCAAAATTATCACCTATATTTAAGAAATTGAGGCTGCTAGAAAGATACGGTTAATGACGTATTGTTCAAACGCATATAGGTTTCGAGATTTTATTGCAGACTTTAAATATAAGGAGAGGGGTTGAATTAAAATTTGTGCTGAGGCCGGGATTTGAACCCGGGACCGTCTACTTACTAGACAGACACTTTAAACCGCTCAGCTAACACAGCAGTGCGGATAGTGTGGTGTCAAATATTTGATACATATTTCAAAGGGGACATTGAGGCTCAATTAAGGTATGTGGTGTGGAGGGAGACCTGCTTGGAGACAGTCTGTGTAGCTTCATTATCTGTAACGCTGTGTTAGTTGAGCAGCTGAGTCTGCCTAGTCAGCAGAAGTGAGCCAAATTGTGTCCTGTAGGAGAGGATCATCCTACTCACATTTTACAGTTAAATTATCCTATGTTATTTTATCGATTTTACTGCTTAATTCAACGTATCATGTTGAATACGTTTTTAGCAAAACGTCCATCCTGTACCCAATAGCAGAAAGATTACATGTTCTTTTTCCTGCATTCTTTCCGTCTGTGGAAATGGTGCTAACTCCAGGGCGAGACGGCTTTCTAAATTTCTTTCCAAAGAAGGATGTTATCTTATTTTCTTGCTGTTTTGAGAATGTTCTGTTTTGTTCATTCGTCATGGCATGTGACATGCAGAGTTGTAGGGGTGGACAGGAGATCCCCTGAAAAAGTCCCGGGTTCGAATCCCGGCCACAGCGCAAATTTTAATCCAGCGCCTCTCCTTGTATTCAATACCTCTGATATAATGTAACAATGTATGTCTCGAGGATTTGAATTATTGTTGATATTTTTGTAGGTTAGTTATTGACGAAAATGGTCAAAAACTAGCGGAAATTCCGGACACATAAAGGTAGCACACCACCATTACGCCCGACAGTCAGACAATGATACAAGGAATTCGGAAGTGTCGCGGAAAAGACCATTTATCTGGAGCCCAAACAAATGAATGCATCAATCGTCCCTACGGTGGCAGCTATCACCCACGATGCTTAGGGCGCTACATAAGAGACGGAAGCTTCGTGCCCACAAGGTACAGTTGCTGCCTTCACTTCAAACAGATAATGGCCCAAAGCGCAAAGGGTTTGCAACTAAGATTCTAATCGCAAAGCCGCTATATGAAAAAAAGTTATTTTCACGAACAAAATTGATATCCGGAAGATAAACTGACACAATGAAACGATATGGAGCTCTGAGAATCCCCATTTCACCATGAAATTGTTTGTGGCAATCCAAAGGTAAACGTGTGGTGTGGTGTCATGTGTGTGCTTCGTGACCTTGTGGTAGAGCCGTTTTACTTGCCACAAACGTCAGTAACGTCGACAGTTTATCTGTACTCGTTGAAAGACCTTGTATTTCCACAGGGGCAAAGAAATGCAACCTGACATCTTACCATAGCAGGATAGTGCCCGTCCTGACTGGGTCTCGATCTTTGGAATTCCTTTTACAGGTTGGATGTCTGTCGCTAGATTCATTCCGACACAGACGTATTCATTCCCACTAGTTGTCGCTCTAGGTGGTAACACACTGGATTCGCATTCGGAAGGATGGTGGTTCAAATCCACCTCCGGCCATCCAGATTTAGGTTTTCGGTGGTTTCTCTAAATCACTCCAGGCAAATGCCGGGATGGTTTCTTTTGAAAGGGCACGGCCGATTTCCGGCCACATCCTTACCCAAACCTTCCGAGCGTAAGCTCCGTCTCTAATGACCACGCTGTCGACGGGACGTTAAACTCCAAGCTTCCTTCCTTTTGTCATCACTGTATTTATCCAACAGAGGACAGATGCTATCAAAAGTTACATCAAATTTCTCTTCCCATTTCACATACCCACACACATAATGGGTGGAAAATCGCTATCTGCAAGGACATAGGTAAGAAATTAATGATAAAGAAAATCATCCAAATGTTCACTGACAGGTTTGCGGGAGACCAGGGCTTCGACAAAGCATTGTTTATTTTTGATCAGGGGACATGAGAGACAGTCAAATAAAATTTTAAGAATTCTTCCGATTTCAGATTACTTTGAAAAAAAAAGTTCAAATGTTTGTAAAGCTTATGGGACTTAACTACGGGGTCATCAGTCCCTAAACTTACAAAATACTTATGAACTACTTACGAAATAGGATGGCACAAATATCCATGCCCGAGGGGAGTGCAGACCGTGACTGAAGCGCCTCAGTCCCCTCGGCCACCGCGGCCGGCCAGATTACTTTGATGTCAAATCGTTTGATAACGACAATTTCCAGTGACTGCCGTGTTTGGGGAAAAAGGAACTCCTTTTTTTATTTACCTCATGAATTATAAGTATTATTAAATCAGCTTAGAAAAACTCTTGAAGGATCTATTTGTATAGATAATTCTCGACTAATTCAGAACATTTATATTGGTATGGGAAACACAAACTTTTCTTTCCGGAGTACATTATAAATACAAAAATTTCTCCCATTTTTGAATGGAAAACGTTTCTCGCCAGTGATTCCTGTGAAAATGATAAGCTACTGGGCAACTTAGGAAGTTAGTGCAATCAAGTGGCATTAATATTTTGACTTATTTTAATCAAAACCTGAGTTGTGAGAGTGTCAATATCACTATTAGGTAACTCGTGGCTCGTAGCTCGTACGTTTGGAAACTGAATTTATAAGTCTCTCACCAACAGTTTTATTGCCCCCTTCCCAGTTGGTGAATCATCCTACACGCTCACACACACTACGATCACATGCGACACATCTTCCGGAAGGCGAAAACAGAATTTGGTAAACTGTTTTTCATTGCCGTGTTTACAGGCCTGAAGCGTATTTGCTAGCCGCGGCAGAATAGCCGAGCGCACGTAATAATAGGATGTGTTACATTGAGAAAAATGGACTAAACTTTATCCTATAATGCACAATACTGTATCTTTATTGCTTTCTTTTAAAATATAAAGTTGTATCTTTTGTGTCCCAACTTCGTCGCCGCTTTTGTGTCCCAGCCTCGTCGTAGGTGTCGGTGGCCGAGTGGAACGAGACCGACACACTGGTGCAGGTACGGAGGGGAGCAGCCAGAAACTATAAACACTCGAGTAAATTAGAAAGAGATATATTGCACAGAATGTAACAATACTTAACTTTTACATAGTACTGCAGAATGTTGATACATAGTTGTTAGAGGCCTGCCTAGTGCCTGTACAATAGCAAAGTCTTCACTGGTGCCTATCTGAGTACGAAGGTCCTAACTCGTTGCTATCTCAGTCCGAAGTGGCCGGTGTTCTTCAGTGGTGGCCACGAGCGGCGTTCCAGCAGAGGGCGCTGGTGGCTGTCGTCGTGAGATCGCCGCGCCGTGCGTGCATGGCGGCGCGCGGCGAAAGTAGGTGGCGCGCACTTTGTACTTGTGCGACACCACACCCCTCCCCCCCAAACCGCCGCGCCGTCGTGGCGTAGGGCTGAGGGCCACGGCGACGGCACTGGGAGGAGGGCCTGAGCGGGGGCGTTACTGGTGGGACGGGCGTCGTAGCTGAGGCCGGGATCGAGACGCCGTCCGCGCCCCGGCATCCGCCTTGCGATCCTCCAGGGAACCCGCCGAAACCTGGGGAAGGGCGCCCGCCCCCGCCCAGAGGGAGCAGGTCATCTTCTTCTGAGGTGCGTGGCCCAGGCTGGGGGGGCCCGCACGGTCCCGGAGTCCCTCTCGGTGACGCTGTCATCTGCGGCAGCGACAGCGGCGGCGACGACTGCGTCGGATGTACGTCGACGTCCATAGGGATCTCGTAGTCCGGGGACGAACGATGTGGTTGTGCTCCCTGGCGGTGAACTGGGTCTGGAATCAAGAAACCGGAGACAGGATCGCGCGGTCTGTGCAGGCGCAATTGGTTTGCGTGGCGCCGCAGCTCCGACCCGACTCGGTGCGTGGGAGGCTGCAGCAGGTGAAGGAGAGTGCGGTGACGGCGGCCGTGTAGCAGCTCGGCAGGAGACGGGCCGTCACGTGGCATGCACCGATACGTAGACAGGAAAATTTGAAGAGCTTGCTGCCTGGAGTGCTGACCTTTCATCTTTTCCATGTGTGACTTGAATGTTCGGACGAAACGTTCTGCTTCACCATTGGACTGAGGGTGAAAAGGTGCGGTGGTGATATGCTGAATGCCATTCACACGACAAAACTGTTGAAATTCCGCACTAACAAACTGAGGTCCATTGTCACTGACGATAGTTTCAGGCAAGCCTTCGATGCAAAACACTGATGTTAAGGCACTGATTGTACTAGAAGCTGTCGTTGAGTTCATGGCAATCACAAAAGGAAACTTGCTGAAAGCGTCTACAACAATTAACCAGCGCGTATTCCAGAAAGGTCCGGCAAAGTCAATATGTAAACGTTGCCATGGTCCCTTGGGGCGTGGCCAATCTGAGAAACGTTGCGGAGGAGCCGCCTGATGCTCCGCACAAACAGTACACTGTGACGTCATGCTCTCTATCTGAGCGTCCATACCAACCCAGGTACAATGACGTCTGGCCAATTGCTTCGTCCTAACAATGCCCCAATGTCCTTGATGCAGGAGGCGTAACACTTCTCGTTGCAGGGAACGAGGAACAATCACTCTTGCTTGGTCGTTGTCGGTATGCAACAACAGTACACCCTGACTTAAAGATAATGCATGACGTTGTGCAAAATAACGTCGAACCAGAGGCCGATCAATGTCTTTGGCTCTGGCAGGCCACCCTGAGCGAACAAAACGTGCTACCACACTTAGGTCTGCATCCGCAGCTGTTTCCTGTGCAACCCGACGAGAGTTCAAAGGAAAGTCTGCGACAGCGGAAGCATCTCTGGAGTCTATCTGACAACATGCCATTTCTGAAGAATCAAATGATACATCCTGGCCAACCGGAAGTCGGGAAAGTGTGTCCGCGTTGGCGTGTTTAGTGGTAGGTCGGTACAAAATCTCATACTGATAATTAGACAATATCAAGGACCATCTCTGAAGCTTTTGTGCCGTACGTGGCGGAATTGGCTTTGTGGGTGAGAACAACGACGTGAGAGGCTTGTGGTCTGTCAACAAATAGAATTTTCTGCCATAGATATAATGATGAAACTTTGTGACGCCGTAAATGATTGCTAAGGCCTCCTTTTCTATCTGACTGTAATTCTGTTGCGTCGGCGTCAGTAGCTTGGATGCAAAGGCAATAGGACGATCGTGACATCCAATACGATGTGAGATTACAGCGCCCAGACCGTACGATGAGGCGTCAACTGCTAACACTACAGGCTTCTGGGGGTCAAAGGGAATCAAACATGCATCACTGAGTAGTGCAGACTTTAAGTTGTCAAAGGCAACCTGGCAATCTTTAGACCATACAAAAGGAACATTCTTCCTACGTAAGTGATGCAGTGGAGCTGCAATCTGAGAGGCATTGGGAATAAATCTGAAATAATAGTTAAGCTTTCCCATCACTGCTTGCAATTCATGCACATTCTTAGGAGGAGGCAAGTCTTTGATTGCTCTAAGATGTGCCTGTAAGGGATGAATTCCTTGGGCATTAATCACATGGCATAGGTATTCTATTTCAGTTTGAAAAAACGAACACTTTGCTTTATTACAACGTAGACCTGCTGCAGTCAAAACTTTGAAAAGGCACTCCAGGTTTGCTAAATGTTCTTCAACTGTACGTCCGGATACCACAATGTCATCTAAATAGTTCGAACAACACGGTACAGAAACTGTCAGCTGTTCCAAAAAGCGCTGAAAAATAGCGGGAGCGGAAGAACTGCCAAAGGGTAGGCGTTGAAATTGAAAAAGGCCCATGTGAGTATTAATGACGAAAAACTTTTTTGACTCGTCATCAAGTGGAATCTGTAAGTATGCCTCTGCTAAATCAATCTTGGAAAAGAAACGAGACTGTCCTAATTTGTCCATCAGTTCGTCAGGTCTGGGCAGGGGATAAGTGTCTACAATTGTTTGACTGTTCACTGTTGATTTAAAGTCCACACAGAGACGAAGTTTTCCTGACGGCTTGGGTATAATTACTATAGGCGAGGCCCACTGACTCGCAGAAACAGGAGAAATCACCCCACTATCTTGCCAACGTTTAAGTTCTTCGGCAACTGTATCACGCAATGCGATAGGCACTGGTCTAGCTTTACGAAATTTTGGAACTGCAGAGTCTTTTAAAGTTACATGTGCCACGAAGTCTTTTGCACAACCTAGTTCCGGCGAAAACAAGTCACTGTTAAACTCCACAGCGTCTATGACATTGACTGTATGCACTGCTCTCGCACTATGCGAAGCACTGTTTCTAACGTTACTGTTCTTTGAGTTTTTAATTTGCATACACACAGACTGCACATGCCCCGATTTGCCACATTGATAACAGGTTGCGTTGCGACTAGGGCAATGAGCACGCTTGTGGCGAGACACACACTGGGGGCAAGATTTACGTACATTTTTCTGAAATGAACGTTGGCGCCCGTTATTCAAATTACTGTGTCTAACACTACGGGGCGACCTTTGTGTCGCACTTTTACTCTGGCTACTGTTCACTGTCTGTTCAGCACGGCCGGTAGAAAAATAAGAATCACTAGTGCGATACTGAGAACTACGGCTAGGAAAGCGTCCGTTGCGGCGCACTGAATTTACACTGTGGCTTTGCATTTCTACATCTGCTAAGTCAAAAGTATCATGCGCTTCTATAAGCTGCAGTACACTGTCTAATGAGGGGTCAGACTGTTTCAGAATTGCTGCTCTAATTCTGGGGTCCTGAATATTCTGCGTAATCGCATCCCTCAACATCACGTCACTATACGAAAGTCCACAAGAGCAAGTAAATTTACATTGGCGGGTTAAGCCCTTCAACTCCGTAATCCACTCTTGGTGTGACTGCTGCGGTAATTTTTTAAGTCTGAAAAATCGGTATCGTGCAGCGGCTACAAGAACTTTTCTCTCATAATGAGCATTCAGTGCATCTACAATTTGTTCAAAGTCTACATCACGAGGAGATGCGTGCGGGAATAGTTTTTGCAGTAACACGAAAGTTTTGGGGCCCACCACAGACAATAAAAGATGCTTAACAGTCTGACCTGTAAGTTGAAGAGCCGCGACGAGTTCTTGAAACTGCGCCAGATAATCACTCCATTCTTCCTCACGTTCGTTGTATTGGCGAAACGTAGGAAGTGTTGCGGCGGCAGGTGTGGGCTGCTGATGTGACGACTGTTGTTGTTGGTGAGCAGCCTGTGTCGTCAACTGCGACACGGCCTGGAGAAGCTGGGTAATTTGCGCCGTCTGTAACTGAATAATTTCCATTAAGTTTGGGTTCGGGGTAGTGGCCATTCTGACCGATTAGGCGCCGCGTATACAAGTAACTTAGTACAAAACACAAATGCAATATGAAAGAGGACGCTCTGCAACAAAAAAGTCCACAAAATACGTAACAGAATATGTTCCCCCAAAAATCTTATAATAAGGGTGGGTGGGCGGGAGCAATTTTTGCGTGCTCCGACTGCTGCTGTCTGGCTGCTGCTAGCGTGCTGGTCCAAGGTTCTATCACTCCTCGTCGCCACTTTTGTGTCCCAACTTCGTCGCCGCTTTTGTGTCCCAGCCTCGTCGTAGGTGTCGGTGGCCGAGTGGAACGAGACCGACACACTGGTGCAGGTACGGAGGGGAGCAGCCAGAAACTATAAACACTCGAGTAAATTAGAAAGAGATATATTGCACAGAATGTAACAATACTTAACTTTTACATAGTACTGCAGAATGTTGATACATAGTTGTTAGAGGCCTGCCTAGTGCCTGTACAATAGCAAAGTCTTCACTGGTGCCTATCTGAGTACGAAGGTCCTAACTCGTTGCTATCTCAGTCCGAAGTGGCCGGTGTTCTTCAGTGGTGGCCACGAGCGGCGTTCCAGCAGAGGGCGCTCGTGGCTGTCGTCGTGAGATCGCCGCGCCGTGCGTGCATGGCGGCGCGCGGCGAAAGTAGGTGGCGCGCACTTTGTACTTGTGCGACACCACAGTATCAACAGAATAAAATGAATTCGTTGCCTTTGGAAATACACACATAGTTGTGTTATATTTCGGGGAGGGGTTGGGGAGTCGTCAAAATATTTTTAGTTGAAAGGGGGTACTCAAAAAGGTTGCTAAACGCTGCTATAATGTATGTTTCCAATAATCTGTAACATGGATAGCTTTATTAGTTGCAGCAATAATGTGTTCCACTGGCCAAGTTTCGTCTCGTTTTGCAAATATCAGTAGATGTTAATGATCGTATGTTGAACCACACTCACAGGAGTCGCTCTCCTTACATTCCTATTTTTTCAGGTCGTATTGTATCTCTTGAGCGGTTAAGCCCTAGCCATGTCGAAAACGATAGAAGATCACCAGTAGCCAGTTGTTCTTTAAGTTTTATTAACGACTGATTTATCATGTTTCACCATAAATTTCCTTGCCGTATTGCAGGCTACTCGTCTACAAGTTTGGCAAATCGCATAATAAACATCGGCGGGACTTCAATCAGCTGTTTTGTATTTAGTATCCATATAGCAGGTGCCTGTTATCATTCCATTGGCCGGCCGCGGTGGCCGAGGGGACTGAGGCGCTCCAGTCACGGTCTGCACGGCCACTACGGTCGGAGGTTCGAATCCCCCTTCGGGCATGGATATTTGTGCCGTCCTTAGTATCAGTTAGTTAGCAAGTAGTCTGTAAGTTTGGGGACTGATGACCCGTAGTTAAGTCCCATAAGCTATACAAACATTTGAACATACCATTGTTTCCTCCTTGGAGTCAGCTGCGGCTTTCCTTCTGTTTTTTTTTTTTTTGTTTTTTTTTTTTTTTTTTTTTGGGGGGCGGGGGCGTGTAACTATCCGGACTGTAGTCTAAATATGGACGCCGCGAGAATGGCCGCACGGTTTCAGGCGCCATGATACGGTTTGGACGGCCGCTGCTGCCGGAAGTTCGAGTCCTCCCTCGGGCATGGGTGTCTCTGTTGTCTTTTGTGTAAGTTAGTGTAAGCAGTTTGTAAGTCTAGCGACCGATTACAACAGTAGTTTGCCGGCCGCGGTGGCCGAGGAGACTAAGGCGCTCCAGCCACGGTCTGCACGGCCCCTACGGTCGGGGGTTCGAATCCCCCCTCGGGCATGGATATTTGTGCCGTCCTAGTTTGTAAGTAGTTCATAAGTAGTTTGTAAGTTTAGGGACTGATAACCCCGTAGTTGAGTCCCATAGACTATACAAACATTTTTTTTGAACAACAGTAGTTTGGTCTCACAGATTTACAAACATTTGAACATGGTCTAAATGTGTTGAGCTGCCGTTGCTTGTGGGCAGCCAGACACGATCCGACAGGACTGATGACCTCCGCCGTTTTGTCCCTCTAAAACACACACACTGTGCGAACTGTCTTGTAAATTGCCACGTCAACAGGTATGAAGGTACATAGAGCCTCTTTGTAGACTATGTTTAAGATTTATTGATTTTTTAAGCAGTCGGATCACTCCCGGTAACTAAGATGTCGGCTAATTCTTACAATATGGGAGCACCAATTGCTTCGAAAACAGCTGAGACTATTCCATTAAAAACGCTATTGTCAAAGTAAGATTTAGTGACAACTTCGATAAATTTTGAAGGCCTTTTTGCAGATAAGGAATTATCCCTTATTAAGCCGTACAAGCAAACAGATTAGCTTTGTGCTGAAGTTCGGTAGTTTAATAAATGCGTCAAAAAAGTTCAAATGTTTGTAATTCTATGGGACCAAACTACATTGTTCATAAGTCCCTAGACTTACAAAATACTTAAACTAAGTTACACTAACCTAAGGACAACATACACATCCATGCCCGAGGGAGGACTCGAACCTCCGACGCGGGAGGCCTCACGATCCGTAACCTGGCGCTCCAGACAGATCGAGAACTCCCGCGCGGCGTAAGTGCGTCAATTGACGATTTATTTAAATGACCTTCTCATGCCGCTTAGTGACTTTCTAGATTTAAAAAGCAAAAATGATGATTAAATTAATTTTTCCCTTTAAATTTTGTAATTAGACGATTATTTGATTAATAAGTAGAAAATCTACTATCGTTCGAAAGAGTTTATACCAAATTATCGAAATAATTGCCCACAGTTAATAACAAATTGCTGTGCCCCATACTTGAAACACTTTTTTCCAGAATTGTTTGACGTGAATTATGTTTACATTGTACACCGGTATCTACACATAAAAATCCAAAGTTGCTCAGTTTCCGAATGTCGGGATTTGACTCGGTTTCTCAACGAGTTACAGTTGCGGTGCTCCAGTTTCGCTTAGGTGCGGCCAGCGACTGAGGCAATTCAGCCGTGAGGATTTAGATCTCGAGGCCAGCAATTTTGTGTCGACGCAGCAAGTGAAACCAATTCCCGGACGCACAATATGAGCTCCAGATTCTGCTTGTTGAGAAAGTAGCAGAAACGGCAGCGTTTTCGGAAGGCTGCTATCAGTATTATCTGTGTTGTTCAGGCCTCAACGGAAATGTTTCTTCTGTCAAATGTTCAAATATTTGTTAAGTTTATGGGACTTAACTGCGGGGTCATCAGTCCCTAATGTTACAAACTATTTATGAACTACCTTTTACTAAAGACGACACAAACACCCATGCCCGAGGGGGGATTCGAACCCCCGACGGGGAACGGCCTCGCGCATCGTAGCATAGCGCCTCAATGCGCTGTCAGATTAAGTGGCGATGTCTACTCCATGTCTTCATATAGTGTCAAATGATTCCACAAAAACCGATTACAAAACAACACACTGGGCAGAACACTAGTGAATTCCGCAGGAGACGTTTGGATGCATTACTATTTTTCCCCTCTCCACTTCTACATATTGTACTTTATGAAATGGTGTACTCATAGAAAGAAAGATCTCGTTGATTATTACCTTGTGTTGTAAATACTGCTAGACGTTTTATGAACTGTACAAGAATACATACAGCTGAATTGTCTGTGATGTCTGTTGAAACTAAGAACATCAGTAAATAGCCACTACTACCGAACCGATAATGAAAATGTTGAAACTGGAAATGCATTTCTTTATTACAATACTTAACAGTGTGGCAGAAGACAGGAAATTTATAGAGCTGTAGTTCTTATTAACTGTGGGGTTTTTGCTTCTTTTTCTGTTTTCGGTATCTGTCTGACATATGGGAAGTGGCAAGACAACGCTTGAGTCCGGACTCGAGTCCCGGTCAGCACAAGTTTTCATGTGTCCAACACCTGCACTGTGGCTGAGATAGTAAATTCTCTTACAGCATAATATTTTTTATTAATTTGTTGCCAAATGTCTATCCTAGTGGACACAAAAAGGAAATTACGTGAGCAGATCATATGTATTCGATATCCATTGTATTGCTACGTTCTTTTATTTTAACTGACGAAGATTCCTGTCTTTTAATACGCACAGAGTACAGGGCTGATACAATTAAAATTAACTTTCGATACTTGAGATAGCCCCAATGCAAAACTCAACGAAAACATTTGTAAAGGCATGCGGAAGAGAAACAACGAATAAGCTATTGAAAGAAACCCTCTTTTAATTTCAAAATGAGGGAGTATCATTTGTTAATTGAGTGCCATCTTCACGTTCCAGCCAACAAAGGTTCCTAAATATTGCGACCGCCTGCATCTTCGAAGTCTGTACGAATACCACTCCTCCCACGATGGTTCATGGAAATGTTCAGCTGTTGTGACACACCGCTTGTACTGCTTGACGGTCGCACAATGCATCCAGCATTGTCAACCACGGCAACGGTAACTTCTTCAACAATTTGTGACGCAATTGGCCGTAATCCTCTTCCAGAAACAATTCCCAAAACGGCAGTTAATTCCAACTTCTGAATCATAATTTTCAAGCCCGGTCTAGAATCAGGAGTTCTGTGTACCGCTTTAATTCATCGATACTCGCGAACAGCGGCAGCAGTATTGCTGTTGTTTTTATTTATGAGCAAAGCCCTACTCATCTTGCTGCCACTGTAATGCACGCTGACGTTTCTGTTTTATTGAATATAAGGGGAAGTGTTGAATTAAAACTTGTGCTGTGGCCGAGATTCGAACCCGGGACCTCCCGTATTTGGCTGAGCTGTTTTTATTACAGAAGGCGTTCAGCCCTCTGACCGCTCGCGCCCGGCTGCTCAGCTCTCACAGCGTTGCGGGTTAAAGCACCTACACGGACTGTCTTCAAGCACGTCTCCCTCCACACCATATACTTCAATTCTGCCTCAGTGTTCCCTGTGGAATACGTATCAAATTGCCAAGGCGCTCCTATATTGCAATAGCACCCCAGAAAAGAACAATCCTGCCTTGTTCCTCAGGCAGAGGTGATATAAATATCAACAATGTTTGTCTCAAGGAACTGAATTATTACTGGTGGCGAGCGGTCTGCGGCGCGCCAGTCACGGTCTGTACGACCACTATAGTCGGGGGTTCGAATCCCCTCCCCCCCGCCGGCTGCGGTGGCCGAGGTGACTGAGGCGCTCCAGTCACGGTCAGCACGGCCACTACGGTCGGGGGTTCGAATCCCCCCTCGGGCATGGATATTTGTGCCGTCCTAGTTCGTAAGTAGTTCATAAGTAGTTTGTAAGTTTAGGGACTGATGACCCCGTAGTTAAGTCCCATAAGCTTTACAAACATTTGAACATTTGATTTTTCGAATCCCCCCTCGGGCATGGATATCTGTGCCGTCTTAGTCTTAGCTAGTTCATAAGTAGTTTGTAAGTTTAGGGACTGATGACCCTGTAGTTAAGTCCCATAAGTTCTACAAACATTTGAACATTTTGTCTGACGGGAGGCGTGCTTATGGAGTCCTTGCAGGTGCGGTGATCACTGTGTCCCCTGTGATATAGTGGTCAGCGCAACTGCCTAGAAAGCGGGAGACCCGGGATCGCATCCCTGCTGAGTACACATTTTCAGCTTTGCCCATGCGCAGTTGATGTCATATATTCTGTGAATATGAGAAAATTGTAGATGATAAAACTTTTATAAACAAACATCATACCGTTAATAAGAAGAAATTTTTTATGTCACATATACAAGGGTTGCAACTTAAATAATGGCAACACTGCTGTGGAGACACTATGCAATGAAATATACTATTGTCGATAATAGCACACGTTGCTGACATACCTACCTTATCTGCGAGCAAATGGTCTCGCCCGTCCCACGTCACCGGCGTGTGCACAATCCAGGGAAACAGTCACTTGTGAGCGAGCAGTCTACCGTAACGGTGCCACACTGGATGAGACATAGGCCACATCGTACGAGCCAAAACTAAAACGTCAGACCAACGAATGGCGTCATTATGGACCGCTGCGAAAGTCGAAAGTGGCAGAGCCCCAGTACGGTGTAAGTTACGGTGATTCTCATGTACGACTATGATGGTGTTATCCTCACGCATTACGTTCCTCCACGGCAGACTGTCAATGCACAGTGTTACTGTTCGTTTTTGGAGAATCACCTGCGACCAGCTTTGCGAAAGAAACAGCAACACTTTATGCGCAACCCACCCATCATTTTGCACGACAATGCGCGGGCGCATACAGCACAAGCTGTGGCTGTTCTGTTCGGTCGATGGGACTAGGAAGTACTTTTCCATCCACCATACTGCCCGGACTTAAGTCCTTGTGAGTGATTTGATTCCGAAGAGGAAGTCACTACTTCGTGGCATTCTTTCAGAATTGTTCCAGAGATTCGACAGGCAGTAGACCGCTCATTAGCACCATCAACAGAACAGGCTCTGCTAATGGTTCCAACCCTCGTATATGATACACGTATCAAAGTCATGACATTATTACCGGGCAGTCCGGTCTTACCCCATTGCTTCTATACCGTTTGAAACTATAGATACTATTTCTGTAAAATGCTTTCTCAATCATGAACGAGGTGATGTTTTACCAAGACACAAAACTGATGGCCTGTTACAAAGTGTTATTCATTGTACTCGACAGTTTCAACTTGTAAAACGACAACATAAGTTCCTTATTCAAGACAAGAAATCACAGAACGTCACCATACAAATCTAATTAGTTTGTGCAACGACAACCGTCTTACACCAGTAAGCCCTATCGCAGTACTGAATCTGTCTGTTGGTTTCAAGGTCTAACGGCCAAGAGACAGTGCTAACAACTCGCAAAGGTCGTTTTCACCCCCACACTTGATTATACCCCAAATTCCCCTACGGTGGATAAGATTCCAACTGCACTGCATCAAGTTGAAAAATTTTAACCGTAACCAACCTGTATTTAAATATGGGTGCCACGAGAAAATTGTTCTCTTAAAAGGAACAATCTATTGACACATTTCATTTGTGATCTATCACTTGAAAACAAAAAGAAGGAAGATTAGGTTGCTTGGTTGGTTTAGAATATAAGGGACCAAACATCAAGGGCATTGGTCTATGGAAAGTTAGGTCATAACGTCTCGTCCCCATCGTGGTCATCAGAAACGAAGCACAAGCTCGGATTGTTTTGTTGAGGATGGGGAAGGAAAGTGGCCGTGTCCTGCCAAAGCAACCTTACCGGCATTTGCCTGAAGCGATTTACGGAAATCATGGGAATCCTAAATCTGGGTGAGTAGAAGAGGATTTGAACCGCCGTTTTCTCGAATGAAAGTCCAGTGTGTTTACCACTGCCCGTTATATGCCGAATGCGGGATCGTGGTGAGTAAATACCTATAATAATTATACAGGCACAAAATTTCGTCCGTTCTCAGTATAAAAAAAAATAAGACAGCTACCAATTCTTTTCTTTATAAAATGTGATATTTCATGTTCAGAAGTTATTATATAGTGGGTGAATAAAATGTTCAAATGTTTGTTAAGCTTATGGGACTTAACTACGGGGTCATCAGTCCCTAAACTTACAAACTACTTACGAACTACCTTATACTAAGGACGACACAAATATCCATGCCCGAGGGGGGATTCGAACCCCCGACCGTAGTGGCCGTGCAGACCGTGACTGGAGCGCATCAGTCCCCGCGGCCACCGCGGCCGGCATAGTGGGTGAAACTTTTGTTTACGGAGAAACACCTCCAGAAGGATAGACCTACGAACGTTTGGTTTATCCGAGAAACTTATTCGCCCCCAAACTAATAGCCCGGAGTATGTTTTTAAATATAACGTCAGCATTGTCCAGGGCTCAAACTAACTCCATACCAAATTTCATCGAAATCGGTTCAGCGGTTTAATCGTTAAAATGTAAGAAAGTTTCATTGGAATTTGTAATAATAGTGTGGTAGTATTGATTAAACTCTTGCGGATTGTATAAGCATTCTATGTATTACTTTGAATAGCATTAACTAGAACGTACCACGTAATCAACGAAGGTTCACAAATACGATCAAGTTGAAAAGTAGTAAAAGAATAAATATTTTTACTAATTCGCGTTATATTATTCAAATAATTAAATATGTTGTACCACAGAAAATGTAAAATAGCTTATGTTCTTCCTCGGCGCTGAAGTTATCACCTTATCATATTTCATCAGAATCGATTTAGCTGTTTAGTCCTCAAAACTCAGCAGACACATACACTTTCACATTTAAAATACTAATACGGTATTGCTTCAACTTTCCCGACAATGAAGAAATCCGCACGAGTTAAGCTACGCTTGGAAATAGAAGTGATATACACTGATCAGAAGAAAACAAGGAAATGTCTTACGGTGTGGTCAAGGTCATCTGTTCATGTACCAGTATATTGGCCATACAGGTAATCCATAGACATCATGCCATCACAAGAAAAACAGAGCAGTTCCTAACGAAATTATAATGATTTATTACCGGTTCAACGTCTTTTCAAAATCATTTTCAATTTATTGATACTTCTGTCGTCTTGTAATTTCGTATCTTAGAAGAATCTACGAGTAATACAGTCTTATAATATTAAGTGTGCCATAAATACTGCATTAGCTGCAGCGTGGGAGTAGCCGAGCGGTCTGATGCGCCACGTTACGGATCTCGCGGACTCCCGCGTCGGGGGTTCCAATCCCCGCTCGGGCATGGATGCATGTGTTGTCCTTAGGTTAGTTTAACTAGTTTGTAAGTCAGGGCTGATGACCAACGTACTTTGGTCCCGTAAGATTTACAAACTTTTGCCTTAGCTGCGAGGAATGGCCGCGTGGTCTAAGGCGTCATGCTACGGGCTGGGCGGCCGTTCCCGCCGGAGGTTCGGGTCCTTTCTCAGGCATGTGTGTGAGTGTGTTGTCCTTCCAGTATAGCAGTTTGGTTCAATAGGTTCACAAACATTTGAATTTGATAACGTGGTCTCACATCAGCAATAAGAACTCGGTTATAAATAAATTGATGTGTACATTACAGTTGTGTAGAATATAAGCCAGTTGGTAAGGGACTTTCAGAATGGAGTATAATACTGCCATCTTGCCATTATTGCTTATACAGCCGGTCATTCCTGCGAGGATAATGGTATTTAATAGTAATTATTATACGCTATACGCTATGGAACAATTGCTCTTTTACTTGCCGCGGCGAAGTGGCCCATCGCATTGAGGTGCTATTTTCCGATGCGCGAGGTCGTTCCCCGTCGTTGTTCGAATCCTCCCTCGGGCATGGATGTTTGTGTTGTCTTTAGTATAAGTTAGTTTATAAGTAGTTTGTAAGATTAGGGACTGATGACCCCGCTTTGGCTATTTTTATGTGGTGTGTAGTTTCCATTTTATATTATTCCCCGTTTTGTTTCAGATTGCTGTTAATGTGTGTATTTCTGAAACAATATAATGTACCTAAAGTGAGATGAAATGCAACACTGTGGACTCCCAGCCGGCCGCGGTGGCCGAGGGGACTAAGGCGCTCCAATCACGGTCTGCACGGCCACTACGATCGGGGGTTCGACTCCCCCCTCGGGCATGGATATTTGTGCCGTCCTAGTTCGTAAGTAGTTCATAAGTAGTTTGTAAGTTTAAGGACTGATGACCCCGTAGTTAAGTCCCTTAGACTATACAAACATTTAAACAACTGTGGACTCCTACGATCAACTACGGTAATAGGTCATACTGTAATAGCGTTAGTCAGCAGAATACAATTAATAAAGCTCGTGGAGTTGGGCCAGATATTGCTTCCCGGAAAGGAGAGTTACTCGGCCACTGCGCGAGCACCAGGGTGAGTGGCTGACGAATGAAGCGTGGCAGGCGCTGACAGCCGCTAACCGCTGGGCACACACGCTGCCGTTACGGACCGCTATCCGCCAGCCACGCGCGCTTACCTTCTGCACACGCGGCCACTGCACCGCGCTAGACAAACCTTACGCCGCATGCTCGCTGACGACGCAATATACTCGATCCGTGCTATGACGGCTGCAATCAAGTGCTGATCTCAGTTAGTTGTGGTATTGAGACAAGCTATCGGAAATACAGGAAGGTTGGAGTTTAACGCCCCGTACACGATGAGGTCATTAGCGACAGTGCAGAAGCTCGAATAGGGCGATGTTGCTCACATACATCAGACGTTTCACTTCAAAGTAACAGTCGACGCACTCGCCTTAATGGAATTACAAAATTCCATGAAAACCGTTGCGCTGAACAGTGCGTCCACTAGGTTCAAATGTTTGTAATTCTTGCCGCGGTGGAGTAGCCGAGCGGTCTAAGGCGCTTCGCTGAGGAGCGCGCGGTTGCTCGCCGTCGGAGGTTCGATTCCTCCCTGGGGCATGGGTGTGTGTGTGTGTGTATGTGTGTGTGTGTGTGTGTGTGTGTGTGTGTGTGTGTGTGTTTTGTCCTTAGGTTAGTTTATCTTAGTTTAAGTAGTCTGTAAGCTACGGGCTGATGACCACGCATTTTGGTCCTATAGATTTACAAACATTTGAACATTTTTTTTAAAACAAACAATTTTCTTAAAAGGGCAACCACAGCTTAAATACATATTTATGGAATTCTCTACACAATGACCACAAAAAATAAAGATTGAAAATTAAAATTGACTTCGATAATGTCTTAGGTGGAGGTGTGTAAAGAATGAAATCGCAACAGCTGTCAAGATGCGTTTATTCCGACACTACCGGTTTCTCATCAGTAAAGATGCATCTTCAGGTGGATGACATCTGTGAATAGGAAACATATGAACTAAAACTGTAGTCTGTAAAAGGGCCAATAAATAAATTTATTTATTTATTTATTTTTGGGAATAATTGACAAACATTCTTTACAAAACGAAAACATTTTTCTTTAAAAAATTTTAAAATGAAAATATCGAAAGTACTTACAAGAAAATGGTTACATAATAATTGGAACAGCATCCAGCTTTCAGGGTACCTTGTTAAAACATTCCCACAACAGGTTATGGTCGTCCTTAGGTAAATAATACTCCCGCATTATCCTTTATAAAGAAACCACTGATGGGAGTCTAAAATCGAAAAACAGATTGGGTGAGATGTGCTACCCACGGTCAAGACTCTCAATGAAATGGCAGTCTAAACCGCGTGAACTATTAAAAGTGTGTAATAAGAATGCCACAATTATCGCTTACCAGGAAAACCGACGGCATTTTTTGTGGTGATTGTGTAGAGAATTCCATAAATATTTTTTTTTTTTTTTTTAAATTCTAATGGCGCCAAACTACTTTCGTCATACGTCCCTAGACTTACAAACTACTTAAACTAAGTTAAACTAACCTAAGGACAACACACACATCCATGCCCGACACGGGAGGCCGCGCGATCCGTAAAGTGGCGCTCCAGACCGATCCGTAAAGTGGCGCTCCAGACCGCTCGGCTACTCCAGCGTGGCTACACTACGTTCAAGAACTTAACTGCTCTATACTTAAACAGTGTTCCTGCAAGCTACAATTTAGCGATTTACTTACATCTGTTGTGCTGCAGTCACTAAACTGACAGACCTAATTATGGAAAAGAAATACAGGAACAGGTAATATTCACGACGTTCTTACGAACTGTAGCATCCAAGACAATTTATCTTAAAATTCAAATGTTCAAATATTTGTAAATTGCTGGAACCAAACTGCAGTGGTCATCGGTCCCTAAACTTATCCTGAGAACAGCACATACACTCAACCCCGAGGGAGGACTCGAATCTCCGACGGCGAACGGACGCTCGAGACGCAACAAGGCGCCTTGGCGCGCACGGGTATTCCGGCGCGGCGACTTATCTTACGACGTGATCATTGCAAAACAGTTGAGCATATGTAAATAAACAGAAGGCATAATTTCTTGAAGACATCGGAACATTCAAATGTTTGTGTAGCTTATGGGACTTAACTACGGGGTCATCAGTACCTAAACTTACAAACTACTTATGAACTAACTAATTCTAAGGACGGCACAAATATCCATGCCCGAGGGGGGATTCGAACCCCCGACCGTAGCGGCCGTGCAGACCGTGACTGGAGCGCCTCAGTCCCCTCGGCCACCGCGACCGGCTCCAATCATTTCTTTCCAGATAAATACTTTTCATAATTGGATCCCTGGAGTATGCCTTGTAGGATTGACATGGCAAACAAAAATTACAACTGCTGTCTAGTAACCACATTTGGCATTATAAGCTGTTCAACTTCTTTTTTCGTGTCCTTAATTACAACAACCTATCGTCAAACGATAATGTGTGAATTTGAAGTATACCACTGTGGGTGATATAAATTGTACATCCTCTTGAATGTTGGCGATTACGGGCAAGATCTCAGTTCGTAGAGCAAAAAATATCCAAATGTTGTAATTATATGAGACCAAGCTACTGTGGTCATCAGTCCCTAAATTTACAAACTACGTAAAATAAGTTAAACTGTTATAAAGTGGGTATTTATGTAGACCGTCTATGCAACTGAATTATGAAGATTTTATATTTCCATATGCACCACTGGGCACGTGCTATTTTGTTTGTGTTGTGTTTTTGTTTTGGGTGGTGCTGCCAACTGTTGAATGTGTGTTTGCTTTATCTTTGCTTTATGTCATTGTGTGTGTGTGTGTGTGTGTGTGTGTGTGTGTGTGTGTGTGTGTGTGCGTGTGTGTGTCTGTGTGTGTGTTTCCGATATAATTGCATAAAGAACTGCAACAGTAATTGATTTTATTTGATTTTATTATGACTCTTGTTCATGAAGGGAGAGAGAGACAGAGACAGAGAGAGACACAGATAGAGATAGAGAGAGAGGGGGGATGGATGGGAGAAAGAGAGCTGTGGGTTTATGTCAGTTTTTTAAATTCATTATGAAACTGGGTGTGAGCGTGTCTGAAATATTCTCTTTAATTACTGTCTCATTTCTTTGACTACGTTTAGTGGTGAGTTCTCAATTATGTTTGTCTGTTCATTTATTAGATGTTTGTTCTCGGCTATGGCTTTCTGGATGTGGTAGCACAATGCTCACTCGGTCTGTGTGTGGCATTGCTCCACAATTTTATCTTGTAGACATTACAGTTTTAATATGACATGGAGATTGCCACATATGATTCTGTTTTATTTAACAACTTCAGAGTTGAGCTAATTTGTAAACCTTCTGAAGAAAGCAAAATTATTTTTTGCCGAAACCTAGGTCAAATTTTACGTATATAAACCATATTTTGCAACTGGTCGGCTGAAATTTATTCACAATTTCATTGTACTGAAATAGGAAACCCACGGTTGGGACTGGACATTAATTGCGAACACCACATAACAACAACACAGCTGCTTGTAATAATTGTTCAAAGTGACGACCGTCAATCTCAACGCATTTATGCATACGGCCCATTTATGCATTCTCTCAAAGATCCCTAGTGTCTGTTGTATAAGGACCCTAGCAAGCAGATATTCATTCCTTTTCTGTGTGGGTTGCATACACCGACGACTTGACGTAATCCCAGAGGAAAAAGTCCAGAGATGAGAGATCCGACAACTGCACTTGCCATGTTGCCATGGGACTGGACTTCTCTTTCCAACTGAACAATTGAGAGTTCGAATTAATCAGGTGATCGCTGATGTTAGCATCGAAATGGGTTAGTGCAGCGTCGTGTTGACAACAAGGGGCAGAGTTTCCAAGTACAATGGCAGCACATCTCGAACAAACACCAGGTTAGGTGACTCTGTCAAGGGGGTAGGCAGCAAATAATGCCAGATTTGGTGGTCTTGGACATGGAAAATGCCCGCCAGAAGGTCCCTGCTGATGGGAAGCGGAGGTTTTGTCATCGCTCCAGACAGGCAATATATGCACTGTTCAAATGTTTGTAAGGCTTAAGGGACTTAACTGGGGGGGAGGGGGGCGTCATCAGTCCCTAAGCTTACAAACTACTTATGAACTACATCCATGCCCGAGGGGGATCCGAATCCCCGACCGTATCGGCCGCGCAGACTGTGACTGGCGCGCCGCAGTCCCCTCGGCCACTGCGGCCGGCTTGGAGTCTTCCTTCGAGCATAAACGTCTGGGTTGATCTTAGTATAAGTTTGTTTAAGTAGTTTGCAAGATGACCCTAACAGTTTGGTAGCTTAGCAACGCAAACTTTGTTGTTGTTATGATTTATTATTATTATTTTTCCAAAGTCGGTACATTCTGTAGTTAAGTACAGGCCATCGGTCCTGCGTTATCGGTGGTGACACGTAATACATGAAATTTAGTATTCTCATTACACACTTGACACAGTGGATTTCGAAATAGCCGCGGTGGAGTAGCTGGGCGACCTAAAGCGCCTCGCTGCAGAGCGCGCGGTTGCTCGCCGTCGGAGGTTCGTGTCCTCCCTGGGACATGGGTGCGTGTGAATGTTGCCCTTAGGTTAGTTTAACTTAGTTAAAGTAGTTTGTAATCCTAGGGACTAATGACTAAAGCAGTTTAGTTCCATAGATTCACAAACGTTTGAACGTTTCGTTTTTGACATAAAAGTTAAAAGTGAAGCATTGAATTAAAATTTGTGTTTCGTTCGGGAATCGAATCCGGACCTACATGCTCACTAGGCAGACATACTTAGGCTATTCCGAGGCGCCTTGATCGCTAGTGTTGCGGTGGTCTAATGGTTACGACGTCTGCCTAGTGAGCATAGAGGTTCCTGGCTGTAGCTCGAATTTTAATTCAACGCTTCACCTTTAACTTTAATGTCTCTGACAGTTCAGAGACGCAAAATAGTCTCTGGGTATACAAATTTATAATTATAATGATATTTCGTTTTTGATTTCGAAATATTGAATTCACTAGCGCTTTTCCGAAATGGAGTGTTCCATGCGGTCTCTCTCCAACTCATCATTTCGCGTTCAAGGTCTTAATTCTTGTTGCGCGGCCATGATCAACGGAGAACAAACGTTGAAATGTTTGTAAACTTATAGGACTACACTACTGATCATGGCTTACAAATTACTTTAACTTATACTAAGGGCAAAACACACGCACGCACACACACACACACACACACACACAGACACACAGAAACACATTTGTCCCAGTTGTCTTGTCCACCCAAAATATCTCTGGAACAATAACAGCTATTGGAAAACGACTTTCATCGGTATCAATGTAAGGCTGGGGCCCATGAATGTACATCTTTGGAAACATTCTAAAACGAAAGTAAATTTGTTTTTTTAACACAAACTTATGTTTTTTTTGATGGACACCCTATAGTTTTTCTTCAGCAATCCATAGCGTGACAAATCACATAAACAATGGCGTTGATTGCATCGCAATATTCCAATTACATCCCGAGATATTGCTACGCGAAGTTGACGCTTGAAAAACCCGAAATGTGCTGCTAGCGCACATCCTGAGGCTCAGGCGTGAACACGATGCTGCCCGTAATAGCGATGTGATTGACATGCGTAATCGCATTTCCATACTTACCAAGAGGTCCGAAACGATTATGCATGTCAATCACATCGCGATTACGGGCAGCATGAGGTTCACGCCTGAGCCTCAGGACGTGCGCTAGCAGCGTATTTCGGGTTTTTCAAGCGTCAACGTCTCGTAATGTAATTGGAATATTGCGATGCAATCAATGCCATTGTTTATGTGATTTGTCATGTTATGGATTGCTGAAGAAAAAAATGTAAGGTGTCTATTTAAAAAAAAACATAAGTTTGTGTTAAAAAAACACATTTTCTTTCGTTTTAGAATGTTTCCAAATATGTACATTCATGGGCCCCAGGCGTACATTGATACCGGTGAAAGTCGTTTTCCAATGGGTGTTATTGTTCCAGAGATATTTTGGATGGACAAGATAGCTGGGACACCATATATATATCCAGAAAAGGACTAGAAACTCCGGCGGGAGCGGCCGCGTAGTGACTGTGAATACGCTTAGAACCGCGCGGCAGCGGAGTTCAAATATTTGTTAAGCTTATGAGACTTAACTGACGGGTCATGAGTCCCTACACTTACAAACTACTTATGAACTAACTTACACTAAAGAGAGGATTGGAACGTCCGCCGCGGCAGCGGAGCGCAGACGGCAGCTGTAGCAGAGGCCCGCACCTGCGCGCAGGGCGTCCACCGGACGTCACGCCAGCTTCCGGCTCCGCCACCCCGCTATAGCGAGGCCTGCCTGCCCGCGGCCTGCGCCAGCCACACCGACCCGTTTCTTTGCGGTTCTCACTAACTGGCCGACAGCTACTGCTTGGCGCTCGCGATAACGAGACAAGGAGGTGAGTTGCACTCGCACGAGGGGCGCACAAATCTAATACATAAAAATAAATGCCGCGGTGGAGTGCGGAGCGCGCGGTTGCCCGCCGTCGGAGGTTCTCCTTCGGGCATGGGTGCGTGTGTTGTCCTTAGTGTAAGTTAGTTTAAGTAGTTTGTAAGCGCAGGGACTAATGACTCTTAGATTTTGAACATTTGAAAAAGGAATGTTTGTTTATATGTTCGTTCGTATTTTATGCGTTGCCGTACCTCTCATCAGAGTAATGAGCTGCATTACTTTTTGGACTTTCCTCGTACAAATCTTCGGGGGGTAGCCTAATAAGAAATATTCCCTAAGAAATACTGTGCCCGTAACATGTGAGTCCTTGGGAGCTCGACTGGTATGAGTTACGATCACACGCCGCGGTGGAGTAGCCGAGCGGTCTAAAGCATCTCGCTGCGGAGCGCGCGGTTGCTCGCCGTGGAGGTTCGAGTCCTCCCTGGAGCATGGGTGTGTGTGTTGTCCTTAGGTTAGTTTACCTAGGTTTAAGTAGTTTGTAAGCTACGGACTGATGACCACGCAGTTTGGTCCGGTAGAATTACAAACATTTGAACATTTGAGTTACGATCACAGTGGTACACAGTATCTTGCCAGTACGCTAAGACAGCATAAAGTTACATGTACAATGCGTGCCACGCAGGGAATGGCCGCGCAGTCTAAGGCGCTGTGTCATAGACTTCAGATATTCAAATGGTCATAGAGCTTATGGGACTTAGCTACGGGGTCATCAGTCCCTAAATTTACAAACTACTTATGAACTAGCTTATACTAAACACGACACAAACATCCATGCCCGAGGGGGAATTCGAGTGCTCCCTCGAGCCTGTGTGTGCGTGCGCGCGCGCGCGCTTGTGTGTGTGTTTTATCCTTATTATAAATTAGTTCATGTTAGTTTAAAGCAGCCGCCGTGGAGTGACAGAACGCTCCAAGGCGCCTTGCTACGGAGCGCGCTGTTTCTCGCCGTCGGTGGTTAGAGTCCTTTCTCGGGCATGGGTGGGTGTGTCGTCCATAGTGTAAGTTCGAGAGTCTAGGGACTGATGACCAAAGCAGTTTGATCCAATAGCTTTGCAAACATTTGAACATTTTCAGTTTAAAGTACTTTGTATGTCTGGCGACCGATGACCCTATCGCCTATCGGTTTGGCCCTTAGTTACGCCCCATCCCCCCCCCCCCCCTCGCAGGGCGGCACAGGTTATTTCACGAGTACGTGCCTGGCGAGCACGAAGACCCGAGCTAATGCAGTTTTCCTTCTTTCTTTCCTCTTCCCTCCTTTCCTATCCTCACTCCTTCCCTCCCCATAGGGGGGACTGATCATCTTAGCAGCTTGGTCCTCCTGTCCCAAACAAACAATCCCTTAGTTACGCAGACTTTGAACTTTTTAAAGCACAAAGGTTGTCTAGATCATTTATTTTATCTGGCGTTCCGAGCATGTACTCGATTTAGTTATCTATAACACATTGTTAGGAATTATATATCATCAAACATGAGAATACAATACTGCATTTTGACAAATATATAGCCTCAAGCTCTGTCGACCTCGTCCAGAACAGATTTTTAACTATTAGATTACTCGGTCGTTAAACTTCGTTGAGTTACAATTCACGCTAGTTATGAAATATCTTCATAAGTAGGAAATAAAAATATGCACACGATTAAAACCTACAGAGTCTGTCCATTACTCTCATGTAATTTAACAATGTCTCCATAAAGAGAATTTCTATAGTAAACGAAAGAGAAAAATCTTATTGCTGAAGGTGGTATGCCGTACCAAACAAGTCTACAAAAATTCCAATCGTTCGCAATGAAATTATGGACATAAAAACAAGATGTGGTTGATATCAGCTCCTAACTCAGGATCACATTCACAAGCAAGCGATCAGTAAACCGTCATCCGATGCAGATGCGATGGAATACAAGTGTGATGAAGAGGTCGCGTGAAGGCACAAATCGTGGATCTATCGGAACGTGTCCCCGCGATATTCCGCTGTGTGGGAACCTGACACATGCAGCACTACGTAACAACTAGCTTTCGTTTATTGGGAAACGTTCCACATTTATTAATATTATCGTTTTGCGCAGCCCTTCACCTAAAGTAAGAAGACTGTGTAAGGTAATTTCAGATCCAAGATAGTGCCTATAGATGCTACTTGCTTCGCTAGGAACACTCTGCAGAGAGGTAAATCCTTGTCTCAATTAATCAAGTCCGATGGCGTACAATTTGATTAAGAGAGACAAGCGTTTTCCTCTTAGCATGACGTGGACCCTTGAACTATCTCGCATATAAGTACAGCGTTCTGTGATGTGGCCAGCGCGAGTGTTTGACGTTAATCTACAGCCTCTGACGGAGTCGGTGAATAGTCCTGTAACATTAACGTAGATGAACTATGAACTAAAATTTTCTTATTGTACTTCGAAATAGTAACCTTTGGGATGGTTTCGTTGGATGTCAGGAATATCGTCAAATCTCGTTCCTTTCAAAGCGAGTCGAGGGAAAAGGAAAACGTCTGGAGGACTGAGATCTAGCGAGTAGGGTGAATGTTCAAGTTACACAACGCCCTTTTTTTTTTACTAACAACTGTTTGACGATATTGGCTGCGTGTAGGCGAACAATTTAGTGAACAAAAAGCTAACAACCATGTTATGTGTTATGGGGTGGTACCCTGCGTAGACGTTGCATGAAAAAGGTCAAAATTTGAACGTACCTTGCAGTATTCAACGTCGTTCGCTCAGGTAGAAATTCCTTGTGGATAACGCCTTGACGACTGGAAATGGTCATTAGCGTCGTTGAGTGATTTTCGGCTCTGAGCTTTTTCCGACGAAGTGATGTCGGAGAAAGCCATTTCATGCTTTGCCGTTTCGTTTCAGGTCTTACCGGAGACACCAGGCTTCATCCTCAGTGAGAATACGATTCAAGAAATTGGGTGTTGCATCTGCCGGTGCGACAAAAATCCTAGCGAAGCCTCTAATTCTCCCTGCTTCTGATCGTCAGTTAAGTGATGTGGCCCAAGGCGACAAGATGTTTTCCTCTTTCCTGACTTCTGGGTGAGGGTTTGTCACACGGATTCACGATTAGTCTGCAGTTCATCCGCTACCATGCGTGCAGTTAATCGATAATCGTTCGTAATTGATATCCTCACTTTCTGTTTTCGTCACTGACAGCGGTCACCGGTTGTCCGCTACGCGGATTGTCAGAAACACTTGCCCGACCAGCTAGAAAACATGCTAACCCATCGTACACACACATCATTGACAGTGCTTGATCCCCATAAACACATACCGGCATCGCATGCGTTTCTTTGGGTGTCTTGCCAAGATTAAAACAAAACTTTAAATTGATCATTTGCTCGTTCATTGTCCTTCTCCGTTCACAAGCAATGCACTCTACAAGCACTTCGTCCAACAACTCTAACACTAAACACTTACGTTGCTCAACTGAACTACGGTGGTGGTAGGTTGTCAACGCACTTGTGTTGCCCGATCGACTGTTATGACTTCATTCACCGAACTTTGTCAGAGGTTTTCAAAATGTTCAAATGTTTGTAAAGCTTATGGGACTTAACTGCAAGGTCATTAGTCCCTAAACTTACAAACTACTTATGAATTAACTTACACTAAAGACAACACAAACATCCATGCCTGAGGGAGGATTCCAACCTCCGACGCAGAGGGCCGCCCGATCCGTAACGTGGCGCTCCAGACCGCTCGGCTACTCCCCCGCGGCTGTCAGGCGTTTTATAACGAGCGATATATCCTTGCCGCCGGTGTTACACTTGGAGGCAGTAATTGTGGTGTCGAATTCTGCGGCGTATGTAGGACGAACAGTTCCAGTTTCGACATCAGTTATCAACGCTCTCCTGAAGATCACTGACAGATGGATCGGTCAACTATTCAATCATTTTGATTTTACGATCCAGCAGGAAATCGGAAGAGACTACGAAGAATTATTACACCCGGAAATCCTACGAAGTTAAATCCTGTATTGCTGAAACCTGTGAATGTTGTCTGAGCAAATAAATATACCGTATTTTACAGTGTACAAATTGATGAAATAATATTTAAAAATAGGGAAAGATGTTTCACCATAGCAGTGAAAGAAGAAAATCTTTTAGTGACGCATTACAATAGAACGTATGACAGCGAATTTTATGTCACATTTGTATATGCTGTACGTTATTCAAGTTTCAACTTGACTTGCGGAATAGTTTTGCTCATAGGAATTTGTGTTAAAATTGTTAATTTAGAATACCGTATAATCAGAAGAATCTGAAAAAATGTTGAAGTAGAAAAGGGTCTCATATGCCTGCATGGTCAATGAATGAAGTGTTTACGTTTCGGCGAGTAAGTAGTATAGTGTTAAGACCAAATAAAACTGGGAGTTTGAAAAGAAGGAGAACTGAAATGGCAACTGATCATATAAATAGTCTCAACTGGCCAGTTTATCTCCAATGAAACATCATCTAAAGCTTGTTCCTGTATTTTAGTTACTAACTGTGCGAATGAAGTGAACGTCGTGTTATTTTCCTTAAATATGATCCAAATGGAGTACGATCGGAAGGTGCAACAACAGAAGAAACATTGAGAAGTACATGATATGTTACAGACCGATTGGGCATTGAAGACACAAGAATGATGTAACGCCCTAGGAGTATGAGAATAAAGAGTGAGTACAGGGTGATAAAAAAGGCAGTATAAATTTGAAAATTTAATAAATCACGGAATAATGTAGATAGAGAGGTAAAAATTGACACACATGCTTAAAATGACATGGGGTTTTATTAGGAAAAAAAGAATAAAAAAATGTTCAAATAATGTCCGACAGATGGCGTTTCATCTGATCAGAAAAGCAATAATTAGCATATCAAATTAAGACAAAGCAAAGATGATGTTCTTTACAGGAAATCCTCAATATGGTCACCATCATTCCTCAACAATAGCTGTAGTCGCGGAATAATGTTGTGAACAGCACTGTAAAGCATGTCAGGAGTTATGGAGAGGCATTGGCGTCGGATGTTGTCTTTCAGCATCCCTAGAGATGTCGGTCGATCACGATACACTTGCGACTTCAGTTAAACCCAAAGCCAATAACCGCACGGACTGAGGTCTGGGGACCTGGTAGACCAAGCATGACTAAAGTGGCGGCTGAGCACACGATCATCACCAAACGACGCGCACAACATATCGTTCAAGCGTCAAGCAATATGGGGTGGAGCGCCATCCTGCATAAAAATCGTACGTTGCAGCAGGCTGGGGATGATGCGATTTTATAACATATCGGCGTACCTCTCACCCGTCATGGTAGCAGTTACAAAACCAGAACCAAGCAGTTCCTCAAAGAAAAAAGGCCAGATAACGGTAGTTGTGGTAAATCCAACCCATACCGTGACTTTCTCGTCGTGCAATGGAGTTTCCACGACAGTTGTAGGATTTTCGGTAGCCCAAATTCTGCAGTTGTGGACGTTGACAGACCCTCGGAGCGTGAAATGAGCATAGTTGGTCCACAACACATTGCTTAACAAATCGTCATCTTCCACCATCTTTTGAAACGCCCACACCGCAAATGCCCTCCGCTTCACCAAATCGCCAGGTAACAGTTCATGATGCCCATGGATTTTGTAACGATAGCATCGGAGGGTACGGGTAAGTGCCAACCAAACAGTAGTGTATGGACTGCCGGTGCAGAGCGCTGACTCCCCCGTGCACAGACGAACCCGCTACAGTCTCCATTTCTTCCTGAACTGTCTCAGCAGCATTACGCCTTGTGCTCGATCGGCCACTACGGGGTCTATCGTCAAAACAACCCGTGGCTTCGAACTTCGAAATAATTCTCGCCACAGCTGCATTTATCAACGGACCTTTACCCGTTCAAATTCCTTCCTATGGCGGTATGATCGTAACGCTGAACTAGCACATTCCCCATTCTGATAATACAGCTTCACTAAAAGCGCCTTTTCAGGTAGCGTCAACATCCTGCGACTGCTGGTGCATCTGATTCTCTCTCTCATTACAGCTCCTTTTATACACTATTTTCATGCGCAGTTTTTTTCCAATAAAAGTCCATGTCATTCCAAGCATGTGTGTCATTTTTTACCTATCTGTCTACATTATTCCATGATTCATTAAGCTTTCATATTTATACTGACTTTTTGATCACCCGATACATATTGTATGAATAACATACTATACGACACCTTTGGAAAGGTTGTTGCATTTTAGGGATTCTGACCACTTTCCGTTCAAAACTACTTAAAACAGAAGCCCACTGATCGCATGATTGACTGCGGTATGATTAGACGTAGGTTAACCAGTACAAGCCATAAACTAAATAACAATGAAAAGCAGTGGATGAACCCTCCGTCCTTCTACAAAACATTCAAAGTCGATTACATCTGGTAGAAAGATCATAGTCATTGTTTTCTAGGAGTAAAAGCTTTATAGTTCCACGTAGTTAAAACGCGAAGAGCGTAGTGTTCCTAAATATTGGAAAATGGTGCAGGTCATCGCCGTTTTCAAGAAGGAACGTCGAACAGAAGTGCAGAACTATAGGCCTGTATCTCTAACGTCGATTAGTTGTATAATTTTGGAACACGTATTATGTTCGAGTATAATGACTTTTCTGGAGACTAGAAATCTACTCTGTAGGAAATCAAAATGGGTTTCGAAAAAGGCGATCCTGTGAAACCCAGCTCGCGCTATTCGTCCACGAGACTCAACGAGGGCCATAGACACGGGTTTCCAGGTAGATGCCCTGTTTCTTGACTTCCTCAAGCCGTTTGATAGAGTTCCCCACAGTCGTTTAATGAAAAAAGTAAGAGCATATGGACTATCAGACCAAATGTGTGATTGAATTGAAAAATTCCTAGATAACAGAACGCAGCATGTAATTCTCAATGGAGTGAAGTTTTCCGAAGTAAGAGTGATGTAAGGTGTGCCACAGGGGAGTGTCGTGGGACCGTTGCTATTCACAATATACTTGTATATAAATGACCTTGTGGATAACATCGGTAGGTCACTGAGGCTTTTTGCGGATGATGCTCTAGTATATCGAGAGGTTGTAACAATGGAAAGTTGTATTGAAATGCAGGAGGATCTGCAACGAATTGGTGCATGGTGCAAGGAATGGCAATTGAATCTCAAAGTAGACAAGTGTAATGTGGTACGAATACTTATAAAGAAATCTCCTTTATCATTTAGATACACTATAGCAGGTCAGCAACTGGAAGCAGTTAATTCCAAAAATAATCTGGGAGTAGGCATTAGGAGTGATTTTAAATGGTACGACCATATAAAATTAATCGAAGGTAAAGCAGATGCCAGACTAAGATTCATTGGAAGAATCATAAGGAAATGTAGTACGTAAACAAAGGAAGTTGGTTACAGTACACTTGTTCGCCCACTGCTTGAATACTGCTTATCGGTGTGGGATCCGTATCATTTGGGGTTGATAGGGGACGTAGAGAGGATCCAACGGATATCAGCACGCTTCGTTACAGGATCATTTAGTAATCGTGAAAGCGTTACGGAGATTATCGATAATCTCTAGTGGAAGATCCTGGAAGAGAGACGCTCTGTAGCTCGGTACGGGCTTTTGTCGAAATTTCGAGAACATACCTTTACCGATGAGTCAAGCAGTATATTCCTCCCTCCTACGCATATATCGCGAAGAGATCATGAGGATAAAAATCAGAGAGATTAGAGCCCACACAGAGGCATACCGACAATTTTTCTTTCCGCGATCAATACGAGACTGGAATAGGAGGGAGAACCGATAGTGGTACTCAAGGTACCCTCCGTCACATACCGTTATGAGGCTTGCGAAGTATGGATGTAGATGTAGATGAAGTGGAAACTCCAGATGGACAAATGTTTAGGAAATAAAAGGAATTTTGAAACGGATCTATCACCATATGCATCTTATAAAGTGTTCCTGTCAGAGTGTGTTTAGGAAGCTGTGTTTGGCTCATCGGTAAGAGATCGGACTTCTATTGAAAGGGTCGCGGGTTCGACTCCGCCCGGCGGCCAATATTCTTGTGTTCCTTGGCAATGCGTTAACTACTGGCGTCACAACTAACCGCAACATCATATAGGTTATTCTGTTAATTTATATAAGCACAAAAAGTATAGGCGTAGGACGACATTCGGGATTACAAACATTTAAAATCGTACACGGGAAGTCGTGTATGTGAATCGATACTTCCAGTCTTTTGCAATTCATAAGTTACATGTACCGGGGTACATTTATCGAAGAAACAGGGCAAGCAACAATTTTGACTGCATCTTTTGCATGTTATAAACACCGCCTTTTTGTAGTTACATGGTTTTTCAATGTCTCCGGACTAAAACAAACACCCTTGATTGACATTCTGAAAACAGATTCTTAGTACAGTCCAGCAACGAACCACGCGTAACGCAGCATGTCACTCAGTACTGGTAATGTACAATGGAATGCAGTTTTAAATAATGACGTCCCATGCTGTAGTGTACGCACTGCCAAGGAGCACGAAAATATTTTCCATCGGGCGGAATCGAACGATCGACCCTTTCAACAAGAAATCGTTCTCTTATCTTCCCCATTTTATTATCTTTGCGTCCTTGTGACGTTCCTGAGCCAAACACCGCTTACTAAACGCGCTGTCACAGGGACAATTGATAAGCTGCATAGGGTGATAGATCCGTATGGAAATTCCTTTTATTTCCTAAACGCTTGGCCATCAGGAGTTCCCACTTGGGGTTCTTTCATGCATCACCACGTCCTACATGTACCATAAATTTGGACTATACGGCGATGATAAATAGGCGTCCTCTCCTTGTTAGTTTAGTAATTTTCTAAAAAATTAGTACTGGAACGTTTATTTTATCAGTGCCGCTAACACGCTTTTGTCGTTATTTTTTGAGGCTAAAATTGTCAGCTTATCTCATGTCCCCAGAAAATAAGAAAGAGAAGAACCTTATCTGCTGAGCCGGGACATACACAGGAACAATTAAGATAGCGCTTATCTACGGCCGACTTGAGCGTGAAAAGGCCGTTTGCGGCATTCACTTTCATGGCCATGAAGTTTGCGGAAGTCATACCTGTGGTACTTTCCCTCGTATTTCATTTTATAAGACATGCGCTAAACCACATTATCTTGAGTTTAGTGTTTACTTAACGCACTTGGCTGACATAGGATTAGGATATAACAAAGCTTAATCTCTATGTGTCCTTTATCACGAAAGGTATAATGCATTATTCTGGAATATGTTAAACTGTATACATTGAAAGTCAAAGAAAGTCGTAAAGGCATAAATATGCAACCAGAAAGATACGTAATCCCTCAGAGGACGACGCTGCGGCCGGCAACTTCTCTATAAGACAACAGGGGTCTGGCGCAGGCGTAGGATCGGTTACTGCTGCTACAATAGCAGGTTATCAGGATATGAGTGAGTTTGAACGTGGTGTTTAGTCGAGAGATGGGACACAGCTTCTACTAGGCAGTGATGAGGTGGTGATATTCCACCATTTCACGAATGCACCTCGAATATCGGGTATCAAGTAAAACATCAAATCTCCGACATCGATGTTCCCGGAAGAAGATCCTGCAAGAACGGGACTAACGATCCTTCAACGTAACAGAAGTGCAATCTTTCCACAAATTCCTGCGGATTTCAATGCTGGAACATAAACAAGTGTCAACGCGCGAAACATTAAACGAAACATCATTTATATGAGCTTTCGGAGCCTTCGGCCCACGTGTCGTGTACCTTTGCTGATTAGATTGGATTATATTGGTACGTATTCCTTAGATCATGAATACGACTCTTCGTAATGATGTGGAACGTGTCAGGTTAATAAAATGTGTCTTTACTAGATACTACATTATACAAAATATTACAGATCCGTTTTTTTATATTTTTTTCTGCAGATTTTCTAATTTGTATCTAAAAGGAAGGAAGAAAGCTTAGACTGCTTGGTCATTAGAGACGCAGCCGTGCCCTTTGAAAGGAACCTTTCCGGCATTTGGCTGGAGTAATTTAGGGAAATCACGGTAAACCTAAATCTGGATGGCCGAAGATGGATTTGAACCACCATCCTCCCGAATGCGTGGCCAGTGCGTTACCACTGCGCCACCTCGCTCGGTGTAGTGAGTAGAAGGAGTTGCCATTCAGAAATTCTTTTAATTTATTTTCAATGCTAGTGGCTAATGTCAGCCTTTTGAGTTATTTGTTAAGTGACCAAAAACTTTCGTGGCTGCATAATTCGCCCCTTTCTGTGCCAAAGCTAGATTTAACCTGCCTGCACGACAGAAAGCTTTACACCTCGCCTGGGTTCGTCAACACCGACATTGGACAGTTGTTGACTGGGAAGATGTTGCCTGGTCTGACGAGTCTCGCTTCAAACTTTAGCGAGCGGATGAACATGAACGGGTATGGAGATACACTCATGAATCCATGGGCTAAGCATGTCAGCAGGGGGCTGTTCAAGCAGGTGGAGTCTCTGTAATGTTGTGGGGCGTGTACGCTGTGCAGTTGGAGATATATGGGACTCCTCATACGTCTAGATACGACTCTTACCAGTGACACGTATGTATGCATACTGGTTAATCACCTGTATCCTTTCATGTCCATCGTGCATTCCGACGGACTGGGGCAACTTCAGCAGGACAAATGCGACACCCCACACGTTCAGTATTGCTACAGAGTGGCTACAGGAACACCCTTCTGTGTTTAAAGCCCCCCTTGGGCCACCAAACTCCCAGACATGAACATTATTGAGCGTTTCTTGGATGCCTTGCAAGAAGATATCTCTATCCGCCATACTCATACAAATGTATGGATGCTTGGCGTCAATTCCCTCCAGTACTATGTCAAACATTAGTCGAGTCCATGCCACGTCGTGTTACGGCAAGTCTGGGTGCTCGCGGGGACCCTACATCGTATTAGGAAAGTGCAGTAGTTTTTTAAGCACTTCAGTGTATATGACAAGTATTTTTGGTTTATCATATCGCATACATATAAGCAATATTACTTGTTCACGAAGTTTTTATTTTCTTCAGTTCCTGATTGTAGTAGCGCATATTGTGGGGCAGCCAAAGATTACTACACCACTATCGATAAAGCCACGAGGACACATACAGTCGGTACTATTACTTCCTTCATTCCCGTGAAAGGCGGCGCATGTATGAACAGCACCGAGTGCGTGATTGGCGGAAGCACAGCGCATCCGACCTGTAAGACAGCGTGCAGCGTGTTCATCCAGTGTACGCATCAAGTCAGCTGTGCTGCGATTCAGGACGAAATGCCACGCAACGCGGAGCAATGCCTCGCGAATTTTTCCCGTATTGACACTTACAAATTATCGTGGACAGCAATGGAACTTTGAAGTTCCAATGGGAATTGGAACGCCCTATTCCCGACAATGTCAAATTTAGTGACTTGGATTCCCTGTTTTTCAGGAGGCACTGTAGATATCAACTTTTGTTAAACTGTATGTTCTGAGTCTACTGAACTACAATAATTGCATTTCACGCACTGCTTTCGGAAATACAATTTTTTAATCAAATGGTTAAAATGCTGTGTACTTTTACTATACGTTATCCTAAATAATTTTAATTATAATAACATTATGTTTTCTTTTAGTTCAGTGACTCAAGATATGTATGTTATTACTCCCTGAAAATCCGAATACTCTACTCGAATTGGTTTCTGAGATTTAGGAAAAATGCAGCAGAAAATATAAATTTTCAGGAACGGCTGACTTTTTTTTTAATTTTCAGTCACTCAGAAGCACCCTGAACCATAATTTATATCATCCTATTGATCTTCTTCCAAGTTTGTTCTTCTTTTCTTCATCCTGAACTCCTTAGTGGCCAACTGTGCTGCGTAGTCTGTTTTATCAATGCGAACCTTGTCCATCCGTTCAAGTTCTTTGTTGCAGTTCGCTTCAGAATTAATCCCCGTATGCTGTAGCACTTCACCGAACCGATATTACCATCATTAAAAGCAATAACATCACTGATTCCCCATGTTAGTGTCTTCATTGCAACTAAAACATTTTTTTTTTCGGTAGGCGAGACCATATACCATTAGTGAACGACTAAATATTTTATGGAACATTGTTCCCTCAGAAAATATCAGCGATCTTAAATTATATATAAATACGCAATCTTGACTGCTTCAATTATTATATTATTCATTGAACGACTCATTGGGATTTTGAGTCTGACCATGTAGACACTTCCTGAGTAATTCAGGAGTTACAGCTCTCTGTAAATAGGTTTTATCATATCCATGACTGCTGCTGGGATGGAATTTTTATGGCTGTATCAACTGTTGAGTACTTGGCATTGCGGTAATTGTATGTCAAAGGTTGTGTACTGGTTTTTCATCAGTTGACAGTTTGTGGAAGAAGGTAGCCCATACCGCCTGCTTCATTTTCAACAAATTCTCAGTATTATTTCTAATGGCCATTCCATAATACTGCAGTAGTTCATCAACCATTTCCTCTGTCTACCTGTTCCTACGGTTTTACCGAGCGAGGTGGCGCAGTGGTAACACAGTGGACTCGAATTCGGGAGGATGGCGTTTTAAATCCACCTCCGGCCATCCAGATTTAGGTTTTCCGTGATTTATCTAAATCACTCCACGTGAATGCCGGGATGGTTCATTTGAAAGGGCACGGCCTATTTCTTTCCCCAGTCTTCTCCAAAACTCCGAGCGTGAGCTCCGTCTCTAAGGGCCACGCTATCAACGGGACGTTGAACCCTAAGCTTTCTTTCTTTCTTATGATTTTACCATCAGAAAGTTTATGGTCTCTCAGACTTTGTTTCAACTTCCTCAACCTGGTGCCCATCCTCTTCTGGACATGACCAACACATTCCAGTTTAGAGATAATCTTCTCACCATAAGGGCCGCCCTGGAGTAGCCGAGCGGTCTGGAGTGCCACGTTTCGGATCGCGTGGCCTCCCGCGTCGGGGGTTCAAATGTTCAAATCTTTGAATAGCTTATGGGACTTAACTACGGGGTCAGCAGTCCCTAAACTTACAAACTACTTATGAACTAACTAATACTAAGGACGGCACAAATATCCATGCCCGAGGGGGGATTCGAACCCCCGACCGTAGTGGCCGCGCAGACCGTGACTAGAGCGCCTCATCCCCTCGGCCACCGCGGTCGGTGTCGGGGGTTCGAATCCCCCTCGGGCATGGATGTGTGTTTTGTCCTTAGGTTAGTTTAACTTAGTTTAAGTAGTCAGTAAATCTAGGGACTTATGACCAAAGTAGTTTGATCCCATAGAAGTACAAACATTTGAACATTTTTCTCACCATAAGGCTGAGTGGCTACTAAACTATTACCTGATTTGACTTTCCATGACCTAAGAACTTAGTGTAACACACTCCCCTTTCGTTCACGGGTAAGACTGAAAATTTCAATAGCTGCAGAGGCTTCCATATCACCATAGATACTCCTTTCTTCATTCCTTGATTTACACTTATGACAATGTTTGGTTAAAATCTGGAAAGCTAATATCTTTCCAGTATCCACACTGGTTACCGTAACAACAGAATTCTTAGAACTATAACCGCTTCTTCCAAGTACCACAAAAGCTACTGGTGTGTCAGTCATAACATCGTTTATTTCAAACGGCTTGGTTTACAGCACCCTTTATTGACTCACATGCAACAGATTACACAGCAGCTCCAATAAATCCTGCATACTTGTCGATTTTACAAGATTGGCTTCGCATATTCATCACGGCACACGTTGTTCCTGCTGCAGTGTGTCCTTTGCCTATAGCTCTCAAGCCATAAAACCACCTAACATTTACTTCAAAATAATTATCTTTACACTTATCAGAATTCCAAAATGAATGAGAATATTTACACAATTAATGATAAGTTTCCTGGCTGGTCCATTTGATACCTCACTGTCTTCATGTAAACTAACTGGCCCTCCACATATTTTACAACACGCAAATTCACCTAACACCCTTGTTAGGACGTGTAAATCTCTCAGCAAAAAACCTAACCTACCATTTACATCACTTTCTTCTTTTGAAAAATGTGTATCACAATGTTTAATTTTGAACTTAAAAAAATGTTCAAATATTTGTTAAGCTTATGGGACTTAACTACGGGGTCATCAGTCTCTAAATTTACAAACTACTTATCAACTACCTTATACTAAGGACGGCACAAATATCCATGCCCGAGGGGGGATTCGAACCCCCGACCGTAGTGGCTGTTGAACTTCGAAGCACTAATTGAAGTTTTCTAGATACAGAAGAGTTTGCCTGTATTTCATTGTCTGTAACTTTACACGCCACATGTTAACACAATATTTCCCTTTATTCGAAAATCTGTAACTATGAAACCCACTTTTCTTAAAAACACTTCGTTTTGGCGTCATACATTACTTTTTGAGAAATTTTGCAATCTATTCGAGACTTTTTCCACGGAAATACGTTATCTCTTCGACATACAATGCATGTTTATACTATGAAACGAAGCGATACTGTTTTCGACAGTGCTACCAATACAAAAACGTAATTAGCCTTTATTCGGAAAATTGCAAATTTTATGATGAGATAAAACTCCAAAAATGTGAGAATATTTCAGTTCTAACTCTCCTTAATACACAGTGTTTGGACGTTTATCAGTCTTCAAATGTTTGTACATCTATGGGACTTAACTATTGTGATTATGAGTCCCTCCTAAGCTTACAGAATACTTAAACTAATCTAAGGAGAACACACACACACACACACATATGCCCGAAAGAGGCCTCGAACCTCCGATGGGGAGCAACCGCGCGCTCCGCAGCAAGGCACCTTAGAGCGCTCAGTCATACCAACGCGGCTTTATCGGTCTCACTGTATATCTACAACTTGACTGCTCATATATATATATATATATATATATATATATAACTGAATGTTTGTATGTCCTCTATGTGTTCATAAACCATTCATTCGATTGCAATGGAACTTTGGTGAACTGTTCACCGTACGCCCACCACGAAGGTTCCTGACCCAAATACAAAAGATCACATCATATAGCTCAGGAGATATGACGTCATAAATAATGAGCGGCCACCGCATGAGATTAACCAGATTTATGCGTCAATTATTGGAAAATGGGAGTAGTTAGGGACCTGCAACAAAGTTTGCGTGTAATTACGAACGTTTATGAAGCGTTTTGTAACTGACCCCCCCCCCCCCCCACACACACACACAGAAAATGATGAATAGAAGTCTAACGCCCACAATAGTTTCGCTGTAGATGCCGTAAAACCGTCGCATCAGGTATCAAATAAAGTTGGCATTAAAGATTTGCATGTTACTATTTATTTTTGTCTGCAAGTCTCCCTTAAATCTCCTGAATCCAAAATTAAGCAATCTGTTTTTTTTTTTTTTTTTTTTTTAAATCTCTATCTATATAATAGCGAAAGGACTCTCACTCACTGACTGATTTAACAGAAGTCTCGAAAACTACTTCAACTATGAAACTGAAATTTGGCAGGAATGTACTTTATAGGTAGAAAACGTCAGCTAAGAAAGTATTTTCTGATAGGTGCATGGCGGAGCATACTTCTCCTACAGTCTCATGAAATCTACAGTTTCATTCCGATCTTCACGAAATTTCGCACGCTTGACCTTCAAAACAAGAGTAAGGTCACCGTCTACCTTAAGTTTCAACGGTGCATGGGAAAGGGTATTTTGCAACATAAAAATGGATCCCTAAATACCTTTGGTCGAGCCCCAACATGAGAACGGCTCGACCGATTTCACAGATCCTTTTTTTGTCATTTTTGTTATTCTCAGAACAAGGGTTGTATGAAATGAAACTGGAATATTTGAGAAGAACAAGGTGCATTTTTCAATGTGACCCTGCGTTTCTATTGCATATAAATCTATAGATTTGTTTCGATATTAATAAAATTTTGCACACTCTACCTTAAAAACAAGAGGAATGTCCCTGTTTATAAAATTTATTTTGTTGCATGGTGGAGGGTACTTAACTTACGGAATTTTACAAAATGCATAGTTTTGCTCCAGTCTTTATGAATTTTTGCACACATGACCTTTAAACCAAGAGGAAGATCATTGGGTACACAGATGTTTGAATGGTACATGACAGAGGGTACCTTGCAGAAAGCATTGCCGAGAGAGGGAAAGGTGGAAACGAACAGAGAGATGGGAGAGAAAGAGGTGGATGCAGAGAGAGGGGAAAAGCGGATGTGGACTACGAGAGTGTAGGATAAATAAACACCCTGGCAACGCCGTGTTTACAGCTAGTTGTAATAAATTTAACATGTGTTACGTACGTTGTGGCCTACTTCCTGAAAGTGAACCTACGTCGTCTTACCAAGTAACATCCCCACAACAGCGATCTCATCGAAATAATCGCATCCGAAAGCGAGATCGATACTGCTGCGGCTACGGTAGCTGCGAAATCGCTCTGTTCCACCGACGGCCGACATCGGCAGAACGCGGACAATATTTTCATAGCAGTATTAGTTGACTTGCGCGGTCACATTGTAGCCGATCTCATCGTCCGAATGTATAGACTACGGACAACAATCGGTGAAATTCAAATCAGTTTGTTTTCTTTGGTCAAATCTGCCGATATTTTCACACAGAGTATAGACTTTGAGAAAGTCAGTAGTACCACTAGCATTAAAAAATATTGTAATCGGGATACACTTCCTAATTTATGGACTGAAATCTGCTGTATTGGAAAGCACAAGTAGTAAAAAACCACTGCCTCATATTTTAGCCGTATTGGAAATCATAACCTGAAAAATAATTTGTGCAATCGGGCAGGATGACCTGCATTATGCTTGTAGTAACTGCAGTGAATCTTTTTTCGGTTGTGGTATATGGGTGTCATCAATCTACAAATTGTTGCTGCGTACTGGCGATTTTATGGCTGTTGGGTGGGGATTCTGCGTTGTTTCCAAATGTAGTTCACGTGTTTCCAATTTTCAGTGCTTCGGGAATTTAAGGTAGTTCATTCTAAAATTTATGTTCTTCTTGCACACGTATGCTGAATGACAGTCACTGAATGTTAATCGATAAATATTTGCAGCACTTCAAATAAATTCAGCAAAACTGATAGTGTAATATTGCTTTTCAAAGTCACAACTACACATCTTCTAATCCAAGTGCACTAGCATACCGTAGTATGTTACAACTTTCTGATTCAGACAAGCAGAACGAAGAGAGTCATCTGTTTGCACAATACGGTTTTCCCTAATTGACAGTTCCTTTGACTATTCGTGATCAGTTCAGGTGGCCACTATACAAAAAGCCGTATTTTTAACTGGTTGTACATCGAGGAAAATCGAAAATAGAAAATCTGTTCATTTTCATTCCATTCATAATATTCCATGTTATCACACAGAAACTTATTACCGCCTTATCTTTAAACAACTTAAGTGTTCTACACTACATATATTCTCTGCAAAACACAATGAATTGCATGACAGATAGCTCATCGAACCACTTTTATGATATTTCTCTACAGTTCCATTCTCTAATACCCGAATTTTTTCGTTTTCGATCCGGTTTTGTGGGGAGTGTGATAGGACCGCTATTATTTTCTATCTATATAAATGATCTGTTGGACAGAGTAACTTGTAATTTGCGACTGTTTGCTAATGATGCTGTGGTGTATGGGAGGGTGCCGTCTTTAATTGACTGTAGTAGAATATAGGATGACTTAGACAAAATTTCTAGTTGGTGCGAAGAATGGCAGCTAGCTCTCACTGTAGAAAAATGTAAGGTGATGCGCATTAGCAGGAAAAACAATCCCATAATGTTCGAATACAGCATTAGTAGTGAGTTTCTTGATGCAGTTGCGTCATTCAAATATCTAGGCGTAACATTGCAGAGTCATATGAAACGAAACGAACATGTAAGGACAGTTGTGAGTAAGGCGGACAGCCGACTTCGATTTATTGGGAGAATTTTGGGAAGATGTAAGTCATCTGTAAAGGAGACCGCATAAAAATTGCTTGTACGACCAGGTCTTGAGTATTGGTCAAGTATTTGGAACCCGTAGTAGATCAGTTTAAAGGAAGACATAGAAGCAGTTCAGAGGCTAGCAACTAGATTCGTTACTGGTAGATTCGACCAAAGCGCGAGTGTCACGGAAATGCTCTGTGATCTGAAATGGGACTAGTCGGAGGAAAGACGACATTCTTTTCGGGGGGAAAAAACTGTTGAGGAAATTTAGAGCGCCGGAATTTGAAGCTGAGTGTAGAACGATCTTCGTGCCGCCTACTTACATTTCGCGTAATGATCACAAAGAAAAGATAAGAGAAATTAGGGCTCGTACGGAAGCATATAGGTGTTCTTTTTTTCCCGTTCTGTTTTGGGGGTGGAATAGGAAAGGAAATGCCTAGTAGTGGGACAATATACCCTCCACCACGCACCTGACTGTGGATTGCGGAGTAGATTTTATTATGATGATCATGTTTCCCTATGTAAGTGGGTGCTAACAAAATATGTTCACATTCCGAAGAGAAAGCAGGTGAAAGAAATTTTGCAACTAAATCTCGCCGCAACAAATAACGTTGTTTTTTTTTTTAAATTATTTCCACCTCAACTCGTGCATCATTTCCGTGACACTCTTTCCCCTATATCGCGAGCTGCCCTTATCTGAACTTCCTCTAAAATGTCCATCAGTAACACTTGCTGGGAATCCTATATTTCAAACTAGGACGCACAAGTGTAGTGTTGACAGTTTCATTAGTAGAACAGTTGCATCTACTGAGTGTTCTGCCAATGAAACGTAGCCTTTGGTTCGCTTTCCCTACAATATTTACTATGTGTTCTTTCCAATTTAAGTTGTTCGTGACTCTTATTCCTAGGTATTTCGTTGAATTTACGGCCTGTAGATTTAATCGATTTATCGCGTTAATGAATTTTAACGGATTAATTTATAGCTCATGTGGATGACTTTACACTTATCATTATGGATCAGTTACCAGATTTGTACCATGCAGATACCTTATCTAAATTATTTTACAGTTGCTTTTTATCTTCTGGTGACTATCCTAGCCCATAAACGACAGCATCATCCGCGAACAGTCTAAGAAAGCTGCCTCACAAAGTCTCCTAAGTAAGAAAGGAAAAAAAAATCAAAGTTTGTAAAGCTGCGGTTGGTTTCATCAGTCCCTAAACTTACAAACTACTTATGAACTACTTTAAAGACAGCACAAACATCCAAGCCCGAGGGGGGATTCGAACCCCCGACGGGGAACAGCCGCGCGCACCGCAGCATGGCGTCGCAATGCACACGGCCATTCCGCCGCGGGTCTCCTAAGTCGTTTAGAAAGATAAGGACAGTCATGGGTCCTGTAACACTTCCCTGGGTAACGCCAGATATTACTTCTGTTTTACTTGATAACTTTCCGTTAGTTACAACGTACTATATCCTTTCTGGCAGGAAATCACTAATCCAATCTCACAACTGTGGCGATATTCCGTATGCACGCAATTTGATTAGACATAAAATATAAAATTTAATCATTTGCGCAAATATGTGCGTAAATACTTCGGCCGGTACACATGTTTTTGACGTGACTCTTTAGAATGCAGAGCGAAGTCTGTTTCGTATCATGTCGTGTGTTACTACATATGGCTCTCATTTGCTTTTTATTAATTTGATCTGTTACTTTCGGCCACTATCATCATCAGCTTAAAACTCTGACCTCATAACATAAAGTCTCGCTGAGGCCGCATGTTGTAGGCGGGCCACTCCAGCTGCAGCACTGAGTGCCTGCGCGGCACCGGTGCTTTTCCCCCACCACTCTTCCCTCGCCGTGTAGCGGCCCGTGTGTGACAGAGATAGCGCTCGCTCTCGCGTCTTCTTAGTAACGCTCAAATATCCGTTCTGAATCTTATTAAATGGGACACTATCAATCTTGCTAACGTTCAGCAAGAGCAGAAAAGCTTCGGATACAATTGTGCCACTTTTATTGCTCAGTGCGAAGATTAATTTTCCCCCCTATACTAACTTCCTCTTAAGAATCAAATGTTCAAATGTTTGTAGATCTATCGAGCCAAATTGCGTGGTCATTAGTCCGTAGCTTACAAACTACTTAAACTAATGCAAACTAACCTAAGGACAACACACACCTCTGCCCCAGGGAGGACTCGAACCTCCGACGGCGAGCAACCGCGCGCTCCACAGCGAGGCGCTTTATAGACCGCTCGGCTACACCACCGCGGTTCATCTTAAGATATTTTTGTTACACTAAATTATCAGACTTTGGTGTGGTAAGATTTTAAAGTTAACTATTGCTGTTGCTGCTGCTGTTCCGCAGGTATCTGATCTAAATTGCATATTGGTAAGCGTAGTTTGAGTCTGCTATATCGTTGCACTGAAAATTGGAAAGCATGAAAGACCTTCTACGGATGGCAATTTTGTAAAAGATTGTTTTTTTACAGTGTTCTTATTTAATAAGTGCATCTGTAGTGGCCCTACTTGAGGCGTTAAGGTTGTCTGAACATACAATGTCTCAAAGAGTGCCAGATATTGGTCCGAAATTAAAGCTGCAGTTGCGCAACAAATGTTGTAACATCTTAGAGTACTCGATTACCTAGTTCAACTTGTAGTTTTCATAACTCTCGTTCTTTTTCGATATCAGACAAGAAATAGGAGTAGCTCTTTTCACTGATATGAAGTGTTCTCCACAGTTTGGATAGGAAAGTAAACGCAGTCCGTTAAGTAAAGAGGAAAGGAAGACTGCATTAGCTCGGAGACCCGTGCCCGCCACGCACGTACACAAGAAACAACCGTGATCCCCCTGGAGGGGATCAACAAGAATTCTCGAGGATTCATGCCCTTGCCCTGAAATGTGTTGCAATGTTTTCTGCAACGTTCGTTTGTGAATAGATGTTTTCAATTACGAATATTAACAAAATAAAAATATTGCTTTGTTGGAAGCTGTTCTTCAAAATGTAATTGCCAAAACGATTGTGCCAAATATGAGAAAATTAGTGGTTTCAAAGCGATGACAAAAATCAACAATGATGTTCAAAAGTAGTAACTTACGGAGCGCAATAAAAGTATTCTTTCTGCCTATACACAAAAATTGGCATTATTAGTTTGAATGAGTCAGGAATTAAAAAGCGACTGTGGCCTCGCTAAGCGCTGCGACAACACGTTCCTCTGCTACAACTGCCATGACAGCGCTGTGCCTGCCTCGCTCATATCACGTGCCCCACACCACTGACACTGCAGCAGAAAACCGGTGCTTTTTCAGGTGCCGGCCGGAGCTCGCCAAGCACCTGAGTTGGAGATGCCTGGTCTAAGGCGTCACACTACTTCCGCTGGAAGTTGTAGTCCTCCCTCTGAAATGTGTGTGTTTTCCTTAGAGTTTTTCTCTTTAGGCACGTTCCCGCACATGCTTTGTTAATCCGGATTTGACGCGTTAATATTTACGCCCTTCCTGTCGTCTCCCCAAATGTCTGCGTATAGTGTTATATGTGTGAAAGTATAAAGTGTTACTAAATGTTGGCGAATCGTGTAACTGAGGCGGGACTTAGGAACCAGCCCGGTATTCATCAAAGGGGATGTGGAAAACCGCCTAAAAACTACATCCAGGCTGGCCGGCACTGCGACCCCCTTCGTTAATCCGCCGGGGCCGGTACGCCTCCCCGTCTCGGGAGGCGGTGCGTTATACTACACGGCTGACCAAACGGTGTGTGTTGTACTTAAAGTAAGTTAGTTTAAGTGGTTTGTAAGTCTAGGGATTGATGGCCATAGCAGTTTGGTCCAATAGGTTTACATACATTTGAACTTTTTTTTCATAAAATAACTTAAATATTAGTTGCAACGCCTTGCTCAAGCATAGTTTAGATTAAAATTAACACCGAATTTACCTTGTGAATAGTTTCAAATGTTCGTAAAGCTTATGGGACTTAACTACGGGGTCATCAGTCCCTAAACTTACGAACCACTTATGAACTAGCTAACACTAAGGACGGTACAAATATCCATGCCCGAGGAGAGATTCGAACCTCCGACCGTAGTGGCCGTGCTGATCGTGACTGAAGCGCCTCAGTCACCTCGGCCACCGCGGCCGGCACTAACGTAAAATCCGAATCGCAACTGAAGCATAAATAAGTATAAATTGCGGTAAGAAAAAGCGTTCAGTTGTTCCAAAAGCAGACTATCTGTTTAACGAGTACCTCAGTACAAATCAGCCATTTTAATAAAAAGAAAAAAAAAGGGAAGCCGCCATAAGAGGTAAAAGGAACAATAAGTGTCAAAAAAAAGTTCCAGAACCATCTCAGAACTCAATCCTGGAGTATCAGAATTATAATCTGACAATTCAACAGTGCACCATCGAAACACCCACGCTTTAAAGAAATAAATAAATAAAAAATCGTCCTTCTTTCATAAGTGGAGCCGTACATGTCTGGTAGTATGGTAGTTTGTAATGTGAACCTGTCTCAGACTAAACTGTCGTTGAACGCGCCAAGCGTCTTAACACGTTCGCTGCGGCTGACGCTTGTAAGCGTTTCCCCGATCAACATGCCAGTGCGGGTAACGCTTATAAGCGGCGCGCTAGCTAAGTACTCAATTTAGTTTGTTTGGCTGTGCTCTAGTGTTAGTACAAGCTACCAAAAAACATCACGTAACGTTTTCCTGTCTGCAGTTGTGTGTTTTCGTCTTTAGTGGTTTCCTATAAAAACATCGCCTATACACCTTGTAAATTTGTTTTATGGGATTGCATATGAGACCTGTTTCTCTTTCTCCGTTTCATTCAAATGTTCAAATGTTTGTATAATCTATGGGACTTAACTACGGGGTCATCAGTCCCTAAACTTACAAACTACTTATGAACTACTTACGAACTAGGACGGCACAAATATCCATGCCCGAGGGGGGATTCGAACCCCCGACCGTAGTGGCCGTGCAGACCGTGACTGGAGCGCCTTAGTACCCGTGGCCACCGCGGCCGGCTCTCCGTTTCATAAGGCTTTTGGTGTTTTGAGACTAATTCTTTCTCAATGAAACGGATTTATCACTTGTTTGAGTTTCATTCTCTTTCCAGTTTGCAATAAAATCAATAAATCTGAGGTGTTCTTAGAATTGTTTGCAGTAAATGCATATGACGCTTATAAGCGTCGTACAGCTTGCAGCATTTATCACACAATCGGCATGCAGCTAAAGCGTACTTGTATTTCTATATCTAGCACCACCTCTTGTGCAGACGTTATATCCGCTTTCAATATTACAGGTTTCGCAGGGGTCTGATTTCAGCTGTCAGCGCTTACAGGCGTCCGCCTAGAGCGTTAGCGGCCCGCACTGGTGACCGCAGCGAACGTGTTAATGGGACGGGAAGATGCGCCTGCCCCGGTTCAGATCGGCCCGGCGGAATAACGAAGAGGTCTTTTGTGCCGACCAGCCTGTTCAAAATGTTCAAATGTTTGTAAATCTATCGGACCAAACTGCGTGGTCATCAGTCCGTAGCTTACAAACTACTTAAACCTAGGTAAACTAACCTAAGGACAAACACACACACCCATGCCCCAGGGAGGACTCGAACCTCCACGGCGAGCAACCGCGCGCTCCGAAGCGAGATGCTTTAGAACGCTCGGCTACTCCACCGCGGCCGACCAGCCTGGATGTTGTTCTTAGGCGGCTTTTCACATCTCACAGGGTCAATACTGGGTTGGTACCGAAGTCCCGCTTGAGTTATACGTTTCGCAAATACGTATAGCACTATATTTAGACTGTGAGAACCACTTATTCACTCGGAAGGGGTAATGGGATGGCGACACGTAGGTATCCGAGCACAACTGAACTCTAACCATGCCACGACCACGGTAACAATGACAACTCTGTATTAAAGTGAAATAAACGTAAAAGACCAAATAGATCGAATAATAAATTGTTTTTGAAGCATCATGACTATGGAAAGCGATATTTATGATACACTGTTATGTAATCAGTCAAATGAAACGAAAATGTATTAATCACGTAACACGCACGTACAATATTTCATTTCATCGTTATAACTAAGCAAACATGAGCATATAGGCAAGTCAGCTATAACTGCTAAGAGAGCTTGAAGGTTTCTATTATCATAGTAGCTGTCCGATTAATGCTGCAGGGCAGTATCGTTGTAGGAAGCTTCATGCTTTGCTGACTGCAGTTCACTGAATGTTTAACGAACTATCAACTATCTCCAAGTGACTCACCAAGCGTTTAATAATGCGACGCATTTAACACACGTCTGTGGAAACCGGATCAGTAGCAGACAACTAGCTTATCATGCAAATGAAAGACGTCCAAGACCAGGGAGACCTGAAATGGGTGTAGCTGTCCACACGGAGTCCTTCCAAGTCAATCAGGTGGCGCGGTTTTGAAACCTGGTTTCCCCAGACAACTGGCTTATCTTGAAATACGGTCTTTCTATGCGACCATTCAACATTCAGTCTGTCCAGTCTCTAACAATGCGCCGAATGAACTTCTACATCCACTAATGAATATTCAATGCGACATTTGAAACGTATTGACACTGAATGATGTGGCTAAGTTGCATCCACGTGGTTCTGTCAATCGACTTACAACATTTATACGACAGTGAAAATGCGTGACTCAGTTAAGGTGAATGTTTGGTGCGCTGCGACCTCCAATGGAGTAATTGGGCCCTACCCTTTTATACCCTGAGTGACGTCCAATTATACTGGCGCACCATCGAATTACGTGCGCACTGTTCGTGCATGTCTTCATTAAATATTTCACGTTAGATGGATCGGTCATGGCGAAACACACATACATCCACGACCGAGCGAGAAACCGCGCGCTCCACAGCCAGGCGCCTTAGAGCGCACGGCCATTCCACTGCAGCAAGGCGAAACAATGCAATGAACAGAATTTGTACCCTGTCATTTATCGTGGTATGTAATGGTCAAGGAGCTTCTACAACATTGTACTGAGGCGACAAAGCCATGCGATATGGTACGTCCACATGCATATGGCGGTAGTAGCGTGTACAGAAGATATAAAAGGGAACTATCACTTTTACTTCGGTGATCCATGTGAAAAGCCGGCATGTCGGGTGTCAACAGACTTTGATGCGGAATGGTAGCTGGCGCTAGACGCTTGGGACATTCCACAGTGTGGAGAGTGTGCCGGGAATACCAGATTGAGGCATAATCCCTCACCACGGTCATCGCAGTGGCTGCCTACATGACCGAGAGCAGTGCCATTTTCGTGAAGTTGTCAGTGCTAACATACAGCACTACTGCGAGTAATAACCACAGAAATCAATGTGGTAAGTACGATCGTATACATCCGTTAGGACAGTGCTCTACAATTTCGCGTTAATGGTTATGGCAGCAGACGACAGCGTCGAGTAACAGCACAAGGTTTGCAGTGCCTCACTGCGCTCAACACCATATCGGCTGGACCCTAGATGAGCGCAAAACCGTGGCTTCATCAGCGTTCCTTCAGAGTGTGGCGCGGATCCCACGAAGCCATGGATCCAAGTTGTGAGGAAGGAACTATGCAAGATAGTGGTGGCTACGAAGAGTACTGGACTTTCTAACATGGAATAGTCATGGTTGTCTGGTTAAACTGAACCGATCATTGCCTAAATGTAGTTATCTTCAGCTATTAGGAGACCATTTTCAACCAATCGTGGACTTGATATTCCCTAACAACGATGGAATTTTTATGGACAACAATGCTCCAGGACACTGGCAAGTATTCGCGATTAGTTTGAAACACATTCTGGACAGTTACCGCAATTCATTTAGCCACTATTATCGCTCGACTTCAATCCATTTGACATTTTTGGCCCATAATGGAGAGGTCAGTTGATGCACCGGCAGCTTTTACGCAATTACGGGCAACTATAGAAGCAGAATGGCAGAATATTCCTGCTGGAGACTTCCAATGACTTTTTCAGACCATGCCACGCAGATCTGATCCATTCCGCCAGGATAAAGGAGGTCCGACAGTATATTACGAGGTATCCCATGACTTCTTCACCTCAGTGTAAAATTAACAATTTCGATAATCTGGAGGATAGAATGAGAGTGAAGTTATCCGTTTACCGTGAAATATGTGCAAAATCTTCAGATGCTACTACTGTTGTGGATGGTGGACTAATGGTAACACGCATGTCTGGAAACCAAGAGGTTGCTGTGGTTGTTGTTGTGGTATTCAGTGCGGAGACTTATTTGATGCTGCTCTCCATCCATCTCTATCCTGGGCAAATCTCTTCATCTCCTCATAAGAACGACAACCCACATACATCTGAATCTGCTTAGTATATTCGTCTCTTGGTCTCCCTCTGAGATTTTTTCCTCCCACGCACTTCCCTCCAATGCTAAATTTACGATTCCTTAATGTCTAAGAATGTTTTCTACCAACTGATCCCTTCTTTTAGTGAAGGTATGACAAAAAATCCTTTTCGCACCGATTCTGTTCAGTACCTCCTCATTAGTTACATAACCTACCCACCTAATCTTCAGCATTCTTTGGTAATACCAAATTTCAAAAGTCTCTATCCTCTTCCTGTCTGAAATATTTATCGTCCATGCTTCATTCCCGTACAAGTCAACACTCCACACAAATGTGTTCATAAAAGACTTCCTTACACTTACATTAATATTCGATGCTAAGAAATCTGACCTTTTGAAAAACGCTTTTCTCCCAATTGCCATTCTGCATTTTATATCCTCTGTACTGTGACCATCATATGTTATTTTACTGCCGAAGTGAAAAACTTCTCTACCACCTTTATTGTTTCGTTACCTAATACAATTCCTTCAGCGTCGCCTGAATTTCTTAGACTACATCCCGTAACCCTTGTTTTGCTCTTGTTAATGTTCATCTTACACGCTCCTTTCAACACGCTGTCCATTCCGTTCAATTGCTGTTCCAGGACCTTTGCTGTCTCTGACAGAATTACAATGTCATCAGCAAAAGGCAATGTTTTTATTTCTTCACACTGAACATTAATCCCTTCTCAAAATTTCTCTTTGCTTTCCTTCACAGCTTGCTCAATGTACAGATTGAACAACATTGGAGAAAGGCTACAACCGTGTATAACTCAATTCCCAACCACTGCGTCGCTTTCCTTCCACTCTTATAACTGCTGTCTGGTTTTTGTACAAGTTGTAAATAACCTGTTCACAATATTTTACCCCTGCTCTCTTCAGAATTTCAAGAAGTGTATTTCAATGAACATTGCCAAAAGCTTTCTCCAAATCTACAAAGCTAGAAATGTAGGTTTTCCTTTCCTTGATGTATCTTCTAAGATAAGTTACAAAGTGAGTACTGCCCCCCCCCCCCCCCCCGTGTTCCTACATTTCTCCTGAATCCAATTTAATATTCAGCTTCTACCAGCTATTCCAACCTTGTGCAAATAACCAAGAGGTTATGGGATTAATCTCGACATGACTACAAAATTTTTGAGTCTGCTTATAATTTAGCTCTGACCTCTCCATGTCGTGAAGGGTCACCACAAAACGACACGTGGTTCAAATTTCACGTTTAACTGTAGGATCACTTTTCCCGGTTTCAGGGGTAGATTAGGAGCATGCAAGTCGAGTTGACACACTTGCACAAGGACATAGACTGTCACGAAAGCATTGTCTTCCACGTGTTGCACATTTCGGATAAGCTGACTACTGCCATTTAAACAGACATGAACGCCTGTGTGCTGGCGGTGTGCTGGAGGCGGTGTGGTGCGTGCCGCCGCTCTTCGTGGAAGACTCGTAGACGCAGCACGCAGCTGTCGTTCGCGAGAGGGCGTGTTCCACAGGTGACTGACTCACACGTGCCGGTCCGTGACTCGTTTGTCGAGGCGACTCCACGTCTTGAAAATACTGCGGCCACCGACGACAGCACGGCCACTTTCCCAAAACGATAAAATGCGTTTTAAAAATGCATCTTGTCAGCCATCAGCTGGTAATTATTGTTATAGCTTTATCTGATAAAACGTTTTAGGGTCTCGAGCCGCGTCATTTCGAATAAAATACTCGAACTTTCGATGGCCATCTCCGCCATCGTCGTGAAGAGCTCACTGACTGCCGGGTCTGGTACGGTTTCCCGCTTATGTAGGCACGATGACATCGTCAACAGCCATTCAGATAGGGCGTGCGCGCACTCGAGTATTTTATTCGAAATGACGCTGTTACCTTAGTGGTGCGCACAAAATGACCGCAGATGATGTAAACGTCTTGAATGAGGGTAACAAGTACCATGCCTTGTCATAGAACGTCCGCTTCTGAGTGATGCTGACAACACCTTAGAAACGTACGATAAACTTCGGCATTTCCACGTTATCTACAACAGAAGCCAGGACATTGGAAATGTCCTTACAGCTACAGTTTCATAGAATTCTCAGAACACGATGATGTCTAAATGCTTTGTATCTTATTCTTTTACCACTGTACGGTCCATGTCTCTTCGGACCACTTTCGTGGGATGGTCGTTACGTTGTGGATTACATGAAAGTTAATGACTTCCACAACTGAAATAAAAGAAACAGTGTTCTACAAGCAATGGAGGTTCCTTAAACATTAGGTTCCATTGCAAGTTAATTTGCTTTCCAATTGCTGGGAGCTACATTCCAAGTCCCTATAACGTTTGATTCGAGTTATATGGCTGTTACTGATGGCCGCGGTGGAGTAGCCGAGCGGTCTAAAGCGTCTCGCTGCGGAGCGCGCGGCTGCTCGCCGTGGAGGTTCGAGTCCTCCCTGGGGCATGGGTGTGTGTGTTGTCCTCAGGTTAGTTTATCTAGGTTTAAGTAGTTTGTAAGCTACGGACTGATGACCACGCAGTTTGGTCCGATAGATTTACAAACATTTGAACATTTTTCTGTTACTGATGTAGTTAATTTAACTTCAGAATGCTAACACTGTACTGATCTGACTATACTGGAAGTTCTACTCTTTAAATTAATCAAAATTTAAGTTGTTGTAAATGTGTTGGTTTAAATACATACCGATGCATCTGATGACCAACAGGAATTAAGCAAAACATAAAGACAAAAGACTCTCGCTCTGAGAGTATGTATATAGATAATGGCTCTATATACTACGGATGCAACTTAAATAGTGGCAACTACTTATTCACAATCGATACAAAAGCGTTACAGGTTTGCACCTGTTACTGTCCTACAAAGTAGTCACCAGTGATGTGGAAGGCATAGTATACATTAGCAGAGCCTTTTCTGTTGATGGTGCGAATGGAGCGGTCTACTGCCTCTCGAATTTCTGGAACAGTTCTGAAGCGAATGACATGAAGTGGTTCCTTCATATTCGGAATCAAACCAAAGCCACAAGGACTTAAATCCGGGGAGTATGGTGGATGGAACAGTACATCAGCCCAATCGACACAGCCCAATCGACCGGACAGAGCAGTCACAGCTTGCACTGTAAGCGCCCGCGCGTTGTCGTGCAAAATGATGGATGGGTTGCGCAAAAAGTGTTGCCGCTTCATTCGTAAAGCTGGTCGCAGATGATACTCCAAAAACGAACAGTAATACTGTACACTGAAGGTCTTCGAATCCTCCCTCGGGCATGTATGTTTGTGCTATCTTTAGTATAAGGTAGTTTATAAGTAGTTTATAAGTTTAGGGACTGATGACTCCGCAGTTAAGTCCCATAAGCCTAAAAAACATTTGAACATTTGTTACGTTAGACCGCTCGCTTACAAGTGACTGTTTCCCTCGATTGTGTGCACGCGGTGGCGAGTCCATTTGCTCGGAGGTAAGGTACCTGTATCAACAACGTGTGCAATCAGCCACAATAGTAGATTCCATTGCATAGTCCCTCCACAGCAGTGTTGTCAGTCTTTAACTTTCAATACTCGTATATAGGTAACGAGTGACAATTATGTTTGGCTTAATTGTCTGGTGCAAGTCTTTCTACTGGACGTCACTTCGGTGCCTTACTTGTCCCTACCCTACTCCTTTTATCCGATCGACGAAACGGACATATGCTCAAACTATGCACAATATGCTCAAACTATATATTGTATATGACGCCTCCGCAAGTTGCAAGGTAAGAATCAGCTTTCAACGAAAGCTCAGAAAACCGTGGTCCGACCGGGATTAGATCCCACGTTTCTATTCGCGTGCCCTACGGCTACATAACCAGATCTGACATAAATATTACAAGTCCATACAAATATTTTCATGACTAAGTTTGCGAGTATCAAAATACGTGACATACATGGCCGTACCTTTTGGTTGCCTTTACTTGCAGGGTTAAGTTTTTCACAACGCTAAGGGACCTTAGACGTAGGTGCCAGACATAAATTTGAACTCGATAGCTCCACCATTCCCTGACTAAAAAGAGTCAACAGATGGAGAGTAAACGAACGGCCATCAAATGATGAAAGCGTTTATGTGCTATAGTTAGAAATTAACAATTTTGGATTTTTTACTTTACTTTTACCGTGAAATCTTGTCTGCTGACAAATTTTATGCTACTATGTTAATGTAAATACCGTATAGGTTTTGAAGAGTGAGTTTCCGAGCATCGAAGTATGTTGTAAAATGACTGTACCTTCTTATTGCATTAACTGTGAAACTTAAAATTTCTCACAGCGCCGACCGCGGTGGCCGAGGGGACTGAGGCACTTCAGTCACGGTATGCACGGCCACTACGGTCGGGGGTTCGAATCCGCCCTCGGGCATGGATATTTGTGCCGTCCTAGTTCGTAAGTAGTTCATAAGTAGTTTGTAAGTTTAGGGACTGATGACCCCGTAGTTAAGTCCCATAAGATTTACAAACATTTCTCACAGCAACCAGGTGAGAAAAATGTGTCTCAGTAGCCGGACAGACACGTTGCCAACAAAGTGAGCCCATAAGGATTCCGTGTTTACCGAATGAGTTATGAAACTCTAAAAGGGGGCAAAAAGTATCTGGAACTCAATACATTACCTTCTTCTTTGAAATTACATAAAATTTCTACGCCTAAGTAATTTTCTACACCCATGAATACAAATTAAGGGAGCATTTCCAACCTACACTTGATCGAGGTCGCCTACAAATATTATTAAAACTTTTTTTTTTAAGTTGATGTAACATTTAAAGGCGAATCTCACATATACTTCGATCCATTAGGTAAAAACGGTATAACAACAGACGTCTTTGTTCATAACAATGACATCCATTTCGTAATGAAGACATTGGAATTTGGAGCCAGCAACTGGAAGAGAAGAACACTGTTATTAGTTTAGAAGCTACCGGGTGCCTGTAGTGACTTTGAAAGTTTCAGGGGAAATGAGTCCCGTTGCTTCGCAGTGCGACACTACCTCTAGCCGCAACTTGCGCTTTGTTGGTTATGTCAGTAGCCGTGTATTCACAATGGGCGAGAAATGTGCACGAGACTGCTGACGGACCTGAAGGAATATCCTGTGGTTGCGCTGACGAAGCAGGTGTCGCTGAGCGGCTCACGAGATTCAAGCGGATGCCTTTCAGCTGCGACACGTTGTTGCTATGCACAACTTGCCAGATCCCTTACTGACCATTGCCCGTCAGACATAACTCTGTCTAGGAATAGATTTAGGACTGGGACGCTTGCCCTTTTTGCCTTCTGAGCCAGAGAAAAGATATCATTTTAGAAACTGTAACTAACGGTGACGTGCGCAGAGATCGGCTACCTTTCTACAGCATTAGTTTTTATTGCTTTTCTGGCAGCTTTTAAGTATGTTCTGAAGTGCGAAATGAAAGTGTTGACGTGAAGTAATCGTCATACACTCCTAGAATCTACGTTACATTTGTGTTATCTTATAAGATGCCTTGACGAAAACTGAGTCACTGTAGTGTGCAGTCAGAGATGAATCATCAAGCACTTGCATTGTATATAAACGTGGTTAAACGTAAAGAAGTGATAGGGTGACGCAAAGGGACATTTGTGTTTGGCGGTGTCATGGAGATAAGGTGTAGAGGTTGATGGATTTCATTATGGTTCGTGACGACTGTTTAACTTGTCTGCAAGCGGTGGTGGCATGTAGTCAAAAAGTCAACGTCAAAGTTGTGGTCGGAGAAAGATCTTGACTGAGGGGGACCGTGGACACTTTTCACCACTTGTCAATTAAAATCGCTTCTAAATGCAACTGGAATTGCTGCGGGAAGTGATTGAAAGTCCATCCCAAACTGTTAGCGACAGAACATTGCGGCGGGTTTTCCTACTTAATACCTGCATGATAAGTATCCTAGCCGGCCGCGGTGGCCGAGGAGACTGAGGCGCTTCAGTCACGGTCTGCACGGCCACTACGGTCGGGGGTTCGAATCCTCCCTCGGGCATGGATATTTGTGCCGTCCTAGTTCGTAAGTAGTTCATAAGTAGTTTGTAAGTTTAGGGACTGATGACCCCGTAGTTAAGTCCCATAACCCTATCAAACATTTGAACATTTAAGTATCCTAAAATATTCAAATGTTTGTAAATCTATGGAACTTAACTTTTATGGTTATCAGTCCCTAGGCTTACAAACTGCTTAAACTAACCTAAAGACAAACACACACACACACACACACACACACACACACACACACACACACACACACACCCATGCCCCAGGGAAGACTCGAACCTCCAACGGCGAGCAACCGCGCGCTCCGCGTCTAGGCGCTTTAGAACACTCGACCACTCCATCGCGGCAGTTAGTATCCTATCAATACAACCGTTTCTCGAAAGAATTCATAAGGCTAGATGATGATGTGCCTCGGTTTCCGAATAGTCCGGCGCCTTTTATTTCTCGATTAGCCTGCAAAAACTCCTGGTTTGAACGCCATCGGAATCTGCGTAACATGTTAGAACAGCGGTTACAACGCCAACGTCAACAGCCTAGTAATTTAGTAGAAACGCGCACGTGGCTTAGTCTGGATGCGACGTACCAGCACAATCTTGTAGGCCCACTTCATAACCTAATTGTGGCGGGTATCAAGTCTAGGAGCAGAATTACACGACATTAAAATATGATGCTTAGAAAGAGTTCTATAGAATGACTATTTTCTTCGTCCAGCAGCTTTATGTCAATGATTTTTTAGTATCAACGACAGAGATTTTTGTAGTGAAATACATATATCCATGTAAAACTGAAGGAAATTCCATTTGTGCTAGTAATTTGAAGTCTAGTCTGACTGCGGAAACAAGTAAAATCTGCCAAAAAGTAGGTGCGAATCTAATGCGTTTTATTAGTTGCATGCTTTAGTAATAACAGGGTGGCGACAAAAATAGACTTTTCTGTAATTTGACCTTCTCGGACACAGGAAGCCAGCAGCGGTGGCCGAGCGGTCTGCGGCCCGCCAGTCACAGTTTGCACGGCCGCTACGGTCGGGGGTTCGAATCCCCCCTCGGACATGGATGTTTGTGTCGTCTTTAGTATAAGGTAGTTCATAAGTAGTTTGAAAGTTTAGGGACTGATGACCCCGCAGTTAAGACCCTTAAGCTTGACAAACAACAACAACGACGACGACGACACAGGAAGAAGTAGACTTACGAGTGCGATCAGCAGATGTGAATTTACTAACGTGCTTCCTCCTTTCTCTAAGCACTGTGTTGGTTTACAGGAAAATTATCTGTAGTTTGAATGAATATATTACTTCTATATGTCATACGGATTATGACGAGTGTAACCCGGTACAAACGCGTAAATTCTTTGTTATGCGAACATAGTCTTACAACCAATAGTGACTGACAAATTACTGAATAATTGTTCATCCATTTTCTAAATATAAAAATAATCCTACGACTAGAACCTTTTGCCCTGAATACAACTGTCTGAACGGAAAACTATTAGCTGTTTGGTCTACAGGCTGACGAAGTCTGTCGCAAGAATGGAGTTTCTGCAGGAGTTGGGTGCGGCGAGGCACGAATTGAAACCAGGTCACGTCGTGCGGCTCAGCTCGATTGTGCTTACTTAATTCGAAGCATTTGCAACCGTGTATTCTGCTCTGGTTACCGGCTCATGATCGAAGACGACCGGGACCGAAGCTCATGAGGATTTACATTTGCCTAACGAGTGACAGCTACTAGCGACATGATTTATGGCCTCGAATCTGTTGGGTTTAGAAGCCAGAGGTTTCGTAGTACCTTTGCTTCCTTCGGTGAATATAATAATAATAATAATAATAATAATAATAATAATAATAATAATAATAATAATAATACGTAACAAGTTCCTAAGGAAAACGCGATGAAAAACATATATTTCGAATAGTAGCACAGTTGAGAGATTACAAACAAATTTTCAATGAAGAACTATCGTGTTACAACAAAAACCTGATATTTTTTTGTTATTTCTTTCTCTCTTTTTCTATTTTATTTTATTTTTTATTTCGAACTAGTTTTCGGCTTATTAGGCCATAATCAGAAAACAACTGACTAGCATCGATAACAAACACTAGTTCTTTGATTATCAAACATTTTACTCAAAGATACACATTTACGCAAGGTCTCACTTTACGGCATTCGTTGAGAAGTTTTCACTTTCTTTCCACGTTTTCAATTAACAAAGTAACAACTCCTAATCGAAAGTCGCAACGTAAGACGTTGTGTATATATACATCTTTGAGTAAAATGCTTGATAATCAAAACACTAGCGTTTCTTATCGACGCTAGTCAGTTGTTTCTCGAAGATGGCCGAATAAGCAGAAAACTAGTTCGAAGAGAATAGAAAATCAGTAGAGCAAAATCACTTTATTTGTTTTAACCTGAAATATGGAATTGTTTTTTTAAGTGAGGGAAGAATCCATACAAAAGAAGAATTATCGAAAAGCTAATGCAGTAATTAATTTTCCTACGAAGATATTTTAATTACAGCCTGAGCTTATGAGTACAACATTAGCTTATTGTTAGCAATAGAGGAAGAGCTATGTATCCTTGTTAAAATACATAAGCATTTACTTAAGTGAAAGGAATTAAATTGCTTAGAATATAGCACTGCAAAATCTAAAACTGATAATATTAATAGTTTGCCGCTAGTAGACGGCAAAAAAACTCCTCAATAATGGATGTCGCTTTCGTAATCTAACTTGACGGCTTGTCTTCCGGAGATCTCCGGTTCGCGTCGTGCAAAAATGCCGGTACTCGCGGAAAAAGAGAACATTGTTTATGAAGTATGAACGTTTTTGATAATATAGACTACACCATCAGATATCAAGTAGTAGCGTATTGGCTCAAATTGGGACGATCGGGAAAGAGACATACGATATCTCAGAATAAGTTCGGCAACCTACATCCTTTTGAATCTGCTCACTGTATTCGTCCCTCGGTCACCCTCTACGAGTTTTACCCCACACCCTACCCCCTAATGCTATGTTGACAATTCCTTGATGTCTCAGAATGTGTCCGACCAATCTATCCCTTCTCTTAGTCAGGATATGCCAGAAACTCCTTTTCTCTCCAATTCGGTTAAGCACCTCCTCATTAGTTACGTGATCTACCCATCTCATTTTCATCATTTGTCTGTAGCACCACATGTCAAAAGCTTCTATCATCTTTTTGGCTGAAGTCTTTATCGTCCACGTTTCACTGCCATACAATACTGCACTCCAGACAAGAGCTTTCAGAAAGGACGTCCTAACATTTAAATTAATATTGGATGTTAAAAAGTTTCGCTTTTTCAGAAAGGCTTTTCTCCCATAGCCATATACGGAGCGCGCGGTTGCTCGCCGTGGAGGTTCGAGTCCTCCCTCGGGCATGGGTGTGTGTGTGTTGTCCTTAGGTTAGTTTACCTAGGTTTAAGCAGTTTGTAAACTACGGACTGATGACCACGCAATTTGGTCCGATAGATTTACAAACATTTGAACATTTTGAACCCATAACCATTTTGCATTTTATATCTTCTTTACTTCGGCCATCAGAAGTAATCTTTCTACCCAAATATCAAAACTCATCTACTACTTTTATTGTCTTATTACCTAATCTAATTCCTTCAGCATCGCCTGATTTTCTGACATTCCATTCCATTACCCTCGTTTTAGTCTTGTTAATGTTCATCTTCTATCTTCCTTTCAAGACACTGTCCAATCCATTCAATTGCTCTTCCAGATCCTTTGCAGTCTCTGACAAAATTACTATGTCATTGGCAAACCACGAAGTTTTTATTCCGTCTCCCTGAATTTCTTCTTGCATTCCTTCACTGCTTGCTTGATGTACAGATTGAACAAAATGGGGGAGAGGCTACTCCCTTACGGCGAGCGGTAGACAAAAGGGAAGAACAGTGACCTGCCAGTGTCTAATGCCTACGCGACAAATGTGTTTTGAAGATAAAATTTTGACAACGAACAGGCACCTGTCAGGTGAAAAACGAAGCACATGTGAGAAACTACTCTCCGCAACCGAGCCTTGAAACACCAAGTGTACCAGTGACCCTCTTCTTGTATCAAATCTTCTGCGACAGTAAAAACCACAACAGCACACTCCTTTAGTAACATTCTACGTAGCTATTTTATAATAGCGGCCCGCCCGGCTTCGCACGGGTTGAATTTATATTCTGTGTATAAAAAAATCGATGTATGTATGTATTTTATTCGTTACTATGTTCTACCCAACATGATTAAACACATTGCCTATTATGCTTATACAATCCTTAGCCTGTTTAATCCATATCTATATACTAATATCAAGGCGTAACGTGTATTTAAAAAATGCGGGTCGACTGTATAAACATTGCTGACTGGAGATAAAATCTGACGTTAGTTCAGAAACTGAGCTCTGTTCAGGGTTCCGCTATGTTGTATAACGCGTAACTAGATCCGCCGAAGCTGGTTCAACGTTGATCTGAGACACCACGGAGGATGCTTGGCGACGACGCTAAAATCGGACATCGACAAAATTTTGCGCCTCGGTCGCAGATATTATTCGATATACAATATTTGTTACCGAAGCTTTCATCTTGTAAACAGTAAAAGATGCTGTGCTGAATCTTCTCCCAACATGAAACTGATTTACCTCTAGAAATCGTTTTGGGGCGCTATAAGGACACAACAGAAAGGCGTAGAAGGTACAGGTATATAAAGAAGTTCCTTAATTTTAATTCTCACAGTATTGAAAGAGATCATGAATGGAAGAGTTTGAAATTGTGTGATAAAACTATTAAGAAGAGGGCTACGAAAGCACTTGCAGAGATATTATTTATTAGACTCTCTTTACAGTTGTTACGGTACATTTCATCTTTCAGTAAGCCCCAGATATTCGGAAACAATAATGTGAAATACTTCTGTTGCCTAACAGTAGCCCAGAATGCTCTGAAAACTGACAGTATGCTTGAGTGATGCTATGGAGTGTTATGGTATGGTAGAATCCTTCTAATTACCTTTTATAATCGATGCAGTAGAGACAAATCTTGATGAGGGAGAAAAACATGCAGCATATAAGTAGACTCAAACTCGAAAACCATTATATCAGAGTCTACGACGTAATTAAATGTTCAAATGTTTGTAAAGTTATGGGACTTGACTGCGGGGTCATCAGTCACCAAACTTACAAACTACTTATGAACTACCTTATACTAAAGACAACACAAACATCCACGACCGATGGAGGATTCGAACCTCGGACGAGGAAGGCCACGCGATCCGCAACGTGGCGCTCCAGACCGCTCGGTTACTCCAGCGAGGCCACGACGTAATCACTTAGCCACCGTCACGTCCGCCTGTTGCATGCACGTTAACAGTATATCAAAGAAAAGGTAGTTGTGTTTTAATAATCAATGTGCGTGCAGTAGTCATGGCACAGTTCAGTAGTAAAACAATTATTGCGAACTGCACAGTTATTGCTAGTGTAGCTGAGAGAGTAGATACGAGGTTTTGGATCGTTATTGGGTGCTGTCGTAATTCATAAACTTATCTGTTCACATCAGATATTCATCACGAACAGTCACGGAAGCGACGCTCGCGTCCGAAGCGGCAGCACTAAGCTTACAGAGGAATGGCGGTTGATTCTTTCCCCGCTAGGGGGTTACTGTCGTTCCAAATATCCTGAGCCGATAGCTATCAAACTTAACAGTATGATTCGCTGAATATTGGAGTCTACAGGGAACATACATACACTATGTGAAAATGGCTTACAAGTTCGTGATGCCCTCCAACAGTAATTCTGGAATTCAGTATGTTGTTGGCCCATCTTTAGCCTTGATGAAAGTTTCCCCTCTCGCAGGCATACGTTCCGTTAGGCACTGGAAGGTTTCTTCAGGAATGGCAGCCCATTTTTCATGGATTGCTGCACTGAGTGGGGATATCGATTTAGGTCGGACAGGCCTGGCACGAAGTCGACGTTCCAAACATCCCAAAGGAGTTGTATGGGATTCAAGTCAGGACTCTGTGCAGGCCAGTCCATTATAGGGATGTTATTGTCGTGTAACCACTCCGCCTCAGGCCGTGCATTACAAAAAGGTGATCGATTGTGTTGAAAGATACAGTCGACATCCCCCAGTTTCTCTTCAACAGTGGGAAGCAAGAAAGTGCTTAAAACATGCTGTGATAGTGCCACGCAAAACAATAAGGGGAGCAAGCCCCCTCCATGAAAAAACGACCAGACCATAACACCAACGCCTCCGAATTTTCTTGTTGGCATTACAGAAGCCGGCCGCGGTAGCCGAGCAGTCTGCGGCGCGCCATTCACGTACTGCACGGCCACTACGGTCGGGGGTTCGAATCCCTCCTCGGGCATGGATATTTGTGCCGTCCTTAGTATTGGCTAGTTCATAAATAGTTTGAAATTTTAGGGTCTGATGACCCCGTAGTTAAGTCCCATAAGGTCTACAAACATTGGAACTTTTTTTTGCGGAGGTGGGGGGGGGGGGGGAGGGGGTGGCGGCTCTACATCCGCATGACGTTCAGCGGGCATTCGCCATATCCACACCTTGCCATCGGATCGCCACATTGTGTACCGTGATTCGCCACTCCACACATTTCTCCACTAACATACAATGTAAAATTTCACGGCCGGCGTTTTCTTCAGGTAAAACTTCCGAGATGAGAGGCCATGGTTCATGCAGTAGCCGAAAGCCCTCAGCCGATGTCGCCCGCAGATGGAGGCGAAACGTCACGAAGAAGAAGTTTTATGCGTGGACCACGGCCTCTCAGCCCGGAAGTTTCACCTTAAGGTTTTCCACTGTTCCATCGTCCAGTATTTGCTCTTCTTATCGGCGTCGTTTGGCATTGACCTGCACGAAGTGTGGCTTATGGGCAACCGTTCGACCGTGACATCCAAGTTTTCTCATCTCCCACCTGTCATAGTACTGGGAGAGGATCGTTATGCAGTTTCCGATTCCTGTGTGATGGTCTGGATAGATTACTGCCTATTACACTGTACCTCCCTCTTCAACCACCGGAAGTCTCTGTCAGTCAACAGACGAAGCCCGACTGTACGTTTTCGTGCTGTACATGTAACTTCAAGTTTCCTCTTCACTATCACATCAGAAAAAATAGATCTAGGGATGTTTAATAATGTGTAAATCTCACGTACAGACTTCTGAAACGACACCCAATCATCTGACCACGTTCGCAGTCCGTGGGTTCCTGGGAGCGTCCCATTCTGCTCTCTCACGCTGTCTAATGACTGGTGAGGTCGCTGATATTGAGTAACTGGCATTAGGTGGCAGAAAAATGCACCTAATATGAAAATGGGCGAGGAATGTCACGTGACATCTCCGAACGGCTGGTTTTCGTTAATTCAATAGAGGGTGTCGAATCTCCGTTATTTTTGCAAATATCTCTCTAACGATACGAGGTATGAAATAAAACACAGGAGAGCAAAGTTGTAGAGAATTTTCTCGTCTACAAATTTGATTATTCAATATTCGAGTTAGATGAACGGTTTATTTGCAAATAAAATTTCATTACAAACGGCTTTTTTTGGTATTACTACCGTATTTTTTGTCCGAAAAATTTGAAAAAGGAGGTTCTGGTCTCTGGTGGCCTACAATTATGTCTGTAACATTTGGTGCCGATCGGTTGAACGGTTCGACCTAAAAAGTGGGACCACGTTACAGACAGACAGACATAGTCAAACCGCCGTTATTTTTGCAAATCTCTCTGCAACGATGCAAGATATGAAAAAAACATAAGAAAGCTAAGTTGTAGAGAATTTTTCCCTCTACAAATTAGGTTATTCAATTTTCGTGACAGATGAAAGGTTCGTTTGCAGTTACAATTATATTACAAACGGCTTTTTTTGTATTACTACCGTAGTTTTTGTCCGAAAAAAATTGAAAAGGGGAGGTTCTAGTCTCTGTCGGACTACAATTATGTTTGCAAAATTTGGTGCAGATCAGTTGAACGGTTCGTCTTAAAAAGTGGGAACACGTTACGGACAGACAGACATCCCAAAATCGCCGATATTTTTGCAAATATCTCTGAAACGATACGAGATATGAAAAAAACATAAGAGAGTAAAGTTGTAGAGCATTTTCTACCCTACAAATTTGGTTTTTCAATTTTCGAGATGTGAAAAGACGATCGCAAAGGCCTACTTTTAGTGTTACTACCGTAACCTAAAGGGGGCCAAAACGTATGTATTTGGCACTGTGTATACTTTTGATTGCATAGTGTACATAGATACACCCATCGAATTTCATAGGTAAGATTTCGGATAAAATCGTTATTCCGTCCTTTATATCAGTGGTTTACATAAGGTTTGAAGCGGAGAATTGCCGACCTCGTTTCTTTATTCATCACCTGAACTTGTGCTTGACTTTATCGTCAACGGGACGCTGCACGGCGCGTTTTTAGGTTTGGCCACGCAGCGGTGCGCACAGAATTGGGCGCATTAGGCGGTGAGTGTGAGATGAGCCTGATCGTAATGAGGCGCTCGCGAGCGGCGCGTGGGCGGAAGCGCGCTGGCGGTGGGTAATCTGCGGACGCACGCGAGTTCCGCCCCACCGCGCCCGCTCCCCTACTTACCCTCACTGAGCCGTAACCACTGTGCTCGCCACCTGCAACTCCAACACTTTTCTACTGGTGGCCAGGATAAGTATTTTCTTTTGCACTGGGAATAAGAGAATGCGGTTCTCCTGCATTGAATGGCTGAATTTACAGGTATATCTAACACAAAAGTGTCCAAATGTTTGTTAAGCTCATGGAACGTAACTGCATTGTCACCGGTCCCTAAACTTAAAAACTACTTGTAATCTAACTTATACTAAAGACACCACAAATATCCATGCTCAAGGGAACATTCGAAACCCCGTCGCGGAGCGGCCTCGCGCATCGGAGCATAGCGCCTCAATGCGCTCGGCCACTCCGCCGCGGCCGGCCGCGGTGGCCGAGGAGACTGAGGCGCACCAGTCACGGTCTGTACGGCCACTACCGGCGGGGGTTCGAATCCCCCCTCGGGCATGGATATTTGTGCCGTCCTTAGTCTTAGCTAGTTCATAAGTAGTTTGTAAGTTTAGGGACTGATGACCCCGTAGTTAAGTCCCATAAACTATACAAACATTTGAAACATTTTTTTGAAATCAGTACTCAGAACAACCACCTCTGGCCGTAATAACGGCCTTGGTACGCCTGGGCATTGAGTCAAACAGAGCTTGGATGGCGTGTACAGGTACAGATGCCCATGCAGCTTCAACACGACACCACAGTTCATCAAGAGTAGTGAATGGCGTATTGTGAGGAGCCAGTTGCTCGGCCACCACTGACCAGGCGTTTTCAATTGGTGAGAGATCTGGAGAATGTGGTGGCCAGGGCAGCAGTCCAACATTTTCCGTATCCAGAAAAGCCCGTAAAGGACCTGTAACATGCGGTCGTGCATTATCCTGCTGAAATGTAGGGTTTCGCAGGGATCGAATGAAGGGTAGCGCCACGGGTCGAAACACATCTGAAATGCAACGGCCACTGTTCAAAGTGCCGTCGATGCGAACGAAAGGTGATCGAGACGTGTAACCAGTGGCACCCCATACCATCGCGACGGGTAATACGCCAGTATGGCGATGAAAAATACGTGTGCCCAACGTGCGTTCACCGCGATGTCGCCAAACTTGGATGCGATCATCATAACGCTGTAAACAGAATCTGGATTCATCCAAAAAAATGACGTTTTGCCATTCGTACACCCAGGTTCGTCGTTGCGTGCACCATCGAAGGCGCTCCTGTATGTGATGCAGCGTTAGGGGTAACTGCAGCCATGGTCTCCGAGCTGATAGTCCATGCAGATGCAAACGTCGTCGAACTGTTCGTGCAGATGGTTGTTGTCTTGCAAACGTCCCCATCTGTTGACTCGGGAATCGAGACGTGGCTGCACGATCCGTTACAGCTATTGGACAAGATGCCTGTTATCTCGACTGCGAGTTACGAGGTCGTTGGGATCCAGCACGGCGTTCCGTATTGCCCTCCTGAACCCAACGATTTCCATATTCTGCAAACAGTCATAGGATCGCGACCAATGCGAGCAGCAATGTCGCGATAGGATAAACCGCAATCGTGATAGGCTACAATCCGACCTTTATCAAAGACGGATACGTGATGGTTCGCATTTCTCCTCCTTACACGAGGCATCACAACGTCTCACCAGGCAATGCCGGTCAACTACTGTGTGTGTAATGGAAATCGGTTGGAAACTTTCCTCATATCAGCACGTGTCGCCACAGGCGCCAACCTTGTGTGAAAAGCTAATCATTTGCATATCACATCATCTTTTTCCTGTCGGTTAAATTTCACGTCTGTAGCACGTCATCTTCGTGGTGTAGCAATTTTAATGGCCATGAATGTAATTTTGTGTCACTTGTGTCTAAAGTCTGTGGTCCTCTGTTCCTGACGTGATAGTGCAGTGCCGGCCGCGGTGGCCGAGGGGACTGAGGCGCTCCAGTCACGGCCTGCCTGGCCGCTACGGTCGGGGTTCGAATCCCCCCTCGGGCATGGATATTTGTGCCGTCCTTAGTCTTAGCTAGTTCATAAGTAGTTTGTAAGTTCAGGGACTGATGACCCCGTAGTTAAGTCCCATAAGCTATACAAACATTTGAATTTTTTTGATAGTGCAGCGGAAACGTGAAGGGACACAATCAGCACGTAAACGTACAAACCGACCTCATCTGTTGAATGACAGAAACCGCCGAAAGTTGAAGACGCTGGATGCCGTGGCTCAGCGCGTTCGGTCAGTCCCCAACTCCCTCTGTAATGAAAACGCTGAGCCAAGAACACACCGAACAACAAACAACAACGATCAGTGACCGCAAGGAGCAGAATTACCCATGGAGCAAAATAATTAATAAATAAAAATAAAGGGAGTCGTACAGTATAATAGACTGGCCTTTGTACAGACCATCACACAGGAATTACAGACTGCATCAGGGTCCACTATGACAGGCGGGAGGTGAGAAAACTCGGATTTCATGGTCGAGTGACTGCGCATAAACCACACATCACGAAGGAGTGCAGAATCGCGGTACACAATGTGGCGCTCTGATGGCAGGGTGTGGGTGATGAATGCCCGGTGAACGTCATCTGCCAGCGTGTGTAAAGCCGATAGTAAAATTCGGAGGCGGTGGCGTTATGGTGTGCTTGTGTTTATCATGGAGGAGGCTTGCATCCCTATACATTCTGCCTGCTCTCTTTCTCGTCAAAAAATGGAGGAACATAATTAATGCCGCCTCACCCATTAATTACTGATATCCGCCATTACATATTTCTGACGTTTTTCATGTTTGGTTGTGTGATGGCGCTGCTGCTCACTTTTTATTGTGTGCTATTCCCTCCTTTTTTTCCACTGAAAAGCGAGGTATTACATTTCGGTGCAGAGTTCTTCCGCAGCGCGGCATGGTCGCGTGGAGACGTCATGTTAAGGACTGGGCAGCTGTTCGCGGTGAAGGACAAGGAGCTTATATTCTGTATAGTTCAAGTATGACTAGTGCATTGTAGCTATGGAATAAACGTCTTTCACAAACCAAGAGAAATTAGATCCTTACGGAGAATGCAGAAGGAGCGCAAAAAGTACAGTTGAGTTACACGTACAAAGGTATCCTGATAGACGCTGTCCAACAAGAATGACAATTCAGTGAATGTGGAAAATTTTTATTGCAAGCTAATGCTCCTTTCTGCGAAGCGCGCGGTTTCTCGCCGTCGGAGGTTCGAGTCCTCCCACGGCCATGGTTGTCTGTGTGTGTGTGTGTGTGTGTGTGTGTGTGTGTGTGTGTGTGTATGTTTTGTCATCAGAATAAGTTAACGTAGTTTGTAAGCTTTGGGACTGGTAACTAGAGTAGTTAAGTCTCACAGATTCATAAACATTTGAACATTTTGAATAAAACTTTTTCATCTATTACGAAATTATAATTAGACTCTCACCTGCGTCAAGCTAGAACGCCCCATCAGCCGGACGCGAAAGTTCCGTATGATGACACGGACTTCCGCATAAGACAACAATCGGCTTGTTGTTCAAAGCAGGTAAATCCTGCGTTCAAAATGTTGTAATTTCTCCGAAACTACTTATCGGATTTCGATGGGTCAAACGCCATTCGATTCGTATCTTTTAGATTCAAGATACTATCACCAGTTATTACTACAGTTCCCTTTGAAAAAGAAAAGAAAGTAAGTTGAGACCAATATTTGTGCAATTAATATGACGAAAAGCTATACGTCATTTGCTGAGGAGTTTCTTACATTTCGTCTGGGTGAAAACAGAACTACGATATCTTTCAAGATTACGGAAATATTTGAGGTGGACAGCTTAGCTGAATCACCTATATTTCGTATGATTTGAAGGTACAATGTGTTGTTACAAGCACAATGTAAAGTTATTTACATATATACAAACATATAAAAGTTTATACTTTGATACAGGAGCACTATTTAAGAAGCATGGTGTCGTGCAGTTCCGAACGCTCGAGGTCAAACATGTTCCTTGCAAGTGTGGCAAAGGGGGCCATACAATTACTGACTGGGTGTCTCACACAAACAAGGCCCAGGCAATTTCCTAAGTTCCGATGGAACTCCATTCCAGCGGAAATGAATGTTGGTGCCACTTCGCCTGTGCTCTCTGTAAATTCAGTGGATCAATCTGTTTGCCGGAACAAATGTTCGGCAGTAATCAATAGGCTGACAAACTGTTTGTGCATTTGTGTGTGGCAAATAAAGATGTCAAATTGCAACAGTAACAGAGAAACATACAAACAATTAGGCAGCCCTAGTCTCCAGGAGCCCCTTGCCACACTTTCAGCTTTCAATTTATGAAACATTCCTTTATAGAAGTGTGTAGTCTGCCTGCTACATTCAGTCACACAGCAAAAACAGCGCTATCCCTTGTATTATGTTCATGTGACAGTTCATAAATATTTTATATTCACATTTTCAATCTGTCTGATTTGTTTAGTCAAGGAAACATGTTACACGTCAATTCAGTTGTGTCTGTTTCAAGTTTTAATACTTTGTTCGAAAAGTACAGTACTTTTTTTTGTTTTTAAATCAAGCATGGGGAAAGCATTGGGGTTTGAAGCCCATCCTACATTAGAATACAATATGTTGCTATAATTTTTAGCCGGCCGCGGTGGCCGAGGGGACTGAGGTGCTTCAGTCACGGTCTGCATGGCCACTACGGTCGGGGGTTCGAATCCCCCCTCGGGCATGGATATTTGTGCTGTCCTTAGGATAAGCTAGTTGATAAGTAGTTTGTAAGTTTATGGACTGATGACCCCGTAGTTAAGTCCCATAGACAATACAAACATTTGAACAGTTTTATAATTTTTAGAACTTGGCTTGCTTCACATGCCTTAGGTGATAATATTACAAAGCAACTACAGTGGTGGCAGGACTTTGAAGTAACTAAAGAAGTGTCATTAAGTCAGTGGGCATCGCCTGTTGTTATAAGACAAACCGTTGGATGGATTACGAGTTTAAATGTTTGTTAAGCTTTGGGTGAGCACTGCAAGAAATGTCTTGTAATAAACGCTCAACTGGGCTTGTTTCAGTATCAAAGTTTATCTTTCGATTTTGTATTTCTACCAGATAAATTCCAAAGATTTCTTGAACACCTGACTTCAAAAGTGCCATAACGTCTCACATATTTGGCTGACATAATTGACACTGGCCATATGCCAGTAGAAAATTTACAAAATTTAGAAGCATTGTTCAAAAATATTCTCATAGGCAGGCTAAAAATGACGTATTCGTGCGAAACGTTCTTTGCTTTTCTTACGCCGAGACTGAGTATCTCAGTTATGTGATCAATGCATATGACACTCATCCATCTCAGTAAACAGCTGAGTGCCATTGTAGCGTCGCTTGCTCCTACAAATGCTAAGGAACTGTAGGCAATTCACCCCCAACGCTGCACAGGTTGCGGCTCCTTTGAGCCATTTGCAAACGTGTATTTTGACTGTGAACAGTCGGGCCCGGTGGTCTTGGGGTAGATCTTTCGACTGGAAACCGACGGGTTACGGGTTCGAGACCTGGTCAGACCTCGGATTTTTTCAGTCTGCGTTTTAACCCATCCTTCGCCTCTCACCGATTTAAGGAGTCGCCAGAAACGACAGGTGGTTCGGATTCCACGTTAAGCTGTAGGTCACCTTTCCCCGGTTGCCGAAGTGGCGTCCAATTGAAAGAGTTGCACCAGGCCAATAAGCCACACTAAATTATTTAGTGTGAACAAACGACTAACAGAATGCTTTTTACCGTCTAAAAGATAGGTGTATTGAACATTTCTACTCCTCCACGCCTGTCATTAATGGCTCTTGTTGTGGAGTCGCTTTACTCTGGTCACGCCGTGTGGGCTCCACAGACGCCAGCAGCCTTCTACACATAAAGAAAATTGACCACGGCACAGCAAAACTACAGTCAGAAAAGAAAGCCCATGCAGCCATTTCTGGTGTCACAAAGTTCCATAAATATTTTATGGACGTCGTTTTCAGTTTACTACTGTTCACAGCCCTTTGACAGCAGTGTCTGGCTTTGTACAGCTTGTCCCAGCTGGGACAGCGCAAAAGCTACAGTGGTGGACATCCCTACTGTGCAATTATCAGTAAGTTTTGATCTACCGAATCACAACCTAAAACTCCCATATGAATTTACTGTCACGATTACCGCTCATATTCACTGTACGGTTTGTCGGAAGTTCCATTCTTCTACGTAGAATCACAATAGATGTGCATGCTGGAAGAATTTCCGCAGTCTTTTTGCCAAGTGGCAAGTGAGATCGCACCGGACCCGACTTTGATTTTTTTTTCCGGACCTTGTTCGTGATGGGTGCACAGGTAGAAGAAAGGAAATCCGGCACTCCCTGGTACTGCACTTTTTTACGCATCGCCATGCCGTGTCAATGGAGATTGCAGTACTGTGCAATGAAAATGGCAATGTTTGCAATTTGATTCCTTAGTCCCTCCAGTGCGAAGAACTTCAGTTGTTACATTGCGAACATTTGCCTATAGTCCATACCAACAATAAGTTAGACGCAATTGCACGTCGCCTTCTAAAGATCATCACAGAGCTCAACGTCACAGAGCATCAACCTGCTCCCTCACAAAAGGAATTTGATTGGCCCTGCCCCCCATTTTCGTTACATGTAGACTTCGCCGGACCATACTGTAATGCAAGACTGTTACTGGTGGTGGGTGCATAGCTCAGTTAGCCGTGTGGTCTAACGCACCGCTTTCCGAGACGAGGAGGCGTACCGGACGTGGTTCGAATCCGCGGATTAACGAAGGGGGTCGGAGTGCCGGACAGTCTGGATGTGGTTTTTAGGCGGTTTTCAAAAATGTTCAAATGTTTATAGCACTTATGGGACTTAACTACGGGGTCATCAGTCCCTAAGCTTAAAAACTACTTATCAACTAGCTAAGACTAAGGACGGCACAAATATCCATGCCCGAGGGGGGATTCGAACCCCCGACCGTAGTGGCCATGCAGACCGTGACTGGAGCGCCTCAGTCCCCCCGGCCACCGCGGCCGGCTAGGCGGTTTTCCACATCCCCCTAGGTGAATACCGGGCTGGTCCCCAAGTCCATCCTCAGTTACACGATTCGCAAACATTTCATAAAACTTTACACTTTCACGCATTTAACACTATACAAAGACATTTGGGGTACACATTTCCTCCCGGGGGGCAGGGGGTTTTGTCCGGAAGGGCATCCGGCCACCCCGTCAATACTAACATGTCAAATCTGCAATAACGAAGCCGAACCTGCATATGCGGGATAAAGGCTGAAGAGAAAGAAAGAAAGAATGAATGAACTGGTGGTGGGTGTATACAGCATACTCTACCACTTCTGCAAGTGCAGTGTTTGCACTGACGTCGATGTTCTGTACTGAAGAGTTACCGTACGTAGTCGTATATGACAACGGGTCACAGTTCACGTCCCGCCATTTTCTAGTGACAATGGGATACAGCTTATCCTTCCAGAATCAGCCAGTGGTGAGAACATTTACATCATGTTGTTGGTGTGGTCTGGGGACTTGTTTGATGTATCTCTCCACACTTCGCTATATGTGCAAGCCCCTTTATTTCCGCATAAGAACGGCACCCTACAGGTCTTTGAACCTGCTTACTATATTCGACTCCCTCTGAGGTTTCTACCACACACACTTCCCTTCAGTACTAAACGATTCCTTGATGTCTCAGAATGTTTCCTATCAGGTGATCACTTCTTCCAGTCCCGATATGCTAGAAATTTCTTTTCTCTCCAATTCTGTTCAGTACCTCGTCATTACTTATATGATTTAACTACCTAATCTTCAGCATTCACCTGTAACTCCAACTTTCAAATGCTTCAAACCTCTTACTGTCTGTACTATTTATCGTCCACATTTCACTCCTGTACAGAGCTACACTCCAGACAAATGCCTTCAGAAAAGACATCGTAAGACTGAAATTAAGCCACAGTGGAGCGTTCCAAGAGCCTAGCTGCAGAGCGTGCCGCTGCTCGCCGTCGGAAGTTCGAGTCCTCTCTCGGGCGAAGATGTATTTGTTGTCCTTAGCATAAGTTTAAGTAGTTTGTAAACCTAGGGGTCGCGGCGGAGTGGCCGAGCGCACTGAGGCGCTATTCTCCGATGCGCGATGCCGTTTCCCCTCAGGGTTTCGAATGCTCCCTCTGGCATGAATGTTTGTGTTGTCTTTAGTGTAGGTTAGTTTATAAGTAGTTTGTAAGTTTGGGGACTGATGACACCTCAGTTACGTCCCTTAAGCTTAACGAACATTTGAACATTTAAGCCTAGGGACTGATGATTCAAATGTTCGTAAATCTATTTACATAACGCATATTTTAGTTCAAAAATGTTCAAATGTTTGTAAATCTATCAGACCAAACTGCGTGGTCATCAGTCCGTAGCTTACAAACTACTTAAACCTAGGCAAACTAACCTAAGGACAACACACACACGCGGTGGCCGAGGAGACTGAGGCGCTCCAGTCACGGACTGCACGGCCACTACGGTCGGGGGTTCGAATCCCCCCTCGGGCATGGACATCTGTGCCGTCTTTAGTATTAGCTAGTTCATAAGTAGTTAAGCCCCATAAGCTTAACAAACATTTGAACAACACACACACCCTGCCCCAGGGAGGACTCGAACCTCCCCGGCGAGCAACCGCGCGCTCCGCAGCGAGACGCTTTAGACCGCCCGGCTACTCCACCGCGGCGGGATTGAAGACCAAAGTAGTTACGTCCCATAGATTTACATACATCTGAACAATTTTGAACTTAAATTAATATTCTGTGTTAATAAATTTGTCGTCGTAAGAAATGCTTTTCTACCCACTGCCATTCTGCATTTAATATTTTCTCCATTCTGACTATCGTATGTTATTTTACAACCCAAGTAAACAAAATTCGAATTACCGGTGTTGACTCGTATCTTAATCTAATTCCCTCAGCATCGCCTGATTTAATTCCACCATATTCAATTACCCTTGTTTTGCTCTTGTTAAGTGTTCATCTTATACCCTCCTTTCAAGAGCAAAACCATTCCGTTCAATTGCTGTTGCAACGTCTTTGCTGTGAGTGACAAAGAATTACAATGCAGCCCGTACACACATGAGATTAGGTCCTGAAGTTTTATTTACGTACATACCGCTCTTTACGAACGAAAGCAAGTCGGCAGAAGAACTATTGGATGGACGTCATCATAGAATTCGAAGTATGTAAATATTTCGACCGTTTCAGGGCATTGAAATGAATCCAACGGCAAAGTTGAAAATTTGTGCTGGACCGGGATTCGAACCCGGATTTCCCGCTTCGGGCCAGCGGTCGCCTTAAACATCTGGAATATCCAGGAAAGCTTCCCTTCCAACCCAAATTCTCACTTTGTATGCACAGTACAATGGTAGTGCCCAGGGCCCATTAGTTCCTCTACTCTCAGTGAATTTCCGCAAGGGATCGAGCGTAATAATGCGTTCGCATTGAAATTGTCCATTGCCTGTTGGGGGCATATTTACAATTATCGATACTGTGTTTGTTCTTTTCGGACGATACCGTATCACTAACTGTCATCATAGGACTTCGCCTAATCTAATGCGCCCACCTTGAATTCCTTGAGGGCGGAAAAGAGGAAGATCAGGGTTTAACGTTCGGTCGACAGCGTGATCGTTAGAGACGGAGCTCACGCGCGGTAAGGTTTCGGAAGGAAATCGACCGCGCCTTCTGAGAAGAACCATCCCGGCATTGGGCTGGAGTGATTTAGCTAAATGCGTACGGCCGGAGGTGTAGGAGCATCAGCGAGTGTAGTGCAGTGAAGAAGCGGCGGGCCGCAGCGCGGCTACTGACACATCGACCCGCAGGCGCAGCCGCAGCCGCGGCGCCGCAGTGGACGGAGGGCTGCGTGCCGGGCACTCAGCCCAGGAGTTGGCGCACTTCCTGCCCGCCCTGCCGTCTGCGCCCGCGACCACATTTTTAATGGCTTTCGCTCCGGCATCCCCGTCAAGTTCGGGGCGAATACCGGAGTATGGGTGGCTGCTCGGCGCCGACCATATTTGTAGCTCACTTTAAGTTAGTAACACTAAACAGGACACTTTGCGATGACCTTTCATCGGATAGAAATTTAATTGCAAATAACGCCTTAACCGTCCGTCTGAAACGAAAAGTGAATAAACGAACTTGTGGAAAAAAAATTCTCAGACGGGGCGGACACTGGCGCCGGAATTTAGAGTCCTCCGTCGAACTTGTCCTTAATGTAAGTTAAAGTAGTTATAAGTCTAGGGACTGAAACCATAGCAGTATGGTCCAGTTGCTTTACAAACATCTGATCATTTTTTTTCAAAAATGTTTAAATGTTTGTAGAGCTTATAGGACTTAACTACGGGGTCATCAGTCCCTAAACTCACAAACTACTTATGAACTACCTTATACTAAAGACAGCACAAAAATCCATGCGCAAGGGGGGATCAAACCCCCGACGGGGAACGGCCTCCCGCATAGTAGCATAGCGCCTCCATGCACTCGGCCACACCGCCGCGGCGATCATTAAAAATAATTCTAGACAGGTTTTTCCTCTTATGTTTATTTGCAAAAATAATGGCGATTGTACCCTTTGAGTGAGTGTGTGTGTGTCTCACGAGTTACCACTTTTTAGATCACGCCGTTCAGCCGATCGGCACCAAGCCTGACAGTCGTATTTGTCCGCCGCCAGCGACCAGAACCTCCCTCTGGCTACATAACCGGACGCCGTTAGTGGGCGGCACTATGCCTTGTCTCGGCTATTATATGTGAGACTCAAACATTTTTCGAGTGAAAGTCGTTCAGAATTTAATATCGAGAAAGTTTTGTTCGAAATTTTTACGATATTTTGACTGTGAAAGTTGGCACAAACGTATAAACACAGAATTTTCATACGGCTCTACCGTCATATTCTTTTCCTCTTAGTCATTTAATGGAGCTTCAAAAACGTTTTGAAATGTTCAAATCTTTTAAACCTATTGGGCCAAACTTCTTAGTCGTCCGTTCCTAGGGTTACAAACTACTGAAACTAACTTACACTAAAAACGACACACACACACACACACACACACACACACACACACACGGCTAAGCGAGGACTTGAACCTCCGGCGAGAGCGATCGTCCAGACCGTAGCATGATGACTTAGACCACTTCGCTACTCCAGCGCGGCGGAAATTTTGAGATTGGTATTGCATCTAGGGACGAATATACAGGGTGAATCTAAATTCGCGCACTCGGGCTTCGCAGCGCGATTCCTCCCACGCAAGCAATAAAAAAATGTCTCTCACAAAATTTCGTTCTGCGCATATTTCCGGCAGTCAATGGACGTCGAAGCTTACAAAGTGTTGAAAGTAACTTATGATAAGGTCAACACAAAACATCCATAACCGAGGAAGGACTCGAACCCCCGACGTTTTAAGATGGTTCGCGCAGTCTGCACAACAAAACTGTATAATTAAACATAAAAATAAGGAAGGTAGAGCAAAAGACGAAGTCGTTGCATTAAATGAAAGGAATATTGTAACAATAAGACGGCGGGGTGGGGAAAGTTCACCGCAGTGGAGTGGCCGAGCAAATAGAGGCGCTATGCTTCGATGCAACGCGAGGCCGTTCCCCGTCGGGGGTTCGAATCCTCGCCCCGGGCATGGATGTTTGTGCTGTCTTTCGTATAAGTTACATTAAAAGTAGTTTGTAAGTTTATGGACTGATGACCCTGCAGTTAAGTCCCATAAGCTTAACCCGGCGTTACTAACATCGGGTTTTAACGCTCGCTACGAACACCCGTCTTTCAGGGGGTTTAGAACTTTTTTTAGTAACACCCGTCAATTCGGCGAGTGTGATTCCAAACTAACACTCTACCCGTGTACACTTGTTCCTCAGTTGTTCCTCAAAGCGTAACAGCTCACTGACGTTTCTTGAGGATGGTCCTCTTTAAAAATAAACCATAAAATGTAAATATTAGGTAACATATAAATATACCCACATAAATTGTTTCACATAACAGGCTAATAAAAATACGAGTAACAACAAATAAAACAGTTACGAAAGGTCAAAGAAAATCTGAGTAAAGAAATTGTAAAAATAAAAATCGCACTCCCCTGTTTTACGGTTCAATTTCGGAAATATTACATCTACATAAATATTCCTCAATCCACCAGAAGGTGTCTGGCGGAGGGTGCCTAGTACGCCGAAGTGGGGTGGCCGAGCGCTTCAAGGGGCCTTGGTGCGGAGCGTGTGGTGGCTCGCTGTCGGAGTTTCAGGTCTTCCCTCGGGCATATAGTAGTTTGTAAGCCTAGAAACTGATAACCGCAGCAGTTAAGTCCCTCAGATTTACAAACATTTAATTTTTTTCCTACCTAGTATCACTACTACTTACTGGCTTTCCTGTTCCAATCCCTTACAGAACGAGGGCAAAACGAATACTTGCATGTAATTTCTCTGATCTTATCTTTGTTGACGGCAGTAGAATCGACCCGATCTGTATTTCGCTTCAAATTCCGGATCTCTAAATTCTTCAACAGTGTTTCTCGAAAGAACGTCGCTTTCCCTCCAGCGACAAAATAAATAAAAATATAAGTAATATAGGTAATAAATAATATAAAATTAAATATATAAAAATATCATATGTTATATTATCATTTTTAGTCACGCGGGAATGTCTGCGCGGTTCTAGGCGCTATGTTAGGGGCTGCGCGGCCGCTCCCGACGGAGGATCGAGTCCTCCCTCGGGCGTGTGTGTGTGTGTGTGTGTGTGTGTGTGTGTGTGTGTGTGTGTGTGTTTTGCCTTCAGGTTAGTTTAAGTAGTTTGTAAGCCTAGGGACTGATGGCTACATTAGTTTGGTCCACTGATTTACAAACATTTGGACATTTCGATTATTATTTATAAATTTATTATTTTTTATATTCCTTGTATTTTATTACTTTTTGTCCGAAATATCTGTATAAATGATAAAAGTGCAGGAAAACCTGAAGTAGGCTAGTGAGATTTTTTACATTAGCACCGGCGTACCGTCCTCCTTTACTACCCTTAAACTCAACCTCCCCATCCAGCGGCGGGTTGGATGTTTCTAGGTGGGGGGTGGGGTGGATTCGGCGCTGTGAAGAGTACGACACTGCAAAGCTACCAAGGAGTCTATTCTGCGGCTTAATGAGAAACGTAGAGGCAGCAACAATTCCAAATATTTACAGGGGCCACCATCTTCAAAAGCCCAGTAACAGACATGATTACTCGGTTCCTGTCAGTCCTTCATTTAGTCTTCTACAGTTCAGGTCTACATACGTCGTGATCCGACGTATCAAGTATGAGTGCTGTGACAAAGTCTAATAGAGAACATCGTACACATATTGGTGCATCGTGTTTTAAAGGAACACTCATAGTCAATCCTGCCACGAACGACCGTAGCAGACAGTGTATTAAACAGTCCTCTTTAGTCAACATGGACTGGTGCCACACCAGAAAACTGACTTTCACATGTGTAGCCAAGTGTCCGAAGAACAACAGTTGCTTCAGGAGTATTACACTTCACGTGGAAAGACTTCCACGTAAAGTGTAATACTCCTGACGCAACTGTTGTTCTTCGAACAATGTCGTGTTCTGTTGTACACAAAGGACAGATTAACATACAAGTATTTCAATCCAAAAGTTAGGTTTATTTATGATATATACATTTTAACTAAGATATGATTCTCATTTGCTTGTGTCTGCTCTTCATAGTGGTCCATTTATAGTTTGATAGAGTGTGTGTCTGTGTCATTGGCCTATGCTGTTATTTTCTCAGAAGCCACGCGTAGTACGTGTTATTATAGCGAGGCATACATTTAAGATTTTGCATATAATTGTCAAATATGAGCTAAAATAGGCAAACAACGTTGACAGTATGGTAAGAAGGAAGGAAGCTTAGAGTTTCACGTTCCGTCCCATCGTGGTCATTAGGGACGGAGTTGATGTTCATATTTTTGGATAAGGATAGGAAAGGCATTCGGCCGTGCCCTCCCAAAAGAACCAATTCGGCATCTGCCTGGACTGATTTAGGGAAATCGCAGAAAAACCTGAATCTGAATGGCCGGAGGTGGATTTGAGCCACCGTCCTCCAGAATACGCGTCCAGTGTGTTAGCACTACGTCCTCTGGCTCACTGAGATAATAAGATCTTTACATTCATTCATGTGGTACCGTATGAAAGAGCATACAGCTTAATACTCTGGCTCGTCAGAAGCCGTGCTTTTTGTTACTTTACCGAGCCATACTCCGCAGCTAAGCACGTTGAAAGGATCATAAATCCTTGCTTGTGTTCGTGTGCAACTGTACGAAGAGACATACAGCTCGAAACGCTGAACAAATATTCATTGAGAAAGAGGATTACAGTGCCCATCTGGGGTTTTCCGTGGTTTTGGAAAGTCGTTTCAAATGAAAGCTGGATTTGTTAAATCAGCTGACTAAACGCGATTCCACTTTAAGCTCTTTTCCAGACGACCTACTTCTCGCTCCCTAAATATCCAGTTCTTGGTAAGATACTAACGTTTACAGATACGGTGCTGGTTCTTTAGGACATTCCCGAAAGAACACAGTAATTGGTTGACGTCAACAGTCGTAAATTTACGAACTAGAAATATTCAAACGTCTCAACTGTGACCGGACATTGAAATAAATTAACTGATGGAGCTGAAAATTTGTGTCGGACCGGGATGCAAGCCCGGTTTTCGCGTGTCGGGCAAGTGGTACCCGTAACCAAGTAGGCTATCGAGGAACGCTCCCCGTACCGTCGAATCGCACACTGCAATTGTAGTGATCCCTGCCGTTTACTTCTTCTTGCTCCCAGCCTTAACTGTATTCCCGCAAGACATCGTACGTATTTGTGTTTCCGAACAGAAAGTGTCATTTGCTTGTTGGAGGCACATGGAGGCATACATACGATTATAAATTTGGTGTCTGTTCTTTCGGGCATATCCCGTATTTTTCAATGTGAAACAAATTTTTATTAACAATGAGTTTTATTACTTGCCAAAATCCTAAAAAACAGCTGTTTTCTGTACGCGATTTAAAAACAACCTCTATTATATGACGCATGAGAAATGTTTCTGATAACTGGCTTACAAGGAAACGGTGAAAGTTATGGCTGCTCGGAATGACCGTATGGTCTAAAGCGTCATGCTACGGACTGGAAGGCCGTTCCCGCCGGAGGTTCAAAAATGGTTCAAATGGTTGTAAATCTTATGGGACTTAACTACGGGGTTATCAGTCCCTAAACTTACAAACTACTTATGAACTACTTGCGAACTAGGACGGCACAAATATCCATGCCCGAGGGGGGATTCGAACCCCCGACCGTAGTGGCCGTGCAGACCGTGACTGAAGCGCCTCAGTCCCCTCGGCCACCGCGGCCGGCGCCGGAGGTTCGAATCCTCTCTTGGGCGTGTGTGTGTGTGTGAGACAGAGAGAGAGAGAGAGAGAGAGAGAGAGAGAGAGAGAGAGAGAGAGAGAGAGAGAGAGAGAGAGAGAGTTTGTAAGTTTAGGGGCTGATGACTCCGCAGTTAAGTCCCTTAAGCTTAACAAACATCTGAACATTTTGAACATTTATACCACTGTAGTTGTTGCACTACTTTGACCAATAATTAAAAATACAATATGAGGCGGGATGCTGTCGCGTGCTAAATTTATATAAGCGCACCATGGTTGACAACTAGGGTCGTAGGGTCGTAAAACCCACGTTGAGGAAGCTCTTGGTTCTCTTGATTTCTACAGTAGAACTAGTATATGTCTTTTTTTATCTACTCAATAAACGTGTTTTTATAGTTGTATCATCCATAACCGAAGTCTACATCTTTCTTTGAACTGTACATCATACCTACATACATCGAATTATAAATTTATATGAATGGCATGCCACCGCGCGGGAGTAGCCGCGTGGTCTGAGGCATCGTGCCACGGACTGGATGGTCGCTCCCGCCAGAAGTTCGAGACCCCCCTCGGACATGGATATGTCTGTAGTCCTTTGTGTAAGTTAGTTTAAATAGCTTGTAAGCCTAGGGACTGATGACCATAGCAGTTTGGTCCAATAGGTTTTCAAACATTTGAACATTTTTTAAATGGCTTACAAAATATAATGTGACAGTGGTGAAAGGTATAGTTTTTCTGTTGGTAGTAACTACAGTCTCTATAGAGTACCTGCTCTATATATTTTGTGATTTATCACGTAAATATTAGGCCCAGTATTTCAGATAATGATTCATACGTCATAAATAGTTTCAGAATCGAACTTACGGCGCTGGCAACTATGGCTTACGTTTAGCGAGGCACTATCTATTCCGGCAGACGTAATGTTGTAGGTCTCTGGCGAAGATTTGGGAGTGACCTTTAAACGGTATGCCAGAGCAGTGGCTCTGTACGACTGCAATGTGGGTCACCGTTATTGAACAGCGGCCGAGCTGCCAGGAACGCGCGGCAGTGGCATTCCACAGTCGAGTGTTGTGGGCATGTGTTCGCCCCCCCAAACACTTCCTGCCCCAGCGTTTTGTCACGCATCTCATTACCTAGGTTGCGCTTCAACACAATTTGTCTCAGGTAGACGCTAATCTTTGAATATCAAAACAAGGCATGCAATTTCGAGTCACCGTGATTCTATGTATTAAAGTGCTGCTACACGAAACTATTCAGACGCTTTTATCGTGTTTCTTTTCCTCAATAATTACGGATAACCACAACGAGATGCCAGGTTACCATTTGATTAATTACGAGAGCTAACGACTGCTGTATTTACGAAGCTGGCATATGGAAATTCTGACAGAATTGCTCATAGTGAAAAACTTAATGTTAGTAATGAAGTTTATGTTCAAAATGTTCAAATGTTTGTATAGTCTATGGGACTTAACTGCGGGGTCATCTGTCCCTAAACTTACAAACTACTTATGAACTACTTACGAACTAGGACGGCACAAATATCCATGCCCTAGGGGGGATTCGAACCCCCGGCCGTAGTGGTCGTGCAGACCGTGACTGGAGCGCCTTAGTCCCCTCGGCCACCGCGACCGGCATGAAGTTTATGGAAAGTTGTTTTCCCATAATGTATTACGGAATAAAAATCTACGAAAAATCGAAAAAAAAGTCTGATGGATGAATATCAAATTTTAAATCTGGTCGGTGCAGAAAAAATCTTTCTCTCGTGAACTGCAGTTTCTAAAAGGATCTAAAACATCTCTAACAATGTAGTAGGTAAAAGATAATAATGGTATGTAACATGACACATTTGAACCTTAAACTTGTCTTTCAAATGTTTTAAAGTTTGTAAAGTTGTGGGACCTCACTGCTGTGGTCATCAGTCCATAAACTTACAAACTACTTAAACAAACTTACACTTAGAATAACACACACACCCATGCCCAAGGGAGGACTCAAGCCTCCGACGGCGAACTGCCGCGCGCACCGCAGCAAGACGCCTTAGTTCACACGGCTAATCCGCCTCGGCAATTTGGCTTTCCTTACTAACAAATGCTCATAATATACATCAATTATTCGGATTTCAGTATCTTGACGTTGCTGTATAATTTGAAATTTAAGATAAATCTGATGTCTGTAGTTTCTAGATAGTTTATATACATACATTTTGACAGTGTCAGATGGATTAATTACCTTTTATTAATGCTAATGATTTTTATCAGACATTTGTTAACTTAATAAATCTTACATATGAATGTTAAGAGGTGCCTTACTCTCTGTGAAAGAGAGAGAAACATCTATTTACATCACACTATAGATGAGAAGTCATTATAAAACATTCTGCAGTGCGAAACCTCTCCTTGAACGCGCGACTAAGCCGACAGTCCATAAACTCCAACTGAATTTCTGTAGGAGCCCTTCGAACGCCTACAGCAAAAAGGAGTTCCAAAATGTCTAAAACCAATTTCAAATCGATTCCAGTCACTAAATCTACTACGAAAGCCTGTAGCATAGTAACAAATACACCAAATGAATAACAATTTTTTCGGGTTTCCAAACACGCTAAGTGGTTAACAATCCACGAGCTTTCGACCGAGATTTTTACTGTCATCAACTTGATGGTACCAAACAGAGGAGATCTTGGTCGAAATACCGTGGCCATTTAATCACTTGATATGGTTGAAAAACGATCTATTATTTTTGATGGATAACGCTGGTAGATCATGTATTCGTACAATTCATCAATTGTTTCGATCAATGTTTCCTTTTCAAGATTAATTTATAACCAGTGCAACAGTAGAAAATGTTAAATGGCCTTCCTGATAATTTCTTTTCCTACAACGGCAATTTTCTTTCTAAAACATTAGTAATTAGTTAATAATTACCACACACAGTTCTACTCAAGACACCCGGGTTATTAGGAAGGTCGGCCAGAAATGCAAGATATAATATCTATTGAGGAGAGAAGGGGAGGCATTATCACATTTGTTTGAAAGATCTAAACTTCTGCTCGGGGATTTTCTTCCCAGTAATTTTGTTCCACCGTGAGCGCCAGTGATACTTTGACACCGGCAACACTAATGACACGAAGTAGAAAAGCTAGTCTTGCTATTCGCTTGTTTGACAAACGAGCGTTGTAAGCAGAGACATGCAGATAAAGTGCTGTCTCACAGTAGTTTGTGTGACTCTTATAAATCGGGAAAGAGAAGTTTTGTCGGAAGTAAAGCTGTAATCGTCCCGGATAACTCGGTCGCCACGATTTCCTGCAAAACGCTAACTTCCAGGATTGAGTTCCGGTCCAGCACACAATTTTAATTTGGCAGAATGTTTAGTTCAGTGTTAGAGAGCTGAAGATGAACTTCAGTGTAGAGGACGACAAGCTATTCTACTCCGCAAGCCACCTCACGGTGTGCACACTAATGTCACCTCCTCCTGTTCCAGTCGTGTATGGTTCGTGGGAAAAATGGTTGCCTGTATGCCTCCGTATGGGGCCTAATCGCCGGCCGCAGTGGCCGAGGGGAGTGAGGCGCTCCAGTCACGTTCTGCACGGCCACTACGGTCGGAGGTTCGAATCCCCGCTCGGGCATGGATATTTGTGCCGTCCTTAGTATTAGTTAGTTCATAAATAGTTTGTAAGCTTAGGGACTGATGACCCCATAGTTAAGTCCCATGAGCTATACCAGCATTTAAAAAAAAAAAAAAAAAAAAAAAAAAAAAAAAAAAAAAAACGTGGGTGGTAAGCGAACCGTTTGAGAGATAATTACGAATGAATGTATGGTTCCAAGCCACCACTGACGTCATTGTAAACATCGTCCTGGTTAGTACACATTAGCCGGCCGCGGTGGCCGAGGGGACTAAGGCGCTGCAGTCACGGTCTGCACGGCCACTACGGTCGGGGGTTCGAATCACCCCTCGTGCATGCCGTCCTAGTTCGTAAGTAGTTTGTAAGTTTAGGGACTGATGACCCCGTTGTTAAGTCCCATAGATTATAAAAACATTTGAACATTTAGTACACATTAATTTCATATTTACACCTTACTGTTAAGATTTACATTGCATTTAGTTCACATTTCACTGAATATAGTGTAAACCTCGTCCTATTTCGTACAAATCAATTTGAAATTTAGACTTTATTATTAGGTTTTACATAGCATTTAGTTGAAATTTCACGTATGGGTTACTTCTTAAAGGAGGTGTTCGAAGTGAATTCCTTGCATCTGGATGAAATACTGTGCTCGTCTCTGCAATGAATTTCGAATTCTTTCGAAAAACCCCAGATCATTTCGGAATTCTTGACAAGCGTGTACAACTCTCGGCTCCAGTTCTTCAACTGTGTTAACGGATGTGCTGTACACTTCGCTTTTGAGGTGACCCCAGACACATAAGTCCAAAGGATTTATATCAAATGATCTTGGAGGCCAAGGTACAGGTCCACATCGACCTATCCATCTTTGGCCGTATCTACGAGTTACATGCCGTCACACAGCAGCAGCAAAATGTGCCGGAGCTCCATCGAACTAACTAGGACGATGTTTACAATGTCAGTGGCGGCTTGGAACCATACATTCGTTAATTATCTTGCAAACGGCTCGTTTTGCGGACAGGTGTTTACTGGGACATTTTTGTTTCTATTATCGTGTACTTTCAACCGTGTAAGTTTGTACCATCCATTTTGATACACCTGTATATTGGTTGACTCGCCACGGTGGAGTTTCCGAGGACTTTAAGGCTCCTTGCTGCGGAGCGCACGGTTGCTCGCCGTCGGAGGTTCGAGTCGTCCCTTCGGCATGGGCATGTGTGATTATTGTCCTTAGCATAAGTTAGTTTAATTAGTTTGTAACTCTGGGGACTGATAACCGCAGCAGTCAAGTCCCTTAGATATACAAACATTTCACTCTTCATGAAACGTACGCTCTCGGAACTTCGAGAGAAGCCCGAACGTGTCTCTTCCGGCGTCTGCCACTGGAGTTTCTGCCCGTAGTGAAGCGTGCTGCTCTCCGTAGGATGTTCTCTATGCCTTCTATTAACCCTACCTGGTAATGATCCCAGCAATACTCAAGCGCTGGCCGAACGAGAGTGGTGTAACCTACTTCCTTTGTTGATGGACTACACTTCCTTAGGAATATTCCAATGAATTCCAGTCAGACATCTGCCTTACCTACGACTAATTTTATTTGGTCGTTCCATTTCAAATGACTCCTCTTGTCTACTCCCAGATATTTTACGGAAGTAATTGCTTCCAGTACTTGTCCTGCTGTTGCGTAGTTATATAATAAAGGATATTTAGTTCTGTGTAAACGCAGCACTTTTCACTTGTTTATGTGGAGGCTCAATTGCCATTCCCTGAGCCATGCGTCAGTACGCTGCAGATCCTCCTGCATTTCGCTACTCTCTTCCAGTGTTGCGATTTTTCGATAAACGACAGCATCATCTGCTAAAAGCCTCACTGACGCCTATGTTATCTACGAGGTCATTTGACGGGGTTAAAGCCGAAGTGGTGTAAGTCACGTTTTAAAAACATTGACTTAAGTGCTGCAATACAATTTTGAAATATGGATCTGTTAAATGGAAGAATGGTGTAACTCACAGATTTGTTCTTATCCCCATAAATGGTGTTAGCAGTTTCACTTGTGAATGAAACGGCCGCTTTGTTTACAGGCATTGCGGTGCAAGTCTGACTCACGCCATTATTCCTCTAAGTGCGTCTAAGGTGTGCTTTCGTACTGTGTAGTTTACGTGTTTTGGTGAAGATGGATCCTCAATTTGATGAAGACACAAGTAGTGAACCCAGTATATTGCAAAATGCAGGATCTAGTGATGATTATGATCCTTCAGAGAATGAAATGTTTGGTTCTTCAGGTAATTTTAACTCACATAGTCTATCATTTGGCTAATTACGTTAGTAACACATCATCATGTCTTTGAAGTTTAACAATGACTGGCCTATAAACGTAATTTCACTGAAAATAATAGCAAACGTGATGCGCGAGCTAAACGATGTAGCACATTTTCTGCAAAACAATTCGTAAAACTACAAGAGTTTCAGCTTCAAAACATGTATAGTGACACTTGTACAGGGCAAAATAGGAATTTGAAATTTGCATTGTGTCTCGTGAAATTGCTTTACACCCGTGTTAACGTCGACATTATGGACCATAAATTTATGGTTAATGGCCACTCCCAACTCCCTAATGATTCAGATGTTGGGTCTATAGAAACCTATGCAAGAGGTAAAACAGGTTATGTTCCTGCTGATTGGTGCTCCACAATCGCAAAACCAAGAAGAAAGAAAGCTTTTATTGTTACTCAAATGTCATGTGAAGACTTCAAGTCTACTATGAATCTTGAACAAGCTATTACAAGGAGAAAACAAAATGTCGCTAAAAACCAGTGTCGTGGCTTAATATGCAGTGGATTCGTTTACTGAAGAACGAACCTTTTATGCTCTATTACAAGGAGACTCTTAATGAGGATTTTCCATTCTCCGCTCTATTTCTAAAGCCAGCCAAACCAGAAAGGCCAGTTTCACTTGGACGTATTGCTATGTGAAACCCATGCCACGGACCAAGACCTGTAACCAAGGAAAAGAAGAGGGACATGGTAGATCTTCTACCATACATTCCAGCCATCAACCATGCTTACTTCCAGGGACTTACAACAGCTGAAGCAACAGTAGATGATGCAGGCCCGTTGGATATTGTTGATACTTAACGTGATTGAACGTTGTCGTAGCTAAAAAAGGATATTTCGTTGTACTGCTCGGATATGTGACAAAAGCACCCAGTGACATTTGCACCCAAGCCCAAATCTGCGACATTTGCACCCAGTCTGACCTGTTTACTACGTCACGACCTACCTGCAGCCCGTACCCTCCCTAAGCTGTCCCTGTTTTCGCGGTAATGTCACGCCGCCCTGCCCTCGCTCACCGGAAACGCTCTCTCGACACAGTCGGCCTGCAGTCCCGAGGTCCTTGTCCACCTCAGCGGATGACTGCTAATTGTCAGTACGATTATGAAGATCGTAGTGTTCGGATCGTGCAATTTGTGTGTTTGTGCCAGCTGGGTACACATTTTCAGCTTTGCCCATTCGCAGTTGTCACATATTGTGTGAATATGTCGATTTTTTTTCTTTTTGTAACGTAACCACACATTCACTTTTTCGGAAATAAAAACCAAATATTTGTTTCTTCCTTTGTTTTCTAAACGTAACATACAATACTGTAGAACATCCTTTTCATATACAGTAAAAACGCTTAGAACCAGAATTTGACGGTGTTGATAGTTTTCGACTTCCATCACCGATACATAGGCGATATATCGATGTTCAAACCATCGCTGTTAACATCGATGTTTTGGGGCAAAACGTCGATGTTTTCAAAACGTATATTCATCGTTTCCATCCCTAGTTATCAGTCTTCTGACTGCTTTGATGCGACCTGCCACCAAATCCTTAGCCAACCTTTTCATTTCAGAGTACCATTGCAACCTACATCCTCAATTATTTGCTTGATGTTTCCCTTCTGTTTTTCCCCTAGTGATGTAAAATGCCTCGATATTTGCAAGTTGGGGCAAATGTCTAGAATGAATGCTTGGGCAAATGCCCAAAATTCATAAATACCCAGGCATTTATGGCTTTAAAACATAAACTTAAAAGCAGTACCTACAAAAAAATTACGTGATATTTTGTACAACTCCATAAACTACATATCAAATGCTTCAATTCTCTTCTGTTCTCATTTCCCAGCAGTTCAAGTTACATACAATGTTATACTGCAAACTTATGTTCTGCGAAATTTCTGCCTAAAGTCCAGGGCGATGTTTGACAGCAGTAGATTTCTCTTTCCCGTGAATGCCCTCATTGCTTGTGCTAATCTACTTTTTATGTCCCTCTTGCTTCTTCCGTCGTGAGTTAGTTTACTGCAAACGTAGCGGAATTCCTTGTCTTGGTGTACATTGTGATCAAATTCAAATGTTTGTAGAGCTTATGGGACTTAACTAAGGGATCATCAGTCCCTAAACTTAGAAACTACTTACGAACTAGCTTATACTAAAGATGGCACAAACATCCATGCCCGAGGGGGCATTCGAACCCCCGACCGCAGCGGCCGTGACTGGCACGCCGCAGACCACTCGGCCACTGCGGCCGGCTACAGCACTGCATTGTGATCACCAATTCGGATGTTATTTTCTCGCTACTTTTATTTCTGTTACTTCTTATGACTTTCATCTTTCCTTGGTTTACCTTCAGTCCATGGTCTGTGCTCATTAGTCTTTTCTTCTATTCAACAGACCCTGTAATTTTCCTTCACTTTCACAGATGATAGCAATGTCATTAGAAAATCTTATCACTGATATCCTTTTACCCAGAACTTTTATCAGAGCCTTCAACATCTTTATTTTCTACATTAAGTTTCTTCATTGTGCAAGTTGAACAGTGATGGCGACAGTCCACAACCTTTTCTTACCCCCTTTTTAATCTGACTTTCGACGCTTATTGTATCGACTTCGTCCTTATACAAACTACGTATTTTCCGCTTTCCCTACAAGCTTACTCCTATTTTTCTCAGAATTGCGAACATCATCCAGCACCTTACATTATCGAAGACTTTTTCCAGGTCACAAATCTTATGAATATGTCTTGGTTGTTCTTTAGGCTCGCTTCCATTATAAACTGCAGCAATGCTATTGCCGTCAAGTACGGCCTTGTGTCAGTGCGACCTCACAGCCCTCGGCTCTTCTACCTGCCGAGCAGAGACCGGACGGGGAGATTAGCGGCCCGCCCCTCGACCAGAACTGGGTGCTAATGTCACTGGGTGCTTTTGTCACTGGGTGCTTTTGTCAGGACACCGTACTGCTCTTAGTTATTTCTGAAATATATAATTTGTCATTAAAATACCTTTTTTTTTAATTTACTGCAAATACAAGATTGGTTAAAAGCAATATGGTGTAAGTAATTTGGGCCCTTCAAAAGACAATAATTTTTTATTAAACCGTTTTCAATTATGAACACATTGAAACAATGACACCTTCCTGTGATGTAAAAAACAAAAAAAGTGGTACGGTATTGATTTCTTGTGGAATTTATTATAATGCTTCTCACAAAACTTTCTGTTTCTCAAAATGCATGAAACATGACTTACACCACTTTGGCTTTAACCCCCTCATTTATATATAGGCTGTCCCATTTATCTTGATCACCAGAAATATCTTTGGAACGACAACAGCTATTGTAAAACGACTTTCACTGTTATCAATGTAAGGCAGGGGCTCATCGATGTAAATATTTTGAAACATTCTAAACCGAAGGCATATGTGTTTTTAACACAAACTTATGTCTTTGTAAATGGACACCCTATATTATTTCATCAACAATAGATAGCATGATAAATAACATAAGCAATGGCATTGACTGCATCGCAATACGCCTGTCACGTCCCGAAATATTACGAAGCGAAGTTGACGCTAGAAACAAGCGAAATGAGCGGTTAGCCAACACCACCTAGAGAGAAGGCAGCGGCGCTCTCGTGTGACGTCACGCAGTGTAGGCATCGTTCGCGTAGCTCGCTCCCCGCACGCTACGGCATAGTGTGCCGTGCTCCAGTGGCCACCCAGTGAGCTACGCGAACGATGCCTACTCTGCGTGACGTCACACGAGAGCGCCACGGCCTTCTCTCTAGGTGGTGTTGGGCTAGCGCACGTCCTGAGACTCAGGCGGGAACCCCATGCTGCTCAGGACGTGCGCCAGCCCGCGCGTTTCGCGTGTTTCAAGCGTCAACTTCGCTTCGCAATATCTTGGGGTGTGATTGGCTTATTGGGTTGCAATCAACGCCACTGTTTGTGATTTGTCATCCTATAGATTTCTGTTGAAATAATATAGGGAATCGGTTTAAAAACACTTAAGTTTGTGTTAAAACACACACACGCTTTCGTTTTAGAATGTTTGAAAATATTTACATTCATGAGCCTCTGCCTTATTTTGATACCGGTGAAAGTCGTTTTACAATAGCTGTTGTTGTTCCAGAGATATTTTGGGTGGTCAACATAAATGGGACATCCTGTATATTGTGCACAGCAACGGTCCTAATAACGCGCCCCTGGGGTAGGGATGGCGGTTGATGCTGAAACAACCGGTTTTCGATTATACCGATTTGTTTCATCGCCAGTTTAACCTTACCATAAAACGGCTCAATATAACCGGTTTTCGGTTTTTTATTGCTATTATTGCCAGCAACAAAAAATAAAAATAAAAAGTTAAAAATTTTAAGATTTCCCCCTACTTCTGCATTATACTTTTCTTCGGCATATGTAGAATCAAAATATCTTGTAAAATATTGAACTGAAACAGAACTCAGTCCGTCTGTCGTTCCTTGCTTTTATCGAAAATTTATGCGAGGTCGAATACTACCAAAAATCACCGATTTTCTCCTAGTGATTCTGAATCTCGTCGGAAAAGGCATGTTTTAACCAAGGATCATATCATTATTTGGGCACTGCTTTCTCCTTATACGATGGTTGGAACTTAAATAGTGGCAACATTGCTGTGGAGACACTATGTAATAGAATTGTCGCTAATAACACATGTTGTTGACATACTTACCTTACCTCCCAGCAAATGGACTATCCCATCCCACGTTACCGGTGTGCGCACAATCGAGAGAAACACAGTTACTTGTGAGCGAGCGGTCTAACGTAACGGTGTCACTATGTTTCCGAAACAGGAACAACGGAGTTGGATCAAGATTGAATGTGCCAGAGGTCGTACAGAACAACAGTGTCATCAAGGTCTTCAAGAGGCGTACGAGGAATCGGCATTGACGTACAGAACAGTGGCACATTGGGTAAAAGCCTTCAAGGGAAGGTAAAGCAAAATGTTCCTCCACGGCAGGACGTCAATTCACAGTATTGCTGTTCTTTTTGTTTTTGGAGCATCACCTGCGACCAGCTTTGCGAACGAAGCGACAACACTTTCTGCGCCACCCATCCATCATTTTGCACGACAGTTCGCGGGCGCATGCAGCGCAAGCTGTGGCTGTTCTGTTCGGTCGATGGGACTAGGAAGTACTTTCCCAATCACCATACTCCTCGGACATAAGTCGTTGTGACTTTGATTTGATTCCGAAGATGAAATAACCACTTCGTGGCATTCGCTTCAGGACTGTTCCAGAGATTCGACAGGCAGTAGACCGCTATGTTCGCACCATCATCAGAACAGGCCCTGCTAACAACATATGACGCCTTACACATCGCTGGCAACGGGTTCTTCACAACTATGGTGACTACTTTGAAGGACAATAACAGGTGGAAACATGTACCGTTTCTGTATCGTTTGTGAATAAATAGTTACTACTATTTAAGTATCAACGCTCGTATGATACCGCAAGTTTTAGTACATCCAACCGTTTTCAGCCTTTTAAGCGAAATAGAGAATCGTAGTTCACTGCTATGGCACTTAGTAAAGTACTTCCAGACAGCGAGGAACTGCCGTATTACCAGACAGAGGCAAATGTTGCACAGTGCAAGTGCATACCCGTCGTCTAATGGGCCACGCCACAAGGGAACAGGTGCACTGATGCCTCGACAACAGGTGTACCAATACTTATGCCATACATTTGGTGCTCGTTTCTGACAAGGAATTGGTCTTAAATTATCACTGGTCACATTTTCTAGTTTCTGCGATAACCTAATACTTCACAGCAGAGGAAATTTTACGAATAAATATTACTAATTTTTAATATTATAAAACAAAAAAAATTATGAATGCTTAGTTTCGCGGCGAGTTATGCTGATAAAATTCTCTCTGGCTTCCAGCCGCGTCAGGTGGTTTGATATCCACGAGCTTTCGGCCGAAATCTCCTCGGCCATTGTCAAGTGGTGACTGTCTTATCATTGCTGCCGCCGTCCTTATATACCTGCGGGGCCTCTTGTGACGTCACTGGTGCTCAGCCGCATCCCCATATATGGCAATGTTTTGCCTGCCGCGCCCGCTTCAACCGTCCGATGGCCGGGTCCCAATCTGTGCTCAGCTGCAAGCCGCCGTCTTTATTAAGAGATTTTTCAGATATTTTGATTTCGTTAGCCTCTTTTATTACGCTATCCCAGAAAGTATTTGTTCTGGTAATGACTGATGTATCCTCGAACGCAATGCGATGTTTGTTTTCTAGAGCGTGCTCCGCAGTTGCTGATTTCTCGGGATAACGAAGGCGGAAACATCTTTCATGTTCAACACAGTACTGTTCAGTATTCAATTTAGCCGGCTTCTTAAGAGACACGAGATCGACATGGTCTTCAGGCCTCCTTCAAAATTGCGACGGATGATGAGAACAAATACTTTCTGGGATAGCGTAATAAAAGAGGCTATAGAAATCAAAATATCTGAAAAATCTCTTAATAAAGACGGCGGCTTACAGCTGAGCGCAGCTTGGGACCCGGTCATCGGACTGTTGAAGCTGGCGCGGCAGGCACGCGGCCCAAACATTGCCATATGTGGCCATGCGGCTGAGCACCAGTGACGTCACAGGAGGCCGCGTAGGTATATAAGGACGGCGGCAACAATGATAAGACAGTCACCACTTGACAATGGCCGAGGAGATTTCGGCCAAAAGCTCGTGGATATCAAACCATATGTCGCGGCTGGAAGCTGAAGAATCAGAAAGTAGCGATGCCAGTGTTTTTACTCGGTTGTTGGCAATAACTTCAAAAGCAGTTACAACGGACACCAAATAACGAAAAAAATCCTGTTATTAAGAACTAAAATATCGGTATCGATTTTCCCGGTCGTTTTTTCCCATCCATACCCTGGGTCACGCTTGAGATCAACGTCTGAAGACTTCTTTCCGTTAAGTATGACACGCTGCTTTCTGTTTGTTAGGAACGCCTCAGTCCAGTCACACGGTTTATCTAATAATCAGTATTCTCGCACTTTGTTCATCAGGACGGCGCGCAACGATATCCAATGCCTTGCGTAAGTCAGCTATCCATTCAGATGATTACAGTACCCCGCCGCCGCGAGCGAGATAGTGAAGTGGGACAAGGTGTATTGCGGTATCTCACGACTGAAGCGCCGGTGCAGACGGTCGTCACGGTGGCCGGTGGGCGCGGGACACCGGGTCTGCTGACAGCGGCTGCGGATGCTTGCCACAGCTTTCCTCGCTGCTTCCTCCGCTCAGTCTGACTGCTCGTGTCTTTGAGAAAGTGGCCCACAGCTGTTCCTTGCCTTCCTGCTGGTCTCACTATGAGCTCGTGGTGGAAAGCTCTTAACGCGAACACGGAAGATACTTTTTCGATGTACCATGAAAAGACAAAAATCATGGCATACCGATATGCAGAGATACAGATACCGGTAGTATCGCGTCCACGTATCTACATCTACATGGGATACTCTGCAAATCACATTTAAGTGCCTGGCAGAGTGTTCATCGAACCACTGTATACTATTTTACCTCCCATTCCATTCTCGAACAGCGCGCGGGAAGAATGAACACCTGAATCTCTCCGTTCGGGCTCTGATTTCTCGTATTTTATTCTGATGATCATTTCTACCTATGTAAGTGGGAGTCAAAAATATATTTTCGCATTCGGAGGAGAATGTTGGCGATTAGAGTTTCGTAAGTAGCCCACGCCGCAGCGATAAGCGCCGTTGTTGTAATGATTCCCATCCCAGATCCTGTATCATTTCCGTAACGCTGTCTCAATGTATCGTGACAATACGAAACGAGCTGCCCTTCTTTAGACTCTTTCCATGTCCTCCGTCAAACCCACCTGATAAGGATCCCACACTGGGCAGCAATACTCCAAAAATGGAAGGACAAGCGTAGTGTATGCAGTTTCTTTTTAGTTCTGTTGCATGTTTTAAGGGTTCTGCCAATAAAACGCAGTCTCTGGTTCGCCTTTCCCATGACATTATCTAAGTTTTCTTTCCAATTTAAGGCTGAAGTAATAGTAATTCCTAGGTATTTTGTGGAGTTTGCGGCCTTCACGTTTGATTGATTTATCTTGTAAACAAAGTTTAACGGATTTATTTTCGTACTCATGTGGACGACTTCACACTTCTCATTATTTAGAGTTAATTGCCAATTTTTACACCATAGTGATATCATATTCAGATCGTTCTGCAGTTGGTTTTGATCTTCAGATGATGTTACTAGACGGTAAATGACGGCGTCATCTGCAAACAACCTAAGAGACCTACTTAGATTTTCCCCTAAATCGTTTATGTAAATAAGGAACAGCAGAGGACCAATGACACTACCCTGTGAAACGCCCGATATCACCTCTGTTTTAGTCGATGCCTTACCATCGATTAGTACGAACTGTGTCCTCTGACAGGAAATCCCCTATCTAATCGCAAATTTATACCATAACCACGCAATTTGATTAAAAACGGTTGTGAGGTACGGTGTCGTATAAAATGACGGTGTATTGGCTTACCTGTTCTCCGAACGGATACTGCTCTCTCGTATCAGAAGAACATTGCATCTGGGAGATATCGTCCCACGTGAACAGTTTGGCTTTCGCCTACAACACTCAACAACTCAGCAGCTCCTCAGAGTGGCTGAAGACGCGATGCCGCGGTGGAGTGCCCGAGCGTTCTATAGGGCCCCACACACGAGCGACGGATCGCAGTAATCCGTCGCATGGGCGACCGATCCCTTCATAGATAGCATGTGTGTGGACAAATCGCATCCATCGGTCGCCGATAGCTGATCGCAGGGAAATCCCAGGCAATCTGGCAGATCGCATGCGACTCGTGGATGCAATATGGCTGCCTGGGTGCTTAGCAACGCTGTGTGCCAATATGCCTGTGACTCGTTTCTCTAGTTATCAACCGTGTTTGTGATTAGTTTCGCTTTTCTACATTCAATAATAAGTTTACGTTACAATGAATAATTATTCGGGGATCACCAACTAATCTGAGCAATGGAGGCCAGCGTTTTCACTTATATTAAGAAGTAATACAAAGTGCTCCCTAGAATTTCTGCAGTGATCAGTGTTTTAAAGCTTGTGCACATAGCAGTGGAATTGGTAGGACGTTCATAGTAATAACTAAGAAACACTTGAGTTCGATCTGTTGATTTTGATTTATTTATTAAACAATTGCAAGTTTTATTGAAATTTTTAACTTCGAAACAGAGTTATTAATATGTACCATAATATTATAAGGGTATTTAATTGTTCAGGGCAAATAAAAAAAGTTGTAGTGAAGACCCTAATCGTTTCATACGAACTAATTCTCTTCTTCACAATTTATAGTCATCGTAGTCAGCAGTGCAGCTATTTACAACATTTCTGTAGACACACCGAGACTGTAAAACGAATTGTGTACCGTAGTTACTTGCTTTTAAACTTTAAGACGAACCAATAAAAAAGATTTGAGGACTAATAAACGAAAAAACAAAACGTATTTTTGCACTAGAAAGATGTATACAACCCATTTGGCGGCACTACAAGTGTAACGTAACCAAAACTTCCTAGGAAAACACATTCAAAATTTAATAAATCACAATTCCCACTTCTAAATTTTTTTTATTTAAAAGTGTTACTCGTCAGGATGCTCAAATCAACTGTGACTGCTGTTAAAAATAAAAGAGCCTTTTCCATTCCAGAATTTACCTACAGATACATTCGTAATTCTCGTGGAAATTTCTTGACAAATTCCTCGTGTGTGGCGAGGTGGATGCGAGCGACGGATTGCAGCGATATCGCATGCGACGAAATGCAACGATTCGTTGCTTGTGTGTGTGTGTGGGGGGGGGGGGGGGGGGGGGGACATAAGGCGCCTTGCTGCGTAGCGCGCGGTTGCTAGCCGTCGGGGCTTCGAGTCCTCCATCGGACACGGGTGTTTGTGTTGTCCTTAGCATAAGTTACTTTAAGTTATTTTAAGTAGTTTGTAAGCCTAGGGACTGATGGCCAACGTAGTTAAGTCCCTTGTATTTACAAATATTTGAACATTTTTGAAGAGGCGATATAGGCTTTTAATAACAGGGAATATTGTGGCGTTATATTCTTACATATTTCTAAAGCCTTTGACAGATTATGGCATAGATGGCTGCTATACAAAATCTTCAATCAGGGCTTCACCACAGGATTCGTGCGACTTTTAGCATCCTACCTGACAGGAAGAACTTTCGTTGTGCTTACAGATCACAAAACCTTAGCTACTAGAGATATCAGAGTCGGAGTGCCCTAAGGCAGCGTACTCGGGCCCATACTATACAATATATACAATGCAGACTTGCCCACATCGCCGAGTGTAAATAGGACCATGTATGCTAACGACACGGCCGTAATATGCAGACGCCGATGGACGGAGGCAGTACACTGTCGCCACCAACAAGCTTGGCAAGACATCGAACAATGACCAACTGACTGGAAAGTGGCCTGCAATACACAGAATCTAAAGCGATGATTATCACCATAAGAAACCCAACTGAAATCCCAGACTTCATCCTCTTCGGCCGGCCAATACCCTGAACCAGGACAGTAAAATACGTGGGAGTGATCATCGATTCCAAGCTCACGTGGAAGGACCACATCAGCAACGTCCACAGGAAGACCTCTCAACGAGCTGGCGCATTGTATCCTCCTATCAACCAGCATTCGGGCTCTCAATATCCAGTGGATTACAGATCTACAGAACTTTCATCCGCCCAGTTGTGGACAACACGAGTGAGGTGTAGGGCAATGCAGCTCCAACCCATGTCAAAAAGCTGCAGAGTCTGCAAAATAAGATTCTTAGGAAAGTGTTCCATGTGTCACCTGACTTTCCATACCAATACACGCACGAAGCGGCACAGGAGAAACTAGTCGTTGGGAGGTTTAAGGAAGCTGTCAGGCGATTTTATTCCCGCACGCGATGTCCAGAAAAATCATCCACTCATAAGACAAACGAGAATGCTCAATGACCCCGCCGACCATTATAGGTAGTCCGTTGCCATGACTGAATAAAAACAAGTCAATAGTGTAGTAAATAACACAAACAGTTCCTCCGCCAGCAGGTCCAAAATAAATAAAGCAGTCAACTAACTCTAACTGATACAAGAATGACGTAGTCTAAACCATTAGGTTAAAACTACATCAAAGTAAGTCTCAGGGCACTGCCCGACACCAAAAGAAGCGGGAGCTCGACCTGTTCTTTGTACTCCGGTGATTCATGCGGAAAGATTTCCTACATGGTTATGGCAGCACAAATTTCCAACACAGAAGAATGTTGTAGATAGACGGACACTCAGTTTCGGAGATCGTTAGGTAATCCAATATTCCGAGTCGCAGAGTGTCAAGAGTGTGCCATATATCGAATTTCAGGCTTTATCGCTCACCGCGGACAGCATAGTGGTGAATGGCGTGCACTTAACGACCGACGGCAGCGGCGATTGCGTAGTTTCCAGTGCTGACACACAAACAAAACTGCATGAAATGGCCGCAGAAATCAATGTGGGAAGTGCTACAAACATTTTGGTTAGGAAAGTGCTGAGCAATGGGCGTTAATGGGCTACGACAGCAGACTAGCGACTCTAGTGCCTTTGCTAGCAGCACACCGCATGTTCTACATAATCCAATCTAATCCAAATAAATACTCTGCAAATCACGTTTAAGTGCATGGCAGAGGTTTCATCGGACAGCCTTTTATGATATTTCTCTAACGTGCCATTCTCTAATAGCGCACGGCAAAAAAGGACACACAAATGATTTCGTTTTCGATCTGATTTATCTTATTATGATGATCCTGTCTTCCTATGTAGGCTGGTCCTAACAAAATATGTTCACATTCGGAAGAAAAAGTTGCTGAGAGAAATTTCTCAAATAAATCTCGCCGCAGTGACTAACGCCTTTCTTTCAATGAATTCCTCCTCAACTCGTGCAAAATTTCCGTGACACACTCTCCCCTATATCGCGATAATACAAAACGAGCTGCCCTTATCTGAACTGTCTCCATATTTTCCGTCAACGCAACACAGTGGGGATCCCACAATTCGCAGCAATACTCCGAAATACGACTAACATGTGTAGTGTTACCAGTTTTTTTAGTAGAAATGTTGCATCTTCTAAGTGCTCTGCCAATGAAAGGTAGCCTTTGGTTCGCCTTCCCAACAATACTTTCTATGTGTTCTTTCCAATTTAGGTTATTCCTAGGTATTTAGTTGAATTTACGGCCTGTAGATTTGACGAATATATTATTCGAATGAAATTTAACGGATTTCTTTTAGTGCTCATATGGATGACTTCATATTTACCATTACTGAAGGTCGATTGGCAATTTTCTCACTTTGCAGATATCTAAATCATTTTGCAATTGATTTTGATCTTCTGGTGACTTTACCAACCGATAAATGACAGCATCATCTGCGAACAGTCTAAGAGAGTCGCTCACATTGTCTCCAAAATCATTTATAAAGATCAGGAACAGTAGAAGCCCTATAACACTTCTCTGGGAAACTCCAGATATCACTTCTGTTTTACTCGATGACTCTCCATCAATTACAACGTACTGTGTCCTTCCTGACAGGAAATCGTGATTCCAATCGCTCATCTGTGGCGATATTCCGTAAGCACGGAATTTGAATACATTATTCCGCCTCTCTTGTGTTCATGACCATACAGGTTGGACCACAGACGATTGGAAAACGACGATGATGATGATTTCGTGAGTCATTTACGACCGTTAGACCCCAATTGGGATCGTGTTCGGCCTGCCTGGTGCAAGTCTTCTTAGCTGACGCCACTTCGGCGAATTGCGTGTCAATGGTTATGAGGACGACACAACACCCAGTCCCCGAGCGAAGAAAATCTCCATCCCGAGCGGAAATCGAACCCGGGACCCTGCGTGGTAACCCACCACGCTGCCCACTAGACTACGGAAGCGGACTGGAAAGCGATGACTTGATCCGATGAGTACCCAATTTCAGTTGGCAAGAGCTGATAGTTACGTTAGAGTGTGGCGTAGATCTTATGAAGCCATGGACAGTTGTTAACTCTTTCAGTCAAACATTATGAAATCAGCTTTGGTAAAATTAAAATTCGGTGTTTCTGTATTAATACAGTGCAGTAAACATCAAAGTATGTGTTTTAAAAATTTTGGTCGAACTATTCATTTTTTTGTATTTCATGCGCAACACAGACGTTTGTATCGAGGTATTTTATTACTTGGACGTTATTTTGTCGATAACACTGCCAGATCAATAATGCTAGCATAATCTACATCACAGCACCAAAGACAGAACATTTCGCAGCTGGAATAAAATAAAAGGAACCACACTCATGCTCACTCTCGTACAAACGGCTACGCATCACAACCTCCAAGATGAACAGATTAATGCCTCAGAAGTGGCTACACGCCGTACCAAGCGGCAAAATGTAGTAGAAGCATGTTATTCGTCAAGAAAAATGCAACTTAATGACTGATGCACAAAATACGGTATAAATCAACTTTTAATACGTTGTTGTCCACGAACAACGCTGAGAATGAAGAGGTTAACCATGGGCTGTGCAAGCTGGTGATGGCTACAAGACAGTGAGGCCTGTATTTTCATGGTGCAGCCTTCTTTGGCATTATTTTAACCACATAGATAGAATTTTTATGGATAAAAATGTGCCATGTCACGACCTTTCTGTACAAATTCAGGCAGTGAGTTAACCTCCCAGATAGCCCGATCCGAACCCGATCAGATATCTACATGAAATAATCGAGTGCACAAAGTCCATCTTTCAACACTTTCTTAATTATGTTGTTCAAATGTTTGTATAGCTTATGGGACTTAACTACGGGGTCATCAGTCCCTACACTTACAAACTACTTATGAACTACCTAACACTAAGGACGGCACAAATATCCATGCCCGAGTGGGGATTCGAACCCCCGACCATAGTGGCCGTGCAGACCGTGACTGGCGCGCCGCAGACCCCTCGGCCACCGCGGCCGGCCTTAATTATGGAGGGCTGTAGACGCAGCACTGCTGAAAACGCTTGTATAGGACTTCCAACGATTTGTCGAGCCACTGACACGTCGATTATCTGCACTTCGCTGGGAAAGGGAGGTTGCACACGATATTACAACATATCACACGAGTTTTGTCACCTTAATGTATTAGACATTTGAGATCAATTCACAATATCGAACTTTTTTCAGTAAATTATGTAGTCATTGTATGCCTGATCCGATGAAGTGGGTGGTGTTAAAAAAAATCGTACCAACGAACTATAACAGTTATAACATCGACTCTTATTGTTTAGCATGTACTATGCTGAAATATAAATAAACATGAATTACTGTCCTGTACCACGAATCGTAAGTAGTATTTTCCTCTTATTGTTTAGTTACTGAGAGACATTCTACCGCTCGTCGAGAAGAGACTTTTCTACATTCTAAGAAAAAAAGATGAGGATTTATGTGAATTTCTCAGAAGTTAGTATTGATATGGGTATGAACGAAAAATAAAAACTGTAAACTTTGGCGGGCGATTGATGAATGTGTTGCGCTGAAGCGGAGCTTCACTACGCAGCACGAAAAAAAAAAAAAAAAAAAATTCAAGGCTGCAAGCTGGTAAAGTTACCGGTTCCTACGCTTACAAACTATTTAAAAACACACACGCACACACAAACACGCCCGAGGGACGACTCGAACTTCCGGGGGGAGTGGCTGCGCAATCCGTGACATGGTGTCTTAAAAATACGCCGTCATTCCCGCATGGCTCGCCGCTAGCAAGAATAATAACAAGGGACATTATAGTACTAGGCCGTAAAGTCTCCTTGAATTTCAATCCATCTACTCACTTGAAAAATACGTCTGCTTCGCAACATGCGCGTGTGTAGTATACGCAGAGAGGACGTGTAGATGGGCTCGAAGAAGCCGGTTGAAGTAATCTGCGAGTCGCTCGACAACTGCACAGGAGTGATTCCACTATTCACTGGTGTTAGCAGGAATGGGTAAACCACGGCCGTAGAGAAGGTAGCGGTCCATCTAAGACAACAGAGCGCAAGGACCATGCAATCTACAGGGCTCTGAATTTATCATTAGCATCGATCCACGTGCAAGTGGGGCTTTAACAGGGAGCTGGACGGCGGCGCCCCTCTGCACACTGACAAGCCTGTCTGCAGAGGCGTCGGGCGTAGGGACTTTTGACTCTTTTCTAAATTGTAGGGACGGATTTCCGATTCTTTGCAAAACGTAGGGACTTTTCTCAGGGACGGTAAATAATGAAAGTACTTTTTTTCTCTTTTTTTGATTCAGAACAGTAACAAATAATTCTACAATAATGTTAATAAAAGGTATTTTTTTCCTTTTTAGAAATTAGTTTGGCCTGTATGGACTTCTATGGTGATCGTAGGGATTTTTGACACGTCATTTGGGACATGGTTGGAAACGGGTTGGCAACACTGGCCCTCCCTATACAGCTCTCGCTGTGCCTTCTCGCAATACAGACACTTTGCGCATATGGGACTGAAAAATAGAATTTTTTACTCGGCATTAAGTTTTGCATACAATAAATAACAAATATTTCAGTTTCTCGTCTGTTTCAGGGGATTGAATTAAATTCAATGGCGAAGTTGAACCGGTTTTTTGTGTTTCTTTTATTGTTCCTTGGATAGATCGGGTCTTTGTTCTATAATATTCTTGAGATTTTCACTCTGTTTGCATTATTACGGAGGGCCGATAACCTTCTGAGCGATCGGCTATCCAGACACTTTCTCGTCCTGCCCAGATACTTAACGTATCGCGTACTACAAGTGTCCATTATTCCACTTTTTCACAACTTTATCTGCATTCCCACAAAGGATCGATCTTGTTTTTATATCCGCACAGAAACAGTCATGTTGCAGATTGCTGTGCTGAAGTCCCCGATTCAAATCCTGTCACTCGGAAAATTAATTTATTTCTTTGAATTTAATATTTCCAGAATGTTCTATGTTTTTCTAATGATTGATGTACTTATAATTTCCAGAAAATTCTTTCTACACTACTGGCCATTAAAATTGCTACACTACGAAGATGACGTGCTACAGACGCGAAATTTAACCGACAGGAAAAAGATGCTCTGATATGCAATTGATTAGCTTTCCAGAGCACTCACACAAGGTTGGCACCGGTGGCGACATCTACAACGTGCTAATATGAGGAATGTTTCCAACTGATTTCTCATACACAAACAGCAGTTGACCGGCGTTGCCTGGTGAAACGTTGTTCTGATGCCTCGTGTGACGAGGATAAATGCGTACCATCACGTTTCCGACTTTGATAAAGGTCGGATTGTAGCCTATCGCGATTACGGTATATCGTATAGCGACATTGCTGTTCGCGTTGGTCGCGATCCAATGACTGTTAGCAGAATATGGAATCGGTGGATCCAGAAGGGCAATACGGAACGCCGTGCTGGATCCCAACGGCCTCATATCACTAGCAGTCGAGATGACAGGCATCTTATCCGATGTCTGTAACGGATCGTGCAGCCACGTCTAGATCCCAGAGTCAACAGATGGTGACGTTTGCAAGACAACAACCATCTGCACGAACAGTTCGTCGACGTTTGCAGCAACATGGAATATCAGCTCGGAGACCATGGCTGCGGTTACCCTTGGCGCTGCATCACAGACAGGAGCGCCTGCGATGGTGTACGGAACGACGAACCTGGGTGCACGAAAGGCAAAACGTCATTTTTCAGATGAATTCGGGTTCTGTTTACAGCATCATGATGGTCGCATCCGTGTTTGGCGACATCGCGGTGAACGCACATTGGAAGCGTGTATTCGACATCGCCATTCTTGGCGTATCACCCAGCGTGATGGTATGGGGTGCCATTGGTTACAACTCTCGGTCACCTCTTGTTCGCATCAACGGCACTTTGAACAGTGGCCGTTACATTTCAGATGTGTTAAGACTCGTGGCTCTACCCTTCATTCGATCCCTGCGATAGGGCCTTTCTGCATACGGATAATGTTCGACTGCTGCTCTGGCCAGCACATTCTCCAGATCTCTGACCAATTGAAAATGTCTGGTGGCCGAGCAACTGGCTCGTCACAGTACGTCAGTCACTACTCTTGATTTACTGTGGTATCGTGTTGAAGCTGCACGAGCATCTGTACCTGTACACGCCATCCAAGCTCTGTTTGACTCAATGCCCAGGCGTATCAAGGTCGTTATTACGGCCAGAGGTGGTTGTTCCGGGTACTGATTTCTCAGGATCTATGCTCCCAAATTGCTTGAAAATGTAATCACATGTCAGTTCTAGTATAATATATTTGTCCAATGAATAGACATTTATCATTTGCATTTCTTGCAAGTGTAGCAATTTTAATGGCCGTTAGTCTATCACTGTAACTTAGAAAAATACTTATGTATACTTGTTCGAAAGATGAGAACATTTATGGTTATTACGAATGAACAGCAGGGCACGGACGTGCTCAGTAGTTAATCGGCTGCGGAGATTTTCCATTAGTACGCCTGCTTCAATGAAACACAGTACACAAGGCGAGTTAATGAAACTACGGATTGCGCAGGACAAGAAGGTATGTAGAACGTCTTTCTGTATATTACTGTCGACGACACAACTGTTGAGTAATTTAACTGAGACGTGAATAACGTCGATGTGATAGTTCGCATTACTGATTACAGAAACATTCTGTAGTTTCTTTCTTGGCCCAAGCGGAGCGTCGTCTATTCAGAACACAGAATTTGAGATTACATTACGTGCATTGAATCATAAGAGATTTGCATACTTGTTTTAAAGTAAACCACCTACGTTAAGTACAGCAGTCAACACTCTGGAGTTTAGTATGAACCTACAGGGCTTTACCAGACATGGTCCTGTTAGAGGTGGTCTGCCATTTCCCTCCCTTTTACGACCTTTCAATTGAATAAGTCAGTCACGGGGGACCTACAGTTAAAAGCGGATCCATAACCAACTCCGCGTTTTTCGTGTTTTTCAAATTCACAAATATTGCCAGAAATTAAAGACCTCATATTAAAGGATAAAATACCGTAGGAATGACCAGGGATCGAACCCATGACTTTTTCATTTGTAGTTCGAATAATAAACCAGTGTTTATTCTTGGGACTATGGAGACTCGAACGCAGGCAGCAGGACTGGAAGCAGCCAGCTTCAGGCTGGTGGAGACAAAGTGGGCAGGGCTCAAATCCCGTCACCGAACCGCACCCTCACATGGTTCAGTTTACTTTTTGTTTCTATTTATTTATTTATTATTTTTATTAGTTTTATTTATTTGTACTTTTATCTTTTTGGAGGGAAACAAACATCCCGTAAAACCTCTTGCATCGGTATGAGTTAAGTCCATCTGTAACACCTTTAACCAACACCCTCTCTAGTGAATGTGAGACTCATCATGTTTGCAAAACGTCCCCATAATGAGGTAAATGTAAGGCATCCAAATAAGGAGTAAGCATGTACTGATGAAATGCCAGAAAAACATCTCGCTACCATATCATCAACGACGAAGTGCACGTTCAAATGTTGGTAAGTCTATGGGACTTAACTACTGTGGTTCTCTGTCCCCAGGCTTACGAACTACTTAAACCAGTGGCATCTCGTGAACAAATTGGTTGGGCGTATAGCTTTCGATGACCGATGAGGGGGGGGGGGGCGAGGAGAGGGAGGAAGGGAGGTCCCCTAACGGTAAGTGTTCCGGACTACGATTTTTTGGTAGTTTTTTCAGTACCCGAGAGGCGAAACTGACATCGGTGTTTTCAATACTCAATCTACAGTTTATCAGGTAGGGTCAGCAACAGAGTAAAATTATTCGCTCTCTAGGCTACTGTGTACGTCAACATCTTTGCCCCGCAAGAAACCGTACGGCATGGGGCGAAGCTCACCAGCTGCTAATCTGCAAACGTGTGTGGACAAGCGAACAGTAAGTAATGAGGGTGGTGTAAATACTTGTTTCGAATGATACGCCTATAACGTTATGCAGGTGTAGGGGATAACTGTTAACAAAGTAAAGGGGCATTTAGTCAACATTTCTGCCTTACGTATGACGCTTCTCCCGCAAATTCGGCGAACTGACCACTCTGTAGTTAGCACGAATGATATAGCTAGGGCGCCCATATAATAGTTTATGGGTGGGGGGGGAGGGCACTATCAATTTTCACTGTAAGAAAATGATGAAAAACTGGTGTTTAATGAAGTGTCTTACTACACCTTCACTGTCCATATCAAGTGTTTAAACGCCTGGCTTATTCGCATAAAATAATACACTCGCGCGCAACTCAGAAACAACAATCAAACGCAAGGCGTTGGAAAACCAATTCAACGCCTTGGCAGGCGGAAGGCGTTGGGACAGACTGGCAGCGCGCATGCGCACTGGCAGCGTGTGAAGCGCCAGGATGTCGGAAGCAGATTCAACGCCTTGGCGACTGGCGTCGCAGTAGCAGACGGGCCAGACGATTCGAGACAGAACGGAGGATCCTGTGCTGGCTGCAGTAATTCACGGAAAATATGCGCTTAACGCGAGTCAGACATGCCCAGACGCCTTCTTACGTTCGGCCAAAAGTCCCCTCGGTGAAATCGTAGACTCGCTCAAGACTCGTATGCTCGGCTGCGATTATTCCTGCAGGCAGTGTACCCACTTAGGCTGTGCTCCATTCGTCACGAGCTTCATGCTCCCTTATTCGTTCACGCAGGACACTATACCATAAATTATGTACATCCGTTTCATTCTGATATTTTCTTCTTAGTTTTCTCATGCGTACATCTCGAACTGTTGCGGGGCGTGACTTCTAGCTGTTCTCCGAATAACGGAGGATATATTTCTCGTGACACGTTATGACGTTCTCTCCCCGAACGCCCTGAGGTTACAGCGTCATTTTGTATGTGATACGCACACCTCACAATTCTATACTGACACGAATACGACTGCATTCAATGTGTATTAATACTCTGCGGATATCCGTACATAGCCTTTCATTTATTATGAAGAGCTGCAAGCGAAACATACCGTTGTTTCTGGCTATTGTTAGTCAAGGAGCCGAGCCGTTCTCCTTCAAATACGTTTATTTATTGGATTTTAAGGCAACTTTTTGCATTAATTCTAGATCTGTTGCCCTGTATACCGTGTGACAAATTTAACGGAATTTTCAGTGTAATGATAATGAATGTTTGTTCACACTGCACGCATTTAAGCTCATTGTACAAAACATTAGTGGCCCTAAGCTCACGCAGATAGATCTGTACCTTTACAGATGGCGCAGCGATAAGGTAACATGCTCAACCGCGCTTGCACAGACTGTACATGACGATAAGGCAGTAGTGATCAGCGAGACGTAAAAGTTACAACCGGGCATTGTACGTAAACATGGCTAAATGTAGTGATGTAACAAAGTGACAGGGGGCAATCGCATTCGTTCAGTTGCTAGAGTTGTTGAAGTTGAGGTGTGGACTGTTTCACTTGTCTACAATCAGTGGTGTAACATACGTTGCCATGAAACACAAAGTCAGGATTGTAGTCGAAGAAAGATCGAATCTGAGAGGTAACAGAGGCGCATAGCCAGTGAATGAAGTAGCATCTAATCCTTTTGTTAACAAAACTTCTGCATGATGAGTATGCTAGTGATACCCCTATTTTTCACAATGCAATACCAGTTAATAGGGCTCAAAGAAGAATGTCTTAGCCTGGATTCGATGTTCAGAATTGTTGACACACTTCCTAAGCGAATGCAGATTAGTTATCAAGTCCAAGGGCGGAATTACGCAGTATTAAATGAGGCCTGGTAATGATTTCTCTCGGGGCGATCAATTGTCTCCGGTAAGATTATATAAGTACTGTTATTATCGAAATTTTTGTCAGAAAAAGTAATACAGAAACAGGATGAAACACAAGACAGCTCAATAAAGTTGGCAGTAATTTTCTCTTTGATCTTCAACTGCCACTCACTAGACCACCGCAGCAAAAAAACTAAGCACATGGCGTGCTGCAATTACGCATCTGAAAATATGGATGATATCTGAAGAAAAAGTTTCTCATCGCCAAAAAGGAGAGTGAACTACATAAAAATCAGTAGAGGGATTCCGTTCTAGACTCAAATGAGTGAAATTCGGCTCCAGAGGTAGAGGATCAGCGAGAATTCTACGTAGCAGGAGCACACTTCCTTGAGTGTCGTTTATGTTCAGTCTCGTCTATTACGGAAGAAATAACGAAAAGTAATAAAAGAGGCAATATTCTAGGGTACAGATGTCTATTTATTAGCTTCAGTCCAAAATTAGAGAAAGCAATTATTTAATTACTTGGTTACATTTTAAGAACTTCATATATTAATACTGATGAAATTGATTGTTAGCAGTCAGGAAATGCAAATTCGTATCGAAAGCTCTTTCTATACGCTAGCAGCAGCTAAGCTGTTGACCCTTCAAATGTTGTGAACTGTGTTTAGCACTGTTATATAAGCACTCAAGTTGTGTACTCGCTACATTTCAACTATCTACTGGAGCCGGAGGAGATGGATGAAAGGCGAATATCTGCTGACTCGTAATTCAATAGATACAGCCTGTTAAAAGATAAAGATATAGGAATAAAACAGTGCTACAAGAAAAAGCGTGAGCGAAAGTTTTTAGTTGACTCTGAAACAAACCACATGGTGTAAATGAGTAAATTTGTAGAAAATGGACTCCGGTCAGGACTCAAGTGAGCCTGCTGAGCTCAAATGTTTAAATTCACCTTCACAATTATTTTGTGAACTGTGGTTAGGCAAAGTTACGTTTCTGAATACTTTTTCAACTACAGAGACCAAAAATGTTTCTCTCTGTAGATATGACCTTCCACAAAACATTCAATGTTTCGACACAGAAGAAGAGAAAGTTATACACGAAAGATCCTGAACAGTGGATTTCTGGGATTAAACTTCTAAGCTGGGAAGAAACTGAACTACATGGTAACAAAATGCATAACCATTACTAGATGTGATGCCTGTGTTAATGTTACCTGATGTTGTTCTTGTGCCTATGTAAATACTACTAATCGTTATCGAGACACCTCGCGCTGAACCAAAAATACTAAATTGTTAAACAGCGTAACCATGACGAACAATAAAAACACGTAGGCTACAATAAATGACACAAGACGTAAGGAGCCGTTGTAGTGTCAGATATTAAAAGTAAAGTTCAAAATCAATAACGATCGAGTTAATAATATTCGCATCATTGGCCATTGAATTATTTTTTCAAATGATGCATTTATTGCCTATGTAAGTGTTTTATAAGCGTAAAGTCTGTAGGATTTTAAGCGTTTGCTTATTTCGGGACTATTTTCCACCGAAATAGCGCGGTATGTTGAGCGCGTGATTGAACTGTATTTGGCGAATTTCACTTTTCTGTTAGCCATTATTTTGACAACTCTTGACTGGAAACAGTAGGCATTTCTTGAGAGTTCAACTTATTGCTTTCTAATGCCATGTTAATATAAGGAAGCGACGCATAGAGAAGTAAGGTTTATGGAAAATAATGCGCCGTACACTGCCCATTATCATTCCAGGTAGTATAGAAAATGTTCTGAGCGTTAATCGGTTATAATTAGTGCTGCACCTGTTCACTGATATCCTACAGACGCGAATGCTATCCATGTGACAAGTTGTAGATAAAAATATTATACGGCAACCATAGCTCATATCTGAAGTCTACACGACGTGTCACGAAGGTTGTGATTCCTTGTTGATGACCTATTTACATACATTGTGCATTAATTTTATTTCCGATTCAAGCTTGCGTTTTCTTTTATATCATACTTCTAAAATTACGCTTTGTGAAACTGTTTTCTTTGATATCTACTACGACTATCAGTGACTGCTGAAATGTTTCTGTTTTGACTACAGAAGGTTCTGACTGGCGCACTGCCTGTTGACTTTTGTCCTGGGACCTTCGGCAGACGTTTTCGTAACGATTTTTCTGACGTTAAACCAGCAAAACTGACTGACAATGTCAAAGGTCACTCGTGCTAGCGAAACGTTGGAAAATTCGTTAAGTAATGTCGGACGTAGATCGTGAGGCAAAATATAACAGGAAAGTGGCCATGAAAGTATCTACAATTTTGTAAAGCATTGGTTGCAGAAAGCAGTAGGAAAAATAGTATGCGTGGTTCACCTGCAGTCATCGTGTAGGTACCTCTCCCAGGACTTCTACATTTTAACCGCACCTTCATAATTAATATATACACTTACTGAATCCTCCATAAATAATCCATCACAATATGAGAAGAACAGCGATGACCATACCTACAACAGAAGAAAAAAAATATTACTCATTGTGCAAATGAGTTCAATATTTATGAGGAGAAATATTTGATTACATGAATAATAACGTAATATGTCTAACTGGTAGTAAAAGAAATTTTTTATCTCAAATCATTTCTGCAGGAAACTTACTTCTATTCAAAAGACAAGTTTTTGTTTAAAAACTAATAGCTTGTAAATAAAACTTAATTTTAAGCGCAGTTGCATGCATACGACTACAATATAGCATGATGAGTAATCTTACATTTAGGTCAGTGTGCCACTTACGACAGTACGTAGAAATTCATTGAAAGTAATCACGTATACTCAATCTGTACATTGACTTGTTCCACAACATTCCGTTAAACATTCGTTCTATGTTCTAGGGAACATTTAACTTAATTATTTAATGCCGTAAGGTCATTATGGGAAAGATCTTAGTGGATGTACGTTTCCTTAAATCTTCCTCCGCTCTTTTATGAAATGCCCTAGTTTCGAGAGAGATGAGTGGTTGCAGAGTGCAACGCTGTCTTATTGTTTTTATGAGTGATGGGAAGGAAAAAGGTTCAAAGGCAGTGCCAGTGCGCGGATTATTCGTCTCTCAGAGAATCAAACCTAACGTTCTCATTCGATGAATGACTCCAGGTAAGCAATGCCCTAGTCCTATGATGTTCTAGAGGAAAGTTTGCTGGCTAACGATGAAAATTTGGTCCATCGGCTTGGAATCAAGCACCACTGCACAAACGTGCGACTACGACCTAACCTACTACTTGATGCATCCGTCAAATAAGCCACAGCGGCGCAACACCATCTAGATCAGAGGTGTGCACAAATCGGCTCAATGAGCAGCGCTCCGGCTCAGGCCGGAAAAAGAGCAGCGTTCTCGGCCGGTAGTTATTCTAGTTGCCGCAAGAGGTCTGCGTGCTTTCTGGTGCACGTAGTTCGCTCTTATCTTTATAAGATATTTGCCGGCTCGACTGCACGTGCTGGACATTTTAGAGAAGAGTTTCCAGTATTATGTTTATAAGTTACTTACTTATAAACACAGCCGTCCGCAGTGGCCGAGAAGACTGAGGCGCTCCAGTCACGGTCTGCACGGCCACTACGGTCGGGGGTTCGAATCCCCCCTCGGACATGGATATTTGTGGCGTCCTTAGTCTTAGTTAGTTCATAAGTAGTTTGTAACTTTAGGGACTGATAACCCCGTAGTTAAGTCCCATAAACTATACAACATTACACGTTGCTTGGCTGCGATGAGAAATGTTCAATGGTATGTTAAGCTTAAGGGACTTAACTGCGGGGTCATCAGACCCTAAACTTACAAACTACTTATGAACTATCTTATACTAAAGACGACATGCCCGAGGGGTATTCGAACGCCCGACCGTAGCGGCCGTGCAGACTGTGACTGGCGCGCCGCAGACCGCTCGGCCACCGCGGCCGGCTGCGATGAGAAGCCTTGTGAATATTCGTATGTTTGGGTTTGAATAATGCCACAGTATTGTACTTTCGGGTGTACTTAAGAGTCGAAAAAGGGAGGTAAACATTATAGTACTTCTATTAGATATCAGCAGTACTGGAGCGCCGTGTTGCGGTGCGCGCGGCGGTCCGCCGTCGGGGGTTCGAAACCCCCCTCGGGCATGGATGTGTGTGTGTTGTTCTTAGGTTAGTTTAACTTAGTTTAAGTAGTTTGTAAGTCTAGGGACTGATGACCAACATAGTTTGGTCCCATAAGAATTACAAACATTTGAACATTTTAGATATCAGCAATGCAAGGAACATGAACAGTCTGACTGATGAAAGTCGTCTGAGAAAATTAGGAGCCCTGAAGTAAATTCAGTTCTTGTGCTGTGATGATTTTAATTCATAATGTAAATTAATAGAGTAAAGATTCACTGACGAATGAATCACGCAGCAGATACCTATATATTTTTAACTTGAAAAAGTTTCTGAAGAAAATTCCTGCATAATGTTGTGAGGTTAAATTATTCACGAAATGGAAAATGTTTGTTGAGCTTATGGGACTTAACTGCGGGTTCACCAGTCCCTAAACGTACAAACTAACGTATACTAACGACAGCACAAACATCCATGCCCGAGGGGTGATTCGAACCCCTGACGGGGAACCACCTCGCGCATCGGAGCATAGCTCCTCAATCCGCTAGGTCACTCCGCCGCGACTAAATTATTCACGCGTCGTTGGTTTTATCTGCAGGTAGTTGCCGAAAACACAAAAATTTTTGGACATATTAGTGAGTGAACTAGATTCTCTTTTATATATGAAATTAATATACAGTTCCTGAAGCAAGCTTTTCACATTCGTTTTCATGTGTTAAGTGTATCATTACAGGAAACAAAGAATTGAAACAAGACAAATACTACGCCAGGTTCCCGCATCTGCCCATCGGATATAACACCCTGTATCTCGAGATTGAAAAAAGTTATCGTTCTGCTCTCAACTTTAAATAAAGTTTCGATATCTTACCTCCATTTTGTCCGCAGCATTAGTATGTAAGTTTAGGGACCGATGGTCAATGCAGTTAGGTTCCATAACTTTACAAACATTTGATTTTTTAAGGAACCGCAGTTGTTCACCCACACGGCGAGCTCACGTTTTAAGCTATCACATACCGACACTCGACCAATGATCGGTCAGTTGGCAACAGCTGCATGCAGCTATCAGACAGATCTCATCTGCAGTCAACAGATACCGAGCACTTCCAATAGTCGAACAGTTCCAGTGTGGGAGATGAGCCAAAGCCAGAACGTTTCTTTATTGAGAGACCGAACTTGAGAACTCTCAAACTAAAATCAAAACTTGGCTTCAGTTGGATTCCTTAGTAATTATCTGCTGTGTTAGGTTCAGAAATTCACACAAAGTAAAGTACCACGCCTTTCCAACAGAGCAAATGCTGAGTATATTTTCATGTACATGATGATCTTTTCTCTCAGTGTTTCTTAATCATTCTATTTTGAATATACTGCTACGTGACGTGATGGTAGTAAGGGTGAAAGTAGGCTATTTTCCTAAGACACTGGATTCTGGAGCTCTTGGTTGAATTGCTGCTTCCTTTACGTTAGACACCTAAGTTTATGGTAACTACAACAAAAAATTCACTCGAATGTATTTAACATCTCCTCAAAAATCTCGAAATTTACGTTATCGTGTCGCATCCCATTTAAACTCTGCTGCCATAAACTGATTCGATCTCTTGAGCAAAAACTACAGCAGCTTTTCATTCGCTGAAAAATAATGCACGATTGAATGAAATATACTGAATAATTTGATAGCGGTAAACGTTTTCTCGAATAGTAAAACGAATTGTCACATTATTTTATAAGAGATATTGACTTATTTTCTGATGAAATTTTACAGGCAGATCATTCGTCAGGCACAGGATTTGTATTCAAATAGATAGCGATTCAAAGTTCTACCCAGCTATCCTTTCTAAAGGACATGTTGGCTTCAATCCCCATCCTTTAAAAATAAGAGCTTATGCTCCATTTCTCATGGTGCCATACAAGCATAACAAAAGGCATGCCCAGTGACGTAATTACATAGAAGATGCAGTACGTACATGTATCGGCGCATCAAAATTCAAATGTTCAAATAGCTTATGGGACTTACAAACTACTTATGAACTAGCTAACACTAAGGACGGCACAAATATCCATGACCGAGGAGGGATTCGAACCCCCGACCGTAGTGGCCGTGCAGACCGTGACTGCAGCGCCTCAGTCCCCTCGGCTACCGCGGCCGGCCACGGTTACTTCACATCGTTCTTAAGGGAAAGTAAGGCACATGACATTTGTAATAAATATTTCCCCCAATATGGGAATTAGACCAAAGATCACTCACAGATAGTAACGGTATGTTTCATATCGAAGTTCGGGTCGGTAAGGAGGGGGGAGGGTTTGAGGGGCGACGAGGATAAGGAGGTTAGAATAAAGGGAGGTGGCATTATCTATGCAGAGCACATTCGTCAGTTGAAGCCTGTCCGCCATCTTGGTCAGTGCTGGATTGCTATTTCTCCGTTACAACTATGCGTTAAGTCGACCCTCTTACTGTTAATGCACTGGACTGACAGTCACTGCGAAGTATGTACTTTCAAACAATATACTTTCTTGAATAAATAATAATAAATACTCAGCATATTATATTTGAAAACTTAATTTTTAACGGCTACTTTTGCACTCGTTTAACACGTTGTACATCAAGACAAAACCGTCGAACGGTTTATTTCTGTTTTAAGTGACAAATAACATTAGCTTTACAATACGAACACTTAGCAATATGGCGGAGGCAGGCTTCACTTTTTCAGACTAAAGGCGTATCCCTGTATTCTAACCTCCTTGGATGCGGATGGCGTGATAGTTAACACCGTCGCTTGCGAAAGGCGGAAAATTAGGATTCGAGTCCTGGTCTGTCACATACACTACGTGATCAAAAGTATCCGGACACGCCCAGAAACAAACGTTTTTCATATTATGTACATTGTGCTGCCACCCACCGCCATGTGCTCCATATCAGCGACCTCAGTAGTCATTAGACAGTAGATATCAAAAATTAGAATGTGGCGCTCCGTGAAACTCACGGACTTCAAGCATGGTCAGATGATGGGGCGTCCCTTGTGTCAGACGTCTGTATGAGAGATTCCCATACTCCTAAACATCACTAGGTCCACTGTTTCTGATCTGATAGTGAAGTGGAAACGTGAAGGGATATGTACAGCACAAAAGCGTACAGGCCGAACTCGTCTGTTGCTGACAGAGACCAACGACAGTTGAAGACGGTCATACAGTCATCTATCCAGACCATCACATAGGAATTCCAGACAGCATCAGAACCCACTCCAAGTACTATGACAGTTACACGGGAGATGAGAACACGGATTTCATGGTCGAACGGCTGCCCATAAGCCACACATCAGGCAGGCCAATGGTGAAGGTCGCCTCGATTGGTGTAAGGGGTGTAAACATTGGACGACTAAACAGTGGAAATACGTTGAGTTGAGCGACGAATCACGGTACACAATGATGGCAGGGTGTGGGTATGGCGAATGTCCGGTGAACGTCATCTGCCAGCGTGTGAAGTGCCATGAGTAAAATTCGGAGTTAGTGGTGTTATGATGTAATCGTGTTTGTCATGGAGGCGCCTTGATCCCCTTGTTGTTTTTCGTAGCACTGTCACAGCACAGGCCTACTGTGACTTTTTATGCACCTTCTTGCTTCCCACTGTTGAAGAGCAATTCGGGGATGGCGATTGCATCTTTCAACACGATCGAGCACCTATTCATAATGCACGGCCTTTGGCGGCGTGGTTACACGACAATAACATGTTTGGAACCCCGACTTCGTGCCAGGCCTCACCGACATAAACAGATACCCCCTCCTCTGTGCAGCACATCGTGAGAATGGACTGCCATTCCCCAAGAAACCTTCCAGCACACGACTGAACGTATGGCTGTGAGAGTGGAAGCTCTCGTGAAGGCTGAGGGTGTACCAACACCATATTGAATTCCTACATTACTGATAGAGGGCGCCACGAACGTCTTACTTACTTTCAGACAGTTGCCCGGATACTTTTAATCACGTAGTGTATTTTCATATCTCAGCATTAAATTGTATAGCTGATGCTGATTCATGAACGCAATTGCGAAAACATTTCTTATTAAAAGAAGAATAAAAGGAGTTTAGATAGCGCGCGTACGCATCATAACGCTGTCCAGGCACTGCCGACATTCAATATCGTTTGTAAACCGGTGCGGCAGGGGGAAGGGGTACGGGGAAACGCCGCTAGCTATACGTGCATTTGCGCTGCTAAAAGAATCGGGTCCAGTGCGAATCGGCTCTGAAGGACGCGGAATTAATAAGTACAATTTCAGTAAAGAGAGTGTCTACACTACACTTATTCGTCCTGTGCTAGGTTATATCTTTTGCGGTATGGTATCTTTACGCATAGGACTGACGCAGGACACCGAAAATTTCAAAGGAGGGTGTATAGTTTCGTATTATCGCCAAATAAGGGAAATTATCAGTGAGATACGAAACAGGAATTGGGTAAGTAATTATAAAAATGGCGTTTCTTGTTGCGGTGGGATCTTATTACAAAATTTCAATCTCAGACTTTCCCCTACTGCCCAGGAATAAATGATCATCGAAGTAAAATAAAAGTCCGTAGTGAAAATTTTAATGTTCATTTTCCACGCGTCCTGTTCGATAGTGGAACGTTAGAGGGATACGTAGTCTGAATGCTTGTGAAAAGTAAGTCTCTAAAGTAAAACTACATATTACTTTGATAATGTGGAAAATGAAGTTACTAAACTGTGGAAGGTAGTAGGTCACTCAGCTTCATTATTCATTATAAGCATTTCATTCGTATGAGAGGTTATGGTCTCTGTTTTGCAGGGTGAAAAATGGATTCTCTTATTAATTAATTATAAGGAAAACTTCCCACTCCATTTAGTGGTAAGGTGGCGCAGTAGGTAGCCTGTCAAAAACTGAACACAGACCAGCATGGATACAAGAAGCAGCTGTACACGACTGTGAAAAAAGAAGGCAAACAGAAGCTGTCAACTGTTCAAGCGTAAGATGGGCAGTACAGAGGAGACGGAAAAGCCCTGTCATCGTGGTTACCTGGCCATGGTGTTGGATTGCGACGCAGGAGTTACAAGTTAATCTCTCCGTCGTACTCTATATTTTTACTTTCTGTTCACAAATTGTAACCGTCCGTCTGGTCCTTAACATTTGCGTCCATTGTATTCAACTTCGCCTGTGTTGCGGTGTAACATCCGCGCCGCACAACTGCTGCGGTAGCAGGTGGAAAGGAGCAGCTCTTGAATGGGAGCCGCAATACCACAAGTCAACCGAATCCTTCACGCAGTATGTGCGTCATAGGATAGCAATCGCCTATCGCCGCACCTACGCCTCGTGACTGAGATATGACTCCTTGCCCGATTCCGGTGATGTGATCACTTCCAAATAAATGATGAAACCGTAACAGTTTCTCACAGAAGTGCAACATATAACTGCAACAGTTTCACAATCACACACTTTTCCCTGTAGTCTGCCAAAACATGAGAGTTTAAGGTTTTTGAACATGTACACCATCAAATCCTGCATACGTCCAAGCATATCTGAACATGTCCTGGAACTTCGGAGAGCTAACTTGATTATACGTGAGAACTTAGACGAACCTGGTTCACACCCGTTTATTTGTTGTTTTCATTTCTGTGAGGCAACTCCCCTGCACTCTATTCATCACATTTACTTACGGCGGTAATATATTCTTAACACATATTATTTATCTAATGTATATATAACAATTGCCAAGGACAATTCATAATTTTGTGAAAAACCAAAAGTATAAACACATAGCCGTGCGCACTAAGGCGTATTGTTACGGAGCGCACGGCCGTTCCACGTCGGAGGTTCAAGTCCTCCCTCGGGCATGGGTGTGTGTGTGTGTGTGTGTGTGTGTGTGTGTGTGTGTTGTTATTAGGATACTTTAGTTTAAGTGGTTTTAAGTTTAGGCCACGTCGGGGGTTCTAATCCCTTCTCGGTCATGGATGTTTGTCTTTAGTATAAGGTAGTTCATAGGTAGTTTGTAAGTTTAGGGACTGATGACCCCGCAGTTAAGTCCCTTAAGCTTAACAAACATTTGAACATTTTTGTAAGTTTAGGGACCGATGACCATTGCATTTAGGTCCCATAACTTTACAAACATTTATATATATATATATATATATATATATATATATATATATATATATATATACCCAAGGAGATTTCAACATGAATCTCCCGCATGAAAGTCCAACACAGAACCACGAGTCCACACCTCCAGATATCTGCTCGTTGTCGCATATGTACCGCTAGACTTGCATTAACCCTTTAATGCGTGACTTTTTATTTGAAGCTATAAAATCTAGCACGATTAATAGATAGTTCGTATATATTGAGAAAAATATTGAAAAAAATCCTTAAAATTATTATGCATTACTAGCAACAAAAAGTTCATAGCTGATCAGCTGTATAGTGCTTCCATGATGTACCCGATGTTGTAAATGTCACTATTATGTCACTTATCTTTCCAGAAAGTAATTCATAATGGAACAGTAGTACGTGATTGACTACTTTTACGTGACAAAGAAGGAATACTAACGTAAACAAACGCACATGTTAGGAGTAACTCAATACAGCTGTCTGTCGAAATGATTCAGTAGCACTATGCAATTCATAATTTCTAGGACGAGATACTAGCATACGTAACACTATGTATACAAGCAGCTACAAATGAATTTGTGGTAACTTTTTGATCAGTTTGAGAGATAATGTAAAGAAAAAAAGGTATTTTGCTGATCAGCTACACTGAGGGGATGAGATGGGGACTTTCCCTTGTTTCTAGAGAGTGAAACCATCAGTGGAGAATGGCGACAGGGAAAACAACTATACGCGTTTAAAGACGACTGCAGTTCAAAAATATTAGGACAATGCAACAGCCCACATATTTGTTTTTGCAATGGCCTAGTTGAAATCAAATGATTGTAAATCTATGAGACTTTACTACTCTCGTCATCAGTCCCTAGGCTTACAAACTACTTTAATTTACGCTAAGGACAGCGCGCGCGCACACACACCCACACCCTTGCAGCTGGAGGAATCGTACCTCCGACGGTGAGCAGCGGCCGGCTCCGCAGCAAAGCGCATTAGAGAGCTCGCCCACTCCACCGCGGGAATGGCCTAATTGTGGGCTTTGTTACGAGAGCATTTATTCCATCAAGTAAATTTGGCACCGCGAGGTATTACACTGTTTCTACGGCCGCGGTGGAGCGGCCGAGCGCTCTAAGGCCGCGTGCTGCGTGGGCCACTCATTTTAGCGACAGCTTCAGGCTACAAAAGACTACGGGAGTGTCCTGCGTGAGCGCCGACTGTGGCGCTGCTAGCACTGCGTGTCGCACGCTACAACCAGCCACGTTTGAGATTCAAGCCTGTCTGAATCTTGTCGCTGTCGCACGCTTTTACGAATTGTCGAGGTACGTTGAGAATCGGCGGCTTGTAGAGGTTATAAAGGATGTCGCAAGAATTCTGCGCGATAATAATCCCTGGAGTTTATGAAACTGCAACTGTTTGTGAAATAACAGAAAACAAAACTGAAGTTGCACATATAATGAAGAACTTTGCTTTGGATAACTAGCTCGTAAATTTTCTTTTGGCTTTTATAGACGACTGAAGTTAAATTTTGAAATTGTTTCTAATATATCAGTCTTCTGTATTATTGTTTTGAGTGACAATTTCATTTACACCACTATGAACGTGGTTTGAACAATTACTCGCATCTGTGCTGTAAAAACAAAGTTACTCCAGAGAGAGAGAACTCTAGGGCGTCAAACGAGATGCGTAAAAATTATCTCTGTGTAAAATGTCATGATATAATGTTTCAGTAGGAATTTAATGTTTTTGGTAGGTTTACAGTGGGATACATGTGTTTGAATAATTTGTAGTGCTTTGTTAAGAGAATAATAAAACTTTGCGCAAATAAAAGGTGAAAGTGCTGTAGTTGCAGGAATTGAAATATAAGATGGGACGGGAAGTGAACCAGCGAACGCAAAAAATTACAATTTGGTAGCTCCGGGCGTAACCCTTACGCTACGTGGACTAATTACTAAAGTGTAGAGAATTAAATGATTTACTATTGTCTTCCAATAAGACTTATTTCGTAGTTATTCTGTTGTTGATGGTTTGTAGTCACAAAAACTCGTTGAGGACATAGTCGAAAGTATCTGTACTCGTCTTTGTATTTTCGAAGATTTGGGTGGTGATCTTCATAGTCTATTTTCGTAGTTGAAGTTACGGATTAAATAATCCACGAACATTCATCACTTTGTAAATGTAATGCACAGCACTCTTTTTACGCCTTATTTCCTAAAGTACATGAAACTTTATTGCCTTACTCTGGAGCTATCATTATTCTACGGTTAACGGGTGCCAAACTTTAGAAAACAGCTGATCGGTTCTAGTAGAGATGGGCTATGAGCGCTCTCGAGAAACGCGCGACTCTAAGGCAAAGTCCAGAGAAATTCTCGAATACTCCGGCGACGTTGTCGACAGTGCTGCGCTCTCTGGAGGCTGAGCGAAAGTACTCTACGGGGAAACATTACGACAGAGCAGTCGTAATTGCTGACTTCCGTCCGTGCAAGAAAGAAACTGAATTATTATTATTATTATTATTAAAATGTTTCGCAGAAGCAAAAATCATAGGATGATTATTAAAACACGTATCTTACAATATACAAGAAATTCATTGTCACCAAAAACAAATATGCATTCCACATGTATTTGATACTTCCATAAGAGAAAAGTGCTACTACATGTTACACCGAAAAACTTTTTACTTACTTTTACTAATTGTAGAAAAAAATTCGGCAGAGCTTGTAGTATTAGCCACCGTTACGTACCTAAACTTTCGTCCTTGTTCCAGCTTAAAGCTCTGGTATTTTCTGAATACAGCCACCACAATTTACAACTACAATACTGACTGTTGGTTGTTATGTCCTCATTCTGTTCAAAAATTTGGATAGTGTTAATTTCGATGCATTTTGCATGTTATTGCAGCCAAATTAAGAATTACACTTTTCCGACACTGGCGGACTGTTTGAGGCACTATCCAACCTTTTACCGAATTTCTTTTTAATTTAGTTTGAATGGATAACATACACAATAGCTAGGTAATTTGTCTGACTTGTAATATAAGAAGGCACTCTTGTATCCGCGAACTTATCTGTTTGATTGCTAGATATAATGTGTAATATTAACTGTCTTATCATGCCTGTTGTATTTTTTGTTACACAACGGAGCTTTGCGACAGACGTCTCCATCCTCCGTAAAGTACTGCCAGTTCCCTGACTTTGGTTTTAAACTATAATCACAGCGAGCTGCGAGCGCTGCAAATAACCGCAGCGCGTGGTGTGGTGCGTTGCCCCAGTCAACCGCCGCCTTGCCACAGCGCCGCTTCTCGCGAGCTTCTCGAGAACTGCGCGAGCGCCGGCAGCTCGAGAAATCCACGGTGCGCTCGAGCCGCCACGCCTCTCAGTCCCATCCCTAGGTTCTAGCGGCCATCTTGTACCGAGAAGTTGTCGCGCTCACGTAGGACAACCGGCCATGAGGCCGAATTTCACTGCTTGTAGCTGCTGTGTCGCGTAGCTAGATGTCGCTCGTTGTCGCTCGCTTTTGTCGCTCACGTAGTTCGTGGCTTAGCTTGCGTTCACAGTGGCACCGACAGACCGTCGTCAGACGCCGTCGACTGAGTTCGACTGAAAACAACGACCGACGGCGTGGTGCATCCGATAGTTTCTCACTTGGTCCGGTTAAAGGAGAAAGTTAGGTTAGGTCTGAATGTATTCTGTGTCTGAAGTATATTAGATTTTAATTCCCTGGGAAGCAATGGATTCCACCGGCACTTTTATGCTTCGAAATTAGTGCTACAATTCGGCTTTTGTTATTAATAAAGAAAAAATGTTCAAATGTTTGTAGAGCTTATGGGACTTAACTACGGGGTCATCAGTCCCTAAACTTACGAAGTACTTATGAACTAGTTACAACTAAGGACGGCACAAATATCCATGCCCGAGGGGTGATTCGAACTCCCGACCGTAGTGGCCGTGCAGACCGTGACTGAAGCGCCTCAGTCTCCTCGGCCACCGCGGCCGGCTATTAATAAAGACTTCGAATGCATACGAATGAGCTACACCTGTCTGAAAAGAAGAAAGTGACAAGGATTGTGTACTGTCCTCAGTTATTGCTTCTCCCAGACAATCTTTACGAATATGTGAGGTACCGGTAAAAGGAGAAATTTCTATTACATCCTTGTGATATTGCGTGGAGTCATTGACAAGCAATATTACAGTTTTGCTGAATTTATTTGAAGTTGTGCAGACATACACCAGTTAACCTCCATGCTTTAAATAATGAAAAACTACACCAGTTAGGGAAGTTTTTTGCTTATCACAACGAATTTCGAGAATTTATTCGCATTTTCTAGTGAATTTGTTTACGTAAGTACGGAACTTTTTCGACGTTTCAATGTGTGATTTCCTGACACACTTGCACTGCAGTTGTCTCTTTTAGGTTATCTACTGAAGTTCGGAAAATCGGACAGAATAAATATTGAGGTGTGTTTTTATCCTGATGTTAGAAACCATAACTTTTTCTGTCTGCCTAAAGGTATTGTGACTCTTCCATTACTCAGAATATGCAACATAATAATCGTGACTTGGCCTACCTGTGCAAAATAAACCAGTGTAAGTGGCGATTTTTGTGTTGAGATCCCCAGTTTAATGGAGCAGACACAATACCTGCAAGTATAGACAGACGTACTATTTATTATGTAAAAAAGTTGCCAAAATTTTATTATGTTTGCCACGATTTCCCTCATTACACTAACCTAAAGAAGACTACATCTGTGCAAGAGCTGCATAAAATCACACATGGAAACGTCACGATGTATTTATGTAAACAAAGACACTAAAAGCGAGAAAAATTCTCAAAATGCGTTGTGCTAAGCATAAAAATTCAAAATGAATGGAGTTTTTCAGTATATAAATCCATGAACACAGTTATAGGTCACCCAGAAACATCCGATTATGATGAACGAAAGTAAGTTACTTCAATGACTGTCATTCAATATATTTGTGGAAGACAAGTATGAAATTAAGAATAATTTTGAACACAGAAATCACTGAAAAGCGGAAACACTCGTAGGCTTGCACCACATTTGTAGTTCACTTTACAGAACAGACTCATCACCTTGTTAAAGAACGCCAGAACCAGAACGAATAATTTGTGGACAGCTAATACCCAATTATCATAATGCAAAACAACGTAAGAGAGCCACTACAATAACAATAAGATACGCCATAATCCCGGAGTGAACACATTTTTTGAGGTTATAATTCACGCCTAAAATTTCCGATAAAGGATTTAACCAAATTGGGGTTTCCAATAAACTGTAATATCAGACCATAGATTCCGAATTAAATCCCGATTGTGATATTTATCCTCTTCTGGGAGCCACATTCTCTTTCTTTCTTTCACTAAACGTATCAGTTTCTCACTATCCATATATAGTATGTGAGAACGTCTGTCGATTTGACCGAAGAAAACAAACTGATTTCAATTTCACCGACTGTCGTCCGAAGTCTCTACATTCGGACGGTGTGATCGGCTACATTGTGACCGCGCCCATAGTGGAGTACTGATTTGAAACGATCGGCCGTTTTCCGCCGATGTCCGTCGTCGGTAAAACCTACTGTGACCACAGCTTAAGGCGCCTTGCTGCGGAGCGCTCCGCTGTTCTATAAAACATGCTGCAGAACTGACGGTTGTTCCCCGTCGGAAGTTCGAGTCCTCCCTCGGGAATGGGTGTGTGTGTGTTGCCTTTAGGTTAGTTTAAATAGTTTGTACAAATGTTCAAATATTTGTCGAGCTTATGGGACTTAACTACGAGGTCATCAGTCCCTAAACTTACAAATTACTTACGACCTACCTAACACTAAGGACGGCAAAAATATCCATGCCCGAGGGGGGTCCGAAGCCCCGACCGTAGTGGCCGTGCAGACCGTGACTGACGCGCCTCAGTCCCCGCGGCCACCGCGGCCGGCACCTAATAAATCCTGTTGTTGCGTGAGTGTTTTGCAAACATTGCTGAATCACAAACTGTGGATGATAGGGATAATAGGGATTTTGTAACTGGAGCACTCCCTGGCGGCGTGCAAGGTGCAGAGGCGTAGCGGTCGGTGGCTCCGGCGCCGCTACGACACGCTCTGCTAGCAGACCGCCTCCTGCCTTCCTCCTCCCAGCCGACGCTCTCCAAAACACTCCTACATCACTCCACTGCGAGGACAACAAATTTACATAACAAAGGCTTTTTCATTGTCACGGTTTCCTCTGATGCAATGTACACTTGTCACATAAAACTTCATAAGAATTGTCCACTGAGAGATAGAATGCCGCCCGCTACCGGCGCGATAAAGAAAGAATACAAACGAAGCAGAGGCGAATCTACGATCTACAACTACATACATACTACGCAAACTAAAAATGTTCAAATGCTTGTAAATCCAAGGGACTTAACTACAGTGGTCATTAGTCCCTAAGCTTACACTAACTTAAAGTAACTGATGCTAAAGACAACACAAACACCCATGCCCGAAGAAGGACTCGAACCCCCAACGGCGAACGGCTGCACGCACCGCAGCAGGGAGCCTTAGTGCGCACGGCTATTCTGCCGATCCAAAGTTACTAGCACCACTAATTGTTACTTACTTCCCTGTTCCACTCCCATACAGAACGAGGGAAAATCGAATGCTTGTATGTATCCGCACAAGCCACACTCTCTCTGATCTTATCTTTAAGCGAAATGTAAGTTGGCGGTAGTAGAATCGTTATGCAGTCCGCCTCAAATTCCGGCCCTCTACATTTATTCAACAGTATTTCTCGAAAAGAACGTTGCCTTCCCTCCAGCGACTCCCATTTGATTTCCCGAAGCATGTCAGTAAGACTTGAGCATTGATATCGTGGGGATCTCAAACACTTGAGCAATACACAAGACGGAGTGGCACAAGTATTTTATATGCGGTCTCCCTTGGAGATGAATAACATCTTCCCAAAATTCTCCCAATAAACCGAAGCAGACGCTCTGCCTCCCCATTAATATCCTTATATGCTCGTTCCGTTTCATATCACTGTGCAGCGCTACGCTTAGATATTTAATTGACGCGACTCTGACAAGCAGAACACTACTATCGCTGTATTCGAATATTACGAGATTATTTCTCCTACTCATCTGCATCACCTTACATTTTTCTACATTTTGAGCTTGCTATAATTTCTTACACCTCCTAAAAATTTGTTCCAAGTCATCCTGCAACCTACTACAGTCATTCAATGACGACTCCTTCCTGTACACCACAGCATCATCAACAAACAGCCTCAGATTGCAACTCACTCAGTCCGTCATATCATTTATATAGATAGAAAATAACAGCGTTCCTATCACATTTCCCTGGAGCACTCCTGACGATACTATTGTCTCTAATCAACACTCGCCACCGAGTACAACGTACTTAAGTAGTTTTCGATCCATACACATATTTGGGTACCTATTCCATATACTTGTACCTTCGTAAGGAGACTGCAGTGCGTAATCGTGTCAAAAATCCAGTCTGGCTGTTGCCATTTATCCATAGCTCGCAAGATGTCATGAGAGAAAAGGGCAAGCTGAGTTTTGCACGATCGATACTTCTTAAAGCAGTGCTGATAAATGGACAGAAGCTTTTTAGACTCAAGGTAATTTACTATATTACAAATGAGAATATGTTCAAGAATTCCACAGCAAACTGATGTTCCTGATGATGGTCTGTAATTATATGGTTCCATTCTTTCTCGGCAGTTACCTGCGCCTTTTTCCAGTCGCTTGGAACTTGCGCTGGGTCAAATATTTCCGATGAATGATAGCTAAGTAAGGGGCCAATGCCGCAGAGTACTCTTTCTAAAACCGAACTGGTATCTAGCCTTAATACAGGCCGCAAACTTGGAGTTCCACTGACGTAAATGCCTTATTTTTTTCTGGGTGAGCACCACAACTTCGATGATAATTTTGAAGGATATGGACATGGGTGGATATGGAGTTATGGGCTCCAACAACGAGGTCTTTAGCGCACTAATAAATGTAATACCAGAGAAGTGTGGATTAAAGTGGTTAAACCAGTGCCGCGGTGCAGTAGCCGAGCGGTCTAAAGCGTCTCGCTGCGGAGCGCGCGGTTGCTCGCCGTGGAGGTTCGAGTCCTCTCTGGGGCATGGGTGTGTGTGTTGTCCTTAGGTTAGTTTACCTAGGTTTAAGTAGTTTGTAAGCTACGAACTGATGACCACGCAGTTTGGTCCGATAGATTTACAGACATTTGATTTGTTAAACCAGTATTATAATTTAAAAAAAAAGAAAAGAAAACCTATATCAAAATATGTGTGTAGCTGAAGTAAAACACCAAATACGACAATGATAAGTCAAAATAAGGACTTTTCCTACAAAAGGGAATGTTAGAGAAGTAGTTAAAACAACGTATCCTATGACCATCTCTGTCTGATCACAGGATTTAAAAAAGGATGAGCCAGGTACTCTGCAACATACTGAAACCTCCGGCCTAAGAGTTTAGGCCAGAGTGAACACAAATCACAAAATTTTAAAACTCTGGTCACTTCGTCCTCAGCTAAAACAGAGAGCAGATCAGCACCAATAATCTGTTCAGCCCTCTCAGCACCATATAAAATACATTCAGTTAAAATGTGACGCACAGTTATCTGTACGCCACAAGCATTACAAATCGGGGGATTCTCACGACGGAGTAAAAAACCGTGTGTGAAGGAGATGATGAACACCCAATTCTAAAATACAGTCAGTCCTTCGTGCGTGTCACAGAGGGCCTCGTATTTGTTTGCCGTACTTCCCACATTGATTTCTGCAGTTATTTCTGAGCCTAGATTTCGCGTTATAGACTACTGCAGTAGTAGGCCGACTTGATTCTGTTTGCTAACAGCACGACATGGGCTCATGACCACATCGGTTAGACCCCAGACTACTGAAAAAGCTGTCATGGTCAGGTGAGGTCTGACTTCCATTTGTAAGAGCTCATGAATGGATGGATGAATGTAATGTCCCGTCGACATCCTGGTCATTAGAGACGGAGCTGTCGCTCGGAGCTTTGGGTAAGGATAGGGAAGGAAATCGGCCGTGCCCTTTCAAAGGTACACTCTTTGACAAAAAACCTGGCCGCCGGCCGGCCGCCGCTGAGCCTAAGTTCGAGCCGATCGCGACATGGGACAATAAAAGTGGCCGCGCTGATTCGCTCTAAGTCCAGCTATCTGCACAATCTGGCAACACTGAAGACTGCGGAAGTTCATACAGTACTTCTTGTGTACAGTTAGAAGGTATGTGGATCTGCTGCATCCGCGGTCTTGCGGTAAAGTGCGCGACTTGCATGTTCACTATTAGCGATCGAAACCAACTGTTGACAAAAATTTTAAATTCATGTCACTCGTGCATGCTGATGCCACATGTGTAAGGGAAGCATATGTGTAACGTATTTCATTTTTTGGTACACTGGTAATAACATTTCGGCCCAATAACACTGCCGCTTCTGGCCGCAGCACTTGGCAGAGCTCTCCGCGGCCCACTCGCCGGCAGCAGCGGTGGCGGCGCTACACAGCGCTGCCTCGCCCTCTGCCCACAGCGCCTGCCGCCGCTCATCGCCCTGGATACGTAAAATGCTGTAGTGTTGCTAAGTGGTGATCCACAAAAAAGGTTGCGATTCGTATTTCACACAGGATATAACGAAGCAGACCACCTATTCTGAATGATGAGCATATAATACATTAGAGAAGCAAAAAAATTGTCATTGTCCAATCCAATGGCACTCTACGATGGTTAACACTTATTTGTGGTTTAAATCTCGATCCTTTTCCTTTCAGAAAAGCCTTTCATGTAATTTGTTATTGTCGTCAGTTCATATGTTTTCATCAAGACACACTATGTAACTCACTAAAATGTTTTAGTGTCGTTGTTTCATTCCTTACGGTAAATGTATGAGCTAAATTATGTGAATACGTTTCAGTGCACGTTCTAAAGCAACACAGGCACACTGCAAGGTTCGTGTCTTCATGTCTCATTTCTACAGGAGATATTTCGCATCAATGGAGGTGAATTCGAATTGCTTCGAAGGTGTTTGTATGGTGAAGCAAAGAAGACATCTAATACCATTTCCATAATTTGAAGTCGACCTTTCTGAAATACTTATTGTATAAAGCTTTTCTTATGATTCCGTTAAAGAGTTTCTTCTTGCAATCTGCAGCGTATAAAGTAAAATAAAACGAAATTCCATCCCCAAACGCAATTTCTCCAACCAGGATTAGAACTGCCGCCTCACACCAGGCTTGCATCACAAGACACACGCAGAACCACACAGCCAACCACACACTGCCGCATATTGCCCTCAGTCTCTCACATATTCAATGCTGAGCCTCTAACGCATCGCGAAAGATAACGTGAAAGTCACCTAGACAAATAACTACATTCCTTGAGTGCAAAAGTTAAATTTCTGTCTCTCATTTCATGTGGGCATTACACATCATGAGTCATGAAAGTAGAAGAGGAATGTCAAGTGAACTTTGCGAGACAATTCAGTACCACTTGCGGAAGTAACTGCACTATCACAGTGTTGCCAAATATCAGCAACGATGTTGCCAGTTCTTAGCTGTACTAGGAAGACCTGTGTAGCGATAAGCGACGCGAAATCCCGCTCGTCTCATGCGGGCTTCTAGAGAGGAGTCGCCCATTTTGGTTAATATGCGGCGCTCTCTCCTGATAGTTTCAGTCGTCACATTTAGGATGCAGATATTAAATTCGTCCAATGAGGCCGAAACTAGCGTTTAAATTTTTTGAAGTTTTACAGCATTATGATATTCCAGCAAATTACTAGAGAAGTTAAAAATACTGATATTGTGATTGCAACATACGGCAGATCAAAGACTGATATATATAAACTTCCATCACGATTTCAGTTTAACCCCCCTCCCCCCAAAAAAAGACTAAAACAATTACTCTTTTAGATATCTACAAACCCTTTTTTTGTGAGTTACTGGAAATGAACGTTGCATCATCCGTCACTAAACAGTAAGGTATCAAACACTACACATCTTGAAAGCGACGGCCCACAATATTCTCAATCCTACTAGCATCTGGCTTCAACTGGCTTTTAGCCATGCATTGAGAAGAAACGCTGATGAATTGATAACTTACCCTCATCAACGTTCAGTGAGAGCTTTTTGTAACAAAACGAAAAAGTAATGCGAACCATCATTTTCTCCAATGATACTAGGCACTGTTGTCCGAAGATGGACTGTATCTACGTTGAGACTTGTCAAACGCGTCTCACATTCAAGGAATATTACCTAAACGAATTTAGTCCTCATGAAGCTGTAACAAAACAGAGAATCTGGGTGGTTGTGCATATTCGTAAGTTTTCTTACTCTGCCGTAATACTTGATGCAAAGATGAGGAAAATACAAATCCATCATCTATGGGTTTCTTCGATTCTTTGGGCAGTCTTCTTTGATTTGTAATCCTTCACTTCTTCGGCGATCTACTTGCTTTATTGAAAATACAGTAATCAAAATTACGCGACTGTTTGTCCTACATTTTAATGTCCTTGATTTTTATTCTGAATGACAGTGATGATTTCTGTTGGACTGGTTCCATATATCTGAGCCTAATTAATGAAATTTTATTCCCATGACAGATGAAAGCAATTAGAACCTTATGTCTCTATAATGAATTTTCATATGAAAAAAAAACGGTTGTGGACCTGTAAAGCAACGCCCTTAAAAAAAAAAAATAGAGCTGACGCGGCTTCAGAATTTATTATTTACTTTATGGGATGATTGAAGTGATTTCCAAATAAGTTGTTCTATCTATATTTAAAATTTTACCATCATTTTAGAACAATTGATAAATTCATTTAAGAAAATGTTCTTTCGTTTTGTTTGTGATGTCACTTGATGTTCTTGAAGTAGGTGACTACAACATCTGCTATGAGGTTTCCAGGAGACAATTGGCACGGATGATTTTGTTTGACAGTAAGCGGATAAATTTAAGACGTAACGAAACGAAATGATGAGATCCAGCTTTTGCAACAAAACGGACCCGATTTCTAAATTGGCTAGGTTTTTAGAAAGTAACTATTATACAGCTAGACATTACTGCTATAAACCCTACCTCATTGATTTACTCACAGCTGAGGCAGATTGCTCGCAACATGAAAGAGAGTAGGCGTAGTTAATGTATGAAACGACCTTCTTGAACACAAATTCAGTTAACTACGACAATGAGCTTATTATAATGTAAATTTTTGAAAATATTTAATGTAGGTGACAAGAAAAAGTCAACTGACTGCAGAATTACATATCAGACACACATCTACATGATGCCGAAGTTGCGAAACAATAGGCCCTACTATGACGTTGGAAAATCTTGATTACATTGATGGCCTGATGAACGAGTTTTTGTAGCTGGCGTCCTGCATGTTAGGATCCGGATCAGTAATTCCACTCAGGCTCGAGATACTGTGCGATAATTGCGGTAGCAATTATCGAGTGGACAAAAGTTACTTTATACGTCTTAGTCTATTTTAAAACCACTTTTATATGCATTTTCCATTTGAATGATTATTTTACACTTTTCAAATTTTGTATGTGTGAAATTTTTCATTCAATTTCAAACGTTTTTATGAGAATACGTCAGAGACATTCGATACATTTGTTTTATTTCTATTTCACCTGACCCCTCTTATGTATTAGTCACGAAAAGATCGTGAAGGTAAAAAAGATAGGTCGATATGAACTCACACTAAGTCTTACCAGAAATAGTTTTAACGGCGAACCATTCACAACTGGAAGAGAAACAGGCGGAAACAGCAGTTGTATAAAAAGTGCCCTCCACCACACACCAATTAAGAAATGGCGTTAATGAAGCAGAGTCGTCCAGTTCTAAGTTAAGTTGAAAGTTCAAGGTCTCTTGTTCAGAGGGAAGTTGGTTTGAAATGAACTGCAAAATTTGTACCAACACACGGGAACATGAACAAAGTAAGCTCTATTGTACACGAGACACGAAAGAAAGAAGGAAGGTTACGATTTAACGTCCGCTCGACAAGGGGTCATTAGAGCAAAGCAGAAGTTCGGATTGTCATGATAAGGATGTGGAAGGAAATCGGCTGTGTCCTGCTGCAGGGACCATTCCGGTATTTGCCTAGACTGATTTAGGAAAATCATGGAAAACTCAAATCCAAATGGCCGAAGGCCAGTTCGATGCGCCGTGCAGCCGAATATGAGTCCCGTGTGTTACCACTGCACTAACTCGTTCCGTAGCAAAAACGAATGCGAGTAAATATTGCATTATCACGCGGTTCTAAGTTACGTTAATTAAGTTTCTGGCCTATCGTTAGTATAAAATCAATTGTAAAATTTGTAACAAAAACACAATAGACAATAAAGCACCCTAATAAAAACGTGTTACAACGATTAAAATTGATCTATGAATTGTGCCATGGTTTAAAACAACATTAGGGAAAGCAATTGAACTGTTGCTTGTTAAAAGATAGTAAATAAAAGTATTGATGTATTTCTTATTCATTGATTTTGAACAGATGCCGTAGAATGCGCAAGGCTGTAATTTTACCGCTATTATAAAAATTAAATGGACTGAGTACAAAATTTGTAAATAAATTTGATCCAAATTATCATTATGAATGAAGTTAATAAATGAGCAATCCGTGAATGTCCTCTGCCTACGTATCGGTTTCAAATTAAGGGTGTTAAAAGAAGTGTTCCAGATTTTCAGAGGAACTTTTACGGATGAAACAAGACTATAATGACCGTTATACATTAGCTCTAACTCGCTTATACTAATGGATATGAGAACTTGTTGATCTTCAATATTGTGAAACATATTGAACAAACAAATGTAACGGTAATACAAAATAAAATTCAGAGATCAACTTGAAATAAAAACTAATGGTACTAACAATAATAAAGCACAGCAGTTCAACCACTTCGAGGAGAATTATAGGAAAAATATGTGTTTAACAATATTAAGGAGATGAACAGCAAGAGCAAACTGTTTACGGTTACGAACAATATTCGTACTGCCCATGGACGATAGACCTGAAATAACCAAACGGTTTGGTTTATAGGACAATTTCACTTTGGCGGTTGCAATTACTTTACAAATAATAGATCAAATGAATGGAGTAATTTGAAGGGAAACGAATTATTACAATTACTTTGAATCACCTGCAAAGATAAAAAATATTTAAGACAAAAAGTACTTCTGAAGCAACATTAAACACTAACATTATAATTCACCTAAACAGGTGCATCACTATACGAAGAAAACAGTTTCTTATTGGGAAAGGGTATGCGAATGTAATAGAAGTCACTATATTCTGCAGCAAAAGCCGTCTGGTCAATTTTATGATTATCGGTAAAAACTTGCGTAATAGCTGTTCTAGGACGGTACCCACCAGATGCTCATTTTGGTGATATTCCTGAAATGTGAGCCGCATATGACAAGATTGAAAGTATATACGTCCAATTTGGGACAAAAATGCGTAGGAACTTTGGAGAAAGTAGTCATTTCACACTTTATTCGTTTCGTTAAAAGAAACTCTCCCCGGAATTTGATGAAGGTCAGTCATCTGTTCATCAGCATTTTCAATGATTTTGTCGGACTGAAGCCTTACTTAGAATGGGCTTTGGTAGCGCAGCATGGTTAAAAGCCAGTTGAAGCAAGCTGTTTGTAGGAATGAGGATATTGTGAGATGGCCAAGAAATTCTTCCTATACCTTAGCAGTATTGGTTACGATACTAGGCAACTCTGATCGTTCCCTTAGTTTCAGAATTCGAGGTATTTTCCAATATTCATGAGGATATGAGATAAGTCATTGCATTTAAATGACTGTTAGCCTGAACTAAATATTCGACCGCAGAAAGGTCTACCCCTGCTTACATTGCAAACAGTTTTGTGTTTTATGTCTGGACTGTGTGTATTAACTGCCAACAAATGTCAGATAACTGAACGAGTAATCTCATTTTAGCTCGGTGGCGCCATTCTCGTTTTCTGATCTACAGCAAGCATAGTTGATTAGTGAGGTATCGTTGTACTAGTGATGTGTGAGGCTTCACGTCTATTTTTCTCCTCTGAAAATTGTCCTAAATGGTATTCAGCAACGAAATACCAAAACTCATTGCAGTGTGTCAACCAAGAGATCGGCATTTTCTATTGTTATTGTAATCTTTATCATTCTGCTGTAACGCCGTAAACATCATTGATTACTATCATTATTACCATCATTATTACCATTAATTCAGTTGCAAAAGCGTTCTTTCCCATGTGACCAAGAGACCAGAAAGAATGTGTGGTTTGACGAAAAATATGACCATAGGAGAAAATAGGTAAAACGTTTGTAACAATTTCTGTTAATTTAACATCGTGACCACAGATACTAAGCAACAACACATGCAAGTCATAGGTTGCAACGTTCGAAAAATCCATCAGACACACGAGTTCGGATTCTCATCATCATTTGTTGGCCCAACAAGGCTGTAACACTACGACATAAAAAGCTGCTTAGTAGTCTATAGATTATATGTATATGTTTGCAGAGGAAAAACCTCTGAATTGCACATTTCCCACGTATACAGTTTAGTTTCTGTGGTCGTGGCCGTAATTTTAAATATCCAGTCTTCTGAATACTCAAATGAAATAATTACTGTGTTGCTCAAATAGTCAGTTAACTATGTTTCTTCTGGCTTTCAAGCATACCAACACATTTATGTATTCACGTAGAAGACATGAAATATTACTTGCACAGTCGTAAGGCTGCATTTTGAAACGCAGTCGCTTTCTAGTTACAAAGTTTTTCGAGACGGATGGGGCATCATTATTTCCAGTAACTTTTCATCAAAAAAGTTAGCTTTTGTCGAAATGTAACAAAGCAAGTGTTTTAGTCTTTTTTTTGGGGGGGGGGGGGGATGAAACTATAATCGTGATGCATGTTTACGTATCTCAGTCTTTGATCTGCCGTATGTTGCAATCACAATATCAGTATTTTTTTCTCTAGTCATTTGCTGAAAATATATCATATTTCAGTAAAGCTTCAAAAAAATTAAACGCTAGTTTCGGCCTCATTGGACGAATTTAATATCTGCATCCTAAATGTGACGACTGAAACTATCAGGAGAGAGCGCCGCATATTAACGAAAATGCGCGACTCCCCTCTAGAAGCCCGCATGAGACGAGCGGGATTTCGCGTCGCTTATCGCTACACAGGTCTTCCTAGTACAGCTAAGAACTGGCAACATCGTTGCTGATATTTGGCAACACTGTGATAGTGCAGTTACTTCCGCAAGTGGTACTGAATTGTCTCGCAAAGTTCACTTGACATTCCTCTTCTACTTTCATGACTCATGATGTGTAATGCCCACATGAAATGAGAGACAGAAATTTAACTTTTGCACTCAAGGAATGTAGTTATTTGTCTAGGTGACTTTCACGTTATCTTTCGCGATGCGTTAGAGGCTCAGCATTGAATATGTGAGAGACTGAGGGCAATATGCGGCAGTGTGTGGTTGGCTGTGTGGTTCTGCGTGTGTCTTGTGATGCAAGCCTGGTGTGAGGCGGCAGTTCTAATCCTGGTTGGAGAAATTGCGTTTGGGGATGGAATTTCGTTTTATTTTACTTTATACGCTGCAGATTGCAAGAAGAAACTCTTTAACGGAATCATAAGAAAAGCTTTATACAATAAGTATTTCAGAAAGGTCGACTTCAAATTATGGAAATGGTATTAGATGTCTTCTTTGCTTCACCATACAAACACCTTCGAAGCAATTCGAATTCACCTCCATTGATGCGAAATATCTCCTGTAGAAATGAGACATGAAGACACGAACCTTGCAGTGTGCCTGTGTTGCTTTAGAACGTGCACTGAAACGTATTCACATAATTTAGCTCATACATTTACCGTAAGGAATGAAACAACGACACTAAAACATTTTAGTGAGTTACATAGTGTGTCTTGATGAAAACATATGAACTGACGACAATAACAAATTACATGAAAGGCTTTTCTGAAAGGAAAAGGATCGAGATTTAAACCACAAATAAGTGTTAACCATCGTAGAGTGCCATTGGATTGGACAATGACAATTTTTTTGCTTCTCTAATGTATTATATGCTCATCATTCAGAATAGGTGGTCTGCTTCGTTATATCCTGTGTGAAATACGAATCGCAACCTTTTTTGTGGATCACCACTTAGCAACACTACAGCATTTTACGTATCCAGGGCGATGAGCGGCGGCAGGCGCTGTGGGCAGAGGGCGAGGCAGCGCTGTGTAGCGCCGCCACCGCTGCTGCCGGCGAGTGGGCCGCGGAGAGCTCTGCCAAGTGCTGCGGCCAGAAGCGGCAGTGTTATTGGGCCGAAATGTTATTACCAGTGTACCAAAAAATGAAATACGTTACACATATGCTTCCCTTACACATGTGGCATCAGCATGCACGAGTGACATGAATTTAAAATTTTTGTCAACAGTTGGTTTCGATCGCTAATACTGAACATGCAAGTCGCGCACTATACCGCAAGACCACGGATGCAGCTGATCCAGATACCTTCTAACTGTACACAAGAAGTACTGTATGAACTTCCGCAGTCTGCAGTGTTGCCAGATTGTGCAGATAGCTGGACTTAGAGCGAATCAGCGCGGCCACTTTTATTGTCCCATGTCGCGATCGGCTCGAACTTAGGCTCAGCGGCGGCCGGCCGGCGGCCAGGTTTTTTGTCAAAGAGTGTACCATCTCGGCATTTGCCTAGGTTGATTTAGAAAAATCACGGAAAATCTAAACCTTGATGGCCGGAGGAGGATTTGACCCTCCATCCACCCGAATGCGAGTCCAGTGTGCTACCGCGGCGCCGCGCGGGAGTAGCAGAGCGGTCTGAATCGCCACGTTGCGGATCGCGTGGCCCCCCGCGTCGGACGTTCGAATCCTCCCTCGGGCATGTATGTTTGTGTTATCTTTAGCATAAAGCTAGTTCATAAGTAGTTTGTAAGTTTAGGGACTAATGACCCCGCAGTTGAGTCCCATAAGCTTTACAAACATTTGAACATTTGTTACCACTGTGCCACCTCGCTCGGTTAAGAGCTCAAGGTAGGGTTCGAATGTGTGGAAGACCGCAAGATTCCATGGACTTAAGTCACCGACAAGGCACTGTGCAATCTCGTGGTGGCGCCATATGATGTGGTCTGTTTTCGTATGGAATGGACTGTTCTCTGGCCCATCTGATCTCATCACTCAGTGGAATCGGCTATTTGGCGACTATTTGCAGCTATTCATGTCCCAAATTAACGATGGAATATTTATGGCAGAAAAGGCTCTATGTCTTAGAGCCATAATTGTTGGACATTGGTATGAATAACATTCTGGCCACTGAGATCGCCCGACAAGAATCGTATCGAATATTCATGGGATAGAATCTAGAGGACAGTTCACGCACAAAATCTTGTACCGACAAAAACTTCGCATTTGTCGGCGGATATAGAGGCACCATGGCTCAATATTCCAGAAGGAGACTTGTTGAGTCGAACTGCCGGGTAAAAGTACATCCGACACGGTATTAGGATATACCTATGACTACTGTCACCTGAGTGTATAAAAGCATTAACCTTGATTCCGCAAAGAGTTCCTGTGCTCTTCGATTGACCACAACCCATGTTCCCTTTTTTATGCTTCAGATGCAGAATTTTTATTCCATGATACAAGGTGAGTCTGAAAAGTTCGGTGAATTGTTTCAGGAAATATAGGAAACACGAGTTACAAACAAAATGCCTTTACTCACCTTCAAAGTAATTGCCATTGGCTAGAATATACTTTTGACTTTGGTTGTACAGTATAGAAACAATCATATTTACATTAATGTGACGAAACAAGACTAAAAGTTATGTGGTTACGTGATTACTGGGTAAATGATTGTAAATTATCTCCTGCGTTATCAACAGAAATATGTGTCACACCGACAAGACATTGAAACTGCATTCGAGAGGACAGTGTTTCGTATCCCTGTAGGGCCACTGAGATTTTGATATCCCATAATTGCTCATACATCGCTTAGGCCGAATAGCGGGGTGTATCCTTTGAAAGGGACAGCCGTTTCCCATCCATTTCTTCTCTCTGTTTCTCATGACATCTTCGTCAACGGAACGTTAAATGCCATTCTTCCCTAGTATTGCTTTCAGATTTAACACTGTCATTCGAGGATCAGCAGCTTATTTAGATGGAGAACCAGCCACTATATGTCTCGTCCAAGTAGCGCGACATGAACTTTACTTGGTTCCGAACCATAAGAGAGTAACATATGTTGGTGAGATGGTTGTCGACACGGAGGTATCCGCTTCAAGTCGCGATAATGAAAGGTACTGGAGAAGAAATATTGCTGCGTGCGGGTCTTTCTACTCAAACTGAGCGTTGTTGAGCATCAAATCCTTGCTAGATGACTCACGGAGTGTGGGCAAGTAAAACCTTGGCAGTCAATAGTCTGCTGAGATGTGGCTCAAAGGGGCCAGCCAAGAAATGTGCTAATCGTGGTTTTTACCCTATAAACGTGACACCATTCAAGGGTGTGGTGCAAAAAATGACTGCGTACAAGAATCCCGACATTGGTATGAAATGATTTATTTAAATTGTATAATACACAGTTCCAGTTATCCGAATCACACAAGTTTCGCCTGGAAAGTTCGGTGATCGGTCTCAGGAATTTAGGAAACAAGAGTTACAAACAAAATACCTTTACTGGCCTTCAAAGCAATCGCCATTGGCTACAATTCACTTTTGTCATAGGTTGTACAGCTGTTGGAAACTGTCAGAAAACGCTTCTTGTGACATCGCTCGAAGCACTGAGGTCACGCGTTGTTGGATCTCTGCAACCGTTGCAAAGAGTTAGCCTTTCAGGGCTAATATAAAGCGGGGAAACAGAAATAAGTCTGCCGGCGCCAAATCTGGTGAATAAGGAGAATTTGGAAGCACAGCGATTTTGCGTCTAGCGACAAAGTTGATCACGCGGATGGCAGTGTGCGGGAAATTCCACTGTCCAGTCCGGTACATTTCTGGCCGTTGCAGCAGCCGTTTCCACGCTCCCTCGTGAAATTCCGCGTTGACAGCAGGCTCCATTTTGCGCTCCATGTTGCAATGGCAACAATTCTCACACTAACCCAAGCCCCCGCAATCGCGCAAGCGGCCGACTGCGAACAGCGGACAAATTGAAGAGCGTCTCGGCGGCCATTGTAGTGGCAAACTTACGCGCGAACTTTAAATGTGCGTAAGACTCTTTTGATTAGAGAGCGTATTCATTTGAGTTAAGTCGCAAAAACTATATCTAATTGAAATATATAACTACAAAACAGCTTCAGACTCCTTGAATATACAGCAACTACCGGTTGTGTGTAAATTTATTACACATACGGTGTAGAAATTGGCCAACAGCGTTTCCTCTTCCTAACGAAACCGAACCATGACATGTAGTTTCTTTGCATTCTAAGTGCAGCATATGAACGGAAATTATCGTCAGATACGATTTTTTGGCACTTTCTCAGTATATTCTACGATTGTGAAACTTTTGTACAAACATTAATTTCGGAAGAGTTCCACACTTTACGTCTTGCTTTAATGCTGTATTCTCAAATATTTAGATATTTCATAGCATCGAAAAATCAAACAGGGGTGACTGAAACAGCTAATGTGAAAAATCGATTGTGAAAGCGAAATATGTCATCAGATACATAACTGAAAAATAGCTTCTTACGTAGTGAATACAGCAATCAGACACTACCAAATTCGTATAAGAACACGAAGTATGCCATAACTTTTTCTCAACTAAGGCATCTAACATTAGCATTAGGGTATATAGTAAGAAAATTAGCTTTTTTAATGTTGTAAGCCAAGTACCTTATAGCAGAGTGAACTGCTCAAAAGTCAAGAACTATCGTCACATGGTTGAACTTCACAATGTGCATCCACTGTGGCTATGGGCCGTTCATATATGGAACTATACACAGGTCTGCAAACCCCTTTCAGTTGTTATAACTATATGTAAAGCAGATTACCTTTAAATTCTGCGTTACAAGTTGCTAATATTAATTTCATAAACAAAAATTCGAACTGCAGTGAGGCAACTAATTTCGTGACCCCAATAGTTATTTTACACAATCATAAATGAATCTTTTTGAGCTTCCTGTCCACCAGTACTGCCTAAAGTAGCTCCTTTTTAAGAGCTACCAGCATTATAAAAGCCTGTTATTTATTTCATTCAATCCTATATTGTCTTGAATAACAGTGTGTTAAGCAAGAGTAAGTACCTCTTAACACAAGTAGTAGGCCTACTTGTATTCCTGAGAAATATAAATGGGAAGACGGTATTCGATCTTTTTATTCCTTTCTTAAATTGATTTATTTATTTAAATGCTGAGAAGCTCTTCACCATCGTGCTTCATGTACACTGCGATAGTCAAACAATACAGACGTGACTATCAATTGTGTATATATCCCACAGTAGCTATTCAAAAATGTTCAAATGTTTGTAGAGTCTATGACACTTAACTACGGGGTCATCAATCCCTAAACTTACAAACTACTTATGAACTACTTACAACTAAGGACGGCACAAATATCCATGCCCGAGGGGGGATTCGAACCCCCGACCGTAGTGGCCGTGCAGACCGTGACTGAAGCGCCTCAGTCCCCTCGGCCACCGCCAGTAGATATTAAATACACAATTTACCTGGTAATAAAACTCGTATTTATCTGACGCTTGCCACTACCATGGCGGCCGGGCGAAGGTACAAATTATCCCGCGACAGCAGCGCTATCAGGGAGTCTAGTTTTTTTTACAAGGTCTTTGCACTAACCCTGTTAGCTGGGTCGCAACGTGTACCATCGCTTCACTGCAGTGCTTTGCAAGATAGGAGGTGCTTGTTGACATGTCCCTCAATGTGTATGCGCAGGAACCTCACCCTCGCCAGCGCGGTTTGTAAAATATGGGACGATTCGCCGAACTTTTCAGACGCAACTTGTGTATGGGGTGAAGATTACCGGAGTACGGTAAGCCTGTATTATGCTGATGGGGGAATTTTAGATTCCGAATCCGGTAGTGTAAAAGAAAAAAAAATTGTTTCGGAAGCTGTTTTGCGGTCCTTCACTGTATAATAATAACTTATACAGTTGCGTCTGTCTCACAAAAATAACTTCCTGTAACATTAGGATAGACTTCGCTAATCAGAAATAAATTCATAACGTTGAAGTGCCTATTGGTGGTTTACTCCAAAACATGTTTGTTAATGTATGGGATCAAACTACTTTGGTCATCATTCCCTAGGATTACGAACTGCTTAAAGTAACCTAAGGAAGGATTCAAACCTCCGACGGGGAGTATACGCGCACTCCGCAGCAAAGCGCCTTAGAGCGCACGGCCACTCTCGCGTGCCTAATTTACTCCCCGCTTACGCTTGCTCAAGTCACCCTCCAGTGTAGAACACATCGACGACTATTGAAAAACAGTGTTGCAGGAATGCAGAAAAATCCGAACAATCACTGATTTTCTGCGTTTGTTGTGATTTTAAACTATTACTTTTGTAAATTCACTTCTTTTTGTGATAATATACTGCACGTTACCAAAAACATTATTTCCTTTGCTGAATTATCGTCAGATGATTCGTTGTCGATGGAGATGTTCATTTAACAGTGCTTTTTTTAACTACCCTAAACGTATTTTTATCATCATATCATCATTTTCATTAAGTTGACAGCGTTTGTTACGCGATTATTCTCACACAATACAATTTGATGCTTGGTTTGTAACATATTGGTAATCTTTCATTGTTGAAATTTACTGAAGCTCGATCACATGATGGAGAATGGCCATTTGTATATGCTTTCAAACACATCACCGCGGCTTTGGATACACGACTTTGGTACGAGATGACCCCATACGTTATCTGTACGGATGAGGATGCTCGTAGGTTCGGTCACAAAAACACAGGAACATTCATCTTCCCCACTTTCTGCAGCTCACGAAGTTCTAACATGTTTGCGTATCTGTAGTCCGTCCTAATTCTTTGTGGCTAAGTTAATAATCTTTTATGTGTCAGATACCTATGTTCTTTTTGAAGCACTTATTTTAATAGATTGCTATTTCCAATAATTTTAGCAAAATAAATGTATTTTTTAATTGTTGCTTTATAATAATCTCGATGCATATTGTCCAAAGCTTAAATAATTGCATCTTAAAATTTTCAGTAATGAGGAGGGAGGATAGGAGGGGATGTATGAATGGTCGTAGGAGACGAATCCGATGATATTCGTAACTACCTCGTTGAATAGTCTAGATGCAGTAGGAACATCGTATATCGACTGCTAGTCTCTGAAGCGGCTTTGGACATTGTGGCACAGAGACTTTCCTCGTTGTTCTTCAAGCACGTACAGATTGCAGATAATAACTTCCCTCCATTAACGGAGACGACGCGTCATCAGTGAGCAGTTCTTTGTCTCCATCCACTATAGCACGACGTTACAGTAAAATACATTTGCCTCTCCGTACAGCTTAAATCATTTCTCTGTAACATCTTCAAAACAAGCATTTTATCAACGTATCTATTGTTGTCTAGCGCGTGTAGTGACGTCCAATAGTGTTATCAATCTAGAAGGCGGGGTAGTTAAGAGAGGGAATTCATATCGAGGACGTAATAAAAAAAAGCTGAAACTTGTAAGTTGGTTTGAATTCCACAGTGGTCTAGTACGGACTATGCTACTCTCTTGACGTGAACCCAGTTAAAGAGGAGGCTGTGCTAGAGCTCAGCACGTAATCGATATAACGATGTAACGTAACATTTGTTACATACACAGAGCTCCCAACCGTGATTGGTGCTGGGTAAATCAAACATCCACGTGGCAGTCGAGCACTGGCAGTTCTGGTTCATAGGACACGCACGCACGCACACACACACACACACACACACACACACACACACAAACACACACTTGTAGAAAAGAGGATGGCGCAAACTTACACGGTTAGAAGTACACGATAATAGAAGCAGAAATGTCCCAGTAAACATGGGTCCGCAAATGAGCCGTTTGCGAGATAATTACGAATGTATGGTTCCAATCCGCCACTGACGGGTTATCTGTTAAAGGAGGTGTTGGAAGTGTCTTCCTTGCATCTGGATGAAATACTGTGCTCGTCTCTGCAATGAATTTCGAATTCTTTCGAAAACCCCTGGATCATTTCGGAGTTCTTGACAAGCGTGTACAACTCTCCGCTCCAGTTCTTCAACCGTGTTAACGGGTGTGCTGTACACCGCTCCTGACGTGACACCAGACACAATAATCCAGAGGATTTACATCAGGTGATCTTGGAGGCCAAGGTACAGGTGCGCCTCGACCTATCTATCTTTGGCCGTATCTGCGCGTTAGATGCGTCTCACAGCAGCAGTAAATGTGCCGAAACTCCATGTAACTGGTCGGGACGATGTTTACAATAAAGTCAGTGAAATGTGAACTAAATGCGATATAAATCTTAATTGTAAAGTCTAAATTTAAAATTAATGTATACCAACTAGGACGACGTTTACGACGTCAGTCACGGCTTGGAACCGTACATTCAAAATTACCTCGCAAACGGGTCGTTTGTGGACTCATGTTTACTGAAACATTTTTCCTTCTATTGTCTTGTACTTTCAACCGTGTAAGTTTGCGCCATTCTTTTTGATACATCTCACCATGTCCACCTCCACACGGCATTCGTTGACGCCTTCGGGCGGAGGAAGATACGGCGGCTGATCGATACGTAATGGGCCCACCCTAGCCTTATAAGAAGGCATTTAGTTTACTTAACGACGTCCAGATGAATCGGTAACCAGGCTCACGAATGATACTCTCGTGTGCCCTTGGGAAAATGAATAATCTCAACAGTGACGAGCATTGAATGTAATCCTTGTTTTCTCTCTTGCATGGAACACACACGACACAGATATGTAAATCCGCGGTATTGGTGATAAGTTGAGAAAACCGTCCCGAAACACATGCGCTACAAAACGCCACTGTTTCATGCGCATGTATCCCCACTTCAACGTTGAATATGATCACCATGCACACGTACACAGGCCGCACAACGGGTTCGCATACTCTGGATCAGGTGGTCGAACAGCTGCTGGGGAATAGCCTCCTATTCTTGCACCAGTGCCTGTCGGAGCTCCTAAAGTATCGTAGGGCTTTGAAGAATTGCAGCGATACGTCGACCGAGAGCATCCCAGACGTGCTTGATGGGGTTTAGGTCTGGAGAAGAGGCAGGCCACTCCATTCGCCTGATATCTTGTTTCAAGGTACTCGTCCACGATGGTAGTTCGGTGGGGCCGTGCGTTATCATCTTTCTGGAGGAAAGTGGAACTCACTGCACCCCTGAAAAGGCGGACATACTGGTGCAAAATGACGTCCCAATACAACTAACCTGTTATAGTTTATCTGTCAAAGACGTGCAGGGCTGTACTTGTACCACTCATGAACCCACCCCACACCAACAGACTACTATCTCCATACAGGTCCCTTTCAAGGACAGTACGGGACTGGTATCTGGTTCACGCCAGCTGAAAACTCGGCGATAATCACTGTTGAGACTACACCTGGACTCTTCCGTCAACATAACCTGGGATCACTGTTCCAATGACAATGTACTGTGTTCTTGAAACCAGGCTTTCAAAAAAAATGTTCAAATGTTTGTAAATCTATCGGACCAAAGTGCGTGGTCATCAGTCCGTAGCTTACAAACTACTTAAACGTAGGTAAAGTAACGTAAGGAAAAGCACACACACCCATGCCCCAGGGAGGACTCGAACCTCCACGGCGAGCAACCGCGCGCTCCGCGGCGAGACGCTTTAGACCGCTCGACTACTCCACCGCGGCAAAACCAGGCTTTATGGACTCTCCTGTGACCAGGGGTCAGTGGAATGCATCTTGCAGATCTCTGGGAGAATAAACCATATCTGTTCAGTCGTGTGTAGACTGTGTGTCTGGCCGTCTGCGGGAACCGATGTCAGATATCGGTCTTCTTGTGGTGTCGTACACTGTGGACGTCCAGTACCGTAGCGCCTGGATACGTTTCCTATCTGCTGGAATCGTTGTCATAATCTTGAGATCACACTTTGTGAAATACAGAGGACCCGTGCTACGACCTGCTATGTTTCACATGCCTCTAGTCGCCCTAGTGTTGTACCCCTCATAACGTCATCAATATGTGTTATTTGACCCACTTTCAACACACATTCACCGTTAGCACGTCTGAAGACTTCTGCACACTTACTCGCTGCACCGTTCTCGACATGCACCAACACACCTCTGTGTATGTGGACTGCCTGTCAGCGCCACCGTGCGACGACCGCAGGTCATACCCCGATGTAGGGACTGATGACCCCGTAGTTAAGTCCCATAAGCTATACAAACAAACACACCCCGAGGTGATTTAAACCCGCTAACCGCCCACCAGAGCGTTGTTTCACCATGTATCAGCATTATCCTTAATTATGAGCACGAGTGTACAATAACTCCGTCCGAACAGGCCTCGGAAGCCCCACTGGGACCGCCCGGCATCCTCAGCACAAAGGGAACGTGGGCATAACCAGAGCACTCCACTCTATCGGTTTTCGTGCACGGAGCCGCTACTCCACAGCCAAGGGTCTCCTTCACTGGCCTCACAAGGGTCGAGTGCAACCCGCTCGTGAGCAGTGAACATCACCCCATAAAGTCACCAATTCAAGTACTAACCGAGTCAAACAGTGCTTAACTGCTATTAGGATGGGAACCGATGAATCCTCCGCAACACAGTCTCATTAGTCGCGGCGAATTAGCCGCGCGTACTGGAGCGCCGTGTTGTGGTGCGCGCGGCCGTTCGCCGTCGGGGGTTCGAGTCCCCCCTAGGGCATGGGTTTAGCTCTTGACTAATAACCTAGAAGCTGAGTCCGATAGATTTACAAGCGTTTGAACAGTCTCATTAAGGAAGTAAGGCGTATCTCTACTGACCAAATTCCTACTACTGTATTCAAGATTCCAAGAACTCTCGCCCATCAAATATGTATGGAGCCAATATGGCGTGCTTATATCAGCGTGATATTTCAATGTGTCCAAAACCCGTACTTGGGACAGCGTATTAAAACAACTAAAATGTACACTTACCGTGAGCCGAGTGGTCTGGAGCGCCACGTTGCGGATCGCGCGGCCTACCGCATCGGAGGTTCGAATCCTCCCTCGGGCGTGGATGTTTGTGTTGTCTTTAGTACAAGTTAGTTCATAAGTAGTTTGTAAGTTTAGGGACTGACGACCTCGCAGTTAAGTCACATAAGCTTTACAAACATTTGAACTTTCCGTGAAAGCAATGTGCTGGAACTAAGAGCGCAGTGGTGTCGGTGTTTTTGATACTACTTATCTGGTGTAATTTGCGTCGGCTGGTGGGAGGAGCGGCAAGGTGTTGCGTTACGCCCAGTTATCAGTTCCGCGGTATCTGCCGGCACACGTGCTGCACGCGCAAGGTTGCCACCGCAGCTGTCTGACCCAGACAGCGAAAATCTAGTCGCATCGCGTCCGACAGCACTCCAGTGCGGAAACCACCACTGCCGCGAGAATGTCAACTGGCGCACCAATACTCGACTGCCACTACGATTTCTCGACTCCTAACATAGAGTTAAGGTGACATGGTGCAAAAATTGGCAATTGCCTCTTAATAATGATAATTGTGAAGTCATCCATGACCACTTAAAAAAGCCGTTAAACTTCATTTACACGATGAATCAGTCAAAGCTGCAGGCAGCAAATTCAACTAAATACCTAAAATTAACAATTACGAACAATTTAAATTGGAACGAAAACATCAAAAATATTGTAGGGAAGGCGAAATAAAGACTAAGTTTCATTGGCAGAACACTTAGAAGACGCAGCATTTCCACTAAAGCCGGCCGCGGTGGCCGAGGACTGAGGCGCGTCAGTCACGGTCTGCACGGCCACTACGGTCGGGGGCTCGAATCCCCCCTCGGGCATGGATATTTGTGCCGTCCTTAGTGTTAGCTAGTTCATAAGCAGTTTGTAAGTTTAGGGACTGATGACCCCGTAGTTAAGTCCCATAAGCTATACAAACATTTGAACATTTTGTTCCACTAAAGAAACTGCCTACACTACACTTGTGCGTCACAGTTTGGAGTAGTGATGCGCATTTGGGACCCACACCAGGTGGGACAGACGGACGATTTACAAGGAGAGGACGCCTACTCGTCAACGCCGAATTCGTCCAAATTTGTGGAGAGATACCAAAGTGCCCCAACTGGGAACTCCAGATGGACAGGCATTTAGAAAATAATAGGAATTTTGATACGGATCTATCACCATTATGCATCCTATTATTTGTCCCTGTGAGGGCGTGTTTAATAACCGGTGTTTGGCTCAGCGGTAAAAGATCGGATTCGTATTGAGAAGGTCGCGGGTTCAACTCCACCTAGCGGCAAATTATTTCTGCTCCTTGGCAATGCGTACACCTACATATTGTTACCGTAGGGATCGTGAGGACAAGATTAGATTAATTACAGCACGCACAGAGGCATTTAAACAATCATTCTTCCGACGCTCAAATGAATAGAATGGGAAAAAACGCTAATGACTGGTACAGTGGAACGTACCCTCTGCCATGCACATCACAATGGTTTGCAGAGTATTGATGTAGACGTAAACTGATGTCACAATTGACCGCAACATTATGTAGGTTATTTTATTATTTTATATAAGCAGAATAAGAAAGAACATTTGATTAAATTTGGGATTACAAACATTTAAAAAGGGACTAGTTAACGCGTACTAGGGAACGTCGTGTATGTAAATCGATACTTCCATTCTTTTGCAATTGATGAATTACATGTACCGGGGTGGTATTCATCGAAGGAATAGGGAAAGCAATAATTTTGACCGCATCTTGCGATGGTTATGGACCGTTCACAACCCTAAGTTTCCAACATAATATGCTTGTTTTAAATAATGACGTCCAATGCTGATGTTGTGCAAATATAAATACAAAGTAACATATATGATGTGAAGTCAGTAGTATTTGCCACCAGGCGGAATCGAACCCGCGAACATTTCAATAAAAATCCGATATCTTACCGCTGAGCCAAAAACCGCTTTCTAAACAGACCCACTCAGGGACAGTTGATAAGATGCAAATGGTGATAGATCCGTATCAAAATTCCTTTTATTTCCTAAACGCTTAGCCATCTGGAGTTCCCAGTTGGTACACTTTCAATATCTCACCACACCCTACATGTACCATAAATTTGGACGAAATCGGCGATGATGAGTAAGCGTTCTGTCCTTGTTAGAGAAAGTTTAGAGGAGGGTAGCTCGTTTTGTATTATCGCGATGCAGGATGCAGGGGAGAAAGTGTCACGGAAATGATACACGGCGTTATTTGTTGCGGTGAGATCTATTTGTGAAATTTCTTTCACCAACTTTCTTTTACGAAGGCGATCGTATGTTATCAGAACCCAAATACATAGGGATATATTATCATCATAATAAAATAAGTGAAATCAGATCGAAAAAAGAAAGATTTAGGTGTTCCATTTTCCCACGAGCTATTAGAGAATATCATTAAAGTGGTTCGATTAACCCTCTACCGTGCACTTCAATATGACTTGCACCGTATCCATGTAGATACATGGATCGATGTATTATGTATTTATGATCCAAATTTATTTTGACTCCATACACAACCAGGTTGGAAACTCAGTTGTCGATTGAGGTAGCAACTATGTGTGCTAAAACTCGCATCTTGTATGCCCACACGCTACCTACATGAACAATTTTGTACTCTTCCTACTGTACATTCAAAAAAAAGTAAAATTCCGTTTACTTATATTTTAATGAGCAGATATGTTCTGATTTCTTATTTATGCTCCTCTTTCCTATGCGACTTATATGAATTGTATCTATACTGCAGTAGTGACATGAGAAAGGCACTGGCCCAGTACTTTAACACCGTTCCCAGAGACGGCACGGTGCCACGATGTGAAATGAACCAGTGCCAGTGGCACTGCTATGAAATTAAGTCTGTGAAACGTCTGCAAGAATAAAAAGGTCTGTGAGATGAACATTGACTTTAAAGGGCCACTCGTTATTTAGTAAGGGCAAGAATACACAAATCGAGCCTGCTTTTGCATGAGTAGATTGAACGGTACGACAGGTACCTCGTGTGTGGCCACGTGACTGCCTCGACCGTGCACGGCCGTTGTCTCGTGCTAATAGCATGGCACGTATAGTTAACCCTTTCGTGACCACTGGAAAAATGTTCAAATGTTAGTAAAGTTATGTGACTGCAGTTGTCATCGGTCCCTAAAGTTAAAAACTACTTACACTAACTTATCCAACGAATAACACACACACCCATGCTCGAGGGAGCACACGAACCTCCGACGGCGAATAGCCGCGCGCACCGCATTACGGAGCCTTAGTGCGCACGGTGCCGCGGTGGAGTAGCCGAACGGTCTTAAGCGTCACGCTGCGGAGCGCGCGGTTGCTCGCCGTGGATGTTCGAGTCCTCCCTGGGGCATGGGTGTGTGTGTTGTCCTTAGGTTAGTTTACCTAGGTTTAAGTAGTTGTAAGCTACGGACTGATGACCACGCAGTTTGGTCCGATAGATTTACAAACATTTGAACATTTTTTGCGCACGGCTATTTTGCTGCGGCCGTGACCAGTGGAACACATGTGTCGCACATACGAATTTGTGTCCCTGAGTTCACAGGGAAATACAAGTCCCACATCTGCGTGGTGTTGCCATCTAGTGTTGAACGCAACATGTCTGGAACCAACTGGCTTGTTATCTGGCGTCTAATGCAAAACTTCGCCCTTATTTGTTTCAGATGTGCATAGTGTGACTCGTGTTTTGGTAGTTTTGTGTGTTATTTTGTGAGGTCTGAAATAGATAAACTTAGTAAAGGTATTTATTGTTTTCTTTTAAAAAATGTTCAAATGTTTGTAAAGGTTAAGGGACTTAAGTACGGGGTCATCAGTCCCTAAACTTACAAACTACTCGTGAACTATCTTACACTAAAGACGACAAAAAAAATGTTCAAATGTTTGTTAAGCTTATGGGACTTAACTACGGGGTCATCAGTCCCTAAACTTACAAACTACTTATGAACTACTTACGAACTAGGACGGCACAAATATCCATGCCCGAGGGGGGATTCGAACCCCCGACCGTAGTGGCCGTGCTGACCGTGACTGGAGCGCCTCAGTCACCTCGACCACCGCGGCCGGCTAAAGACGACACAAACATCCATGCCCGAGGGGGAATTCGAACCCCCGACGGCGGACGACCGCGCGCACCGCAACACAGCGCTCCACTACGCGCGGCTAATCCATCGCGGCTGTTTTCTTTAGTTTATTTCCTAGAAATATACAGATTTGTGTAGATATTTATTGGTCATCACTTTTACATTCGTGGTTTACTGTTATATACTGGAAGCCACGACTCTGCATTCAGCTGTTTCGCTGGAAACTAAGAAGGTAAATTGAATCAGATACTTTCCAGGAAACAGACAGAGAATAAATTGTAACTTTTAGAAACATCTTGTCATTTCCTGTTGCTAGAAATGTGAGATTGAAAAAAGAGGAAATTTTGGTCTACTAGTTTTCGCTGCCCGATAACGAATGTTGTCTGAAGACGAATGTGTTGAAGAGGCAGCAGTGACTCAAATGTGTGACAGGAGTACTTTGAAAATGACAGCGAGAAGGGAAAAGTAATTATAAAAATAAAATAAAATAAATTGCTTTCGAGGTATTTGGAGGGCCCCCAAGATGAAAGGCCCGGGGCGGTCCGCCCCTTCCGCCCCCCCTCCCTCTTAGTCCACCACTGGTGTGCACACCAGTGCCAGCAGAGGCACTGCAATTTGCAGAAGTAATTTGTAGGGTGTTACTCCGCGTCCACATATTGGCCAACATTGGCCAACATTGGCCGATATTTTTGCGACATCGCCCACACATTGGAGCCAATATTCAGTTCAGTTCACTGAGAGCCAATGTAAACATATCGGAACGTACAGATTGCGGCCGATGAATTAGCGGTTTTGAGCGTGAATAATTAGACTTTTTCATTGCAAAATAAAAAAGGAAACAATGAAAAGAAGATGCTGGAGTGTACTGTATCACTTCATGTCGTACGTCTCTTACAAAATCTTTAAAGGCATTCACGTAACAAACGTACGCCAATTTCATCATGAATATGTTTATTTGCTTTCCGTTTTTATTTGTTTGTTAAATTCATATTATAATAACTGTTCGGTAAACTGAACAGTTAACGACCATACTTGATAGTCTTATACAGTGGCGGATACCGATTTTTTTACTTGGGGGGGGGGGGGGCGGCACAAGGCTGAGGAGGGTAAACATGTCGTTTTAAAATACACATTATATATATATATATATATATATATATATATATATATATATATATATATATATATATATATATATTAGAAACAAATTTTATTGCAGTCATTACCACATATAACTGACATAGGAAACACCCAAAATATGCCCTAAAGCCACAGTCGCTTCTTAGAAAAAACTTTTTAATATACTTTCAGTATTAGTTTCTGCGCTTTATGGCGTCATTTCCAAGTGCAAATTATTACAAAAACATTACAATGTTTAAACCACATTAAATAATGAAAAGTTTCAAAATTTACCACAAAATAAAAAGAACAGAGAATTTAGAGCCTGAATGCCCTGTGTTCAGCTGTGGCCACATTCATTTCATCCTTTATCATCATAAAGGATGAAACACTTGCCCACAGCTGAACACAGGGCATTCAAACTCTGAATTTAATTCGATTTGTTACTGTTTCTCACTTTGGTCAAATGGGTACATGCAAATCCCTATACAGAGGAAGCCATGGGAAACTGGCATTGGTTGCTCCACATATTTATTATTTTCGAATAATTGGACTATAAGATTGAATAAGACTGACAACTTGAAAACTCAAACAATTGCATAATACGGTCGAAAAATAAGTTTTTTACAATGATGCCCACAGGATTATGATATTAAATGTGCCAAATGAATTAATGGCGACTGTACAAAAAGCTAGGGCATATAGTTCACAAATTAAAAAAAAAAAAAGTTGAAATGTTTCTAATGCTATGGAACAAAACTGCTACGGTGTCGGTCCCTAGTCTTACAAACTACTTAAACTAACTCATTCTAAGGGAACACGCGCACCCATTCCCAGGGGAGGACTCGAACCTCTGGTGGGAGCGGTAGCGTACTCCGCGATGTTGCGTCCCAGATCACACGGCCATTCCCGCGCGGCGCACATGGTTTGATTGTCATTTTCATAAATGTAAAGTTTTTTTTATTTATTTTGTGGTAAATTTTTAAACCTTTCACTATTTAATGTGGCTGAATCATTGTAATAATTTTTGTAATCATAGGCTCTTGAGAATGACGCCATAGTGCACCGAAACTAGTAGTGCATTGGTACTTAGATGGAAGTACATTAATTCGACAAGTGAAGACGATTTTACTTAGTGATGCCAGGAGCAGAAAACATCTGCACTACTTGAAGCACATCCATATATTTCGGAGAAGTGCCAAGATGCTTTTAGTTGAAGCTGCACTGCTTTTGCACATGAGCCTCAGGAACCCAACATAAATGACGCGTAAGAAAAGGCACATAACTTAAACCATTTGTGGATATGTGATTGAATTGTATATTACTTCGAATTCTATTATATATTTTTGATGACGTTACAGTGATCAATGAATGAAATAAATCGCAATTGGCGATCAGTAATAGCTTCACTGTACTAGGTTTCGATGGAATACCAAGGTGCGGCGAATGAAAACTTGTGCCCGGACGGGATTCGACCCGGGATCTTCTGCTTACTAGGCAGACGCGTTGACCACTCCGCTACCGAGGACACAGTAACCAGCCCGACTGCAGAGGACTCTTCCCTGCAGGTCTCCCGCCGCACCCAAATCTCTATTCGCCACACTGTCTCTTTCCTATACCACAGCCTATTTGTTCTGTAATGCCATTACTGATCGCAAATAGCGATTTATTTCATTCATTGATCACTGTAACGTCGTCAAAAATGTATAATTGTATACAAGCCCAGTCTGGGCTCCTGACGACAATTAATTGTTTCTCGATACCTCATAGATTTTTCTCCCTGATGCGGGAATACAGTATTGTGGCTGCGAGAATTACAGACACATTCTAAGACATAAAGAAATCGTGAATTTAGCATTGGAGGGAAGTGTGTGAGGGGAAAAGTCGCAGAGGGAGACCTAGAGACGAATACAGTAAACAGATTCAAATGGATGTGGATTGCCATTATTATGAAGAGATGAAGAGCCTTGTTCAGGATAGAGTAGTGTGGAGAGCTGCATCAAACCAGTCTCCGGACCGAAGACCATAACAATGAAACGCAAGTGATCACTCCACTCACGTACATCAAACGTGCCGTCTGCAGCGTTATATCTGTTTCTTATTTGTTCATATGGAGTCAACAAATTGATGGATTTTAGATACGTTAGACATAGCACTAATACAATAATAATTGCTCTCGGAAAATAGCCTTACATCAAATTTGATGCATTTTATACCTATTTCATGTATTTTTAGCATCGCTAAAATTCATATGTTCTGCTTCAAATGGAGTATAACAGCTAATCAATATCTACCATGATACTTCTGTTCTTAAGGAACAGACTTTGATGATGGTCCGCAGCTATAAATGTTAAATATACATACATTAATTCGCAATATGCGAGAATTTCGGACTTTTAGCTGCTCTTCTTTAGTTGGTCTATCATAGTAAATATGACAGCCAAAGCAAGCCAAAGATGGTGTAGTTTGTCTCTCCCCGTCGCGGGAGTCACGCTAAATTCGTTCGAGCACTAAGGGAAGTAGGCAACTGTAACATATGTTACAAAATGATAGACCAACTGAAGAAGAGCAGGTAAAAGTCGGAAATTCTCGCATATTGTGAATTAATATCTGTATAGCTGATCAACATCATTTAATACAAAGAACTTCCCACTTAAATAATATCAGTAATATAAACATACCTCTATTTAATATTAAAAAAAGTCAAGTTCGCAGAAATTTTACACTTTAGCTTTTAAAGGTGACCGGTTCAAGTTGGTGCTGAGACAAAAAAGGCCTGCCGGCCGCGCTGGCCGAGGTGACTGAGGCGCTTCAGTCACGGTCTGCACGGCCACTAGGGTCGGGGGTTCGAATCCCCCCTCGGGCATGGATATTTGTGCCGTCGTAGTTCATAAGTAGTTTGATGACCCCGTAGTTAAGTCCCATAAGACTTACAAACATTTGAACATTTTGAACAAAAAGGCCTGATGATGATCTGATGCAAGATCAAAACCGGTCACCTTTAAAAATTTTAGTGTATAATTCCTGTGAACGTCAGTGATTTTTTTTCGTATTAAAGCATTTTGAGAGTTCTCTGTTTTTGCAAAAGAAAAAAATGTTTTCTAAACTCATTAATATCTCTATTTAAAATATTTAAATTCTTTACTGAAACTATTCTGCTTAAATGTATATGGCAGCTTGCTAAATCATACCAAACTCTAGGCGGACTACCATGTGCGTTTTCAATATTGTTCGGTTGTTAAATTTTCTACTGATGTTACATACTTCAGTAGACTTACTTGCTATATTTTTGAGCACCTCTCTTTTATTCATAGGAAAAGTTCCGCATATTGCCTCACGGTGGAACACTGGCTCAGATTCCACGGGTGGCGGGCTTGCGTGACGCCGGCCGCGGTGGCCGAGGGGACTGAGGCGCTTCAGTACGGTCTGCACGGCCACTACGGTCGGGGGTTCGAATCCCCCCTAGGGCATGGATATTTGTGCCGTCCTAGTTCGTAAGTAGTTCATAAGTAGTTTGTAAGTTTAGGAACTGATGACCCCGTAGTTAAGTTCCATAGACTCTACAAACATTTGAACATTTTGCTTGCGTGACAGTCGATTCACGTGGCGTGATTCGGGACATCACGGGACATGTAAATTGAGTTTACCAGGCCGAGATTAGAAGCACAGTCATCTGAAACTCGTACTGTTGCCATCGATTCGGCGTGCCACGTGGATTCACTTATAACTGACAATTTCCAGCCGCGGCGGATTAGCCGCGCACGCTGGGGCGCCGTGCTGCGGTGCGCGCGGCCGTTCGCCGTAGGGGATTCGAATCCCCTCTCGGGCATGGGTGTTTATGTTGTCCTTAGGTTAGTTTATGTGGTGTCGCACAAGTTCATAGTGCGCGCCACCTACTTTCGCCGCGCGCCGCCATGCACGCACGGCGCGGCGTTCTTACGACGACAGCCACGAGCGCCTTCTGCTGCAACTCCGCTCGTGGCCACCACTGAAAGACTTGACTTGGGACTGAGATAGGAACCAGTTAAGACCTTCGGAATCTGATAGGCACCAGTGAAGACTTTGCTATTAAACAGGCACTAGGCAGACCTCTAGCTCAACTATGTATCAGCTATGTAAAAGTTAAGTATTGTATAAATTCTGTGCAATATATATTTCGTTCTAATTTACTCTAGTGTTTCCAGTTTCTGGCTGCTCCCCTCCGTACCTGCACCAGCGTGCTATCTTTATTCCTGTGTCGGTCTCATTCCACTCGGCCACCGACACCTACGACGGAAACGAGACACAAAAGCGGCGACGAGGCTGGGACACAAAAGTTTACCTTCGTCCAAGTAGTTTGTAAGCTACGGACTAATAACCAAGCAGTTGAGTCCTATAGTTTTACGAAAATTTTGAACAATCTCCTTCTACTTAATTACTAATGTAATCTCCCGTATTTCACATAAAACAGGCTGCTCGGCGAGCAGGAGCGCACACGAACGCTCACTACTAGACTTGCGCATAATAGTTCGTGATCGGGAGCGCTCACTTTAGTCACTCTGCCGCGAAGTAGTTCGTTCTTTTAGTTCGTCTGCTCCCAGTGACGGCTGAGCGGCGTGGTCTGCGCATGCAGGTGGAGGGAGAAGTTCCCCCACCTAGCTGCTTCATGCGCTTGCTGTGTGAGCCGCTAACGATATCACGCAAACCAAAAGAAACAGTTTGTGGATAATTTCTCGCGTTTAAGTTTAGAGTTATCTCTATATCTTGGCATTATGGAATTTATTAGTCAGATATTGTAGAGTGCAAAATACTTCCAAACAGAAATTTTGTAGAACTGAACTATGTAATCTAGCAGGCAGACGCTCACCTCGAAATGGCTCTCATCAGCAGAAGGCAAACACGTGATTTTTAATTGTGATGTGCGCCCTCTCGCTATTGCCCGTTGCTCTTCGGAACAGAATCCAAGGAACTAAGAAACGAGATATGTTTGGCATTATAGTTCGTGACCAATAACGCATGTTTTAGTTCGCGACCGATTGCACATATTTTAGTTCGTGACCGATAGCGCATAACTTAGTTCGCGACCGGTAGCTCTCCTTTTAGTTCTCAGCTCGGCCGCGAAGTAGGTCGCACTTTTTAGTTCGTCCGCTCTCTTTGGCTTTTGCTACCGCTACTAAAAGAGCTCTTTCTTTTGTTATGACAGCTTTTTTATATAATGATCAGTGTTGCCCAAGCGTGTGCTATTACCCGTATTTTTGGGCAATTAGACATCAAACACTTAAGCAAATAAACAGTTATTTACATGAATGGGTGATACAATGATATTCAATTACTGTGCATACAGAGTACTCGTATTTTATTTTTAAAATGGATTTCTTTATTTAATAGGTCATTGAAGGAACATTACCTACAAATCACGCGATGCTGCGCGCTCTCGTGTCGTCTCGCTGTTGCCCGTCAGTCTTCGGAAAAGGAGCGGACGAACTAAGAGGCGAGGGATGTACGAACTAGTTCGCGTAGTTCGCCTGTGGGAGCACTCTTCCGAACTAGTTCGTTCGCGAACTACACAAGACTACTCCAGCTCGGAGCTGCGGTGGTGGGGGTAGCTCACGTCACACACGCTACTCGGCCGCGAAAAGTAAACAGACGCCTTCGTTTAGTCCTCGCTAATGTGTAGTTGTGACAGCAACAAAAATCTCTAGTGGCGAAAGCCCAGTGCCTGCTACTTTAGAGCCAGCCCACGCAGTACAATGTACTGTAGCAATTTTTGCCTCAATTAGTAATTCTGACATCTTGAACCCCTTGATTTGACAAAAAAGAAAGAAAGAAGAGAACCTACAGCCCATCTCTTCGCTTGTGTCTCTCACAATATTTGTGAAGAAGCAAATAGCTTCCATATTTTTCTAGCACTGTCTCCATAAATTGAAAACAGTATTTGTGCCATTTTTGTGATAAATACCTGATCGACCGTTGTACCACTTATTGTTGCCAGTGTTTAACGAGTTACTGTATGTCAACATTTATGACAGGCGGGTAAGTCTAGTTATTGACAATTAAGATGGTGTGTTACTAATACGCCCGAAGTAAGTTATTACGCCTAAAACCAAAAGTAACATTTCTTTGAACTTAAATGAGAGACTTACTTTTCTTGAAGACAATTCGTTGTAAAATCCATATCGCCATATTTACGATTAACATCGTGGAAACTGCGTGGAGTTCAGCGTGATAAATCAATCAAAATCTGACTTCTTTTGCTACTCTAACAACAACTTCTAGGGTCAATGACATCTTCATTAACAAATAATGGGAAAATTCGTTATACATTTCATAAGAAATACTCCTACCTTGATTACATGAAACAGGAATTTAAAAATGTAAAATAATAGCACCATAAAATGCTTCCCTAAATTCCGTCGACATTTAGGGTCACGTCGCTTTTAAATTATTTATAATAAAGACAACTCAGCGATGAGGATTGGCCAGGTGTCACGTGTCCCGCATTTTCAGGGAGAAGAGTGTCAGCCTCAGTCGTAGGCTAGCTACTTCAGAAACAGTTGTTTGAAGCGTAGCTAGGGCTGGGCAAATGATACTCGCGTTCGAACATGTTCGGGATATCCCGATACAGCGGAGAACTCGATACAGTATCAAACTGTGCGAACACTCAGATAATAAATGACTGGCGCTGCGTAACTGCCAACGATAAGCGGGAAATTTTGAAGTTAGTGGGCTATCGCTTTGCTCAGAACTAATGTCATAGAAAGTACAATTACATGTAAAGTAAAAGAAGGTCAGTACTATGAAAAATTGCATATTCTGTTTAAAACAGTGCATACTTTATGTAACGTGTGTGGTGTCACTGAAAGATATGATCCATTGATAAACAAAATATCTGCTACTAGAACAGAACTACTGCACCTCATTACTGACGGCTAACATTCAAAGGAAAAAAAATGTGAATCCTTCTTAAGCAGAAATTACATTTAATGTGATTATAAGAGATAGGTTACAAATGACCATTCCATTCCTTGTTCATATGGTACAGTGACATAAAAATATTACCACCTTTTTATCGCATTGAAAACAAGATTAAAAGAGATGAAATAGGGAAAATATTAGAAATTTAATAGCCAATAAAGGAAATAAAATAAACCGATTGCGACCTCTGAATAAACGTTGCACGAGCAGCTGTGTACGTAGTATCAACAGACGTCGCTAGATCGTAGCACTAGAATTTTAAATCGCGATTGGTATCGTTTGCTTATAGTCTATATTCGCTACTGTTTTTACTTATGACCTGCATTCTAGAAGCGACTATAGTCGAAATTTCACACTTATCAATCCCTATAGTACATTAATGAAACCCTATCTTAGTTATAAATCGTACACTGCACAGCATAGAAAAGATATTGTTGTAAATCGTAGAGACAGTACCTCCTGACATTGCTAGATAGCGTCGTGATCGAATGTTCGAACATTTCCCGAGATTTCCCGAGCTGTTACGTAAATTGTTCGAACAGTTTGAGTCATGTTCAAACCCAGCTCTGAGTGTAGCGCGGCTGCGGTTTCTCGTGACGTCACAGGCCGACCGGCTGCCTCGCTTGCACATGCGCTCGTCGCAGCCTCAGCCGCGTGGAGTGCCGCATTCGACAGCTGAACAGCTGTCTGCCGCAGAAGCTGCGGCGCGTGAGCAGGCGAGCGCTACCTAGCTCGCGGGGGAGCGCGTCAGCTGGAACAGCTGGTATGTATGTAGAGTTCTAAACTCTGCGAAGACAAATCTTGTTTATCGATGTACTACTGAAATACTTGATACCGTTTATCAGAAATGCTATACCATGAGAAACGAAATTAATAATAAGTTCTCTTATATTAAAGTAATGCGATAATTGCCCTATACTAAGAACATTACTAAAGAACGAGCGCTTACTAATGCACAAATAACTAGGGATGGGCTATGATCGCTCTCGAGGAACACGCGACGCCACAGGGTATATTACACCGAGCGTAATTGGTCGCTAGTCGCTGGTGTCTGTTGTCGCTCGGCGTATGGCGACGCAGCGACTTCAGACGCTAGCGTCTTCGTAGAAACAATTGAAACGTGACGTAGCATATAACACATTATTTTGGAGGTTAGGTGATTACAAACAGTTCTGTTTCCCGCAAAACAAAATATGAAGTGGAATTGTAATCAAATTTCTGGAAATTTATCGAATTTTTCCATTATTATAAGGCATTAAAATGATTATTTAAATACTAAACTTAAAGACACTCAATTTAACCAACTGTTTGGCGAATGACGAATTGAACACTGGAAGTCTCTTGAGCGATATGGATACGAAACACCTCAAAACAATAAAATGTGCCATCTTCATGATATTTCTGTAGGCCGAAGGATGTCCACACAATAATTCTCTCAAAAGATTTTCAGAAGCATTATATTTATCCCTCCTCCCAATCGACTTTCTTATCCATTTTCCTTTATTTCTTCCTACATTTCCACTTTTGGTAGATTGTTCTTTTAAGACTTTTGCGAGAAACACAAAAGACATTTTGACTCGACTGGTGGCTACTTTATAAGCTCCTGTATATGACACAGGGCGACCAACATTTGCGAGCGACCAAAAGCGCCAGCGACCAGCGTCTAAAGTAGCCCACCCTTCAACTTGAGACGCTCGCGTTTCGGAGCAGCGACTTTGTTCGCTGTCCTTGTTTACACGGAGCGAATTTAGCAGCTGCGTCCAAATACGCCAGCGACTAGCGACCAGATACGCTCCGTGTAATATACCCTCAAGGCAATTTCTCGAGAAATTCTCGAGTACTCTCCAGAAGTTGTCGACAATGCTGCTCTACAATGAAACATTGCGACAGTGCAGTCGTAATCGTCGTCTTCCGTACGTGCAAGGAAGAAACTGAATTATTTATATTATTAGTAGCGGTAGAATGTTTCGCAGAAGACAAAAATCATTATTATTAAAACACGTATCTTATATGCACCAAGAACTTCATTGCTACCAAAAACCAATATGCATTCCGCATGTATTTATACTTACGTGAGACTAAAATGCTACAACATGGTACATCCAAAAAATCGTTACATACGTTTACTAACTGTAGAACAAAATTCGACAGAGCTTACAGTATTAGCCAGCGTTACGCACCTAATCTTCCGTCCTTATTTCAGCTTAAAGCTCTCGTACTTTACCCACAGCCACCACAATTTACAACTACAGTACTGACTGTTGGTTGTTATGTCCTCATTCTGTTCAAAAGTTTGGATAGTGATAATTTTGATGCATGTTGGAAGTTATGACAGCCAAATTAAAAATTACTGTTTTCCGATACTCGCGGACTGTTTCGGCCACTATTGAACCTTTTTACCGAATTTCCTTTTAACGTAGTTTGAATGGATAATATACATAGTAGCTCGGTATTTTATCTGACTTTTATTAATATACGAATGCACTTTTGTATCCATGAACTTGTCTGTTTGATTGCTAGATATGTGTAATTTTAAATGTCTTACCCAGCCTGTTGTATTTTTTTGCTACAATGTGGAACTTAGCAACAGATATCTCCATCCTCCGTAAAGTACTGCCAGCTCCGTGACCTCAGTTTTCGTGTATCCACTGCCCGTATTTTAATGATAATCACACGAGCTGCGAGCGTTGCAAAAACCCGCAGCGCGTGGCGTGGTGCGCTGCCCCAGTCAACCGTCGCATAGCGGCACGCGCTACAGCGCCGATTCTCGTGAGCTTCTCGAGAACTGCTCGAGCGCCGGCAGCTCGAGAAATTCTCGGTGCGCTCGAGTCACCGCGCCTCACACTCCCATCCCTACAAATAACATGCCTGCCCATTGCTCTCCTCCATACCACATATCAATTGTATTTCATAATCGTCTTTATCACAGACAGGGTATAATCGAAAATCTGAATCATTAAGTCGATCCATGAGCAGGTCTAAAATGAAGTTTTGAATACGAGAGAGTCCTTGAATTCAAAACCACTCTATCGAATGTACAAATGTTTGTAATCCTAAGGGACCAAACATTTGTGGCCATCAGTCCCTAGACTTAGAAAGTACTTGAACTAACTTGTACTAAGGACAAACACACACCCGTGCCCAAGGGAGGACCCGAACCTCCAGCGCGAGCGACCACGCGATCCTTACGTGGCGCTCCAGACTAAACGGCCATTCCTGCGCGACAAAACCAGTCTATTGCTGGCTGCGTAACGATTACCAGATGTTCACCGTATCCGCGGGTATTGACGGGTACACGGAACGTCCTTAATGGCGTATTCTCATGCGATGGAGCTGATTTTCTCTTGTTCCGATGATACTGATTCATGTTGATTTATCACCTTGCTGTTCTAACCTGACGGGCCGTTTGGGTAAATAAATAGTTTGTTTCGTGCCACCCATGCTTTGTTGTAAGAGGTGATAGAGAAGCATCTGTTGAAACTTCAATTTCCATATAAAGGGTGAAATCAGGAAGAAAGGTACAGGCTTTGAGGGGTGACACTACTGGTGGTTGTGAACAATTAACTTTTAATAAATTATGCTCTTTTCTTTACCATTTTTGGGTAAACCAATGAAAATAACTAAGAACTGGAAAGTGCAGATGATAGTAAATCAAGACATTGTATTGTTATGATTTGTTTAACTGTGTAATTTTCCGATGTTCGAACAGTTCAACGCCAATTTCAATGCAGTTTGCTGCTCTTGCAGACAGGTGTTTTGCCGATCGGAGATCACTTGTGCATTTCTTTACTTGCGCACAAGCCTGTACAACACGAGCAAGAGGCCGGCCGCGGTGGCCGAGGGGACTGAGGCGCTCCAGTCACGGTCTGCACGGCCGCTACGGTCGGGGGTTCGAATCCCCCTCGGGCATGGATATTTGTGCTGTCCTTAGGTTTTGCTAGTTCATAAGTAGTTTGTAAGTTTAGGGACTAATGACCCCGTAGTTAAGTCCCATAAGCTATACAAACATTTTTGAACGAGCAAGAGGTCTTGTGTCCAGTCAGCGCTTGTACACTTTGCTCTTCAGCCACCACCACAAACAGAAATCCAATGGGGTAAGATCGGGTGACCTCGGTGGCCAAGCAATGACTACACGGCCACCGATCCAACTACCAGGATACGATGTGTTGAGATACCGTGTCACTGACCGTACAGAATGTGTATGAACTCGGTCATGCTGATAATACGTACGAGATCGTGTTGCCAAAGGGATACCCTCCACTATTATGGTAACACATTTTAAGAAAACCAAGATTCCGTGTCCCATTAAGACGGTTATCTAAAACAACTGGACCGATAAACTGGTTGTCAATAATAGCGCACCACACGTCGACTAACAAGCGTCGCTGAAAATTCGTTTTCGCAGTAGCGTGCACATTTTCATCTGTCCAAATATGAGAGATGCGCCTGTTGTTGATTCCTTTGCTGGTAAATGATGAGACATCAGTGAACATAATACGTGGAATTAATCGATCACTGGCAATGATCCATTAACAAAAACCTTGCCGGACGCAGACTCTCCTCCATGCAGTGTTGTACAATCTGCCAATGAAATGGATACAGACCATATTCGTGTAGTGTGCGTATCACTCGTGTTTGTAAAATACCAAGCTGAGCAGCAATTCTTCTAGAGCTACTAGTTGAGCTGCGTTCCACTACTTCGATAATATTCTCAACTTCGTTAAGGGTTTGTTGTACGAGACGTTCAGATACAACATTAACGCTGGGAAGCGTACCAGGCTCACGCAATTCGTGAAACACCCTGCTAAACTACTTGCTATCCGGCACTCTGCGATTCGGAAATCGTTGTTGGTATACTCGCTCAGCAGGTCTGGAATTCCCTTTGAATGAACCATTAAACAAATATCATGTCAGCGTACTCTGCATTTGTAAAGATCCGCGGCAATTTCACTACACTAAACTGTATTCTTTGTTCTCGTAACAACATTGTAGAGCCTTGCACAACGACAAACACTGTCGGACTGAAACTTGAGGTAAACAAATGCACCATGCGCAAGCGAACCGGGTACTGACCGGCCGCCATGTCATCCTCTGCCCTAAGGCGTCACCGGATGGGGTATGGAGGGGGACGTAGTCAGCATCCCGCACTGCCGGCCGTTGTGTCAGTTTTCGTGATCAGAGCCGCTACTTTTCAAGTTGCTCCTCGGTTGGTCTCACAAGGGCTCAGTGCACCTCGCTTGCCAACAGCGCTCGGTTAGGCAAGCCAGACAGTGATCAACTTCGTTGATCTAACGTGAACCGGTGTATCCACTGCGGAACGACCGTTGGCTTATCCGGAAAAAGGCACACGTTTATTAGAAGTTATTTCATATAAATATACCAATGTGCTGCTACTTTATAGTGTTATATGATTTTGTGATTGCTCTATTTCAGCTAAATTGCCACATCAGAAAATCTGCGAAATACCTAAGTAAAAAATTTTCATATCGAAAAACAAGCCTATCATTAGAAGTATATGTACATAAAAACAAAACGGTGAGTATTATATAAAAATTTATGTATTTTCACTGTAGTATTGTCTGATTATGGTAATTTAGCTGAAACATAATACAATAAAAAACTATAAAATAGCAGCACATTGCTATATTTATATGTTGTCTCTCAGAGAAATTTTCTGCGCTGAGGGCCCATTGGATGGAAAAATTAAGTTTTGTGTGTGTGTGTGTGTGTGTGTGTGTGTGTGTGTGTGTGTGTGTGCGTGTGTAAGACTCAGCAGTAGTTTTATAAGCCCTCAAGGCATATACGCCGGCCGCGGTGGCCGAGGGGACTGAGGCGCTCCAGTCACGGTCTGCACGGCCACTACGGTCGGGGATTCGAATCCCCCCTCGGGCATGGATATTTGTGCCGTCCTTAGGATAAGCTAGTTGATAAGTAGTTCGTAAGTTTAGGGACTGATGACCCCCGTAGTTAAGTCCCATAAGCTATACAAACATCTGAACATTTTTTTTTGAAGGCATGTACCTTTCGTCCGACTCACCCAATAACGAAAAAAATGTTCAAATGTTTGTTAAGCTTATGAGACTTAACTACGGGGTCATCAGTCCCTAAACTTATAAACTACTTATGAACTACCTTATACTAAAGACGGCACAAATATCCATGCCCGAGGGGGGATTCGAACCCCCGACCGTAGTGGCCGTGCAGACCGTGACTGGAGCGCCTCAGTCTCCTCGGCCACCGCGGCCGGCCACCCAATAACGAAGCGTTTACAAAGACTTTTCAACTTTGTGAAATATTTGTCTGCTTGTTAAACTGACAAAACAACAAAATCTCTTCATAACCAACCACTAAAATGTTTACTTGGTTTTCTCGACTTGTTTCGGAGACTCAGACTCATCTGTAGAAGAAAGTCTTAAATTTTTTGGCAGGTACTTAGCTCTCAGATCATCAACCATCTTTAAAGAACTTTTCTTCGCAGACTTGAGCGAACATATTATGCGAGAATGTTACGAAACTGCATGACGCGATTGCGTCACATATCTGCATTGTAAATTTTAAGGTCTCTGATCTGAACCTCCCAAACACTGAACGTTTCATCAATAGCAACAGTGATATGAAACTCTGCGTGCATGCTAGCAGAGCTTGCGGTGAATATAGAGCAGATAGTATTTTGAACAGAAACTAGAAAATGTCAACTCCCATTTACTATCTCGGAAAATAGCCAATGCACTTGCGCTATGGAACATGTGCTGTCAATGTGCGACGGGCGCACTACTTATGGCGATCTCGTACTTTTCCACCTCGCTATTTACATTTGTTTCTCGCTTCATCCGGATTCTCTTTTCTCTTCACTATTTCGGACATAAATCAATTTTGCACTACTTTCCCTACCCACATTTGAAACAAGTTTATTTGTTACCACATCCAAAAAACCATAACAGAAAAGAAAATCCTGTTGGATGAAACACTTCCCCATTAACACCTCCTCCACAAAACATCGATTTTAATGCCCAAATCAGCAAAATACGACAATTCCTACTACTCTCTGAGATTACACACACACATTCAAACAAAATCATTAAGTCTGGAAACCGCGGTGGAGTGGTCGAGAGTTCCAAGGCGCCTCGCTGCGGATCGCGTGGTTGCTCGTTGTCGGAGTTTCGAGTCCTCCCTGGGGCACGGATGTGAGTTTTGTTCTTAGATTAGTTTTTTAAGTAGTACGTAGACTTGCAAATTACTTAAACGAACTTACACCTACCCATGCCCGAGGAAGGACTCGAAACTCTGGCGGGAACGATCGCCCAACACGTAACATGACGCCTTAGACCACGCGGCAATTCTGCATGGCGCGAAGCCGTGTGGATTCAGCCAGTGACCAGGTTGGACGAACACTATGAAAACTGCGAGACTATAGAATGTGAGCAACCTATATTATTTTCATTAAAACAGAGAGAAGTGTTTGTAATCTGTTGAGACTATCATCAAAAATGTAATTTACGGGTATAGAATCCGATAATGATGCCCTAAAATTAAGGGCGAAACGCGTGTGGTGGAAATAAAAGAAATTCAACAAGAAAACGGCTGTTTCATTTCCGAAAACTAACACATTTGAAAAGTACAGCGCCACAGAATATTGTTTGTCAAGGTGAAGTATGATGAAGAGGGTGATATATGTGAAACCTGAGCTTCTCCCGGCGTGTAGAATATTCATAACACAGGTATACTGGAGGGTGACAGGATCGACAAGCCGCGACAGAATAGCCGTGCGCACTAAGGTGCCCTGCTGCGGTGCGCGCGGCCGTTCGCCGCCGGGGGTTGGAGTCCTCCCTCGGGCATGGGTCTTTGTGTTGTCCTTAGCATAAGTTACTGTAAGTTAGTGTAAGTAGTTTATAAGCCTAGGGACTGATTAACAACGTAGTTAAGTCCCTTGGATTTACAAACATTTGAACATTTTAGAATCGACAATAGCAGATACTTCGACTGGAAGACACCCAGCCATTTTCAGGGCAACTGCAGAGAGAGAGAGGGAGCTCTGACCATGGACATTTAATACTTCGGCATTCAATGAAAATAGCAAAGATACCACGAACAAATAAGCAACAGCGCCATCACACAACTAAAGATGAAAAATGTCAGAAGTATCGACATTAAATTGTGGGAGAAGTGGAGGAGCTGCGGTGGAGTAGCCGAGCGGTCTAAGGCGCCTCGCTGCGGAGCGCGCGGTTGCTCGCCGTGGAGGTTCGAGTCCTCCCTGGGGCATGGGTGTGTGTGTTGTCCTTAGGTTAGTTTACCTAGGTTTAAATAGTTTGTAACCTACGGACTGATGACCACGCGGTTTGGTCCGATAGATTTACAAACATTTGAACATCCTGAGTTGTAGGATTAAAATGTTGAAATGTTTGTAATTCTATGGGACAAAAAATACGTTGGTCATCAGTCCCTAGTCTTACAAACTACTTAAACTAACCTAAGAACACTATACACATCCATGCCCGAGGGAGGATTCGAACCTCCGACGTGGGAGGCCGCGCCATCGGAACGTGGCTATTCCCGCGAGGCTTGTTCGATTACACCATCCAAGAATATTCATTCCCAAAGAAGTGAACTTGTCAGGTATTTATATTGTTTCATTTTTCACTGCATACTGATTCCATAGGTCAGTACATTATTAAATACAAACAAAGCATACACAAATGCTAAAAATTTTGAATCACTCTCTTGCAAAGGTATTAAATATAAGGAGAGGAACTGAATTAAAATTTGTGTTGTGGCCAGGATTCGAACCTAGGACTTTGTGCTTACTAGGTAGGCGCCTTAGACCTCTCAGGTAACGCAGCATTACAGACAAAGAGACTACATGGATTGTCTTCAAGCACGTCTCCCTCCACACCTCATACTTTAATTCTGCCTCAGTGTTACCTGTGAAATACGCATCAAATTGCCAAAGCTCCCCTATATTGTAATGGCACCCCAGCAAAGAACGTGAATGAGAACAATCCAGCCTTGTTCCTCAGGCAGAGTTGATATAAATAATAACAATAATTCAGTTTCTTGAGACAAGTATTGTCTCGTTATAGCAATGGTATGAAATATAAGGAGAGGCATTGAATTAAAATTAGTGCTGTTGCCGGGATTCGATTATTTTTGATATTTATTTTTCCTCTGCCTGAGAAACAAGGCGGGATTGTTCCCATTCACGTTCTTTGCTGGAGTGCTATTCCAATATTGGGGAGGCTTGGCAGTTTGATGCCGGCCCCGGTGGCCGAGGTGACTGAGGCGCTCCAGTCACGGTCAGCACGGCCACTGCGGTCGGGGGTTCGAATCCCCCCTCGGGCATGGATATTTGTGCCGTCCTAGTTCGTAAGTAGTTCATAAGTAGTTTGTAAGTTTAGGGACTGATGACCCCGTAGTTAAGTCCCATAAGCTTAACAAACATTTGAACATTTTTGGCAGTTTGATACGTATTTCACAGGGAACATTGAGGCAGAATTAAGGTAAGCGGTGTGGAGGGAGACGTGCTGTAAGACAGTCCGTGTAGTCACTTGCTCCATAACACTATATTAGCTGAGCGGTCTGCAGCGCCTGCCTAGTAAGCAGGAGGTCCTGGGTTTGAATCCCAGCCACAGCACAAATTTTAATTCAATGCCTCTCCTTATATTTAATACCTCTCGTATAACGAAATAGTGTTCGTCTCAAGGAACTGAATTATTTTTGACACTCACTTTCAGTTTCCTAGCATTAACGAACAACCTACGATGAAAATCCTGTTCTATGTATCGATACACCCAAGAAGTTTTTGTGTCTTTCCTTACTTCTACAGGTACTAGTAAAACATCACAACATTCCTCTCATCACTGTAACTGTTCGTTATATAGGGGGTTCTTGAAGGGAGTGACCAAGCAAGTTTTCTAACTCCAACCTGGAAGTTGCGCACGAGTGCTAATCGACCCGAGTGCGGACAGCCGTCGATTACATCGCATAGTTGGCACATGACAGTCCTCCCTGCCACGAGTTCGAATCGACCAGTGTCCGGACGGCCAATGTTTTTCAAAGCGGCTGATCGTTAACTTCTAATAGAGCTCTTCCAACGTTGTGTTATTTAGTTACAAACTATTCTTGATACATGTAACTGAGGTATACTTTACATTCCCAGCTAACGGCGTTAGCTATGATCCTCAAAATTGAATCCGTGTTATCGAAGCTGAAGTGAGTAACTCAGAGCATCCTCCTGTGTGTTCAGTTTCATCTCTGTAACAACACGAGGTTACAGATGTTGGTTATATATTACTCTGCACCCCAACTGTTTTAATGTTACTTTTGTGTGCTTTCTCAGGATCAAATACTTCGAATTGATCAGGTCAGCTTTGTTCTGCTACTATGTTCACACCAAATAGAGTCCTAAAAAAAGTGTCGATTGGATAATATTATTTTTCTCCGCAAGCAATTAACAAATTGTATTTCAGATTTTCGGAGAAACAGAAAACGAGTTCTGAGTATATGTGTGACTGAACAGCATTATGAATAATTGGCGATTTGAATTAATGACGCACCACTTAACGATGTGCGTGCAATGGCAAATTGTAGACCTTTGGATAGATGGAAATTAACTCACTCTTTCCACTTAACGAATGGTTGATTAACGGAGGTCACTTTTATAGTAGTGGCACGTGATGCCGGCTTTAATTTTCGATGCCCTCATAAAGTCTGAAGTAGAAATGCTGTCATTTTTTTAGTGGAAGGAAGAAATGATTAATACCATAACTCATATTTTAGGATATATACTTTTGTGTCCCAGCCTCGTCGCCGCTTTTGGTCTCGTTTCCTGCGTAGGTGTTGGTGGCCGAGTGGAATGAGACCGACACAGGAATAAAGATAGCACGCTGGTGCAGGTACGGAGGGGAGCAGCCAGAAACTAGAAACACTAGAGCAAATTAGAACGAGATATATATTGAACAGAATTTATACAATACTTAACTTTTACATAGTTGTGTACTGCAGAAGGCTGATACATAGTTTAGCTAGAGGCCTGCCTAGTGCCTATACTATAGCCAAGTCTTCACTGGTGCCTATCTGATTCCGAAGGTCCTAACTGGTTGCTATCTCAGTCCCAAGTGAATGATGTTCAGTGGTGGCCACGAGCGGAGTTGTAACAGAGGGCGCTCGTGGCCGACGTCGCAAGAACGCCGCACCGTGCGTGCATGGCGGCGCGCGGCGAAAGTAGGTGGCGCGCACTTTGGACTTGTGCGACACCACATATACTAAATCGTTTTCCATTACAATATTCGTAGTAAAGACAACCACTCGTCAGGGGTTCGAATCACCCCTCGGGCATGGATGTGTGTGTCGTCTTTGGTATAAGGTAGTTCATAAGTAGTTTGTAAGTTTAGAGACTGATGACCCCGCAATTGAGTCCCTTAAGCTTCACAAACATTTGAACATTTGACAACCACTAACATTTCGAGTTTCGATCAGCAGTAGAAACGAGCTATGTGCTGCAGAATTTTAATACATTTTAACGTTTTTACATCCTGCAAGACCAGCTTTTTTCGCAGGTGCCAAATTGTTATGGGTGACGTTATGATCTAAAATTATAGAAGGTAATGAGAGTTTTCCTTCGTTATCCACGTCCAATAGAAGCTTGTTAGTGAGATTCAAACAACAGATTTATTTTGGATTTACTTGGGTCTGGGAAGAAGTAAATTTCGGAATTCCTGATTAGATTATTTCTCGTGTGCTTCATAAGAGGTGCGTTATACAAATTCTTAATAACGCTTCGAAAATTACGTATTATTAGGTATATATGAACAGAAGTTATTTTTACATGGCTGTATGCTGCATGTAGTTGACGGTTCCTCAACCAATAAGACGCTGTGTTTTGTAAGTGTACTAAGTACTTTACAAAATGTTCAAATGTTTGTTAAGCTTATGGGACTTAACTACTTGGTTATCAGTCCCTAAACTTACAAACTACTTAACAACTAGCTTATCCTAAGGACGGCACAAATATCCATGCCCGAGGGGGGATTCGAACCCCCGACCGTAGTGGCCGTGCAGACCGTGACTGAAGCGCCTCAGTCCCCTCGGCCACCGCGGCCGGCAGTACTTTACACAGTCACTACATTTTTCAAGACATAAAAACTAGTTTTCATACTCTTACGGTATTGAACCCATCAAAAATATTTATATTTCCGATTTCGACGAGTAAAGCAGCAGTGTATAGGTACTCCTTCAGTTTTCTTCCCATCGATATAGGTGGCGAATTGGCTAGCACACTGTATTTCCATTCGGGAGGACAACGTTTCAAATCCACGTCCGTCCATCCAGATTTATATTTCGCGATTTTTTATTTTTGCTCGCGATACATTTCGGCCGTGAAGGTTTCTTTGAAAGGGCACGGACGATTTCGCAACCACAGTTAGAGTTCGTGCTCCGTCTCTAATGGCATCTGTGTCAACGGAACGTTAAACCCTGATCATTATTTCTCCCTTTGATTTTCACAGCAGGAGTTACTCGTTTGAGATTCACGAGAACGACACGATCTCTTACGCGGAAGAGCAGGCATCATTACAAGGAGGAAAGGAGGACAACAGAAGAGAACAAGATTATCCTACCCCTTAATCATGAAGGTAAACCTTTTTCGGAGATTGGGAAACTTGTAGAAAGAAAGTAAGCACAAGTGCAGAGCGTCAGATAAATGCGAGGTCGAACTTTCCACTCAACTAGACAAAGACGGAGCTGGTTGTGGAACTTCAGTTCCAAAGAACAGAGATAACCCAGTTACTGCTACTCTCTCTTCTGAAACTGTGTCATCTTGAGTGCGATATATGCACTCGTACTGGATATCCTTAGGCAACCCAGAAAGAAACGTTACGTTAAAAAGGTGATCGTCGCCAAGTACTTATTTTTGGAACAAGATACCTACAAATGACAATGAATCTAATCTACTGCATAATTATGGCCATACAGTCGATATGCAGAAGGACAGACACATAGTGTCATGTAGCAGAGCATACAGTGGACAGAGGGACGATGTATTGAAGAGGCATATTTCGGGCATCGGGCGCAGAAACGAACCTTCATACACTCACATACAAAGCTTTTACTCTACAGGAAGCTGCTGTAGAGAACTTGTAAAATTATTCCTTCTAGATAAACAAATGTTAGACTGTACATATAACGGTATTTTGTTCCACGCCAGAGACGTAACAAGGAGCTAGATGCAGTATGTTATGGATTTGTAAGTATAAATATGTTCACGAAAGAAATAACTTATCCCGACGAACAATTTAATATGTCACTAAAAGTTTGCTTTTGATGTACAACTCGCGCATTTCGCATATGTATACTTTTGAAAAATATAGGACAATTCAAAAGTAGAAAGCAATACCTTCTTCTGTTTTTAACAGTTGTAGCTTTTTATTCGTGACACTGTGAAACAGCGGCAAGTGCCGGACTATACTGGGTGGTTGGGAATAACCGTTACAAACGTAGAGGACTTGCAGAACGGAGTGAGAACATTATATTTTGATCAGGAACCCACGTCTGGAAATGTGATCCAGTGTCGGTATGAGCACTTTTTTGACACTGTGAAATAAATCTCTTCTACCGCAAGATCTTTGTTTTCCATATTACGAAAGAATGTAGGACGGAAAAAATAACAACAAAATGTCTAATAAACATTAGCTCTAAAATGCATACCTTCAGAGCTATGAGAAAGTCTTCATCTTTGGTAACGTGAACATCTCTATTCTACTGGTCAAGTGCTCAGAGATATTACGGTACCGGTATATATTTTTGAGCCAAAGTTTACTGGAGATTTTTTTTTTCTTGTTTCCATCCTTATTACGTCTTTTCAAAATATAAAAAGCAAAGAGCTTGCGCAAAAGGGATTTGTTTCACAGTGTGAAAGATAAAGAAGTGCTCATAGCAGCAATGGATTTCATTTGCGGACATGATTTCCTAACAAAAATATTATTTACTCACACTTTTCTACTAGTCCTTCAAGTTTGTAACGGGAATTTCAAAATTCCCTGTAGATCTACTCGTAGTCGTTTTCTTACACACTAGAATCACATTCGGGAAGACGGCTGTTTAAACTCGCCCCAGACCATCCAGACTCAAGTTTTCCGTGATTTTCCTAAATCGCCCCACGCAAATGTTGGGATGGTTCAAAAATGTTCAAATATTGGTAAAGCTTATGGGACTTAAACATGGGGTCATCAGTCCCTAAACTTACAAACTACTTATGAACTAACTTATACTAAACACAACACAAACATCCATGCCCGAGGGAGGATTCGAACCTCCGACGCGGGAGGCCGCGCGTTGCGCAACATGGCGCTCCAGACCGCGCGACCCTTTGAAAGGGCACGGTCGATTTCCTTCCCCATCCTAACCCAAAAATCCGAGCGTGAGCTGCGTCTCTAATAACCACGCTGTCGACAGCACGTTAAACCCTGTTTCCTTACTCCTCCCTTTTCACCATGATTTCGACGGGACGTTACACCATAATCATCGTTCCTTCTTCCTTCGAGTTTTATCCATCACATTTTTAACCTCCGACAGTATCCGTCAACAATAAAAAATACTGTGGTTCAAAGTCGACATTAAAATGAATGTCACAGAGGAAGTAAGTTTAGGTTTTAACGTCCAGTCGACATCGTGGTCAATACGGACGGAGCTCGCGCTCGGAGTTTTGGTTATGGACGAAGGAACGAAATGGGCTGTGCCCTTTCAAAGGAACCATCCCGGCATTTGCCTGGAGTGATTTAGGGAAATCACGGAAAACCTAAATCGAAATCACTCTACTCCATACTTTTGTGGCACTGGCACAGCAACCGCAATGAATATTTTGCTGCCGTGGCGGAGTGGCCGAGCGCAATGAGGTCGTATGCTCCAAAGCGCGAGGCCGTTCCCCGTCGGAGGTTCGAATCCTCCCTCGGGCATGGTTGTTTGTGTTGTCTTTAGTACAAGTTAGTTTATAAGTAGTTTGTACGTTTAGGGACTGATGACCCCGCAGTTAACACCCATAAGCTTAACAAACATTTGAACATTTTGGTGAAAAACAGTCTTGGTTACACAACTACGATGTTTTCCTTATTCAAAGTGACGCGTTTCGTCTCTTCTAGGCATCAGACTTTCTGGGGAAATTACAAACTCCTTTAAAAAACAACAGTTGACTTAAAAATATGTAAAACCGTTGGTGGCAAGACAGCGAGTGTTTAAGTAGATAGAGTTGCTATACTCCAGGAACCAAAATCAAGGACATTTCTGCGAAGTCATACTAATGAGCCTATTACCACCCGCCAAATATACTAAACAACCAGATACCACCCGCCATATACTGAAGAACCCGATACACCCACCATATACTGGAGAACCCGATACCACCTACCAAGTACTGAACAACCCTATATCACCCGTCCACCTTTGACTCATGGCGTCATTTTTACTTCACAGTTCGACGTAAAATACGACAGCAAAATTACGGTCCAAGTCTCGGTAGCTGAATATTCAGGTGAGACAAAGCCAAAGAACGTAAGATACGTACAGCAAAGATTTTGTTAAACAACAGCAGAAAACCCCAATATCCACAGACGATATATTACTGACAGATCCGTAATAACTGTTCGAAACAGCCGAAATATTGCGAACTGTACCATCATATCAGCAGTTTCCAGCGGCTAACGTCAAGGCAGCAAGGAGTAGTAGACTTCTTGATCGAAGAGCGGAAGCAAAACTGAAGTTTAAAAAATTGCAGCCTCCCACTACTTTCGCGGACATTTCTCTCTCCGTCCAGGACACCCGACTTCTAGTATAAAATCGCGGACTGTCCGCGAAATCCTCGACGTATGGCAACCCTCTATGTAGACCGCAGTTGTGACCAGGGAGCGGTTCCTGCGGAAGTATGTAAACGTAGCCTGGTGATGTCACATTCGGTTTCAGCCGTGACTTCGCTGCCTCCCCCCCTCCCACACTCAAGCAATAGCTGCCACATTTATTTTACAGATGTAGTTCATTTGAATTTTAATAAGCCTGACGTCTTCATTAGTTAAGCCACAGATTTCAGTGGTATTTTATTTGTTTAAGTTTTTTCACCACACACCTCCCCCTGAAACGTGACTATGGTCACGTGACCTGTAGCGAAACTAGCTACCATCTTCCCTATAATAAGTATATCTTACAAATGGACTATTTTAAACATTTTAAAGTCTTTCGGTTTTTTTTTTCTTTTTTTAAAGAAGTTTTTAATTTTCCCAGAACGTCTGATGACGCCTAGAAGAGGCTATACGCGTCACGTGTGAATAAGGAAAACAAAAAAAGAAAATTTGAATCTGGATGGCCAGAGGTGGATTTGAACCACCGTCCGGAATGTGAGTACAGTTTGTTAGCACAGCAAATTATTGATGAAGGAGGGGAAGGAAAAAGGATTAGGAAAGAAAGGATTGACAAAGGCTGCATTAGGGCATTGAAATTAAGCAATGGCGACAAGTGAAAAATGTGAGCCGGGCCGAAAGAAAAGACACCACACCAATATGAGAAGTGATACCCCTGCACCACATCGTCGGTGAGCCGGCCGCGATGGCCGAGGGGACTGAGGCGCTCCAGTCACGGTCTGCACGGCCACTACGGTCGGGGGTTCGAATACCCCCTCGGGCATGGATATTTGTGCCGTCCTTAGTCTTAGCTAGTACATAAGTAGTTTGTAAGCTTAGGGGCTGATGACCCCGTAGTTAAGTCCCATAAGCTATACAAACATTTGAACATCGTCGGTGAAATGTAAATAATCATTTCAAAAGTCAGAAGGAGAAGAGAAGGGAAGGCATTGTACCTCCAGTTGGTCCATGCCTGGTACAACCAAACCAGACTCCAGGGTAATGACTGCTTTACCGTCATTTATTTGTTCAGATGTTCGTAGAGATTATGGGACTTAACTACGTAGGGACTGATGACCTCGTAGTTAAGTCCCTTAAGCTTAACAAACATTTAAACATTTATTTATTTATAGTACGGGATGTAATGGATTTATCAGACGCTTTTACGGGCTGTGAGGCCCCGGTAACTCGACAACAGCCAGTTGGCGTTCACGCTAGCCGCAAGGCAGAAGTGTTGACTGCCGCAGGCAGTAGTGGGTAACAAAGCGCGTCGGTAATTTGAGGCCAGCTGCGGAGGCGGCGGCGGAGGCAGAGGCGCGTGAGTCAGATGTGCTCCTGGGGTCGATCCCGCGCTATCGATTTAAGCGGCGGTGGGTGCATTAGTCACCCGCGCTGAAAGCGATAGTAGGGGGCGCAAGGTCACCCGCTAGCACCCTCCTAGCACGATGGCCCTCGTCTCGCCGAGGCTTTGTTGTGGCGCACCCGCTGCAAAAACTCCTCTCTGCCCTTCTGCAGCCTCTCACGTGCTAGAAAAACCGCACCATTTCTCCTACTGCACTGCTCGTGGTATAGTAAATGAAATGCAATCTTCATTACGAGCACAACTGAGAAGGATAACACGCGAACTACTTGATAATAGGCAATATAGACATAATAAATGCAGCACACCTAAATTACGGCTGTATTTTAGAGTCCGATCGAAACATGATTTGCGGCCGAAAGCGAATATTCGGCTTCTCTTCTGGTTTAGGCCGAAACTGAAACTTAATGAAGTTAGAAATCGGTAAATTTACGTTATACCGCAAATCACTAGTTTTCCCAGACTTTGCAAGATCCCTCCCCGTACTAAACATTCTTGAGTGTGTGTAAGCCTAGCCAGGAGTCCGTAGAAGACGACACAAGAGGCGTAAAGATTTACTGGCCTAAAATTTCCACCCGACAGTTGCGAGTGTTAAGTCAACCACTCCTTAAGCTGGACTTCTCAGCCAGGTCATACGAATACCTCGTACCTGTTATTAGTGAAGCTATGTCGTTTTCCCCTCACACTCGTCGTAGCGATCTGCATTAAAAATAATATGCAGTGCAGAGTAGCTCAAAATTACTAAGTTGTTACAAGTGGGTATTCTCCTCAAAATAAAGTCCGGGATCCCAATTAGGATACGTTTATTGCTAACGACGCTATAATATAGAAATAACATTTTTACTTTACCCTAACTCTCATATGTAAGCAATATTGTGGCGCACGGTCACTGCATCACAGACTAAGATTAGCTCCTGTCTCCTACAAACTTGAATCGCATGCAGCCAAGATCTCGTACATACTTCGCAAAATTTCGTTGGATATTCGTATCTCATCGTTAACATTATTTCATTTTCCATTTGTTTATTACAGTAATTATATTTAAGTGAAGTAAAGTTATTTTTATATAGTGCCGTTGACTAACAGGCTTCATTCATGTCAATAAGTGAATTTCAATGAGTGCTGCATAAAGTATATCGAAAAATAATGCCACAGTTTCGATGTTGTGAATGTTTGTGAAGCTTATGGGGCAAGCGTAGCAATTACACCATATGTTTGCTAGTACAGGAGGTCATGGCGTATTACATTTTAGTAAGGTTAGTTTGCGTAAATGGTACGCTGTGACAGGTTTTTGGACAAGTCTTGAGGAGAGGAAGTGGATTACCGAATACATAATATAGAGTGCTATTTTAAAAAAAAATGTACAGCTGTTTATCTCTTCTTATTGAACAAAGTTACCAGAAGGACAATCACTGCGGCCAATGTCCCACTAGTAACTAAACAACGTGTGTTTGATAATATCTTTATTTTGTTCAAAATGTTCAAATGTTTTGTAGCTTATGGGACTTAACAACGGCCAGCCGCGGTGGCCGAGGAGACTAAGGCGCTCCAGTCACGGTCTGCACGGCCACTACGGTCGGGGGTTCGAATGCCCCCTCGGGCATGGATATTTGTGCCGTCCTAGTTCGTAAGTAGCTCATAAGTAGTTTGCAAGTTTAGGGACTGATGACCCCGTAGTTAAGTCCCATAGACTTTACAAACATTTGAACATTTTTGAACTTAACTACGGGGTCATCAGTCCCTAAACTTACAGACTACTTATGAACTAACTAATGCTAAGGACGGCACAAATATCCATGCCCGAGGGGAGATTCGAACCCCCGACCGTAGTGGCCGCGTAGACCGTGACTGGCGCGCAGCAGTCCCTCGGCCACTGCGGCCGGCTTTATTTTGTTTCTGGGCAAAAAGTTACTTGGGATAGACAAGTGACAGAAATGTCATTAATAACGCATACGCATTGAATGTGTGCCTGTCACCTCCTATGACAGAAGCTTTCAGTGTGGATAGGGTGAGGATGTTTGGAATGTGTGGTTTAAGGAGGAACGTGAATAGCAACAGCAGGAGAGAAAGCAGGCAACAACCGTTTGGTGTAGGCAGCAGTGCCCGGAAACACCGCAAGCCTCCTTGGAGCGATGCCTTACTGCTGTTTCGCGTTCCCTGCTTAACTTACATTCAATTCAATTACCAAAGTATTCTGTCAACTCAAATGGAAATTCATGGCGGCGAGAGGACGTTGAGAAAGTTCAAAGAAACATAATCTGCGACAATTTGCAGAACGATGCTACTTCCGCCAATGTGCCTCTCGTGCAACGACCTCCGAGATAAGAGAAATAAAGCCTCACGCAAAAGTTGTGACCACTGTGGCCTTTAGAGCCGTTATTCTAAATTTTATCTGAGCAGTACATGAGGAGAGTTCCAGTAGCTTCTCATAACGTTAGCAGTGGGTTGAGAGAGCTGACAGTACTAAGTTGTATGATATCCACCCTGTGTGAAAGTACGCCAATTTCATTGGAGATGTGTTCTGATTGGCTGCCGCCATGACAGCAAGTACGCGTGGTTGCCAAACTTGACAGGGCATCCGGCCACCCCGTAAATATTAACACGCCAAATACGGATTTAAAAAAGCCAATCCTGCATGTTCGGAAATATGGCCAAAGAGAAAGAAAGAAGAAAGTATGATAGAAAAAGTCTCTCAGAAACACCCCAGTATGCGACTTTTGCACATCCGTATTCAGTATCAACATAACAGTAGTGAAATTAGTGTGCACAGTTCAGGAACCTTCTATTATTATAAAAAGGACTTGTTTCTAAGTGTTATCACCACTCCAGTTCCGGAAACCACAGTTTACGGTTCATGCTGTAACGTGGCATGAGTTTTACGCCATTGGCTCCTCGATTAACACAGGACGACGACATAAATGTTTAACAACGCGTGAACAGTACAGCAAAATGTTGAAATGTTTGTAAATCTATCGGACCAAACTGCGTGGTCATCAGTCCGTAGCTTACAAACTACTTAAACCTAGGTAAACTAACCTAAGGACAACACACACTCATCCATGTCCCAGGGAGGACTCGAACCTCCACGGCGAGCAACCGCGCGCTCCGCAGCGAGACGCTTTAGACCCCTCGGCTACTCCACCGCGGCAACAGAACAGCATTTAAAAAATGTTCAAATGTTTGTAGAGCTTATGGGACTTAACTACGGGGTCATCAGTCCCTAAACTTACAAACTACTTATGAACTAGGTAATACTAAGGACGGCACAAATATCCCCCGACAGTAATGGCCGTGCAGACCATGACTGGCGCGCCGTAGACCGCTCGGCCACCGCGGCAGGCCAGCATTTTATTGTTTAGTGAGTGCAACATTTGGAACAATTCTTTGATTGGAGTGATTGTAAACTGAAGTGCTGCGTGAGAATCGTGTAGTAATTAGATTGCTACTTTCCTGTAGTTTCTACTCGTACGTTGTGTTAATTAAAGTAACTGGAATCGCATAAAAAATCAGAGCGTAATTTTCATGTTTCGACTTTGTTTTCTGGCCTCCTTTCCCGCAGTTGCAGTTACAAATTTTATATAGGATACGATAAATTATCGTCTTTCGCAACTGTATAATTAGTAAAATTAAGACCAGACGCGTTTCACTGTATTTTAAATCATTTCCAGTAGTCAAGTGTAACAACATATTTTTGTTTTAACATTTTTGTATGGTTCTACTGAACTGGACCACGGACAGTTCTCATGCTATGGCTTTATACTATTCTAAATATAATGAATTATTGAAATCACTCTGATTATTGAAATCAGTCTATAGCGCCACGTGATGGATCGCGCAGAGGCTTGAGTCCTACCTCGAGCATGGGAGTGTGTACTGTCCTTAGCATAAGTTAGTTGAAGTAGTTTGTAACTCTATGAACTGATGACCACTGCGGTTTCGTCCCATAGCTTTACAAACATTTGAACATGCTGAACTCCATATGTGAAGAAATCTTCTTTACCAAAGCCAAGAGCATCTCGCCATTTCTGTAGTCTTCCGATATGCGTGTCTCTTTTGTTTTGATTTGATTTTCATGGATCATCTTATAGCACTGTTATTGTCTGTCTGTTGTTCACTTGATGTGTATGTTTTTCTTTGCAGTGTGTGTATGCATGTGCGTGAGGCGGTTTGTATATTTACTTATTATTACTTTCACTTACTTATTATGGCGAGTTCCTGGCGGCTTTGGTAATGAAGATTGGTTCAAATATCAAATGTTCAATTGTTTGTAATATTAAGGGACCAAACGTCTGCGGTCATCGGTCCCTTGACTTAAAACTACTTTAGCTTGTACTCCGGACAACACATACACCCATGCACGAGGGAGGACTCGAACCACCGACCCCAGCGACCGCGCCATCTGTAACGTGGCGCTCAAGTCCACACGGGATTCCTGCGCGGCGAAGAGTGATTCAAATATGGAGTGACAGCGTAACTGTCAGTGTAAGTTCAACGGAAAAAACATGTGAAGACGGCAATATAGACAGAATGAGTGAATTCAATAATTAATTTTATATAGAATAATATAAAGCCATGATATGACAATTGTCCATGATAGAAATCAATAAAACCGTACAAAAATGTAAAACAAAAAATATATTGTTACAGTTGAGCACTGAACTCGCTTTAAAATATAGCCAAACGCGCCACGTCATAATTAGGCTAATTTTACAGCTCAAAAGACGGACATTTACCGCATAAGAACTGTGTAATTTTCAGCTGACTTGAAAGGCCATAGAGCTTAGTTAAATTTACAGACTCACTTCAAGACAACGGCTGTGTGACCTGAGCAAATCCATCTTCACTGGGGCAATTACGTCTAAGAAGAACTAATATTAGTGAAATATTTTATAAAAGAGCCCCTGTCAACTATTCTGACGTGATGGAAGACAACTACGCCCCTCTCCTGTTCTGCATTTCTAGTATAAATAGCGACAGGTGAACGGTGGACTTCATAATACGATTGAGGGAAAGTTGACAGAAAAAGGAAGTGTTTTTGGTGAGGATATCTCATTATTATCATCATTTAAGACTGATTATGCCTTTCAGCGTTGAGTCTGGAGCATAGTCCCTCTTATAAAATTTTTCCACGATCCCCCATTCAGTGATTACATCGATGCCTATTCTGATGCTACACTTGTTACTTCAAAATCATTCTTGAGCGAATACAAGTACTTTCTGCTTGGTCTACCTCGACTCCTCCTACCCTCTACTGCCTACGAGTTTCCTAGGTTAACTTGCTTCTGGCATGCGTCTAACATGAACACAAAATATCAGAGTGTTCACTTTATCTGCTTCATTTATGGTGTACATTCGCAGTTTTTTTTTTTTTCCTCATTATGGACCTCTTCCTTACGTTCCCATCTATTACTGCCGCAATCGTCCTTGCTACTTTCATATCTGTAACCTCAAACTTATTAATAAAGTAACATCTATTCACCCAGCTTTCATTCCTATACTACAAAGTTTGCCGAAAGTTAAACGGCGCACTTCTAACTTAGTAGGAAGGAAAGCTGTCCCGTTGACAGCTTGGTCATTAGAGACAGAGCTAACGCTCAGAGGTTTGCGTAAGGATGTGGAGGTAAATCGGCCGTGCCCTTAGAAAGGAACCATCCCGGCATTTGCCTGGAGTGATTTAGGAAAATCACGGAAAACCTAAATCTGGATAGCCGGGGGCGGATTTGAACCACCATCCTCCCGAATGCGAGTCCAGTGCGTTACCACTGCACCACCTTGCTCGATCTCTAACTTAGTCGTTGTTCTTATTTACTTTTTGCAGAAGAGAATAGATCGTAGCTGAGAGCTCTCAGCATTAGCTTTGCTACACCTTGATTCCAGTTGAAATATCTGACGTCACTAAAATATCCGTGGTCTAACGCGTCGTACTATAGTCAGGGCGGTAGCTCCCGCCGGAGGTTCGAGTTCTCCATCGGGCATGGGTAAGTGTATTGTCCTTAGTTTAAGATAGTTTAGTTTTTAAGTCTAGGGATTGTTTGGTCAAATAGGTTTACAAACGTTCAAACAACTTACGGGTATGCTGGCGGGTGACGTCGTCGACAACCGCCGATATTTCGGCAGGAGGACACCCTGCCATTCTCAAGGCACAACTGCACTTAAGAAAGCAATGTGCAAGCGTATTTAATACCTTGGTTTGCAAAGGGTAAACAAGGAAGATAAGACACAGTACAAGTCACTGCAGAGTCAACACAACCAAAGATGACTAAAAGGCCCTGTTGGGGTCTGTATAGGATGATCTTGGTTTGCGTAAGGCAGGTGTATACCGTATTCCTTGCAGTTGTGGCATGTCATATATTGGTCAGACAATCTGGACTGTGGAAGACCGGTGTATTGAACATAAACGTTACAAGCGCTTACAACAGCCAAAAAAATCCGCTGTTGCAGAACGCTGTCTTGGCACCGGCCATTCTATGGAATACAACAACACGGAGATTCTGGCATGCACTTCCACCTATTGGGATAGTGTTATTAAGGATGCTGTTGAAATTAAACTAGCAAGCGACCTTATAAACAGAGATGGTGGTTTTTGTTTAAATTCTGCTTGGAATCCGGCACTGTCTCTCGTCAAAAAACAGAGGGACAAAATGCTGCCTCACCTGTTGATTAAGTCACTATCGATATTTTTGATGTTTGGTCATCTTTGGTTGTGTTGACTCTGCAGTGACATGTACTGTGTGTGTTATCTTCCTTGTTTACCCTTTGTAAACCGAGGTATTAAATACGCTTGCACATTGCTTCCTTGAGTGCAGTTGTGCCTTGAGAATGGCAGGGTGTCCTGCCGAAATATCGGTGGTTGTCAACGACGTCACCCGGCAGCATACCCGTAAGTTGTTTGAACATTCATTACGCCGGGAAAAGTTAAGGTTTCACAGGTTTACAAACATTTGAATTGAAATATCTTGAACTAACGCATCTCCTGAAAATTTGTTCCACTTAGCCTTTTGGCTCTCATAATTCATTCAATAGCACTTATTCAGCTGTTAAGGGCATCAAAGTCTATCTTTCTCTCCTCATTTGCGAGTGCAGGGAATGAGTAGCAGCGGTATAAGGTACCCTTCACGATGCACCGTATGGTGGTTTTCGGGATGCGTGTGTACATAAATATGTAGCGGAGTGCCTCGACAGTAGTCGGAGGTAACGCACGAGAGGTTTAGAGATGCGACCACAGGAGTCTCTTCCCCTGCCCTCTCAGATCCTCATCTGGCTACTCCCCGTATCTTCCCCAGGGATTTTGTTTTGTAACAGGGTCTTGGTAGACGTGGTGAAGTCCCCTGTAATGGAAGCGGCGCTGGTAGGCGGCCGCGGCGCGCAGCGGGAGTTGCGGGGTTCGGCCTTTATCTCGGCGTGTACACAAGCCTGCAGGTGCAAACAGCGCCTGGAGAGGAGCGGCGTGCTCTCGCTGATAGGCGCTGCCTCGCACAGAGCTCCCCTTTAACACCCAGGGAGCTGATCAAAATAACACCGACAAAGCAGCCTATCCACTTGAAATACAATGGACGATTCACACGTTTCCGTTTGAGGGCGTTGCCTCAGCGTATATTATGGCTGTCTACAACATTTCGTAACATTTGTAATTTTGCATCACTGGAGTGTCGGAACCAAATGCGATTTCCTTCCCTTTACACGTCTGTATTTGACGTGAACTGCCGGAAGTTTCATTATTATTTATTTATTTTATTTGGCAAGATTACGGCCTGCACGCCCTCTCTTGCACCTAACCAGGCTTACTGAAGGTGAACAATTTCTTTAGTACATTACAGACAGACAATGTATAATACAAATATTACAGTAAAAAAAGTACAGGTTATTAGAAGAATTGTGCCGGCCGCAGTGGCCGATCGGTCTGCGGCGCGCCAGTCACTTTCTGCACGACCACTTCTGTCGGGGGTTCGAATGCCCCCTCGGTCATGGATATTTGTGCCGTCCTTAGTATTAGCTAGTTCATAAGTAGTTTGTAAGTTTACGGACTGATGACCCCGTATTTAAGTCCCATAAGCTCTGAAACATTTTTTATTAATAGAATTGTAACAATAATACTTTGATAATTTATAAGAATAAAAAATTATAATAATAACACTAATAATGACAATAGTAATAATAATGACTTTGCAAAGGACAGTAAGTATGTTTCATATTGTGAACATCAGCCCTATTACTATTTAGGAATTGCCTCGTTATGTTCTTACTGATTGTGAGTTATTCACATCAAGCGGAGTCATAAGACGATAGAATGTGGTGAGAGCGATATAGAAGAGATAGATTGGTTAGAGGAAGAGAAATAGAATGGTAAGATTCAAACCTATGATGGAGAGAAAGAACTGAGAGCAGGGTAACAATGGAGGCTACGCCGCCGTTAATATGGGAATTTTGAGTTTCCTCTTGAATGTTGAATGGTTTAGGGTAAGACGTAGATCACATGGCAGTATGTTCCATAGTCTTATGGCTGAGATGGAGAACGACACGGAGAAAGATTTAGTGTTGTGTGAAGGTACAGCCAAGATGATACACGTATTCGATCTGGTACTACGGCTGTGGAATGAAGATAGCTGTTTAATGTGAGAAGATAAATATTGGGGCACTGGTGGCTGAGAAATCGATGAAGTAAGCCCAGCGTTTGAAAATCGCGCCACTTATGTGGGCGTATTCAACCTAGCTGGATATATGAAGGACTGATATGATCGTACAACCGTATACTGCACACGTACCTAACGCAGGCATCCATCACTAGCTCGAGACGTCTCGAATTTTCACTATTTGTGCCGTTTTGAACTACGTCACAGTAGTAAAGTTTGGCAAGACAAGTGTTTGGACTAATTTTTGTTTAACTTGGGTTGGAAATATTTTTCTAAGCTTTTGAACTGAATGTAGTGATGAGAGCAATTTCCTGCAAGCTTTCTAGTTTAGGTGTTCATCCAAGATTATCCCAAGGTCTTTGACTGTTTTCTGGTTTGGGTACCATTGACGTGTATTCCGCCGGGGGACTGAGGCGCTCCAGTCACGGTCTGCACGGCCACTACGGTCGGGTGTTCGAATCCCCCCTCGGGCATGGATATTTGTGCCGTCCTTAGTTGTAAGTAGTTCATAAGTAGTTTGTAAGTTTAGGGACTGATGACCCCGTAGTTAAGTTCCATAGACTCTACAAACATTTGAACATTTGACGTGTATTCCAGGCCAAAACTTGGCAGCTGCCGATCTTGGCTTCCATATAAATTTTAATTTTTGAAATAACTGTATAACCCTGAAGAGGTAAGCGGTAATTATACTGATGAATAATGATGACTTACATTTCCAGCTAGTTGTATCAGTAATTTTGATTTTTAACATCCTTTCTCAGCACTAGTAATGAAATGATCGTATGGATTTTCATGTCTGAGAGATCCCCATAGGGTTCGGCCGCCTACAGCAAGTCTTTCCATTAATGCCACTTCGGCGACTTGCTTGTCGATGATGAGGACAAACATACAACATCCAGTACCCTGCGGAGAATCGAGCAGGGTCCGTTTGCATCGGCCCTCACCGACACTGCACTGAGCTACGGAGGCGGTCCTCAGGACTAGACCAATTGATAGACATTGAACGCGAGTTTTGTTTTGACATCATGGTCATCTTACCTTCTCCGTACACTTAACGTTTCATTAAATAGCTGTCAATGGATTCACGTGTACAGAGCTGAAATTGTGTAAAAGCTGCGCTTTCTCCTGCTTCTGTCTACTCGAGATGTCGCTGTTTCCTGTATAAGGAATGACAGCAGACTAGCAGACTCTATTCGGATTTTTTTATCGGAAGCTTCTAAGCAGCCAGACTCCCGAATCTACAGAGCTGTCTGAGTTGGGGTGGGTTTAGAGTCACAAGATTCGTGTTTTTATTTTTGGTCTGTGCTTAAAAGTCTTGAAAGCTGTTGCAGTTCCCGCATTCGAATAATTATAAGGTACGTTTTTTATTCGATCCTATAAAACACCTATACACATCGTCAGCTGATTCATCTGCGAGAAGTGAACTAGAAATGGAGCTAAACATATTAGCAATACAAGCACCAAATACTAAATGCGGTATACAGGAAATGAAATGGAAATGAGCGTATGGCTTTCTTGACCGGGAGATCCCTTGCGGCAAAGACAACGCTACACAGAAGTGAAGTTCTAGACCGCTAGACTATGGTACTGCTATGTATTTTTCTATTAAACAGTTTGATGTAGTATTATATAGTGACAGGCGGGAGAAAGGATATTTTAAGATGAAAAATGGGGACACATTATACGACTGATAACCGTCGCCGTTTAGTCCCTTCCAAAAACCAACCAACTTATTATACGTTAAATTTATTGTACGAGAAATAAAAAAATAACAACATGACACCAATCAAACATGCATACATACCATCTGAGCCCTTGTCAGATGCGTATTTCTCATTGCTTCTAATTTTTTTTAAAGTTCACTCTACTGACACGAATATTTAAAATAGTTTTTGCAGTTTAAATGTCTAAAATTAAATATAACCATCACAATCCCTCTTAAAGAGTCAATTGGCAATCTGTTTCTTTCTTTTGACAGCTATCTCCAACTAAGATAAAAAGACCATAACTTCGATTATAAGCAATATAAGTCGATATTATGCGTTTTTCATGTTAGTCTGTACTTTTCCAAGTGTAACAAATCGAAAATAAGCAAATAAAAACTTATTTCCATAATGAAACCTTCACTCTGTAGCGGAGTGTGCGCTGATATGAAACTTCCTGGCAGATTAATATTGTGTGCCAGAACTTTTTTCCTACAACAGTAATGCATTAATGCGTTCTTTAATTACTTTGTCGTTTTTTCACTGATTTAGTTAAACTTTAATTTTTGCTTGAATGAGATATTCTTTATTTTAATTTTTATTTTATTTATTTATTTATTTTTGCATCTTTTAGATACTTTTGGCGGAACAAAAAACACAAGTAAGTACATAATAGGAAAATAAATGTGTAATAAATTACTTTGTGACCTGTTTGGGTGAAGTTTGTGAATTTTGTGTGACATATATAATGTTTTGCAGTGAGATGTATGGAAAAGGTGAGAATCACAGAGAAGAGAAACATCTGAAATAAAACTACATTATGCACAGGTAAATGCAAGATGCCAATAAAGGAAAAATATGGGCAAAACATACTAAGAAAAATTCATCTTAGCCAGCAATTCTTAGGGCGATTAAACATCAGTAATGAACATATAGTGAAATAGCATGGACAAAGACATCAATCGCTAAGCTCAGATGTGAGGCAATAAAAAAATTGGGCAAATCTGGAGCATACTGTTACATTGTCAAATTATTATAATCTATAAAAAAAAACGGGGCTCGAACCTGGGACCCTTGCCTTTCGTGGGTAAGCGCTCTACCAGTAAGCTATCCCGATACCACTCACGGTGCCGTCCCACAACTTCAATTCTGCCAGTACCTCGCCTCCTACTTTCCAAACTTCACAAAAGTTCTCACTTCCAGGAGTGCTAGTGCTATTCTTGCAACTTTCGCAGGAGAACTTTTGTGACGTTTGGAAAGTAGGAGGCGAGGTACTGGCAGAATTGAAGTTGTGCGACGGCACCGTGAATCGTGTTGGGATAGCTTACTGGTAGAGCGCTTGCCCGCGAAAGGCAAGGGTCCCAGGTTCGAGTCCCGGTTCCGGCACGCAATTTTAATCTGCCAGGAAGTTTTAAAAACTTGTTTATTTAAATAAATGTTGTAAGACGTTTATAAATTTTTTACGAGATGAAAACGATGATCGGAAGTGATTAATTTCCAAAGATTAAAAATGCGAACATTTTCAGAAATTGTAAAAAAAAATGAAAATAATACGGACGTTTCATTTAACGTCGAAAATGTGGACATGTCCGCATAAATGCGGACGTCTGGTAACCCTACGTTGTGGCGATCAAAGTTTTTTGTACTGGCTGGCGATTTCAGAAGTGAAATTTTGCACCCTGTTTTAAAGCATTAAATAACACGCATCACATAAAGCAGCATCTGTATTGTTTTTGCGTAATGTTTGCACGCGTGCAGGCGGCGAGGCAGCAGTGAGCGGAAGTGCAGAGAGAGGGAAAGGAAAGCGGCGGCGGACGGGATGCGGGCGCGGCACACACGCAGAGAGCCAGCCGCCGCATTAGCCCTGCACGCTCATCCCGTTTGCACGCGGCTCCATCTCCTAAACCCATTTCCCAGTTCCGCTTTAACTCAGTCATGTAAACACTCCACAATCGAGTCTGCTCCTCCGCTTCTATTAAAGTGATTCTCTACTTCCACAATCGATTTTCGTGCCCGTGTAAACGCGAACCGTTTTTGAAACGTGCGCGGGGTATCGGTATGCGACTTTTGAATAATTTAATTTTCGCTCAATACCGACAGAATCAATTTTTCTGAAGTGAAGGAGAAGTGTTAATTTAAGAGCTGCAGCGCCCGTGTTAATTAAATCGGTAATTGAAACGGCTGTCTCCAACCCGCCAGTTTTAACTGGACTAGCAAATTGTTTCACACCTTAACATATAAAAACAGCAATTAAAAACTATTTACGAAATTCGATTTACGTCCATCAGAAGTTGGGCCACATGTAAACGTAGTAATAGTAATCCATCTCTGTATCGTACCGCCACATAAGCTAAATACCTTACATCATTATGGAATTGGAGGGAAGGAATCTTAGGGTTTAACGTAGCGTCGACAGCGTGGTCATGAGAGACGGAGCTGACGCTCAGATTTGTGGGTAACGATAGGGAACAGAAATCGGCCGTGCCCTTTCTACATCTACATACATACTCCGCAATCCACCGTAAGGTGCGTGGCGGAGGGTACACTGTACCACTACTAGGCATTTCCTTTCATATTCCATTCCCAAATAGAACGAGGAAAAAAAATGCCTATATGCCTCCGAACGAGCCCTAATTTCTCTTATCTTGTCATTGTGATCACTACGCGAAATGTAAGTAGGTGACAGCAAGATCGTACTGCACTCAGCTTCATATTCCGGCCCTCTAGATTTCCTCTATAGAAATTCACGAAAAGAACGTCATCTTTCCTCCAGCGATCCCCAATTGAGTTGACGGAGCATTTCCGTGACACTCGCGCATTGGTCGAACCTACCAATAACAAACCTAGCTGCTCGCCTCTGAACTGCTTCTATGTCTTCCTTTACTGATCTGCTGCGGGTCCCAAATACTTGAGCAAGACGTGGTCGTACAAGCGTTTTATACGCGGTCTCCTTTACGGATGAAGTACATCTTCCCGGCATTTGTCTGGAGTGATTTAGGGAAATCACGGAAAACCTAAATCTGGATGGCCGAAGGTGGATTTGAACCACCATCCTTCCGAATAAGAGTTCCACTGCGCCACCTCGGTCGGTCATTGTGGAATTAAGGAACGCCATACTGCTGGTTTTGCTTCAACATGACGGACCGCGGCGGAATAGCCGTGCGCCCTAAGGCTCCTTGCTGCGGTGCTCGCAGCCGTTCCACATCGGAGGTTCGAGGCCTCCCTCGGGCAAGGGTGTGTGTGTTGTCATTAGTATAAATTAGTTTAAGTATTTTATAAGTCTAGGAACTGATGACCATATCAGTTTAGTGTAGTAGATTTACAAACATTTGAACATTCAACATAATGTGCGCCTGATTCCTTTCAGGATAAATTATTGCACTAACTGCGCCAGGCAACTACAAATATTTATTTTTGTGGAGGATATACGTATAGTTCAACTACAATGATGTGCAAAACTTACAGGTGGGATCGGTGTCTCCCCGTGGTTCACTGCTTTTTGCCCACTTTAGGTTACGGAAGTAACACTAAAAGTGGACCTTTGCGATCGCCTTTTTACAACTTGAAATTTAATGAAAATAATGGCTTAACAGTTCACCTGACACTAATATTAAATACCTGAATTTGTAGAGAAAATTCTCTACAACTTTGCTCTCATATGTTTTTTTCATAGCTCGTATTGTTTCAGAGATATTTGCAAAGATAATGACGATTTGACACCATCACTTCATTTTAGGTAAACCAGGCGTTCGGAGATGTCACGTGAGATTCCTCGCCCAGAACTCTCTCTGGCATTCACCGTCTTGCTTTCAGTATTTTATGATTTCTTTATTATATCTTCAGCATTGTCATTTCAAAGCAATGGCGCACTGAAAAATTAACAAAAACACGTCGTTCTTAGCACGATAAACTACAATCTAGTGTCTAAAATGCAATATTAGCAGTTAACAACTGCCATCAGTAGAATGACATTTAAGGAACCATTTCGTAATTGTCCGCCGTAGTTTACTGTGCAGCGCGTTAGGTTGTTGAACAATGGTCTTCTGAACCATATGCACATAAACTGGGGGATACTGTCATAATGACTATACTATACAACGTGCTGATACTTGTAGTTTCATATATAAATGAAGTCCTAGATTTCTGTGCCAACTGTCGTTCCTTAATGAAACCGAAGGGAAGTGTATACATCACAATAAATTACCTTGTTTCTTTTTTTTTCTAAGCAGTTAATCATTACTTATGGAATATGTTGAAAGCCATTAATTACAATCAATACGTCTACTAAAATGTTTGTCTTCGTATGGTTGCTATGGTCGCTTCTAACGTGGATTGTATCACCTTTTCTGTATTTCTGATGTGACTTTGTTCAGGTTACTTAGTTCTGCGCTAAAATAAAGAGCAACTATTCTGTTTCAAACCGTGAATAAAATAACAAACGGAATAACTGTGCCGGCCGCGGTGGCCGAGGGGACTAAGACGCTCCAGTTACGGTCTGCATGGCCACTACGGTCGGGGGTTCGAATCCCCCCTCGGGCATGGATATTTGTGCCGTCCTAGTTCGTAAGTAGTTCATAAGTGGTTTGTAAGTTTAGGGACTGATGACCCCGTAGTTAAGTCCCATAAGTTGTACAAACATTTGAACATTTTTTGGAATAACTGTGGTAACATTGAATTCCACATAAAAATGTTTGTAAATCTATCGGATGCAACTGCCTGGTCATTAGTCCATAGCTTACAAACTATTTAAAGGCAAACTAACCTAAGGACAACACAAATACCCATGCCCGAGGGGGGACTCGAACTCCCGAAGGCAAACGGCTGCGCGCACCGCAGCACGGCACTCCAGTGCGCACGGCTAATTCGCCGCGGCGAATTCCACATAACTCTAGTACTGAATCTATATACAAAGGTACTACTATCATTACGTCATTTACAACAATCATTATAACAGTACCTCCCCAGTTTATGAACATGTGAAAAAGAAGTCTGTGTTTGCAATTCGTTGGTATGTATTTCATGGAATGTCCACAAAATAGAACAAATGTACTTTTCAGAGAAAGCGCTAATACCTTTGAACAACTCGGTATATTGCAGAATATAATTGTGTTCAGTTGAGAAGAGTGTGTGAAGAACTTTTAGGGATCAAGATGAAAACAAAGGAAAAATGCCAGTGATGTTATATTGTTTTTCAGGTACAGCGATGCTTTTCGGCCGTTTGTTCATTTTCGTTCATTCTGGATTGTTCGTTGAGAATTTTTCTCAGTTTTTTTTATTACAAATGGCGTTGAGCCTCCTTTCTTTTTCTCATTGGTTCTTCGGTTTGATCGGTCCTCTGTGGACGTTGGTTTTAATTTTATCTTTTTTTTCGTTTCTGCGTCTACATGGGATACTCTGACTCAGTTATTTCATTACAGAGGGCGCCGAGCACTGATCGCCGGCCGCGGTGGCCGAGGGGACTGAGGCGCTACAGTCACGGTCTGCACGGCCACTACGGTCGGGGGGTCGAATCCCCCCTCGGGCATGGATATTTGTGCCGTCCTTAGTGTTAGCTAGTTCAAAAGTAGTTTGTAAGTTTAGGGACTGATGATCCCGTAGTTAAGTCCCATAAGCTATGCAAACATTTTTGATTTTTGAACCCTCTGACGGAGCGCGCTGTGACACCGCGCCCGGCAAGTTTCGAACCACCGTCTAACATGTTTGTTCATCACAGACTAATTCACCGCCCACTACGCTACGCTGAACAGCTGCGAGAGTAATCCGTAATTCTCGTACCATAGATGGCAGGTATTATCTGCTAACATGGCATTTTTATACATTTGATTATAATTCATTGTCCTAAGAACGACGTGTTTTTCACAATTTTCAGTGCGCCATTGCTTTGGAATGACAACGCTTGAGTTGTAATAAGAAACTCGTCAAATACACAAAGCAATATGGTGTATTCCATGAGAGTTTCGGGCAAGGTTTCGGGCGAGGGTTGTCACACGACTGATTTCCGGACGCTAAATGTACGCTGTGTTCCTTCCAGGCTATAATCATTCGTAACCAGTACAGGCAAAGAAAAGAAACTTCGAACAAACTACCAAGCAAGACAGGTGATAATATTTTAACAAGCAAGACAGGTGATAATATTTTAACAAGCAAGACAGGTGATAATATTTTAACGGAAAAAGATAATGAATATGTGGGGCATATATTAAAATAATATTTTAAGGAGGTAAAAGTTCAAAAAAGAGTATCTGTGTAAAAGCTAAACTCAAATATCAAATAATTTTGCCTGTTTGTTAAAATACGGTCAGAGAGAATATTACGTTATTGAGTGCATAGATATTACCACAATAGTAGAGTAGTAATCGTATCGTCCATAATTTTGTATTATTTATTTTTGTCCGAAATGTTTGCAAAAAATCACGAGTGGACCGTAAAACACGACAGTGCGATTTTTTCCTAGCGGTCTCGCACACATCAAAGCGACCGGCAGCTAACCTCTCTCCCACTACCGCACCAGTCAATACGCATGGGGATTTTGCTCAAAGAACTCAATTAAAACGGAACGAGTCAATACAACCCCAACTGGCTCTTTGTGCTCTTGACGCCCACCTGGTACTAGGGAAAGGAAGGGAGGAAGATCAGGGTTTAACGTCCCGTCGACTGCGTGGTGATAATAATGTACCACAAGCTTCGATTGTTTTCATTAAGGAAAGAGAAAGAAATATGCCGTGCTCTTTGAAGTGAACCACCCTAAAATTTGCTTGGAGCGGTCAAAGGAAATTACGGAAGGCTTAATCTGAATGTAAAATGTAAACTTTCACAGCCGGAAAGGTCAAAATTACTAAAAATTTCCGGGCTATTATGCCGTGGTCTTATGGATTTATTATGGAAACCCAACGTTTCGTCCCCGACTGCGGAGGACGTTTTCAAGGGCGATCGTGGCACTTTTGAATGTCCGATGCACACCCTGGCTCGCTACTGAGCTCGCTAGCGAGCCAGGGTGTGCATCGGACATTCAAAAGTGCCACGATCCCCCTTAAAAACGTCCTCCGCAGTCGGGGACGAAACGTTGGGTTTACATATTAAATCCAAAAGACCACGGCACAATAGCCCGGAAATTTTTAGTAATTTTAATCTGAATGGCCGGGAGCGGATTCGAACCCGTGTTCTCTTAGAATGCGAATTCAGTGCGCTAACGACTGCGCCTCCACACTCGGTGGGTGCTAGGAACTTTAAAGATGACAGTAGTGAAGTTCACTGCCAAGTACAAGGGAGTGATCGAAGGTCGCACACTGCAGAATTGGAGTATCATTCAGGCAAAATCTCCAAGAGCTTTGACGCAATCACTCTACTGACGCACGGGGTTGAAGATAAACTAAACTACTAAACTCCGCCCTTACATACCACTAAAGGCCCATTAGTTACCGACCGGCCATCGTTTCATCCTCCGCCAGAAATATAATCAACGGAGGGGTGTGAGCGATCTACACAGTTGTGTCAGTTTCCGTGACTGAGTTGTTACTTCTCAATCAAGTAAATTCTCAATTTGGCCTCACAAGCGTAGAGTGCAGCCCGCTTGCCAACAGCGCACGGTAGAACCGGACGGCTACCCATCCAAGTGTTCGCCAAACCCGACAGTGCTTAACGTCGGTGATCGTGCAGAACCCGGTGTATCGAGTGCGGCACGGTTGGCACCTGGTTAAAGATTCTGGTCAGGTAAAATACTTTGTCCTGTATAGAAACATCCGTAGCTTCCGGCTAAATGTCCTTGTAAGGCAGGATTCTTTGACCCTGCAGAGTCTTATTTTAAGAGACTGAAGACGTCGTGATAACCACATGGGGAGAGATCAGGACAATAGCGGTAAGTTCGCTTGAGTTGGAGTAACTTGAGCGGTATAACATTTGCGATATGGGGACGTGCGTTACCACGAGGCAGCAGCACCTCTTGTCGCGGTATTCCCGGACGTTTAGCCTGAACACTCCTCTTACTAGGTGGAGCAGGCATGATCCCATGTGGGACTGCTCCTTCTCTAGTGCTTTCGCGGAATACAGGAAAGCTGTGACCCTGCAACTGTCTTCCAGTACCACTCCAGTCATCAATGAGGATGGAGATTTTTTCTGAAAGAACCTAAGTAAAAGGGAACGGAGTCAGTATGACTTCGATTGTTCTTTTGTGCTCTTGTACATATAGTACTACAAGGGTTAATTACACGTCATAATTTCTCTAGCGGTGCGTTTTACGCGGCCGCTCCCACCGGAGGTTCGAGTCCTTCCTCAAGTATGGTTTTGTGTGGGTTTTGTGTGTGTGTGTGTGTGCGTTGCCCTTAGCGTAAGTTAGTTTAAATAGCTTGTAAGTTTAGGGACCGATGACCTTAGCGGTTTGGTCCTTTAGGTTTGAACATTTGGTGCGTAGAAACCTTTCCCAGTGATTGAAATAGCAGGTTCCATGAAATGGATGAGGCTCGCTTCCCAGACAAACTGACGTCTTGTATCGAATAACGGAGCGTAACATTCCACAACGATGGTTTTTGCAGACATTTGGTGTTCCATATTCATTCTTCTTTGTCCGATGGACGTCTGCCGGTTTTTGTCTTTCGGCAACCAAGAAGAGATTAATTACACTTTGGTACTGGTAAAGGTACTTGTTAATAAAGTCGCCGTAGTGTGCATTTTCGAATTTACCACCCGCACATCAGAAAGACGCACAGCATGCCACTTTGCCTGGAAGTTTTTGATGTTGTTATTGCCTTCAGTCTAAAGACTGGATAGATGCAGCTCTACGCTACCCTATCCTGCGGTATCCGCTCCATCACTGAATTAAAAACGGCAATGGACATCGGTTTGAACCTGCCTACTATATTCGTCTCACGGTTTCCTTTCGCGATGCTTACCCTTAAATTGGCAACTGCTGTATGTATGTCTTTCATACGCCATATATAGAGCGACATTATTAGTACAAAAAAAAACTTTCTTCTTCAACACGGTCGCAAGGCTGATATGATGTCCTAAATGAATATATTGTTTCCACGTATGCCTCGGACGACATAGCTCCTGCCCGTACATTGAATACTAAACAATAAAATGTTTAAATATCTGTAAATCTATGGGAGTTAACTTATATGGTTATTAGTCCCTAGGCTTAAAATCTACTTATGCTAATTAAACTATCCTAATGACAAACACACACACACACACACACACACACACACACACACACAAATCCGAGGGAGGACTTGAACCTCCGACGGCGAGCAGCCACGCGTTTCGCAACAAGGCGCCTTAGAACGCTCGGCCACTCTGATGCGGCAATAGTAAACAATACTCAGCGAAGATTCTATTCGCAATATTATTATGAGAATGATCTGTTGAGTACAGAGGAGCCAGTAGAGCGTATACACTTAATAATGAAATTTGTATTTTCTGGGTACGAAATTAAATGTTTTTTCATCGAAGGAGGTACAATATTTTAGAAACGTGAGGTACTTAAATTTTCCATTAAATATGAATCCTCTATAGCATAGAAGCAATCTAATCACCTATAGCTTGTACGTGCTGCCTTAAAATCGCTAATTGATGTTACTAACACAGTACTTCCAACTTTCCTACACGTCATGTAGTTTCACAACCTGAAAAAAAAAAAAACATTGGTGTAAGCCATTAGAAGGATAAATATCGCGTGTTTCATTGTATTCTGTCGCTCACAGATGTAAAAGATAAAGAAAAGAATAAAAGGAGTAAAATGAACCACACAAATTAAGTCAATGTCTACGAATTTCCGAAAGATAACGTTTTTTCAATCCAGAAACCTTGTTATTCTTTCATGATTGAACGCAGCATCTTAAATAACAATATTCTTACAAACTAATTATCTACTTTGGCTTCTGGATAAAGTGACGCATAGTAGCAACCTTTTTGACTGATTTACCTTACGAACCTCCGGTTATTGCTTCATCAGTGCTAATCGCGATCGTTACATTCAAACTTGAAGAAAGTGCCTCCTTCCTTCTATTCGTGCCTGTAGAATACGTCCTGTCTGGAGTCCCGTTACTTAGCGGTGTATCTGACTCTTAACAACGTGATTAGACCTTGGTTGTAAATGTTACCTGCTGGTCAAATGGCCACTACAAGCAACGCATGTTAACAAAGTCTTTTTCGATAAGGATGTGTTAGACTTCGACTTTTTTACGGAAGCTGTAATTCATGAAAAGACCTCAGTGCCACTACGCGTAATACACACTCAGTGCAATACCTTCTAAGAACGCCTTAGGTACAACATGTAAAAACGACTTTAGCACTACTACCAAAATACTGAACAATGTCAGGCAGTGGTTAACACCCGTGATCAGCACGAGGAAGGTTGAAATCCCACCATCATTTTTTAAGGTCCTAATGATACACAAATATTTCAAGAATGATCGGAACTGTTTCTTAAAAGAGTCACAGGCAATTCATTTCACCGTTCTTCTGCGACTTAATGATTCCCCAGTAAAGACTTCGACTGCGATGTTACATGAGGCAGTAACCGTTCGTCCATCTGTAAGGGCGTTGCAAGGTGACTGTGCGCTCGCACACCAATGATTACACAGCACAAGCCATCATTTCTGAAACAGAATAGATGACTGCCAAGATCACATCACATTCAAATGTTTCTTAAGCTTATAGGACTTAACTGCGGGGTCATCAGTCGATAAACTTACAAACTACTTATGAACTACCTTATATTACAGGCGACACAAACATCCATGCCCGAGGGGGGATTCGAATCCCCGACGGGGAATGGCCTCGCGCATAGCAGCACAGCATCTCAATGCGGTTGGCCACTCCGCCGTGGCTTTTATAGCTTCGTTACTGTTCGTGACGAGACAGGAAGGGGGTCGCATATTCGAAAATGTTGAACACTGGTATACATAAATACATCACAACGTTTCCATGTCTGATGTTACGCAGCTCTTGCACAGATGTAGTCTTTTGAGGTTACTACCTCCGACGGGGAACGGACTCGCGCATCAGAGCATATCGCCTCATAGCACTCGGCCACGGCGACTGTCAACACTCTACTACGAATGACCTATAGCTGAGGACGTAAAATTTTCTCTGGGTCCAATGGATACTCTTGGGGAAAAACACAGAAATAAGAGAAGAAAAATCAGCCTAACATACCGGGTGATCAAAAAGTCAGTATAAATTTGAAAACTTAATAAATCATGGAATAATGTAGATAGAGAGGTAAAAATTGACACAAATGCTTGGAATGCCATGGGGTTTTATTATTTTATTAGAACAAAAAAAAGTATTGTTAGACGCGTGAAAGATCTCTTGCGCGCGTCGCTTGGTGATGATCGTGTGCTCAGCTACACTTTCGTCATGCTTGGCCTCCCAGGTCTCCAGAACTCAGTCCGTGCGATTACTGGCTTTGGGGTTACCCGCAGTCGCAAATGTATCGTGATCGACCGACATCTCTAGGGATGCTGAGAGACAACATCCGACACCAATGCTTCACCATAACTAAAAAAATGTTCAAATTTTTGTAGAGCTTATGGGACTTAACTACGGGGTCATCAATCGCTAAACTTACAAACTACTTATGAACTAGCTTATACTAAAGACGGCACAAACATCCATGCTCGAGGGGGGATTCGAACCCCCGCCCGCAGCGGCCGTGCAGACCGTGACTGGCACGCCGCAGACCGCTCGGCCACTGCGGCCTCACCATAACTCCGAACAGGATTTACAGTGCTGTTCACAATATTATTCATCGACTACAGCTATTGTTGAGGAATGATGGTGAACGTATTGAGAATATACTGTAAAGAACATCATCTTTGCTTTGTCTTAATTTGGTATGCTAGTTATTGCTTTTCTGATCAGATGAAGCGCCATCTGTGGGACCTTTTTTTTTTTTTCTTTTTTCTTTATCTAATAAAACCCCATGTCATTCCAAGCATTAAGTTTTCAAATTTATCACCCGGTATATTCGGCTTGTCTGCCTTGTTCGTTAGAAATATCCACGTACTTCCCATTCTATTTTTCAGTACTCTAATGCACAGTTTTAATGATATTTGTCTTTACAGCAACATGCAGGAATGGCAGAAATTTTACGGGGGTTGTTAACTCTCGGCACCGAAACCAATTTCTCCCAATTAAAATCAAGCTCCTGAAACAGTGCGACTCTTCCTCAACTAGCGGAGGCTTAAGCGGCCGCTCAAAAAGTTACCAAAGAATATTTGGAATCTTTCCCAGTTTTTCTGGAAACCTGCTGGACTTCATGTACACTCACAAATCATGACAGTGCACCGTCTGTAATGTAGTGTGACATCATATATATTGGTACTCTAGTTCGCTACAAGTAACGTATGTTCGAGAAATGTCTCCAGTGTTATAATAAGCGCGTGTTGAGTCTCAAAAATGCTAATCTTCAAGGTTAGGAAGAGGAAGTGAGATGGATAAAAGAAAGGATGCAGTTTCAGACCGCGTCAACATCAAGGGACATCAAGATCCAAGTAACCAAGTCTTGGAGTTATCCTCGGGAAACGTAGGAATCAAAATTTCCGTTATACTGATACAACTTCAGTTTGGTTTACATAAACTACTACCAGTAAATGATAGAACAGTTCCACAAATAGACCGCCGATGTTTCATTCCTTATGCTTGTCCAGCTGAGACAGTTTTGTGTTTGTAATGATCAAGACATCTAGCGTTGCCTTCGGTGAGCTAGAGAGAGTAATCTATATTGGACCACGCGGGAGTGGCCGTCCGCTCTAAGGCACCTTGCTTTGGAGTGCGCTTCTGCTAGCCGTCGGAGGTACGAGACCTCCCTAGGGCATGGGTGTATGTGTGCCCGCCCTTACCATAAGTTAGTTTAAGTAGTTTGAAAGTCTAGGGACTGACGACCACTGCAATTGGTTCCATAACTTTACAAACATTTGAACTCTTTTTTAACCACTATAGCATTACTCAAATGTTCAAATGTTTGTAAAGTCTATGGGACTTAACTACGGGGTCATCAGTCCCTAAACTTACAAACTAGCTAATACTAAGGACGGCACAAATATCCATGCCCGAGGGGGGATTCGAACCCCCGACCGTAGTGGCCGTGCAGACCGTGACTGGAGCGCCTCAGTCTCCTCGGCCACCGCGGCCGGCTATAGCATTACTCTGAAGTTGCTGAGGTTAACCACGCAACATCCCAAAATTAAAGAAGGTTAGATGGGAATTACTACCACTCTCTTTCCAAGGTGAAGTCGCTGTTTCAAGTATTATGTCCCTGCGTTTGGTAAATACTCAGAGTTAGTATCTTCATACAAGCCGAAGAATCTATTATTAACACATTCATATAACTGCATAAACAACCATTGTGACTTAAAATCTTCTATTGGTCGGTGTTTGCGTTACATATGTGGGACTGTGGATCCACCTTGATGCAAAACACTTATAATTTTCATACCCAAACTAGTTTCGGTGGAAATCCCGCCATCCTCAGTGGGCTTTTGTATTTAGTTTAGAAGAATTCCACCAGAAATGAAGAAGGAAAAGGAAATTAGATTATTTACATACATTGAAGTCATTAGATAGTTGGGTTATTAGATCGGGACTGAAAATGGCTGAGGAGAACGAATACAGTGTGACGTTGCTATCCTGGAAAAATCGCGTGAAATAGCTCAGAAAATTCACGGAAAATGTAAATTGCAAATGCCGCACATACATTTACACTTTCACTCTTCTTCATTACACGTTCAGCAGACATGCCACTCCTAAGTTGACTGAGAATATTACGTTCCGTCCAGTGCTTATATCAGAAAGAGTTAGATTATGTACGAGTAAACTTAGTTCACTGTACGGAACTGAACAGGCGTACAAACAGCTAGATACTCCGCAATCCATGAATAAGGTGCAAAGTGAGACGAAAGAAACAGTGTGAAGATAGTGTTCTCCAAGCACTGCACAGCGTTTGATCAATAAAACTGCAAATGTCGGCACAAATTGGACACGCACATCATTTACTGGCATTCAGATGCGAAATATTGACGTGCAGAAAGGGCAAACCTCCGCGCCATCGAACCGACGGCGCCCCTGACTGAAAGAGCAAAAAACTTCCCGGCCTGGGCAAAGCGAGGCAGGGAGAGCTAGAAAGATGGCGCTCTGGCGCAGGGGTGGTTCTGATGTCAACCAAGTACTGTTTCTATCAAGTCAAACAAGATACTGCTCTTTGCAGCACTTTTGTTACTACACTTTTTTAAACTAAGTCTACTGTATGTTTTGATTCAACGGATAAAATGTAATATCAGGCAGTTACACAATTGGATGTGTGTGACGGTATGCAGCAAGGGGAATTTATCCTATGTTCATGAAGATTTATGACTCTGCCACTGGTTTTTCGCCACACAAGTAAATGCAAATTTTAATATGTTAAATTAAATATGAGATTGGTATAAGACATGTTTACGAGGACATTGTGTTTGTGTGTTTATTCTTTTGTTTTTCATTTTTATTAAATAACTTTCAATGAATAACTTTCTGCTATGACTTTTTAAGAAATTTACAATATTTTCGTGGTCGTTAATGCCAGTCTGTAATTTGATGCTGTGCCCGAGACAGGTTCACTATTTCAGGTTAACTTAAAAAATTTAAATTCCTGAATTCTCTCTCTCTCTCTCTCTCACACACACACACACACACACACACATACACACACAAAGCGAATCAATTTCATCAGCCTGCAAGATTATAATCTGCGTTTTCGTGGATGCAGAAGCGATCATATTTATTGATTATAAACTTATAAACTTAAGTGTTAAATACTTATACAACAACCGGAGAATAGTAAGCAAAACTTCTTCATGAATTTGACGAGAAAAGAAGAGTACTCTCAGCTTGGTGATTTCTTGTATGTTTCCATATTACTTCCGGAGTTACGAAATCAGTTTTGAGCAAAATATTTCAACGGCTGACCTAATCTTCTTCTGTAAGTGATGAGAATATTGTGATAACGAAAGTCTAGACAGTCAGCACATATAACACAATACACGGATCATCTCAACACCCGGTACACAAAAACCAAGAAATTTTATTTCTTGAAAATTTCTTGAAAAGACTAATGAGTAACATGCTGCAAATCAAGCGCTTACTAGGAAAAAAAACGGAGGTTCGAGTCCTCCCTAGGGCATGGGTGTTTGTATTGACCTTAGCACAACTTAGTTTATGTAGTTTGTAACTCTAGGGACTGATAACTACTGCAGTTTGGTCCATTTGGGTTTACAAACATCTGATATGATTTGGAGCGCCGTCCACCAGATTCGCCCAACGGAATACACATCCCTGCACCATCTAAGATGATCATGCGTAGAGCAACGACTCAACCTCATTTTCAAATTGAAATTTGACGAAGGAGTACAGTAGGCAAACTATACCCGCTAAAAGTTCACAGCTATTTCAGTTAATTGTATATAAATATTTGTAATACGTACGAAACTGCTGGTTCTTTGGATACACACAACGACGGGAAGTAGAAAAGTAAGTGGAAAAGATAACTGGACACACATAGCCCAATCCGCCGTTTTGTTAGCAAACGCATTATAAGCAGAATTTTACTCGCGTTATTAGTATGTGCTAGACCAACAAATGACATATACACTGCTTGACAAAAAGTGCAGCTTGGAGAAAGAATATACGGATGTCAGCCTAACTTTCCAAACGTGCACGCGTGCAGATGATGAAGAGTTACAGTTCTTCGTGACGCACCGAGGGAAGTGTCAGAGTGGACTCGCATTCGGGGCCGCGGTGGAGTAGCCGAGCGGTCTAAAGCGTCTCGCTGCGGAGCGCGCGGTTGCTCGCCGTGGAGGTTCGAGTTCAAAAAATGTTCAAATGTTTGTAAATATATCGGACCAAACTACTTAAACCTAGGTAAACTAACCTAAGGACAAACACACACACCCATGCCCCAGGGAGGACTCGAACCTCCAGGGCGAGCAACACCCGCTCCGCAGCGAGACGCTTTAGACCGCTCGGCTACTCCACCGCGGCGAGGTTCGAGTCCTCCCTGGGGCATGGGTGTGTGTGTGTGTGTGTGTGTGTGTGTGTGTTGTCCTTAGGTTAGTTTACCTAGGTTTAAGTTGTTTGGAAGCTACGGACTGATGACGACGCAGTTTGGTCCGATGGATTTACAAACATTTGAACATCGCATTCGGGAGGACGTCGGTTCAAACACATCTAAGGCCAGCCAGATTTAGGTTTTACGTGATTTCTCTAAATCGCCGCAGGCAAATGTCTAGATCAGGGGTTGACGCGTAAGCTGCCCACAGGCACTTTTGCCGCCGTATGGGCACCATGAGAGCAGCTCGCCGTCTCTCAGTCGCCAACAGTGCCGAAGACTGCCAATAATACACGATCGACAAATGACGCGCCAGTTTGTACACACGTACAAGTACTCTTTGCACTGTCTTAATTACTACAGTATGACAATGCAATGAATACTTACGATGAAATATAACATTTGCCTAGTATTTGAAGAAGTACTGACTTAAAGGCCAATCTTGTACTAAGGTACCATGGAATGAATAAGTAATTTCAGTGTATAACAATTCTATCTGATAGAAGAACAACACAACGTCGAAGGAACAAATAAAGAAAATTTTCACTGCGTGATGCCGTTTTGAGTATAGCAGCGTCGCAAAATAATACGTTGCGTAGCATATACGTTCAAAGTTCATTCAGGTCATTGCTCAGCAAAGGAACTAATAGGAATCAACAATGCCGAATAAACTTAATTTCCTAGTCACAAAGACAACACGGAGATAAAATTAAAAAAAAAAAAAAAAACAAAGAATATATGCATTTCATTTTGCAAATTATTTATGAAGGAGGGGAAGGAAGAAGCATTAGGAAAGAAAGGATTGACAGTGGCTGCATTATGGCATTGAAATTAAACAATGAAGACAAGTGAAAATGTGAGTCGTGCCGGGAATCGAACCCTGGTCTGCCGCTTGGTGCCAGCGGTCGCCTTATAGCTGCAAATACCCGGGTTTAAAATAAGGTTTTCTGTAGAAGCGTGCAAAACCGTTTATTTGAATGTAATAAAAGGATACATTTATGTTAAAGCAATGTGATAAACAGCATTTTTGGCAGTTCCATTTGGAGTATGTACAAAAAGATTCTCGTCTTTGCCCACTCTGGAGCAGGCCACATACAACTGTCTATGAGAGAAGCACGGTGTCTGCAAATCTATGCCAGCAATCTCAAGAGACTGGCCAAGTGACTTGTTGATTGTCATGGCAAAGCACAGTTCCTAAGGGAACTGTATTCTCTTGAATTGTCTTATATGTGTAGAGATTGCAATCGAAGTCTATAAGTAAAGTACTCTCCCCCATGCAACGAACGAAATTTTATGTAGACAGTAACCTTCATCTTGTTTTCAAGGTCAAGTGTACAAAATTTCATCCAAATCGGAGCAAAACTGTGGATTTTGGCGAAATCCGTTAAGTACCCTCCACCATGCACTGAACGATATTTATATTCTCTCTATGGGTTTGCGGTTGCTAATCGTGTTTGTTCTTTGTTGTTGGATAGGTTGTTGGCTCAGTTTTTTTCTTACAGAGAGCATTGAGCCTTGTGACCGGGCGCGCTGAGCCACGGCGCCCGGCATCACTTGGCTACCCTCGTCAGCCCGTGCTCGCCTCCCGTCTGTCTCAAACTTCCACAAGTCGCACGCTATGGCTGAAGCGCCCCTATAGTCCATGTCCTCTTACACTCGCGTTTACGGATTCCCGTGCGAGGTCGAACGTATGACCGCATCAGCTGTGAAGTAAATGAAGCAAACGCCTTCATCGCGTGTAAATACTTATAGTGGTGTGGTGTCTGTTCTCTCGCCCTGGCATCTTACAGGCTTGCCCTCCATCTACGGACTACTTACTGCAGGTACAGACTTACCAACATTCCCATTATTCTTTTCACAAAATGGGATATCCTCAGAGCCAAATGTAAATCTGTATAAAAAGGTCCGTATCTCGTACGAAAGTTGCTTTTAAAGTTCAGATTAAACTACAAAGCTCTTGTGTATTCAAAACTCAGTTAGAGTTTTCTGCACAGTTTCGAGATGTATGACGTCGGAAATCGTCGTGGAATGAGAAGACAAATTGAAAACAACTCACCAGGTAAGACTTGCTTGGTACAGAGGCATTCAACACTGGGTACTCACCTGGAACAGAAGAAAAATAAAATTAGATTCAGAATACAGGTATCATTAAAACCGTCATAATCTTCATTTAAAATACGACCTTTAAATATATCAGCCAAAACGAAACCGTCATCAGATCACATCGGCACACAATAACGACAGCTTCTAAGCAGATTTCATCTGTAAACTGTGTAACACAAGCAGGTCACAAATTTAATAATTTGACACATACTGTAGTCAGAGCAAAGCAAGGCAAACGCACTGCTCTCTATTGATTGTTTACGTGCGACATATTCACTGTTTATGGGGGTCACAGATTAATGGTTAGGTTTCAGTTGTCGTTTGTGTATGAATCTTCGAAAATTATTCCTCGTGCCAGTGCAGGATGTAATTAGATTTTTACGTAAATATAAGGAAATGCATCTGGAGATGGATCTAGTAGCCCATTAACGTCTCGCGTTCGCATATGGCAGTGATTTTCAACCTTTTCCAATATGCGACGGCTTCCAATTATAAAGATTCCGGCAACCCCCCTGAACCCCCCTCAACACGAACTCTAACAAAACTATGTTCTTTATCTCAAAGGCAGCGAATGTAGTCTTCCGTTGCAGCAGAATAGCCGTGCGCACTGAGGCGCCGTGCTGAGGTGCGCGCGGCTGTTCGCCGTCGGGGGTTCGACTCCTCCCTAGCGTATGGGCGTATGTGTTGTCCTAGGTTAGTTTAACTTCGTTTAATTTGTTTGTAAGCTAGGGACTAATAACCAAGCAGTTAAGTCCCATAGATTTACAAACATTTGAACATTTGTAATGTACCCTCAGTTGCTACAGCTTTCTTGTAAATTTTTGGACGCGGTCTTTTTCACAATGAAAAAAATTATTTTACATGGTTTCCGACAGAAATGTATAATTTGCATAACGAGTGTTTAGAACTTAGGCAAGATTCAGAACCGAATTATGCCGATTAAGAAAGCTCGCACTGTATAGAGAATTTTAAAGAAGTAGATATTTTTTTAATTTGTTAGATTTAATTATTGCATTTTGTACATTTATCTGACGAATGGTTCTTGGAAACAGCTTTAAGACTTTGAGCTTATTCATCGATAACACACTGTAATATAAAAAATCTACGTTAGATTCCATTCACAATTAATGTTCAACAAGGACAGTGGCTGTGCGTCCTATGTGTTCACTGGTTCGGTGAACCCCTCGTAAAAAACTCGTCGTGAAAAAATCAACAAATAAATAGAATAAAAAGTGTTTTCATACTATCATTCTTCGTTTCGTTCTTCTACCACATCATTTTATATTCATATTCGAAGTAGATTTATCGCATGAGAAACATTTTACGTCGCGGAGACAGCACTTATACGAGTCGTAGCGGGGTCGCTTACTACAGGCGGCAGTGGCCGCAGCGCTGCAATGCGCATGCGCAGCTGAGGTTCAATTTATCTTCTGAACCCCCCTGGAGGCAGCGTGTGGGCGCTCCCACGGCTGGTAGAGGCGAGGGGAAACGCCGCCTTTTACATTGGCGTTGGAGCTGGTAGAGGAGCCAGCTCCCGGCTACTCGAACTCTGGGGGTCCGCAAGAATGGTCCCGAAGCAAGACAATGGAGCTACTGCACACCCACCCTTAATTTTTACTTTTGGCACGTTGAAGAGTCATCAAAAACACGTCATATTTGGTCAAATACCTTATAACTATAAATTAAACATGCATCAACTGTAAAAGCCTTTAGAAAATCCGACCATGAATAATAATGAAGTCATTCCTCTCCACCTGATAAGAATAGCCATGTGGTTAGAGGATGATAGTGGGTTCGCGACCGACTGCAAGTAATTTTTTCTTAACCCAGTCTTCTTTTTAACAGATACGGGAACAACAATGACTTTTGTATTGTTACTTGCCAAATATCTTTGGATGTTTCAGCGGCGCTACTGTAAAGATCATCTCAAAGAAGTGAACCACAGTCATCTGAAGCACCAGCCGCCATTGTACAAGGTATTATATAATTTAACAAAAAGTGAATTTCCTTTTATTAGGCCTATATTTTTGTATTACCGAATCCTTTGTAGTCAGACATGCACTGAGCTGCTTGTTCAATGGTGCAAGTACGTCCTTGTGTGACGGCGACCCCCCGAGCTAGTCTTTGCGACCCGCCTGGTGGTCGCGACCTACAGGTGAAAAACACTGGCTTATGGGAGTTAACTGCGGGGTCATCAGTCCCTAAACTTACAAACTACTTATGAACTAACTTACACTATAGACCGCTTGGTGCTACCGCGCGGCCCAATATAATAAACATACATTTTAATTAAAGGTCTTTTAACCTAATAAATATAATATTACTGAGAAGTGTAAGTTCAGAACTGACCAAGCTCTTTTGAAAAAGAAACACGTGTTTCCATCACTCCAATTATGCTTAACTGTTTTTTTTAATTAGTATCTCGGTGTTTGGAGTGAGATTATTGGTCATCAACTGCATAGCTCCAGTCACCTGAACGTCAGTATGGTTTAATCCCAACTTTAAGTTTAGTTAATTTCATTTTAGAGAGGAAAAAACTTTTCCGTTCAACATTTAGTTCTGAACATACTGCTAATCTAAACACCAGCGGCATACAGGACACCAAACTTACTTGCTTCCGTTATTCGTATCATCTTTTTTTCAAGCCAGCCCCGGTGATATACTTGCCGTCCGACTACGCAACGGGCACCAAAATCTCTACATGGAACAGTTTCTTCTCCGCAATTGGCCACAACACGCTGAAATCTATACTGAGGCTCTAAAACTGAACCAGGTGTGGCAAACGCTTTTTCTTTTTTTTTTCTTTTTTTTTCTTTTTTATTTTTTTTTTTTATTATTTATTTTTTTTTTTTTTTTCTCCAGCGGCACTTACCGATTGTTTGCGCTTCCGCCTGAATCATCTATTTACACGGCATATTTACTGGCAATCAGGGAGGCCATTTATTACGGCACACGAACATTTGAGTCTATATTGATCCTCACGGACTCTCAAAGTGTGTTGCAAAAATTACAACATCCGACATTTGACAAACAAACTAACAAATACACATTGGACATCTTGGAGGCCATAACAAATGCACAGACTGTGGGCATCGACATCCATTTACTTTGGATTAAAGGATATCAAGACAACTCCACAACGAAACAGTTGACCGCCTCGCCAAGAGAAGTATTACTGAAGGACAATTTCGCCCCACGGCGAAAGACTCCAGATCGACGATTCAGAAAGCTGCGTACCGCACTTGGGACCAGGAATGGCACGTCTCTCAAGCATTTAAAGGAATAAACCTGGCGGCTATACAACCAAATGTCTCCTCTCGACCATGGTTTTCTTCGGTGAAGTTTAGTGGACGTCATGCAACGTCTCTCATTCGGATGAGGTTTGGACATGGATGTTACCCTGCCCACCTACACCGTTTAAAAATAGTCACTTCCAGACATTGCGACAAAGATCCAACGCCAGTGGCGGATCTCAACCACATTATACCGGCATGCACCAAGCAAACGTCCGCGCAACGTGTATTCTACAGAAAGCTGGTTGCGAGAGGTTACCCCTCCCCATAAGTGTCACTGTCTTACTTCATCGATTCGACAAGTTTAAGAACAGTTTGCTCAAGGACTACCTAAAAGTCACCGGCATCCACCTCTAAGAGCTGGTAGCTCCCTGGTTTACCTTGAACAAGTAGAGCTTATTTTATTTCGTACTAGCTGTGTTCATTTATCCTACACTCTCGTAGTCCACATCCCCTTTTCCCCTCTCTCTGCAAAATTTCATCAATATGAGAACAAAACTATAGATTTCTGTGCAATAGAAACGCAGGGTCACATTGAAAAACGCACTTTATTGTTCCAAAATATTCTAGTTTTATTTCATACAACCCTTGTTCTGAGAGTAAAAAAAAAAAAAAAATAAAAAATAAAAAAAATTAAAAAAAAAAAAAATTAAAAATAACCTGTGAAATCAGTCGAGCCGTTCTCAAGTTATGGCGCGACCAAGGTATTTACGGATACACTTTTATGTTGCAAAGTACCCTTCCCCATGCACCGTATGAAACTTAAGGTAGACGGTGACCTTCCAATTTCCTGAAGATCGGAATGAAACTAGATTTCGTGAGTCTGTAGCAAAGTATGCTCTGCCATGCACCTATCACAAAATACTTTGTTAGCTGACGTTTTCTACCTACAAACTATATTTCTGCCAAATTTCAGCTTCAAATGCTAAGTATTTTTCGAGATTTCGTGTTTTGGCAGTGAGTGAGTCAGTGTCCTTTCGCTTTCATATAGAGATTAAGAAAACAGATTTGCTTAATTTTGGATGCAAGAGAATTAAGGAGACTTGCAGGCAAAAATAAATAGTAACATGCAAATCTGTAATGCTAACTTTATTTGATATAAGGTCATGCCTGATGCGACAGTTTTACGGCATCTACAGCAAACAGTTGTGAGCGGTAGACTTCTGTTCGTTACGTCATTTTTATTGGGGTGGGGGGGGGGGCAGTTACAAAACGCTTCATAAACGTCCGAAATTACATGCGAACTTTGTTGCAGGTCCATAACTACTCCCACTTTTTAATAATTGACGCATAACTCTGGGTATTCTCATGCAGTGGCCTCTCATTATTTATGACGTCATATCTCCTGAGCTGTGTGTGGTGCTCTTTTGTTTTTGGGTCAGGAACCTTCGTGGGTGTACGGTGAGCAGTTCACGAAAGTTTCATTGCAATCGAATGAATGGTTTATGAACACACAGAGGACATACAGAAAAACGTGCTGTTTGCACTTCCGTTGTATTACGTCTGTTACTACTAGTGTTAAATATGTATTGTTTTATATCTTATCTTACAAATGTGATGTTTCTAATTTTATTGTAAGGCAGTATGATGTTAGATAACTCTTAATATTGTGATTTATATTGTAAGAATTTTAATTATATTCTAATGTTGTCATTGTAATAACTGCTGGCTGTATGGTCACTGCAACCAAAAGCCATAATATAGAAGAATTTAATATATATATATATATATATATATATATATATATATATATATATATAAATGAATGTTTGTCTGTATGTCTTCTATGCGTTCATAAACCATTCATTTGATTGCAATGAAACTTTGACGAACTGTTCACCGTATGCCCACGAAGGTTCCTGGCCCAAAACCAAAAGATCACGACACATAGCTCAGGCGATATGACGGCCACCGCGTGAGAATACCCAGATTTATGCGTCATTTATGCACATTTCCTCCTAAACCACTGGACCGATTTCAACCAAATTTGGTATACATCTTCCTTACAGTGAGGTACCACATCTGTGATGGTAAGAACGACATACGATGCATGGTTCAGGAGATAAAGGTCATAAATAACAGACGTTGCAAGAAACTGCCATATAATGCGACGAGAATTTACGAATAGAGTATATGAAAACGAGACTACTTAGCGTCTTACAACAAACTTTAAAAATAATTTCAAACCTTTATTGAACTATTTCTCGCTGACAACAATAGCAAAATTATGAAAGGAAAAAAGGTCCTCTCTTACTACTTTTCCCCTGTACGTGGACTAAAACTACGTCATTTGGTACGACGTTACAATTTATAATTTCTACAATACAAATTGTAGCCGCAGGAAATTTTACACACGGTATACACATATACATTTAAATATACCTTCTAAATTCTATCACAGTACGACGCGTAGTTCATGAGATATAAGGATATAAACAGTAACGTTCATGGGAAACTGCCCCATCATGCACCAAGTTTTAAACTATTACTTTTTTACTACAGATTGTATTCCCAAGAGATTTTACTGACATACAGCATTTTTACTAATGAATATATACCTGAGAAATAATAAATTTTACAACTTATAATTCAATAAATATGAGATCGTACGAATTTCATATGTAATTTGTTTTTTGACTGCTATCTCTTTTTGTTTCGATACAGCACTTATAATTTTGTACATTCTGCAAGACAGCGTTTGAGTCTGTAGCAGTCAGCCACTGTGACAATAACTAGAGCAATGACAACGAATACTTGTGTTATAATTTTGTATTTTTGTATTTCGACATGTTAAGGTATTAGCTAATCTCTGATAACGCTTGACAATGGTAAATAACCGAAACCGGTAGCATTGAAAATTAATAAACAGCTATGGTCAACATGTCGTTCTGCAATTATTTTTATACATTATTCGATAAATATAACATGTATATACATGTGGCGTCTGTTCCGAAAGAACGGACGTCACTTCTGATCCTGCAGTTGTTATTATTTAATATTCATAGAATATATGACATCAACTACGATTGGGCAAAGCTGAAAATGTGTACCCAGCCGGGATTCGAACCCGGGTCTCCTGCTTTCTAATCAGTTGCGCTGACCCCTACACCACTGGGGACACAGTGATCACCGCACCTGCAAGGACTACCTAGGCAAGTTTGAAGCCCTTACTCTTACGGGAATTAGTCATAACTACGAGTTTGAGTACTGTGGGCAGGGCGAAGCTGGGAATTTGTGTCTGACGGGAGGCGTGCCTAGGTAGTCCTTGCAGGTGCGGTGATCACTGTGTCCCCAGTGGTGTAGGGGTCAGTGCAACTGCCTAGAAAGCAGGAGACCCGAGTTCGAATCCCGGCTGGGTACACATTTTCAGCTTTGCCCAATCGCAGTTGATGTCATATATTCTATGAATATTATATAAAATATAACATGATTTTAGAGAAAAGGAGATGGACAGAGAGAGAAGGAATAGGAGAAGTGCCGACCGCGGTGGCCGAGGGGACTGAGGCGCTCCAGTCACGGTCTGCACGGCCACTACGGTCGGGGGTTCGAATCCCCCTCGGGCATGGATATTTGTGCCGTCCTACTTCGTAAGTAGTTCATAAGTAGTTTGTAAGTTTAGGGACTGATGACCCCGTAGTTAAGTCCCATAGACTATACAAACATTTGAACATTTATTGTAATGACACGGGCCCGCCTCGGCGCTCTCGCGCCAGCATACGAGCCGTGTTGTCAGGCAGGTGGAGGGGGCTCTCTGTGCTGGCGGCGCCCGCGGGCGAGCGCTGTGGGCGTCCGCCCCTCATTAGCCCACCCCTGGACTAGGGGGTTCCTTTCAAACAGCACGCCCGATTTCCTTCCCCATCCTTACCACCGACAATCCGAGCTTGTGCTCCGTCTCTAATCATCACGTTGTCGACGGGCCGTTAAACCCTACTCTTCTTTCCTTCTTTATTACGTCACTAGCTGTAAAGCCGGCGTTGACCGGACACTCTCGTAGTCCACATTTCCTTTACCCTCTCTCTCTGCATCCACCTCTTTCTCTCCCATCTCGCTGTTCGTTTCCACCTTTCCCTCTCTCAACAAAGTTTTCTGCAAGGTACCCTCTGTCATGTACCATAAAAACATTTATGAACCCAGTGACATTCCTCCCGTTTTTAAGGTAGAGTGTGCAAAATTCCATCAATATCGAAACAAAACTATAGATTTCTATGTAATAGAAACGCAAGGTCCAATTGAAAAACGCAATTTGTTGTTCTACAATTTTCCGCATTTATTTCATACAACCCTTATTCTGAGAATAACGGGGAAAAAGGCACGACCAAGGTATTTAGAGAGCCATTTTTATCTTGCAAAGTATCCTTCCCCATGAACCGTATGAAACTTAAGGTTTGAAAGTCAAGCGTGTGAAATTTCGTGAAGATCGGAATCAAACTGTAGATTTCGTGAGTCTGTAGGAGAAGTACGCTCTGCCATGCACCTATCACAAAATACTTTCTTAGTTGACGTTTTCTACCTATAAACTAATTTCCTGCCAAATTTCAGCTTCATACGTGACGTAGTTTTCGAGATATATCGATATATCTTTTATATAGATAGAGATTAAGAAAACAGATTGCTTAATTTTCGATGCAAGGAATTAAGGGATACTTGCAGACAAAAATAAACAGTAACATGCAAATCTGTAATGCTAACTTTATTTGATACAAGGTCTTGCGCCGGCCGAGGTGGCCGAGTGGTCTTCGGCGTGCCAGTCACGGTCTGCACAGCCGCTGCGGTCCGGGGTTCGAATCCCCCCTCGGGCTTGGATATTTGTGCCGTCTTTAGTATAAGCTAGTTCATAAGTAGTTTGTATTTTTAGGGACTTATGATCCCGTAGTTAAGTCCCATAAGCTCTACAAACATTTCATTTTCAAGGTCATGCCTGATGCGACAGTTTTACGGCATCTACAGCGAAACTGTTGTGAGCGCTAGACTTCTTTTCGTTTCATCATTTTGTGGGGGGTGGGTCGGGGTGTCAGTTACAAAATACTTCATAAACGTCCGAAATAACATGCAAACTTTGTTTCAGATCCCTAATTACTCCCATTTTCCAATAATTGACGCATAAATCTGGGTATTTTCACGCGGTGGCCTCTCATTATTTATGACGTCATATCTCCTGAGCTATGTGTCGTGCTCTTTTATTTTGGGTCAGAAACCTTCGTGGGAGTACGGTGAACAGTCCACCAAAGTTTCATTGCAATCGAATGAATGGTTTATGAACACATAGAGGACATACATACAAACATTCATTTATATATATAAAGATAAATGACAGGTAGAAGGGCCAGCAGGGTGCATTACTGTTGCCTATGTTTAGTGTTGGTATGGTATGCAGGACGAGTGATCTGTGCCAGATATTGTTCGATCATAGCAAAGGACTTGGGAGATGCTGCGTACTGTCGAGAAACGCGTCATCACCTCATAGAGGTCTCCATTTGGATGTCTTGTTGCTTCAAACAGTATCCAAATAAGAAACTTCCTGCCAGATTAAAATTGTGTGCCGCAACAGGGACTGGAACCTGGGACCTTGGGCTTTCGCGGGCAAAGTACTGGCTGAATTAAAGTTGTGATAGCGGATCGTGAGTCGAGTTGGGATAGCTCAGTGGTAGAGCGCTTGCACGCAAAAGGCAGAGGTAGCAGGTTCGAGTCCCGGTTCCGGAACACAATTTTAATCTGCCAGGAAGTTTCATATCAGTTCACACTCCGCTGCAGAGTGAAAGTTTCATTCAGTATCCAAATATTCTGGGGATTCAGACGTGACAGTGACCCGATTTTGAACAGCCTGGAAACGTGAGGGTACGCATACGAATCGTCAAGCTTCCGGTCGACAACGTCTGACCACAACAACGCAAGATCGTAGTACTAGCACCAACCTATATTTCAATCTTCACATCTGCACTTGTCGTCCGAGAATAAGTAACGGACGTTCAGCAACAGTCTGTGTCATGCCGCGAAAGTGGTCAGAACCAGCAGCAGCTGGACTACAGAATTACTGCACCTCAGTACACATGGCTGCGTTTCCAATGTTACGGTGACAGGGGAGAATGAACTGTTGAAGATTAGGCACGGATTATACTCAGCGGTGTATCACGATTCCACTCTACTCCGGATAACCACAGTTAGCGAATAATCAACATCCTGCATCTCTTTGTAATCGTATGCATCTAGGCTACAATGGCTGCAACATCATAGTAATACGTGAGCTGATACCGCTAAGATGTTACTGAATTTGACTCCATTTCGTAATCACTGAAGTAACACCGTTGTCTCCACAAACACCTAATGTAAACGAGAACTGCAGCTCATGACATTCCAGACCATAAGGACTGCGCTGGGGCTTGTTGTGTCTTGGACGAATGCACTCTACGAGACAGTGTCCGCTAGGTCTACTTCGTACGCACAATTTCCTCTAATCGCTGAAGATGACGGCCCGCCCTTCCATCTTTCAAGTGATTCTCAGTCGAGCCGTGCTGTGGCGTGAGTGGAAGATAGGATAGAAGTATGCGTGCCCATAGCACACAGCTAGTAACCGGTTGGTATTTCTGGGCTCACAAATCTGCTTATCTGTTCGAAATGGTTAAATGTTCGTAAACCTATTGGACAAAACTGCTGTGGCTATCAGACCCTAGACTTAAAAACTACTTCATCCAGCCGCGGTGGAGTGGCCGAGCGGTCTAAGGCGCCTCGCTGCGGAGCGCGCGGTTACTCCCCGTCGGAGGTTCGAGTCCTCCCTGGGGCACGTGTGTGTGTGTGTGTGTGTTGTCCTTAGGTTAGTTTACCTTAGTTTAAGTAGTTTGTAAGCTACGCATTGATGACCACGCAGTTTGGTCCGATAGATTTACAAACATTTGAACATTTTTTTTTTTTACTTCAACCAACTTACACTTAGGAAAACTACAACGGGAAAAATTGTCTACAGGGGGCATGTCAGCAGGTCCTATATTATTTTCTTTCCTCCTCCATGTTGTCATGGATGACGCACAACAGTTTGCGTTTGTACCGCAATGACAGTGTACGCGAGAGTTGTAGTAACTGCCCACTGCTCTGTGTGAAGAGTAGAAACTCTAAAAGTTTACCAACCCGACGTCTTCTATAGATGTCCCCACGCAGATGATAGCACACAGGTCGAAGTTCTTGATTGAGGATGAAATTATTACACTATTGGCAGGAACTGATCTAATTACAGAATGAAACTGACGCCCACGGGATGCCATCTGATTTATTTAAAGACTACAGAAAACCAGCAAACTGCATAATAACATCCACTTGACACACATTGTCTTAACTAAAAAGTAAATATAAAGTCATTTAGCCTTGATCTAAGATGATTAAACAATGCTTTATAACCGCCTACGTATGCATGTTAGTCCTCCGAGTACGTGTTCTAGACTCACATGTTGCTCCTCCGAGTGAGAGTACTGAATTGAACTGTGGCGGCTCGATGCAAGGCTGCCTTCGCTCCGCAATTTGGCGCGCAAACATGGCGGCCGAGCATCGTCCTTCCTATATTAATTATTTAGTTTATGTTTTTAGAGATAGTTAATATTTTTACCTACTCAGGGCATAGATTAGCTTTGAGGGGGTTTTCTAAATTGAGTTTGACATTTAATAAATAATTAGTTTATTAAATATTAATAAAGATATGATTGTGTTTTGGCGCGTGACCGCCAGTACTACAGCCAATCGGCGTCCAGTGGCCGGCCGTGGTAGCCGAGCTGTCTGCGGCGCGTCAGTCACGGTCTACACGGCCGCTGCGGTCGGGGGTTTGAATTCCCAATCGGGCATGGATGTTTGTGCCGTCTTTAATGTAAGGTAGTTCATAAGCAGTTTGTAAGTTTAGGGACTGATTATCCCGTAGTCAAGTCCCATAAGCTCTACAAACATTTGAACATTTTGGCGTCCAGTGCCTACCGCTCGGGGACTTCCCTAGAATTCGGGGAAACTTGCCAGTGCTTTTTTCCATGATAACCCAACCTATTGTACCACCTGTCGTGGTTCTCACCAGATTTTACCATCTGTCGCCTACTGGTCCTAACTGGCTGCACCGACGCAAAACTCAGATTTTAATATGATGGCTTTAAGCCAGAAATATTACACAACACACACATATGCCCGAGTAGGACTGGAATCTCCGGCGGGAACTGCCGCCCAGTTCGTATCCTGACGCATTAGACCACACGGCCATTCCGTGCGGCCTTTTATCTGTGCTGCGGCAGCTGCACGATCTGCCACCCATGTCATTACAATGCGACGATCTCGGCTGCTTGGACGTCCAGAACATAGTCTATGAGTGTGAGAATGTTTACTTACCATTGGAACCAGCATCGTCCCACAACTAACGCAACACACCCAACTTGCGTGGTAATTCCCCGAAAGGACCAACCCGCCCCTCGGCAGACCACAGTTTGACCGCTTTCAAACTCAGTTGGCTGTAGGAAGCATGAGTTTGGCTCCGTGGCATGATGCCTCCTTTCGTCACACATTAATATCACAACGAACCTTACGGCTGTAGACATTTACTATTAATAGGTACACACAGATGTGGCTGTGGCAGTTATGTCACTACACTGTATGTTGGCAGATGACGTTGGAACCATTATAATTACATTTACTATTCTCTAGATAGCAACTGTTTTCATCGGAACCAAATCACGTCATCTATCCAGTTGTAGTCATTTTTTCAGGCAGTGTATTTCACTGTGCATCTTTGTTTTCATTGCTATTCACTTCGAGTTTCAGTCAGTCTTCGATTCCCAATACTACACCACCGGAAAGCAGTAACATCCTCAAGGAGCGTGTTAATGAAGGTAGGTATGTGCTAAGTTTAGAGGGAAACTGTGTTTGCAACTTTCAGTATACGATACAACCGACGACTAATTACTCATATTAAAGAACTTCGGCGATTTGTACGGGGTCACATTGTGGGTCCACAGAAAGCTGACAATGTTGGACACAATGTTCTGGTGTCGTGTCCTGCTATCAAACTGTGGAACATTCTTACACCCTGCTCACCAAGTTCTGCACGTCCGTGCACAGAAGATCGACGCATTACGCAAGCAGCAGTGACCGGCGTAGCTTCATAAAGGGACGGCACGCATTTTATCTGCTGGGTCACGAGGGACCACTGGGAATCGTCTGCTTGCTGCAATCAGCAACCTATATCCGGCTAATAAATTAGCAGCCGCCTAACACTGCTCGACAGAATTACGAGGAATGGACTAGGACCATGCGAAGGTCCTGTCGCAACGTCTAACTTGGGAAAATATGTGCTTAAATAATTTACCGAAATTGAAGAAGACCACATTCCATCACGCAATGACTCCGGGGACAGGCAGAGCAACATCTGAGACGCCGCCAGTTGGACCGCGGCTGGAACGATATGGTGGTGGGAGAGGGGAGGAGAGATGCTGGTCTTAGGCTGAGCGTCCACTGGAACCGTATTCGTCCGACTAGCAGGACGGCCGTATACGGCCGCATACGTCCGACTAATCCCAATCCATGCAGCACAGCTGGCCCGCGTCCACTACATCCTACCAGGTCGACCGCTTACGACCGTATACGTACGACTGACGGACGGATCCCAGGGAAATGGGATTGGTAGGACGTAGTCGGACGTAGCCTGTGGAAGCGAGTGCCTGCTACCACTTGTGTCTGGGTGCTTTTCGCGCTAATTAGCAGGAATGGATGCAGAGAGGCTTATTGGTCTTGTGAACGAGAACAAAACACTATGGGACATGAAAGACAAGAGATACCACCACCGCGATATAAAGAGAAAACCATTTCGTGATGTTGTGTTGAATAGATGTAAGGATATAATGACACGTTTCCACGTTCATCCTGTAGTAGTTGAAAAATTTTTCTTCATGTAAATTATGAAATTCTCGTTTGCTTAGTATAGGACTGACCCAGAACCCCTTCGTTTCATCCTGGACCTTTGTCTCGTGAGGTATGAATTTTCTAGAAAGTAAAAATCACTGTCCATTGTCCAGTCGACCAGTGCAGCTGCCTCGCGACTAACTAGCGGGGGCATGTGTGTGTGTGTGTGTTGTTCGTAGGTTAGTTTACCTTAGTTTAACTAGTTTGTAAGGTACAGAATGATGACGACGCAGTTTGGTCCGATAGAATTAAAAACATTTGAACTAACTAGCGGCTGGTCGTGTTTCGGCGTAAAGTCGGTTGCAGTGGACGAGTTGCAGAGGTCGGCCGTAGTCGTGCGACCATTCGGCCGTCACGAGTCGGACGCTTACGGCGCCAGTGGACAACCGGCGCTAGGGAAAAGGAAGGATGTGGAGATAAAAGCCCACTGCCAGCTGCTCAATCTACTGCTCGACTCGCCGCGGGCTAGATCGTTGCTGCTTCTGATCTTGTCGATCGCTAAACTTCCGAAGGTGGGAAGACAGGAAAGGAAGGGTGGAGCAATCGCTCGTGTTGACTGGCGGCGTCACTGGCAGATGCCAGAAGCTGGGGCATGTGGCAAAGCACTGCCGAGAAGCAGGCCGTGCTTGCGAGCACATGACGCGCGCCACTACAATCAGGCTGACGACGTCGTGCCAAATTAGGTGGCCAACACGCCGCTAACTTTCGTGATTGCACCTATACTACTGGCTGGAGCAGCAAAAAGCCGTAGACGCGGTGGAGTGGCCCAACGGTCTTAAGAGCTGTTGTGGCGTAAAGTCAGCGCCACACGCCAGACGTAAGAGAACGATCGTAGACAAGGCAGCGATCGACCGAAAGCCAATCACAAGCAGGCGCCCCGCCTCCTGGAGGGAGGTCTTTTTCTTTTTTTTTGCTTATGGGACTTAACTACGGGGTCATCAGTCCCTAAACTTACAAACTACTTATGAACTACCTTATACTAAAGACAGCGCAAATATCCATGCCCGAGGAGGGATTCGAACCCCCGACCGTAGTGGCCGTGCAGACCGTGACTGAAGCACCTCAGTCTCCTCGGCCACCGCGGCCGGCCTGGAGGGAGTAACCGAAGATGCGCACCCTCTACATGCGGCTATATCTAGGCCAGCATACGACTTGACAGCCCGTCCGTTACTAGTCAGAACCCTGTCAGTTATTAGTGAGCACCCATCAGTTACTAGGGAGAACTCGGACAGTTACTAGGGAGCTACGAAGTCAGGAATAGGGCAGTGCTAAGTCAGAACGCGGCTACGAACTTAGCAGTAACAAGGTCTCAGCGCATCTAGCATCATATGGACGACAACGCGAGAAGAAAGAAGAGAGAAGAAACAGAAATATGTTCTAAAGTTGAGTATTGTAAATTTCAGTCAATTAATATCTTGTAATACTAACTATATCAATGTTTTAGATGTCAAAGGATCCTGCACCAGTACCTTTACAGACGACTAGACCGAGACGAGTACTCAACAAAAAGGCAACGAGGTCATAACATGTACCATGCTGCAGAGCGCGCGGTTGCTCGCCGTCGGGGGTCCGAGTCCTCCCTCGCGCATGGGTGTCTGTGTTTTCTCTAGGTTTAAGTTAGTTTAAGTACTTTGTAAGCTTAGGGACTGATAACCACAGACGTTAAGTTCCATAAGATTTACAAACATTTGAACATTTGAATTGAAAACCGTAAAAAGGAGATACACTCACAGGACTACGACTGGTGGCACAAAGGCGTCAGAAAAGGCGGTGGCCTCCCCGCCCTGACATTCAAGAGGGAGAAGCGAGCCGTGTCGTCGGGAAGAGGCGGCTGCGCTGGGCACCCAGCAAGGCGAGACCAGTGAGCGTGGCCGCTGACGTAGCGCTGTCGCACTGCAAGCTGCCCTGGCCGCCGCTAGCAAGGAGCAACATCTACAGCTTCAGCTCCTAAGGGAGGGGCTAGGGAAGCTGAAGAAAGAGCAGACGGCCACCACCATCCAAGCATTCAAACGAACGCTCCCATGGAGGAGCCTAAGGATATGGTGGTCCGAACGGATACTGCGGAAACACAGGAAGCCATGGAACTGACCGCCGAAGAAGAGAAAGAAGTGTAGGAGATCGCCCCAGCGGCACCAAGGGGGCTAGTGGCCGTATAGCAGGCTACTCGAGACACGGCCCGCCCTCAGGTGCCGGTGACAAAACAGGGAGCGGGTCAAGATGCAGCCACCGAGCCGACGTCTTCCCCTTCCAAGAATTAAGACCATTAGGCGAGCACTGGAGGTGATGGGGGTCATCGATCGAGGACTACACCTATCCCTATGCTTGTACTCCCTACCCATTCAATCTTTCTCACATTCTGAGACCACAAATTCCTCATAAACAATATCCCTTCACTCCCGAATAGCCGGAACTGTTGCTCAACTTTGGCTAATCCAAAAAGAGAAGACATATACAGCAACCAGTGAGGACCAGTAGGATTAACTTCAGTAACATGAACTACTCAAAACTAGAGGTTAGGGTTATTCATGAAATGAGAGACGACACCTCGGATTTCATATTTTCAGCCCACCTGATGATGGCAACGTGGTCACTTGTCGAAATAACGCGACCATTGAACTCTGACATCCGTCCGTTCACCCATGAACTATTTCGTAAGGAGGTATGCCGGCAAAAATCGAATTTAGGTCTCATAGAAGATATGAACAATCTGTCACACCACTTGTCAATAAAATGATCTCGTTCTCTGGCGTTGGTTGCATCGCGATGCGTCAGTTACATACGGAGAAACTGCCAAGCGAAGTTGACTTTGAAACACATGAAGCACACAACTAACGCGTCCCGAGACTCAAGCGAGATTCACAGTTGAGTCTCGGATACGCCCTAGCACCGCACCTCATGTATTTCATACGTCAACTTCGCTTCGCAGTTTCTCCGGATGTAATTGACACATCGCGATGCACCCAACGCCATTCTTTTTTTTATTATTTTTCATGATATTGATTACTTAAGAAATAAATATTTATTAAAAAAACATAAGTTTGCGTTGAAAATTATACTTCTTTACGTCTTAGACTGTCTCATAGTACCTACTTTCACAAGCCCCTATCGTACGTTCATGACCGTGAAAGTCGTTTTTCAATATCTCTTGTAGTTTAAGAGATATATGGGGTGAAAGAGTTAAGTGAGACACACTGTATATTGTGTTCGTTTTAAGTGATCGGTCTGGAGCGCCACGTTACGGAGAGCGCGGCCTCCCGGGTCGGGGGGTTCTAATCCTCCCTCGGGCCTGGATGTGTTTGTTGTCTTTAGGTTAGTTTAACTTAGTTTAAGTAGTTTGTAAGTGTAGGGACTTATGAAAATTTTAAATGTTTGTTTAGCTTATGGGACTTAACGACGGGGTCATCAGTCTCTAAACTTACAAACTACTTATGAACTACTTACGAACTAGGACGGCACAAGTATCCATGCCCGAGGGGGGATTCGAACCCCCGACCGTAGTGGCCGTGCAGACCGTGACTGAAGCGCCTCAGCCCCCTCGGCCACCGCGGCCGGCCAAGGTTTTTATCACAGATTGCGATTGTACGGTAAAAACCACATTAGAGGTATGCATTATCTCCTGTTTTTACCGGCGAGTCCCGCTCGCCCCTCTGGTTCTCGGAAGTATGCGGTCGAGCGTCCTCTTCCACCGGTTGTGGGCAGCCGATCGCCAGCGCTTAGCCGAGAGCGCCGAACGCTCGGTCGGTCGCTTGTAACCGGCGGATTCAGTGCCAGCGAGCTGCGCTTCGGCACACCGCTTGAGATCGGAGGCCACTGTTTCGCATTATTTCTTTCTCAAATGTCTTTCGTTGATTACTATCAGTTCTATAACCTAAATATTACAACCGCATATGTTACATTTCATGTTTGTTAATATGTTGCAGACTACTGGAGTTTCGCCTTTGAGGTGATCAAGTAATCCAGTAATTGTAATGTTAAAAACTAAACTGTCTGTATATAGTATTTTGTTCCGTTCGGTAGACAAACGGGAACACAGTAGACTAATCGTGGGCTATGTGTTGCATCTCTCCAAACTCGGCCGCATATACGTTGTACCATACGTGTAGCCAGGGCGTGGTTTCTGGGGTTCGAACCCTCCCGAAATATTAACAAAGCTAACAAAAACTGGCATCATTGTGTATCAGGATAAAATCCGCTTACATTTTGCCAAGTCTGGGAAACAGTTAAACGTGCTCCATAGAGTCTCGATTTCTCCCCATGCCATTCCCTTACATTTTGGAGCCCTGAAAAGAGACATTCATAGCCATCGTTATGTTTCTGGTGAAGATGTGTACACCTGGGTAAAAAACAAGGTTCTGTAGCTATCAGCAAACATTTGTGCACGGAGGAATTGACCATCTTGTCTTACAGTGGGTTAAATATATTAACAGTTATGGTGATTACTGCTGAAATAATGAGCAGTATAACTAGCGGTAATTACAATGCCAGTCATATATTACAATGTCAGCCAGCAATATTTCTTGATGCTCCTATGTAAACGACTCTAGGTTCCCGTCTAGTCAAAGAGAATCTACACACATATTTTTTGTCACTGATAGCATACAAGTACTGCAAAAATTTGAGTGCTTTTACGATCAAGCTTCACTGCCTATCTGATTGCCGCCCGTGTTTCGATCCTAATTTTGTATCTATACCCTCGTGACTCTCTAGTATACAGGGCATTGGAATGTAATATAACACAGACAATATTAATGCGGTTTGCGGTTTTATTAAGAGTTCACGTTATTATAATGTTCATTCATTGAAAACTCCTCCCGAAATCATATCCTGGCTACGCCTAGCGTTGTAATAATATTGAATGTAGGATCGGGAGGGAATGACAGAGTTAAGAGTAATATTCACGGAATTTCGTTGTACAAACGTTAATTTATTAACAAATTGTGAACTTTAAATAAAGTTACAAATGAATTCTGACTATACAATTCGTTTTTCGTCGTTGCTGCTTCCTGATACAAAGACGTCATTTGTATTCCTGGAGCTCTTTCTACAGCTGGCGGTTTGAACTTCTTCCTGTGAAGTCACTGAAAGTGGAACCATACTTTTATTGACTTTCAGGAATGTCTCCTTCTTTGTGATTACGTGATATGTTATGAATACTTACGTAATTATGATGGATCTATAAGAGATCATCAACCTCGTTTGATTCCAGGCACGATCGTTTGCTGGACAGTAGGTGACCGGTCTGGCTAAAATTTCTCTCGCTGGCAGCTCTAGTGGCAGGAATGCAGAGAACTCTTCTGGCTACTACCGACAGCCTTGGAAATAACGCAGCGTGCGTTTTCCACACAGCAAAATTTGTCCTTCGACACAGCTACAGTTATATTTGAAGATCGAAAGCTACCTGTCCAGTTCATTAGTAGTAACTGTGTGTCCATCTTCCTCGTCCTCATCGGAACTCCCGTCCATCTTGGACTTTTTCATGGGAAGAACTTGGTGACTGTTTGCTTGAATGGATGAAAACATCCGTAAGATGTTCCTGTCACCTTCAAATATCTATACACCGTAGTTAGAATCACTGGTTACTAAACGACTATATTTGCGGTGACATATATAGCGCACATATTACACCAAAACGCATTGTGGAATGTTTAGGCTGCGAAACCGTTCCCAAATATTGCATTGTAGACGTAACAAATGTTGATCTAACGAAAGGTGGCAGATTAGACAAACAAACATTCGTTTACTAATTGGTTTCAGTGAATGAACCTTACCATTCACAGGCAGTTCCGAGCACAATCGTCGAACTTCAGCATACGCGTGTAACGATACACTTAAATTTTATGTTTTTTGTTTATATTTGATCAGCGATGCTTATCGCCTCCGGTTCCCTCTGACTCGCAATGCAACTAATTTAATTTCGTTCGTCATTTTTTACTTAAAAACAAGTGAGAAGACGGAACCGAGATAGTAGTTTCTACTCTCTCTCTTGTCTATGTTCGTTCTGTACGGACGTCTTCCATTCATGTATCTATTCAATGTCAGGTATTGTGATGCAAGTTGTTGTAAAAATATATTACTTAAATTGAAATACATCCTCTCTCTTTGGCTTTTATTTAAATGAATCTCTCCACGTCAAATACTTATTTTCTATTGTTTTCAGCTCCTCGACGTCCGTAATAGTTTAATGTACAGACACCATTACAATCGCTTCGCATTGTCTGCAAAATTTCAATCAATCAATCATCCTTATACTATACTTTGCTTGAATTTAGAACCTGCAGTCATTTCTTTTGTAATTTCACGAAGTCCGATCATTTTTTTTTTTTTAATTCTATCATTACCAGTAATTTCATGTTCCACCCACGGTCACACAACAATGAAAAGCGAAGTGAACAGTCTGAACATTGATCTACTACGGAAAGTATCTTCAACGTTCATATATTTAAAAAAAAAAAAGGTTATTATTTCCAGCTTCTACAATACGAAGCGCAGGATCCAGCTAGATGCTTTCCGTAAGTCTTATAACGTGCTGTTGCTTGTATGGTGCCCGACTTTAATATGCAACCCGCGGTTTATTTACTTTAATATTCATTTTGTGCTGTACTTTAACTTATTTCAAAATTCAAAAAAATTCGGTACCATCAATTCCTTGTCCAAAAAATATAATCGCGGAATCTACTTTAACAATTATGGCATCATACGAAGCAAGGGCAATGTTATACGCGGCTCGCTTTTCTCCTGCTGTGAGATTTTTTAAATGACCCCGTGATGGCCATAGAACCATGGGGACGTAATGAATAGCCTCAGTTTTGCACTTCTCTGCTATGAAGCATGGGCCTCTCCTTTTAATTTTCTCCATGAGATGAAAAGGATACCCAATATAAATAATCGCACTCAGATAATTCAACAGTTGTATAAAGGATCGTAACTTATAGAAAGTGTTATTACCTCGTTTTCACTGTCTATTGGTCCACAATGATGTAACAGACTCTTGTACCACGGCAGCACACGTTCCAGCGTTGTTACTTTGCACTTTCCAAATCCAAACTCGCTTCTTTAAAGGGGGTTAGAAAAGCGACAACGTCTCATTCGCACCCTTCATGGAAGGTTTCTGAGAGTGTCGATTGCCCCTGGGATTCTAATAGATCTCGAATATCGTCGATTTGACTTATGACGGGATTGAGCATTAACAGTATCTACTCCACCGAGTTACAGCTTCTAGCTTCACAGAGAACCTCAGACGCTCCAAGCGAACCAATCTCTTCAAACAGCCTGCTATAGCTCTTGCTGATAGTAGACACGACACGATTTCAGGGGCTTCGTCTTGTGAAACCGTCTCTTGAAATGTGTAACGAAGTGCAGTCATCAGGCAGTGATCAAAGCAAGGCAAATGGTCGGAAGATTCAAGCGCCTTATTCATATTAGTTCATTGGTCGGTATCCAAGCAACGAGAATATGAACTTTGAGAACACGGAAACGCTGGTAGTTCCATGTGGTACCACTCGGAAAAGAGATGATCTGTCTTTCTTTTCGTAACGTAATAAAGGAAACAAAGAGAAAAACCGTTAATCTGTACCAGGATTTTGAATAAAACGACAGCGAAGACGCTAGCTAGGAACAAAAAGGCGAGAGCATGGTTGAGTCATAAGGAGAAAAGTGAGGCCCATTAACACAAAACAAACCAAAAGATAAAAAGTGAAAATAAAATGTACATTGTTTAACCTGATTAATTTGATTAGAAACATACGAACTACATTGAATCTAGTAGTAAACGTCGCGCGATTTAGGAACTAAATTGTAGGTTCGATTTCACTGGATCTTTTATTCAGTTCCTGCTGTCAGCTAAGGGTTTTAGTTCGATGTACCTTGAGAGATGTGTTGTCTCGCTTTCTGACCCATCTTCCGCGCTATTGTCGGAACAGTCTACTCGCCGTAAGGCGGCCAACGGCCATCTGTCACCATCTGCTTGACACGAGCGCCATCTGTTCAGCGGCCCATCTCGGGCACGCACGTATAATTATACTCTCGCAATTGTACGCATGAAATTGTTTGTGATTGTAGGCTGCGTTTCCACGTGAAATAACTTCCACAAGCCGAGTGAACTACGTGCAGTTACGTAACATAGGTAGGTTGCTATGAGTGTATTTATCAAATACCATTTTCTTATTTGATGTTCTGGTATTTGTCATGAAGTTAGGAAATGTAATTTGGAGACTTGAATAGTACGAACAACCAAACATAGCACGAAAATAATTTTACCTTAGTAAATAGAGTCGCAAGTGGAAAAAATTGTAACAATTACGACAAATCATTCACCTGGTATTTAAAGGAGGGATGGAGACAGTGAAGGACGAGATAACGTAGAGCTTCAAACATATGTTTCGTGTACGGTGCGAGCGCTACTTATGTTACAAAAGGATTCCCTTGTTTCACCATGGATCCATCTGGTATGTGTAGTTTTCCAGATTCAAGAGGCATCAACAGTTCATGTATTGTGACCACTTAAATTTCGTGGCATATTTGCATTCACTTGAGAAGTTTAAGAAGTCAGGTGAAGGAATGATGCATGTCGTAATTAAAAGCAACGAAAGTCGAGGGGCTGGCTATTACTGCATTTTTGTTCCAACGTAATCAGTTGCTCATTCCTATGCAATATTGTTCTGGTGAAGAGTTATGATGCCTTTATAATTACTTCTTCAGAAAATAATTAAGACTGAGACTAACAAAGGACAACTCATTCAAAATCAAATGTTCAAATGTTGGTAGAACTTATGGGACTTAACTACGGGGTCATCAGTCCCTAAGCTTACAAACTACTTATGAACTAGCTAAGACTAAGGACGGCACAAATATCCATGCCCGTGGGGGGATTCGAACTCCCGACCGCAGTGGCCTTACAGACCGCGACTGAAGCGCCTCAGTCACCTCGGCCACCGCGGCCGGCGACAACTCATTCAGCAAATCTAATGCGTCCTATAAACTTGGGTTTGTCCTATTAAGCAGCAGGGCAATAAGGATACGAATTTCAACAGCCCCTCTCCAGCTCTGAGGTACGAGGGTTACGTTGTAAAGTGGGGCTCTCGTTCCCAGTGACAAAGGAGACCAGATTTTTACCTATTCTGTGATAGAGACAAAAGCATCCAGACTGAAAATCAATAAAGAAATTTTAAAAAGTATTTTCCATCATAAGTGCCCCAGTACCTTGAGAAACGTATGGTGCTGCACACTAGATGCGGCCTATTTCTATTACTCATTTTAGCGACACTGATAAATTTAGCAAATGGGTTTCCTTATGTGACCACTCCTACCGAGAGACGTGGTGAACTGGTTAGCACTCTGGATCGGCATTCTGAAGGACTGATGTTCAAATCCGCCTTCGGCCATCCACATTTTTGTGAATTCTCGAACAGCTCAAGGCAAATTCCGAGATCGTTCCTGTCAAAGGGCGCAAACGATTTTAATTCTCATTCCTTAACATAAAACAATACGCGGTTGTGCTCCGTCTTTAATGATCATGTTGTCGGGACATTAAACCCTAATCTTCCTTACTTCTCTCGTTCCTTACACCTTTCTCGTTTTCATACTACTTGAGTATGACACAGCATAGCACGTTGTATAGATCGGTTTGAGAGTCCAAAGTGTGTCGTGTCGATTTAGGCAAACAGGTGTTACAGATACTGACACTTTATTAAAATTACCTTCCGTTCTGAGGTTATCGTTGTTAGCTATAAGTCAAATGCATTAATACAATACACATTTTAATAGTGAATATAACAAACAAATCAATCATCAACAATATATTCTCTACCATTATCTAAAACTGCCTGTTAGTGTTTAGGTACTTTCTAATGAAAAAACCCACCTGTTCTGAATTAAAGATAACGTGAATTCTGGTTTGAAGGGAGGTTTCGTTTGAAAAGAAATTTTGATGGTTGTCTGATGAGGAGGAAGATAGTTAAACATAAAAGGTGTGGCAAAAATTATATGGACACATAACGTTCACACACTATTTATTTATTAGTAAGTAATTCTACATGTACATAAATACTCCGCAGTCCACCCATAGCTGCGTGGCGGAGGGTAATCAGTACCACTACTAGTTCCTTGCTTTCCTGTTCCACTTCCATACAGAACGAGGGAAAAACGAATACTTGTATGCATCCGTACGATCCCTAATCTTATCCTTGTGGTCTTTGCACAAAATGTAGGTTGGCGGCAGTAGAATAGTTCTGGTGTCCTCCGCAATCTCCGACCCTCTAAATTTCTTCAGCAGTGCTTCTCGCAAAGAACGTCGCTCCCCTCCAGCGACTCCAATTTGAGTTTCCGAAGCATTTCGGTAACACTCGCGCATTGATCGAATCTACCAGTTACAAACCTCGCCGCCCGACTCTGAATTGTCTCTATGTCTTCCTTTAAACTGATCTGGTGTGGATCCCAAACATTGGCCCACCATTGGTTTTTGGAGAGCTGCAATTCTTCCAGGAACCGATTGGTAAAGTTTCTTCGTAGTTCCCAACATAATGTTATCCATTCTTATAGCGAAACATCCGCCAGTTACTTCAACGGAGTTGAAGCCGCAAATTCGGTCCTCACTCTCTGCTCTAAAACTCAATAGAATGGTTCAGTTATATTTGAAACATAGCGATTTTGCTATCCAGATTTTCGATAATTTTTTGGTATAGTATAGAGCGCGTCTGAACCATTTTGGCTGTTTGTGTGGGTGCATTATCATTGTAGAAGTGTTAGCAGAATGGTGGTCATAATAAGCAGTTTTTGTCGAGGATGGTGAGATTTTCGTTTATATGTATTCGACCAGTGAGGAAAACAATAAAAACAGTTTATATCACGTATCAGATGTCAAAATCATGGCGGAACTATCCCTATGTTTGACCGTAGGAAGCAGAGTTGCCATATCGTAAGTTTCTATTGGGGATTTCGATACATAAACCCGGTTGTATGTAGTAAGCAATGTAAGCGATGATTCATCGGACCATACCACATTCTTCTAGTCGTCACGTATCCACGTTTTATGTTCGTGGCACCATTAACTTCACGTCGTTGTGTTGCTTTCCATTATTAAGGATTTAGCAACTGCAGCATAAATGTTAAGTCCCTGCCGTACAATTTTATCAAAACAGTATTACCCAAGTGAGTGCCGACTCTTGCAGTCTCTTTAGCCGCGGTGGTTTTATGTTACCTGTCCACATTCGTTTTTAACGCTCGTCGGTCATTGTCAGGTAACATAGCGTTTGTCGCACTATTCCTCCTTAGTGAATCTTGTCATTACCGAGTATACTGCCGCCAGTGAAACTTTAAACAGTGCAGCCGATTCCGTCATAGATGCTCCCACTAACTGCGCACCTCAGAGTTGGCGTCTTGGAACGTGTGTGAGATCACGCATTTCATCGAATATGTGGTTGAACGCCGCAAAACAAATCGTATAATATACGGCATCTTCATACGTCCATTGTGCATTTTGGGGGTCATTGTTAAGATGCACGTCGCGATACCAACTTACAAAACACGGTAGTATGCTGCATTGTGTTTATATTATTTTGTCCACCCCATGCAAGAGAGTGCAAGATCAGAACAGTATGTGCATGAGGTATGATGAAACTTTCACTCTGCAGCGAAGTGTGCGCTGAGGAGAACTTCTGTGAAGTGTGGAAAGTAAGAGGCGAGTTACTGGCAGAAGTGAAGTTGTGGGGACGGATCGTAAAGCGTGCCGGGATAGCTCAGAGAGTAGTGCACTTGCCCGCGAAAGGCAAAGGTCCCAGGTTAGAATCACGGTTCCAGCACACAATTTTAATCTGCCAGGAAGTTTCATGAGGGATTATGTATAATGGACATCTAGATAGTTACTTTTGTGTATTGAGCGATACGCGATATCATATAATAGTAACACTTGATGCAGTTTTTAAGGTGGTTTTACTTACCGAGCAGTCAAACTTGTATCAGCTATTGGCAACAAATGCACAGCTGCTATGGACACACTCCTGGCAAGGAATACGTGGTGTAAGGCCCCATTTTAGTCCACCAGATGTAAAATGCTACCCTTTCGCTGTGCTCTTTCTGGCCTCCAACTAGACTGGAAGTGAGAGCCAATGCAGCCCTCACTTTACAGCTTGGTTCCGGTATCTCGGTTCTATCGAAGAACCGCGTCATACGTTTCTCCCTTACGGCTCTGATGGTGACTAAGACAGACAAACCGTAATGGATCTCCTTTGCTCCAATAGATTTTCAGTGTTAGGGATCAACCATAAATTTCTCAAGACGTTAACATAAAGGCATCATAGATCCTCCCCGTTAACAATAGTGTAAAGAAATGTTAAATGAACTAACTGAGTATGCTTGAACATGTTTTGTTGCTTCGATTTCGAGCAAGCAGTACGCCTACACCAGACATCTGGACTTTACCAGTTGAATAAAAATTGATCGCGGTTAATTACATATTACCGCAGGTCACCTTCGACAGTTTCGTTGCTTACGTATTATGTTCTATGTGAGTGTTTCTGTCCTATAGTCCATAGCTGTAACATCAATATGCCGGCCGCAGTGGCCGAGCGGTCTGCGGCGCGCCAGTCACAGTCTGCACGGCCGCTACGGTCGGGGGTTCGAATCCCCCTCGGGCATGGATGTTTGTGTCGTCTTTAGTATAAGGTAGTTGATAAGTAGTTTGTAAGTTTAGGGACTGATGACCCCGTAGTTAAGTCCCTTTAGCTTAACAAACATTTTAACATAAATATCTTTTCTTTTACGAGACGTGTTCATGACGTCAAAGCATATAAGCTGCATGTATTTTACTAAGAACTGTCAGACAAGTTTTTTAGTATGTTAGTTTCGTGAATTGCATTTTTTTTGTGAGTCATTGTACGTTAATATGTCCTCCCTCGTTTCTCAGTCCTTGATAATGGGATAATGTAGTCCCGAAACATGTTGTCCTGACATAAAATTTCGTATAATTGACAACTGGTGCGTGATTCGCCTCAGTAATTGCACAAACAGTTGTTCGGTGGCGACAAAATAGATTATACGAACAGAATACAATGCTAACGAGGAAACCCGATGGTTTGAAATTTGCTGCCCGGAATGACCGCGTGGTCTAAGGCGTCAGGCTATCGACTGGGCGGCCATTCCCGTTGGAGGTTCGAGTTCACCCTTGGGCATGGGTGTGTGTGTTGTCCTTGGTGTAAGTTAGTGTAAGTAGTTTGTAAGTCTAGGGATTGATGACCACAGCAGTTCGGTCCAATAGATTTACAAATAACTGAACATTTTTTGTTTGAAATTTACAGATAGAATTACTCGTGACTATCACAGTGCCACCACCACCACGGGTAAGCGCAATGACTGCGCCTGAGGAGTTTAAAAGAATCTGTTACACAGTCGAGCAGATCCGCATAAAACACACAATTTTGTAGTCAATGCTAAGTGACGCGTGGGTTGGGGTGAAAAGCGACGTAACTGGATAGTGTATGACTATAACGAGTGATTCTGAGTAACGAATCATGCTATATATTTTAGCAATCTGATGGAAGGGCTTGGGTTTGGTGAATTCCTGGAATGTATCACCTGCCAACAGTGTAGTATGGAGAAGCTTCGGTACTGGGATGTCTTTCATGGTTAGGGTCGTGGTTTCCTTCAAAATGTGGAAGGATATGAACACATTTTACTGCACTGTGTACTGCAGACAGAAGAGGAATATTTCGGAGACGGTGACTTTATAAGGCTGACAATGCATCCTCACAAAGAAGCATCTCTGAGTCAATTGTTTGTGGACAATAACATCTATGAAATGGACTTACCTGCCTACCTGATCCTAACAGTTCTGTGGTTGCAGCTCTTGAGTTACAATGATAAACATTCAGACACCCCACTCAAATTGTTCCCAGTAAAGCTCAAACTGTTACAAAGGCGAAGAGAGGACGCCGTATTAATGTCTGGATACTTTTGAGCACTGGACTTGGGAAAAGGTAGTAGTTCTAAAGAGGAACGCAACACATCATGAGCTGGCGCACGGTAGATATGCTCAAATTTAATAGTTAAGCTCCATTACCCGACTGCTTGCAATCTTTAACTCTAATACACGAGGGTTACGACTGTGACCAAAACACCACTGAAAGCTGGAAACAAGATTAAAGGGCAGTTCAGATAACTCTTCTAAAATGCGTTACGAAAACCCTACGCTAACGCTTAAAGTGGTACGAAGGAGTTATCAAGAAAGAAGAAGCGGCTATTCCTTTCAATTTCCTTATATAAGAATAATATTTATTATGGTAATTTAGAACTGTGACCTCAGCGTAGTTAATATTCCATCTTTAGTAATGAGGCAGGTCATTAACTATACTTTTAAAAAATTTGTTGTAGCTGGTTTGAAAACCTGTTGGACCAAACGTCTATGGTAATCAGTCTCTAGACTTACAAACTGCTTAAACTAACTTGTCACTAACAAGGGACAAATTTGACTTCGAACGCTCGGAACCGTACGAAACCATGCTTAAAATAACAAAATGTTCAAATGTTTGTAGAACTTATGGGACTTAACTACGGAGTCATCAGTCCCTAAGCTTACAAACTACTTATGAACTAGCTAAGACTAAGGACGGCACAAATATCCATGCCCGAGAGGAGATTCGAACTCCCGACCGTAGTGGCCGTGCAGACCGTGACTGGAGCGCCTCAGTCTCCTCGGCCACCGCGGCCGGCATTAGAATAACAAGCAATCAAAAACAAAACAGTGGAGTGCGTCATTTCGATGCAAAACGCCGCACTTGTTTGCTAGAGTCACTAGAAAAGAGCCTATTGTTATGTGATTCCTGGGTGGGCCATACAGATAATACCCTTCTAGATGCAGGTTTTCCACAAAAAGATGTTACGCTGAAGATCTTGCCTCAGAAAACAACAAAATATTGCCAACCCCTTGATGTTTACTTATTTCGTCAATACAAACCCTATATCAGAAGGATTACTGATTTTGTAAGACTAGAAGGTGCAAACCACAAGTGAAGGTAAATCAGCGTTATTTCATCGTGATTTGCAATCAATTTGCTGCACTTACGTATAAGCCTGTGTTGCAATTTACGATCATCATCATTCGAAAATGTAATTAGTGTGGCTTTTGATAATGGACTGCGTGAATCCGAAACTGATTTGGAATGTGCTAACGGGTCATTAGTGAGGTTTGCACATTGTTCTCTCCCACTCTGTTTCAACCACTTCATGGAAATCCCGCATCTGCACTTGGAGGACTAATATTAGCACTTTCAGGTGTCTGGTACTGCTGTACAGTTGTGTTTTCCGCTATTGTAAATACGTTAAATAGAGAGTTTTTGGCGCTGCTGACTGAATATGTAATGATACACTGAGGCCGTTAAATTACATACAATGATATTGATATCGTGTTACTTTGTTACTCTCTGTTAAAATACCTGTTATTCCAAGCGTGGTTTCATGCGGTTCCGGGAGTTGGGGCTCAAAAGCGTCCCTTGTAAGGACAACTCACACATCCATGCCCGAGAGAGGACTCGAACCTCCGGCGGGAGCAGCCGCCCAGTACGTAGCATGATGCCTTAGACCAAGCTGTACGTAACTTGTATTTTCTTCAAGCAACCAGGTCTCCAAATGAGTTTATTCTAACGAAGAAAAATCTTAAGAAAATACTTCCTGTACCCATTGTACAACATTTTGGCAACAGTAAGGCAATATAGAAAGCGAGTATCTATCGGAAACAAACAGCTCTTCTGTTAATTACCGAATTTCAACAAAATTTCACCGATAAGTATCGCAATTTGGATGAAACAATGGGAAATTCAAAATGTTCAAATGTTTGTAAATCTATCGGACTCAACTGCTGGGTCATTAGTCCGTAGCTTACAAACTACTTAAACTAAGTTAAACTAACCCAAGGACAACACAAACACCCATGCCCGAGGGGGGACTCGAACCACCGACGGCGAATGGCCGCGCACGCCTTTGCACGGCGCCCCAGCGCGCACGGCTAATCCGCTGTTTCAATGGGAAATTGTAGATACGTTTTTAACATATATTCATATTCGAAGTGTCGGAATATAATTTCTTTAATTTCATTACTTTGGGGCCCGCAGTGTGGAATGTCGTTTAGTGACATAATTGTAATTGACAGTTACATCTTTTACACTGCTAATATAAGGCTCCATTTATTTATTTACAACTTGATGACCCGGTGAACTTCGTATCACTGACCTCTTAATATAAACCATATTAATTTAAATCATATGTATTTTAGACCCAGTAGCTTTATGAAGGCATCATCAGATAGTCTAAGCATCGGCTCGATAGTGGGCGGAAAGAGTGGTCAAATCACGCACACATGTCCAGGATAATGTTCATGTCACATTCGTAGAAGTTCAGGGAAGGTTTAAACGGTCATAAAATATGGAAAAATTGCGAGGAAAATTAAGATTTAAAACATGGAAAATAATGATTTGGTTGTTATTTCGGGTGCGTTCATAAATATACTTTGAAAGAGTAAAGAGTAAAGAGTAAAGTTCGCTTTACACGATCTGAAACCGTATATGAACTGTCAAAGATAAAAATGAATTGCTGTTGGTTACTCTCGCTAAAACTCGAGAACTGTTGAACGGATTTGGTTATATATCATTACATAAACCACTCAATCTGTGGGATTAAATATGGTCTGGAGATAGCATGAGCGCTGAAGTACCAGATAAGATACTTTATAAAGTGTGTAATTGAAGATATTTTTTGATTTGAAGTATAAAAAGCGAAATAGCGAACAATAAATACTCTCTGGAAAAGCTATTTACTCTTTGACATCTCAACTATTTTTCAGAAGTTCTAATTAACTTTTCACAATGCATTGTCCCTTTTGTAAAAAGTGGATATAACGGCAGAACAACATAAGTAGCTGTCAGTTTTGCACAAATTTTCCTTTTTTTCTGGCCAACTATTCCAAACTTTTACTTCACTCAAACATTCCTCTCGCTTTGGACGTATATGCAAATTTTATCGCAATCAGATGAATGGTATCGATATTTCATAGAAAAATCTCTTTTTACTTTTTCTAAATTTTCCAATTTTCCGGGAAATGTTACCAAATTATTATTTCATATGAACGTCACTCTTGCTCAAAACAAAAAAAGAATTACCCGTCTCCATCGTGCGAATAGTCAGTTATAGTGCTGAATTCAATCAAAAACACATTGAAAAACGTACTTTCAGTTTTTCTCAAATTCTGCAATTTTCCGGTAGATTTTACAAAAAAAATTATTTCATACAAACCTTGTCCTGTCAAGCCGCACTCAAGTGATGTTCTTACAACGACGCGGCAATTGATTTTTATTCATAGAAAAAAAAGCTTTCGCCTTTTCTTAAATTTTCCTACTTTCCGGGCGACTTTTCCAAATTTTTATTTGATGTGAACCTCCCACTTGCTTTCAACATGAAATGAACAAAATATTATCGCAATTGGACGAATGGTATTGATAGCTCACTCGAAAAAGCTGATTCAGTTTTCCCGATTTTCCTCTTTTCCGAATAACTTTTCCATATTTTATCACCGTTTAAACCTTCCCTGGACTTACACGAATATTTCAAGACTAAAATTAGCCAGATCGGTTCAGCCGTTCTCGAGCTTTATCGAGACTAACGAACAGCAATTCATCAGCTCATTTTATTGCCATACTAGCTGAAAACTCGGCTTTTCCCTGCTATTTATTAATTTATTCCTGCCTTGAGTTAGTACTTCAATCCCTTCTCTCTCTGTCCACCTCCTTTTTTCTAGAAATATATTTATCGGAGATTAAATAAGAAATAAGGCTGTCTCACATAATGTATAAAATTATAAGTATCCAAACAAAGAAATGTAGTAATCAAAACACAAATGACATATAAAATGCGTACGATCTCATATTTATTGAGTTATATGTTGTACAATTGTATAATTTTGCAGGTGTGTATTCATTTGTATAAGTGCTGTATGTCTGTATTAACAGAAATTTCTTATTTACTGCTTTATTTATTTATTCTTATATTTCCTTATTCGTATGCTTATCCTTATAAAGAGCTGAAGACATTTTAGCACGCATAGACCAAAGATATTGTATGTGGCATCACGTTTCGCTGTAAGTAACCTCCTTGCTAAATAGTCGTAAACGTCATCGCTGGCCTTCAGTCCGAATTTTTTTTTTATAATTTGACGACTTTCAACCACCATATCTGCCACCCCCTTACAGCTAGCGACATGGAACTGCTATGGTGCACAACGGGAGACTTTGGACAACAGTTACACACAGATCATTCGTTTGCATTCTATAGTTTTCGCTGCAGAGCGAAATATTAACACACACACACGTAGAATTTTATATATACCGATAACTTTCCATCCCAATATACTCCACCCTTTTACCATTATCAACCCTCAAGGAACAATGCAACCTATAAAACAATTTTCAAAGAGTAAATATAATTTTCAAGGCGTAATTATTTTTCCGCATTTCGCTTTATATTCTTCAAATTACTAAATATCTATGAGATCTTTATAAAACCGTGCCTTAAACCTTCCTCAGGTATAAATTAGTAACTGTACAAATATTTAAGTCTCTGCGTCTTGTCGTTCGGACGTGATAAGCGTGCACCGAACAGACATTCAAATTAATGTATATAGATAAATAGCTAGCCGATCGCCATAAAACCGTGCCTAAAGCCTTCCCCGGGTAGACATTAGTAACTGTACAAGTTTTTAGCTCTTTATGATTTGTGGTTCAGACGTGATAAACATACACCGAACAGACATTCACATTTATAGATATAGATGAAGATGATTGGCTTATAAGTCTGTAACAGAATATTTTTTCTGCCTCAATAAAATGACAGCCGTAATCAAAGTGTTTCAATCTCTTATATAAAGGGCGCTGATGTAGAAGAGTTCTGCGAGGAAAAGGAGTAAATGTTTTAGCGAAACAGCACGGTAGTTGAACGGCAGGCTGAGAAATTGGACCTGGCAAGAGTGCGGCGACCGGTGGCGGTCAATAGCTTTTAGGTTTTAGCGCGGTGCGGCTGCGGCTGCTGCTGCCGCCTCGTTTCGAAACAAAACTTATGTGAGTGGGCGTGGATGTGCATTATGCAACGGCGCAAGGTCAGGGCCCGCTGGAAGGCGGTCAGCTGACTCACGCCGCGCTCTCACCTGCCGCCGCCACCCCGTGTCTGTGCCTAGCGAGCGCTCCACACTCACTGCAGCCGCGGGCGTGTCTGCCGCAGGCATTATCCAGCCAAATTCATCATATTTCTACAGCGTTGTTATGGTCTTCAGTCCGGAGACTGCTTTGATGCAGCTCTCCACAATATCCTATCCTGAGCAAGCCTCTTCGACTCCACATAAGAACGACAACCTACATCTGTCTGAATCTGCATACTGTATCCATCTCTTGGTCTTCCTCTGCGGTTTTTACCCGAAACACTTCCCTCCAATGCTAAATTCACGATTCCTTGATGTCTAAGAATGTGTCCTATTAATCGATCCCTTCTTTTAGGCCGGCCGCGGTGGCCGAGGGGACTGAGGCGCTCCAGTCACGGTCTGCACGGCCACTACGGTCGGGGGTTCGAATCTCCCCTCGGGCATGGATATTTGTGCCGTCCATAGTATAAGGTAGTTGATACGTAGTTTGTAAGTTTAAGGACTGAAGACCCCGTAGTTAAGTCCCATAAGCTTACAAACATTTGAACCTTCTTTTAGTCAAGGTATGCCAGAAATTCCTTTTCTTCCCAATTCTGTTCAGTACCTCCTCATTAGTTACGCGATCCACCCACCTAATCTTCAGCATTCTTCCTTAGCACCACATTTCAAAAGCATCTATCCTCTTCCAATTCGCAATGTTTATCGTCCATGTTTCACTCCCATAAAAGGCAACACTCCACACAAATGCCTCCAGAAAGGACTTCCTTAGGCTTAAATCAATTTTCGATGTTAACAAATTTCTCTTTTTCAAGAACGCTTTTCTCCCCATTACCATTCTGCATTTTATATCCTCTGTACTGCAACCATCATTTGTTATTTAACTAACAAAACTCATCTACTTCCTTTATTGTTTCGCTACCTAATCTAATTCCTTCAGCTTCGCCTGATTTTCTTAGACTGTACTCCATTACCCTAGCTTTGCTCTTGTTAAGGTTCATCTTATATGCACCTTTCAGCATACTGTCCATTCCGTTCACCTGCTCTTCCAGGTCCTTTGCTGTCTCTGACAGAATTACTATGTCGTAGGCAAAATGCATTTGTTTTTAATTCTTCATCCTGAACTTTAATTCCTTCTCCAAATTTCTCCTTGCTTTCCTTTATAGCTTGCTCAATATACAAGATGAATAACATTGGAGAAAGGCTACAACCTTGTCTTACTCCCTTCCCAACCACTGCATCCCTTTCATGCCCTTCAACTCTGACAACTGCTGTCTGGTTTTTGTACAAGTTGTAAATAACCTTACGCTCCCTATATTTTACTCTTGCTTGCTTCAGAAATTGCGAGAGTTTATTCCAATCAACATTATCAAAAGCCTTCTACATCGTTCAATCAAATGTACAAATGTTTGTTAAGCTTATGGGACTTAACTACGGGGTCATCAGTCCCTAAACTTACAAACTACTTATGAACTACCTAAGACTAAAGACGGCACAAATATCCATGCCCGAGGGGGGATTCGAACCCCCGACCGTAGCGGACGTGCAGACAGTGACTGAAGAGGGGAAAAGAATAAGGAAGGGAGATGGAAGATAAGAATTTAATGTCCCGTGGATAGTGTTGTCATTAAAGACGGAGTGTAAGTTCAGATTATTTTTTATAATGATGGGGAAGGAAATTGGGCGTGCACTTTCAAAGGACCTATCCCGCCTTTCTCCTGCGGCGATTTAGGAAAATCATGGAAAAAAATTAAATTTGGACGGCCAGAGATGGATTTGAACCGGCGCCCTGCCGCATACGTGTATAGGGCTCAGAAGCGCTCGCAGCGTACTTGGCATTTTTTTTAGACTGGCTTCCAACCAAAAAAAAAAAAAAGAAAAAAGGAAAAAAAAAAAAAAAAAGAAAAAAGAAAAAGTAAATCTAACGGACTCAGCTGCGTGGTTATTAGTCCGTAGCTTACAAACTGCTTATACTAATGTAAACTAACCTAAGGACAACACATACACCCATCCCCGAGGGGGGGGGGGGGACTCGAACCCCAGTACGGACGGCTAATCAGTCGCGGCTTGGCTTCTGAATACAACAGCTCAAGCGATATGGACATTTAAACATCAAAAGTGACCTTGACGAATATTTAAAAGCATTCTTGCTTATAGTGTCTATCGACGTTAATAGAGCCGGCCGCGGTGGCCGAGTGCACTGAGGCGCTCCAGTCACGGTCTGCACGGCCACTACTGTCGGGGGTTCGAATCCCCTCTCGGGCATGGATATCTGTGCCGTCCTTAGTATTAGTTAGTTCATAAGTAGTTTGTAAGTTTAGGGACTGATGACCCCGTCGTTAAGTCGCATAAGCTATACAAACATTTGAACAATTTTTTTTTTAAGTTAACAGAAAAAAAATTTTCACACACGAGTGGTTGCTCGCCGTCGGTGGTTAGAATCCTCGCTCGGGCATGGGTGTGTCTGTTTTCCTTACCATAAGTTAGTTTAAGTCGTTTGTAAGCATAGGGACTGATAACCGCAGCACTTAAGTCCCTTAGATTTACAAACAAGTATTGTCTGTTGTGAAACTCGAAAATGAAGCTAGTTTATAACGAACTGCTTGCAGTTATAGACGTTTACTTATCTAGGTGACTCTTCAATATGCCAGTCATCCCATCTTCAAACTTTTACTTTTGTTTACATGTCGTGAACATTGTTTCTTTACTAACCTCACTGCGGAATTTTATAACTGTAGCTTTTAACCCTCGACTGGATACACGATATTTTACAAACTTCTGAGCTCAGTTCCGGAGACACCAATACATTCCCCTGAGGTGTTCCATTGCCTCCGCATCCCAGGTCAGTAGCCTGAAACCTGTCGACCGCGGCCAACACAGCTTCCTACTGATTACGGTTTGTGGCCAGTTCCCCGTAAATCCTCACACAGCAAGCGCAGTCCCTATCCGTCTCTGTTCAGATATTTTCTCCCTACACCGACTGCCTATCCGAAGCAACGGTCTGACTGTTCATATGAATAATCATTGACTAGAACTGTAAAGAGGGCGTGAATTTACACTATGAATTAATAAAACGTCAGAACAAAGCTCTTAAAAACAAAACACGAAATTTAAGAACCGAGTGCAAAAGAAAGAACACTGAAAAGCTATTACTTAAAGCTTCCGGGCTGAGATGCTGTGGCATACCTCCGAGAATGCCTTCCGCAGACGAGGGCGAAACGCCAGGGGAAAGTTTTATGTATGGGCCACGGTATCGCAGTCCGGAAGCTTTAAGTTCAAATGTTCAAATCAAATGTTTGTAAAGTCTATGGGACTTAACTACGGGGTCATCAGTCCCTAAACTTACAAAATACTTATGAACTACTTACGAACTAGGACGGCACAAATATCCATGCCCGAGGGGGAATTCGAACCCCCCGACCGTAGTGGCCGTGAAGACCGTGACTGGAGCGCCTTAGTCTCCTCGGCCACCGCGGCCGGCGAAGCTTTAAGTAATGACGATACCTGCCGTGAAAGCCTTCATTCGCAGGTGTTACACAGGTGGCGGCTGTAGAACTATCCTTTTCACGAAAAAAAAATAAATCGAAATATATAGACAAAATGTAGGAACAATCAATGACCAAAGCGAAATTCATAGCGAATATTCGTGCCATAGGTCGTATCGTAAATTCTCCAGAGAACTGAAAGAATACGTGGAGGAACGTCCAAACCTTTTAAACATATATTTATATAAGTTATGTACAGATATGGCGTCTGTTCTTTCGAACATGTCCGAAAGAACAGACGCCGCATATCTATAACTTATATAAATGCCGATGACGGGCAGTGATCCTTTCTTTGGTGCGGAGGCACTCATGACCGTTTATGGAAATCAGTTAACAATAACTACGAGTTTGATTTCTAGTGGGCCGGGGTAACGTTGAGAATTTATATATGACAGTAGGCTTACTTGAGTAATTCCGTGCACGTGTGCTAATCACTGTGTCCCCAGTGGTGTAGAGGTCAGCGCAACTGCCTAGAAAGCAGGAGACCCGGATTCAAGTCCCGGCTGCTCATCACAGGTAATGTAATACATTCCGTTAATATAAATATATTTATTTGCTAAAGAAAATATATACTTGCAACATCATCAAGTAACATCTAAAGCACAGTAAATAGCGCATCTCTCTTTCCATCCTTGTTTCTTATTATGTTGATAAGTACAAAGTAGCATCGAAAATTACTTCAATTGATGTAACTGTGGGTTCTTGTTATTGTATAAGCAATCGAGACACGTTTTAGCCTTCTTTGACAACATTTATCAGTCACAGTATGATCTAAGTTTAAGGTTATAAGTACGTTGTCTAGTACACAAATGAAACATTCCCAAAGATGAGACGTAAGCAATGATAGACATGTCAACTTCGCAAGCTGTTGAATCTTGACTTAGAATGTAAAAGTTATCTCTGTCAACCGTCTTAACCAAATTACATAAATATTTATATTTTTTAGCAGCAAGTACAGTAACTATTAAATTCTGACCAAATTAAATGTGTATTTGCTGAAATCATTAAAGTACGACGAAACAATATTGCGAGAGAGATACAGGAAAGTAGTTCTGATTACGAATGAAGGAGGCACCAAGGTTCCTCTTTTTCTACGTACAGGTTGTAATATAGTCCAAAATAATGAATAATAGTGAAGTGACTTTGTTCATTCAGTACTAAAGGTGGTGATAAATCATCTGCTTCGCAGTTTATAAAATTCGTAACCGACTGAGCTTAGTCGTCTTTCCTTCTATGTGAGAGAAAAAATGTTCAAATGTTTGTAGAACTTATGGGACTTAACTACGGGGTCATCAATCCGTAAGCTTACAAACTACTTATGAGCTACCTAAGACTAAGTACGGCACAAATATCCATCCCGAGGGGGGACCGTGCAGACCGTCACTGGAGCGCCTCAGTCCCCTCGGCCACCGCGGCCGGCTATGTGTAGAGCATTAACCATTCTTTCTTTCCCTTGAGCCCTGTTCCCGCACAAGCAGGGTTGGCTTTGTTTATTTGGATTTGGCATGTTAATATTGACGGGGTGGCCGGATGCCCTTCCTGTCGCCACTCCCTGCGACCCTCCCCCCGAGACGAAATGTGTACCTCAAATATTTGCGTATGGTGTAATATATGTGAAAGTGTACAGTGTTATGAGATGTTTGCAAATCGTGTGACTGAGGAGGGACTTGGGGACCAGCCCGGTATTCACCTAGTGGGATGTGGAAAACCGCCTAAAAACCACATCCAGGCTGGCAGCACTCCGACCCCCTTCGTTAATTCGCTGGGCGGATTCGGACTAGGGCCGATACGCCTCCCAGTCTAGAAAAGAGGTGCGTTACATCACACGGCTAACCGAGCGGGTCGTAGAGCATCCACCATGTCTCCGCCATTTACCAGTAGGGACTGTCAGGCAAATAATGAATCTGGCTTCCCTAATCTCCAGTTTCTATTGTGTTCTCTGAGCCTCGTCAGATTAACCTCCCAGTCTGCACAATAGGAGCAAGACTGACTCTTTCGGCAGATGATCTTATAAGCCCCACGAACTTATAATTTTCCGTGAAGGGTGTTTCTCTTGAACTGAAGAAAATTCTACCGACTGTCAATGGAACATTGAAAATCACAGATAAACCCGTTGGCTTAAGAATATCAGTATCTTATTTGAAGGTTTTCTATTCTTATTTTATTTTTTTCAAATAATTGTCTTTCTTCATTGTTGAATATCTGTCATTAAAATATTTATATCTATTTACGATCTTAATTATGCATAGTGTAGGCTTTTTCTCTGTAGAACATAACCTATTTTTACGACGGTTCGGCTCACGAGGAGGAAAACTATCAGGAACTCATGGAATGTTTCAAGTATGTTACGAAAACAAAGCAAGCAAAATACTAATGACGAAGAGGACAAGAGAGACAAAATGGACTTCGCTAATAGGAAGGGCGAAAGTAGGTTAAACTTCATATACCATCTGAAGCTGCCACAGTCCCGTTTTTCTGCGCATGCGCATTGTGCAGCGTACTCCGAAATTCAGAAGGCCACACTCGGCGCAATCTATAGATCATTTGACGTCACAGACACCCACGCCGCTCATTTACACGCAGGCAGGAAAGGCACACGCGCTTCAAATATTCTATTTTGAGCAGAATGTCGCTCTTGTCGAGCGGGCTTCAAGGTTCAGTTGATGAATCGGTGGATGGTTCCGGTCCGCGATTGGTTTCAATGCAGACAAAATTCCTGGGAGAGAGATCGTGGCGCTTGTATTGTGCTCTGCGTGTATTCAATTTGCCTTTGTATAATACAGGCGATATATGCTACGTTACGCGATTTAAACTTCTAAAACCGATATCAAAAGTATTTCAAGACAAATATGAAAAAGGTGGTTCTACTATATTTTTTTTAAATATCTTAACACACTACATTTTAAACATTCGTATGACCTGCCTAAGGCCCATAACAAAGATGCTTCCAATTGCTTAAGAGGTAACATTGACTTTCTTACTGCCGTATTTTGTTGTTCTATTTTTCCTCGTATTATCTTGGCAAAGAGAACTATAGTGTGACAGGAAACAAGAATTAACCGTTACATATGGAAGTGCCGTGGATTGTAACAAGAAGAAATGAGCAAACAGTACAGGCATCGAAAATAAGATTAAGGTCAAATGTGTAAAGATTTAAAAAAAAAAAAAATTAAAATGTTTGTAAAGCTTATGGGACTTAACTACGAGGTCATGAGTCCCTAAACTTACAAACTACTTATGAACTAGCTAATCCTAAGGACGGCACAAATATCCATGCCCGAGGGGGCATTGAACTCCCGACCGTAGTGGCCGTGCAGACCGTGTCTGGAGCGCCTCAGTCCCCTCGGCCACCGCGGCCGGCCTAACTGTTCCTTTCCAGTTTGTTGGTGTTACTACAGGACGTTCTGTAAGCCAGTAGATGTGAATAAAAATCTTGTATAGTTCGAAAGATTCGCTTTGGATTAAAAAAAATAAATAAATAAATTAACATAAAAATAATATAAAAAATCCTGCAGTAGTGACCGTAGACGACAATTACAAAGTGAATACATTTTTTCGCATTAGGAATATGATAAATATATAATTATGATGTATTTTCTGTCTTGTAAATATTTTTCTATTGTTCTTGTGGTGGTGGTGGCCTTCAGTGGTGAGACTGGTCTGATGCAGCTCTCTACGCTACCCTGCCTTGTCCAAGTCTCTTCATCTCTGAACAAGACCGGCAACCTACATCTTTTTGAGCCTTCTTACTATATTCGTCTCTTGGTCTCCCTTTGCGATTTTTACCCCAACCACATCCCTCCAGTGCTAAACTGATGATTCCTCGATGTCTCAGGATGTGTCCCACCAATCGATCCCTTCTATTACTCTAGATATGCCAGACATTTCTCCCCAATTCTGTTCAGCACCTCCTCATTAGTTACGTGATCTACTCATATAATCTTCATGCTTCGTCTGTAGCACCAAATTTCAAAAGCTAATATCACGTTTTGTCTGAACTCCTTATCGTCCACGTTTCACTCGCGTTCAAATGTTTGTTAAACTTATGGGACTTAACTACGGGGTCATCAGTCCCTAAACTTACAAACTACTTACGAACTACCTTATACTAAGGTCGGCACAAATATCCATGCCCGAGGGGGGATTCGAACCCCCGACCGTAGTGGCCGTGCAGACCGTGACTGGAGCGCCTCAGTCCCCGCGGCCACCGCGGCCGGCTTCACTCGCGTGCAATGCTACGCTTCAGTCAAATGCTTTCAGAAAGCACTTCCTAACGTTTAATTAATATAGGATGTAAACAATTTCCTCTTATTCAGAAATCCCTTCCTTGCTATAGCTATTCTTCATTTTATATCTTCCTTACGTCAGCCATCAGAAGTTATTATGTTACTGAAATAAGAAAACTAATCTACTACTTTTATTGTCTCTTTACCTCTTAAGAAAAAACAAAACAGGCATTCTATAGATCGGAACGTTTACGCCCTTGTCCTCACAAACATCGAACTTATTAAGTTGACCACAGTAACATGCCCACCATTTCAGTTTCGTACTCCACGCTTCTCTTGCTAGAGCTGCGCACGAACACAAGTATACCTTTTCTGTAGCGCGAACTTCAAAGTACTGTGAACTTTCAGCAATCACGCTGCAGTACCGATCCTCCCTGCTATATAAGCGCCTTTCGCCATAAAGATTAACGTCACGGGCGCTCTAGTTTCAACGTGATGCGCTGGGAGCGCTACTGTCGCGTTAGATGACGCGGCGGCCCTCGAGCTAAAGTCAGTTATGTCAATCAGGCCCGCCGGTCGCTGAACGTGGCCCAAGGCTGCCTTAAAGGCACGGCACTCCTACACAACGACGAGATTTCTGCCGGAAACATTATGCCATCCACAATTGTTTTTCTGAGTTTAGGGCCGCTAACAGCTGCACGCATCTTGGCTTATGGTTATAGTCGAGAACTGGCGTGTGTTACTCTCACTGAAGCTCTTAACTGTTGAACTTGATGATCAGTTCGATGTGTATCGGTTCATAAACCACTGTTGGGGAAAGTAATACAGCTTGAGGATAGTGTACTTACGAGCACATGATATTTCATAGTCGGTGTTTGGATCCGGAGACTGACTTCAAGAAACACATGGAGAAATTCCCTGTGGAGAGTACCAAAATCAGTTTCCGGCATTTCGACGTATTTTGTGTTTGATATATGAGTCTGTGTTCCGTGCAAAGTTACTAGTTCTATTGGGGATAATGTTAATTTAATGTTAAAGAGTTTTATGGCACGTAATATCTGTGTATTTTTAAAACGAGTTGCATTACGTGTGAACAGTTAAGCTATTCTTCGTACGTCGTGCACCAAATTGTACCTTGAAAATGATGGTTTTCTACAAAACAACGCGTCATATATGTAAATGAACTGTTTATCTACTATCTAGTCAGTTTTACTTGTCTTGAAACTGGAAATTTGTTGTAGCTTCTACTTCAAACGTTTTTGAGTATCAACTGATTTTTAAAAATACTTCTAATTTCATTTCCTGGTAATAAGTGTATAGAATATTAATAATAATTTAACACATTGACTATTAAATGCAATACTGACAATATTTTCTCGATAGTAACACTTTTAAATTTCAAAGAAAAATTGATCTTCGGTACATGAATACTTTGTAACTTAGTTTTTCAAATTTGAAATAAATAAGGTTACTTTTGCAGACTAATATTTTTAATTTCAGAAAAAAAAACTGCCGCAAACATAAAGTGAATGCTGTAATTTCAAAATTTAATAAGAAAATATATTAAAACTTTATTCCAGAGCTAGTTATAGACAAATGTTTCCCTCTACTCCCAAAATGGAGTAGTTGTCCGTACTTGTTTCCGGGGGTGAAGGGTTTCAAACCCCAACCACAAACCACGAGTTTTCTATGGTTTACTGAAACCATTAAAATAAAATGCCGGCGTGGCAATTAGGCCACGGACGAGTTCTCACCCAATCTTCGTCCAATGCTTTAAGTGAATATCAAATCAAAACACAAAGGAATTGAAGATATTATATTGCTCGCGAGAACTGAATTATGGGAAACGTTGAAAATTTAAGCTGGACTGGGATTCGAATCCGGGTCTCCAGTTTACTGGGCATTTACCCTGTTCCCTACGCCATCCGAACGCAGTGGCACCACAACTGCAAAGTCGCTTTTCGTTAGATCCAAATCTTCCTCTTGTCCACACTCAAATGACATGGTGCACATACCGATTATCTTCGTAATTCGCGGAATTTCACCGATTCTAGAAAACTTCGAACATGATGTGCATTGGCTCTGAAGGGATCACTGCCCGTCTACGCCATAATTATAGATATATATATACGAAGGTTGGAAATTAAATAGTGGCAACTATTTATTCACAATCAATGCAAAAGCATTTCATGTTTGTACCTGTTACTGCCCTTCACAGTAGTCACCAGCGTTGAGCAGAACCCGCTGCCAGCGATATGGAAGGCGTAGTATACCGTTATCAGAGCGTGTTGTGTTGATGGAGAGACTGGAGCAGTCTGCTGCCTGTATGCGCTAATCTGGTTTCGTGGGTACACTCACGAATCATCTGGCGTCTATCACTGTCCACTAACGCGGCAACAGTATGCACTTCTTCAGAGACGCTAGGGCGATCTGCCCGATACATGTCTGCAACAGTTTGCCGACCTTCGTTGAAGGCTTTTATCCAACTTCCCACTGTTCTGTACGGCAGTGCCGATTCCCCGCACGTCTCTTGAAGACCTTGATGACACTGTCGTGTTGTACGACCTCTGGCACATTCAGTCTTGATCCAACTCCGTTGTTCCTGTTTAGAAATCATAGTGACACCGTTACGTTAGACCGCTCGCTCACAAGTGACTGTTTCCCTCAATTGTGCGCACGCCGGTGACGTGGGACGGGCGAGTCCATTTCCTCGGAGGTAAGGTAGGTCAACAACGTGTACTATCAGTGACAGTATTTTAGATTCAATTGATAGTGTATCCACAGCAGTGTAGCCACTATTTAAGTTCCAACCAAAATGTTCAAATGTTTGTAAACCTTATGGGATTTAACTGAGGGGTCATCAGACCCTAAACTTACAAACTACTTATGAACTAACTTAAAGACAACACAAACATCCATGCCCGAGGGAGGATTCGAACCTATGACGCTGGAGGCAGCGCGATTCGCAAAGTGGCGTTCCAGACCGCTCGGCTAAGTTCCAACTCTCGTATATATATATAAGTGTTTGCTCCTTCAGATGAATAATGGACAGGGGCACAACGTCAGTAGCTAGTGGATAAATTGAAGACTTGGATCTTACTGAATGCTTGCTATGGTAGTCCGTGCAGTTCAGGTGACCACTTGGTTTGGATGGCGTAATGGTTCATCGCAACCACCTAATCGCTGCACGACGATCCTGATTTAAGTTTCTGTGTCTTGTGTAATCTCAGGAGTATGAAAAAGCAGTCTACTAAATAAACCCGTGACTGACTGCGTCGCTTATCGTCAACAAACTAAGCCAGTGTTTCGTTTGTAAAGACCATGACATTGACAGCCTGATATCACGTTTACTCTCCATTTACAGTAATTAGAATTACAAGGTGCGTCTGAAAAGTTCGGTGAATGGTCCCATATTTTACAAACTGCGCTGCCGAGGATGAAGTGCCCGCGCATTGCAGCGTCATTGCAACATGGAGCACAAAATAGATCAACGCGTTAACACCAAGTTTTGTTTCAAATTAGGCAAAACGGCGACGGAGACCCATGGGATATTTGTGCAAGTGTATAGTGTCAAAGCAGTGATTAGAAAGTGTGTGTTTGAGTGGTTTAAACGCTTTACAGACGGAAAGGAAGGTGTCGAGGATGAGCCATGTTCGGGTCGAACGTCCACAATCGCAGTCCCAGACAACATCGAGTGAGTGTGACGAATGCTTGCGGATGATCGGCGGCTCTCTTTGAGAATGATAACCATAAATTAGGCCTGAAAGGCTTGCGCTTCACAACAGTTATGGAGCTTCAACAACGCCTGACCTCAGTGCTTCGAGCGATTCCATAAGTAGAGTTTGCTGACACTTTCCAACAGCTGTACAATCGATGGCAGAAGTGTATTGTACTCAGTGGCGATTATTTTGAAGGCCAGTACAGGTATTTTGTTTGTAACTCTTGTTTCATATATTTCCTGAGACCATTCACTGAACTTTCCAGACTCATCTTGTATGACTTTGATAACTGGGACTGTGTATTATGTAATTTCAATAAATCACTCCATATCTATGTCCGGATAGTTGTACACAGTCTTTTTTTTTACAGCCTCTGAATGGTGTCATGTTTATAGGGTAAAACCTACGACTAGCACATTTCTTAACTGGCCCCTTTGAGCCACATCCCAGCAGACTTTACTGCCAAGGCTTAACTTGCCCTCATTCCGTGAGCCTTCTCGCAAGGATTCGGTTCTCAAAACTGCACAGCTTTACTAGAAATATTCGCATGCTACCATATTTCTTCTCCAGTACATTCCAGTACCGCGACTTGAAGCGGATACCTCCGTGCCGACAACCATTTCACTAACATATGTTACTCTATTATGGTTCGGAACCAAGTAAAGTTCATGTCACGCTACTTGGACGAGACATATTGTGGCTGGTTCTCCATCTAAATAAGCTGCTGATCCTCGAATGACAGTGTTAAATCTGGAAGCAATCCTAGGGAAGAATGTCATTTAAACTTCCGTCATCAGAAATAGAGGGAAAGACTGAAACCGCGGTGGAGTGGCCGAGCGTTGTAAGGCGCCTTGCTGTGGAGCGCGCGGTTGATCGCCGTCCGAGGTTCGAGTCCTCCCTAGGGCATGGGTGTGCGTGTTTATACTTGGGTTAGTTTAAGTTAGTTGAAGTAGTTAGTAAGCCCAGGGACCGATTACCAGAGTAGTTTGAGTCCTGTAGACTTACAAACATTTGAACATTGGAAGGACTTGACAGGAAACGACTGTCCCTTTCAAAGGAATCATCCCGGTATTCGGCCTAAGCCATGTAAGAGAAATTATGGGATATCAAAATCTGAATGGCCACAAGGAGATACGAAACACTGTCCTTTCGAATGCAGTTTCAATGTCTTGTCGGTGTTACACATCTTTCGATTGATAATTCAGAAGCTAATTAACAAATATTTACCCAGTAGTCAGGTAACAATATAACGTTTAGGCTTGTTTCGTCACATTGATGTAAATATGGCTGTTTCTATACTGTACTATTGGAGCTAAACAGCTTTTCCACGCCACACGCCACAGAGTCAGTAGCCACTGAAGTAGTATATCCACGTGCAGAGCTTGTAGTAACATTCCGCTTGATAACGTTAACGACTGCTACTGCAGTACGTCCTCGCATATGTTAAATGCCACCTCGCAAAACAGGTTATATTCTTAAGTTTACTTCACTTTCTACAGTATTTCATCAAAAAATTCGAAGAAATCCGGTAAATAAAATTGTAACCAAGTAATAAAACGGAAATAAAAACGGCAAAAACATGTTTTAACTGATAACAATGATTTTTAGACGTAAAGAAATTATCTAATTTAAAGTTTAGTATTTTAATGCAGATGTTAAAATTAATTGCAAAATTGTTGTAAATGTTCCATAATAATTTGTGATTTGATACGGTTATTTTGAGGAAATATTACGTTTTAGATTACCTTTTAATGCTCAAAAGGAAGATAAGTTGTTATTTTAAGTCAATCTTGGATGGGAGTTTCTTCACTGAACGTCACACACTTTTTTGTCATCGATCCGCATGAAATAATTCCAAAAAATGTTTAAATGTTTGTAAAGCTATGGGAGCAAACTGCAGTGATCATCAGTCCCTGGACTTACAAACTACTTTACGCTAAGGGCAACACACACATCCATGCCCGAGGGAGGACTCGAACCTCCCACGGAGAGCCGCCTCAGAGCGCTCGGCCACTCTCGCACGGCAAATAATTCCTTTGTCACCGACGTGCCAACAAGAAGTACGTTCGGCCGCGCGATACAGTTTTATGTGTCATAATAATTCGCCGCGTTAGCTTTTTCTGAAGAATCGACTGAATTTTGAACAATTTGGTACTACCTGCTCAAGAGAGGATAGTCCGATCTATCGACAACCTGACGTGGAACTAATGGCTCCTACGTTAGCCATCCATTCAATTGCCATCCATTGAATACCACGCATCACCGGCATCACGGCTCCCATTTTGTGTTCTGGCGTTAACATTGATTTAACATGTTCTGCCATTACAGTGGTGTTGTGGAAAGGGTACACTGTAATGCAACGGAATGGTCTGAAGCCATCTTTAGCGATGAATGCCGATTATGTCCATGTATCTACTGGAATGGACGTTCACTGTATATTACACGTGCTCGCTAGCGCCAGTGTTTATAGTGAAACTTTTTACGGAGCCCATTCTGATTCCAAATGCCTTGTTTTTCTCGGAAAGCTGTTTTGAAGACATTGTTCAATAGGAGAAGAGTACGCGTGCAGTGTGTTATTGAGACTCCTGCACAACATTTGCGGACTTCTTAAACATTCCTGGGTGCTTTGTGTCGTTTGTAGAACATCTTTAGACAGCTTGGAATTCATATGTAGCGTCCGTGTGTAGTATAAGACCTGGCAATTCATTTGCAATAATTATGACGCGGTACCCTCTAGAGCAGAACTTTCCAAACTGGATGTCGCAGCAGGGCCGGGACTAGAACGCAGGTCTGCTGCTTACTAGGCACTTGTGCCAACCCTTGCACTACCCACGTAAACAATCTTCCCACACCTTAAAGCACAAACCCCCTCCGATTCCAAATTCCCTTATGACACCTACTCTGCACGGCTCACAGCAAGGCTCACAGCTAACCCTGAATTTCCACCAAGACTCCGGTTCTCGCACTGAAATAGTCATCAAACCTCGACATGGTGTATTACAACTTAAGAATTGCCATGTCTATTTTTCCGGACATAACCGAAGAATGGACGCTACTCTTATAAATTAATTTGTGGTATCGTTATTTTTGGGATTTCTCGTTTGCTTGTAAAAATCAGAATGCCGTCCATTGAAAACTGCAACACTAAGAATGCGTAATGCTACAGATATCAAATTGAAGTGTACTACACGCATGGTCCATTCCATTAATGTTACTATTGTTCATGTTGCTTCTTATATTATGCGGATATTTATTTATATAAACCGTCTATGCAACTGAAATGCATACGCGTTTTTCTTTTATTTGCAAGGCATCTCCAGTGGCTTGGAATATACAGGCTGAATCACCTAACACTTGCACCGCAAACATTGCGGAAACGGAAAGTGCGATTGATGTGCGGTTTTTACAGAATTGATTCGTAGTCAGGGTCTAGTATTTTTAGCCAACGAGCAGATTGTAATATTACTTAGAAAGTGTATTTTTTATGCAAACATAGAGTTTTTTTAATGAAACAATGGTTGTTTCTCTCATACACTGGAATGTTTGACACCATCTGTGTACAAAGAATTTTGAATGACATTTTTATCACGTTTAGTTTGGCAGATACAACCGTACAAAGTTTCGGGGGCGGAGACTGCGATAGCGTAGCTAACTGACCGAGTGACTAGCCCCTGGGGCATGGCCCACTGTCTCATAACCACAAGACGGTCCGTTACGGTGTCGTAGCCTCCGCCCCCAAACCTCTGAATAGTTGTAGCTGCAAAACCAAACGTGATAAAAAGTCATTCAAAACTCTTTGTACACAGCTGGTGTCAAAAATTCCAGTGCACGATAGAAACAACCATTGTTCCATTTGAAAAATTGTATGTTTACATAAAAATACACTTTCTAGGTATTTTTACAATCTGTTTATTGGCTAACAATACGAGTCCTTGACTACCAATCCATTCTGTGAAAACCGCACTTCAATCGTACTTTCTGTTTCCGCAATATCTGCGGTGCAAGTGTTAGGTGATTCACTCTGTATATATGATTATCTTTTACAATATTTCGTTCTTTACGTTTTTAGTGGTTTAGGTTATAAACAGTCCTGTCGTGTTAGCTAAGTTTGATTAATGATATTATGATGTTATTTTTGTAGATGCTGGTCTTCATGTGTTGCTTGTTGACTCAGGTTGCTGTGGTTCTTTATTCCTTTCATTCATTTCGATCAAAAAGGAAGAAAGAAACACAGTAACCAGAGTCACCAAACAACACATGAAGACCAGCATCTACGAAAATTTTAAGTTTTAATAACATCAAAATAACATTAGTCAAACAGATAACATGCCAGAACTGATACCAAAAACGTAAAAAAACGAAATATTGTAAAACATAATCATGTATATATTCTAGGCCACTGAAGATTCCTTGGAAATAAAAAATTAGAAACGCGTATGGCAAAAGAATTTGTTATATTTCAGTTGCATAGGCGGTTTATATAAATACTTATCCGCATATTAAGAAATGCAGAAGATACACCAACTCAAGTTGGAGACACTCAAGCACCCGCACTATAGTCCTGATATCACCTCCACCTCAAGCGCTTTCAGTCCCTAAAATAAGTTCTTGAACGTTAGACAGTTTCTGTCGGCCCATAATGAGCAGCATTAAGTTGGGATATCTTCACCAAGAGAACACGGCGCTTTTAGGAAACGTGTCTCTTCATCCTGGTGCGTCGTTGGGATGATTTTGCCTGAGGGCATACCGATTCCGGACTGCAAGGCCTTAGAACGGATACTTTTTGATCGCCTCCTACATAAATTTTGTGGATAATGCTAGGGTTACAGAAAAATAAATTTCTCATTCTAAAATTTTATGCAAACAGGCAACGGCAATATTTCTTTCTTTTGGGCACTACAGAATCCCTCGAATATTCACATGTCTCGAGCCTGGATTTGTTCACATCTGACAATAGTAACTCTTGGTGCTTACGTATATTTGTGGTAAGAGTCGCTAGTGCTGACGAATGTTATGAACTGTATGTTATAGTAGATGACAATGACTTAAGACACGGCTTTTGACCACTCCTGTTTCCATGTCCACTACGTGCTGCCCTCAAACGAATTTGCAGCCAGGGACTTAAGTGAGTCAAAGATAAAGAACCACTTCATAATTCATCTTGCTCATCAGACCAAACCTAGCTCTACTTTATTGTTCGCTCTATGCAAAGGAGCAATAGTGGTCGCGATCCAGCGTAATTTTAAAGTACTTGAAAACGGTAATGCGATTGGTAGGATAGTTTCAAGAGCATTTTGGAAGTCGCTTCTTATTATAAGGCGCCTCGCTACGGGACGCGCGGTTCCTCGGCGTGGAAGGTTCGAGTCCTCCCTGGGGCATGGATGTGTGTGTTTGTCCTTAGTTTAGTTTAAGTAGTTTGTAAGCTACGGACTGATGACCACGCAGTTTGGTCCGATAGATTTACAAACATTTGAACATTTTCTAATTATAAGATACAAGACAACCTTATTAGGTTTCATCGAACCTAAAATAGTATCCGAAATAATATTAAAGAATTACTTTGTTTTCGAAATAAAAAAGTTATATTGTATTATACTTGTTGCTAACTGTTACAATTAGAGCCAATGTGGTTATAAAGAGGCAGATGTTCCTGTGCGGTCTTCCTTTGCCGGACAGACAGATGTTTGTTCCGCTGTTCACTAAGTGCAGACCGCCCCTAATGCGACACTCGACGGGGCTTTAGGACTAGCAAAGAAATAAAAGCAAGCAATGGAATGGAACAGCGAAGAGTTCTTTGTTGAACGCAGTTTCGTTATGCAATGCATCATTTTCAGATACTTTCTTTTAGGAAATGACGAAATTCTTTATGTGTTCGGGTAGCAAGCCCTCAGTAAAATATTTTATCGTCGTTTGAAATTCCCAGGGCATGTGACCGAATGGTCAATTTATTATAAAATTTTTCAACATTTCGGCCAATATTGCACGTGGTTAGATAACACCCTGAGGAAAACCATTTACAATAATGGACGGAAAGTCGGACCATTTTATAAATTAACAATGAGGTCAAATACTCTGAAGAATTTAATTGACATTGACAACGGCTGCGGAAGCCCAAGTTGTTATTTTATCGTCATCTTTGTATAATAGCATAATAGGCGTGGAAATCACCCCCAGGCATTCTTGGAAATTGTACACATTGTGAACGAAGTAAGGAAGTACTTTGATGTGCATGACGTCTTAGCACTGCAGTTTAACTTGAGCCCGGTCATTGATATGGAAAGAGCACTGCTTCACTGACAATGTGGTCCAAAATAATAACACAGACTTAGTTTTGCGTGACTGAGGACACTTAAACCGACTAGATACAATGAGAACTGGAAAGATTAAGCACATAATCGAAAACAGGAGTTTGTAAACCTGTTGGTCCCAGCTGCTATGGTCATCAGTCACTAGACTTACAAACTGCTTAAACTAACTTACACTGCGGTCAACACACACACACACACACACACACACACACATGCCCGAGAGAGGACTCTACCTATGGCGGGAACTGCCGCCCAGTCCGTAGCAAAGCACCTTAGACCACGCCGCCATTCCGCGCGGCGAAATCTCAGACATTTGGCGGAACACACAGAATTAGCGTTTATCTGGGTCGCACAAAATATCGAAAACATTCCTGTTCCATATATATATAAGCAACATAAAATAGGAATGTACTAATAAAAATCAACACAAACTCACATTAGTTCTCTTGGACTGAAAACGGGTATATATTCAGAGAAGACCGATTCGATTGCAGGATATAGAAGGATATAACTACAAAAACCAGTGGCGGATTTACCAGAAGGCTATGTAAGCTGGAGCCTAGGACGGGGCGGCAAATATGGGGTAAAAATTTTTAAACAGTAAGTGTAATCAAAGTTACTTCACAACGTTCACCGAATGTACATTATTGTGTAATAAGTATTACGGAATTCTTACCCCCACGTTATTAGTAGTATATTATTTTTATTTATTAGCTTTTATTAGCCCATAAATATGAACTATTTCCTGGGTTGTAAAAATAATCTGGGAAGTGACCCTTCGACCCCCTAGTTCGTACTAATTACGGCAAAAAAAGGTAGTGTAATTAGGATCCTAGTGCACAAAACATAAAGCTACTATTTCATTGACAAAAAAATTATAATTAGTATGATTGTGAAACAGGGCATCTAACTGTAGAGGTCCGTTAAACTTCAGTTACACGATAAATCAGTCAAACCTACAGGTCGTCTATTCTAATAAATACCTAAGAGTAACAATTACGAACAACTTAATTTGGAAAGAACACACAGAAAATATTGTAGGGAAGGCGAACCAAAGATACGTTTCATTGTCACAACAATTTCATTGACAAAAAATTAATATGATTATAAAACTGGGAATCGAATTGTAGAGATCAGTAGAGGGTGCAAAATTTGATTAGCCCGTCACTGATAAAAACGGAAATCGCCTGTAAAAATTAAACATTGTTGCACACTGATATAAATTTGTATGTGTGGTGAAAGGGGGGGGGGGGGGTGAGAGAGAACGAAAAGAGAAAAGTTCAGTTTTGGGTGTGATTGGGAAGGACAATTCTAACTTATTTGAACACCCGTACGCTCCTATGTCCCTGCACACATTTGCATTCTCTATTTGAACATAAGAGGTGCGTTGAACTGAATTAAAAACCGTTAGACGAGTAAATATTCGGTCAACGATAAACTACGTTCTAGATTATATATACGCTACTCCTTTTGTTTTTCTGCTAGACACCATATGGTGAGCAAATATGTAAATCAAAATTCAGGGAGCTGTTTTTGCTTTTGGGCAATTGAAATAAGTTTATTACACCACATTTGCAATATGTTATCTATTCAAAGGCATTTTTAAGTATTTTATACAGTTTCGGCACGACTACCTCGCTGGGGCTGTCTTTCTCGTTGGCCAAGTGTTAGTGTGACGTCAGGCGAGAGCTGTGTTCGTAATGTTGTCTAGGTCAACGGGACTGTGAGTACGGAGCTGGAGGGCTCAGTCAGAAATAGCGCTCTCGACGACAATAACATGGCGAGGACGAGCTAAGCGAAGCAATCAGTTTTTCTTCCTGTGCGGGAAAATCTTTGTAAACAGTGTGAGGCAAGGTTTGAAAATGTAGAAATACTGTCTATTGTGTTTCAGCTCTTTGCGACACCGTTTTCAGTGGATGTTAAGAACGTTTCTACCAGGTTTCAAATGGAACGGTTAAATTTATAGTGTGACGATTTATTGAAGGACAAATATAAACACAATGAAGGCTTGGAAGATTTTTATAAGAATGTTTCTCAAAACAGATTTCCGAGGCTGTATGCCCTTGCTTCTCGGATATTGTGTATGTTCGGTTCAACTTCTGTGTGTTAACAATTCTATTATCAAATTGGACGGTGTTATGCATCACTAGTCCAAGCGCCATATGTCGTAACTGACATAATGGAACCTAAATTTTACATGTTGTTTAAATATATTTATTTATGAATATTTCTCAACTTTTGTACCAAAGAAGGGTTAGTGTACTTTCAGTTAGTAGCGAAATCTCACAGCGAATAACTACTAAACAGCACTAATAGCGTGCACATCAGAAATATAAAGTAATGGAGCTTGGTCTTGTGATGCATAACACGGTCTAATTGGCAAAATCCCAGTACAAAAACACCTTGTCAGATCACGACCTAACATGTAGTCTTCGATTTAAAATATCTCAAACACTGCATCCTAACACTGAAAGACGCGGAGAAGTAGCCGAGCGCTCTAAGGCGCCTCGCTGCGGAGCGCGTGTTGCTCGCCGTCGGAGGTTCGAGTCCTCCCTGGGGCATATGTGTATGTGTGTGTGTGTGTGTGTGTGTGTGTGTGTGTGTGTGTGTGTTGTCCTTAGGTTAGTTTACCTTAGATTAAGTAGTTTGCAAGCTACGGACTGATGACCACGCAGTTTCGTCCGATAGATTTACAAACGTTTTTGAACATTGAAAACCTAACCAAAGGAAAACTAAATGGAAAATGTCGAATAATGTCTACGTAATTGTACTGAACAGCTTTGCTCTAAATTGTGGCGAAAATTGTATTATGTTCCATTCTCTTTACTTTATAACAGTGCTAACCTTACGTGAAATTCCACCTACGTTATAATATTCTCACGGTGTAGAGACGATATACAAGTGTCTGTAATCTGTGCCAATAAATTAAAACACTAAGTTTTAAAATTAGGACATCGTAGACTTCACTGTATTCTTCCCTGTCTTTCCTAAGCTGCCGCGCTCTACACTCTGCGTTCTATTCTCCGCGGCAGCGTACAGAGCGCGTGACGTCACACTGTCAACTCTCCTTCCTTGTGAGCGGCCTGGGTGACGTCACACCCCTCCCCTGACGTAGGACCACTCACAGACCAGGCTGCTCCAGCTCGCGCGCTCGCCCGTGAATTAGTAGGGAGCGGGGCACCGCTTCTCCGCCGTGAGCCGTTAGCCGTCGTCGCTCGCGGCACGCGCCTGTGGCCGGTGTACAGTATGCGCCTCCGGCTGCGCTGTGACGTCACCAGAAACTGTATATGCACTCTAGTTCCCTCCACGGGCACAATTGTTTCTCGAATAGCTAAAATTGGGACTGTTAATTTTCTCCACGAAAATGCAGAACAGGTAGCCTGCAATCCTCGGCGATGATATTATGTCCTCCATTATTCTGATTAATTATTATCTCCAAAAGGAAAAAAAGCCAGGATTGCAGTATGATTAATTCTGGTTCCGATGTGCAATGCCATCATCTTCTCGTCGTATATATTTTAGAATGTCGTTCTAATTAAAGTAAAAGCTCAGTGATCTTGAATACCAACGACGTGATTTCATGTCTTCAATTTAATAAAGCATAGTGGAATAATTGTAAATTTTAAGTAGTCTTTATTGTTTAGTGTATAACGAATTTTCCCTTTATTTTTTATGAAGGAGAAATTAATTTTATAAGTTTTTGCTTGAGTATCAAAGGAAACAATGACTGACTGATTTATTAGGCTGAACCGCATCATTTTCCACGGTGTTGATTGTAAATGTGGCAATACGAATTTTACAGCGAGTTTCTTTGGGAAAAACAGGCTATGTTTCTGATTTAACTTCAAAGAAATGATACATTTGCGTTCACTTATAATAGCGTACTTCAGGCACATGCGAAACTCACAACCTTAATAGGTAATAACTAGACTAGGTAAATGTCGTGTCGGCCGCAGTGGCCGAGGGGACTGCGGCGCGCCAGTCACAGTATGCACGGCCCCTACGGTCGGGGATTCGAATCCCCCCTCGGGCATGGATATTTGTGCCGTCCTTAGGATTAGCTAGTTCATAAGAAGTTTGTAAGTTTAGGGACTGATGACCCCGTAGTTAAGTACAGTCAGATCACCGAAGTTAAGCACTGTCGGGTGTGGCCAGTGCTTGGATGGGTAATCGTCCGGATACGCCACGCGCTGTTGACAAGGAGACAGGTCAGGATGCAAAGTCCTTGATTAACAGTCTTTGCACCAATGTCCAGGATTAAATTACGGACCTCTCTGCGGTGCCTCATGGAGTGATCACATGGGCCACTGTTGATGGTGACCCGTCAGTCGGATGGGGACGTTAAGCTCGGCGGGCCCCTTGGTACGTTTCGAGAGGCCGTCGCCGGGTTTCGCCCTCTCCCTTCTCCCATCATCTCCAACACGACACTACACTACACACGCGCCCATTACAGTCACCTACGCTTAAAACCGACACTTCGGCACACAGTTCTCACACTTCGCGAAGGAAAGGTGCTTGCGGGCGCGGACGATAGGGAAAACCTTTCCAATTAGGCGCCTGAGCCTGCCCTTCGGGGTCTCCCAGCCATTCATGCTATACGACTTTACTTTTTTTTCAAAATGTTCAAATGTTTGTTAAGATTAAGGGACTTAACTGCGGGGTCATCAGTCCCTAAACTTACGAACTACTTATGCTCTACCTTGTACTAAAGACGGCACAAACATCCATGCCCAACGGGGGATTCGAACCTCCGACCCTAGCGGTCGTGCAGACTGTGACTGGCGCGCCGCAGACCGCTCGGCCACTGCGGCCGGCTTATTTTTTTCATCTCCCCAAAATATTTGGCTGTGATATCTCCGGTGCCTCTCGGAACTGCATTCTGGATGACCAGCAGCGTATTATACATTTAATTTTTGTAAAAAATGTATGAGAGAAATTTGAAGGCTACCCGCGCGGGGGTTGTCGTGTGTTCTAAGGAACCTTGCTGCAAAATTGCGTCTGCTCCCCGTCGGACGTTCAAGTCCTCTCTCGGACACACGTGTGTGTGTGTGTGTGTGTGTGTGTGTGTGGTTCTTAGCATAAGTTAAAGTTGTTTTTAAGCCTATGGATAGATGACCACTGCAGTTTGGTCCCATAGCTTTACAAAAATTTGAATTTTTTAAAATTTGAAAACTACTGTTAATTACCCACTTACACAGTTTTATAGCGAGTAAAATTCTGTTTATTTTTCGAGTTACATAACGTGTATGAACGTTGAAGCCATATTCCGCCGGTCGTGCATCATCTTGTACCTTAAAACGTTAGGTTTTCTACCACAAAATACACGTTATTTGCCAATGAAAAAAAAATTATATATTAATAATATTCTCTGTACTTAAAAATAAGTTTTTTACTTGTACCTGTTTTTTGTCAACACTTCTTTTTAATTTGACTTCACTTGCTCATTATTGGTGCGTAGAAGAGTAACAATACGACACATTTCTTGTTACGTCCAGTAATGGAATGGGGGACAGCTGATCTTGCAGTTTGTCCCCTTAAAACCTCTGAACAACAACAACAATACGACACACATACTATTGAAAACAGTACTAACAAGTTTTTTCAGGAGGAAAACTTCAAATTAAAATAAAACATGTCTTACTATGTGCATGGCTGTGTTGAACCGCGGAGGGTTTTTTTCTTTTTTTCTCTCTCTTTTGACAAACCTCTATTTTTCCGCTATATATTTTTAATTTCAGAAAAATACTACAACAAACAAAAAACGGATACTGTCATTACAAAATGGAGTATGAAAATATGTAAATAACGTATTAGCGTGTGAAATTCTGGAATATGTTGTTAGGCAGAAGACACACTCACCTCTACAAGCGTATCAGTAAGCAAATTATGTATAATTATGTGTGCCTTTGATTTATTGAGAGAATAATAGAAAACTTGGACGACACGTTATTAATAGTGATCGATTGTTTTGGTTTCCATCAAATCGCATTAAAGGATGCAATCGGATTATTTCAGAAGTGTTACCGTAGGTTCGATCAACACACAAACATTACGGAAATGCTCCGTGAACTCAAGGAGCTCCGTGACTCCCTGGATGATAAAGACGGTCATTTCGCTAAACACTACTGAGAATTTTTAATAATCGACAAATGACCCTATTACTACCAATATACAACTGACGTGAAGACCGCGCAAATGAGATAAATAAGGGCTTGTTCGTAAGCATATAGAAAGTCTTCTTTTCCCTCTTTCCAAGATTCCCACCGGCATGTGCCGTATGGACCCTTGCGAAATAAGTATGTATACGTACACATAAAATGTACAGATCATTGCTTGTCTCCGCTGCAGACAGACAGCAGTAAGTTACTCGTAGTTACAGGGTCTCATCACGAATCCAGAGTGGTGTATACTAAGTTAAATAAGTTAAATATCTAGGCGTAACGCTGCACAGCAACATGAAATGGAACGAGCATGTAAGGACAGTCGACTTCGGTTTATGAGGAGAATTTTGGGAAGATGTGATTCGTCTGTAAAGGAGACCGCATATAAAACTCCTGTGCGACCCCGTCTTGAGTGTTGCTCAAGTGTTTGGGATCCCCACCATATTGGTTTAATGGAAGATACAGAGGCAATCTAGAGGCGGGCCGGTAGGTTTGTTACTAGTAGGTTCGCTCAATGTGCGGGTGTTACTGAGATGCTTCGGGAACTCAAATGGGTGCCACTGGAGGGAAAGCCACGTTCTTTCCGAGAAACACTGTTGAAGAAATTTAGAGGGCCGGAATTTGAAGCTGACTGCAGAAAGATTCTACTGCCACCACCGAAAATTTCGCAAAAAGACCACAAAGATAAGACAGATTGGGACGCGTACAGACGCATAAAAGTATTCATTATCTCGTTCTATATGGGAGTGGAACAGGAAAGCAAGTGCTTCTCTGTAACCTCCGACTGTGACTGGGTGAAAGACTTCCTAAGTAATAGAACGCAGTACGTTGTTCTCGACGGCGAGTGTTCATCAGAGACGAGTGTATCGTCAGGCGTGCCCCAGGGGAGTGTGATAGGACCGCTATTATTTTTTATCTATATAAATGATCTGATGGACAGAGTAAGTTGTAATTTGCGGCTGTTTGCTGATGATGCTGTGGTGTATGGGAGGGTGTCGTCTGTAACTGACTATAATAGCATACAGGTTGACTTAGACAAAATTTCTAGTTGGTGCGAAGAATGGCAGCTAACTCTCAATGTAGAAAATGTAAGGTGATGCGCATGAGTAGAAAAAACAATCCTATAATGTTCGAATACAGCATTAGTAGTGAGCTTCTTGATGCTGTCGCGTCGTTCAAATATCTGGGCGTAACATTGCAGAGCGATATGAAATGGAACGAGCATGTAAGGACAGTTGTGAGTAAGGCAGACAGCCGACTTCGGTTTATTGGGAGAATTTTGGGAAGATGTACTTCACCTGTAAAGGAGACCGCGTATAAAACGCTTGTACGACCACGTCTTGAGTATTGCTCAAGTATTTGGAACCCGCAGCAGAGCGGTTTGAAGGAAGAGATAGAGGCGGTTCAGAGGCGAGCAGCTAGATATGTTATCGGTAGGTTCGACCAATGCGCGAGTGTCACGGAAATGCTCCGGCAACTCAATTGGGGATCGCTGGAAGAAAGACGACGTTCTTTTCGTGAATTTTTGTTAAGTAAATTTAGAGGGCCGGAATTTGAAGCTGAGTGTAGTACGATCTTGCTGCCGCCTACTTACATTTCGCGTAAAGATCACAAAGACAAGATAAGAGAAATTAGGGCTCGTACGGAGGCATGTAGGCATTCTTTTTTTCCTCGTTCAATTTGGGAGTGGAATAGGAAAGGAAATGCCTAGTAGTGGTACAGTGTACCCTCCGCCACGCACCTTACGGTGAATTGCGGAGTATGTATGTAGATGTAGATGTAGACACGCACCTTTGGATGGATTGCGGACTATGTATGTAGATGTAGACTTTCGAAGTCCTCCTGGGAGACGAGCATTCCGGAACGGGACGTGTTCCTGGACAGAGGAAAAGGTGCGCTAGACCTCATATGCGAGGTCAGTGGTAATTTACGACATCTCTTAGCCATTTTGAAATACTTGTCTTTGTTCCTCTATTAAAATACGCGTGAATGTGCATCGTATACGTCATGAACTCAGTATGGCGAAGGAGAGAGCGTTTCAGTTCAGTGCCAAATATAGTGTTTCATTACGACTGTGTAAGCTGGCGAGCCGTTATGCGGGAGCAATGGCAGAGGAGAGGGAGCTTGGGAGCTTTTGATAGGAGCGGTTGCGGAGCACTAGGACCGGAAGCTGGCGTGGCTTGGGATCGATCAGCTGCATTCCCTCCGCACGTGCTCCGCGCGGGGAGCGGGCAGCCAGCTAAGCGCCTTTGTGGTCGTAAGCTCACTCCAGCTCTCAAAGGCTGCTTATTACAATTCCCGTCATTTCACGTTTATCCTCTCAAGGTCGAGAATGTTTACAGGTTTCTGTTTCTAACCTTGACACATATAAAGGTGGGCCACTATATATTGCCGTTTCTATAAAGGAGAGCATCAGTTCATTTCCTTCGAATTTCATGGAAAAAGTCACGGTTTCCGCGTCTTTAGAAAACTATAGACGATACTATAGAAGTTACTATATGTGTTTTAAGGATAAAATTTCTGCGTACCGCGTTACGGATCGCACGATCTCCCGCGTCGTGGGTTCGAATCCCCCCTCGGGCATGGATGTGTGTGTTGTCCTTAGGCTGGTTTGTTGTTGTTGTGGTCTTTAGTCCGCAGACTGGTTTGATGCAGCTCTCCACGCATACAGTACAGCTGCATGTCCTCGGGAGAAGTAATGACTGTAGTTTCCCCTTGCTTTCAGCAGTTCGCAGTAACTGCATGGCAAAGCCATGTTAGCTGATGTTACAAGGCCATCTCAGTCAATCATCCAGTCTGTTACCCCTGTAACTACTGAAAAGGCTGCTGCCCCTCTTCAGGAACCACACGTTTGTCTGGCCTCTCCACAGATACCCCTCCACTGTGGTTGCACCTATGGTATGGCTATCTGCATCGTTGAGGCACGCAAGCCACCCCACCTCAGCAATGTCTGTGGTTAGTGAGGGTGGAGGTTGGTTTAACTTAGTTTAAGTAGTCTGTACGTCTAGGGACTTATGACCAAAGCAGTTTTTTCCCATAATAATTAGAAACATTTTTGAAAATTTCTGCGAGTATCCATACGGAGCAATGTGAAAAGGAGGTAGAAACCAAATTAATCGTGGATACGTCTGAGGTCAGAGTGACATTCATTGTAAAATTCCTTATTAAGAGTTGCCCGTTAACAAAGGAAGCTGCTTACTGAATACTCGTTCGACCACTACCTGAAGATCGCTCGTCGGTGTGGAATCAGTACCAGGTGGGACTGATAAACAAGATGCAGAAGATCCCAAGAAGAGCAGCACTCTTTGTTACAGGTTGTAATATTTCTGGCTTACGGCCATCTTATTCAGATTTGAGAATCGCTTCCGTACAGCAGGTTACTACCAGTAACTGACAGATGGTACAGGTAGTGTGAGAAGCATAACAGGCGCTACCAGTAGCTTCGGTTCCGGTGGAAAGAAATGCAGCAAAGATCCCAGTGTTACCTGTACTTCTCATTGGCTGATGTATAAGGGGGTCGCCAACCAAAACGCGATCATATTTTTATTAATATTTAATAAACTAATTGTAGAACACATGTGAAATTCTGAGTAGGGAACCCCTCAGTGCTAAGCTGTGTCAAAATAAAATGTATAAAAATCAATTATAAGTGAAAACAAAATACTAACAAAAAAGCAGACGACGCGCTTCGGTCATGTTTTGACACCAGTCACATTGAGAGAAGCCGCGTCGCGGTGGAGTAGCCGAGCGGTCTTAAGACGCCTCGCTGCGGAGGTTCGAGTCCTCGCTGGGGCATGGCTGTGTGTGTTGCCCTTAGGTTAGTTTACCTTCGTTTAAGTAGTTTGTAAGCTACGGACTGATGACCACGCAGTTTGGTCCTATAGATCTACAAGCATTTGAACATTTGAGAGAAGCCGACATGAGTCGCGCCGCCGAAGTTCAAATGTTTGTACATCTATGGGACTTAACTGCGTTGGTTATTACTCTATAGGCTTACAAACTACTTAAGCTAATTAACCTAAGGACAACACCCATGCCCCAGGGAGGACTCGAACCTCCGACGGCGAGCAACCGCGCGCTCCGCAACGAGGTGCTTTAGACCGCTCGGCTACTTCACCGCAGCTGCCGGAGTTCAGTTCAGATTCGACACTGACACTGAGACCCGGTGATAGTGTACGGTCACAGCAATTCACGTTTTATTTAATACTTATGAACTTAATGCAGAGACAAGGAACAATACATTTAATTATGTGCAGTTTGCTAATTTTCTGCGGTTATGACTAAAAATCCTATCATATTTAGCTCATCATTTAACAGAAAACTACACAAAACAGTTTCTAGTTAATTGCAGCCTCAAGAGCAAGAACCAACGACCTGCGAGCTGTTTTCTGCGCTGGCACAATTTTGGAAAAAGACGCCAGTTTGGTGAAATAACTCTTAGAACCGATGTGTGCTACTCAGAGCGATAGCAGCAAGTAGACGCCTCACGTGTTCTGTAGTCTTGTTACAACCGAAAACGGGTTCACGGTGTCCATAGTAATATGGAGGAGGTTCAATTATAAGAAAATTAAGAAGAGAATAGGTAGGGAGAACCAATACTAATATCAAATTAAATCCAACCCTACCAAATCATCTTTTATTTTTCTTATACCCGCCGTAAGATGAAGTTGTAAGACTGCAAGCTCACCGAGATGATGGGCCAACTGCAGTGGCAAACGCTGCAAGAGAGGCGTTCTGTATCACGTTGTTGGCTGCGGTCAAAGTTCTGAGAGCGTACGTTTCTCTAAGAGTCAAGCAATATAGTGCTGCCTCGCATATATACATATCGCGAAACGGCCGTGAGGATAAAATCAGACATATTACTGCCTAAATGGAGGATTACCGGAAGTCCTTTTTGCCACGAACTATACGTGACAGGAACAGGAACAGGAACAGGGACAAGGTAACACAAAGTACCTTCCGCAACAGAACGAAGTGGCTGGCGGAGTACAGATGTGGATGTACTCATCAATAATTATATAGCACCACAAGTATTAGCAGGAAGGAAGGAATCTTGGAGTTTAACGTCCCGTCGACAGCGTGGTCATTAGAGACGGAGCTTACGCTCTGAGTTTTGGGTAAGGATGTGGAAGGAAATCGGCCGTGCCCCTTGAAAGGTACCATCCCGGCATTATCCTGGAGTGATTTGGGGAAATCACGGAAAATCTAAATCTGGATGGCTGGAGGTGGATTTGAACCATCATCCTTCCCAATGCGAGTGCAGTGTGTTACCAATTCGCCACCTCGCTTGATAAGTATCACCAAAGGCAGCATTATGTAGTACTAGAAATGAAATTTTTTGGATATCAATCTGCGTTAGCGCAAAATTTCACGTCCAAAGCTTCAAATAATCTGATAAAGACGCAAAGGAATTCACAACATTGCCTGCCAGTGGGCAATGAATTAAGACATTGGGGGAAACTTTAACCCTACACTGCATGGTGTTGCCGTTTGGCAACGCAAATTTTTGTTACTTTCTCAGACATACTTCTTGTTGACAGATGGCAACAACCATGCATGTCTTATACATTGGAGCCTATTATAAGCATTCCTCCATCGCAGTCATGAATTGAGGGGAAATGCAACAAAGACCGCTCCAGCGCATTTTACTCACTGTTGAGCATTAATGTAATTACAAACTGAGACGACTTCTGTCAACTAGAAAACGTTTATCATGTTACAGACATCTAATCGGAATAGAAAACATGTTAGATACCAATATTTTCCCGCAGAGTGACGTATGTCTAAATGATGTTGACAATGGCAGCAGTTAAATAATTACTTTCACATTGTTAAATGAATTATATAATTATTTCAATATTTTCCCCTGCATAGGTGAAAATTTTCTACCATATATTTTTTTCCCCGCAAAACTTAAAATTTATGCCAGGCCGGGATTCGAACCCGAGTATCCTACTGAGTAAATTCAAATGTTTGTAAATCTAAGGGACTGAACTACTGCGGTTATCAGTCCCTAGGCTTACAAACCACTTTACTAACTAATGCTAAGGACAACACACACAAACTCACGCCCGAGGGAGGACTCGAATCTACGACGGAGAGCAATCGCGCGCTCCGCAGCAAGGCGCCTTAGAACGCTCAACCACTCCACCGCGACTCCTGCTTAGTAGGTAGTCGCACTGACCACTAAGCCACCTGGATACAGTGATAACAAATACTACAGGGACTAGCCTAGCACGCCTCTCGCGAGGCCAAAATTTTCAATTTATACTACTGACCTACTGCCCTGTGCCGGCCGCGGTGGCCGAGGGGACTAAGGCGCTCCAGTCACGGTCTGCAAAGCCACTACGGTCGGGGGTTCGAATCCCCCCTCGGGCATGGATATTTGTGCCGTCCTAGTTCGTACGTAGTTCATAAGTAGTTTTTAAGTTTAGGGACTGATGACCCCGTAGTTAAGTCCCATAGAAAAAAAAAAAAAAGCTTCTGCCCTGTCCATACGACACATTACTCGGGGTACTTGCCTATTCCTGTTGGCCGACCGCAGTGGCCGAGCGGTTTGCGGTGCGCCAGTCGCAGTCTGCACGGCCGCTAAGGTCGGGGGTTCGAATCCCCCCTCGGGCATGGCTGTTTGTGTCGTCTTTAGTATAACGTAGTTCATAAGTAGTTTGCCGCGGTGTAGCCGAGCGGTCTAAAACGTCTCGCTGCGGATCGCGCGGTTGCTCGTCGTGGAGGTTGGAGTCCTCCCTGGAGCATGGGTGTGTGCGTTTGTCCGTAGGTTAGTTTACCTTAGTTTAAGTAGTTTGTAAGCTACGGACTGATGACCACGCAGTTTGGTCCGATAGAATTACAAACATTTGAGCATTTTGATTCCTGTTGAGTTCGAGCCTGATATGCGTCCGCAATGAAGGAAGGATCAGTGGCCGTCTTCAGCTTAACTATACGCATATGAGGCGTATCTCCTTTAACATGGATCATAAAGAACATAGACAACATACAGTCTGACTAGGTGAAAACCGGACGTAGCCCGGGTATTTATTTATTCTATACCCTCGTAATCGATCTTCCCTCCTCTCGTCTCTCGATCCGTCTCTTCCTCTCCCACCTCTCTGTCCATCTCCACCTCTTTGAAGGGCACGGCCGATTTCTTTCCACATCCTTACCCAAATAATCCCAGCGTAAGCTCCGTCTCTAAAATATATATATATATATATATATATATATATATATATATATATATATATATATATTGTGTGTGTGTGTCAAGAAGTCTCGTGATGATCAGTGAAACAGAGCCAGTTTTTTTTTGCAAGGTACCATGCACTATACAAACATTTATGTAGACAGTGACCTCCCTCTTGGTTTAAAGGTCAGGTGTCCAAAAATTCATCAACATCTAAGCAAAAGTATGTATTTTCTCAAAGTCCGTAACTAAAGTATCCTTCGCCAAACACTGTACGAAATTTTATTTAGACAGTAGGCGTCGTCTTGTTTTGAAGGTCAAGTGCACAAAATTTCATCAAAATCGGAGTAAAACTGGATTTTATGGAAATGCATAAGAAATTACTCTCCGCCATGCACCGAACAAAATTTTCTGTAGACATTGACTTTCCTCTTTTTTTCAAGGGCAAGTATGCAAAATTTCATCATGATCGCAACAAAACTATAGATTTGTATACAGTAGAAACACAAGAACACATTGAAAAACGCGCTTTCAGTTTGTTTTTTGTCCTGCGAACGTCCGTAACTGTTGACTCAGAGATCGAGACGTGGCTGCACGATCCGTTACGGCCATGCGGATAAGATGCCTGTCATCTCGACTGCTAGTGATACGAGACCGTTGGGATCCAGCCGTATTGCCCTCCTGAACCCACCGATTCCATAGTCTGCGAACAGTCATTGGATCGCGACCAACGCGAGCAGCAATGTCGCGATACGATAAATCGCAATCGCGATAGGTTGCAATCCGACCTTCATCAAAGTCGGAAACGTGATGGTCCGCAATTCTCCTCCTTACACGAGGCATCACAACAACGTTTCACCGAGCGAGGTTGCGCAGTGGTAACGCACTGGACTCGTATTCTGAAGGATGTTGGTTCAAATCCTTCTCCGACCATCCAGATTTAGGTTTTCATTGATTTCCCTAAATCAACCCAGGCAAATGCCGGGATGGTTCCTCTGAAAGGGCACGGCCGATTTCCTTCCGCATCCTTACCCAAACACTCCCAGCGTAAGCTCCGTCTCTAATGACCACGCTGTCGACGGGACGTTAAACTCCAAGCTTCCTTCCTTCCTTCCAACAACGTTTCACCAGGCAACGCCGGTCAACTGCTGTTTGTGTATAAGAAATCGATTGGAAACCTTCCTCATGTCAGCACGTTGTAGATGTCGCCAATCTGAAAAGCTAATCATTTGCGTATCACAGCATCTTCTCCTGTCGGTTAAATTTCGCGACTGTAGCTCGTCATCTTTGTGGTGTAGCAATTTTAATGCCCAGGAGCATATATTTATTTAAATGTATTTCTCAGTTATTCGTCCGCAGAAAATATAAATTTTTAGGTTTCTATGAAGATCAGCATACCAACCTTTTGTGTCTTATTGTAAAGGTGATGATGGTTTATCGGCTAAATATTTCACCTATAGTGTGAGTTTTATGTACCTTGACTGAAGGTCATTTTTTTCATTTTTTTTTTTTTAATTTTTTTCCATTTGGAGTGTCTTCAAACATTTTATATTTTGTTACAATTAATGTGCAAGATATACTGTTGTAACATTAATAATCGTTGTCGGAAGTCAAGGAATGACGCATTTAATGGAAAATGTCGTAGCCTTTAATGTAATGCAGGTATATTTGAGACTACTCTAAGTGGCATTGTATTGTGGGAAATGAACAGTCGCGGTGGAGATGCCGAGCCTTGTAAATCGCCTTGCTGTGGAGCGCGCGGTTGCTCGCCATAGGAGTTTCGAGTACTTCCTCGGGTGCCGAGGGGACTGAGGCGCTTCAGTCACGGTCTGCACGGCCACTACGCTCGGGGGTTCGAATCCCCCCTCGGGCATGGATATTTGTGCCGTCCTTAGTTGTAGCTAGTTCATAAGTAGTTTGTAAGTTTAGGGACTATATGACCCCGTAGTTAAGTCCCATAGACTCTACAAACATTTGAACATTTACTTCCTCGGGCATGGGTATTTGTTGGCTTTAGGTTACTTTTAGTTACTTTAAGTAGTTTATAAGCGTAGGGACTAATAACCAAAAAGTTAAGTCCCATAGATCTACAAACATCTGAAAATAACAGCATTTACGAAATAATCTAACTTCCGTAAGTAGATTACGACAGTCTCAGACAAGGGAACTCAAACGCTGAATGACTGCTGATTGTTTTGTTGTTTAAGTGCGTAGGCAACTAGGAAAGACTCGCAATGTGACTATCGAGGTGGAGAAGTCATAGTTTCTATATTTGCTTGTTCAAAAGTGCATTTGCAGACAAGATTTAGACCTGTTCCTCCCATTTTTGCAACGTCTAATGACCAGTTAGAGAACACATATGTCCAGTGGAAGGAAGAACAGTAGCAGTTTTGCTGTTCAATTTCTCTCTAACAATAGCAGTGGATCGTCGCTTTGTGGAAATGTCTCTAGTGCTGGGGGGGGGGGGAGATTGTTCACTTTACTCTCCTATATTCAGACGATGCGGAAACGAAGAAGCGTTCCATCAATTTAAATTTCATTCCTCTTTCATCTAAATATTCAGGGTGAGTCACGACGTAATCCACATTTTATTTCGTGAACGGTACCACATATCGAAACGCTGTTTTCGGCACAGGCTAGAGAGTCTAGCGGCACATATATTTGCGTTTGGTGAACGGTTTTAACACCGCTATCAATTGAGACATTGAAGCAAGTACGTTTTTTAATGGAGCCGCTTACTTTTTATGATTGAATTCGATAGCTGTTAAGAAGACAATTACAGCGATATAGCGTTTTATAATATTGACGTTCAAACCTTTCGTAAAAAAAAATTCGAGAAATGGCTTGGAGGTTGAGGTCACGGTGGCCAGAATCGGCATTAGCAGTGCAAACACTACCAAGCAGGAGTCCCGTAACAGGCTGCGTAATTGTATAGCGTAAGGTAGGCCTGCGTAATCCTTTGTCCCCCCTTGAACGAAATTAAAACCTCAGTGAATGCAGATTAAAAAAAATGTTAAAATTTTTGGAAATCTATGGGTCTTAACTTCTTTGGTTATTAATTCCTAGGCTAACAAACTACTTAAACGAAGTTAAACCTAAGGACAACACGCACGAGCGCGCGCGCGCGCGCGCGCGCACACACACACACACACACACACACACACACACACACACACACATATGCCCCAAGGAAGACTCGAACCTCCGACGGCGAGCAACCGCGCGATCCACAGAGAGGTGCCTTAGACCGCTCGGCCACTCCACCGCGGCGATGCCGATTCATCTACGAATGTTGTACATCGACAAATTATATGGGTGAAAGTCTATCTTATTACAAAAGGCTTAGGAAAACTACTTCGCATTTGTTTATCTTCCCGGATGTACGTGAGGTGAAACGGAGAAATCACCAGTTCAATCTTCGAAACTAAAGAGATCTTATACGCTGCGAAAAGCAACTACTGTATGAAATATGTAAATTATAGAAGGAATAATTGGCTTATCGTTTCCTGTACGTGGCTGTGTGCTTCTAAGAGGTACAACACATGCTGTCTGACAACTGTCTCAACTGATACTGCTCTAATGTATATCACATGGGATGCATTCATTAAAGTAAACATTTTATTAAAAATAATTTGCTGGCCATCCGTACACCGCGAAGTAAATATTCTTCAAGGTCATTTCATGTTGAACGTAAGTGCGTAAAGACATTGTTACCAGCTACGTGCAATTCAAGGTTCCAGTCAATGTGGTGCTGCAACAGTTGAATCTCAATTTTCCTCCCGACATTGCAAATCTGTTCAAATATTGCCTCACGACCACTTATTTCAAATGGAACGATGATTTCTATGAACAGACAGATGGTGTAGCTACGGGGAGCCCTTAAGCCCGGTTATAGAAGTTTCCACAAGAAAAAATTCGAGGAAAAGGCATTGAAAACAGCAAAAAAAAAAAAAAAAAAAAAAAAAAAAAAAAAAAAAAAAAAAACTCGTATTTGCTTTCGCTATGCAGACGATACGTTTGTTGTGTGGAGGTATGGTAGGGAGGAACTAGATCGTTTCCTTGAACACCTCAACGGGATTAATCCTAGAATTACGTTTACCCTGGAGAAGGAGGGAGACGAAAAATTGAATTTTCTTAACGTGTCAGTTTTCAAAACGGGGAATGACAGCTCGGGACATACAGTTTATCGGAAACCCACACACACAGACGGTTACTGCAATGGGATTCAAACCACCATCCACAACAAAAGCGGGGCATAATAAAGACGTTGGCTGACAGGGCAAGGAACATCTGCGAACCGCAACAACTCGACGCTGAATTAAAACTCCTGACTACTGCTTTACTCAAGAATTTGTCCACAGAGATAAGGAGAATGATGAGACCGCCACGTAGAATTCAGGACGACGAAAATGTTCCTGTGAAATCTGAAGTCTTCCTGCCTTTTATTAAGGACGTCACCGACCGTATCGGTAAAATTTTGACGAAACGGAAATTCACTGTGATATACAAACCTACTCGGAAGATACAGGATCACATGAAATCGGCAAAGGATGCTCGCAAACCGTTGGAAAAGCAGGAATTTATAGGATTCCGTGTAGCTGTGGAGACATATACGTGGATACCACATAAAGAACAGTCTAAACCGACTAGAAGAATACAAGAGTAAATGTAGAAGGGGACAGACTGACAGATCAGCTGTTGCTGTACATGTTTTTGAGCCAGGAGATCACGTTATTCAATTTAATAAGACACAGGTTTTGGCAGCCACAAACGGATATCACCAAAGACAGTACAGAGAGGCTATAAAAATTGTAAAACACCCGAACAATTTCTATACGATGGAAGAGGGCGTGAAATTGAATGAAATATTGATTCCGATGTTGAAGAAGAAATGTAACAGTCTTCCACCATGGGACGATAGTAATAACGGACAACGGCAATCTGTAACGGTGAATTGCGTGCACCTATCCAAAACATCTGACGTCAAAACTTCGCGCGCGGGCACGCGAAAACGGTATTCGGCTGCAGTCAGTACCGAGCCAGAGTGTTTATCGGACGTTCAAAAGAACCACGATCCCCCTTGAGAATGTCCTCCGCAGATGAGGACGAAACTTTGGGTTCTATTAATAAATCCACAAGACCACGCCATAATATACCGGGAAATTTGCCAAGTACAAGTCGACTTCCTTGACACTACAATGCAATTTCTTACACACGTAACTGTAATAAACAATTTACTAACAATGCTTTGGTAACCACCCAAAGCACATAACATTAGGTTTATCCTTTATTTCAACATGTGTTCAAAATGTTGATCATGGACTGAAAGGCACATTTACAATCTCCTTTCAAAAGGACGATGAACAGATGTAATTACAGCGGATGATATGTTAGAGCATGCACCGGCGATTTGACAATGCAAATCGTCTGGCGTAGTAGGGGCTTAGTCATACGACTGCATCTTTGAGTTCCCTCCAAAAAAACAAATCAAGGGTGATCAGATAGAGGGAACTCGAAGGCCATTTTACAACAGAATTTCGTCCCATATAAACTCCAGGAATTTTTTCCTCCAATATATACCTTACCACACGGGATGAGTGAGCCGGACATCCGCCGTGTTGCAGCCACACACACTTCCAAATATCCAGTGGTACCTCCTCCAGAAGCACTGGCAGAATGTTCGTAAGGTAGTGTGCGAACGAGTTCCCATTCAGCACGCCAGGGATTAGTCTTGCTCGTAGTAGTTCGCGACCGGGAGCGCCCACTTTAGTTCGCAGCTCTGTCGTGAACTAGTTCGCTCTTTTAGTTCGTCCGCTTCCACTAACGGCTGAGCGGTGTGGTCTGCGCATGCAGGTGGAGGGAGAAGTTCCCCACCTAGGTGCGTGAGCCGCTAACGATATCACGCAGACCAAAAGAAACAGTTTGTTGATAATTTCTCGCGTTTAAGTTTTGAGTTATCTTTATATCTCGGCATTATGGAAATTATTAGTCAGATATTGCAGAGTGCAGAATACTTTAAAACAGAAGTATTGTAGCATTGGACTATGAAACTCTAGCTGGCAGACGCTCACCTCGGAATGGTTCTCATCGGCAGAAGGCAAGCACGTGATTTTAAGTCTGGTGCGCGTCCTCTCGTCATTGCCCGTCTGTGTTCGGAAAAGGATCCAACGAACTAAGGTACGAGGTGCGTTTGGCGTAATAGTTCGCGACCAGTGTCGCATATTTTAGTTCGCAACCGGTAGCGCATATTTTAGTTCGCGCTCCGTCGCGAAAATGTCGCTGTTTTCAGTTCGTCAGCTCTCATTCCCGAGACATCGTTAATCGTTAGCTCTGTTTGGCTTTTGCTACCGCTGTCGGTATTCAACTACTTCAGATACAGAGTACTCGTAGTATTTTATTTTTAAAATGGATTTATTTATTAGGTCATTGAAGAATCGTTACCTACAAAATATGCTAAATGCGTTTATTTTTGTGAATAAAAATACTTTTTTTATATAAATGACTTAGCTCGAAATGATGGTAACTCTCAATCACGTGATTCTGCGCGCTCTTGCATTCTCTCGTTGTTCCCCGTCAGTCTTCAGAAAAGGAGCGAACGAACTAAGAGGCGAGGGATCTGGGAACTAGTTCGCCTTTGGGAGCGCTCTTCCGAACTAGTTCGTTCGCGAACTACACAAGCCTACCAGGGATAAAGTAAGGTCCCATAATTCAATTGCCATGATGCCGTACCATACGTTTACGCTTCACTGCCATTCATGTTGCACCTGACTGAGCCAATATGGATTTTCGGCTGTTCAGTAGCGCATATCATGCAAATTTACATTGACGTGGTTAGTAAACGTTGCTTCAACGGTAAAGAATACACTTTGGGAAAAATAATGTTGTCTCTCAGCTGCTGAAGGGCAATCTCACAAAATTCTGTAGGACGTTCCAAATCACGGTAGCCGAGTGCCTGATGTGACAGATAATATGCGTGCAATTTGTGTCGCTGTAAGATGGGAACGGCACTCGTCTGACTGATTCCACATTCCTTAGCAATATGACTCGTACCACTGTGCGGATTCATTAGCGTCTTAAATAGGACAACTTCGGTGCAGTCATCTTTCTTGTTCTCGTTTTGACGTTCAAGCAGCCTGTCCGCACTAGCGTCTTCGTGATTCGTGCAATTTCCCGGCGCGTCGGACATCGTCTATCCGGATAGATGGTCTTATACCGCTAAATTGTTTGCACGGCATTTCTTTTACTTTTACTATATAAAAGTAGTATATCCAACTTCTTATCATTCCTGTACATGTCTACACGCAATGAATGTAGAAGCGGAAATTAGCGGCCTGCAGTGCAGACAAGTGGACAGTCAAATGCGCTGACATTCTGACGCTACGCAGCACGAGAGCTCCGCTTAGCGCTGTTTGTCCTGCTAACGCCCATTCCGGCCACCATGCCCTCAAATCCCGGGTCATTTCTCGAATTTTGTACGAAACATTTCAACGTCAATATTAACAAACGCTATATCGCTGTAATTGTCTTCTCAAGAGCTATCGAATGCAGTTATAAAAAGTAAAAAGAGTGCTTGCTTCAATATCTCAGTTGATACAGGTGCTAAAACCGTTCACGAAACAAAAATATATGTGCTTCTCGAATGTCTAGCATGTGCTGAAAACAGCGTGTCGATATGTGTAAGCGTTCGCGAAATAAAAGGGGTGTTACGTCACTCACTCTGTATATATGCCAGCCATCGCTAGGTGTATGGTGGAAGGTACTTGAGTACCCTTGTCAGTTCATCCTTTTCTTTTTCTAGTCACGTATGACTCGCGGAAAAATCTTCTGACTGTAAGCCTCCGTACGGGCTATAATCGCTCTAGTTCAGTCCTCGTGATTTTTGCAGGAGTCAGAACCGTGATACAGAACGCCTCTCTTGCAAAATTTGCAGACCTGGCTGATCATCTCCGTGACCTTTCGTTCTTTCTAAATAAACTTGTAAAGAAGCGTGCTGCACTTCTTTGGATTTTGTCGATCTCCTCTACCATTCCCACCTAGGACAGATCCCGCACTGAAGAGGAATGTTCATATATTGATAGAACGAGTGTTTCGTATGACTCTTCCTTTGTTGATGGACTACACTACTCGAATATTCTTCCAATTAAACTCAGTATGGCACCTGCCTTACTCACGATTAATTTTATGTACTCGTTCCTCTAACAGTAATTAACAAAGAGCCGGCCGCGGTGGCCGAGGGGACTGCGGCGCGCCAGTCACGGTCTGCACGGCTACTACGGTCTCGGGTTCGAATCCCCCCTCGGGCATGGATATTTGTGCCGTCCTTAGTACTAGCTAGTTCGTAGGTAGTTTGTAAGTTTAGGGACTGATTACCCCGTAGTTAAGTCCCATAAGCTCTACAAACATTTTAATTAACAAAGAAAGAAAGATGTGAGTCACTGCTTAACCGACTCGTTGACAAATTCTACACATAAATTCTCTACGTCTTAAAAGGACTGAATGTGACAGTCATGGGGGTGATAATTGGAGAGTTGTCTTACGTTTCGTCTTGTTACGGTCTCCAAAGAGCGATTAATAGCTACGCCGTTAAAAGTATAGTAATAGTCCAGCTGGGAAGTAACTGAGGAACAAGTCTGACGTGACTCTGTAAAAGAAGCAATGCTGGTACTCAACTGAAATTATTTCCTAAAGTGAAAGAAATTTAAATGTCTTTGGCAGGACCTCCAATCGTTTACTGGGTGTAGCTGGTACGTCATCTAGTTCGGCTGATCTTAAACGGAAAAAGTTAGGTTATCAACATCAAATAGAAATAATGTTACACCTTAAAAAAAATTCGTACCACCCGGGAGTGGCTGTGTGCTGTAAAGCACACACCTCCCTCGGGCATGGGTGTGTGTGCTGTCTTTAGCATAAGTTAAATTAGTTTGTAAATCTAGGAACTGATGGCCACTGCAGTTTGGTCCCATAGCTTTGAAAACATCTGAACATTTGAAACAATTCGTAACTTGTAAAACATGTCTCTAGGGAAAGGGTACGGCGAAAACATCTAGCTCTGACTTCACCTCGTCCCTCCCAAGTCAGACTCACATTCTTCTTGTTAAATTACAACAGAGCGAGATGGCGCATTACTTAAAGACACTAGACCCGAAATGGAGATTAACAGGGTCGAAATTCCTGTCCGTCCGACCAAATTTAATTTTGATAAAGCGATTGAGGCGATTGCCGGAATAATCCCCATGTAATGGTGACGGCCAGCTTCCTTAATCAACCATGTCCTACCCCAAATTTTACTACTTCCCTGGTAGCCTCGTCGTTGGTGGGATGTTAAACCCTAATCTCTCCTCCTTCCTTAGGCCCCGCTGAGCCGCTTCCATTTAGCCAGGCTTGTGATTGTTGGGCGTAGCCGGCGCTTCATTTGTACCTTATATACAAGTTTCTCTATTACCTGCCGCCGAGCTTAGAGCGCTGTATTATTGCCTAGGGAAATAAAGTTACAATCCATCACAAAACGTCACGTGTAAACTCCAGAAATGGAAGGTAAATAGAAAATTTACTTGACAAATACCATTCCAACACACTTTAATTGAAAAACGCCTGACTTCATCAAGACACAAAAACGTGGGACTGCTTCTTCTCCACGCCGTTACCATGGCCATTTATTACATTGTCACGAAAAATGATGCAAAAAATTAGAGAAGAAGAAATTATTTCTTTCGTTACTACTACAATGATGAAACTTACTTTTCTATGATCAGCCGTATACGTTCAAATGCCCATTCATAACGTCGAAGAAAAGTAAGAAATGAGAAATTTTATGGGATCGCGCTATTCATTTTTAATATCACTAGCAGGGAGACCTTCGATGTAACAGTCTTTTGTAACGGTGTATTTCACGGAACAATTATGCAAGAACGCGATAGTGAGACGGGCGAAACAAGTGTTCAGTGTTGAAGCAAAGACTTAAGGAAAGAATGGTGAAAAAAAATAATCCGTCGTTGTAGACATTGATGCTGCAGTTTGATGTGCAGAGATGTTTTCTTACTACTCTCTAAGATTCTAAAAGTATCTATATTATTATTAAAATATTGTAGGCCTACATGAATATGTAGACATATATCTAGAATTGAAAGTGTTGGCTCTTACTGTTCATAATATTACTGCTCCCAGGCAAAGATTACGGCACTTTATACTAGATGAATAAATTTAATTCTTAATGTAACGATGAATAAATGTGGAGAAACATATATTGTTGTAGCGATATACGACATTTGAAAAATCTACAAGCGTACTCGACCCACTGGGACTGGTTGATATCAGTTTCACGTCAGTCAGGAAGTGAATACCCTTACGCGGAAGAAAACGTGTCCCACAGAGTTGGGCGGCATAACATTGCTAAGTGAAAGCGCAGGCATTGTAGCCAAAACTAGTCTCCTGTGGAGAATCGTGACCAAATCAACGTAAAGCGAGAAGAAATCACATATACCGGAAGAGGACCACAGAGGTGGATTTAAGAGTGCAAAATATAATGGCCATGTGGCACTTATTGGACGCCACAACACACTAGATCAGCTTTGTTTAAAATATCTTTCACTGAATATATTTTGTCTTCCGCAAAATTATCTTAAAAAATATTTAAAAAAAAATATATAATAAAAAGACGACATCAGCGAATAGCGAATCGGCCCATATATGAATATTTTATTCATCAAATTGTAAAATTTGTGTAGTATGTGCTAAGTAACCGGAGAGGAATGTGGCATGTCAACTGAAAATAAACACTGTAATAGGCTGGAAATCGGGATCTTTAGTTTACTAATTAACGCATACCGGTACCATCTGTTCCAAAGCCAAAGTAATCATGTGTAACGAAAACTGCACATTACCTGTTGTTCTAAAAATACGAATTATTCAGCACATTGCGGATCCATATGAGGCATTCTGCGGTACGAAATACCAAGAAATTCATTTTTTTCCCCTACAGAGTACAATGTTTGACACGTTGATAGCGCGGTCTGGCACGGTCCCCACGCGATTACAATATCGGTAAAGTGAACTGGGTTATAATACACAGTCATTTCAATCTATTGTACTAAAATAGTGGGCGAAAAAAATACATAATTGTTATAGAGAGAGGGAATACAATTATGTAAATCTACATTTTCATGTACATCTATGTAATTATTTTCAAAGAGATCTATAGTATAATGCAGACTAGGCTAAATAACATAGCGAGGATACGATGAGTTTGAATTTCTACGTGAAGAAATGGCGCCAATAGTGAAGAGAATAAAATTTTAAAATCCATGCACGGTAGCAAAGAAAAAAATTTTTAAAAAATAAAAAAAATACGGAAAAACAGTTTTTACGATGACTGAAGAAGAGTGATAGGAGTGAGCACAAGAAGATATCGATCTGAGTGAAGAGCGGCGCGAAGATGCGCGCGTGTGGTGGTGACTGACCTGGCGGCGCGGAGGGCCCGTCATTGTTGGCAGCCGCGGCAGGTGGCGTCGGCTGCAACACTGCCATGTGGAGCCGCCGCGCCTGCCGCCGGCCCGCCGGCTGCCGTCTGCGCATGCGCGCGCGCACGCGCCATCCGAACAATACGCGCAGCCGCCCGCCCCTACCCCACTTAACCGTCGATATCACACGGCGTTCGTTACCTGCGACCGTCTGTAGCGCGCCGCCTCGCTACGGGCCCGCTACAGAACGCGGGCGCTCACGAAACCGCGTTCTCGTTCCGGCGTTAAAAGAAAATAACGGCAACTGCAAAGTGAAGTCTTATCCCAGAAGATGGCTGTGTTACCGTCTCACACTACTAGCTGAAACGTAAGTTTGCTCAGGGTTTCACACCTAAGGCTGCTTCTTGCCTTTACGTACATTGTTCTCCAAAACATTTTTTTTGAAGTTTTACAAGAGTATAAAAATGAAAATAGAAACTTGGGATACACTTCAACGTACGCATACGGTTACTAATTATTTTTCTTTCTCCGAATGAACCATTGCATATGTGCCGAAAATTCTTAACAAGAAAACACAATCTGACAAGCCAAGAACGCTTCGAAAACGGTTGCGTTTACATGGGCACGAAAATAGTTTGTGGAACTGGAAAACCGCTTTAGAGAAGCGGATTTCCAGAATCGATTTTGGAGTCTTTACATGACCAACCAAAAGCTGAATGGGGATATCTGTTTACGAAATCCGGTTTTGGGAGCCTATCTAAACGGGGTGATTCAGAAGATGGCTGTGTTCCCGTCTCACACTACTAGCTGAAACGTAAGTTTGCTCAGGGTTTCACACCTAAAGCTGCTTCTTGCCTTGACATACATTGTCCTCCAAAACATTTTTTTTTTCAGTTTTACAAGAGTATAAAAATGAAAAATAGAAACTTCGGATACACCTCGACGTATGCATACGGTTACTAATTATTTTTCTTTCTCCGAATGAACCATTTCTTATGCATCCACTAACCGTATTTTACACCTGCACTTTCGTACAACCTTTCTACACTTCTTAAAAATGCGCATATCTTTAACAAACGTTGGGTCTGCGCTTCGGCACATACGTAACATTCACTACGTTTACATGCAACACATATTCCGGAAGACAAAAACCGATTTTCAAAAATGTTCAAATGTTTGTAGAGTCTATGGGACTTAACTACGGGGTCATCAGTCCCTAAACTTACAAACTACTGATCAACTACCTTATACTAAGGACGGCACAAATATCCATGCCCGAGGGGTAATTCGAACCCCCGACCGTAAAACCGATTTTCGTAAACAGTTTTTCGCTGTCGTGTTTACATGGCATAGCCTGAATCGGATTTCCTAGCTCACTTAATATGGCGTCTGGAAAACAGCTGATTCAGTTTCTTATTTAGTCTGCACAATCGCTATTTTTCAAATGTCTGTAAATCTATCGGACCAAACTGCGTGCTCATCAGTCCGTAGCTTACAAACTACTTAAACCTAGGTAAACTAACCTACGGACAAACACACACACCCATGCCCCAGGGAGGACTCGAACCTCCACGGCGAGCAACCGCGCGCTCCGCAGCGAGGTGCTTTAGACCACTCGGCTACTCCACCGCGGCCGCTATTTTTCTTTATTTAAATACACAGATTTATGTTCACTCTAATATTTATACTTTTATTTTACATTAGAAAATATCACTCTTTCCATATGTGCCGAAAATTATTAACAAGAAAACACAATCTGACAAGCCAAGAACGCTTCAAAAACGGTTGCGTTTACATGGGCACGAAAATCGATTGTGGAACTGGAAAACCGCTTTAGAGAAGCGCATTTCCAGAATCAATTTTGGAGTCTTTACATGACCAACCAAAAGCGGAATTGGGAAATCGGTTTACGAAATCCGGTTTTGGGAACCCATGTAAACGGGGAGATTCAGACGACGGTGAAGCTTATCTCGTATTTCTGCGTATACATGGTGTTCTCGGAGGAATAGTAAATATTTTAGGAGGTGCTAGCAGCGCGGAATGGTCGCGTGGTCTAAGGAGCATTGCTGCAGACTGGGCTGCCGTCCCTGCCGGAGGTTCGAGTCCTTCCTTGGGAGGGTGTGGTGTGTCTGTTGTCCTTAGTCTAAGTTAAAGTACTTTGTAAGTCTAGGGACTTAAGACTGTAGTAGTTTGGTCCAGTAGGTTTACAAACATTTGAGCCGCGGCAGAATAGCCGTGCGCACTATTGCGCCCTGCTGCGGTGCGCACTGCCGTTCACCGTCGGGGGTTCTAGTCCTCCCTCGGGGATGGGTATTTGTGTTGTTCTTAGCATAAGTTACTTTAAGTTAGTGTAGGCCTAAGTAGTTTGTAAACTCAGGGACTGATAACCAACGTAGTTAAGTCCCTTAGATTTACAAACATTTGAAAAGTTTGGAGATGGTAGTATATATCAATTGTAACAGAAATGCCACATATGTCCAATTTTTATTGAGTACAGCGATAGAGCTGTTAGTATGTAATTCAAACATCGTCATAAAAGTTCTATGTTCTTTGAGTTTATTTTTATTCGGTTAACCGGATTTCGGCTTACAGGGCCAGCTTCAGACTTTAACTAAATAAAAATAAAATTACAGAGCATACACAAAATTGTGCTTTCAATTCAATATGATGACGTTATACCAAGAACCGACGGAACAGTCAGTGAAAATGTTCTCATTTGCCTTTGCATAAAGTATGCTTGGGTTGACCAAGTGAGGTGGCGCAGTGGTAACTCGCATTCGGGAAGATGATGGTTCAAATTCATCTATAACCATCCACATTGGCCTAAATTACCCAAGGCGAATGGTTCCTTTGAAATTTCCTTCCCCATCCTTAGGCTGTGGTCACAATGGGTCTTACCGACGACCGGCATCGGTGGAAGACGGCCAATTGTTTCAAATCAGTACTCCACTAAGGGCACGGTCAGAGTGTAACCGATCTCATCGCCCGAAAGTAGAGACTTCGGACGAAAGTCGATGAAATACGAATCAGTTTGTTTTCTACGCTCAAATCGACCGACGTTCTCATACAGTAGATATGGACATTGAGACGTTTAGTGAAAGAAAGAGATTGTGGCACCCAGAAGACGATAAATATCACAATCCGAATATAGTTCGGAATCTAGGGTCTGATATTAGAGTTTATTGGAAACCGCAAGGTGGCGTGTCTTAAAGTTATTGTAGTAGCTATCATACGTTGTTTAGCTTTGTGATAATCGGGCATTAGCCGTCCACATAATTATTATTCTTACTGGTTCTGGCGTTCTGTAACAAGATGGTGATTTTGTTCTATGAAGTGACCTGCAAATGTGGTGTATGTGTGTTTCCGCTTTTTAGTGGTACCCGTGTTAAAATTATCTCATTCTTCACACTTATCTGTCAAAAATATATTGAATGACAGTCATGGAAGATCGATGTAACTTCATTTCGTTCATCATACTCGGATGTTTCTGGATAGCCACGTTATTCATGGATGTAAATGAAGCCGCGGTGGAGTAGCCGAGCGGTTGTCGGGCGCCGTGGCTCAGCGCGCCCATTCACGGGGCTAAATTTCCTCTTTAATAAAAAAGCTGAGCCAAATATAGAACGAACAAGCACGAACGAACTGAACCAACGACCGCAAAGCATAGATGGACCTCAAAAGAAAGAGAGAGGCGGTCTAAGGCGCCTAGCTGCGGAGCGCGCGGTTGCTCGCCGTCGGAGGTTCGAGTCCTCCCGGGGGTATGGGCAGGTTAGTTTAAGTAGTTTGTAAGGCTATGGACTAATAACGAACGCAGTTAAGTCCCATAGATTTGAAAACAGCACCCATTATGCACTTTTATCCTTAGTACGACGTATTTCGAGAATTTTTCTCGCTTTTAGTGCATTTGTTTACATCAGTGTTTTTCAACCTGTTCGGGGATCGCTGTCACAGGAGGAAGTACTTTCACCAAAAAATAACTAGGAGTTCAGTAATACAAAAACGTATGTCTAAGTGAAATTAATTTAGCGTTAAAATTACATAGTTCCTTGTGTAATATTGCTTATGAATGAAATAGATCATAAATTGCTTTATAATACAGTGAGTTGATAATGAGTAAGCTCAAAGCCTGAAAACTGTTAGGTAAAAGAACATGATACAATAAGTAATTCTGAAAATTTCGACAAAAATCTACTTCTTTATGAACTGTCATACAGTGGGACCTTTCTTAATGAGCATAATTCGCGTCTGAGTCTTCCCTGAAATGCGAAACACTGGTTAAGCAAAATATATTTGTGTCAGAATTCTTGTAAAAGTAGGATGTGCTCCATTCCGTAAAATACCAAAGAAAAAAAAAAAATAATCGTCCAAAGCTGTAGCAAAAGAAGGATGGTGATTATTATTTATTGTTTTAAAAATGTTCAGATGTTTGTTAAGATTGTGGGACTTAACTGCGGGGTCATTAGTCCCTAAACTTACAAACTACTTATCAACTACCTTATACTAAAGACGACACAAACATCCATGCCCGAGGGGGTATTCGAATCCCCGACGGGGAACGGCCTCGCGCATCGCAGCATAGCGCCTCAATGCGCTTGGCCACTCCGCCGTGGCTTTTTTTAGTTTCGTTACGGTTCGTGACGAGGGGGTCACATATTCGAAAAAGTTGAAAAACACTGATATACATAAATACACCGTGACGTTTCCATGTCTGATTTTATGCAGCTCTTGCACTGATGTAGTCTTTTTGAGGTTACTACAATGAGGGAAATCGTACGAAAGAAATATTGGCAAGTTTTTTATGTACTAAATAGTACTTCTGTCTGTACTTGTAATATTGTTTCTGCTCCATCACACTGGACATCACAACACGAAAGTCGTTACTTACACTGGCTTTTTTTATAAAGGTAGGCCTAAGTCATGATTATTATGTCTGATATTCTGAGTAATGGAAGAGGAACAATACCTTTAAGCAGGCAGAAAAATTTATGGTTTCTAACATTAGGTTAAAATACACACCTAACGGTTTATCCTGTCCGATTTTCGGAACTTCGGCGACCTACCAAAGACAACTGCAGAAAAGTTGCAGAAAATCACACATTGAAATGTCGAAGAAGTACCGTACTTATGTAAACAAATGCACTAGAAGATGGGAATAAATTCTCTAATCAAAGCAATAAACTTACCTAACTGGTGTAGTTTTTCACTATTTAAAGCATGGCGGTTAACTGGTATATGTTAGCACAACTTCAAATAAATTCTGCAAAACTATATTATTGCTTGTCGGTGAAACCACGAAATATCACAAGTATGTAATAGAAATTTCTCTTTTTACCGGTATCTCACATATTCGTAAAGCTTGTATGGTAGTGGCACTAACTGAGGATAGTACACAATCCTCGCAATCGGTGAAGAACTTAATGAGATTTCCAAACAGACACAAACCAACACAACATTTTTATATATAGAGATTAGCTACCATCGCATTGTACCATTCAAATGTTCAAATGTTTGTATAGTCTATGGGTCTTAACTACGGGGTCATCAGTCCCTAAACTTACAAACTACTTATGGACTACTTACGAACTAGGACGGCACAAATGTCCATGCCCGAGGGGGGATTCGAACCCCCGACCGTAGTGGCCGTGCAGACCTTGACTGAAGCGCCTTAGTCCCCTCGGCCACCGCGGCCGGCCGCATTGTACCATTGGTCAATTGTACCTCACATGGTACTTGGCTCTCACTTCTATGCCAACCCAGCCACCACGGATATTGCAGAAATGTACTAGTTTATTTCTATATACAGAGAAGGCAGAACGCTAGAAATTTCCAGAAAATGCGGGAAAACATGCAGAGTATCGAAGCTCGGTGCACAGTGTACAAATAACTATCAGTATAAATAAATTTACACAAGGAATTTACGAGTTTAGCTGCTAGTGGCCATTGAAATAAATCAACGGTGAAAGTTGAATATTTGTACCCAACGAGGATTCTAGTTCGGGTCTCCTGGGCGCTAAGAAAAATTCAAATGTTTGTAGACCTAAGAGACCAAACTACTCCGCTCATCGGTCTCTAGACTTACAAACTACTTAAACTAACTTATCCTAAGGACAACACACCCACCCATGCCAGAGGGAGGGCTCGAACCTCCGGCGGGATCCAGGACGCACAGCCATTCCCGTGCGGCAAGGTCACTAAGTAGTCGCGCTGACCATTACGTGAATGGTGACACAGTGAACACATGCCTCTCCTCAAATGCAAATCCTCCATTTATCCACACACTAATGACGTAGTGCACCTGCTGTCACAAAATTTCCGTAACTGTTAGGGACTGGTGGGCATCCGCACTGAAGAAAGAGTCGTTGGAAGTCATCGACTTAATTATTACATAAACAAATTTAATGTACTCTTGTACACATAAAGACACTTGACTGTACTATTACACATAAGCAGTTACTTCCATAAAATAGGTACAGGCATGTGTATGTACGGAGTGAATGTGGAAAAACCGCATAAAATGAATCGTGTGTAAGGCAGATGCAAGACTGGATTTCAATTGAAGAACTATCAGGCAATGTAGCCCCCAGGGAAACTCATTAACTTACAAAACACTCGTCCAATCACTGAATGAATATTGCTCTGTCTGGAATCTGTGTGAGACAGAGCCGACAGAGGAAATGATGATTTCCAAACAAGAGTAAGATGTTTCTTTACACGTTCATTTAGTAAGCACGGAAATCATGATGGATTTCAGTGGCAGACGCCCAAGACAGAGGTTCTGCGTCACGGTTTGGGCTACTGAATAAGTTTAGGGAACGCGCGTTCTAGGAAGAATTAAGCACTATACCGCTCCCTCCTGCATGTATTTCGCGAGAGGCTCATGAAGATAAAATTAGAGAGTTATGAAACCATGCAGAGGCTAGCAAGCATACTCCCTACCTGCGAACTATTCACGATTGAAACAGGAACAAGGGAAAAGCAATCCTGGTACACCAAGTACATTCCTCCATGCACCAAAATGTTCAAATGTTTGTAAATCTATGGAACTTAACTGCTTGGTTATTAGTCCCTAGGTTTACAAACTACTTAGACTAAGGTAAACTAACATTTGGATAAAACACACACACATACACACTCACTCACACACACACATACACACACACACACACACACACACACACCCACACACACACACACACACACACACACACACACACACACACACACACACATTCCCGAGGGAGGACTCGGACCTCCGACGGCGAACAGCTGCGCGCACCACAGCACGGCGCCTCAGTGTGCACGGCTATTCCGCCGCGGCTCCATGCACAATAACATGGCTTGCGGATTATACACGTAGACGGACATCCACATTGTGTTCGTTGTTAAAAAACTACTCTTTTTCAGGAATGGACTGTTTTTTCCGTCTGCATTTTACTTGGTTATGATGGATGATTCCATGTGTCATTTTTGGCGGTGAGACCCCAGTTGGCATCGTATTCTGCCTGCCTGATGCAAAACTTTAGATGACGCCACGGGGGCGATTTGCATGTCGATGATGATAAATCACCACACCCAGTCCCTAAGTGAAGAAAAACCCCGACCCGACAGGGAATCGAACCCAGCCCCCCTGCGTGGCAATCCACCTACGGAGGTTGACATTTTACTTTGTCCAGTCAATAATTTCTGAGACTTGACGCTTGCAGGATAGGCTCCCACACGACCTTGTATGTTGCACACGCTGCCGTGAAATACGGCAGTGTGTGTATCATGTGGAGTCGTGTGCATGCCTGTCCTCCAGGCATCAAGTCTCAGAACTTACTGACTGTGCCAACTATGTCAACTACACTTTGGCGATTGTAGTTTACTTTGCTGCCCAGATAACAAATGTCATTTCCTGCTTTTTGTATTTCATTTTCTAATGTAATTCTCTCAGCATCGCATCCACAATTTGGCTAATGCAATCTGCACAAGGAAGAATGTTATCGACAGCAACGAGAACAAATAGCTAAGAACTGGCGCCAGTGTACACATTTAGTGTCGATGTGTCAGTTAAAGTTCGTCTCGAGTTTCCCACTTCCTTCATGTAGAAGATAGCGTCTTTTCAAACAGGATGACAGCAGAGACTCCATCTGTAAAACATCGATATTTTACTGTTTTCTTGCAGGCGATAAAAATTAATTGTAACGGATGCAGAGAGGAACAGATAAAGCTAACAAATCGTGTTTTGAGAAGAAAAACTGTTGATGTAATGTTAGAAAGTTATATATTAAAAGAATCTACGAAAACTAAAGTCAGTCGGCCAGACGAAACTACCCGATCGATTTCCTTCATTTTTGTTTTAAGCGAAAGGTATTCATCCACATATTTGTCATCAAGTATCATAATTAACTTTATTCTCTCCATCCTTTATTTTTATTCAAACGCGGCATCCTTCTGTCCTTGCATTGAATATTTTAAGCGGTTTGTTTTACGATACCTTCGGTTCTAATTAAGAGCGCAGTTCTTTTTGACCTAACAATACTCAGCGGATCAAGCTCTTTCATTTGCGCCTTGAAACACTTGCATTGATTGATTCCGAAGAAAGCTATGCGTGAACATTCATCTTTACTTCCATTTCCCCCCCAACTTTTTTGTCATTCTACTAACGGTGCGAAGTATTCGCCCAGGTTCTGCAGTTACTCTTAATTCGTATATTCTAGACCTGTTAATCGAACTTTCATACAACAGTTACAAATCTTTTTTACGGAGAATCCAATTCTGTATAGGGGTTCCTATTTAAAATTACTAAGTCACTCCCCTCTCTAACCCTCGGGAGTGGTTCAGGGGGTCGAATCTTATATTTATGAATATTTGGTCGGTATTGGTAACTAGAAATTATCTCAAGTGGCTTCGTGGATAGCATAGAGCAATCCTCTTGTATGCAGAAGACTCGGATTCGAGCCCCGCCCTGGCACAAATTCTCAACAGCCTCATTGAATTTAACTGAGTGCCCACAAAAAGCGGCTGAAACGTCTCTGACATCCATTATTGTAATAATGCTATTAGTTCCGCCTCGATATCTATGATTGCTATAAATTATGTACCTTTCTGCACTGCTCACCATGTTTGGTTTGCCATTAATAAGAACTCTGAACTGCTTAGCTTAACTTTGCAAATTACTTGCTTTCATACTTAGTGTTCTTTGATTAGCTATGCTAATTTCAAACAGTGTGATTATCTGTGTGTTACAGGCTGTGGAACTGCACCTGCTAGTTGGACACAAGTTGGTGGTGAAAGTTTAACGCATTGTGGACCGTGTGTGTTGGGACTGACAGCAATTTTCGACAAAACAATCCTTTTCATTATAAGCTGGCGTTTCTCTGTAGCTTCATACCATACTTCATACATCAAGGAACAGTAGTGTCATTCGTCGCAATAGTGAAACCTAAGCGGTAATCTAATTTTGATGAAAATATAAATGAACTTATTTACAGACAAAACAGCTTGTAAATATCGCAACGAAATTATTTGAATCTGAGTTTAGTAATTGTTTTACCAGTAAAGGAGTGCTGTTACTCAATATTAATTCAAAGACAAATCACTGTCACTAGCAACAGTTACTCAGTTATTTGAACAGTGTTTCAGTAATAAGTATTTAATGATATCTCTGTAAAAGACCGTAGCAAATTATAAATTATATATAGATCGTAGCAAATGACTTTAATATAAATACTGTTTCCTCAGTAAGTAAAACTGTTGTGTAACACTGTAAGAAAATGACTTTCATATATACTCATTCTTTACTTTCAATAAAGCTTTACAGAATGACTACCACTCTTGTTATTTAGCGAAACCTGTCACACTGACAGAAAACATATACGAAAATTAATGGCTAGAGAAAGTGCAGCATTGGCCGTTGGAATCGAAATCCGTATTTAAATATAATACATATCCATTTCGATTAATAACTGTCATCTTCTGTACCATAATCACGCTTTGAGGACTCATGAACAATGCAAAACATATTACAGTTACCGTGCATAAATCACGACTAGCCACACCAGAATTACACATTCCAACGACCAATGGTGAACCACCTCCTGTCATTAGTACTGCTGTGCTGAACGTGTTCACTCGACTCCTGGTGGAGTATCCGTACAAGGACGTATGAAAATCTTCACTTTCACATATGAAAAAATCAGTTGTCTTGATTCTTTCAGAGGGAAATGATTACTTACTAATGGTAGTATTATAGCAGAAGGAACAAATTCTACTTTAGGTAAACTGTCATCACAAAAATACTTCTGATGACCGCTGACTAGCAGTACATTCTAAAACATGGCACTAGCTGCATACTGCTGCACTTGGTGAGTTGCTGTCATTATTCGGTTGAAGTACCGGGTGATCAAAAAGTCAGTATAAATTTGAAAACTTAATAAATCACGGAATAATGTAGATAGAGAGGTAAAAATTGACACACATGCTTGGAATGACATGGGATTTTATTAGAAAAAAAGTATTGCTAGACGCGTGAAAGATATCTTGCGTGCGTCGTTTGATGATGATCGTGTGCTCAGCCGCCACTTTCGTCATGCTTGGCCTCCCAGGTCCCCAGACCTCAGTCCGTGCGATTATTGGCTTTGGCGTTACCTGAAGTCGCAAGTGTATCGTGATCGATCCACATCTCTAGGGATGCTGAAAGACAACATCCGACGCTAATGCCTCACCATAACTCCGGACATGATTTACAGTGCTGTTCACAACATTATTCCTCGACTACAGCTGTTGTTGAGGAATGATAGTGAACGTACTGAGCATTTCCCGCCAAGAACATCATCTTTGCTTTGTCTTAATTTGTTATGCTAATTATTGCTTTTCTGATCAGATGAAGCGCCATCTGTCGGACATTTTTTGAACTTTTATTTTTATTTTTGGTTCTAATGAAACCCCATCTCATTACAAGCATGTGTGTCAATTTTTACCTCTCGATCTACATTACTCCGTGATTTGTTAAGTTTTCAAATTTATGCTGAGTTTTTGATCACCCGTTATATTGTGAAACAATGGATGGCAAGAGGCTCTTTTTAGCAGCGCCTGATTAGCGATGAGTTTGGGCCCACAGTACTGTTCCCATATCACATATACTCTGGGTGATGCTTTACTGTGCCCAAGCATGCAATTAAATATTTCCCGGCCATAAATTATTCTTCAGTTGCTTTGCCACTGCAGCACTGCTCACCGACAGTCACGAGAAATATTCGGCAAAAACTGCGCACCGACACTTTTAACGGCAACTCAACGCACTGTCTCGCAGTACCAACGACGGTATTCGCACTCTCCACAAATTTTCGTACTCGATGTTGTAACAAACTTACCTTACTAAGTCAGCGTTTCTATACACAGTTATTTCAAAATATTTTCCTTAAATACATTAATGAAATACATTATGCTTGAACATTTGAAAATATTGACAGAAGTTAATAGAAAAATCCACCCCCATGAACCACGGACATTGCCGAGGTGTGGTGGCTTGCGTACCTCAAGGATACAGGCAGCTGTACAGTAGGTGCAACCACAGCGGAGGGGTATCTGTGGAGAGGCCAGACAAACGTGTGGTTCCTGAAGAGGGGCAGCAGCCTTTTCAGTAGTTACACATGCAACAGTCTGGATGAGTGACTGAACTGGACTTGTAGCATCAGTTAATGCGGCTTGGCATGCAGCTACTGCGGACGGCTGAAAGAAAGGAAAAAGTACAGTCGTTACTTCTCCCGAGAATATGAAGCTCTTCTGTGTGTATATATGATAATGGTATCTTCTTGAATGAAATATTGCGAAGGTAATATAGTCCCCCAATCGGATCTCCGAATGGGGACTACTCAGAGGACATCGTCATCAAGAAAACAAAACGAGCGTTCTACAAATCGGGGCGTGGAATATTCTATCCCTTAATCGGGTAGATAAGAAAAACTGAAAAGATAAATGGATAGGTTGAAGTTAGATATGGTGGGGGCAGGATGCGTAGGTTTTCTGGTCAGGTGAGTACAGGGTTATAAATACAAAATCAGTTGGTGGTAACCGCAATAGAGCTGATTATGAATAAGAAAATAGATATAGGGTTAAGTTACTATAAACAGCATAGTAAAAGCATTATCGCAGTAAAAGATAATAAAATCTTTATGAAGCTTAAGGGACGTAACAGCGGGGTCATCAGTCCCTAAACTTACAAACTACTTATGAACTACCTTATACTAAAGACGACAAAAACATCCATGGCCGGGGGGGGGGGGAATTCGAAACCCCGACGGGGAACGACCTCGCGCATCGAAGCATAGCGCCTCAATGCGCTTGGCCACTCGCCGCGGCAGAAGATAATCACGAAGCCAACGCCGATCAAGTAGTACAAGTTTATATGCCAGCTAGCTCTACCTAACATGAGAGAACTGAAAAAAATGTATGGTTAGATAAAAGAAGATATTCAGACAGTTAAGGAAGAGGAAAATCCGATTGTGATGGGAGACTGCAACTCGTTAGTAAGAAAAGGAAGTGAAGGAAAAGTAGTAGATGAATATGGATTGGGGGAAGGAAATGAAAGAGGATGTCGCCTGGTAGAATTCTGCGCAGAACACTTGGTTTAAGCACTATGCAAGAAGGTTGTACATATGCAAGATAGCACGACACACAGGCAGGTAGTAAATTGACGCTACAATGGTAAGAGTAGATGGAACCTGGATAAATTGAAGGAACCAAAGGTTGTTGAAAGTTTCAGAGAAAGCATTACGTAAGGATTGACCGAATCGGGAGACAGAAATATAGTAGAAGAAGAATGGGTAGCTCTGAGAAACACAATACTAAAGGCCGCAGAGGATCACACAGGTAGAAGAACAATACCTAATAGAAATCCCTGGAGCACACAGAAGATACTGAACGTAATTGATGAAAGGAGAAAGTATAAGAATGCAGCAAGTGAAGCAGGCAGAAGGTTAAGTAAATGGCGTTAACAGGAAGTGCAGGCTGGCTAAGCGGGAATGGCTATAGCAAAAATGCAAGTCCATAGAAGCATGTGTTACTAGGGGAAACATTTATACCGCCTACAGGTAAATAAAATACATGTTTGGAGACTAGAAAAGCATATGCATTAATATCAAGAACTCAGATGAAAAACCAGTGCTAAGAAAAGAAACTTGAAAGGTGGAAAGAATATATGGAAGACCTCTACAAGGGAAATTAAGTTGAAGGCAGTATTATATGCCGCGGTAGAATGGACGAGCGCTCTAAGGCGCTTTGATGCGGAGAGCGCTATTGCTCCCCGTCGGAGGTGCGAGTCCTCCCTAGGGAATGTGTGTGTGTGTGTGTGTGTGTGTGTGTGTGTTTTGTACTTAGGTTAGTTTAAGTAGTTTGTAAGCCTAAGAACTGATAACCGCAGTAGTTAAGTCGTATAGATTTACAAACATTTGAAACATTTTTTGCAGTATTGTAGATATTGAAAAAGAAGTGTATGAAGATGAGATAGAAGATATGATGTTGGGAGAAGAATTGACAGAGCACTGAAATATTCGAGTAGAAACAAGGGCTCTGGAGAAGATGATATTCCCTATGAAGTGATGACATTGTTGGCAGAGCCAGTCGCGAATAAACCGTTCCACCTGATGTGCAAGATGAATTAGACAGGCGAAGTACCGCCAGACTTCAAGAGGATATAATAATTCTAATTCCAAAGAAAGCAAGTGCAGACAAGTGTGAAAATTATAGAATTAACAGTTTAATACGTCGTGGTTGCAAAATACTAACTCGAATTATTTACAAAATCAAATGTTTGTAAAGCTATGTGACCAAACTGCAGTTGTCATTAGTCTTCAGACTTACAAACTACTTATACTAACATACGTCAAGGACAACACTCACACACCCGTGCCCTACGGAGGACTCGAACCTTCGACGGGGAGCAGACGCGCACTCCACAGCAAGGCGCCTTAGAGCGCTCAGTTACTCCCGCGTGGGGATTTGAACCCCCGACCGTAGTGGCCGTGCAGACCGTGACTGAAGCGCCTCAGTCCCCTCGGCCACCGCGGCCGGCTGTTGTAGCATTTGTCCAATGTTATCCAGTCTGTACATTGAGCAAGCTGTGAAGGTATGCAAGGAGAAATTTGGAGAAGGAATTAAACTTCAGGGAGAAGAAATAATAACTCTGCGTCTTGCCGACGATACTAATTCTATCAGAGACAACAGTGGACCTGGAAGAGCAATTGAACGGAATGGACAGTGTCTTGAAAGATGTTATAAGATTAAGATTAACTACCCAAGAGCAAAACAAGGGTAATGTAATATAGTCTAAGACAATCAGGTGAACCTGAAGGAATTAAATTAGGTAATGACACAAAACAGTAGATGAGTTTTGTTACTTGAGATGCGAAATAACTTATGATGGCCGAAGTGAAGAAGATATAAAATGAAGAGTAGTTATGGGCAGAATTTCTGAAAGAACGAAATTAGTTGACATCCAAAATTAATTTACATTCTAGGAAGTTGTTACTGAAAGCATTTGTCTGGAGTGTACCATTGTACTGGAGTGAAACGTGGACTAGCAGGAGTTCAGACAGAAAGGTGACAGAAGTTTCTGCAATGTGGTGCTACAATCGAATGCTGGAGATTAAGTTGGTAGATCGCATAACTATCAAGGTAATGAACAGATTTGGGGAGAAAAAGTAATTTCTGGTATATCTTGGCTAAGAGAAGGAATCGATAGGTGGAAAATATTGTGAAACATCAAGAATTTGTCAATTTAACATTGGAAGGACGTGTGTGGGGTAAAAATCGCACAGGGAGCCCGAGAGACGAATACAGTAAGAAAGTTCAAAAGGATGTAGGCTGGCGTTCTTGTTCAGAAATGAAGAGGTTTGCACAGGACAGGGTAGCGTGGAAAGGTGCATAATACCAGTCTCAGGACTGAAGACCACAACAACAGCAACAATAGAAAAATATTTACAAGGTAGAAAATACATCATAATTACTTAGATATTATAGCCTTACTGCGAAAAAATGTTATCACTGTGTAGGATAGCAACTCAAACTGGTGGCACGAATGTGCATTTCGTGCAGCTGTTTCAGCGCCATGATAGGCCTTGTCATAATACGGCTGTCAGCATGGGGCTTGAGAAGGCGCTGATGACGGAGGGCATGGATCACACTGCAGTGGTGCCAGTTGAGACTATCCAAAGGTCGGATTTTACTAGGCACGGCCTGCACCTCAATAGGCATGGGAAGGGGAGTTTGGCAAAGCTCATAGGTGACAGTGTAGTAGGGGGTGGGGGTGTCACTCATGGAAAAATTCCTGTAGTAGTTGGTGTTAGGGCTGCACTTTTTTAGACTGAAGACAGCTGATAGGTATTCCTGCTTAAAGGAAGTCCCTCTAAGAAAGGAACCACCTTTGACAAAGTCTAAGAATATAATTAATAAGGGAATTGCTGTTTTTCATCAAAATATACAGGGTATCAGAGATAAAGTTAATGAACTGCTTATTGATACTGATTCTGACATTATTGGTATTTCAGAGCACTTTTTAAGTGGTGTAACAATTCAGAGACTTCCTTTGCCAGGATACAGGTTAGCTGCCTTCTACTCTAGGAGTTCCTTGCAGTGTGGGGGAGTGGCCATGTATGTAAAAAACGATTTTTCATCGGAGTCAATCGATTTTTCTAAAACTGCACAGAACAGGTATTTAAATGTTGTGCAGGAGTTGTTAATGTTAATGGAACTAAACTAGTAATAGTTGTTATTTATAGATCCCCTGACTCAGATTTTAAAATGTTTCTGCCCAAGCTGGAATTGGTTCTGGGTTCACTGTATAGGAACTATAAAAATTTAATTGTGTGTGGAGATTTCAACATTAATTGTGTAGCTGATAGCTCAAGGAAAAGTCAGCTGTTAGATTTATTTAATTTCTATAACTTGATGCAAACAGTATTTTTTCTAACGAGAGTGCAAGGAAATAGCAGTTCTACCATTGCCAATATTTTTGTTCATTCTTCATTATTAGAGGGGCACTCTGTCAGCAGAATAGTAAATGGCCTATCAGACCACGATGCCCAACTTTTAATTCTAAAAACTATTTGTTCTCAAACAAATGTTAAACATAAATATCAACTACTCAGAAAAGTTAATCCAGTTGCAATTGAGACCTTTTTAAGCTTAATTAAGGAACAAGAATGGCAGGATGTTTATTGTGCCGATAATGCAGATGATAAATATAATGCTTTTCTGAACACATTTCTTATGCTGTTTGAAAGTTGCTTTCCGCTGGAACAATCAAAACAGGGTACTTCCACTAACAGACAGCCAGGGTGGCTGACAAAGGGGATAAGAGTATCATGTATAACTAAGCGGGAGTTGTATCTAAATGTTAGAAGCAGTCAGAATGAAGATGCAGTAGCTCATTACAAACAGTACTGTAAGGTTCTGAAAAATGTCATTAAGAATGCAAAAAAGTATGTGTTATGCAAAAAGAATAGCAAACTCTTGGGATAAAATTAAAACTATCTGTTCAATCGTGAAGAAAGTGTCAGGTCAGCAGCAGCAGGTAGAAGATATAACGTCAGTGCGTAGTAGGAATGTTTCTGTTACTGACAAATTAGATATATGTGCAATATTCAATAATCACTTTCTGAATATAGTAGAGGAACTAAACAAAACTCTAGTTTCTACAGGTAATCATATAACGTTTTTAGAAAATGCCTTTCCGAGGCTGTTACCTGAAATGGTCCTTCATGATACTTCCATAGGTGAGATTGAGTCAATAATTAAATCACTAAAGACTAAGGACTCTTGTGGATATGATGGGGTATCTAGCAGAATTCTAAAGTACTGTTATCCATATGTTAGCCCAGTACTAAGCCATATTTGTAATTTTTCCTTTCGGAATGGTCAGTTTCCTAACAGATTAAAGTACTCAGTAGTGAAACCACTTCATAAAAAAGGAGAAAGGGATAATGTAGACAACTATAGACCTATTTCTATGCCATCGGTTTTTTCCAAAGTTATTGAAAAGGCTGTTTATTCAAGATTAATTGATCATTTCAGTTCACATAATTTCCTGTCAAACGTACAGTTTGGTTTTAGAAGTGGTTTAACGACTGAAAATGCTATATTTTCGTTTCTCTGTGAGGCACTTGATGGGTTAAATAAGAGGCTACGGACATTAGGCGTCTTCTTTGATTTAACAAAAGCGTTTGATTGTGTTGATCACAAAATATTGTTGCAGAAGTTGGAACATTATGGAATACGGGGAGTAGCCCACAACTGGTTCACCTCTTACTTTAATAATAGATAACAGAAGGTAATTCTCCGCAGTGTATGAAATAGCTATGACGTGCGATCCCAATGGGGCACAATTAAGTATGGGGTGCCCCAGGGGTCTGTTTTGGGACCATTGCTGTTTCTTATTTATATAAATGATATGCCTTCGAGTATAACAGGTGACTGTAAAATATTTTCGTTTGCTGATGATACCAGCTTGGTAGTGAAGGATGTTGCTCGTAATATTGTCACAATATCAAATAATGCAGTTCAAGAGATAAGTTCATGGCTTATAGAAAACAAGTTGATGTTAAATCACAGTAAAACTCAGTTTTTACAATTTCTAACACATAATTTGAAGAACGCTGACATTCTGATTACACATAATGGGCATGTGATAAGTGAGACTGAACAGTTCAAATTTCTAGGTGTTCATATAGACAGTAAGCTGTCATGGAAAGCCCATGTTCAGAATCTTGTTCCAAAACTAAATTCTGCTATATTTACCATTAGAACAATATCTGAGATAAGTGATTTTTCAACACGAAAAGTGGTCTATTACGCTTACTTTCACTCACTTATGACGTACGGCATTGTTTTTTGGGGTAACTCGCCTGATGCAAAAAGGATATTTCTGGCTCAAAAATGGGCGGTTCGAGCAATATCTGGTTTAAGTTCGCGAACGTCATGTCGACCCCTTTTCAGTAGTCTGGGAATTTTGACTCTGGCGTCACAATACGTTTTTTCTTTAATGTCGTTTGTTGTTAATAATATCAGCTTATTCCCACGAGTTAGTGGCTTTCACTCGGTGAATACTAGACAGAAGTCGAATCTGCATTTGCATCACACCACCTTAACACTTGTGCAGAATGGGGTACAATATTCTGCGGCATCCATTTTCAATAAGCTGCCACAAGAACTAAAGAATCTTAGCACTAATCCACACGCTTTCAAATCTAAATTGAAGAGTTACCTCATGGCTCACTCCTTTTATTCTCTCGAGGAACTCCTAGAAAAGTTAAACAATTAAGCTAATTCATTTTTTTCTTTATTGATTCTTTTCACTTTGTCTTAAGATTGTCGTGTGCAAAGGACTACTTAAAATTTTTCTATTACCATTCTTGTGTAACAATTAATGTATTGACTTGTTCCATGACCATGGAGTCTCACTCCTCAATTGGGTCCTATGGAACAGAAAAACCAGTAAATAAATAAAAATAAATAGTTGCGTTGTAAGTTCACTACTACCATAAATATTTTTTTAAGTCCAAAAGCGAATCATTCGAACTATAAAAAGTGTTTATTCACATCTACAGAATTTCAGAATGTATAGTGGTAACACCAACATACTGAAAAGGAACAGTCAGCCTTTGACAGAACACGAGACTGATAGATGATCTTCATGTTTTGAGGCCAAAGAAAGAGAATAGTCTATTCTGAGACCGCAGTGACACTGCAACAGAGAAAAATCATTGTTTGCAGTAGCTACTTTTTTCTCTGTTTCTTATTAAATTTATTGTTATTGCTGTTTTTATATTTGTAAGAGGAGGAATATTTTGTTTTCCATTTGCATTAATTTTGTAAAGTCTTGTAATTACTATTTAACTTCAATAAAAGATTTATTTAAAAAAATAACGGTGGAAAAGATGCTTATGTACTGACAAAAAGTGATTACACGAGAATTGAAGTCTATAAGTAACAACACGTTTTGAAACCTACTACAGAATGCTCCCTCGTCAAATTTTTGTGTTCTCTGTAGTAAATACTAGCTGTAATTTATTTGTAAGACACGAAATGCATTCACTGAATTGAAAGTAGAGATAGACAGTACCGTCATTTGTATTAGCGAATGTCTCCACGGGAGAACGATAAGCAGGTGATTTTCAATATTTTTTAAGGTTCCTCTTATTTTACCAATAATTCTTCATTTTCTCTCCAAAGGGTTTCTTTCTTTCTTCGGTCCACTTTGGTCGGTATGGTTTTGGTTCCATCTATGGAGTAAACATCTAACGTCAATTATTCTTATGAAATGTCAGGTTTTTCTTTTGTCAAATCCTTCTTAACTTCAGTTACCCAGGATATTGTTGCTTTAAGTGATGTCACATAGTCCAATACATTCCAGGTAATCTGATAAGGTGTCTCTTTCTGATGTCATTTGCGATGTTTGATACTTTTTCGGTTGTCTCGAAGGTCTGTAGTCTGTATTAATCATATGTATATCGTTGTCCTACAATTTTCCTAATAATGTTTCTTTCTACTTTCTTAATTTCTTGTAAATCTGGTTTTCTATTCAAGGAAAGCATTTAACTTGCATATGTGACTGTTGTTTGATAACTGTGTTATAGTGTCTTCTTTTAGTGCCTTTTGAGAGGAATTACTTGTTACATATGTTTTGAAAAAGTCCGAATGTTTTCTTGATTTTCTGTAGTCGGTTCTTTGTGCTATTTTCTCGTCTTGTTGGTTCAATAAATTCGTCCAGATACTTAAAGTGTCTGACTCTCTTCATTTCACCATAATTTGTTTTACGTTTAGGAATATAAATAGAGACTTCTCAAAGGAGATTTGCAGGACAACCTTCTCTGTACGTTGTTTGAGGGTCTCACTTTGTATTATGCTATTTCTTCGCTGTCAGTTACAATCGCTAAGTCATCTGCAAACATTAAATAATGTATGTAGAATTTTCCTTTACCTCTTCCTTGTTGAATTGGCTTCCAGAAGTTTTGTTTCCTTAGTTCCATTTCTCATTCTTTCATTACTTTGTCTAAAACCATGTTCAATAATAGTGGCGAGATCACATATTCTTGTCTTGCTCCTGTTTTAATTATCAATGGGTCCGAAATTTGAGCTATGAATTTAATTTTTGATTTGTTTTCTGTCAATGTTTTTCTCAATCAGTTTTCGGTTTTTGTGTATAGTCCACATTCGTCGAGAATGTTACATAGATGTATTATTGTTGTGTGATTCCTTTATTTTTCTTGAGGGTGTTCAAACAACTGCAACTTTTTCAAATATAGTGGACAGTCCGAAAACTGTTCATGAAAAGAAGCACAGGGCTTTCCATTTGATCCAACCATCCCAATGGAACACAACGATAGTTCAGGGAAATAGGTAACAGCTAACACCTTCGCAGCACAGGCAGAGGATAGGTTTCTCTCTTTTATTTATTATTTTTTATTTATTTATTCTGTTCCATAGGACCCACTTCAGGAGTAAGACTCCGTGGTCATGGAACAAGTCAATACATTAATTGTTACACAATAATGGTAATAGAAAAAGTGAAAAGAATCAATAAAGAAAAAATAAATTAGCTTAATTGTTTAACTTTTCTAGGAGTTCCTCGACAGAATAAAAGGAGTGAGCCACGAGGTAACTCTTCAATTTAGATTTGAAAGCATGTGGATTAGTGCTAAGATTCTTAAGTTCTTGTGGCAGCTTATTGAAAATGGATGCCGCAGAATACTGCACCCCTTTCTGCACAAGTGTTAAGGTGGTGCGGTGCAAATGTAGATTAGACATCTGTCTAGTATTCACCGAGTGAAAGCTACTAACTCGTGGGAATAAGCTGATATTATTAACAACAAACGACATTAAAGAAAAAACGTATTGTGACGCCAGAGTCAAAATTCCCAGACTACTGAAAAGGGGTCGACATGACGTTCGCGAACTTACACCAGATATTGCTCGAACCGCCCGTTTTTGAGCCAGAAATATCCTTTTTGCATCAGGCGAGTTACCCCAAAAAACAATGCCGTACGTCATAAGTGAGTGAAAGTAAGCGAAATAGACTACTTTTCGTGTTGAAAAATCACTTATCTCAGATATTGTTCTAATGGTAAATATAGCAGAATTTAGTTTTGGAACAAGATCCTGAACATGGGCTTTCCATGACAGCTTACTGTCTATATGAACGCCTAGAAATTTGAACTGTTCAGTCTCACTTTCACATGCCCATTATGTGTAATCATAATGTCAGATTTCGTCAAATTATGTGTTAGAAATTGTAAGAACTGAGTTTTACTGTGATTTAACATCAACTTGTTTTCTATTAGCCATGAACTTATCTCTTGAACTGCATTATTTGATACTGTGTCAATATTACGAGCAACATCCTTCACTACCAAGCTGGTATCATCAGCAAACAAAAATATTTTACAATCACCTGTTATACTCGAAGGCATATCATTTATATAAATAAGAAACAGAAATGGTCCCAAAACAGACCCCTGGGGCACCCCATACTTAATTGTGCCCCATTGGGATTGCACGTCATAGCCATTTTCTACATTGCGGAGAATTACCTTCTGTTGTCTATTATTAAAGTAAGAGGTGAACCAGTTGTGGGCTACTCCCCGTATTCCATAATGTTCCAACTTCTGCAACAATATTTTGTGATCAACACAATCAAACGCTTTTGTTAAATCAAAGAAGACGCCTAATGTCCGTAGCCTCTTATTTAACCCATCAAGTGCCTCACAGAGAAACGAAAATATAGCGTTTTCGGTCGTTAAACCACTTCTAAAACCAAACTGTACGTTTGACAGGAAATTATGTGAACTGAAATGATCAATTAATCTTGAATAAACAGCCTTTTCAATAACTTTGGAAAAAACCGATGGCATAGAAATAGGTCTATAGTTGTCTACATTATCCCTTTCACCTTTTTTATAAAGCGGTTTCACTACTGAGTACTTTAATCTGTTAGGAAACTGACCATTCCGAAAGGAAAAATTACAAATATGGCTTAGTACTGGGCTAACATATGGAGAACAGTACTTTAGAATTCTGCTAGATACCCCATCATATCCACAAGAGTCCTTAGTCTTTAGTGATTTAATTATTGACTCAATCTCACCTATGGAAGTATCATGAAGGATCATTTCAGGCAACAGCCTCGGAAACGCATTTTCTAAAAACGTTATATGATTACCTGTAGAAACTAGAGTTTTGTTTAGTTCCTCTACTATATTCAGAAAGTGATTATTGAATATTGCACATATATCTAACTTGTCAGTAACAGAAACATTCCTACTACGCACTGACGTTATATCTTCTACCTGCTGCTCCTGACCAGACACTTCCTTCACGACTGACCAGATAGTTTTAATTTTATCCCGAGAGTTTGCTATTCTTTTTGCGTACCACATACTTTTTGCATTCTTAATGACATTTTTCAGAACCTTACAGTACTGTTTGTAATGAGCTACTGCATCTTCATTCTGACTGCTTCTAACATTTTGATACAACTCCCGCTTAGTTCTACATGATCCTCTTATCCCCTTTGTCATCCACCCTGGCTGTCTGTTACTGAAAGTACCCTGTTTTGAGCGTTCTAGTGGAAAGCAACTTTCAAATAGCATAATAAATGTGTTCAGAAAAGCATTATATTTATCATCTGCATTATCAGCACTATAAACATCCTGCCATTCTTGTTCCTTAATTAGGCTTAAAAAGGTCTCAATTGCAACTGGATTAACTTTTCTGAGTAGTTGATATTTATGTTTAACATTTGTTTGAGAACAAATACTTTTTAGAATTAAAAGTTGGGCATCGTGGTCTGATAGGCCATTTACTATTCTGCTGACAGAGTGCCCCTCTAATAATGAAGAATGAACAAAAATATTGTCAATGGTAGAACTGCTATTTCCTTGCACTCTCGTTGGAAAAAATACTGTTTGCATCATGTTATAGGAATTAAATAGATCTAACAGCTGACGTTTCCTTGAGCTATCACCTACACAATTAATGTTGAAATCTCCACACACAATTAAATTTTTATACTTCCTATACAGTGAACCCAGAACCAATTCCAGCTTGGGCAGAAACATTTTAAAATCTGAGTCAGGGGATCTATAAATAACAACTATTACTAGTTTAGTTCCATTAACATTAACAATTCCTGCACAACATTCAAATATCTGTTCTGTGCAGTGTTTAGAAAAATCGATTGACTCCGATGAAAAATCGTTTTTTACATACATGGCCACTCCCCCACACTGCAAGGAACTCCTAGAGTAAAAGGCAGCTAACCTGTATCCTGGCAAAGGAAGTCTCTGAATTGTCACACCACTTAAAAAGTGCTCTGAAATACCAATAATGTCAGAATCAGTATCAATAAGCATTTCATTAACTTTATCTCTGATACCCTGTATATTTTGATGAAAAACAGTAATTCCCTTATTACTTATATTCTTAGACTTTGTCAAAGGTGGTTCATTTCTTAGAGGGACTTCCTTTAAGCAGGAATATCTATCAGCTGTCTTCAGTCTAAAAAAGGTGCAGCCCTAACACCAACTACTACAGGAATTTTTCCATGAGTGAAACCCCCACCCCCTACTACACTGTCACCTATGAGCTTTGCCAACCTCCCCTTCCCATACCTATTGAGGTGCAGACCGTGCCTAGTAAAATCCGACCTTTGGATAGTTTCAACTGGCACCACTGCAATGTGATCCATGCCCTCCGTCATCAGCGCCTTTTCAAGCCCCATGTTAAGACGGCTGACAGCCGTATTAAGACAAGGCCTATCATGACGCTGAAACAGCTGCACGAAATGCACATTCGTGCCACCAGTTTCATTTGCTATCCTATCCAGATCACCACCTATATCATATTCCCCGTCCCTATCAAGACTGTTCCCGGCCCCACCCACTATAACTACCTGATCCTCTTTTGAAAAATTCCTACATAAGTCCCCTATGTTACAAGTGACCTGATCTAACCCTGCACTAGGCTTCACTATGCTGGTGACCTGGTACTCACTCCCAAGTACTTCCTGCAACTGTTGGCCAACACCTCTGCCATGAGAACTACCTAGCAGCAGAACCTTCTTCTTCCTAAGAGACCTCTCTACAGATTTCGGCTTACCAAAAGCTGAGGTCTGCTGCGTACTTCCTACACCTACAGCTACAGGAGGTTCATCTCCACTCAACTCTGACAGTTGGTCAAACCTATTTGCAACTTGCAATGTAAAGCTATCTGAATACCTTCTCCTAGCTACCTTCTTGCCAACTGCCAGTTCCCATTCCCCAGCCACCCTTCCCCTCCTCAACCTACCTAGTTCCTCTTCAGCGTTTTTCAACTGCACCTGAAGGGCGCAGATCAAACGCTCCTGCTCCTCTATCAACTTATTCCTGCTGCAAATCCTACAGTTCCAGGAGAGAACCTCACCACAATGCCCACTGTCTTCCCCACTGCACTCCCCCCCATGAAAATACTTACTACAAATCCCACACTGCAGCCCACTACGCACGAACCTACGACAGAGCCCACACTTTTCACTCATGGTAAAATTTTACAATAATTTGTTAAGAAAAACTAGACGTCTACGTTATGAAGTTAAGTTTCTACAAAATAAGTAGGAAGTACCTCTTAACTACAGCAATCAACAAACCTCAGTCTCTACAAATCAAGTAACAACAACTAATAGTATCAGAAAAGAGCAAATAACACTACCACAGAAACTTTACACTGTTGCTTGTATAAACAAGTTCAAATTCAAGCGTCACTAATAAAACAACTAAACACTGTGAGAGTACAAGAGTTATCAAATACCGTAACTTAAAGTTTCCCAATCTTAACTACGTTAAAAACAGCAAGTCACCTGTTGAAAAGTACTAAAGTTAATAAACAACTAGCGCGATAACACCTCCTGAAATCTAAAACTTTAATAATTTAACTACAATACACAAACACTTATTAGAACTTAGCTTTCGGAGACCGCTACGGCTGTATGTTCTTCGTATGCTGCCGATACAGACCCAAGCTGGAAACGAACAACTTACTGAAATAGAAAGACACCGAGACTCATAAAACGAAGATGCTGATTGTGTATTTTTACAGTTTATTGTCTCTGGTTTCAGTAAACTCTGTGGCAGACATAACAGCACTATGTGAGCTAAAATTCCCGTTACTACTGAATGATAAGTTCGACGAAGCCAGAAATGACATGCAACGATTTTTTTTACAATCAGGGATCTTCTTCCATTTCCTGAAAGACAATTACACGCCTTCGTGGAGCTTCAGCTCACTGCTAAACCATGGATGATGCTAGAAACGTCTCTCGGCAGCATTCCTCCACCTGAATTCTATACTACTTTCAGAAATTCTGTTGCAAAAGTACTAGCATAGCTTCACTAATTACTAACAAATATGATGGCTGATGGTGGTAATTATCATTAGAAATGATAAGAGAGACAAAAAAAGGAATGAATTGTGTGATGTCGCACAAGTATGAAGTGCGCGCCACGTACTTTCGCCGCGCACCGCCATGCACGCATGGCGTGGCGTTCTTACGTCAGCCACGAGCTCCCTCTGCTGCAACTCCGCTCGTGGCCACGACTGCTGCATCGGCCTAATCACTACGTTTACACGTAACACATCTTCCGGAAGACGAAAACCGATTTTCGTAAACCGTTTTTCGCTGTCGTGTTTACATGGCACAGCCTGAATCGCATTTCCTAATCCACTTAAGATGGCGGCTGAAAAACAGCTGATTCAGTCCCGGAATTAGTCAGCATAATCGCCATTTTTCTTTACTTAAATACACAGATTCATGCTCACTCTAATATTAATACTTTTATTTCACATTATAAAATATCACTCTGTCCATATGTGCCGAAAATTCTTACAAAAAAAAAAAAAAAAAAAAAAAAAAAATAAAAAAAAAAAAAAAAAAAAAATCTGACAAGCCAAGAACGCTTAAAAAACGGTTGCGTTTGCATGGGCACGAAAATCGATTGTGGAACTGGAAAACCGCTTTAGAGAAGCGGATTTTCAGAATCGATTTTGGAGTGTTTACATGACCAAACGAAAGCGGAATTGGGAAATCGGTTTACGAAATCCGGTTTTGGAAGCCCATGTAAACATGGTGCTTGCGAATCAGATAGGCACCAGTTAAGACTTTGCTGTCGGATAGGCACTACGAATCATCAGTAGGCAGGCCTCTATCTAAACTATGTATCAGCATTCTGCAGACAAGAACTATGTAAAAGTTAAGTATTACCAAGACGCCACGAAATATATATCTTGTTCTAATTTAGCCTAGTGTTCTAGTTTCTGCTGTCCCACTGGCTGGTCACCTCCGTACCTGCACAAGCGTGCATCCTTTATTCCTGTGTCGGTCTCTTTCTACTCGGCCACCGACACCTACGACAACCGGCGGAAACGAGACACAAACCTGGCGACGAGGCTGGGACACAAAACATTGTAATAAAATACTGGACGTACAAGCACAGCTGCCGTCAAAAGAGAAGAAAAAAGCGGACGTCAGTATCTTAGTACTCAGGGCCATGGAAGAGCTACGATTAAAAAGATCTAAGTAAGGAAACACTTTACGTGCAAATGCAGTTAAACAATGGAACTATCATTTGCAAATATTTGTCATATCGATATATCTTTCAATCTAAGACATATGAAAATCAAACCATGCGTCACCAAGAAGAAAAGTGTTTCTGACTGTATATACTGTACCACAATCATGATTAAATACGTCAGTTGTATAAAGATTCTTTCAGTTATTGAATTTGCAGTGACACTTGTTTCTCTGAATTATAAAAGAAATGAGAGAGAAAAATAAACCTGATTTTAATTACATTCCTAAAACATATCCCTAGTTTTTCTTTAGTGGATATGACGTCTCACACTCTATTTTTCTTTTCTGTTAAGTCTTCCTTACTCAGCATGTGACTCTGTTTGAACTGTCGTTTGTTTAGTCGGAATAGCTCAAGAGCTTATAATGAACTTACATAGACCAGACAAGTTCGCCATATATTCGTCACTTTTGCCAGTTGCTCAACAGGCTTTTCACTGCTCTTATACTCACTTTATCAGAATACTCACACACACACACACACACACACACACACACATACTGGGTGATCAAAAAGTCAGTATAAATTTGCAAATTTCGACCGACATCTCTAGGGATGCTGAAAGACAACATCCGACGCCGGTGCCTCACACTAACTCCAGACATGCGTTACAGTGCTGTTCACAAGATTATTCATCGACTACAGCTATTGTTGAGGAATGATGGTGAACATATTGACCATTTCCTGTAAAGAACATCATCTTTTCTGTGACTTAATTTATTATGTTAATTATTGCTTTTTGATCAGATAAAGCGCCATCTGTCGGACATGTTTTTGTTACTATTAAAACACCATGCCATTCCAAGCATTTGTGTCAGTTTTTACCTCTCTATCTATATTATTTCGTGATTTATTAAGTTTTCAAATTTATACTGACTTTTTGAGCACCCGGTATACATACTATATAAATTAATTGACTTCTGAAGGAGATTCAGGAATGAAATCTAATTGCATCGAGAGGTTTGCAGTGGACATGCAGCACGTGCTGTGTTGCGTGAGCGTTGCAAGCTGCACTGCCCTCCTCTGCCTCAGAGGCCCTGCGCCTCGCCTCTGCCTCTGCTGCGTCAGGTATGCGTCGGGCCTTAATGACGGAGTGCAGCCACGTTTGCGTTGTATTGTCACTGCTAACCGACAAGCAACATTTCGTTAAATAACTGCAGAAAACAACGTGGAACGTCGGCTGACATATCCGTTACAACAGTGCGGAGCAATTTGGCGTTAATGGGCTGTGGCAGCACACCACCGACTGGAGCGCCTTTGCTAACACGACGACATCGCTTGCAGCGCCTCTGGAAAACCGTGGCTGGGTCAGATTATTCCCGATATTAGTTGGTAAAAGGATGATGTAGGGTTGGAATGTGGTGCAGATCACACGAAGCAATGTGCCTATGTTGTCAGTTCAAGGCGATGACGTCACAATAATGATCTGGGTTGATTGGCGTGGAATGTGGTTAAATTGGACCGATCATAAACTATAAATTGTTATGTTGAGCTACTTGCAGACCATTTGCAGCCATCCATGGACTACATCTTTCCAAATAACGCCGGAATTTTTGTGCATGAAAATGCGTTGCGTTCATATGCTTCTTCTGCTAAAGGCAACAGACACACCCATGGCCAAGGGAGTGGTTGTGCAATCCCTGACATGGCGCCTTAGACCGCGCGGCCATTTCTGCATGGCAGCGCGTCACTGAGCCATAATGCTTCGCGACTGCCTTCAAGAAGAATTCCAGAGTTTGACCTAGCCACACAGATCGTCCGACGTAACTTCTATCGAACGTTTGTAGGACATAATGCAGAGGTCGGTTGGTGCACAAAATACTGCAGTAGCAACGCTTCTGCAATCAAGGACGGGTAGAAAGGCAACATGACTCAATATTCCTGCAGAAAGAATTCTATCGATTTAATGAGTCGATGCCATGTCGAGTTGCTGCAGTTCGCCGGGCGGTCAACATTAAAAATGATAGTTAATCACAGTTTCAAACTACATAACATTGTCAGTAAAATGCCGCGTAACTGCATACAAAGAATGTTATGTTCCCTCTTAGCGAATATTCAAATGTTCAAATGTTTGTAGAGCTTATGGGACTTAACTACGTGGTCATCAGTCCCTAAACTTACAAACTACTTATGAACTAGCTAATACTAAGGACGGCACAAATATCCATGCCCGAGAGGGGATTCGAACCCCCGACCGTAGTGGCCGTGCAGACAGTGACTGGCGCGCCGCAGTCCCCTCGGCCACCGCGGCCGGCTCTTAGCGAATGCTTAATAGTTTTGAAACTGGAATGAAACTGATTTTGAATCTTTGGAAACTCGGTTTGTTTTTGCTACGCTATTATCTTCACGGCCCAACTGAAATATTCTGTCTGCACTAACCTATTTCATCCTCTTGCATAATCTTCAAAACTTACTGGGCTGAAATCTCCAGGCATATTGCTTGGCTATGGATCGGGTGATTGTTTCGAGAAAGTATCCTTCCCACAGAGCACGAGGTAACTGATTTTCTTCACATATTAGAAGTGCGTTGTATGAGTGATTTCGGCACGGTTGAAAGATACTGATTTGTATCCCAGTCCCACACAGTTTTTTTTGTCTTTTTTTTGTGTTTCAGGTAGCTTCATAACATTGTCAAAACCAAGAATTAATGTATTCGCAGTTTCGAATGTGATCATCATCAGCTATGTAATGTATTTGTGACATATAATAATTTGTGGCGAACCGGGTTTCGAATTCGTATTTCGCCTTAACCATTACGCCATCCGTGCACGTCTCCCTGACAGACTCAAGCTGTCATATGCGACACATTGTCTACTAACCATTGCGTGAGTTACTTATGTCGCAAGACTTACTTTGGCTTTAAATACGATGTCCAATATTTGCATTTAAAGAGGTTATCAGTGTAACTGTCCATCAGACATGGATGACTGTCTTTGGCATATTTAGATTGATTACATCGCCAGCCGCAGTGGCAGAGGGGTCTGCAGCGCGCCAGTCACAGTCTGAACAGCCGCGACGCTCGGGGGATCGAATCCCCCCTCGGGCATGGATGTTTCTGTCGTCTTTAGTATAAGATAGTTCATCAGTGGTTTTTAAGTTTAGGGACTGATGACCCCGCAGTTAAGTCCCTTAAGCTTAACAAACATTTGAACATTTGATTACCTCGATAAACACGACCATTGCACGTCATACAAGTGAAATGTTAATTCTGAACATTTATTTACGCTTTCTTCGACCATTTGAACCTAACAGATGTACAAGGCTCTCTAATATATAACTAAAACAGGCTACATAGTGTTTTCTACGACTGTAATGATAGTCTAGCTAAAACCACAATCGTTTCGCTTTGTTTTACAACATTCTATGTCCTTGCTTAAACAATTTTGTTGTCTTAATTTTTTGTTGTTCTAAAAATCGTAAACAGTATTTTTTTACATTACTGCTATTAAACAGTATTAAAGTAAAATCATTACTTACAACATTTTGCTTCCTACCTAATTTTTACATTCTTTCTAACATAGGTGCTTGAGTTTTAGAAAACTTGTGATTTTACTTTTAGAGCACCGCAGCTCTTGCAATGATGCTGATAAATACCGTATTTTTAAATATCTATCACTGTCGTCTGGCTTATTTAAACCGTCCTGCAGTGGATTATTATTTTCTATGCTTTTTTCATAAGTTTTAAGATGCTGCCAACTGTGTGCGCTACCATATTTGTGTGTGGGAGTGGGTACCCAGTTTGGCTGTTGAGCTAATATATTGTGGGGTTGGTGTCTGTAGTATGTGTGTTTGTATTATGTGTGTTTCTAGTGAGTGTTGTGGGTCCATGAGATTGAGTGCTTTACTTGTCTAGCTTTTTATCGTTTATGTCTTTCTGGACGTTGTTATTAAATGTTGTCAGTAGACATTGTTTGTGTCCAGCGTTCCCTGTTGTTTGATTTTTTGTCCCTAACACCTTATTGCAGTTGTGTTTGTCTAGTGGGACTGTATTTTGAAATCGCGGCAGAATAACCGTGCGCACTAAGGTGCCTAGCTGCGGTTTGTCTTGTCCTAAGCATAAGTTACTTTAAGTTACTGTAAGTAGTTCGCGAGTCTAGGGACTAATGACCAACGTAGTTAAGTCCCTTAGATTTACAAACATTTAAACATCTGTATTTTGAAAGAAGAGTATCTATGTGCGGAAGAATATTAGAAATGACCTAAGAGGCAAAATATCGTGAATAACTGTTAATTAATACTGTTCAATGCCAATAATGAAAATAAATAGAACTGTTAACATTCTTGACAACAATATTTGTAAGATAATAGTATTGTTACACTGACTACTGAAGAAGCTTTCAAATAAAGCGAAACATATATGGTTTAAATAAAAGTTCATTGCAGTCGCTAAAGACGGATTATAACCTGTATTAGGCCGACTTGTATAACAGTGACTGCGGGAAGAAAGGGGGCCTCAAAACAAAGAAAGACAACATATTACCTAATATACTCCCAGTAATCATATAAATTTCTGACCTTACACATCAAAGTTCTTTATGTTATTTTCTGACTTTCCTTCAGTTTAACTGTTATAGCTAGTAAAGAAATATATAAAAACTTTATAGCTTCTGGTAAGAACGACTGTAAGGTGTTGTTTATAGCTGCCGTATACGAAAGAAAAATAGGCGCTGCAAAAGTCATTCTGCTTTACGGCTTTCTGTGTATTCTTCTTGCGCAGTTCTTTGATGTTTCGACTAACTGAAGATTCAAAAGGTAAGCTACATTTATATGACGGGTCAGTTGGTACACTATATTGGTGAAATGTTTAGTAGTTTTAGCAGCCGCGAACGCAATATTTTTCTTTACTTTTGAAGGCTGGCGATCGTTTTCAGTCTATAATACTACACTTGCACTAGGGTTCCGGAATACACAACATTTAAGTAAATGATAGATTGAACTGTTACATATTAAGACCTCTGACACGATCACACTATTTTTCGTCGCAAATAGAGTTAGAAAGAAACTGTTCTACCAAGTTACTCATGAGAGACCTACGTTCAGCAGTAAACTTGAGATACATTGTTTACATATTACTAAATATAGTAACACGTTTTTATATGGAGTGTACAGCAAATAAATATGAAGTTCAGTACTTCAATGAACACTATTAAACGCCTACCAGGAGAATGATATGCTATTTTCATTAAGCCTCTTTTCGTTACCAAAATATCTTAGATTATAGGGAGCGAATATCATCAGGTCTTAAATTTTAGTGACTTACCGAAACAGTACGGAATGTGACAAGCAGAAACATAATTATATTTGATACATCTTGCGAGCCGTAACTTGTCATCAAAAATCAGTGTCCTACAAGTACAACCCCTGTTTGATACGCATAAAAATTAATTTTTTCAAGAAGAACGCAACGAAAGAATCTTTTTCTCTGTACGTTATAATGGATTTAGCCCTAGGGAACCCATCTACCTTGGATGATGAAGTATTCGATACCCTTTATATCTATGGACCAGTGGAAGGACCAGCAAGGCATAGTTATTTTCTAAAGCCATAGGCTACAGATACTCAGATACTATAATTTTGTGTATACCATAATTACTGAAACAATCCTTTATCTGTCAGTACTTTATTTTCATTCAAAATTTGCTGCAAACATAAATGATAATAGAGTAATGAAGAAAATTAACTTTCGCAACATTAATTGAGTGAATATGTCGAAAAACACTGTTGAGAACTAAGTCTTTTACACCACATAATTATATAGTAATGTTATAAAATACTTTATCATTCCATAAACTTTACTGTGTTGATCATTCTCTGTCAAATTATTTTCGTTTGATAACAATTTATAAAACCTAGTAATAATGATAACATTGTTGTTTTGTAAAATGATCCAATTACTCGTATTAATACAAGGATTTAATTACCAACGTTGAAGTTGTGTAGTATATTCTAAACAGTTTGAGATAATCAGTTTGTAACAAAAATATACAACTGTTTTATTATTTAACAATTTCAAGCCGCGGCGGAATAGCCGTGTGCACTAAGGCGCCTTGCTGCGTTGCGTACGGCCTTTTCATGTCGGAGGTTCTAATCCACGCTGGAGCATGGGTGTGCGTGTTGTTCTTATGATAAGTCAGTTTAAGTAGTTTGTAAGTTTAGGGACCGATGACGACTGCAGTTAGGTCTCATAACCTTACAAAGATTCAAGCATATAGAACAATATCAGTCATGTAAACAAACCAACACTGCACTAATCATATTTTGCATATATGTTTAGTATATAATTTTATCCGATCTATAAATATTTGTAAAACTGTCTACTGTTTGTCCTAATTAATCCGATGTATATCTTATCTTTGAAAGACGCCTAATCTAAATACAGAAGCATAATTTAGGAATGTGGTTGTACCAAATTTTTTCTGGAACTTTCTAGAAACTAGCATTATCTATAAATACGTGTGCGATGAATCACAGTAAGGATTAGTTTGGTCCAGTCTCAGTGATTGTAATACAATGTTGTAGTATTTGTTTCTTTCTTAAACCGGCAAATTATGTTTCTTGGAAGAGAGTAAATGAAAGTCAAACATTCAGCAATTTACTTGCATTTACTACAATACTGCGAAGAAGCGGATCAACCCAACAATTTTGACTACATCAGCAAAGCAGGTGATGAAATTTGTATTAAGTATTAGAACTTGTGGTGGGGTTGTGGCGTTCCTATTGTAATAGGTAGGATCGTCACGAAGTGAAAGATGGTAGGTTTTAGGTAACAAATGCGTTTTATTTTAGGCAAAGTCCGACTGTAATACTATGCAGTTCACACAACGTACCACAATAAGCAGATAAAATCCATGAAGTACGGTTCTGTAAATTTTGTAAAATCTGAATTGAAAACAGTTTTATGATTGGACTTACAAAGGCCCCAAGTTTTTATTATTATTATTGTTTATGTAAAAATGTTCTATTGTGATGGTAATTTCTCTATAATTCGGGGGTGTCAACAAAATAACAGAAATTAGAGCTCGAACTGAAAAATTTGATTGTTCGTTTTTCAGGTTAATTATTCTCGCGTGGAACGATAGATAGAAAGTCTGAAAAACGGTTCGATGTCCCACTGCCTGCTAATTAAGTGTGGATTGCAAAGTACTTTGGCAGATGTACACATTATTTTATATCTACAATAATATTAACAACAGTTGCTGTTAACAACTTTATTGTTATACTAGCAACACAACGCGGCATGAAGAGTTATGTCTGTTGTAGCGGTAATAAAATACACAGAATCTATCCTCGTGAAACTTTCTATACGTTTGTGAAAACTGCATTAAAATACCTGTAGTAGTTATTGAGATTAGCCCGAAAATAAAGACATTAAATCGGAGAGGGAGAATTCGTAATATGGATAGGTAACTTATATCTAATAAAGTGTTGCATATTATTATGGTAATTGAATATGAATGACATGTTTAAAGTTTCAAGATACAAATCCTACGACTTATGTGAATAAATGTGATGTTGATGAATGAAATGCATGTACAGTACACGAGGCAACGCAGTTAAACTCTGAAATTCTCCAAAGCTGATAGTTCTCTCACATATAACGCAGGAGTTTGAAATTGCCCTCAAATATGCAGACAACCGTTTTCCATAATAGTTAAAATGCGCGAGAATCTGCGACTTCCCTCTCATGCTCGCCAAGCTAAGAAACAGTAAGGTATCAACACACAACACGTAAAGGCCATAACTTAGAATTTGATGTGAGTTGTCAGGTAAAGTACATTGGTGCCAAATTTCACAACAGCTAAGGCCAACGCTTTCTTGGACGTGTCACACGATGGCAAAGTCGTCATATCTCTTGTTGCTCATTCTTACCCCTCCTCTTGATACCTCAACAGTGGAGTCAAAACTGTGTTTCCGAGCAGTGAAATCATGCTGCTTTCTTGTGGATGGTAGAGTAAAACATTTAAAACACACCGATTCTCTGAATCGACATGAAAAAGCCTCAGGGGGCGGCACGAAGAAAGGAGGCTTGGAGTTTAACGTCTCGTCAACAGCGTGTTCATTAGAAATGTTCAAATGTTTGTTAAGCTTATGGGACTTAACTACGGGGTCATCAGTCCCTAAACTTACAAACTACTTATCAACTACCTTATACTAAGGACGGCACAAATATCCATGCCCGAGGGGGGATTCGAACCCCCGACCGTAGTGGCCGTGCAGACCGTGACTGGAGCGCCTCAGTCTCCTCGGCCACCGCGGCCGGCTGTTCATTAGAGACGGTGGCTTGAATTGCATCAATGCGAACATCCCTTCCTTCAGAGCCTAAATCGATATTTCGCGTGCGACGAGCAACCGGACGACTTCTGGATACATCCTCGTCGCCTAAGGATATAGGTGTGCCATCCCATAGGATGCGATCGTACATCTTTGGAATGGCGCGGAACCGCATTATTTTGCTTTGGTGTACAGTTTGGGACCACAAGGAACCATTCACAACCCTCTGACTGAATCTGAACATTTTCGTTGTGCCTTTCAGTCTTCCTGTATCACACCATTCTGTGACGAGATCAAGGACGCGGGGGACAGACATTGACACATGTGTGAATAAATTGGCAAAGGGTTCCTCTAAGATCACTAATTTCATTACATTCTTGGCGCCGCCCCCACACCTTTGTTGATCACTTTAAAAATTCACTCTTCTGAATATGCATGCCCACCAACCGACGCGAGGATGTGAAACCGAATGTCTGAAAAACATAAACACCGTTGACTATTTCTGATGATGTACAATTTCGTCGAATGGTTTTGAACAGTTCCTAGTGGCTACACCTCGTACACCAGATTGGAAATGCAGTTGACTACTCACAAAATGGGTACGATGACGTTCATTGGAGTTGCAGGCTCATGGAATCCTTAGAGGATGGAGATTTTCAGCACTGTCAGAGGTTATAAAGAATATTGTCCTATTGCTTATCGAAATTCGGACTGTCGTTCTCAACAGCCAAATGTGTGAGATCCAAAACCCCAAGAGATGGGGTGGTTTTATTGACTACTTTCTGACAACCCTTCAGGCTTTTTGTGCCAAGGTATCTGAAATGCTTTTCTCAATAACCAATAACAAAACTGCGTGATATCAATGCTTGTCGTCATGATTCTTACCTCCATAGCAGAGGCATTAGAAGAAGGTGTGGAATATAGGTAAGACTGGTTGTGATGATCTTCCCATAGGGTGACTCATCCACGGTCGCAATGAGCAGAATTGTAGAGAATTTGGTGCACATGTAACATCATTAACTCACATTACACTTTTAATAACTTCTTAGCTCTGTCCTTCATACCATATGCGTTCACTGCAGTGCCCGAAGGGGAGTTCACAGTACGCCACGCTTTTACAACGTTGCAGAGGCAGATTAGAGGCAAATTTAAAACTACTTCGTTTGAGCAGGAAGCAATAGCTGCGTTTCGAAAGAGCGGCATTTTGTGTCGTGCAGTGTAAATATTTGACAGCCGATATACAGCAAAATGTTTGCCAATGTTAAGCGATTCTTTTAGCTTTCTCTTTTTGAGAAGAAGTTGTGCTGAAGATGAAAATGCTCAATTACCTTGCCATCGCAGTGTACCGTATTTGCTTGAAACCCTCGTTTCTCCCGTATTCAGAAAGTAATCAGATATTAATCCCCATAATAGAGATCAATAAATCCGCAGAATAAATTTCTGTTAGCTAAACTCTTTGATACGATTTTTACTTTATCTCGATACACTAGGATAAACTTCGGGCCGGGCAGGAATTCTGTACATGTCGGTTCCAATCAGAACTGTTTTGGTGTAAAGTCAGCGCCACACGCCAGACGTAGAGAACGATCGTGGAGAAGGCAGTGATCGACCGAAAGCCAATAGCAAGCAGGCGCCGCGCATCCTGGAGGGAGAAACCAAAGATGCGCGCCCTCTACAAGCGGCTATATCTAGGCCGACGTACGTCTGGAAGCGCGGCAGTTACTGTTCAGGAATACGGCAGTTACCAGTGAGCTACGAAGGCAGTTACTAGTGAGCACTCGACAGTTACTATTCAGAACTCAGGCAGTGCATCTAAACTGATGCACTTACTAACAGCACTTTTACACTTTCGAGTAATGAGTTTCAGTCCATGAATTGTCTAAGAAAAACTTGTTACTTTTGATGTCTCCTGTCGTGGATTTTGCTTCCTTTCTGAGCATTCTCTAATTTATGATAATCGTTTATAATTGGTATATGTTATTTTTATTATTTTTAAATAATTTATATGTGAAATTGAAATATTCTGTATTATGAAAAACTAATTACTTAATAATATATAGAATGCAAGAGGCTTACAAATTCCTTGTTTTCTTAAATTTGCGTTTCTAGTCTAATGTCCTCAAGGTCAAGAGAATCTCGATTCTAATATTGCCCTTTTGACCCACTTTAGGTTCGGTAGTACTACTAAAAGTGGGTCTTTGCGATCGCCTTTTGACAGCTCGAAATTTAAATGAAAATAACGGCTTAACCGTTCATCTGACATGAAAATTGAATAACCGAATTTATAGAGGAGAAAATCCTCTACAACTCTGCTCTTTTATGTTTTTTTCATGTCTAGTATCGTTTCAGAGATATTTGCAAAAATAACGGCGATTTGACGTTGTCTGTCTGTCTGTCTGTCCGTCCATCTGTCTCTAACGTATTCCCACTTTTTAGGTCGAACCGTTCAACCGATGGAAACCAAATTTTACAGACATAATTGTTGGCGGCCAGAGACCAGAACGTTCCTTTTCAAATATTTCCAACATAAAATACGTGCCACGATGGAGTGGTCGAGCGCATTAAGGCACTGTTCTCGGATGCGGGAGGCCGTTTCCCGACGGGGGTTCGAATGCTCCCTCGGGCATGGATGTTTGTGCTGTCTTTAGTATAAGTTTGTTTATATGTAGATTGTAAGTTCAGGGACTGGTGACCCCGCAGTTAAGTCCCATAAGCTTACCAAAAATTTGAACATTTAAACATAAAATACGTTAGTAACACAAATAAAATCAGTTTGTAATGTAATTTTAATTGCAAATAAACCGTTCATCTGACACGAAAATCGAATAACCGGATTTGTGAAGGAGAAAATTCTCTAATGTTCAAATGTTTGTTACGCTTATGGGACTTAACTGCGGGGTAATGAGTCCTTAAACTTACAAACTAACTTATACTAAAGAAAGGACAAACTTTCATGTCCGAGGGATGATTCGAACCCCCGACGGGGAGCCGCCTCGCGCACCGTAGCATAGTGCCTCAATGCGCTCGGCTACACAGCCGCAGCCTGACTAAAACACCACGTTCAAAGTCACTCTCGTGATACGAGTATTAGTAACAAAGTTTCTGAATTAACTTCATTGCAAGAAATTTGTTGCTCTCAAGTAATCCTAGAGTCTGAGAGTTGGCTGAATCCCGACGTAGGAAACTCCGAAATATTTAGTGAAGATTGGAAAGTATATCTCAAAGATAGATTAGGTACAATTGGAGGGTGTGTGACCATTGCAGTCTACAAAAATACTGTTTCCACTGAGGTCGAAGCCAGGAGTGTCTATTAGGTTATCTGGACATGTATAACAGGTATAGGTAAATCAAGCTAATGGTTGCGTGTTTTTATCGGTCCCCCGGTTCCACCAACAATGTGCTAGAGTCGCTAGAAGAAAGTGCCCGCTCAGTAGCGCGAAGGTACCAGAACCATTCATTATTGGAGGCGACGTTTACCTGCCGATTATAGACTGGAACGCCTATGGTTTCACTACATGGGGTACACACAAGCAGTCTTGTGAACTATTGCTGAATGCGTTTCTCGAACACTGCTTAGAGCAGCTAAATGGTCAGTCCACACGTAATGGAAATATTTTTGACATTATAGCTACAAACAGGCCAGACAAACGGTTAGTGATCATGATGTCGTCATAGCGACAATGGTTACCAAATTTAATTAGTCGGTTAAGAAGGCTAGGAGAGTGTTTGCCCTAGAAAGAGCAGATAAGCAATTGTTTGCGTTCCACTTAAGGAATGAATGGACATCGTTTAGTCCCGGTACGGTGGGTGTAGAGGAATAATTATGGGCAAAATTTAAGTGCATTGTAAATAAAGCGCTAGAGAAATATGTGCCGACAAAGTGAATTAAGAAGGGGAAAGAACCGCCGTGGTTTAATAATAATATAATAATATTCGAAAATACTGAGAAAACAAAGACAGTTGTACTCTCAATTCAAAAAAGGTAAGCAAATAAAATCAGGAAAAAGTTAATAGAGATTCGCACGTCTGGGAAAAGATCGATGCGCGAAGCATATAATAACTACCACCGTCACACCTTACGAAAAGATCTTACCGAGAACCCAAAAAAATTCTAGTCCTGTGTAAAACTGCTAAGCGGATCAAAGGCCTCTATCCACCCACTCGTTGATCATTCTGCGGTGGTGATAGAAGAGAGCAAAATGATGGCCGAAGTTTTAAATTTAACGCAGGAGGGCCATGCAAACATATCTTCATTTGATAATCGCACATTCTCCCAAATAGATGACATAGGAATAGGTATAGCCGATGTAGAGAAACAGTTGAGAGAGCTGAAATCAAACAAGTCGCCAGGTCGAGATGGGGTACCAATTCGGTTTGCAAAGAGTACTCGGAGGCATTCCTTACTTGGATTTATCGCGAATCTTTGATCCAGTGCAAAGTTCCAGGCGATTGGAAACAGGCGTAGGTGACTAAAAGAAAGGCAAAAGAACGGACCCACGAAATTACAGACCTATATCATTCACATCAGTTTGCTGTAGAATTCTTGAACATATTCTTAGTTCTAATTTAGTACATTTCGTCTAGACGGAAAAGCTTATGTCCATGCATCAGCACGGCTTTAGGAAGAATCGATCGTGTGAAACTCAGCTTGCCCTTTACTCTCATGACTTCCTGCGAGGTATGAATAATGGGCAACATACAGACTGCATATTTCTCGATTTTCGAAAGGCGTTTGACACGGTGCCACACTGCAAACTGCCTAATGAAAGTACGAGTATATGCGATTATACCCAACTATGTGAATGGCTCGAAGAGTACTTAAGTAATAGAACTCATTACGTTTTCCTCGATGACGAGTGTCGATCAGAGACTAGGGTATCGTCAGGTGTGCGCCAGAGAAGTGTGATAGGACCGCTATTATTTTCTATCTTTATAAATGATCTGACGGACAGAGTGACTTGCAATCTTTAACTTTTTGCTCATGACGCTATAGTGTACAGGAAGGTGTCGTAATTCAGTGAGTGTAGTAGGCTGCAGGATGGGTTGAATCACTCCCTCGAAGCGCACGGTTGATCTTCTGAATGGTGACGCCAAGACCAAAAAAACGAAAATTGGGGTCTAGGGAAAACCAACAACTTAATGTAAGCCTGCTACAACTGATGGAATACCGCGACTCTGCGTATACCTGCGCTGAGTGAGTCCAGGAAGGAAGGAAGACTAAGAGTTTAATGTCCCGTGTGTGGTGTCGCACAAGTCCAAAGTGCGCGCCACCTACTTTCGCCGCACGCCGCCATGCACGCACGGCGCGGCGTTCTTACGACGTCAGCCACGAGCGCCCTCTGCTAGAACTCCGCTCGTGGCCACCACTGAACGACTTCGTTCACTTCGGACTGAGATAGGAACCAGCGAACACTTCGTAATCAGATAGGCACCAGTGAAGACTTGGCTATCGTACAGGCACTAGGCAGACCTCTAGCTCAACTATGTATCTGCAGTACTGATCTATGTAAAAGTTAAGTATTGTATAAATTCTGTGCAATATATATCTCGTTCTAATTTACTCTAGTGTTTCTAGTTTCTGGCTGCTCCCCTCCGTACCTGCACCAGCGTGCTATCTTTATTCCTGTGTCGGTCTCATTCCACTCGGCCACCGACACCTACGACAGAAACGAGACACAAAAGCGGCGACGAGGCTGGGACACAAAACCGTGTCAGTGGCTGCACTCGCCGACAGTAAAATGTTCAAATGTTTGTAGTACTTAAGGGACTTAACTACGGGGTCATCAGTCCCTAAGCTTACAAACTACTTATGAACTAGCTAAGACTAAGGACGGCACAAATATCCATGCCCGAGGGGGGATTCGAACCCCCGACCGTAGTGGCCGTGCAGACCGTGACTGGAGCGCCTCAATCCCCTCGACCACCGCGGCCGGCACCGACAGTAGGTTGATGCCTGTTATGTTCGCATTGAGTGTACCTTTTGACAGTGGAAGTGATCTTAATGTCGAAGAACTTTGTGTTTGAAAACGTGGCAACATGTAAGTTATTTTGTTGATTTTAACTATAGGGGCTCCATCTGCACTTCAGCACGGCGTCGGCAACGCCAGGGGACACGGGCACAGAAGTGGAGATCTAGCCTCTGCATCTACCCTGTCAGCAATCGCCTCCCACACTGACGTGTCCCAGTAAAATCTTGAGGTTCCACATTCTTTTTGTGAGCTGGTGACTCTGCAGCCGGAATACCAACTGTGCCGTCAGTCTACCTCCAGAAGCGTCGTCCTGGGCGCTTCCGTTCCTACGCGCCTATTTCAGGGGGGAGGGATCTGGCATCCCGGCCCCAAGAGTTGGGGAGACAGCCAGACTTCGACAGTGGGCGTTAGGCAGCGCGTGAGCGCTGTCATCGCCTCTACAGCGTTGCGCAGGCCCATCCGCGCATGCAGCCGCGCTAAACAGAGCACGGAGCGGCACGCTCCTCAGACCTGCCTTTCCTGCTCTCCATATTCTTTGCCTTGTACTAGTGGCGGCGCCTCCTATGTCTTCAATGGTTCAGTGAACCCCCGGAAAAAGCTCATGGTGAAAGAAACTGAATAAATAAATAAAATAAAAAGCGTTTTTAAACTATCATTCTTCTTTTCGTTCCTCTATCAGATCGTTCTATACGCACATTCAAAGTACTTTTATCGCACGAGAAACGGTTACGTCGCGGAGACAGCACGTATACGAGACGTAGCGCGGCTGGCTAATACAGGCGGCAGTGGTCGCAGCGTTGCAATGCGCATGCGCGGTTGAGGTTCAAATGCTCTTCTGAATCCCCTGGAAGCAGCATGTGGGCGCTCCCGCGGCAGGGAGGGGCGAAGAGAAACGTCGCTTTTAACATTGGCGTTGGAGCTGGCAGAGACGCCAGCTCCGCTACTCGAGCTCTGGAGGTTATGCACGAATGGTCCCGAAGCAAGACAACAGAACGACTGCGTACCTCGCCTGCGCATGCGCAAATACTCCATGGACGCAACGTCCGCCCTTCATATTTGTTTTAAGCGTACTGAAAATTCATCAAAACACGTCATATTTGGTAAAATATAGCTATAAATTAAAGACGCATCAACTGTAAAAGCCTTCAGAAGATCCGATGATGAATAATAATTAAGTCACTACTCAACACTTAGAAAGAATAGCCGTGTGGTTAGCGGCATCGACCTGCACTATTGAAGGTAGAGGGTTCGAGACCGACTACAATATTTCTTTTTTTTTTTTTCAAACGCGATCTTCTTTGTAACAGATACGGAAACAACAAAGACTTTTGTATTGTTACTTGCCACATATCTTTGGACGTTTAAGCAAATGTATCGAGTTATTAGGGTAAATGACCTTTATAAACATCGTTGTAACAAATATTTAACTGTTTGAAAAGATGTGGGGGAGAGGAGTCTTTGCGAATGCGTAAGGTTAGGAGGGGCGCTGCTTACAGTGTCACGTGATCCGATGGTAGCTTGTCTCTTCATCGTAACAGCTTCATTTTTAACAGTTTAATCAGTTACTTACTGTATTTTAGTGTTCATGAGCATATTCATATGTTCTTGGTATTTATTATCAAAGGAAAATCAACAACGTTCAGTTTCTTTTAGAAACAAATTTTCAGCTCTAAGCTTGGAACGAAAGTGTGATATAAATAAGCTTGGTAGGCCGACGCCTCAGCTCCAGTTGAAGAAAGCGCAAACAAGTCGAGTTAAGACATTCTGCACATCTATTAACGAAAATATATCAAAAAGAGGGGGGGGGGGGGGAGGAGGGCAAACCAGGGCGCTTTTCCCCGACGCCACTCGCAGAGGTGCGCCAAATTGTTTCTGTAGACGCCGAGCGGGGAGGAGGGGGGGGGGGGGCGCCGAAACATCGATGATTCGCACTCAAAATAGAAGTGAACCCTCAGTCGCCGCGGTGGAGTAGCCGAGCGGTCTAAAGCGTATCGCTGCGGAGCGCGCGGTTGCTCGCCGTGGAGGTTCGAGTCCTCCCTGGGGCATGGGTGTGTTTGTTTGTCCTTAGGTTAGTTTACCTACGTTTAAGTAGTTGGTAAACTACGGACTGATGACCACGCAGTTTGGTCCGATAGATTTACAAACATTTGAACATTTTTTGAACTCTCAGTCATCTGAAGCACCAGCCGCCACTGGCTTGTACGTAGTTATTTTCCTGGATCTTACTCAGCTACTTCTTTGTTTCCATTTGGGTCACGCTTTGGACTGGCACTTCCGCTTGGTTGTCGTTGTTTGTTGTTTGTCACCTCTGCTTGTGTCGTTAGGTGTTGTCCGTTTGTGGCGATTCTCTGCCGTCGCCTCGGTCGGTCGGTCGGACGTTCTCCAGTCGTTGGTTCTCTAGTCTGGTCCGACTTCGGTCAGAATACTGCCGACGTCCACGAACGGTCAGTCGTTGGCTAGTCGCTCCCGATCCGGTCAGACTTCGGTCTCAATAGAAAGTGTCATTAAGGGATAGCGTGGTGGACACATTACGTTTATGCAAATCAGTTCAGCCTGCACCTCCTAACAAAAGATGCTTTTAGCTTTTGAACCATAATTGCTACGTCGAATTTGTTAACTGTAATGAACTTATCAGAAAAATCTGATGTTATTTGATATACCACACGACCCCTTTTCCAAAAATAAAAATGATAAATAAATAAATAACATAAAATTACTTATATTCAAGGTGCCCGGTCGAGATGGCGCCCTTTTTCGATAGACAGATCGACCACCTCACCCATGCATTACTACAATATTTAGGTGTTTCGCAATTCCTGTAGAGCTATTAAAATATAAGGGAGTACTGCGACTATTGGCTGGCCCTGTATTGGACTCAGGAGATATTAGTCTGAAAAGTTGGATAAAGGTACTTGTATCATCCAAATGACGATATTTTCTGTGGCGCTAAAGTACTATAGTCATCGGTTTGTCTTATCTTTTAGGTTTTTGAAACGACTAAAGGAAGAATTATTAGAGTTTTATTCCATGTTCGGCGAGTTATTTAGAGGAACCATTGAAAGTCTAAATCTGATCCACTGAGTGACAGTTTCTATCCGTGTCCTTCCAAGTGTCTTCCATTGTGATACTTTGCCCAGTACTTTCTGCACAAAATCAGTAATAAGCAGTGTCGAAGCCAGAGGGTGGGGGGTGGGGATATGGTGCTGCAGCCTTTTGCTTTTTTTTTCCTGAAACGAGGCGCAGTTTGGGGAACGAAGGCACTCACCTCATCCCCAAACCAAAATCATACCTTCGCCGCTGGTAATGAGTAGGGTAAGGTGGTACAATTTCGATCATTTCTGACAAATGTTATTGTAACTGGAAATATATTGAGAAAAGATGTAATTTTAATTATAGCACTTGTTCTTGGATGTTTAACTAATATGTAACACAAATATTAGACAATTACAAATGTCGGTATAGACACACACAACAGTTACAGAATTGAGAAAAATCGATCGAAAATGTACCACACTAGGTACAATTGTGATCACTTGCTAGTAGAATTTTGACTAAGGGCATCTTCCACATAAAAAACTCTTTTCCGTGAGGTACCAACGCATACTTCGTAGTACCAAACATTGCATTTTGGGTAGAGAATCTAGTCACCCTTAAATAGAAAATTCATAAGAGCTCGTTAGACTAAGTAGCTTCACTTACCTCCTAACGGGAAAAAAAATTATCTCTCCTTAGCACATAGTGGTGTATTCTTGGAAAAGGCAGGAGGAGCTGTAGAAACCTGCTATGCTACAATTCCACACAACGAGACACTACGAGACTGACAAATGGCGCGAAAATTTATGTTGATCAGAATTGTACCTATATCGAATTTGTACCACCTTACCCTATCACTCTTGTAATCAGGAACGGACCGGCGAAATCTTCTGTGACAGATGAAAATCATTTAAATAAAAACTATGCAACGATAATTTGTAGGTGGCTCGTCTTTCGCTCTAGGTTCACCATCGTGGCGCACAGCCCGTTGCCTTCTAGGCTCTGTGGAGGCTTTGCTGTGTCGAATTTTGAAACCACTCTTCAAGAAACGCAAATTATTCCCTTGTTGAACACGTTGGTAAAGCTATGGGACCAAAGTGCAGTGGTCACCAGTTCATTGAGTTAAAAACAAGTTAAACGAACCTACGCTAAGAACACATAGCCATGCCCGATAGAGGACTCGAACATCCGCCGGAGAGCAGCGAAGCACTCTGCATCAACGCGCCTTAGAGTGCTCGGCCACCCCTCCGCGGCTATTCCTTTGACCTTTTTCATATGCACTTTGTAGTTCGATATTTGTTGCTCAGTTTATCGACACTGTATTACATATCATTAAATCTCTTCTTCAATTTGGGATTCGGCATTCTTTTTTTTTAAATTTCAAATAACGAAACAGGCTATACAATTCATCCAGTTCGTACGAATTTACAGCTGTAATAAACTGTCTTACACAAAAGAATATTACGATAAAATGGTATTTAAGAGTATACTTCTGAAGGAAAGACAGATGACGAATAATCTGAAAGCACAAATAAACTAAAAAATTCCCTTGGCTCTTTAAAAATTAAGTCACTGTTGCACACGTAACTCTATAATGGAAACAATAGAAAGTAAACAGTACAATAACTGTACCGTACCAAGAAAATATCACGTTTACCAGGAATTCTGTGATACCTTATTAGTGATAAATAGCTCTTATGCCCGCATATATTGCGAAAATGGAAATGTAATTACTGTTTGCAGTGATGACCATCCTACCAAGAATTACACGGGCGCCACTCCACGTGGCCACGCGCGCAGATTTAATTGCCATGCCGTTAACTACAACCGTAATGGTCCAGTTATTATGCGTCGTCGTTCTGTGCTAATTGGCATGCCATCGCTTCCACACAGAGGGAAGCGGCATCGCGCCTCTCTCAATACATTATGTTTAACGTATTTTTTATGTGCGCTTTCCTTGAGTTTGTCATCCATTTGATAGTTCAGAATGGTGAAATGCCCATTCCTTCTGGCCACTTCCGCCAGTTTCGCAGCAGGTTCATCCTTCACAACAGACGGTCAGCCACTTCGTTCTACATCATTGACTTGAGTCCGTCCAACACGAAATGCACGACACCAACATCGCACTTTCCGTTTCCGCAATATTTACGGTTCAAGTGTCAGGTGATTCACTCTATATATATCGAACATACTTACACAGACTTGAATGATGGAGGCACAATGATGAGGCCGCCCCAACCCGAACAAAACAAAAACAATATTATTTCGTTACAGACTCTTAATACAAAGAAACAAAACACAAACGACAGACTGATGACCGCGCAGTCTAGTCCCCTCTAAACAATAACAACAACACAAACGACATACACCTAACACTATAGGGGACTGATGAACTAGCTGTTTAGTCCCCTCAAAAACCAACAACAACAACCTAACACTATGAACACACCCCACTCAGACTACACAACGACGTGAGATATCTAGGCATCTCCATACACAAAGACTTAAACTGGACATCCCATCTGACCCACCTCCTAAACAAAGTTCGCAACAGACAGAACCTCGTCAGAAAAGTAAGGGTCGTTCCCGTGGATGCCACTATTGTACCTCACTTTACACATACAAAACTTTAATACGGCAACATTAGAATTCGCTGTAGCTCCCATAGGTGGAATCCAAGACCCTATTCAGTACAGAAAGGAGTCTCCTCCATAATATAACAAATCTACAGGCACTCATGCCAAGCCATGAGGTCTGCATAACCACTACAGACAAGGATACCTAGGCTCAGAGACAGATACGGCAGCAACATTGTTGTGGCGTTAAGTCAGCGCCACACGCCAGACGCAAGAGAACGATCATGGAGAAGGTAGCGGATGACCAACAGCCTATCGCACGTGGCGCCGCGCCTCTTGGAGGGAGTAACGGAGATGCACGCCCTCTACAAGCTGCTATATCGAGACCGACATGCGCTTGGACGAGCCCGTCTCAACTCGGCTACGAACTAGGCAGTCACCAGGTAACAGCGCAGCTAGCCTCGTACAGAAGACGACGAAAAGAGAGAAGAAACAAACTTTAGATAAGTTGAGTATTGTATTCTTCATTTAATAAAACTTGTAATACTAACTATATCACTGTATAGACGACCACGCAGCCTGAACCGTACCTTTCCTGAAAACCGGACTAGGACGAGAACTCAACAAACACATCACACAGAAGCCCGGATATGGGGAGCTTAATCACCACACCAAACTGAGCTACCGAAAACCAAAATACAAGTACATATCACCATCCGCAACAATAGCACAAAAAACAGCCAAAGGATCTCCCAGCCGCGATGGAGTGGCCGAGCGGTCTAAAGCGCCATGCTGCGAAGCGCGTGGTTGCTCGCCGTCGGAGGTTCGAGTCATCCCTCGGGCATTGGTGTTTGTGTTGTCTTTAGATTTAAGTTAGTTTAAGTAGTTTGTAAGCTTGGGGACTGGTAACTGGAGACGTTAAGTCCCATAAAATTTACAAACATTTGAACAATTTGAATCTCCCCTTCGAACCCCAATCCGCCTACCCCTTCCCAAAACAAACAATCCTTCCATCTGGATGAGAAAACAAACACAACCTGTAAATCCAACTAAAACACACACTTAGACACAGCCCAAATCATTCACCACTTCACACACAAACACAGAAACCAGCACACACACACACACACACACACACACACACACCACCCCCTCTCAAGAACTAAGTAGAATAGAACAGGCCATAATACAAATGTGCAAACACACTCTCACTTGGTCCAACGCAACATTCCAATGTAATATCTCAAAACAACAAAGAATCATTATAAACAGATGAATATATATAGTCAAAAAGGGAGAAGAAATCCCAAATTAATATTGCAAACCAAAGAGCAATCTACATTTTAACAAACCATGTCACAAAAATAGAACTTTTATCACGTCATAAAGACAAAAATTTATCATGTCACAAAAGGAAAATTTTATTATAACTATTTTATTATATTGTTATTATATTATCTCATTAAAAGAAAAATTATATTATTATAATTGTACTATGAAGAAGCACATATTGCAAGGAAAATTAAATAAAGAGCAGAAAACAGTAGTCGTAAAATCCACGGTAGCAAGGAGCAAATTAGCAACCCCTCAAACAGCCCACTCCTCTTTCCCAACAGGGAAAGGAGAATGGAAAGTGTAAAACAAATGCAGACTCGCCATTCTATTGGCACTACCTGATGGCAGAACAGTTGTCCGTCGAAATATCGTAAAATTTCAACGATTTGACTCGGCAGTATATCCGAGAACTATGGACGCGAAATAGCAAATATCTAATGAAATCGCAAAGAAAATGTGCCTCACGTCTGTTACGAGGTATTTTCCTATAACATTTTATTTGAGCCTGGAGGTTCGTATTGGTTTCTTGTGAGTGAGTCATTACTTGTCGAATAGACAGGCGATGTAAACCCCTGACCGCCACGCATCAGAATACTAATGAGGTAGTGACCCAGTGACTGATGAGCACTACCAGTCTTTGCTCGGGAAACGAATTACATTAATAGGCAACTCGTGCTCCACATTTCATGCCCCACTAAACTGGCCGATCGATATCTGTTTCCAGTTGATGTTATCAGCACTGGCAGCATATTACAATTAACTAAAGCGGTGGGCCAAACAGTCCCAATATCAATGGCGAAATCGAGATTATAACCGCGGTCTAATTTACTTGAACACTAGCTAGTGTGTGAGGGACGTATCAGTTGCTTCGTGACAAGATTCCCAAATATTGTTTAATTAAGAGTTGTATTTACTGAATTACGATAAATTTCTTTCCGCGACTGACGACGCCAACATACTTTATAGAGAAATATTGTATCATATTAAAATTTGCGCTGTACTGATGACCCAAAAGTATTGTCAACAGAATACACTTTTTGTTGCAGCGTTCGTTCCTAGGCGGTATCTCTTTTTATCACTATCCCCCCTCTATGGCGCATCCAGAAAGAACATTTCCCTATTTTTAAAAGTAACAACAACATAGTTACATGAAAAACGTTATAGGCAACAGGCACCACAATGTTTGAGCTATTTTTAGACACAGTAATCATAACAACCGAGACATTTGTCATTTCATGCGATCAAATTTTCTATTCCTGTGTCGTAGAAGACTGTTACCTGTTAGTGCAACCACCGACTTAAGCTGTTCGTCTTTGTCATAACGCTGACTGTTCTTGTGAAAATTGCGGAACATGTGACGTACCATTCATAAGAGGCGTGAAATATTTATTGCAGGTGCTTTGTTGCTCCATGACAATATTCGTACCAATACGGCGTGGCGCACAACAATTGATTTGAACAAGTTCGATTGGGATATTTTTACCATCCAGCAAATAGTTCTGATCTTGCTCCCAGCGATTACCAATTTTCTTGCTCTTCAAGAAATTCCTATCCTCCGGGCAGCGCTTTGACCACGACGAAAAGCTGAAGACGGCTATCACACGCTGGTTCTATTCAAAGGCGGTAGATTTCTACGACATAGGAATAGAAACGGCGATCCCACGATATGACAAGTGTCGCAGTTCTTTTGGCTACTATGTCAAAAAATAACTCGGTCGTTATTACACTTTTATCAATAAAGGTTTTCCATGTAATGTGTTGTCTCTGTATAAGAAAAAAGGGAAACTTACTTTCTGGATGCGGGTCGTATACTTAGGGTTACCATATGTTCAACATCAAGAAAGAGGACAGTTCATATGAAAAAAGAGGACACTTTAATATTAACATAATGTAATTACACCCTGCAGATGTGTGTTGTGTTTGCAAATGCTCTCATGTACTTCTAGTTCCAATGCACCTGTAAATACGGTGAATGTATTAAACTCGGTTATTATATGTATCTGTTTCATAAAGCATTTGCGTTTGCGTTAATATGAAGAGATTGACTGGATTGATGATTCTCACAGAAACGTGCTACTGTATTCTTAATAATATGCGAAATATGGTTTGCAACAACCCTGATGAGAACTTTCGTCGATGTAACGTAATTCCCTGCATTCAATGGTGATTTACATTAATACGATCCAATATTAACCTTTGCGATACTTATACAACTTAGCAACGTATATGTATGTTCCAGCAGGGCAAATCAAACATTCTGCTTCATGTTGGTTTCTTAAGTTCGTATTTTATTTTGAAGCAAAAGGCTACCTACGATTTCGAACACAAAATACAGCTTTAACCTAAACCACAAAGTATATCAAAAGTAACACCAAATTACATAATGCAGAATACAGAATACACTGTTTGAATACAGGATAGACAACCGGGTTCCTTCGTAGAGAAGTTCCGAATCGTTTGCAACTATCAGACCCATGCGGAGAGCGAAATTGTGAACGCCAATTTTGCTCTCTGCATGCGCGTGATAGTTGCGAGTAGTTTGGAACTGCACTACGAACGAACCCGTTGTCGCCAATGACCCAAAAAAAGAGGACATTTTTTAGAATTTTATAAATTCCGGACGGACACATTTTCTTGCCTCGAAAAGAGGATGTGTCCGAGAAAAAGAGGACTCATGGTAACCCTAAGTAAACTATTAAAAAAAAAAAAAAAAAAAAAAAAAAAAAAAAAAAAAAAAACAGGGCAACACGAAGGAATTATCCGAATGGGACGGTTATCGATAGACATACTTGACAAAGAGTGTCATTTTAAAACGACTGTTACGAATTAAGAAAACGTTAACGTTTTATTAGAAATCTAAGATGCTGTACTACCACGTGTAAAAAATCAGATCCTTAAACCGTATGCTTTCTTCAAAACTGAGAGAGCAGCGCAGCGTTATAAACTAAAAACTCACGCAGAATGAAAATTAAGCATTTTAAATTTTCACAAGCAATGGAAAACATGTAAGGGAGAAATAAGTTGATAAAACGATGTGGAGTGGTCCTATACCGTCAACAGTTTTTACAGCGTGAAAAATGGAAATGTGATTTCCCCTTTTTCCCAGGCCTGCCCGACCGGGATTGGCCAACCCCGCGGCTCAATGTAGATAAATATTCCTTCAAATCTCGAGTGGGTAATTTAGCCACTCTCAATTTTTTGAGTGGGTCCAGCTACCGAGGTACCCACTTCAACCGTCGGGCCTGACACAGACGATTATAATTTTAGAAGAATTGTAGTCACTGCAGCGCCAGTTGCAAGACGCTTCGAAGATAGTGATGGGTGCGGGGCTCCCAGGCCCTTTGTGAAGATTTCGCGGTCCTCACCTGTTGTGGTCCCTCAAGGTCAATCTCTTTGTTCTTGAAACTGTGTTTAAGCATGGTACACGCAGTCCGGCCCAAATTGTCCAATAGTGGCATCGCCGCGGCGGACCGCGCGGATGCTCGCTATATAATCCAACCATTCTGTCACGGAGTAATCTTAAATTTGCAAAAATTATTACCTAAAAAAATATGAGTGTGTAGGAAATTAAATTTCAAATAGTTTCTATTTTATGAAAATCGAGCCTAGATGGCGAAATTTGCCGAAAAAATTTCAAAAGTTTCAAAAAACGGTTTTTATTAAATAAATAAAAAACGATAACTCAGATAGGAAAATGTTAAATTAGAGAGTTGTAGCCCTTAGGATAACTTATCGATTGCTTTTTTGTATGTATCGATTGATTTCATAAGTTTCGAGTTATATCGAAAAATCACTTAAAATTAATTAAAAACTAGATTCCTTATAACCCGACAATGTCCACGTTTACGAACCTACTATTTACCACAAGTATGGCACGAAATAAGTAAAAAAAGACGTTTTTCGAAAAAATTAAAAATATCTAGTATTGTTTGATATACATAGATTTTTTTCTTTTTGAAAAAAAAAAAAAAAAAGAAGAAGAAAGAGGCTCCTAGAATGATCAGGGGATCGACCTAGAGTAACGGTTCTCCATCTGTTTTCTTCGTGGAGTGTTGTAATATCATACTATTAAATATTTTTTTAGATTTTGTTAATCATACGTATCAAAGAATGACTTTAAAAACTTGCACTTTTTGGGCCCCTTTTCTTCAACTGACTATTTCCGTTTCTGTGTTATGAAAGGACTATGTTCCTGACATTTTCACACAGATTTTAAAACCAACAATGATGGTCTACCACCTTCTGGAGCCGAGATAAATATTTTTGTTTAAAAAATATAGCGGACTTAATTTACATTTTACAGCGATGTGCATCATGGAGCTGAATGCTGATTAATTTCACTAGTACGTAAAAATACTTGGATACGTTGCATTGTGTTCTAGTGTTACTAATCGATTGATAAAGTGAAGCGTGCAAGCGCGCAGTGCCTTGGGCGCTTCAGTCACGGTCTGCACGGCCACTACGGTCGGGGGTTCGAATCCCCCCTCGGGCAAGGATATTTGTGCCGTCCTAGTTCGTAAGTAGTTCATAAGTAGTTTGTAAGTTTAGGGACTGATGACCCCGTAGTTAAGTCCTATAAGCTTTACATTTTGCCTTGGGGCAGAGCGGGTGAGCGGGCGAGCGGCCGTTTGGAGAGAAGAGGGAGAGGGGGGGGGGGGGGACTGACGCGTGATCTCTCTGAGAACACTCAAAACGACCCGCGCTTGCAAATGTCAAAATCGGTACAGTCATACGACCGCAATCAGTTTTCAAAGCTGTCATTTTTGGGACTTTGCGAATTTTTTCGGCAAATTTCGCCATCTAGGCTCGAGTTTCATAAAATAGAAACTCTATTTGAAATTTAATCTCCTAAACGCTCATATTTTTTTGTTTTCAGGTAATAATTTTTGCAACCACTTCTCCCTAATGCTTGGACTAGTAGGAGGTTCCAGTCCTCCTTGAGGCATGGGTGTGTGTGTTGTCCTTAGGTTAGTTTAAGTAGTTTGTAAGTCTACAGACTGATGACCATAGGAGTTTGATCCAATAGGTTTACAAACATTTGAATCTGACTAGTGGCATCGCTCATTTTCAAAAGTCGAACATTCGCCGATTATTAAAAGCGGCTTCTTTGAACCTCAGTACACGTTCTTTCAAAAGTGCTTACAACTGCCTACATTGCTCACTTCCCTGTCTGCGAGGGATAGTTTCTGCTATAGTAATGGAATGTATATAGTTTCTGCTGCTTTAACCCTTTGCGTACAACTGGTTTCACGCTGAGAGCACCTATAATTTAATGTCTCAAAGGCGGCTCAGTGGCTGTTTTGTAAAACCATCACGGCACTAGAGTATACTACCCTCGGTCGTCAAGATATTCAACTCGCTGCCGGCTCGGGTAGTACGTTTTCGCGGGAAAGTTACAAAAACATTCAGCTGAGCAGTGTATGCCAGTGTGCTGCTGAGGATCGTAAGGTTACATATATTGTTTTCCACTGTACTATCTTCTGGCCTGGCATAGTTCTGGTAAGTTACGAAAAGTTAGCATTGTAGAGTAGACTGAAGTTACCTGAAAGTTTGGCCGTACCTTTTTTGTAACACCCTGTATATCACTTGTAATTATACAAATTAAAATTGTTTCACACCTCAATTTGGTTCCCTGGGCCACAAAGGGTTAAGTGCACGGAATGATATTTCCGAAGACTCGATACCCTGGAATCCACATGTCCCCTGTTTTACTACTAACACATTCAACCATCGACAGCCCTGTTCATAATGTCTCATATGTGATCACCTGGCGAGAAATGTGCTAATGTTGGCGGGCAGGAGGGCCGTTCTACACCATGAACAGCCTGTGGCGCCGCAGCACCTTTCGTGTACGTGTAATATCCCGTTGTGAAAGCACAGCAGACGCGCGGTATGCCGCGTCGTTCTAGGCGCCGGGCTACGGATTTGTTGGCCGCTCCCCTCGGCGGTTCGAGTCCTTCCTCAGGTATAGGTGTGTGTGCTTTCCTTAGCGTAATTTAGTTAAAAAAATAATTTAAAAAACCTTCATTATTTTCATTCTCCATTCCGAGGAGTAGAGCGGGCTGCTTGAGATCCGGCCAATTATCAGACAAGCCGATTGAGGGGGGAAAGGGGGATCCCAATTGGGAATAAGTGAGAGGGGCCTACAACCAAGTAAAACCTTCCGAAAACCTTGGTCTGTAGCACCAGATTTCAAAAGCTTCCATCATCTTTTTGTCTGAACTCTTTATCGTCCACGTTTCACTCCCATACAGTGCTGCACTCCGGACAAATACTTTTAGAGAGGACTTCCTAACATTTAAACTAACATTGGATGTCAACAAGTTTCGATTCTTCAGAAACACTTTTTTTCCCATAGCCAAGTCCAGGGACCTTATTTCTACTGAAATATTTTAATGCTCTGTCAAATTCTTCTCGCAGTGTAGTATCTCCTATCTCATTTACCTCTACTTCGTCTTCCATTTCTAGAATAATGCCTTCACGTTTATTTCCTTTGTACAGGGCCTCTATGTATTCCTAACACCTTTCAGCTTTCCCTTCTTTGCTTAGTAATGATTTTCCACCTGAGTTCTTGATATTCACACCGCTGATTTTCTTGTCTCCAAATGTCTCCTATATTTTCCTGTAGGCTGTATCTATCTTTCCCCTTGTTATACATTCTTCTACGGTCTAGCATTTCTCCTCAAGCCACTCCTGCTTAGCCACTCTGCACTTCCTGTCAACCTTATTTTTCAGACGGCTGTACTCCTTTTTGCCTGGTTCAATAGATGCGTTATATATTTTCTCCTCAATTAAGTCCAGTATCTCCTATGTCATCCAAGGATTTCTATTAGGCCTTGTCCTTCTACCTATATGATCCTCTGTAGCCTTCACTACTCTGTCTCTCATATCTACCCATTCTTCTTCTACTGTATTACTTTCCTCCCGTTTCACACAATCCTTGCCTAATGCTACCTCTAAAACTCTCAACCACCTCTGGTTCCTTCAATTTATTCAGATTACATCTCCTTAATTTTCTACCTTTTTCCAGTCTCGTAAGTTTTAATCTACAGTTCATAACCAATATGTTATGGGCTAGTCATAATATACTGCAAGGTAATATCGAAGACTTCGTTCGTTATTGTGCATGCGGTCACATCTCAATGTTTACTCGTGGTGGGAAATTATAACAAGATATACGTATTATAGTCAATAAGTTCTGAGACCTTACGCCTGCATGATAGGCATCCATACAACTTTATTAGTTGCACTCACTGACGCAGTTCATTGCATTACACGGCAGCGTGTAGAAATTACATATATACAGTCATGTGAGTGCCTAACCTCCAGCTGTCAAATCTTAGAACTCATTAACTATATCATGCGGAATGCTAATATTATTTATCCTACTTTCTCAGGTATACAGGGCACGAATGGTTACATTTCGCCCAATGTGTGCAGTCGAATTTTATATGGAACATATGGAAGGTTGGTTTTTATGCGCAACGTTTCTCATATGACCGAATACAGTCACATAAAAGGGTATGTGCTTTTGCAAGTCTACTTTAGCTATTATATTTACCGTCGAACCTGCCATGTCAAAAATTTTCTGACCACACTAGTCTGATTCTGTAAACTGTCATGTATAAACTAAGGACTTCACTGATCTTTTCAAGCTATACTGTGAACGGTATAATAGAGACACTCACAGAACGCAAGGCAATACCTACGCACGTTCTTGATACTGTGGTAACAGTGCTCGTCCTTGGACCAGCCCAAATGCACGTGTAACCAGCGACGCTTTCCCTTGCCCCTCCTTGTCAACCCATAAGCTAACTCACCTCGGTGCAGAAGAGAAATTGCCTGTACCGCGGCAATAGCTCCCCAGCGCCTCAGCAGTTATGCGTGCTATCTCAATGACTTAAAAGTTTTCCATACTACAAAAATATTTTGAAAATGCAGACACGATAAAGAAAGCAAACAGTCATTTACAATTTCCGGAATAAACTTTTCCCGGGGGTTCACCGTACCAGTGAACAGACATGAGACGCCGCCACTGCTAACTAATCTGTTACTGCCAGTACCGTTCACTTCTTACACTAATGTCAGTATAAGGTTGAGAGAGTTATAAAAGAGTCTTGTAAATACTGGTATCAGGAAAAGTGCTGTAAAATAAACATTAATCTAGTAAGTGATGACCACATGTGGTCGTGTGAATTTTTCGTAACTGAAAGGCACGAAAAAAAGTATATAGACATTATCAGACACAAGGATACACTAATCAGCGAGCTGCAAAGCGTTATTGAAGAGTTAGAAGCGAAATGTGCTTCTCTGGAAGACAAGTTCAGAGTTCTGGAAAGCGGTAGAGTTACAAAAATAAATGAAAGTCAGTGTTTAAGTTATACGGCAAATGTAAAAAACACTGCCACAAGAGGAAAAGCAGAAGTAAACGTATTTATACATGATAGGTTTTCTGTCTCAACTGCTGAAGAGAAACTTAGCACAGTACGCAGTAAGTACAAAAGCAACACAAATATTGCGTGTGATAATGTAGTAATCAATTCTACAGAGTTGAAAAGCGCGTGTGAAAGTACAACTGCAAGGTAAAACACCAAAAATACAAAAAGTGGTCCTGTAAATAGACAGGCACAGTTTCATCGTAAAACGTGTATTAAAGTTTATGGAGATAGTCATGCACGCAACATTCCATAATGCATGTCAAACTCGCCCTTAGAAAACGTGTGTGTTTCATCTGTCATTAAACCAGGTGCGAAGTTTGTTGATGTGACAAGCTCTGTAAACAAAGACTGTGCCGACTCTAAGGAAAGTGACGCCGTCGTTATCATAGCCGATTCAAATGACGTTTACTGTAACGAAGCCAGTTCCTTTATTAAAAAACTGATTGTTATTTTAATGACGCTATCCAATACAAATGTGATCGTGACAAATATTCCGATAAGATTTGATTTTCCCGAATGGTCGTGTTTGAACCGCAAAATCCGATCTACAAATAAATAACTAAAACATTTCTGCTCAAAGTTTAAAAATGTGAGACTCCTGGACATTAACAGCTATCAAAGAACCAGCTTCACTGCACATGGACTACATCTTAATCGTCATGGCAAAAGATCGCTAGCAACTGACATTAACGGTGCAATTGACGAAATAATCAGCAAGAAGTCGAATCTGCAACACTTTACATCAAATGTTATACACATGACAGACGGAAGTGAAGTGCATAATTATTTAGGCCTGCGGAACAAGCAGATTCAAGTGACATCTCTACCCGTACATCTATAGAAGTAGCACAAATAAAAACAGCAGCAGCTTCAGATCAAATAAAGAAATGACAGGCAACACTCCAAAAATCGTCAAAAACAACAACAACAGTAAGAAATACACAGAGGATGCAACTAAGACCGAGAAGAGTTGCAGTTCAGGACAAGGATTTTTTATGGTGTCGTCACAGAACAAGGAGAGAGCTGATCCATATGTGAGTAACTCAGTTTCATGCCATTCAGAGGTAAACTGTAAACAAACTCTGAAGATTGTACACCAAAATGTACAATCACTAACAAACAAAATAGATGAAATAAATGTACTTGTAAATGATGAATGGAAGGATGTTTCAGTGTTATGTTTTTGTGAACATTTGTTACCAAACGAGTATTTTCATAGTTTAAAAATAATAGATTTTACTCTTGTAAGCAACTTTTGCAGATTAAAGTCAAACCATGGTGGAACTTGTATATATGTCAAACAAAATGTGAAGTGTAAAAATTTAGTCTCTGTGTGCAAGTTAGGTTGTGATATAGATTTTGAAATATCAGCTGTTGTCTTACTGGCTGAAAAAACTATTATTTTATGTGTGTACAGACCTCCTGCTAGCAATATAAGTGTTTTTTTTTTTTCAAAAAATTCGACCTTCTCTAGGACAACTGAAGACAAGTTCCTAAATATAATGAAGGCCTACAATCTGTATATGACGGTTAATTCTCCAACCCATGTAACAAAAACTAGTGCCACTTTGATTGACTAGGTATGTGTAAACATGGAGAATTGCACCTCAGAAAAGTTCCATACTGGCTATAGCAACCATTTATCACCTATTAAACACATTTAAGCCAGTGTTAAAAATATTACCTATAAAAGGAGCTACAGTCAGAAAAATATTTAACACTTCCATTACCTAATTAGTAAATTATCCTGGACAAATGTTCATGAAACCCCTACTACTGATCAAAAGATGGAAATGTTTTGAATGCTTTCAGGCATAATTTTAATAAAGCCTTCCCAAAAAAGAAAGTTATTTCCAGAACACATAGGTTCAATAACTGGATAGCCGAATAGCTGGATTACACCAGCTATTCGGGTCTCTTGTAGAAGCAAAAGAGAACTCTTCATGCTCTGAAAAACAAACAGCAATCCTGATTTCCAGAATTATTTCAAAAAATACAAGTCAGTTTTAAGACAAGTAATAAAAAATGCAAAAATTAAGGCAAGTGATAAATATATTATGAAGTCATCAAACAAAACCAAAACCACGTGGAAAACTGTGTAGGATCTTACGGGAAATAAAACAACACAGAAAAATATTGAAATATTGCAGGATGGAGAAACTGTCACACACCCCAAGGCAGTTGCTAACTATTTTAATTCTTACTTTGCAACTATTGCTGATACATTAGTAAAAGAAAAATTTAGAAACTCACCCAATACACACATTAGACGAACTTTCACATACTGGAGTGAATACTGTATCCATGATTTTGAATCTAGTAGGCCCATCTGAACTTCTAAATACTATTAATGCACTGAAGAGTAATTATTCTGCTGGTTTAGATAATGTCCCAGACTACATTATTAAAATATCAGCAAATCTTCTACTCCTCCCCTTGTTAGATATCTGCAATTCTTCTTTATCAAGTGGTATTTTCCCTAAACAGCTTGTTGTGATAATCAATTAAAAAATGTTTATTATTATTATTTTAAAGTACTGTGTTACTGTCTTATGTTTTGTCCACTTTGCAGTTGTCTATGCTTTGGCATAATAGTTCTTTGCAAAGAGTAAATGCATATACAGACTTTTAGTAGATTTACTGCTCTTTGTCTCTTGCCTAATGGTTGTGTGCCTCTTGAGTTAAAGATAACTGTAGCAGTTTTTCTTGTTAATAAAACTTGTCATTATCCTTTTGTGAGAATCAGTGGTATTATATTTAGCCTTTCAACAGGTTATGGGCCCAGTAATCACTGAGTGACAAGTTTTGAACTGACAAAAGTAAAACTGAATAGTGGGTGCATTATTGTAGTATTAAACTTGTGTGAGCAAAAGTTTTAAGGTTATTTCTGCTGTGTTAAAATGATGGAAAACGAAATTTCTAGAATTACGAAACTCAAAGGCATTGAAAATTGGTCTGCCTGGAAATTTCAAGTTCGTGTTACTTTAAGTGCTATGGGAGCTTGGGACATTGTCACAGGTGAAGTAATTAAACCAGAGTGTAATGACAACATGAATACTGAAGCAAGGCTGAAGTATGAAAAAGATCTTGTAAGATGGAATAAGTTGGACAATGCAGCTCAGAAAGTTATTGGAACATCAATTGAAGACAAGCCATTGCTACATATCATTAACTGTGAATCTTCAGCTGCTATGTGGATCAAATTACTTTCAGTTTATGAACAGAAAAACAGTGTAAGCATACATTTACTCCAGCAGCAATGGTATAACCTAAAAAAGGATATTTCAAATGATATGGCTACATATATTTCACAATTAGAAGACCTGGTACATCGGTTAAGGAATCAAGGTGAAAATATTTCAGATTCTATGGTGATCACAAAACTGTTAATGACACTACCAAAAAGTTATAACCATTTTCTGAGTGCATGGGAATCAACACATCCGGATCAACAGACATTAGCAAATTTGACATCAAGATTATTGATGGAGGAAAAACGCCTTAATCTTCAGGAAGATGTGAAGGGGGAAGCATTTGCAGCAGGTACACAAGGAAGAAGTAATCATTTTAAGAATAATCCCTGTCCTACAAATAAAAATTCAAGAAAACAAGGTAAGTGCTTCAAATGTAATAAACCTGGTCATTGGGCTAAAGATTGCAAAACCATTTGTTTCAAGTGTAATAAAACCGGTCATTGTGCAAAAGAATGCAGAAGTACTGTATCAAAGCATCAAGGTCAGAATCAGTGTGAACTAAGAGGGGATGCTTTGATAAGCAAAATTTTAGCAGCCAATCATGTAAATAAAAATGCATGGTTTTTAGATTCTGGTGCTACTGATCACATGTGTAATGAAATTGAATGGTTTGTAAATTACAGTCCATTTGAGAGTGAAGTCCAAATCTGTATTGGTGATGGTAGTTATATTACTTCACATGGGAAAGGCGACATAAACATTCTAGCCTTTGATGGTAAAAGGTGGAATGAAAAGTATTTGTCAAATGTTTTATATGTGCCAGATATTCGGTTTAATTTATTTTCACTTGGAGCAGCATTAGACAAGGGCATACAATTTAAATCTGACAAGGCAACATGCAGACTTTTCAAGGGAGAGAATGTTGTTGCAGTGGGAGTTCGTGAAGAAAGGTTGTATAGGATGAAATTTAAGATTTCACTTAGTGAAAATGACAGTGTTCAAGCAAATGTGGCTACCAAGGAAGATCTTAAAATTTGGCACAAAAGACTTGCTCATCAAAATTTTCCCCATGTGAAAAAGTTTCTGAAAGATAGGCAGATTCAATTTAAAGAAGAAGATAAAAGTTTGTGTGAAGATTGTGTCGTTGGGAAAATTCATAAATTACCTTTCCACAAAAGTGATTCAAAGTCAAAAAGGGCAGGTGAACTGATTCACTGTGATTTGTGTGGCCCTATGCAAGTTGATTCTATTGGTGGTTCAAGGTACTTTCTTTTGTTAAAAGATGATTATTCACATTGGAGAACTGTGTATTTTCTAAGACATAAATCTGAAGTTGCGGAACACTTGGAATCTTTCATAAAAACTACTGAAAAACAAATTGAAAATGGCATTAAAGTGATCAGAACTGATAATGGACTAGAATTCATTAACCATGAAGTGCGAAAAATAATGCAGAATTATGGGATAACACATCAAAAATCAGTAACTTATTGTCCTCAACAGAATGGTGCAGCCGAACGTGAGAACAGAACTTTGGTGGAGACTGCAAGAACAATGATTCATGCAAGTGGGCTGCCAATACGACTGTGGGCTGAAGCCATTAATACAGCAACTTATATTTTGAATAGAACAGGTACAAGCAGTGTCAATGGCAAATCACCTCACAAAATGTGGAATGGATTGGATTATGATGTGACCAAACTCAGGATATTTGGAGAGATGGTTTATACACACATTCCAAAGGAGAGACGGCAGAAATGGGATTCCAAAGGTGAAAAAGGTTTTCTAGTTGGCTACGATACAGAAGTAAAGGGGTATCGTGTTTGGTTTTCTCATAAAGATCAAGTTAAAATATATCGTGACATTGTTTTCATGGGCAAATTATATAAGGACTGTCAATCAGAGAAAACTTTCAATACTGAATGTGTACCTTTCCTAATATCTGAGACAACTGATGATAAGCAGACTACTCAAGAGGAAACCCTGAATCAAACAGGAGAAGAAATTAGAATATTTGAAGAAGAATCAAATACTGAAGCCAACTGTAGATCTTCTATGCAAAATGACAATCAAGAGGTCATCAAATCTGAGAATAAAATTAGAAGCAGCCTACGAGACAGGTCAAAAATCAAAAAGCCTGTCAGATACGCCAACTATACTACTGTAAATTCTACCTGCATAACGAAGTGCTATGAACCCATCTCATATCAAGATGCAATGGAATGTGACAATGCAGAAAATTGGAAACAGGCTATGCAAGAAGAAATGTATTCTCTTAATCTTAATGAAACTTGGATCTTGACTGAGCCCCCAGAAAACCAAGAAATACTTGACAATAGGTGGGTGTTCAAAGTGAAGAGGAGAACTGATGGAACTGTGGATAGATTTAAAGCTCGACTTGTTGCTAGAGGATTTCGACAGAAATTAGGCATGAACTATACTGAAACATTTAGTCCAGTGGTTAGATTTGATTCCATAAGAATAATCTTGTCCATTGCAGCATCCAAAGCAATGCATATGAGGCAGTTTGATGTGAAAACTGCATTTTTATACAGTGAAATAGATACTGAAATATATATGAAACAGCCAGAAGGGTTTGAGGATGGTACCAAAAAGGTATGCAAGCTGAAGAAAAGTATCTATGGGCTTAAACAAGCTTCTAGACTATGGAATAAACGATTCACCAGTGTGTTGAACAAATTTGGACTGACAGAAACAAGTGCAGACCCCTGTGTTTTTGTCAATAATAAGGGTGAATTCTTGACCATTCTAGCCATTCACGTTGATGACGGACTAATCATATCAGAATCTATGGAAGTAATTAATTTACTAATGAGTGATTTGGAACAAGAATTTGAGATAACAACCAGCAGTGTTAATCATTATCTCGGTTTGCAGATAGAGCAGTTCAAGGATGGCTCCATCTTCTTAAACCAAGAGGCATATGCAAGAGCTGTACTGGAACGGTACAACATGGAAAATACCAATGCTGTAGCTATTCCTGCTGATCGTGGACAAATGTACTCTGAGATGGGGAATGACTCAAAAATTATCAATGCTCCATACCGTCAGGCTGTTGGAAGTTTACTATATTTGTCTGTGGCAACCAGACCTGACATCACTTTTTCAGTACATAATGCTAGTCAGCATCTTGAAAAACCAGAAAAGATGCACTGGAATGCTGTGAAGAGAATCTTAAAGTACCTAAAGGGAACTATTTCTTATGGCTTGTATTATCCAAGGAATGAGGATATTCGTTTGTCTGTTTTTTGTGATTCAGATTATGCAGGAGATGTTCTTACTCGAAGATCGACCACAGGTTTTGTTGTTAAGTTTGGTGAAGCTACTATAGCTTGGAGCTCTCAGAGGCAAAAAGTGGTGGCATTATCAACAACTGAAGCAGAATATTTAGCTTCTTGTCAGGCTGTAAAAGAAATTGTATGGATACAGTCAATTTTACAAAATATTATTAATCAGAAAGAAATTACTACCACCTTGTATATGGACAGTCAAAGTGCCATCCGGTTGATCAAGAACCCTGAGTATCACAAACGAACAAAACACATAGACGTGAAGTATCATTTCATACGAGAAAAATTTAAGTTGGGAATCTTCAACCTTGAACATGTAAGCTCTACAGATCAGCAAGCAGATATTCTTACCAAACCACTCACTAGAAGCAATTTTGAAAAAATAAGACAGCTACTTTATGTTGGTGATGCTAAAGTTCTTGCTGACAGAAGACTACAGAAGTGTTAAACATTTGTTAATTGAAGTGGGAGTGTTGTGATAATCAATTAAAAATGTTTATTATTATTATTTTAAAGTACTGTGTTACTGTCTTATGTTTTGTCCACTTTGCAGTTGTCTATGCTTTGGCATAATAGTTCTTTGCAAAGAGTAAATGCATATACAGACTTTTAGTAGATTTACTGCTCTTTGTCTCTTGCCTAATGGTTGTGTGCCTCTTGAGTTAAAGATAACTGTAGCAGTTTTTCTTGTTAATAAAACTTGTCATTATCCTTTTGTGAGAATCAGTGGTATTATATTTAGCCTTTCAACACAGCTAAAACGAGCAAAAGTTGTACCATTGTATAAAAAGGAGATCAGACCTGTATGAGTAACTATAGGCCAGTGTCACTACTGTCAGAATTTTCAAAAATTATCGAAAAACTGTTTCTTTCACAACTAACTTCATTCTTCACCAAAAATAATATTTCTGAATGCCAACATGGCTTCAGACCTCAGAGATCAACAGAAACAGCCACTTTCAATCTGATAAGTCGTGTATTAATTGCAGTGGACAATCACAAAAAAATCTCAGGTTTATTCTTAGATCTTACAAAAGCTTTCGATGTCATCGATCATTCTTTACTCTTGAGAAAGCTTGAGCGTTATGGTGTGAGAGGTATTCCAAATGAGTGGATTAAATCATATTTGGAAAATCGCTCACAGATAACCGAAATAAAGCATATTGATGGATATGAACTCCAGACACACCTTTCAGAACCATGCATTCTGAGTCATGGCGTTCCACAGGGCTCAAATTTAGGTCCATTTCTTTTTTTGATGTTCATTAACGATTTCCCACTACACGTTAGGGGTCCAGAGCCAGTACTGTTTGCAGATGACACTAGTCTACTGATTGAAGCGAATGATGAAGAAAATCTTACTGCATCTGCAAAGAACATCGCAAAGGATGTGTATGAATGGTTTAGCAGAAATAAACTAATAGTAAATCCTCAGAAAACAGTACTCATAAATTTCCATACAGATCAGAATAAAAATGTTGTACAACCAAAAGTATGTATGGATAACCAAAATATTAGTGCTGCTTCTGAAACAAAATTTCTTGGGATTGACATTCAAGAAAATCTCAAATGGAGCACTCACATTGCAGCCCTAAATTCAAAATGATCTAAAATGAGGTATGTACACAAAATTATCTGCAACAACACTGCTGCTGATACAGTTAGGTCTGTATATATTGCGCAAGTATATTCACTACTGAGATATGGTATTATTTTCTGGGGAGGTGCTCACCAGGCCATAACCATTTTCAGGAGGCAAAAAGCAATCATAAGAATAATTAAACACGCTAGCAGCAGAAGATCCTGCAAACCTTTCTTTAAGGACCTGAAATTCCTACCCCTTCCCTGTGTGTACATTATGGAAGTAATCATGTTTGTAAAAAAAAGTCTACTGAGGAGAAAAAATCATTTTCATCAAAATAATATTCTCCATGATTACAGTACAAGGTCAAACAATGACATACACATTAATCACTGCAACACCACATTGTGGCAGAAAGGTGTATTTCATGCAAGCAGAAAATTGTACAACAGATTACCCAGACACATCAAATCTTCTCCTGACCTACTAAACTTCAAAAAGTCTGTGACAGCCTACCTACTAGACAACTGCTTTTACTCTGTCTCAGAGTATCTTATGCATGAGAAAATGTAATTAATTTTGTAACTGTTGAAATAAGTTTGTAAAGATTCATTGTATACCCAATTTCATTATTAAATATGTAAAGAGGTTTGTAAAGATTCATTGTATACCCAATCTCATTATTAATTATGTAAATCTAGTTACTATTGAAACTTAACTAACATGAGTATCTTCTGCAAATTGTAAATCCAAAGGATAAAATTTTATGTCCAATGTCTTGTGTACAACATATGTACTGAAATAGATTATAAGGACAAATAAATAAATAAATAAACTCATGGCAGTCTAGGCGCTAAAGTGTAGTCGGTTTTCATCATGGTACAAAATTACCATCAGTTACGTACCAGCCGCGGTGGAGTGGCTAGTGCTCCAACTCTAAGGCTCTCTGCCGCGGAGTGCGCGGATGCTCGCTGTCGGAGGTTCGAGCCGTCCCTCGGGCATGGGTGTACGTGTGTGTTGACCTTATCGTAAGTTCGTTTAAGTAGTTTGTAAGGCTTGGGACTGGTAACCACAGAATTTAAGTCCCTTAGATTTAGAAACTTTTTAAAAGTTACGGACTACAGTCTAAGCTAAACTAGACACACGGTCTTCAGCTTGTGGTAAATGAGGACCAATGACATTGAGTTATCCAGGTTAGGGAAGCCTCTGTGCACACTAAGGCAAAAGCTTTCGTTCGATCCGCAAGATCTCTGTATGATCCGCAGAAGACTTATCAGCTAAGAAACTATATTCTGCAGTTCTCCAAAATTTTGTCGTATAGTTCTGTAGGTTGTTGGGTTCAAATAAAATAACGTATGTTCAAGGTAAGATTGTGATGAGCTGACGTTACATGTGAACGTGTCCAATAATACCTCAGTTTCTCAGATTCTTATTGTGAAAAGGAAGTTGCAAAAATAGAATTTGTTGTGACCTCGTCGCCTTTTGTCGTTTTCTCGTCACGGTCTAGCCGTCAGTGCAGGTATTGAAGTAAACTGTAACAACTATTCAGATTAATAATATAAGTTTTATTGACTGAAACTGATAATACTCACTTAAAAATATAAGTCTGTTTCTTCTTTCTTCTTACTTTTCGCGGCGTTGTCCGCATGGGGCTAGCTGCGCTGTGACCTAGTTACTGCTAAGTTCGCAGCCGCATTCTGCCTAGTACTGTCCTACTTCTGTCTTCGTAGCTGCCTGGTAACTGTCGTATTCCTGAATAGTGACTGACCGAGTTCTGAATTGTAACTGACCGGGCTGTCCAGACGTATGTCGGCCTAGATATAGCCGCTTGTAGAGGGCGCGCATCTTCGGTTACTCCCTCTAGGATGCGCGGCGCCTGCTTGCTGTTGGCTTGCGGTCGATCGCTGCCTTCTACACCATCGTTTTTCTACGTATGGCGTGTGGCGCTGACTTTACGCCGCAACAGAATTGGTGTTAGATATTGACCACAATCATTCTCCGAAATTATAGCAAAATGAATAGTTACACTAAAGTTTACGTTCAGAGGAACCTGGTGGAAATACTAGACAAATCACGTAGGGTACACACTAGTAACAAGGAGGCCTAAGTTCTCATAAATATTTCAGTGAAGTTACCTTCTTTTCTTTGTCGTTGTTTGTAAAACTATTGGACCAAACTGCTCTGGCCATCAGTCTCTTACCTTACAAACTACACACACACACACACACACACACACACACACACACACACACACACCCATGACCGAGGGAGGACTCGAACTTCCGGCAGGAACGGCCGTCCAGTCCGTAGTATGAGGCCTTAGATCGACACAAACATCCATGCCCGAGGGGGAATCGAAGCCCCGACGGGGAACGGCCTCGCGCATCGCAAAATAGCGCCTCAATGCGCTCAGCCGCTACGCCGCGGCTTCCATGCAGTCGTTGACCGTTTAGTCTCATAGTTGGATAAATGTATAACGTTTAGACTGCTTCATATTCAGAGTGGTGTGAAAAGTTTTTACGGGTGTTGCAATGTAGGTTGTCTGAGATATAATTGTTAACAAAAACATTCTCTTTGTTCTGCCGTTTACAGTTTAATTAGAAACGAAGTTGGCCAATTTGGTCGTTGCGCGCTGAAATTTAAGCACTCCGAGAGATACTGTGTTGCTGAGCGTGTTGTTAATTTGGTAATCTGAAACCGAAGAAGCAGTGAATGGCAACGGACGAGGCTGCTGTGACGTTCGCTCGGGTTAGAAACTTACTACCGTCCAGTCTGTTCATTTTGTATCGTTCTCTCGTTCTGTTTGATAAAACTTTTGTGTCCCAGCCTCGTCGCCGCTTTTGTGTCTCGTTTCCGTCGTAGGTGTCGGTGGCCGAGTGGAATGAGACCGACACAGAAATAAAGATAGCACGCTGGTGCAGGTACGGAGGGGAGCAGCCAGAACTAGAAACACTAGAGTAAATTAGAATGAGATATATATTGCACAGAATTTATACAATCCTTAACTTTTACATAGTACTGCAGAATGTTGATACATAGTTGAGCTAGAGTCCTGCCTAGTGCCTAACTGATAGCCAAGTCTTCACTGGTGCCTATCGGATTCCGAAGTCTTTTACTCAGTCCCAAGTGAACGATGTCGTTCAGTGGGAGCCACGAGCGGAGTTGCAGCAGAGGGCGCTCGTGGCTGTCGTCGTGCCGTGCGTGCATGGCGGCGCGCGGCGAAAGTAGATGGCGCGCACTTTGGACTTGTGTGACACCACAAAAACCAAACGAAGAACACATATGGCGTAATCGACACTGGCAGGGTGCTTGAATCTGCACACAGAACGATCTTCAACTTAAACTGGAAACCGCACCACGTTTCAAACTTTTTCATTAACAATTATTGTCCAGCACAACTGTCCATACAACACTCCTGCACTCTTTTTGGCTGTTATTGTCTACCCTGTATGACTATAGAGAATGAGTTTGAAACTTTCGTTGGTTGTTTCCAAGTGATAGTGCATATTTATATATAAAAAAGAACAATAAGCTGACACACTGGTTACAGTTGACAGTCTCCAGTTATACAATGCCGTAAATCCTGGTTTTCAGATACTAGGATAACCCAGGTAACAGACATAAAGAGTCTACGACGTTCAAAAGCGCTCGTGAACAAAGCTGAGTTAGTCAATTGATTTCTCATCCCAACAACGCTCCAACTAAATTTATTCTTTAGAAACCCAAAACGCATCTGTGTCAATAGACTGTCATTTCTTCCGCGAATGTTAAAGCTTAAGATGCAGAGATTTCCAATTTTTCTCGTTGCAGTAATTACGAGATTCACGAATATGTTGGTGAAAACAGAGTATTCTAAAGATTTATCACTTTAATTTGGTTCACAGATCTATCAGAGTAGGTCTTAACGAAAAGCAAAATTCTAAGTAGATATTCTCCAACCCATTTCTTATTCAGTTGTGACAATATATCTGTAGTGTCATAGCACTGATGTAACAGTGAAAGCAGAAATCTGAGTGACGTATATTCATAGTGAAACCGCATAACACTGGTAAATTGGATAAATTCAAACTCAGAAATTACTACTTTTTAAATGTTCACATTCTTGTTGTTTCCATCTTGACAATAATTCATAAAAATAGAAATAGATTCTAGGAAATTCAGTATTAGTGAATGGCAGGAAGGTAATCTTCACTTCATGCCAGTTAAAGATGGACCATACTGTAGCCACCACAATGACGATATTGTCTGCTATCGTTGACTATTGTGCCCAGAAGAATTCATGAAAGTGCTATGTGGTATATGTGTGACGAGGCCAATCAGACATTCTTTGTCAGACACTCGGGTGAACAGTTTCTGTGAACATGTCAACATGTAGACTGAACGAAAGATCAGTTGAGGACCTTTACACTCTTGGATGAGTGCCAGTCTGTTGTAAGGCATTGCAAGATATACTGTACTTGGAATAAGGAGAAATCAAATAGCCAGTCTTTCGTCAATCATCCACCAATGGATTCATTTCGGAAAGGCAGTGTGTGAGTGTTTTACTCCTGCATAACCGAGTAAGAGAGTACGAAATACTTGATAAGTCGAGCATAGCCTAAGTGGGTATGCTGCCTGTACGGAAAACCACAACCGAGCACAGGAGGCTCGAGCGAGTACACGGTTTGACCGAGTCTGACTTGTGACCAAGGAGGTTAAAATACGGGGAGCTGCCCTTAATGCTACAGAAGTAAAGCCATCGTCACCATATTACGGAGTCAGTAACATTTGTGGCGAAGAGTGTGTTTTCATTGCAATACAAGTCGAAAGTACTACTTTATCAAACATAAATAAATAAATAATAGAAAATAAAATAATAAAAACAGGTTACCTGCATTACCTATGGATGTGCAAGCAGAAGAAGAGTCATATTCTTTTTTACACAGAAAAATTTTGTAGTGTGATTTTCTCTCAATACATCTAATTTTCATTTTTTTTCTGTTTTTTTTTTTTTTTTTTTTCCTTAATAATTTCTAATCTTCAGTTTTACAAGTATCAGGTTCCCTTTAAATTTCAAAGACCTAGTGCTACAGAATTTTAGTATGAATATTTAATGACGTGGAACGTGTAGAAAGACTTGTAGTATGTATTCAACATAAAAATCGCCTCTAAAGTTCTGAACATACGAAAATCATTATTGGAAATATCTTCTTCTGCATTTCCGGTAAACTACTACAAATGACAAGTTCAGTCCTTGTGAAGTATTTGGGTATTATCCTCATATGAAACTCATACTTAACGAGTAAGATTTTGCGTTAATAAATCAGAATTCAGCTATACGGAAGGTCTAAATGTTCAAATATTTGTTAAGCTTATGGGACTTAACTACGGGGTCATCAGTCCCTAAACTTACAAACTACTTATCAACTACCTTATACTAAAGACGGCACAAATATCCATGCCCGAGGGGGGATTCGAACCCCCGACCGTAGTGGCCGTGCTGACCGTGACTTGAGCGCCTCAGTCACCTCGGCCACCGCGGCCGGCTATACGGAAGGTCTGCAATTGTCCACAAAAGTACACTGTATCAAATGTGTATTCAGAAATTTTAGTCGTTTATATGCATGAAAGTTAACAGGGCAGGAATTACACAGTGCTTTAATCTAAAATCATATTTCCTTGGTTTCGTAAGATGGCGGACTGGCTTAAATCGACAGCTAAGCTTTGGATAATAACGCCATCTTCCCTTATTTTAACATTTATGACCGAACATGGAAGGCTCGACCGGGTCTGGGGCAGTATCTGACTCGTGTTAAGCGCATCTTTCTGTGAATTACTGCAGCCAGCACAGGCGTCACATTATTCGTATGTTTGACTTGAATCATGCAACTATAGTAAGAAGTAAAATTGAACATTAACGAACGTAAAATAGACGTCTACAGCATATTTCTGTTGACTCTGGACGAAAATTCTATATGCCTTGGAGACTTATTACGCTCTAAATTGTTCGTTTCATATTGAGAAAGAGAAATAGTTGTCAGAAATCTCACAAACAACTTGCTCAGGGTTGAGCGCAGTATTTTCAACATGTATAATTAATTTACACGATTGATTTATGATAACAGCCTTTCTATTTTTACAGGAGATGAAAGGGGTTGAACAGGGCCACGATTGTCCTGCATTAGGAAATTATAATTAGTTCCAAACAAAAGAGTGTTCCTCTGGCTCTCAGTCCGTTATATCAATAGGCCTGACAATAATGAAAACCAGGAAATTCTTAACGGTGTGTCACAAATATGTGCAAGTAATGCATATACAGCATGTGGTCGTTAATGTAACTACTCTTGTACTCTAAGTGCATAGTGTCTTACCGCTATATAGAAGTATTATAATTCGTACTAGAGTCCTGCTTGACAGAGTAAGCGAGCCCGAAACGGAAGAGGGACCGAACACGGTCTAACTGTATAGGCTGCCCGCACCAGTACTTTGGGCCGAACAGAGAAGCCACGACCAGATATCTGCAGAGGCGGCTATGGCCAGATACCGACTGATTGTAGTCGGGTATCTGGCCAACAGAGTCGGGTCTTTACCCGAAAACTTATAGCTGCACGTAACCGCTTGATTTCGAATCAGATACCCAAACGATTCCAGCATTATTTTACGCTTTGATGGTAATCATTTCATCCCAATCGTAAGAATGACTGTAAATAATTTACAACAACGACAGAAACATTTTCTTCTTCATTCAGTCAGTACGAAGCAGAGCTAGGAGTGCTACAGTTCCAGGAGATCCATCAATAGCGATCCAGCAGACTATGTTAGCACAAGCCGGAACATATAGGAGTCCTGTTGCTACATTGCAGAACGGTGTACTATGCAATAGGCAGAAGTGTACCACAAGCACATCACATAAAAGATGAGTATTAATTAACGTTATTAATAAAAGTATATGCGGACTAATCACTTCTCTGAGTTGCAGACCTTGTCCAAATCCTTGCTAGCCACGTTTTGTGAGAACATTCAAGTCACAGATGACCAAGCTCAAGTACCACTACACGGGGGTTGTTGCACGTACGGCGGTACCGCACTCGTTAAACTAACATTGGATATCAACAAATTTCCCTTTTCAGAAACGCTTTTCTTCCCATAGCCATTCTGCATCATATATATTCTTTTCTTCGGGCATCAGAAGTTATTTTGCTACCCAAATAACAAAACTCATCTACTACTTCTATTGCCTCATTACCTAATTAATTCCTCCAGCATCGCCTGACTTTCTGATACTACGTTCCTTTACCCTTTTTTGCTCTTGTTAATGTTCATCTTATAGCCTCCTTTCAAGACACGATCCATTCCATTCAACTACTCTTCCAGGTCCTGTGCTGTCTTTGACATAATTACGATGACATCGGCAAACTGCAAAGTTTTTTTAAAATTTTTCTCCCTGAACTTTAATTCCATCTCTGAATCTCTTCTTGCTTTCCGTCCCTGATTGCTCATTATACAGACTGAACAACTTTGGGGAAACGCTACAACCCTGTCTTTCTCCCTTCCCAACCACTGCGTCCCTTTGATGCCCTTCGATTCTTACGACTGTAATATGCATTTGTAGGAGCACTAATGTCTCTTAGGATATCTTTGTGGTCTTTACGCGTAATGCAGACTGGCGACAGTAGGCTCTTTCTACAGTCCGCTTCGAATTCCGGCCCTCTAAATATTCTTCAACAGTATTTATCGGAAAGAACGTCGCCTTACCTCTAGCGACTCCTATTTGATTTCATCCTTCTTTTTGACAAGAACTACCTGTAGTTACCATGGACTCTGAGATGACTCAATGATATCATCCTTCATCATTTTCTCTATGTCTTCATTAATTATAACACTTTGTTACTGACGCACAATTGGCTGATATCGCTTGTTAAAACTTCGACTGGTCTGATTTGTTCTTCACTTGTGGATCGAAAAACTCAGAGAACTCTTGAAGAATGGCGAGTAGCTTCCCTTGTTGGTCCCTGGTTAAGACAGGGTAGATCTTGAACTCAGGACCCTTTGCCTCAGTGTGCAACACTTTATCCACTACACTATGCTGTTGTAGTCCTTCAGCAATCCATTTGCAATAATGTAAAAAAATTCACAAAATACTGACGAAATAGAGATTCCTGCATTCTTAGTAAAAAAAAAAAAAAATTCATGGGACTGTAAATAATCACTACTTGAAGTATAAAATCAGTTTCACCATAATTCATAAGAGAAAGATCTTTCCACGAACCCAAGTAAATTTTGATCCTGGTGTAATGTGGCAGACTGGAAAATAACATAATGAATTTATATAAGGTTTCACACTTACGTACTGGCTCTCAAGCCTGCTCCGTGCATGCACTTTTACAGACTAGAGTGTCAGGCTGCTCAGTCCCCTCAATGCAGTGTATTGCTTACCGTTGAATTAGTTTCCATGTGCCTAAACTACACGTGGACCGTTAACGATGGCCATTTTAGTTCTGCCATTTATTTGTGTATTTATTGGGTTACTACACTCATTAGTGATGGGTGTATTTTTACTCCACAAGTTTTGTTTCAGCATTGGTCTGTTCTACATTTGCTTCGCTGACAGAAGTTAATGAGATGTAGTTATATGCCAGCTAATCGATCCCCAGGAGGTTTTTACTTCCAGAATGTGCTAGTCCTGCATGGTTTGCTGGAGAACGTATATTAAGTTTTGAAGTTTGGAAGCGAGGCAAATGTTCAAAATGTTTGTAAAGCTTGTGGGACTTAACTACGGGGTCATCAGTCCCTAAACTTACAAACTACTTATGAACTACTTACGAACTACGACGGCACATATATCCATGCCCGAGGGGGGATTCGAACCCCCGACCGTAGGGAAGCGAGGCATTGGTGGGAATAAAGATATGAGGATGGGCGCGAGGCGTACCAGGGTAGCTCAAGACGGTTGATCACATGCCAGCGAAAGGGAAAGTCCCGGGTCTGAATCTCGTTCCAGTACACAGTTTTAATCTATAAGGAAGTTTCATATCAATACACACTCCACAGACGAGTTAAAATATCATTCTGCAAATATCCCCTAGGCTGTAGTTAAGCAGTGTGTCAGTAATAAATATCCTTTGTTCCATGAGTGCTAGTTCTGCAAGGTTCACAGGAAAACATATGTGAAGTTTGGAATGTAGGAGGCGAGATACTGGCGTAATTAAAGTTGTGAGGGTGTTCCGCGAGACGCTTGCCGGCGAAAGGAAAAGGTCGCGGGGTCAAACTCCGGTCCAGCACACACTTTTAATCCGCCAGCAAGTTACACTTCAGACCATGGTCGTACACACTCTTTAGCTTTAAACGGAAGAAACGATCAAGTGTTTGGGACCCGCAGCAGCTCAGTTTAAAGGAAAACATGGAAGAAGTTCAAATGTTCAAATGATTGTAAAGGTTATGGGACTTAACTGCGGGGTCATCAGCCCCTAAACTTACAAACTACTTATGAACTAGCTTGTACTAAAGACGGCACAAACATCCATGCCCGAGGGGGGATTTGAAACCCCGACAGGGAACGACCTCAATAGCGCCTCAATGCGCTCGGCCGCTCCGCCGCGGCGGAAGCAGTTCAGAGGCGAGCAGCTACGATCGTTACTGGTAGGTTCGACCAATGCGCGAATGTCACAGAAATGATCCGCGAACACGAAAGGGAATCGCTGGAGGAAAGACGACGTTCTTTACGAGAAATTCTGTAGAGGAAATTTAGAGGGCCGAAATCTGAAGCTGACTGCAGGACGATCTTGCTGCCGCCTACTTACATTTCGCATAAAAAAGATCACAAAGACTAGATAAGAGAAATTAAGGCTCGTATAGAGTTATATACACACTAGCTCATATGCCCGTGCTTCGCAACGTTTGTGAAAGAGGGGCCTGTATATATCATGGTTTTTAGGGTTCCGGACCTAGGTCAGCAAAATCAGAATCCTTGTTGGATCCAAATGTTCAAATGTTTGTAGAGCTTATGGGACTTAACTACAGGGTCGTCAGTCCCTAAACTTACAAACTACTTATGAACTAGCTACTACTAAGGACGGCAAAAAAACCATGCCCGAGGGGGGATTCGAACACCCGACCGTAGTGGCCGTGCAGACCGTCACTGGCGCGCCTTAGTCCCCTCAGCCACCGCGGCCGGTTGTTGGATCCCTCTGTCAATAAACTCAGTTGTAATATCCAAGATGTTAAATTTAAGTAGAAGTCATTGTCGAAAACGATGAATGTTCATAAAGTTTTTCATACAAAAAGTAAAATTAATTAAACTCTGTACTCTGGAGCGATGTAAATTCAATGTTAGGTTGTGTTCATAAAGTTAAGACTGCGGTGTGTAATTGTCTGTTTGGCATAAATTTCTGAAAACACTTCTGTCGTTGAGTAATAATAACAGTGCCATGTATTGATTCTATGGTGTAGTACAAAACTGATATCTCTCACAGTAAGTGTATGCTGAAGTATTAGTACGTTACAGTATAGCATTAGGTACAATGTAGTTATTCTGTATGCAGTGCTCTCTATTATCGACACCACGACGAATGCTGTAAGTCTGGTAATTCATCAACAGAGTAGTTCATGTCTGTTTAAATAAGACGTCATGGTGGTGTCAATGTGAGATAAAGTAAGTCTGAAGGAATGGCGTCAGCTGATCGTCTGTATAGAACTTTCATTAAATATAGTATTTCCAGCTAAACAATTATGAAGGTAGTGAGGTTTCTGATGAGTTTGTCGCTCGCGTGTGTATATTATCTCTAGTGGCAGGCAGAGAGCAGAAATATCTCTGGAGTGAGCATTCAGCTGCGTAGAAAAGATACCGTGTTGTCAATATTAAGGTGGAAATGTCTCATCATATTGGGAAAAATCTACTAATCGCTGACTTTATCTTGATCCCTTTTTGTTCGGTTAAGACGCTATGTGTAAATGGCCCTTTTAGCGACGCTTCCTCTACTTCATTTTTGCTTCTGTGACACATTTATTTAGACATTATTTCATGTTATGCAGTTGTTCTGCGAAAAGGAGGTGGGGCTTCTTTGCAGGCAATGCGGTACAAACCAATCGTAATAGCAGGTAAATGTGGGGAAAGAGTGGATTTGTCTCAATCTCACGTGGTAATTCCAGCTTAATTTTGAGAAGATGCACAGAACGCAATGCTCACTCCATATACTCCGCTCCATATACTATATATACAATTTAGCGGTTATACCCAACAAAAGTTGCTCTTTTTTCTTTCCATGACACTGCAAAGCATATGGGATACAGCTAGGAAGAAAAAAAAATTTTTTGTGCAGTGGCAGCGGTTTAGTTTCCTATCGTTGACGACGAACTATTCGCTTTAGGAGGATGATTAATTTACTGACCAGAACAGAATAAATCATTTATTTCATCGTGAACATAAAGAATTATTCCCCTCATTCTACGTGACTGATTTTTCAAGAAGGATTCAACGGCCGTTGCCAACGTCAATACACTACACCGCTGCCGTAAGGAAAATCGTAAATCGTAGCCATTGTTTCAATGCATTACACCTTTGTTATGAGCATCGTCATCTATTAGTTATTTGGTATACTATGTAAGTAACAGCGCCTCTATCGGATCTTTGCTATACTACGTTACAGTTCAAGCTTAGCATACATCAGAAACTACAAATTACTATATATTTTCTTCCCCTGATCCGATTTTGATGAAATGAAGCTAATGTTGCCCAAGGTACTCACAGTTGACCTATGAATCCCCATGAAAGTTCGTATAGTACTCTTGGAGATTTTCTGTACTAAACCATACTTATAAGCACGGTATACACAAAAACTTCAAATTACGGTTTACTTTCCCACCTTTACCCAAACAATCCGAGCGTAAGCTCCGCCTCTAATGACCACGTTGTCGATGGGGTGTTAAAAGCTAATACTCATTCCTTTCTTGACTATGACCAATGTTTTTTGTGACTTGTCCACGATACAATATGAATATTTTCTGTGGAAAGCCCATGCCAGAGCAAGCGATTAAAGGCTGTCCGTGTGAGAAACATGGATATTTCAAATACACTCCACAGTATTGAGTAGATTCCTGTAATTTATTAATCATAATAGAAATTGCAAGTCCCACTGCAAACCGCAGTCTCTTAAAGGTAAAGCCCATATCTGTCGGAAATAATGGGTATTCGTCGGATGTACTCTGTTTCGTTCTCATCCTTTACTTGTAGCTCTATAGATATGTATTGCTTCTTCCTACAGCGGTGTGCGCTTCACAGTTCAAGTTGTTTAAAGGTTTTCAATAGCACTGTCATCTTTCAGGAATTTTCTTAAGCTCACTGGAATACAGGAGTGTCTTAGCAGTAAATAAGTAATGTGATAAAACGTGATGCCTGATATGAAAAGTTTTTACCCATCGCAGTATATATGATCTCATATTTACTGAGTTATATGTTGTACAATGGTATAATTTTTCAGGTATATATTTGTGGTGTCGCACAAGTACAAAGTGCGCGCCACCTACTTTCGCCGCGCGCCGCCATGCACGCACGGCGCGGCGTTCTTACGACGACAGCCACGAGCGCCCTCTGCTGCAACCCCGCTCGTGGCCACCACGGAAAGACATCGTTCACTTGGGACTGAGATAGCAACCAGTTAGGACCTTCGTAATCAGATAGGCACCAGTGAAGACTTGGCTATCAGATAGGCACTAGGCAGGACTCTAGCTCAACTATGTATCAACATTCTGCAGTACTATGTAAAAGTTAAGTATTGTATAAATTTTGTGCAATATATATCTCGTTCTAATTTACTCTAGTGTTTCTAGTTTCTGGCTGCTCCCCTCCGTACCTGCACCAGCGTGCTATCTTTATTCCTGTGTCAGTCTCATTCCACTCGGCCACCGACACCTACGACGGAACCGAGACACAAAAGCGGCGACGAGGCTGGGACACAAAAATATTCATATGTATAAGTGCTGTATATCTTAAAAATCTATTGCGAATATAATTAGTAGTAAAGAAGTTATAGATTAAAACTTGGTGCATGATGGAGCGGTTTTCCATGAACGTGACTGTTTATGTGCTCGTATCTCATGAACTACGTGTCGTACTGTGATACAATTTAGAAGGTAAATTGAACTATATGTGTGTACACCGTTTGTAAAATTTCTTGCAGGTACAATATGTAGTGTCGAAATTATAAATTTGAACTTTGTACCGAATGCCGTAGTTTTACTCCGCGAACAGCGGAAAAATAGTAAGCCAGAAAGTTTTCTTCCTTTCATAATTTTGCTATGGTTGTCAGCGAGAAAAAGTTTCCCAAAGGTTTGAAATTATGTTTAAAGTTTTTCCGCCTAACATTTCGATGAGCTGGTTGTTTATCTCAGCTGGTAGCTTATCAGTGGCAACAATAGTTTTACTAGTTTGTTGCTAGTCGCTAAGTGCTCTCCTTCTCAAATAGTGGACTGATAAAGTCACAGTAACACATGCCGCATATGACGTCATATCTCCTGAACTAGCGGTTCTATCGCAAAATCGTTTCTTAACTGACGTCTACTACCTATAAACTACATTCCTGCTAAATTTCAGCTTCATAGGTCAGTGAGTGAGTGGGTGTATGAATGAGTTACCTTTCGCTTTTATATAAATAGAGATTCAGTTTTCCCTCGTTCTATTTGGGAGTGGATTAGTAAAGAGAGTGTGTAATGGTGGTACAGTGTACCCTCCGCCACGCACCTTGCGGTGGATTGCGGAGTATATATGTAGATGTAGAAGAAAGAAGGAGGAGTAGTGTTTAACGTCCGGTCTACAGCGTGGCCATTAGAAAATGTTCAAATGTTTGTAAACCTATTGGACCAAACTGCTATGGTCATCAGTCCCTAGACTTACAAACTACTTAAACTGACTTTAAACCAAACTAAGGACAACACGCACACACATGCCCCAGGGAGGACTGGAACCTCCGATGGCGAACATCCGCGCGCTCCGCGGCGAGGCGCATTATAAAGCTTGGCCACTCCACCGCGGCGGTGGTCATTGCAGGCGGATCACGCACTCTGATTGATTTGTGCTAAGGATGTGGATGAAATAGGCTGTGCCGTTTGAAAGGCACCACGCTCGCCTTTACTCCGAGCGATTTAGAGAAACCACGAAAACTGTAATCAGGATGGCAGGAGGCGGGTTTGAATGGCCGCGTTGTCCTCAGTGTGTTACCACTGCGCCACCTCGCTCGGTCCAAAAAGTTTACTTAAGTATCTGGAATGAATGGAGGTACATTGTAACCCAGAGCCGATTGAAAGCTATGATGTATACATACATTGTTTTTTAATTTGCTCATGTTATTAAACAGATATACTTGAAAATCATTTATCTGAGAGAAATAGTACAATGCTACCTAACAAAGATAGGTTGAATGTTGTATATCTACGGAATGGGCTGTGGTTAGCAAGGATGTAGACAAGGTCTACAACTGAAAGAAGCGATTAGTTCATATATACTTTTATGTTGTGCTTGTTGTTGTACAATTCTGATGATACAGTTCTGTTATGCTTCACTTCTTCATCAGTCAATAGTAATGATCCGTTTTGTGCTAACGTAGACTGCTGGCTCGCTGTAGACGGATCTCCTGGAACTGTAGCACTCTTAGCTATGCTTCGTACTGACTTATGTACTGACTGGTACTGACTTCTACTCACTGTCGTGGCTGTGATGCGCTGGTATGTCTTGGCGAGCGTCCTTCTCCAATTGGCCGACGCGCGAAGCATGTTCAAATGTTTGTTAAGCTTAAGGGACTTAACTACGGGGTCATCAGTCCATAAACTTACAAACAACTTATGAACTAGCTAATACTACAGACGGCACAAATATCCATGCCCGAGGGGGGATTCGAACCCCCGACCGTAGTGGCCGTGCAGACCGTGACTGGAGCGCCTCAGTCCCCTCGACCACCGCGGCCGGAATATTTGAAATTACTTGGGTAGTAGTTTACTTCGTATTAAGCAACTACGTAGTTGAAGATATGGATGTAGTCCAAGAGATTTTCGAAAGAAACCGGAGGAACATAACGTTTGATATACAAATGTTTGACCACATTTATAAGAATTTTTTTCTGAAAACGATGTAGAGAAAGTATCGTATTTTTTTACATAACAGAATTTCATATCATGTATTACCCAAGTGTATAATTTTCAGAGAAAAAATTGTAAAAACGCTTGTTGTTGTTTCTGGGTTAGAGGGGCGCTCAAAAGTGAGGTTACCAGCGCCCATACAGAACTCTCATGAGCGAATGTAAGTAAAACACATTAAAGCCTAGATTTGAAGTAAAGCGGGAGCTCAATGAAAACCGCACCAGTTCTCCCATCACATCTACCCACAAAGACACGCATATTTAAAACTTTCCTCAATCATGTAGCTTCATCGACATGTTCGCCCTATCTAAAACTGATCAGTAAAACTAAGAACACCAACACACATTCATAGGTGGAAGTGATTGGCTGACCAATATTAAAAAAGACGGAAGAACCAGTCAACCTGATCACATTTTAAAATGTTGCCCTAAAATTTTGGGGAGTAAGTGTGAGGATTCACAATAGTCTAAAAGGTGTACCACAGTCATTTGATCATCGGTTAAAATAGAAACATATCACTTGGCAGACGAACTGCCACCCTTTGATTTGAAATACAACACATTCAACTAAAATGTGATGCACTGTTAACTGTACATCAGTATCTAATGCCCTCTTGCACTCAGCCTTCAGTTCTTCAGGAATTTCTAGGAGGTCTCTATGTAACCTCTTACCTCTGGGTATAACTACCAATCACCCCAAACACGATAAAACCGCGTCCAAAGCGAATGTAAGGGCACACCCCATGGTTGGAATTTTTGATTTGACTATTTGACCGTGTGTTTACATAAGAATAAGACAATCTTGATTTGTATCGGACTTTGGACAGACTATTTGCTAAACGTGGACAAAAGATGTGTACAAGAATTAATCAGTTTACTGGATGATATTTATACAGTCGCCAGCCTGATTAGGCAATAAAATGTTCAAACTGTTATTCATAAGCTGATTCCAATCTGTTGTAAATATTACTTTAAAACAACTGGGTACAAGTTGAAAGGTTTAGGTTATGGTCCAATAAAAAACACTACAATCTCTATGGAAATAAATATGTAAGACAATTACAATTCTAATTCTAAAAGTACATAACCTTGTCAGATATCCCGTGCTGCGGACTAGTAGTTGCGTGATTGCACAACTAGAGGAGAATCGTCGTCAATAGTGGCTGTTGATGTGTGGCACTGTATTTTCTTTTTGACGATGAATAAATTTACATTGTGGCCATAATTCCATGCCATGATACAATATATAGTCAACAATCATCCAAAGCAATTTTTGGAAACTCTTGTTACAATTCCATGCCTCAGATTTGCTGCCTCGCTTACGTCTTGCCACATATGTGCTCACTCACTGGCTGTCTACTCCGACTCTCTCGCTACGCCACACTGTCCGTATTCCTGCCTCTTTCATACGCGCCGAAACTTGGCACCTTCCACGTCAGCAATGGGGAAGTACCAATGGTTTTACATTACACATATCTTATTACATGCATGCGTTTGGGCCAGACTACAATCTTCTCATATTTATAACAACAAATATTACCATCAAAATACTGTACAATCAAAATACACAAAATTCATATTTAACTTTAGAAACACTCCAAATAAGATAACATACATACCACATTTAACGAAAATAATTAAAGATGAATACCTAAAATTGTATGCAGCGATTACAGCAAAACAAACATTTAATATTAAATGGTTCGAAAAAATTATTGAGTATATACATTAATGTTGCACCTACACGTGACAACTCTTTTGGTGCGATTGAGAATGAAGTCTCGCTGCTTGTTGAGAGCTAGATGTTGCTATTAGCAGAATCCCATTGCGCAAATGATTAAATGATTTAATTGAGTCAGCAATGCCTTACAAACCCTTTTGAATATCGAATGGCGAAATGTTCTCGAAATTTTCCTTCTTACGACTAAAATCACATTCTGATTACCGGCATGCGTTCTGTTACTGTAACTGCCAAATTTTTTGGACACTCCTTAGTCGGGAGGACTGGAAACCCGAGCCCTTTCTGGTGGTTGTGTGTTGGTGTCCACTAGTGGTACACTCATACCACTATGAGGTGTAAACGAAAACGCCGAAGGATCAATGCTGGTCCCAAGAGCAGCTAGGAAACAACAGGTCAGCCGTGACAGAGCTCGTCATGCATTTTACAGAGGTTATTTTCTTTCCTCGCGACCCGGGCAGTCAAGCCAAAATCCCCTTTCACTGAGACGGCGTACCGTGGTCGCTGAAGCGTGCCCAGAGGTTACGGTGTCAGGCGACTGGTGGCGCTTACCAGTCCTGAGCTCAGGGTCCCAGGGTTCGCCAAGCCCTTACTCATCAAGTTAATGCCGGGCTCCGTGAGGAATGTAAAAACACTGTGGGATTCACTTTTCTGACAGGAGATGAACAAAAGGTGAAACAGTAATCTACCAGCTGGTGTTATGAGCCGGTATATTACAAAAATAAGTACATTCAGTTCAGAAATCCATCACTAATAATGAAAAGGATGAAATTTTCTTAGTGTAATTCTCGAAGTTTGAGTTTCGACAGTCTTCGCATATTTTATGTAATTACCTTTCTGCGAATTAAAGGATGCTGTACAATTAGAACCTTAGTATTTTTCTTTTATTTACAAGATTAATCATATTTGGTATTTGATGTGTATAAAATATGCACACTCATCATCTTCAAAGAGTTGCACGTAAATAAGAGTGTTGTAAAGACAGGATCTGGGATGGGAATCATTACAACAACGGCGCTTATCGCTGCGGCGTGGGCTACTTGCGAAACTCCAATCGCCAACATTCTCCTCCGAATACGAAAATATATTGTTGACTCCCACTTACATAGGTAGAAATGATCATCAGAATAAAACAAGAGAAATCAGAGCTCGAACAGAGAGATTCAGGTGTTCTTTCTTCCCGCGCGCTATTCGAGAATGGAATGGGAGATAAATAGTATAATTGTGGTTCGATGAACCCTCTGCCAGGCACTTAAATGTGATTTGCAGAGTATCCCATGTAGATGTAGATGTAGATGTAGAAGTTATTTATATGGTAAACCCAAGTAAAACAGAGTACATGTTTGGTAATATGTTTTGTAAAATATGATACAGAAATTGTAAATAATCGCGAAAACATAAAAGAATTATATAAAGGAGTGAGTAATAATTTTAAGACAAGGAAATTTGTTTCTCTTGGTAATGATGATTGAATATTCTTGACGCGGAATGACGTTTCATATTATCAGTATAAATGAATGGTATCGTTTCTTTGACCAGTTATTGTACTGTGGGTATAGGCTTATGAGTTGCCCAATAAAAACATCTCAGTTACAGACAGGCATTATTAGGGAATTATTGTGCAAAAACACGGTACGTAACGACTGTATCTAATAGTCTGCCAGTAGTTAAAAGATTCAGGCCTGCGCCCTTGGAATTCATAAGGCCTCCTCAGTGGTACGCAGTCGAGAGCCAAGAGCTAAAAAGTGTGAGGCTTTCACTGTGAAAAATGTTGACAGTAGGGAGAGGACAAAGTGATGTGCATATACCCAGAGCGTCTTCTTCATCCGCTTGCAAATATATGGGCGGCTATCTCTATGGAGGCGCACATTTGTGCTGTTGGAAGAGTCACCCGACAGACCTACTCTGTCACTGCAGACTGTCTTCCATCTTCCCAGACGTCCTTCGCCAAGCCCACCACTCCTTTTCCTCCTAAAATCTCTGGTGTCATGATGTAATAATAACTTGAAATCCATTCTCTTAGGATACCGGTATTCGGTTTTTGTCTGTGTTCTGGTTTCCTAATTCCCCTTTCACAGCGCAGACTGACAGGGTACTGTGACTCTTTCAGAGAAGGAAAACCTACTCTCTCTCCTGATATACCGATTCAGTCGATGGTTAATCGGCAGAAGTATTGTAAGAACTGGTGCTATCTGTATTTTACAGAACAGAAATTCTGGGTCTTCCAAATAGGTTTGAAAATGCCTATGGCATCGACGTTAGTTCCAACATAAGTTCAGTCATATCCTTGTGTTTAAGAATCTAGTACCCATCAGACTTCAGTAACACTGGTAAATGACATGGCCAAAATATTTTTGTCTTTGTGTCCACACGAGGACTAAGGGTATGAAAGAAATAACATACGAAAAGCATGAAAGGCTCCTGCTCCAAATTATATCAGTAATCCAAACACCAAGTTCAGATATAAAACAAATACAATACTGGAATGACATTTCTGGTAGATTACTTTTTTAATATTTTGCTCATCTCCTGTCAGGAAAGTAAATCACACAGTTTTTTTTACAATGTATCCTTGTCTGAAAATTATCTAATTGTGTAATATACGATATCAAATTTTTGTTAAGTAAAATTATGTGATAAGTTGTTATCAGTATCTTTTTCAGAATAACGTTTCAGTAACGACGTTGAGAAAAATGTGTTTGAAGAAAGAGGGCTGAGCGAAACGGTTTTACAGCATCTCGAAAAAATGTTCATATGTTTGTATAGCTTATGGGACTTAACTACGGGGTCATCAGTCCCTAAACTTACAAACTGCTTATGAACTAACTTATACTAAAGACAGCACAAACATCCATGCCCGAGGGAGGATTCGAACCTCCGACGCGGGAGGCCGCGCGATCAGCAACCTGGCGCTCCAGACCGCTCGGCTACTCCCGCGCGGCACAGCATCTCGGCATGGAGATAAGGAAACAGATAAGGAATATATAGTGTAGGAGGGGTGGTGTGTTAGGGGATAGCGAAGTACAATAAAAAATAAAGAAATCATGTAATGGAAGAACCAATTTCTGATACATAATTTATTAACAATAAGTACACATATGAACTTTACTTTGTGAAGAAAAGATATTAATGATGTGGATGCATTTGTTTTTCGTTTAAAATATTTTCCATACATAGACCAACGTTAGAAACACACAAAAGCAAATCGTTTTTTAGTAATAGACGATTCCAGTTATAGTTTTTAGCATAACTACAGGTGGCTGGGTAGCGGAGTGGGGAAGCGTCAACTACAAATAAAGAGGAAGCGACTTTGATTCTGGCTCAATCCTACGACTTTTGTCTGTCGCTGTTCACTTTTTCACTACTGGCAGGTTTTATTAAGGGTAAAAATGCTTAATTTCATACCATCTGCAACGGGAGGTATTGATATTTTTTTACTTTGTAGACATTAAAATCTTTTCACCGTGATATGGAGTTGCGAAAGAGATTGATATTTTGAGTTCTGATAAGACAAATTTCTTATATTTATTTCGGAGAGCAAGCCAAAACGTTTTAAAATCTTCAGGTCTAAATTTATGTTGTAGCGTTTTTCCGGCTAACATTGCGATGAGCTGGTTGTTTATCTCAGCTGGTAGCTTATCAGTGGCAACAATAGTTTTACTGAATGGATTCAATACCTAACTAATCAATAAACAATTTTTATCTTCAGAGAATTTTTCTGTCAACTGAAATCTTAGCTCCCGCAAATGCATCTTCTTTCAATTCTAACTGTGGTGAATAATATTGTTTTGATCATTCAAGTACTTCTCATTATAATCCGAAGTGAGTAAAAACATATCCGAATTTTTGCTCTGAACGCGAAGAATTAAGAAATCAAGCTTCTTAATGAAAGCATTTACTGTGTGGTTGACATTAGTAAAATTTTGTTATAAACGTCCCTGTAAATTCAGATTCAAGAGGTTTAAATGTGAAACTACACCAGTTAAGTAAGCTAACAATAGCATAAACCAATTAGGTTGTATTAACAATGAGAATGTCGTTTGTTTATACTGGAAAAATAATATTAGTTTTAGTTTATCTCACAGTTCAAGTACCCGGGTAATCACTTTCCCTCCGGAATTTAATGTAGCCCGCTCATTGTCCATGCTCTCTTACAATGTCCGAAAGAATATATAATAATAGAAGATTGTTCATATCTTAAGAGCTACAATTTTATTTCACAATATATTCCAAGGTTCTGTTTTTTATAAGCTGGATGTTTACTTTTCAAGTATCTAACTAATATTTATAGCCTGAGGCTTTCATAACAAAACGTGAAAGCAAAGAACACAGTGTACATTCCGTCCAATGAGGTGTAATATTTTCTTCTATTTTGTACAATAAATTTGGAAGTAAGATTTACAGTTTAGTTGTTGTTTTTTTAAGATTATGGCACTTAACTGCGGGGTCATCAGTCCCTAAACTTACACACTACTTATAAGATAACTTATACTAAAGACAGCACAAACATCCCCCACGGGGAATGGCCTCGCGCATCGTAGCAAAGCGCCTCAATGGACTCGGCCACTTCTCCGCGGGCACAGTTTAGTGTACAGTAAAATAAAAGCATCCAATGTACACGTTGAATATGAAACTTAACTGAAATTGTCCAATCGATCGCGCCTCTTTTATACTGGTGACAGCAAGACATGTTTAAACGTGTCGATATGCATGTTTAAACATGCTCTCAGCGCGAGTATTGTAGTAACAGTCGAAATTACGCAGAGTGTGTAAACGTCAAGTTGGAACTTGTCAATTACTCCCACTGCGAGCAAGTGGGAGAATGTACTGGCGTAATGCAATAACAATGAGTGACGTTTTGTGAATATGAATTCGGTGAAAATTGCCTGGTTGGCCAAGACGGCCAAGGTAACTTTCCACGAGGACTGGAGAATTCAAATTCGAGTTCGGGTCGGAACATATTTTGAACTGCGCTGTTGAATTTAATTCACCGCCCTGTAACAGTTACATAACGCTGTAAAGCTCTATTTCATTCGATACTTCTGTGTTGTTACTTGTGTGTGGTACAAGATAATTAAAGTAACATGGCAGTGTGAAAAATCAGTTTATTTTTAACATGTAGGGACGCATTCTTAAGTAACAGTGTTGAGTTTTTTTCTAGAGTAGGGTGACCAAACGTCCCGGAAAACCGGGATTGTCCCGGTGTTCATCCCTGTGTTCCGGTGTCCCTAAAATTTGTTTCGGGACGCTCAAAAGTCCCGGAATTCCGTTTTTAAATACATATCGTGAAACTTTCTCAAATTTTTGGGATTTCGCTATATTAAAGGAAATACAACACAAGAAATTAATGTATTTTACCTTATTTGTCTAAACCCTACATTTTCCCATACTAGTAATCACAGTGTCAGTATTGATACACTCAGGCGATAATTTACTTTGAGCGGTACTTTCGCCAACAAGTAGTAAGTTGTATTATGGTAACAGAGCTATGGTAACAGAGCTATGGAACCGCCCGATTGTCGCGCGACTTACTCACACATTCATTGTCAGAACAGTGTAGTAGTTGATGTTTTGTTAGACAAACTGCAATAGTTTCTTCTCATATTAGTGGTATTATTGCTGCAGTACTGTGAACCGCAATGCCGAAACGTGCCTGCAAGTTCAGTTACTGTTATTCCAAGGAATGGAATTTCATTAAGAAAGGTTGTTTTGATTACCCAATGTTCCAAATGTTTGTATAGCTTATGGGACTTAACTACGGGGTCATCAGTCCCTAAACTTACAAACTACTTATGAACTAACTAACACTAAGGACGGCACAAATATCCATGCCCGAGGGGGGATTCGAACCCCCGACCGTAGTGGCCGTGCGGACCGTGACTAGAGCGCCTCAGTCCCTTCGGCCACCGCGGCCGGCGTTTTGATTACGAAGCGGAGTGTTCCGTATGTAACTGTTTTATTACTGTAAGTCATGGTGGACGTTCTGACATAGTTGATTACATGAGATCAAAGAAACACATTAACAGATACAATGCACCGAGCTGTAGTAAAACTCTACAAAATTATTTTGTGAAACATCAGTCAAGTGAAGAGACAAAAGTTGGAGCAGCCGAGCTTACACTTGCCTACCACACGGCAAAACATCACCGCCGGCCGCGGTGGCCGAGGGGACTGAGGCGCTTCAGTCACGGTCTGCACGGCCACTACGGTCGGGGGTTCGAATGGCCCCTCGGTCATGGATATTTGTGCCGTCCTAGTTCGTAAGTAGTTCATAAGTAGTTCATAAGTAGTTTGTAAGTTTAGGGACTGATAACCCAGTAGTTAAGTCCCATAGACTTTACAAACATTTGAACATTTTTTTTAAAACATCACCAAACTTTTAGATCTAGTGATTTTACTAATAAGCTTAACAGTATTATGTTTGATGATTCTTCCATTGCAAAAAAGTTTTGTTCAGCAAGATCTTTTTGTGTCCCAGCCTCGTCGCCGCTTTTGAGTCTCGTTTCCGTCGTAGGTGTCGGTGGCCGAGTAGAAAGACCGACACAGGAATAAAGGATGCACGCTTGTGCAGGTAGGAGGTGACTAGCCAGTGGGACAGCAGAAACTAGAAACACTAGAGTAAATTAGAACGAGATATATATTTCTTAGAGACTTAGTAATACTTAACTTTTACATAGCTCAGTACTGCAGAATGCTGATACATAGTTGAGCTAGAGGCCTGCCTAGTGCCAATCTGATTCCGAAGTGTTAGCTGGTTCCTATCTCAGTCCCAAGTGAACGATGTCGTTCAGTGGTGGCCACGAGCGGAGTTGTAGCAGAGCGCGCGCGTGGCTGACGCCGTAAGAACGCCGCACCGTGCGTGCATGGCGGCACGCGGCGAAAGTAGGTGGCGCGCACTTTAGACTTGTGCGACACCACAGATCTAAAGTGTCAGCCTTAGTGAAAGGAGTTATTGCTCCCCAGAGTGTAAAGGAAATCCTTGAATACATCAAAAAGTCTTCTCTCTATGGGATATCCACTGATGCCAGCAATCATAAGGCCACTAAAATATTTCAATTTGTTGTTCATTTCTTCGATATTAATCATGGAATTCAGAACAAACTTTTGAAAGTGAGTTCCCTACCTAATAAAACATCTGACGAAATTTCGAGATTTTGTATGGATACTATCGAAATATTTGATCTTGAGAAAAATAAATGTGTGGCATTTTGTAGAGACAACACCAACACAAACTTTGGTGGTTTAAAAAGACAAGGAAAATGCACGTATTTACCAAATTAAAGGCAACATTGCATGAAAACATGGAAGGCATAGGGTGCCCTGCACATGTTTTACACAATATCTGCTGACAGTTTAAGCTGTGATGTTGAAACTATCGTCATGAAGGTATACTCACACTTTTACATATATAGGGTAAGGTGGTACAATTCCGATCATTTCGGACAAATGTTGGTGGTACTGGAAACATGTTGAGAAAAGAGATCATTTTAACTATGGCACTTGTTCTTGGATGTTTAACGACTATGTTACATAATTACTAGACCATTACAAATGTTGGTATAAACACAAAAAAATGTTACAGAAGTGTGAAAAATCGATCGAAAATGTACCACACTAGTTATAATTATGATCACTTCCTCGTAAAATTTTGATCACTGGCTTCTTCCACATAAAAAGCACTTTTTCCCTTGGGCACCAACGCATACTTCTTAGGTAACAAACATTGCATAATATAGAATTTGCAATCGCTTGGAAACTAGATAATTTATAAGAGCGCGTTCGACGATGTTGCTCCACGTACCTCTTAACAGGAAAAAAATTATATCTCCGTATCGCAAAGTGGTGTATTCTTGGAAAAGACAGGAGGAGCTGTAGAAACCTGCTACGCTACAACGCCACACAAAGGCATGCGCTACCAACACTACGAGACCGACAAATTATGTTGATCGGTATTGTACCTATATCGAATTTGTACCACCTTACCCTACTGTTAGAACAGTCGTTCTGTGATAATGTGGGAACTGAATATATGAATGTAATGTGTCACTCGAAAACTCGCTGGTTATCACTGTTTCCAGCAGTTGAAAGAGTAATCCGCCTGTTTGAACCGTTAAAAGATTTTTTCCTAAATGAAGACAAAGCCCCCAAAATATTGGTTGTTTTTCAGTAACCCTTTAAGTGAAGCGTACTTATGGTTCATTCACGGTCAGCTTAGCACTTTGCAGCATGGGATAAAGGAAATTGAGGGAAGTACGAAAAGTGTAATAGAGGTAAATGATGTTGTGAAAAATAATCTGGTAACTGTTACTAAGAGGAGAGAACAGCAGTTCATTAAAAGAAATCTCTATCCTTAAAAGAGCAGAAGTATCAGAAGCAGCGGAAAGGAGTTTTAGAGAAGACGTTAACAAGTTCTATGACTGACACTTGTGTAGAATATCTCAGCAAGTGGGGCGTCTCATATTTACCCTCTTCGCCGGTGTTTGATTGGATGTTACTGAAGAGAGTGCCAAAATGGGAAAGTGTTGAAGAGACAGTTTCTTATTTGAAGAGTAAAGACATTGAAATCGATGATTCCATTCTCTTTGATCAGTTCGGATAATGACAAGTTTTGTTGAAGAAAGTCTTCACAAGGGGAATGATGAAAAAAAAAAAAAAAAACAAAAAAAAACAAAAAAACAAAAAAACATTGGAATGTTATGAGAAGTGGGTGCGTTTTTTTAAAAGCTGTGACTGTCTTCAGCATTACTCTAAGTTGGTAATGACTGCAAGGTATTTATTTGCAATCCCAGTCCATAATGCCAATGCGAAAAGAATATTTTCGTTCATGAATATCCAGTGGACTGATGAAACAAACAGAATGGAGGTGGACTCTCTTGAAGCAATCCTGCAGATCCTGTACAACTACAAAATGGATTGTGCCGAGTTTTATCACTGTGTCTCAAAGAACAAAGACATGATCAAGAAGGCTGGAGGCAGTGAAAAATACCCTTTTCTCCAAGGACAGTCAATTCCATCTACAAGTGCTCAGTAAATATTAAAGCTCAGCGTTCATTCGTGCAGGGGGTGTCAGCAATGGCGAACGTTTTCAAGAAAGTCGTCCTATTGCCTATCGCTGTATCATTTTTGACCACTAAATATAAGGGAGGCAAGTTTAATTGAAAATGTTTTCAATGGCGCCCTCTAAGCATCCCATGAACTGTTTTATGTCTTTTCTGAGAGGCAACATGCTAGTACACAGTTAGAAGAAAACCACGTGACTTCACCGCAGTGCCTATCTCCATCGCAGAGGTGATAAAATGATGGGTAACATTAGTAAGAGGCGTTGTAACGATATTCCTATTGTGTAACACGCCTACAAGTTGCTGGGTAGAACTGTGATGAAATTTAATGGCATTTTTAGAGTTCAATGAAATTCTAAACTTTGACGTTTCTCTTGCAAGGGGCTAAGCATTTATGTTCGAACCGACGCGGAGATCGAGGATGAAGTCGCAAGGTGCAAAACATTTTCACCAGTACAAATGACGATTGTACTGACTTTCGAACCAATTTTAAAACTTCTGTATCGCAATGGGAGACACGATGTTTCAAAATAGTGAAACTTTAATTTCGTTGCGCAGTGTGAATGTACATGCTGTCCCATTAGATTATCCATGACGAGAGTTCTGTTGTGATATCTTGCCTCGCTTAGGAAATGCAAGTTCAGGCTGTTAGTTCTTAAGTACCTCTCACTGAAGTCGAAACGCACGTGTAGCAGGAACGAGGCCTACGAGAAAGACTGGCCGCGGCGCGCATGTCATATCACGTGATCAAGTGAGGCCTGTGCCGGCGTGATCGCTAGCGGATTGGCTAGCCGCTATGAGACAGTGGGCTGTGCCCCTGCGGCCGGCCAATCCGCTAGCGATCACGCCGGCACAGGCCTCACTTGATCGCGTGATATGTCGTGCGCGCCGCGGCCTGTCTTTCTCGTAGGCCTCGAGCAGGAAGTGGTGACGTCACAGCGTGGAATTCCACGTTCCATTACCCTGAGAAGCTTGGACTGAAGTATCTGGCATGTTAGATTTTTGCTTCGTGGAGTGGACCGTGGCCAATGAGAAGCGACTTGGTTTTCACGTGACAAGCAGAACTTTTGAGTAGCCATATTGCAAACGGAACTCCGTATATCGTGCCTTCTTTAATTGTAGCGTACGGTGTATCAATGTAATATTTTTAAAGTGTCATAAAATTGAGGAACTTTTGAAAACGCGTAATTTAAGATATAATTTTTTAGAATAAATTACCGAAAACTAAATTTTTATAGTTTTATAGGTTTTCGTTTTTAACATGTATCACTGTTATAATTTGTATATCATGAAAGAATATAAAAGGATCATCTTTGTGACACTATGTCATAGATAAATAAGATATTACGACATATTTTAGGAGCGTAGTATACGTTAAAACATGGAAGATGAAAACTGTGTATAAATAGTGTAGTTGTTAGCGTCGCAAGCTGCGGATGGGACATTGTAAACGCTGCGGTTCGCGTGTGTATAGTCCTAAAAAAGATTTATTTTTTCCTTTTTTGTCTCCTTAATGTTCCTGGTTCTTTCTTGTAAAATTTAATTATAAAATCCGACAGCTGCGGTGGAGTAGCCGAGCGGTCTAAAGCGTCTCGCTGCGGAGCGCACGGTTGCTCGCCATGGAGGTTCGAGTCCTCCCTGGGGCATGGGTGTGTGTGTTGTCCTTAGATTAGTTTACCTAGGTTTAAGTAGTTTGTAAGCTACGGACTGATTACCACGCAGTTTGGTCCGATAGATTTACAAACAAACAAAAATCCGACATTCTTAGTTATTTCTTTTTAAAACGACGTCTTAGCGCGGTGGCTAGCGTCACGAGCTGTGGAGGAAAAGGGATGTAATTAATAGGTTTGCATCTACTCTCTCCCAGATATTATAAACGATTTGGTTTAAATACGGCTGTTCTTTGTTAATTCAATACAATTATAGTATCCGGTATTAGACGTTATTTATTTGAAACAAGCACGAACTCATTCCACGAGAGAATTTGTTAGCCGGCCGCGGTGGCCGAGGGTACTGAGGCGCTCCAGTCACGGTCTGCACGGCCACTACGGTCGGGGGTTCGAATCCCCCCTCGGGCATGGATATTTGTGCCGTCCTAGTTCGTAAGTAGTTCATAAGTAGTTTGTAAGTTTAGGGACTGATGACCCCGTAGTTAAGTCCCATAAGCTTTACAAACATTTAAACATTTTTTTTAAATTTGTTATGTTTCAAGACAGTACCCTACGTCACTCCGTTTTTCCCAAATTGTTTCAGTTCTGTTGCATTTCAGTACAGTGTTGGAATAGGTCAGTTTCACAGTGCAAAGAGAAAATGGCTATCGTGTGCTCACGGAAGCAGATGCAGTAAAGGAGGAACAGTGTTCACGTACAATACTAAAAAAAATTATCACATTGAACATTGTCAAGCTGAGGTCTTGTACCGCGTGTATGAACAAGAGAAACGTATCAGGCAGGATCTATTATCTGAAGAAATGCCAAAGTAAACATCTGAATATGCAGAATACGTAAAATGTGGGAAATGGGAATATAAGAGAGCAAGAGAAGTGGAGCTTGTGCTCCGTTGATTTTTTTAATGATTTCTTTGGCGTCGGGGGTTTGAATCCCCCCTCGGGCATGGATATTTGTGCCGTCCTAGTTCGTAAGTAGTTCATAAGTAGTTTGTAAGTTTAGGGACTGATGACCCCGTAGTTAAGTCCCATAAGCTTAACAAACATTTGAACATTTTTTTTTATTTCTTTGGCAAAAGTGATTTGGTCTACATTTTATCATTATCAACTGCTTTCAGATAAATGTACAGTCTCTGTGTTTCTTGAAGAAAAAAATTACAGTTTCTGGAAGAGTATCGTATGCCATGTACAAGCATAAGAAAACTACAATTTCAGTTTTTTTTTTTCGCTAACAGAGAGAGTGTGTCAATTTGTGCACATCCATACATACATCTTTGTAAACACAGTGACCAACGCGCCAGCCCGCAACGGTGGCTGCAGAGCGTTGCGGTCGCAAATCACGGTGAGCAGCTCGTCACGTTCCGTGAGATGTAGCGGGTCATTTCAGAGCGTGCAGCAGCTAGGTAGAGAGCATGTCTGGCCTGTGCCACGTTGGGACAACACGTCCCGTGTGAGGACGGATTTACAACATTGTATTTGCACACATGCGTGTAATCCTGAAATCACTATTGGTTCAACGAAAGTGTTGCACGACAAAACACATGCACACCTTCACCTTCAAAATTCATATATGACTGGAATTTGTGAGGCGTTAATTTGATCTGTCATGTGCTATATTTCTTCCACTTTGATGGAGTGTTCATTGGTATTGTATAGCCATTTACCGCTATTTGCAGGAGGAAATCGTCATCCTTGGTACTACTACCAAGATTTGTGATCTAACAGGGCGTGGCACTCATTGAGTAGTAGTTGTACAACAGCTTCCGTTTAAGTAATTTCATAATAACTCCTACAAATAATGACCTCATATGAGCAAAAATATCTCCAGAGTTCGCAGGTCATAAAACAATTGATCTGCATAGAGCATTAATATGTTTGGCAGTGAATGAAGTTCTCTCCAAATTTTTCCATAGTCAGCAATGAGCTATGAGCAATGCTGTAAGAATGTGATTTACTTTTAAATTCATGCATTGTGAGGTGTTTCAGTGCAAAATTATATTCGCAAGTTTTGTGTATCTCATAAAGGAATGAAAATCGGAAATGAAATTGCAGGTATTGAAAAATATGTGCCAAAATATATACCAAAAGAAAAGCACAAGTAAAACTGAAAATATCTCTCTCTTAATCCTCGCAAAGCCAACGTTCTTTTAATGACAGACTAACAAGGGTGTTGTACATTATGCGCATCCTAAAGATTTGTCGAGTAATGTTGATGTATCGTTACAACCTAATTTTGTAAGACTACTGAAGGTATGATCTAGAATCCGAAAATATTTTTCAGCACACTCATAGCAATAACATCACACTTTCAAACAACCCTATTACTAGCAGGAAGGGGGCATACGACCGCAATAAAAATAAAATTTTGAAGTACAATTTTCATTAATTGCTGTTGACTTTTACTCACAGTATCTTTTTCAAACAGATATTCGTGTGCAAATAATGTCCTGAACCTAAAATTGTCGAAACACCCTCACTGTGAAGGTAGCATTTACTATTGAAACTTATATTTTAGTATTATGTTTAACTGAAATATTTAAAACTTTTATGGCATGTGGTAGGAGACTTATTAGAAAAAATATATATTTTTTTAGATTTTAAAAATATAATGCACCTGATAAGATTAAATTATCTGGCACTCGCCATCCAAGCTCTGTTTGACTCAATGACCAGGCGTATCAAGGCCGTTATATCGGCCAGAGTTGGTTGTTCTATGCACACAAATTGCGCGAAAATGTAATCACATGTCAGTTCTAGTATAAGATATTTGTCCAATGAATTCCCGTTTATCATCTGCATTTCTTCTTGGTGTAGCAATTTTAATGGCTAATAGTGTAAATGATTTCGAACATCGTTCAAAGACATGTCAAGTGTTTCTTTATTTCTTCTTGTTAGACAAGTCCAGTAACATAACATTTGAATAATAATTCAGTTTATTCATTTATTTTGAAGTTTGTTTCAAAAGCAAGACATTAAGAGCTCGTTTGCCTTCCTAGTGTTTTCTATACTGGAACTGTTGTAAATTTAGTATATTAATCGGGGTAAACAATATTGATAGTTAAATATAACACCCGTATAAATATTTATGCTGAGAATTGAAGATTTAGTACTTATTTTGAAGGAAAACTTTTAAAAAATACAATATTTCATCAAGGCGCGTTTTTGCCTTACTTAGAATAGCGACGCTTTAAAAGCACGAACTTTTTGACCCCTCATTTGCTATCCTAGCATCTTCTAGAAATGTCATAATTTTAGTATTTGCCTCTAAGAAAAACTTTTTGACTGTTAAATGTTACACAATTGTAACTTTCGTTACGAATAATAACAGCTAGGGGTTGAAGAAACGAACTCTTTGATACTTCATTTACATAGTTAGCAACAAATTTTCGTGCAATATGTTAGTTCTCCCTCGTACGATTACCTTCTTCTAAGTACACTGATCACTTTCAACTAGTTAATTATTTTACAACTATTATTAATATTGCAAATCTAGATCTCACGCTAATTTATTTGATACCCATATTTCCATTTAACCGTTTTTTTGTGATTAAGAAAATTCGTGCTGAAAACCGTCTGTAATTTATAGCTATATTCGGCATGTGTTGCAATGCTCGATTTATAATGAAATTATGTGGCAAAATTTCAAGAAATTCGATCAAGAACTTTCTGTGATTTGCTCCTAATAACAAACGAACAGAAAATATAAATGTTCCTAATTGCAAATCTCCGAAAGTTATTGACTTATTGATTTCAATTTTTAATACAACGTTTCACTGGTATGCGCTCCTTTAAAAAAAATAGTACTTTAACTTCGTTGCAAATAGCTGTCGCAGTATGGAAATAATAAAACAAAACGCTACGCACTTTTCCAGGTATCTCAATTAATATGGCGTCATATCTCCTGAACTATAAGACGCACCGTGGTATAAAATTTATAGATCGTTTAAAGATATATTTGGATACTGTATGCGAAACGCGGTAAGAAATATAGTTTTAGTAACGAAGCAGCACGTTATGACTTCATTCCTGATGTGATAGTTTAAAGGTATGTACAGCGAAAATGTAGTAAACGATAAGCTTTATCCAGTTATCTCTTCGTCTGCGAGAAATATTTCGCAAAGTTTTGAAATTATATGTTAAGTGCGTTTGTAGTCACTAAGTGTTCTCATTCTCAAACAGAGGGATCTGATTATTTTCTCTCTATGGCATCAGATAGGTTATGTCGACATATTTTCTGTACGTCGTACTCTTCTGTTTTTGTGCTTGGGACGTTCTCAGGCGTACAGAGAAAAACTCATCGAAGTTTCGTAGCAAACTGATTAATGGTTTAGGAAAATTATTACTAGCAGAAATTTATCCGTTCCTGCAGTGATTTCAACGTTTCGAATTTAAAAGTTCCTGGAAATTTCGGTGTTCCTTTGTCTGTACTTCTACATCCAATGTTTACTGTTCTTTCAACCAACTCATCAAACAAAAGCATCAAGGCAATTACCATCGTGTAAGAACTCTCTTAATACTGTCTTTATTGCACAGTCTCATTAAGTACAGTGGTCGCGCGGAGTTTTCGTGGAACTAGACATGCGAATTGCGTTTCTTTGAGAAAGGGAATCTCTGAATGACCTCCGCTCAATTTTAAAGGATGGTGAAATGAATCCTTGCGGGAGTATGCGAGCGGTCTAGAGCGGCACAATGCTAATCGCGCCGGCCGCGGTGGCCGAGAAGACTGAGGCGCTCCAGTCACGGCCTGCACGGCCACTACGGTCGGGGGTTCGAATCCCCCCTCGGGCATGGATATTTGTGCCGTCCTTAGTTGTAGGTAGTTCATAAGTAGTTTGTAAGTTTAGGGACTGATGACCCCGTAGTTAAGTCACTTAAGCTTAACAAACATTTGAACATATCATTTTCCAAAGAGTTACAGCACAAAGATAGAATTTTTAAATGGAAAAATACTTTTTTCTATCGTTCATTGGAATCGTTGAAACCAGCTGCGTCCAAATGAATTTAAACTACATTCCTATCACTGTTAGTTTGGGAGCTACAACCCTCAAAGTTTCAGGGACAGATACCACACGTTGTACATAATAGATGGCACGAAATTCGACAGAGGGCGCTCATGTAACGGCGGCTTTTGCTCTTGCGTCCCCGCGCCAACTCTCGCTATAAGGGCGTATACGTGAACCAGCAATCTCTTACCACTCACCACATAAAATACAGCGTTTTCCAACAATTTTCTTACGTGTATGTGTATAAAGTTCACCAATTTTGCCTTCATTGCTATTTTGTGTAAATTCTTCAATTTATGTTTTCTTGTTTACATATCTCATCTTTCCTTGTAACAAATTTATTGTCTTTAGGCTGTAGAGCGTCACTTAAATCAGCTTAAAAAATTAAATGAAGGTTTGTTAAGCTTATGGGACTTGGCTGCGGGGTCATTAGTTCCTATACTTACAGACTACTTATAAACTACCTTATACTAAAGACCACACAAATATCAATGCCCGAGGGAGGATTAGAACCGCCGACTGGGAACGGTTTCGCTCATCGGAGCATAACGCCACAATGCGCTCGGCCACTCCGCCGCGGCCCCCGCTTCCACTCCGCCTGTACTCCGTATAGTATATATGTCTCTTTGACCCCTTTCCCGCCCTAATGCAGGGTCGGCATTGTGTTAAACGCGGATTTGGCATGTGTTAATAGTTGCAGGGTGGCCGGATGCCCTTCCTGCCGCCACCCCATACCCCCCAGGAGGAAATGTGTACCCCGAATGTCTGCGTATAGTGTTATATGTGTGTGAAAGTCTAAAGTGTTACGAAATGTTTGCGAATCGTGTAACTGAGGCGAGACTTAGGGACCAGTCCGGTATTCACATAGGGGGATGCGGAAAACCGCCTAAAAACCACATCCAGGCTGGCCGGCACTCCGACCCCACTCGTTAATCTGCCGTGCGGATTCGAACCGGGGCCGGTACGCCTCCCCGTCTCGGAAAGCGGTGCGTTAGACTACTAGCACCAGTGGCTAACACTTATCTGAATATGACTGAATGATTGGCAGCCGAAATATCGTGACAGGAGGTCAGCGTTATCCGGATACAATCCAGAAACGTCATCGAATATTCATTCCGCTGGGAAAACTTTAAAAAGCACATCATACTTAGAATATATTTACTGATTCCGGAAATTTTTAATTTGCATAGTGTAGAGCCTAGCTGCATTTTCCTGAACATCGCCTTCGTATGATGAGCAGTTATCTGTATTCTGTAACTGCGGCAACAGACAATGGAAGATGCTCTTTACGGCTATCGAATGACACGAAATGTGGCAAATGAAGGTAATACGCCGCTCTCTGCAAGACGAAGTGTGACCCATATAGCAGTGATGAGTGGTGTGTTTGTCAGCAGCCGGCAGCTGCGTGCTACGGTGGTGTGAAGCAGTGGCGGTCGTGTTACTTCCTGGAGGGAGTCAGCAACCGCCCACGTCTCTGCTCTCCTATTGCGTCTTACCGAGCATCACACTCACCTTACACACTGCTCGCTCCACTACGTTGATTCAGATAAAACTTTAGTTTCCTTCCACAACACGTTTCGGAGGTTTAATCTTTCGTCTTCAGGTGGGTTTATTTTTGTGTGCTCATGTGACTTTGTTATAACTTTATCGTAATTTGTGGCAGTCTTATAAGGGGGGAAAAACTAACAAAGGTGATATATGTGAATGTGAATTTTGGCCTACTTTAGGTTACGGTAGTAACACTAAAAGTAGGCCTTTGCGATCGTCCTTTGACAGCTCGAAATTTAAATGAAAATAACGGCTTAACTATTCATCTGACACGAAAATTGAATAACCGAATTTGTAGAGGAGAAAATTCTCTTCAACTTTGCTCTGTTATGTTTTTTTCATATCTCGTAGCGTTTCAGAGATATTTGCAAAAATAACGGCGATTTTCGGATGTATGTCGGTCTGTCCGTCTGTCTGTCCGTAACGTGTTTCCTGTTTTTAAGATGAACCGTTCACCCGATCACCACCAACTTTTACAGACATGATTGCAGGCCGCCAGAGACCAGAACCTCTCTTTTTCAAATTTTTCGGACAAAAAATACGGTAGTAAATCCAAAAAAAAAAAAGCCGTTTGTAATATAATTGTAATTGCAAACGAACCGTTCATCTGACACGAAAATTGAATAACCTTATTGGTAGAGGAGAAAATTCTCTAAAACTTAGCTCCCTTATGTTTTTTTTCCTATCTGGTATCATTTGAGACATATTTGCAAAAATAATGGAGTTTTGACACCCTCCATTGAATTAACGAAAACCAGCCGTTCGGAGATGTCACGTGACGTTCCTTGCGTATTTGATTATTTTCTTATTGTAACTTACACATTGTCATTTCAAAGCAACGGCACACTGAGGAAGTAACAAAAACACATCGTTCTTTGTACGATAAATGATAATCTAATGTCTACAAATGCCATATTAACATCAGTTAACAACGGCCATCAATAGTATGAGATTAAAGAACTACTGTTTAGATTTGTAGCCGTAGCGTAGTGGGCAAGGCGCTGGACTGTAACGCAAAAAGTCGGTGGTTCGAAACCCGCCACTACCACATTTTTTTCCCTAAAAGGGTTAATTAATTTATTATTATTTAGATTTTTATTTTGGTCCAAAATGTTTGCAAAAACTTGTAAAACTACAAATCTAAAGTGGTCCATAAAACACGTCAGTGAGATTTTTTGGACAGAGAAATGAAACTGTGACTACTGAAGGTATGCTATTTTAATTGTTTTATCGCCACATCTATATATTTACATTCAATTTGAAGCGAAAGACCTCTACAGGGCCATATTCTGAAGTAGTGTTTTTTTCGTTATAGACACTGCAACAGGTTACATTAAAGCCGGTCGCGGTGGCCGAGCGGTCTGCGGCGTGCCAGTCACGGTCTGCACGGCCGCTGCGGTCAGTGGTTCGAATCCTCCCTCGGGCATGGATGTTTGTGTTGTCTTTAGTAAAAACTAGTTCATAAGGAGTTTGTAGTTTAGCGACTGATGACCCCGTAGTTAAGTCCCATAATCTCTACAAACATTTCAAAATTTTTTGCCTTAAAGTCATAAAACAACACATTCAGGCCACATTAGTATACAAGAATAAAATATACTCCTGAAGATGGATGTTTACACCTGCGAAACGCGTTGTGGAAGGATAATAAAATAAAATAAAAGTCTGTGGTTGCAGTAAACATTGTACTTCAATCAATATTCCTAACAGTCATGGTAAATGCTATGAAATGTTTTCATTTAAAGTTTCACTATATTTGCAGCTTGACGATTTAGTTTTCGGCCAAGCGCCTATGTCGTTTATATAAAAGGGTACCCATACTACGTGCCCCAGTTAAGATAGCACAATAACCAACAACAGAGGGAATATTATTTAGATATTCGAACATTCCTTAAGAATATACAGTACAAATGTAACAAATACTGTATATTCTTAAGGAGTGTTCGAATATCTATATATTTTTTCCTCTGTTGTTGATTATTGTGCCATCTTAACTGGCGCACGTAGTACATAGCATAAGTGCCAGAAGGACGCCGATGCTTCAGTAGAAAATATAGTAGGTGGAGGAGAAACAACACAGCGGGATATCGCAAAATTATTTACAGATGATCTGTCGAGAGGAAAAGAAATAAATTTAAACAAATGTAACTGTCATATTTCTTATACTTCTCTAGCTATGAGACAAACAAGATATTCAAAAAGGACAGATGCAGGTCTAGGACCTATACATCATAATGTGATATTCACTTCAATTATAGACAACCCATAAAATACCCTGAGGATGAATAAATGGAAATCGTCACGCTACGGGCTGGGGGAGGAAGGTTTCGTTCCCGTCAGAGGTTCGCGTCCTCCCTTGGGCATAGGAGTGTGTGCTGTCCTTAGTGTAAGTTAGTTTACGTAGTTTGTACGTCTAGGGGCTGAAGACCATAGCCGTTTGGACCAATTACCCTTCAAACATTTTAAAACAAAGAGGTCTCACAAGTAAATGCATTGAACAAAATGTTCAAATTGTTGTAAATCTAAGGGACTTAACTGCTGCGGTTATCAGTCCCTAGGTTTACGAACTACTCAAACTAACTTAAAGTACCTTATGCTAAGGACAACACCCACACCTACCACCGAGGAAGGACTCGAACCTCCGACGGCGAGCAGCCGTGCGCTCCGCAGCAAGGCGTCTTAGAGCGCTAGGCCACTCTATCCCGGCAATGTAGTGAAAGATACAAATGGTAACGCAGAGCAGAATAAAGAATAGGAAATGGGTCTATTCCTGGGGTTAGTAGATATTGAGGGTAGTCAGACTGGCCAATTTCTTTGTTAATAGTATTTGAAAAATAAGCCATGATTCAGTCTACGTTAAAATAATCAAGGACATATTCATCAATACCAGTGTTATCATCCCATGTTAGTAGGATAGAGCCGATAGTATAATTGAGTGTCAGGAAATACGATTCCGTACAACCAATAATATTTTCAGAAACCCGAAAACAAACTTTTATATCACTGTATTAGATTAGATTAATACTTGTTGCATAGATCATGCATACAACACTTCGTAATGATGTGGAACGTGTCAGGTTAGTAAAAGGTGTCTGTACAAGATATTACATTACACAAAATATTATATGACACAAATACTTTTTTTAGATTTACTAATTTATATCTAAAAGTCATCAAATGAGTAGAAGAAGGTGTCATTCAAAATTTCTTATAATTTATTTTTAAATGTTAGTTGGCTATCTAGCATTGAAAATAAATTTAAAGAATTTCTGGCCGGCCGCGGTAGCCAAGGAGACTAAGGCGCTCCAGTCACGGTCTGCACGGCCACTACGGTCGGGGGTTCGAATCCCCCCTCGGGCATGGATATTTGTGCCGTCCTAGTTCGTAAGTAGTTCATATGTAGTTTGTACGTTTATGGACTGATGACCCCGTAGTTAAGTCCCATAGACTATACAAACATTTGGACATTTTTTGAAAGAATTTCTGAATGACAATTTCTTCTATTCATTGGAGGAAAACGAAAAATGTGTGTAAACCGAACATTCACTGATCAAAGTGTAAAGTCTTACTTTAGAGAAGAAAATGTTCAACAAGAACGGAGAACGTAATATACACAACTTGATATATTGTCTGGTATCAGTTACAATGAAACTAAAATATAAGTGTTATCAACACCTCAAAGTGAGAATGAAAAGAAAGAACTATTTAATGAAAGTTTATATTTGTAACTGAGGAAACATTTATCTTAATCAGCTGGTAAATAATTAAAAAGAAAAGTAAAAACTGCCTTGATTGCTTTTGGTCAACTTAATGAAGTTTTCAAAACTAAGTTTTCATTGTGTTTGAAAATGAACTTTTGCAAACCTTTTAAAATCTAAATTTACTATCGAGAGCTCAAAAACAGGTTGACAATCCCGTTGCAGCACTGTCTTAAATGTATCATTATCAGAGTCTCAAAGACTAAAATGGAAACAAAAGATTTTGCAAACATATGGTGAGATGGCAAACTGCGCGAAATGAACACGACAAAGGTAATGGACGTACAGTTTTTCTTTGCAGCAAATGCTGAATTAACAGGAAGACCACTCTACTTTTGATCTTCTGTGGTTGTCATACACAGAGCAAATCCTTCTGGGAAATCACAAGTATGTGCGACAGTCAGTCTACTTGGGAGCATAGTACACGAATGTTTATAAGGCTTCTGTCACTAAGAGGCCGGTTTCAAAGTTTGATAACACACTGAATAAAGACCAATATTATGTGGCAAAATTTAATATATCAAACTTATTGGATGTAGAGTAGTTAACTTGTCAGTGTGAGTCGCAATATTTTTTTTTTTTTTTTGAAATATGGACGAAATATTTTCTCTCTGAGTTATAATAAATTACGGGCCGTGTAGATGACCAGCTGTAAAAATCATCTTTGATTTGAAAGCAATGAAAGTGTCAGTTATTATCGATAAGGGCTGAACGATAATTTTCAGTTCGAAGGGCGCATACACTATAGAATTGGTATGCCTATAAAGGAAAATGGCCGTGAGTATTGAGACAATGAATGATTCCAGAGCTTGGAGGTGCCAGTCTGGTAAAAGAACGCGACCCGCTTCGTGATGAAGTCCGCAGCTGCCTGCTACACGTGCTCGTCCGACACGAGTCGTCGACGATTGAAGCATTGGAGTCGCGTTTCATAGCGCTTTCGCAGCAACAACGTCCTCGACGTAACCTGTCTCATCATTCGTTGGATAAGAATTCAATGCATCTTTAGAAACAAAAATCTTGTTTGTAATTCAACAATTGTAGACGTTTAATATAGAAAATTCAGATAATAATATAATCTCGTCTGAAAAGAAACGTTCATTCCAAACAAGAATCTGTCTTTTTGGTCTACATAAAATACAATATTTTACCTGTAATATGTCGTAAGTTTTGAAGTTGCACACGTTATTTATCGATATGTCGATTTAACCATACCAAAGAAAATTTCGGAGTCTCTAATCATAGAAGGCAAGTTCCGTATAAACCCATGGAGATGACTACGTTGTACCCATTCATATTCTTCAATCGAACCAGTTGAAAAATCATAGGAACTCATATAAATTTCATAAATGTTTGTATAGTCTATGGGACTTAACTACGGGGTCGGCAGTCCCTAAACTTACAAACTACTTATGAACTAAGACTAAGGATGGCACAAATATCCATGCCCGAGGGGGAATTTGAACCCTCGACCATAGTGGGCGTGCAGACCGTGACTGGAACGCCTCAATCCCCTCGGCCACCGCGGCCGGCATGGAAACTCTTCGATACAATATAATCAACAGGAATAAATGTTTCACTGTTAATCAACATGTGTCCTTCTGATAGTAACATCATCCTAATGTTCAACGTTCGCAGGTTCCGACAGCCCCGCGCTTGATGAGGAATTTAGGACTAGAACAGTATTTTCAACAGACACATGGTGTGGAAGGATGCTCTGCGTGTGCTCGTCAACTTCATTGAATACGAACATTCCCACCCATACCTCCGCAGTATCTTCCCCGACGCCGCCGATTTGCCGCACGGGTATAGACGTGTGCTCTAAGGCGCCTCGCTGCGGAGTGCGATACCGCTCACTGTCGGAGGTTCGAGTCCTTCTTCAAGCAAGGGTGTGTGCGTGTATGTGTGTGTGTGTGCGTTCTTAACATAATTAAGTTAAAGTAGTTTGTAAATTTAGGGATCGATGACCATTTTAGTCATGTCCCATAACTTTACAAACATTTTAATATTTCTGATTTGCTGTCGGTTTGATAGACAACACTTAGCATGTACCGCTTATTCCGGTGTCTCCATATGTGCTCGTAACTGCTGTCTTGGAGCATCGGAACTTTCGATTTGTCTATAAAGAACTCCAGTGACAAGTTTCTCGGTGAAGCGAGTAGTCCAGTCTAGTAGTTACTGTACCATGACGAACACAGAGATTGTCAGACAAGAAGCGCAATATGGAGCTGTAATTATCAATTATCTTTTGCGCCCTGTAGACCGCACTGTCTAATTTTAGTGGTTACGTCAGTGCCGCACAGTAAACACTGAGCCCCACAGTAAAATATCAGATCAAAACGACAATCCACGTCGTGTATGCAGTCCAAATGAGAACATTATCTGCTAAAGACAAATTAGTTTTGTGAACTTCAGTAAATAGCAGTGACACACGAAAAACCAATTTCATTTAACAGACCACCTGACAATGTAAGACGAAGCCTTTACACTGAAATGACAAGTCATAGGATACATAAAAATGGCGGAAGTGTCGCGTTCGTAAGGTATAAAAGGGCAGTCAACAGGCATAGACGTCATTTGTACTCTACGGATTCAAATGAAAAGTTTCCGACGTAATTACGTCTGCACAACGAAATTAACAGACTTTGAAGGCGAGATGGTATATGGAGCAGACAGACAGGATATTACATTCTGGCAATCGTAAGGGCATCAGTGTTTCAAGATGGACAGTGTCAAGGGTGTGCCAATAACACCGGACCTCAGGCGTTACCTCTCACCAACGACAACTCAGTGGTCGACGCCCTCCACTTGATGACCGAGACCAGCGGATCAAATGTTCAAATGTTTCCGAACCTAAGAGACCACACTGCTATGGTGATCGCTCCCTAGACTTACAAACTTACGCTAAGTACAACACACAAATACACAGGCGCGCACATACACACACCCGTGCCGGAGGGAGGGCTCGAACCTCCGGAGGGACCGGCCGTACCATCAGTAACTCCGCTTCTCAAACCGCGTGGCAGAACTAAGGAGTTTGCCTAGAGTTGTCGCTATAAGCAGGCAAGCAACACTGAGTGAAATAACCACAGAAATCAATGTGGGACGTACGAACAAGTATCCGTTGTGACAGTTTGGCAAAATTTAAAATGTTCAAAGGTTTGTTAAACTTAAGGGACTTAACTGCGGGTTATCAGTCCCTAAACTTACAAACTACTTATGAACTACTTTATACTTAAGACGACACAAATATCCATGCCTGAAGGGGGATTCAAACGCCCAACCGTAGCAGCCGTGCAGACTGCGACTCGCGCGCCGCAGATCGCTCGGCAACTGCGACAAAATTTAGCGTTAATGGTTATGAAAGCATACGATCGACGTGAGTGACTTTACCGAGAGCTTAACAGCGTCTGCGGCGCATCTCCTGACTGTAAAACCGAGGCTTGGTCAGATGAAGCCCGATTTAAGTTGGTAAGACTCGATTGTGGCGTACACCCCATCAAGACATGGATCCAAGTTGTCAACGATACACGCAGCAAGCTGGTTCTAAAAATTATGTGGGCTGTTTTTACATGTAATGGGGTGGGTCTTCCGATCAAACAAAATCGATCATTAACGGGAAATGATATGCTAATTGAAGGCCATGTGCGACCAGTTATGGGATTGATGTTCCAAACCACGATAGAATTTTTATGGATGGCAATGCGTCGAGTCATCGGACTACTGTTGTTGGCCATTGACTTGCACGAAATACTGGACAATTCCAGCGGGTGATACCATCACCCAGATATTCATGATGACACCCTAGAAAAATTCTGTTCCGGCAACATTATGACAATTACTGGCGGCTATAGAGGCAACATTCCTGCAAGAGACTTCCAACCATGTCTTGATTAATGACGCGTTCAGATGCTGCATCTCGCCGCGCAAAAAGAGGTCCGATATGATATTAACGGATATTCCATGGCTTTCATCACCTCAGTGAGCTAAACTAATAGTGCGAAGAGAGTGCTAAATGGTACGTCTCTGTCGGTCTAGGCCAGGGAAGACGAATCTTTGTACATATACGTCTCGTTTTTTTCGCCAAAAATGCATTTAATGTGCCAAAGACGTGCCTGACATAAGGCTGCTCCAATAAAATTTATTATACATTCAGTTAGAGAACATTAAATACAATGGCAAGATCTATATTTGGGAGCCGCGGCGGAGCGGCCGAGCGCATTGAGGCGCTATGCCCGTCGGGGTTCGAATCCCCCCTCGGGCATGGATGTTTGTGCTGTCTTTAGTATAAGTTAGTTCATAAGTAGTTTAGGGACTGATGACCCCGCAGTTAAGTCCCATAAGCTTTACAAACATATTATCATATATATATTTGGAGACTAGACAGTAGAGAGAGTAAATGTTTTGAAGTTTCTGCTTTTGAGCATGTCTGAAGCTCAGTGAGTTTATGATAACTTGAGTCGGGCCCGGTGGTCTTGGGGTAAAGTGCTCGACTGGAAACCGTAGGTCACGGGTTTAAAACCCGGTCAGATCTCGGATTTTTCAGTATGCACTCTTCACCTCTAAACGATGTGAGGAGTCGCCAGAAACGACGCGGGGTTCGGATTCCACGTTAAGCTGTACGTCCCCCTTCCCAGTTGGATAACTGGGGTAGGCTAGGGACACGCAAGTCGCCGAAGTGGCGTTCAATTGAAAGACTTGCACCAAACCAATGAGCCACACGAAATTATTATTATGATAACTTGTAACTAAGCCAGTATGTTTCCTTCGTCGTACTGACATGGAAACTACATACCTTTTTCCTCTGAAACAAATGAAGAGTGATCAGAAATGCAAATAAAGGAACTACTTTCTTGCGAAAAATATTTCTCACAAAAATTCATTTTGAGCCGCGTAATACCGCGCCCAACGAGAATTTCTACGTATACCCTGCTTTTTATTTTATTTTATTATTATTTATTTATATATTTATTGACTAGCAAAACGAAATGTGAACAATTGATTCGCTCAACAACTTACCACAAAGCAAAAAAAAAATGTTCAAATGTTTGTAGAGTCTATGGGACTTAACTACGGGGTCATCAGTCCCTAAACTTACAAACTACTTATGAACTACTTACAACTAAGGACGGCACAAATATCCATGCCCGAGGGGGGATTCGAACCCCCGACCTTAGTGGCCGTGCAGACCGTGACTGGAGCGCCTCAGTCCCCTCGGCCACCGCGGCCGGCTTACCACAAAGCCAGGGCCGGTGCAAGGCACCTGCCAAGGGGAATTATGAGACAACTCCTTTCTCTGTTTTGCGAGTAACCATTTGGACTTTTATGTGGTCTCTGACTATCAAGGCAACTTTTCTTCAATTATCATTCCTTCCAGAGTTTCGTTCTTTACGAATGTAAACTACAGCCGGCCGCGGTGGCCGAGGAGACTGAGGCGCTCCAGTCACGGTCTGCACGGCCACTACGGTCGGGGGTTCGAATCCCCCCTCGGGCATGGATATTTGTGCCGTCCTTAGTATAAGGTAGTTGATAAATAGTTTGTAAGTTTAGGGACTGATGACCCCGTAGTTAAGTCCCATAAGCTTGCCAGCCGATGGAGTCAAGACCCATCAGATGCAATTTTTATTGTTTTTTCAAATCTTTGAAAAAGAGGTACGTCACAGTTTGTTGTAAGTCGCGGTTATAAGCTATAATTTACATAGGTGTAAAAGGGATGTTTTCTATGACCAACACAATTAGACTTGCGGGATTGGAAGAATAAAATGTCTGGAAAACATTTCATAATGTTGGGATTTCGGAAATGTTTTGGCAGCAATAAAATTTATAAATGAAAACTTTACTTTTCACTTCCTATTGAAAGTCTTAACACTACTGGAAGATAATTAATCTGCATACACAGGGTGTCCCACTGTCAAAATGCTGTACTAAAAGAACCATGGGCAGAATGGCAGGTGGGTGACTTTGAAATATTAAATAGAAACGCTTATTTGTTATTGCAGATCTGGATTCTCCGTGCAAAAATTGCGCGGTACGCGAGTATAAGTGGCTGAAGCGAGCACTGAAGCTTCAGTTTTACGGCTCACTCTGAAGATGGCTGTACGTTACACAGCCGAAATATTAGAAGGAAAAGGATAATTCTTGCGGTTGTACACACGAAACTTAATGCAACAATATGAAACTGTTGTATGAAACATTGTTTTCGTTTCATAATAAAGGACGCTGTAATCGGTAAAAATGTAAATGAATTGAAAATTGTTGAAAAACAGCAAATTCTCAAAAAAATACGCATCAGATTAGGAATGTTAGTGAATTTCTTTTTCTTGTATGGATGCATTATGCCTCCTTCCAAAATATGGAGAGCAAAGCGCTGGCAGTAGAGGAGAGAAGTGTTCATAGTATCACTGAATAAAATCTCCGGACGTGAGGTCTTTATCAAAACATGTATAAGCTCTCGAAATTTATAATAAAAATTTCCGAAAACCCTTAACGTTTAAAAAATAGACAGTTCAACGTTCGTCGGAATGTGACATTTCGCCGCCAAGCAAGCTGGGTACTGTCATGTCAGTGCTAGAGCTGCTACATCGCACTGGTAATAATACACCGAAGTTCATTGTTGGATTCTGTAGGTTGGTTCCAACAATGACAACTCATGACTTGTACCTACAAGTACTGTTCGCAGCATTCTCCGTAAGAAGGGTCCAAGTCGTCGCGTCTGAACTGCAGCCGCGGCGGAGTGGGCGAGCGCATTGAGGCGCTATACTCCGATGCGCGAGGCCGTTCCCCGTCGGGGTTCGAATCCTCCATCGGGCAAGGATGTTTCTGTGGTCTTTCATTTTTATAAAATGAAAACAGTGAATTCGTACTTTTCCTCTACATGTTAAGCATATCTCAATTGTTTCTGCCATGATGAACTCGTCCTTTCCTAACCCATGAATAAATTCGACAGGAGTTGAAAGATTTACCATCGGCGATTGTGGTGATGAGGAATACTTTTATGAAGAAGTATCTGACGCTGAAGATGAAAATAAAGTGATCCATATCGATCACAATGAAGAGGATTATTTGATGTTCTTTCTGAAGATGAAGTGATATCTGAGCATCATTTTATTCCACCAGAAACGTCGTCACAAACTGACAAGTGAAGGAAGGCAGCTTAGAGTTTAATGTTCCGTCGACAATGTGGTCCTTGGAGACGGAACTCACGCTCGGATATTTGGGAGAGGATGAGAGAGGAAATCGGCCCTGCCCTTTGAAAGGAACCATTCCAGCATTTTCCTGGAGTGATTTAGGGAAATCACGGAAAACCTAAATCTGGATGGTCGGAGGTGGATTTGAACCACCGTCCTCTCGAATGCGAGTCCAGTGTGTTACCACTGCGCCACCTTGACAAATGAAGGAGAAATTTCGTACTAGCAAAGATAAAGAACCTTCTTGTACTGATACAGCTCGTTTACCGTTCAGAAACGGTCCCTCCAAGAAACATCATTACTCATCACCTTGGTATGAAAGGTGACGGAGCTTTGTTGTACACCGTATTCAACCGGCTATAGTATCCCACCGCCTGTAGTAAACCCCCGATAATTTTTGACGACAAAACATGAAATGTACAAAATCTCAAAAATTCATGAATTTGTTAATTTACGCGAAAATCGACAATATTACCTGCTACTGACATCTGGAACGGTGGTATTTTTACAACATAACGGAAACACAGCTTTCCGAAATTCGTTCACTAAAGAAGGCGAAGTGAACACTCCAGAATTCAAACCAAGTACAGCTGCCAGCATGCGAAATTTAGAAGTGGATGTTCCTGGAGTAGTAAGACAACTTAAGTCACTAAACAAAAACAAATATTCCGGGCCAGATTGTATGCCAACTAAATTCCTCTGAGAGTATGCTGATGCAATAGCTCTATACTTAGCTATCATATACAACCGATCACTCAGCGAAAGATCCGTACCCAAAGACTGGAAAGTTGCCAAAGTCACTCCAATATTCAAGAAAGGCAATAGGAGTGATCCCCAAAATTACAGGCCAATCTCATTGATGTCGATTTGCAGTAGGATTTTGGAACATATAATTTGTTCGAACATTATGAACTACCTCGAAGAGAACGACCTATTAACCAATAGTCATCACGGATTCAGAAAGTCCCTCTCTTGCGAAACACAGCTTGCCATTTATTCAAATGAAGTGATAAGTGCCATCGACAAGGGATCTCAAATCGATTCCATATTTCTGGATTTCCGGATGGCTTTTGACACTGTACCTCACAAGCGGCTTCTAATGAAGTTGCGTGCTTATGGAATATCGCCCCAATTGTGCGATTGGATTCACGATTTCCTATCAGTAAGGACACAGTTCGTAGTAATTGACGGTAAGTCATCGAGTAAAACAGAAGTGATATCTGGCGTTCCCCAGGGAAGCGTTATAGGCCCCCTACTCTTCTTTGTGTTTATAAACGATTTAGGAGGCAATCTGAATAGCTCCTTTAGACTTTTCGCGGATGATGTTGTCGTTTATCGGTTAGTGAAGTCAACAGAGGATCAAAAGCAACTGAAAAAGTATTTAGACAAAATTTCTACATGGTGCGAAAATTGGCAATTGACACTACATAAAGAAATGTGTGAAATAATACACATGGGCACCAAAAGAAATCCGCTGAACTTCAATTACGCGTTAAATCAGTCAAACCTTAAGGTCGTAAATTCTACCAAATACATAGGAGTTACAATTACGAACAACTTAGACTGGAGGGAACACATATAAAATATGTGGGGAAAGCGAACCAAAGGCTACGTTTCATTGGCAGAACGCTTCGAAGATGCAACAGCTCCACCAAAGAGTCTGCCTACATCACACTTATGCGTCCTTTCCTGGAGTACTGTTGCCCAGTGTGAGACCCTCACCAGTTGGGACTGACGGAAGACATTGAGAAGATTCAGAAAAGGGCAGCTGTTATTTTTTATCACGTTACAGGGGGGAAAGCCTCACGGAAATGCAGCAGGATTTGAGGTGGAAATCATTAAAAGAAAGACGTTATTCGTTGCGGCGAGATGTATTTACGAAATTTCAATCACCGACATTTACTTACGAATGTGAAAATATTTTGCTAGCACCCACCTACACAGGGAGATATGTCCATCCCAATAAAATAGGAGAAAACAGATCGAAAACGAAATGATTTACTTGTTCTTTATTCCTGCGCGCTATTAAAGAATGGAACGGTAGAGAAAGGTTATGGAAGTGGTTATTGATTTGCAGAGTATCTATGTAGATGTAGATTATACCACACCCACTCTCCGTTCAGTATCGGCAGGCTTCCATTTTCCTACATTTAGTAGTGAATTCAGATTTATACTGTGAAAATGGTACGAAAATGAGTACCGACGATTAAAGAATTACTTTAAATGGTTTTAATTAAGAGCGGTTGAGTTTGCAACGAATAACATACTAGTTGTATGTATGTGTATAAAACTAAAGTATTAATAAAACAGGTATGTCATATATAGCGTGATTTATAAATGTAACACATCCTGAACCAACCGCATGCGCCGGCCGCGGTGGCCGAGGGGACTGAGGCGCTCCAGTCACGGTCTGCACGGCCACTATGGTCGGGGGTTCGAATCCCCCCTCGGGCATGGATATTTGTGCCGTTCTTAGTCTTAGCTAGTTCATAAGTAGTTTGTAAGCTTAGGGACTGATGACCCCGTAGTTAAGTCCCATAAGATCTACAAGCATTTGAACATTTGATTTTGAACAACCGCATGCATGATTGAATTTATGAAGTTTGTGCCTATAGTTCCCTCCCCAGTTTCAAAATTTAAAATTATAAAAATGACGGATACTATAGCCGGGCAAATACGGTATTTTTGAGCATTTATTTTGTAACAGTTCGAGTTTATTCGTCCAGAATGATGAATAAAAGTGTGTTAATTAAAAAAAAGTACTTAACTGGCTCCTAAAATGTTGAAAACTCATTCCTTTAAAAGATGAGTTGGGTCAAAAAGATCCGACGTTGTAGAATACATCGTGACACTTCACGTTGTTGACGGTAGGTTAAACTGATGCCGTGCGCAAATGATTTGGTTGCCGCCATGCCTGGTGTAGGCGTTAAGGTGGCAGTGCCGCGGCGCGTTCTCGCCCGGAGTTACAGAAGAATTCCTGAGACGCGGCCGCCCGCGGATGCAGAGAGGTCAGTCGCTGCTAGATGCGCAGTTCCGCGAGGTCAATCCAATAACAGGCGGCTCAGCGAAACATTAGTACTTCCTGCAAAAAAACTCACATTCATCAGCCGCAGACGAGGAAAGGGCGCAGCTGTGGATCTGAGGAGTGAGCGCTGACGAACCACTTGACAGATATTGCGTCTCACCCAGTAACTCACATCTGCAGCAGAAGGCAGGGAGGGCCCAAAGGGTTTGAAATATGTGATAGCGGCTGACGGTAAGTGAGATGTTGGTGTCTTTTCCTCCTATTACTGATGCGGCGGAACTTCACTGTTGGATATGCAACACCCGGAAAGACCGGAGTTGTCAAAAATCAAAAATGTTCAAATATTTGTAAATCTATCGGACCAAACTGCGTGGTCATCAGTCCGTAGCTTACAAACTACTTAAACCTAGTTAAACTAACCTACGGACAAACACACACGCCCATGCCCCAGGGAGGACTCGAACCTCCACGGCGAGCAACCGCGCGTTCCGCAGCGAGACGCTTTAGACCGCTCGGCTACTCCACCGCGGCGGAGTTGTCACAATCAAATGTATTTTACATATAACACGTTGTACAGAGATCACGTGACTGAAAATACAGCCCCATGAGAAGTGAGGAAGGTGATCGTATTAGCACTGAAGTTGTCGCCACTGCTGGCTAGTACTGCTGATACACGCGTCGGTATTGAAGCAAAGAGGCTCTAGACGTGTTTTTGGGATATAATACGAGTGGGAGCTGGAAAATAAGTTTCCCCTGTCAACTGTGGTCAGAATTGCGTGTGAGAGGGAAAACTAGAATTATATATTAAAGACAAGACATATGTTTATTGTTCTGCACAATTTCCATGTACATTGAGACATTTGTCATACCGCTTTATAAGCTTCAAACAGCCTTCCATGGAAAAATCAGGGCGTTGCATACGTAAGAAGCGTTGAACGGCTTGTTTGACGTCAGCATTGCTTCCAAAGCGCCTTCCGGAGTCTTCTTTAAAGATGGAACCGGATGGAAGTCACTAGGTGCGAGATCGCGACTGTATGGCGCATCGTGTAGGACTTTAGGCGCTCCCAACTAAGAGTTGCAATATGGTTTTGCGTTGCCGTCGCCGAGTGTGGTCTCGCATTAGCATCCAACAGTAGAACGCCAGATTTGAGAAGGCCAGGCCGCTTTTTCCGGATCACCTCTTTCAATTTCGATAGAGTGGCACAAAGCCGCACAGCATCGATGGTTACATCCTCCAAAAAGTCCAGCAACAAAACTCCTTGGACGTCCCAGAAAACGGTGAGTAGCACTTTACCTGCAGATGGAGTACTTCGGAACTTCTTCCGGACAGGTGATGAAATATGTTTCCACTCCATAGCCGTTCAACGCTTCTTCCGTATACAAAGCCCTGATTTTTTGAAACTTAAAAAGCGGTTTGACAGATCTCTCAATGTACTTAGTATTTATGTAGAAAAATAAAGATACGTCTTATCTTTCAGGTGGCATTCTATTTTTTTTCCTTTCATACACAATTCTGCCCACTGTCGATAGGGGAAGCCTATTTTCCAACTCCCCCTCGTAGTCGATGCCGCTTCCTCATATTGTCAACGCTGGTCTGCTCTACCAGCTGGTGGTGTATCCCTGGTCACCGCCCGAGAGTAGCCGAGCGCTCTAAGGTGCCTAGTTGCGGAGTGCACGTCTGCTTCCTGTCGGAGGTTAGAGTTTTCCTTCGGGCATGGGTGTCTGGGTGTGTTGTCCTTAGCATAAGTTTAAGTAGTTTGTAAATCTAGAGGCTGATGTCCACTGCACTTTGGTCAATTAGCTTTAGAAACATTTGAACATTTGTGTCCCGGAAACAGCAGGAAATTTTAGTTCAAATGTGACGTACTATTTTTTGCTCATTCATATTGAAATGTTTGTTAATGTATGGAACAAAAGTACTATGGTAATCAGTCCCCAGGCTAACAAACTACTTTTTCTACTACATTTTTTTACATACATATTCCGCAATCCACTCAAAGGTACGAGGCGGCGGAGGGTACTTAGTACCATCACTAGTTACTTGGTTTCGTGTTCCACTCACATGTAGAACGAGGGAAAAACGGTGTTGATTGCATAAGTACGATCCATTATCCCTCTGATCTTTTCTTTGTGATCTTTACGCGACATGTAAGTTGGCGGCAGTAGAATCGTTCTGCAGTCCACTTCAAATTGCGGCCCGCTAAAATTCTCAGTAAGAACGTCTTATCTTTGTAGCTTTTATCTTAAATTTTGGTTGGCGACAGTAGAATCTTTCTGCAGTTAGCTTCAAATTCCCGCCCTCTAAATTTCCTCAACAATGTTTCTCGGAAAGAACGTCGCTTTCCCTCCAGCGGCAACCATTTGAGTTCCCGAAGCATCTCAGTAACACTCGCGCATTGATCGAACCTACAAGTAACAAACGTAGTCACTCGCCTCTGAATTGCTTCTAAGTCTTCCTTTAAACTACCTGGTGGGAATCCCAAATACTTGAGCAATATTCAAGACAGGGTCGCAGAAGCGTTTTATATGTGGTGGATTTGGAAAGTCCGATATTCAGTCTCGCTACGTCAACTTTGTGTTCACTAATCCCTGTATCTGATTTGATAAGTACAACTAACATCCTTCAGTACCAAGCTGGTATCATTGACAAAAAAATATTTTACAATTATCTGATATACTCGAAGGCATGTCATTTATATAAACAAGAAACAATAGCGGTCCCAGAACAGACCCCTGGGGCATCCCAAATTAACTGTGCCCCATTGTGCCATTTTTAGCACTATAAAGAATTACCTCCTATCTGCATCGCCTTACATTTTTCTACATTTAGAGCTAGCTGTCATTTCTCACACCATTTCAGCAATTTCCATACTTTTGTTGCAAACTGTATAATCTTCATATAAAGTAAATTTTTCTTATAAGTAATAAAATATTAATGGTAAAGATTAATGACATGGCAGATTCTTATCAGGCGATTAACAATATAATTTCTTATATGACTTAGGTCGCATCCGCTATCGCGGTTAGATTAGATTAATATTAGTTCCATAGATCATATATACGACATTCCGTAATGATGTGGAACGTGTCAATGTAGTACATGTTGTCTATACATGACAATCAATATTTTAATGATTTTTAATTGCATTTTATTCTTATTTATTTTTTATTTTTATAATTATTTTTTTTATTTTTCAAAAGTTTTATCTAAAAATTCATCTACAGTGTAGAAGGAGTTGCCATTCAGAAATTCCTTTAATTTCTCTTTAAATACTAGTTGGCTATCTGACAGACATTTGATGCTACTTGGTGAGTGACCGAATGTTTTTGTGGCAGCATAATTCACCCCTTTCTAAGACAAAGTTAGATTTAATCTTTAATGGTGAATATACACACTGGTATTACTTTTAAATTGGGTCGGATTGTTAATAACAAATTTAATAAGTAATACATATATATTGTGAAGATACAGTGATGATCCCTAAATAAATGTCTGCATGTTGATCTTCGGCGGGCTCCAGCAATTATTCTGATTACACGCTTTTGTATAATGAATACTTTTTTTACTCAGTTTTGAATTGTCCCAGAATATGATCCCATATGAAAGCAGTGAATGAAAATAGGCATTGTAAGCTAATTTACTGAGTGTATATCGCTAAATTTTGCAATGACCCTGATAGCATAAGTAGCTGAACTCAAACGTTTGAGCAGATCTTCAAGGTGTTTCTTCCAGTTCAATCCCTCGTCAATGCAAACACCTAAAATTTTTGAATATTCTACCTTAGCTACAGATATCTGTTCAAAGTCTAAATTTATTAATGGTCTCATGCCACTTACTGTATGAAACTGTATATACTGGGTTTTGTCAAAGTTTAATGAGAGTCCATTTGTAGAGAACCACTTAATAATGGGGTAGAAAGCTCGCGTTTACATCTTCATCTACATATACATTACTGCTACTCATATCTCACGTTAGCGCTTGGAAGAGGATTCGTCAAATCATTTTCAAACCATACCTCTGGTGTTCTATTCTCTAATAGCACGTATGCGATTAGTATTTTGTTTCATCCTACCCACTGTTGATGATAAATACATTGCTGTTGCTCACTGATAAATCGTACATTACGTTTACAGATGTACAATACGGTGACAAAAGCTACGGGATAGCCACATAAAGATACAGATATCGCTAATATCGCGTGCACAAGGCATAAAAAGAAAGTGCATAGACAGGGGTGTAGTTTGTTCTCTTGTGATTCATATGAAATGGTTTCCGACGTGCTTGCGATCGCGTTTCGGGAATAAACATACTCTGAGCGCGGAATGGTTGTTGGAGCTAGACGCATGGGACATTTCATTTCGGAAATAGCGAAATTTTCATTTTGGACAAAATCTTATTTGTGGTGGTCAAGACCATATTCCCACTGTGTATAGTCTTAATTGCACCTGTAGGCAGAATAAGAGAAAAGAAAGTATAACTTAAAACCCAGTAGTAAAAGACATGGTCTTACCGTTGTATCTGAAAATAATAAAAAAAATAATAAAAAATAAGAAAATAAACCTTCATCTTGTTATATGAGTTCAGGTGATCTGTTTGGTTAAAAATTCTAAACATTGCCGGGAGTTGGAAAAACGTTAGTGATTAATTAGGAACTGTTCCCGCACGAGGTACTTATGCAGTGCATGCAGATTTAATAAGTGCAGCCCATGTTTCCACCTGATGTATGATTTCGTGAAGGATTTCGCAATACAAGGAGAACTGTGAGTTGGACCACTGAGTGGACGTAAATGAACACATTCCAAAAATGTTTCCAAATGTTTGTATAGCTTATGGGACTTAACTACGGGGTCATCAGTCCCTAAACTTACAAACTACTTATGATCTAGCTAATACGGACCGTAGGGGCCGTGTAGACCGTGACTGTAGCACCTCAGTCCCCTCGGCCACCGCGGCCGGCTGAACACATTCCAAATTTTGTAGAGTAGCAATTGGTAACGTACAACTGCTTTATAATTAGTTTCATTAGGCCTTATACTCGAAAAGCAGTATTTACCAAAAACGATCGCTGCTAAAATGGTAAGGCAATTATATAAAATAACTGTTGTTGCAGCGTTTCAGAGCCATACATAAAGAGACTCCTCACATAATTTACGCACGTTATTGTGGTGTGTTCGCCACGGAAGTAGCTCGTTGAAAATATTTTAGAGGAATCTGCTGTCTGCGGTTTCATCGTTCCCTACTGCTTATTACGCATCCACTCACAAGAACGTAAATACGTCAGTTTACTGATAATGTAGGCTATGCACCAACGCCAGATTTTACTCTTTCCCCTCTTTTTCACTGTTATAGACAGCGTCGTACTTTACATGAAAAGTCACTGTCGTTTGCAACGAAGTTACACTTAACTCTCATGAAATGTAAGTTGTCATAATGACGTCAACCAAAGAGTCTTGTACCTAGTGTTGAGGGAACATGGTAGGATGCTTATTGTAAACACGATCTTCTTCTTGAACAAATAATTTATTACAACTAAACTTCTTCTACACTATTTACATTGGTCGCTACTTCTAAGGTGATTACAGAAGTCCGTTGGAGCAGCCGGAGTGGTTCCTCGGTACAGTATCAAACGGTCTTCCGTGACTTCTTCCGTAGGATGTTCGAATACAGAATTAGTAGTGAGCTTCTTGATGCAGTCGAGTCGTTCAAATCTCTAGGCGTAACATTGCAGAGCAATATGAAACGGAACGAACATGTAAGGACAGTTGTGGGTAAGGCGGACAGCCGACGTCGGTTTATTGGGAGAATTTTGGAAAGTTGTACTCCATCTGTAAAGGAGACCGCGTATAAAACGATTGTATGACCACGTCTTGAGTATTGCTCAAGTGTGTGGGACTCGCAGCAGATCAGTTTAAAGGAAGACATAGAAGCAGTTCAGAGGCGAGCAGCTAGATTCGTTACTGGTAGGTTCGACCAATGCGCGAGTGTCAGGGAAATGCTCCGGGAACTCAAATGGGGATCGCTGGAGAAAATACGACGTTCTTTTCCAGAATTTCTGTTGAGGAAATTTAGAGGGCCGGAATTTGAAGCTGAGTGAAGAATTATCTTCCTGCCGCCTTACATTTCGCATAATGATCACAAAGACAAATTAAGAGAAATTATGGCTCATACAGAGGCATAAAGACATTTTTCCCCTCGTTCTTTTTGGGAGTGGGATAGGATAGGAAAAGCCTAGTAGTGGTACAGTGTACACACCGCCACCTTACAGTGAATTGCTGACTTTATATGTCGATGTAGATGTATGAGGCTTCTTGTTCTACGGAGTCTTAAAAATGTTTAAATATTTATAAATCTATGGGACTTAACTGCTTGGTTATCAGTCCCTAGCTTACAAACTACTTAAAGTTAAACTAACCTAAGGACAACACACACATCCATGCCCGAGGAAGTATTCGAAACTCCGATGCGGGAGGCCTGGCGACCCGCAACGTGGCGCTCCAGACCGCTCGGCTACTCCCGCGCGGCGGGAGTCATCCACGAGGCTAATGTTTGCTTGATGGATGCGAGACTGACTGGCGAGTCGCAAGCCGGCCCAGGAATACTTCGCTGGTTCTCAGCTACGTTGTGACATCTGTGAGAGAAGGTCCAAATTAGGCTCTGTTTATTTACAGTCGAGTGTTTGTCGTGGTATGACGCCTGCTAGCGACTGACTCTGCTGACCCGCCGACCTTGGGTTCATGGTGTGCTGCCAGCTTGTTAGGGCTAAGCTGACAGCACAGTGCTTACTACAGCGCTTTGTTACTCACAAGGGGAGGCCACGACGTGTTGAACGCGGATTTACTGCAAGCAGCGCCGGCTTTAGGGTGGGGCGACACGGGCGGTCGCCCGGGGCGCCGAGGCCCAGGGGCGCCGCGTACGACAACGAGAAAACGCCGCTACCGTACTGTACTACCAATATTACAGTTTACAATCATCCATCTTGCCAGCCGCGGTGGCTGAGCAGTCTGCGGCGCTCCAGTCACTTTGTGCACGGCCACTACGGTGGGGGGTTCGAATCCCCTCTCGGGCATGGATATTTGTGCCGTCTTTGGTATTAGCTAGTTCATAAGTAGTTTGTAAGTTTAGGGAATGATGGCCCCGTAGTTAAGTCCCAAAAGCTCTACAAACATTTGAACATTCATCTTGCGAAAATAAAATATTATTCAATTTTATTCAACATACTTCGTTAATGTCACAAACGCGCGCTGAATTCACTGTATTAGAAGAGCAAACGTGCTGAATGCAATCTTCCTATTGGCTGCATCTATCCATGTTTCACGCAAGTTTTTTTCTGAAGTCTGGGAGACGGGTCTACCACAGTGCCTCTGTTATTAATGTGTAGCTTGTTATCAAACGTGGACATCTGTCGTTTGCAAATAACTGAGATAAACGCCATTTTTATTACGAAACGTGGAGTTAATAAGTGTGTAAAAATGGCGTTTATCTCAGTTATTTGCCAATGACAGATGTCCGCCTTTGATAACAAGCTACTCACTTGTTTCAAGAAATGCAAAAAGGGAGCGCCCATGCAGGTGCCCCATCTCTCTTGCACCATACAAACTACCAGCAGCTGCTGTCCAAATAAAGGAAAAGACCGACTGTGAAATAGTAATGACATTTGAAATTAATTAATTTGAATGGATTTATGTCGAATATTTGTGACTTAATGTATTATATACAGCAATTAATAGATCATGCAAAGCATTCCTGGAGAATACTCTCCTAACGCACTGAAATAATACAGCAACAATGTGTGTTGGACTGCATATGTTGGCCGCGCTACGATTTACACCCACATCTCAGAAACTATTAGTCAGAGACGAAGGCAGGGTTCGTGTTTTCGTAGTGAATCATAGTGACTGAAAAGAGTATCGTGATGGGGACAACATTTCAATTTTCTGGTAAGTTTAAAATCATTTTTATCGTTTAGTTCATGTTTTCTTTTGTAGTTATGTCTAGTGATGGGTGATTTTATTTATTTGTTACAGATCTAATATTGTGGTCGCGAAGTAGAGCAGTATCTACGCCATACTGTGCCAGTTTCTTAAATCATGGCAGAAGAGACGGAAAAAATTAAGAAAAAGATTTATCTTTCTGAAAATCGGATAATGAAAGTTGAAAAAGGAAAAGTTCTTGAAGAAATTAAAAAGCACATGTATTATATTAACAGAAAGTAACTGTAATTTGCCGCTGCTCCAGCACATGTGAACAATGGGACGTCTTCAATCCTTGAAGTAGTGCTACAGTAAAGAATAATAATGAAAATAGGATAACCGGTGTGAAATGAACGCTCGTATGGTTGTAGCGAGCGGCCTGGCCTGGGCTTCACGCAGCGTGCGAGAGGCTCCCGGGTGGGGGGCTACTGTGTTACTATGTGGTGTTTGCATAGCCGCGATAAGTATTATTCTGTAGGATTTAGCCATATTATGGACATAAAACGTGTTTTACTTAATTTAACCCAGTTTTGCAGTGTTTCAAAAATTTTCAAATGTTTGTAATCCTATGGTACCAAACTATGTCGGTCATCAGTCCCTAGTGCCGCAGTGGAGTAGCCGAGCGGTCTATGGTGCCTCGCTGCGGAGCGCACGGTTGCTCGGCGGTTCGGGTCCTCCCGTGGGCATGTGTGTGTGTGTTGTCCTTAGGTTAGTTTACCTTAGTTTAAGTAGTTTGTAAGCTACGGACTGATGACCACGCAGTTTGGTCCGATAGATTTACAAACATTTGAACATTTCAGTCCCTAGTCTTACAAACTACTTAAACTAAGTTAAACTAACCTTAAGTCAACTCACACATCGATGGCCGAGAGAGGATTCGAACCTCCGACGCGGGAGTCCTCGCGATCCGTAACGTGGTGCTCCAGACAGCTCGGCTACTCCCGCCCGGCTTTGCACTGTTTATTGCGGGAAGAAGAAGTGAAATTTGGTGAATTCCGATCGACCCCTTCCCCCCCCCAACACGTCACGTAATTAATGGACGCCCCCTAAGGGCGCCAAGTGGGCGACTCGCCCGAGGCGACTGCATGGGTAACGCCGGCCCTGCCTGCAAACTTCGTACACTCGTAGTCCTCCATGAGGATAACAAAATGTGTAAGCAGTAGCGCGTACTGCTTAAGCGTTATTGAGAAAATAGCAAGATAATTTCGGTCGGTCGTCAAATATGTACCTGTACCTGTGCGTGGCCGTTTTGACATGAAGCGTCGACAGCCGAGCAAGTGCGAGTCTTAGCGATCGAAACCGACTGTTGAATAAATTATGCCGGGCGTCGTGGATCAGCGCGCCCGGTAAGAGGGAGGAACGTCCTCTGTAATAAAAAAGCTGAGCCAAATGATCAACGAACGACCAAGTACGGACAATGAAGACGACCGCAAATCATAGATCTACATGAATAACAAAAACAAATAAATAAATTGTGGTTAACGTTCTAGCTCCGTACTCGTTGGACGTTGGTCGCGGGATCGAGTCCCATTCGTCACTTTTTTTTTCAACACAGTCATATTCCTTACTATTAATATTACAATTGATATACCGGGAAAAATACGTTTAATTAGCACAAATAATATAATATTCATAACTACCGACTAGTAAACGACCAAACGCACAAAGTGATACTGACGTGAAAATGTTTCCTTGTCCGTGATTTAACAAATCCCTTATTCCTGGAAGGAGCCCGAAACTACTTGTTACCTGCAAGTTCTGACCGTCACAGACGGCTTTTGAAAGATGTACAACTAATACGAGTACAAGTTCCAGGATGGTATTTTTCGTAAAAACATGGAAAACATAAAGTTAAACGGCACTAGCTGCATTGAATAAAAGCTATGTTTCCGCATATACAAGGTCTTTTGAGGTTTTCCATGAAAAAAACAACCTCACTAACATTTTTAAAAACCTATTTTTCATCCGATAATTTGGAAGCAAATCATGCATAACGCAGCATTTCCTTAAATATCAGCGCTGATAATTGGTCGTGCAGTATCGAGTGTATTTTAATAGCGTTTTCACGAGAAGCAGTTTCTCTTTCGATTAAGTAAGAACAAGTTTGAAGACGCTTAATGAAATGTTTAACTTGCCTGTAGAAATAAACATCGCACCGTTGGCAAACTGGCGTGCATTTCGGAGGTACGACTTTAACCTTACATGTTCCAAGTCCTTCGTCATCGGTAATGAGAAAAAGAAGGTGACGAACGGCACTCAATCCAGCGGTCAACGACCAACGAGTACAGTGCTCGGACGCTAACCACTCGACTGACGCCGCTTCAGGTTAAAAAAAAAAAAAAAAAAAAAAAAAAAAAAAAAAAAAAAAAAAAAAAAAAAATATTTCAAATGTTTGTATAGTCTATGGGACTTAACTACGGGGTCATCAGTCCCTAAACTTACAAACTACTTATGAACTAGCTAATCCTAAGGACGACACAAATATCCATGTCCGAGGGGGATTCCAACCCCCGGCCGTAGTGGCCGTGCAGACCGTAACTGGAGCGCCTCAGTCCCTCCGCTTCAGATCAAAACGGCCACGCACAGATACATATAGTATATATTTGGTGACAGACCGAAATTATCTTGCGATTTTCTCGATAACGCCTGAGAAGTACGCGCTACTGCTCACACATTTTGTTGTTCTCATGGAGTACTACGAGTGTACGAAGGTTGCAGTAAATCCGCGTTTCAAACGTCGTGGCCTCCCCTTGTCAGTTACTTACTGATGTATGTTTGAATTAGTTTACTTCAACACCTCTGGGTCATGTGTGCAGATAGATAACTGTTTTCATCAGGCGAATTACTTTGATGTCTATTTGTTCAAATTCTATAACTAAGTGTACACTCCACAAGCCGCTTTCCTCCTTTCCCTGTTCGGGCCGTATGGTTAGTGAGAAAGACTGTCCGTAACTCTCTGTGTAGGCTCGAATCTCTCTGATTCTATCCTTATGTTCTTTGAGCGAGATATTTCTTAGAGGAACCAATACAATGCATGAGTCTTCGAGAAACGTATGCTCTCGGAAGACAAAGTATACCACACGTGATATAAAGGGTGGTCGGAAATTCCCGTTACAAACGTCTAGGATTTGTAGAGGGTAGTGAGTGCATAACATTTTGAATAGGAATCCATGTCCGGAAACGTATCGTTTCCGTTCTAGGACAGTTTCAATCTAGATGTATAACTCGTCAATGTCTGCTTAGGGACAGAGAAACGTCTCGGAGTTCTCTGTCCTGATATGCAACAGAACATGCTTCGGAAGTACGATATGTGTAATGACATTGGTGGTCGCCACATCGAGCCGCTGTTGTAATGCATCAGTACGTTGCGGCTGGTGCCGTAGATGCTGGGTTCTTGTTGTTGTCGACTAATGTAAACCATAAGGAGTAAATCGTAATGAAAATGCGTAAGCAATAACGGAAAGATTCAGTGTTATTTTCAAATTGATTGCAACAATTGTACTGTATCGGAAACGATACTTTTCCATGGGTTCCTATTCAAAATGTTATGTACTCACTACTCTCTACAAGTCCTAGAAAGTTGTAACGGGAATTTCCGACCATCCTGTAGAAATCCCTACTTGCAGTGTCTCCGTGACATTTCCACGCTTGGTAAGTAAACCTGTACAGTTTTATCATAGATGTGAATGGAAAGAAAGGGTGGTTCAAACACACTTTGGTCACATACTGTATGAACAACTTCAGGCCACCGGTAGGTGCCACAGCTGCGCACAGGACAAGCAGGTTCCACTTCGGCTTCTAGTTCCTTATTTCTGGAGTTATCGAGGCCTCATTCTGCTCAAGTCGTCGTGTAAACTGAGTACAGGGTTGGTGGCGCTTAGAACATTCAGAGTTCTAGGTCACTAATTTTCAATTTAGTGCAACACAGAGTTCACAATTGTTTGTTAATGTTTCAGTGGTAAACAAAGAGTTCTATAACCCCACTCTTGTTTTCTATAGTCACAGCAGATTTGGAAGCTATAAAAAGTAAAAGTTACTACAGTGATTAATGTTTTAGGCTGGTACATGTAAGCACGTGACGGAGTGACAGCCGGCCGCGGTGGCCGAGCGGTCTGAGGCGTGCCAGTCACGGTCTGCACGGCCACTACGGTCGGGGGTTCGAATCCCCCCCTCGGGCATGGATATTTGTGCCATCCTTAGCATTAGCTAGTTCATAAGTAGCTTTTAAGTTTAGGGACTGATGACCCCGTAGGTAAGTCCCGCCGGCCGCGGTGGCCGTGGGGACTGAGGCGCTTCAGTCACGGTCTGCACGGCCACTACGGTCGGGGGTTCGAATCCCCCCTCGGGCATGGATATTTGTGTCGTCCTAAGTTGTAAGTAGTTCATAAGTAGTTTGTAAGTTTTGGGACTGATGACCCCTAGTTAAGTCCCATAAGCTTAACAAACATTTGAACATTTTTGAGTTAAGTCCCATAAGCTCTACAAACATTTTCACATTTCAACGGAGAGGCAAAAAGAAGGCAATCATACTTGACTACGCTCTTGTTCATGGCAATACAATGTATGAAGTGGGTAAGAGTAAGACTAGTCTTGGGTATACTGTGACAATTTTGTCCTTCTCTGAAGGAGGCCAAGTATAGCACACTTGTGCAAACCCTTCTTGAGTACTTCTCAGATGTTTGGGATGCCCGCAATATCGGTTTAAAGGAAGAAATATAAGCAGGCCTGAGATGGGCTGCTTGGTTTGTTATGTGTAGGGTCGATCAGTTGGCGGGTGTTACAGAAATACAGGGGACATACTTTTCGAGGTACGAGGGCCGGAATATCAAGCTGACTGCCGAACGATTCCACTACAGTCATTTTATATTTAGTAAAGGCCACGTAGATAAGATAAATTATGGCTCGTACTGAGGCTTTCAAACATTCGTTTTTTATTCGCTCTGTTTGCGTGTGGGACAAAAGGAAATGACTGGTAGTACTACATCGTATCCTCCAACCATACGCCGATGTATGTATGTAAATGGAGATGGCCGCGCGGTCTGGCGCATGATGTTACAGATTGCGCTGCCTCTCCCGTCAAAAGATCGAGTCCTGCCTCAGGAATGAGGCTGTGTGTGTTGTCCTTAGGATAAGTTAAAGGCCACCCACATGGATTGGTATTTGCACGCAGTCAGCTAATATCAAAAATGTTCAAATGTTTGTAGAGCTTATGGAACTTAACTACGGGGTCATCAGTCCCTAAACTTACAAACTACTTATGAACTAGCTAATAGTAAGGACTGCACAAATATTCATGTCCGAGTGGAGATTCGAACCGCCGACCGTAGTGGCCATGCAGACTGTGACTGGCGCGCCGCAGACGGCTCCGACACCGCGGCCGCCCAGCTACTATTACCCAGCAAAGAAACAATCTGTTCTGAGGATCTTGGTACATAGAGCTGAAACCGTCCCAGATGCTGAAAACCTGTCAAACGAACTTAGCCACTTACGTAAAGTCTTCTCGGGTAACGGTTACAGCAAGCGACATATATCTCAGGCAATTTCGCCCAACTCACGTAATCAGACGACATCTGAAGATGACCTCAAGATGACCGATTTTTTACCGTTTTGTGGCACCACAACAGGAAAAATTTGCTGGCTCCTGAAAAGACATAAAATTGACACAATATTCAGGCTTCTAACAAAGAAACGGCAACTAATGAATCCTGTGAACGATAATACAGGTGTCAGATCACCTGACATGTATAAAATTCCGTGTGAGTTTGGGCAGTTTTATGGCGTCCAGAAAATTCGCACAATTGAACAGCGCCGCATAGAACGCGAAAGTTGTTTTCGATTACGCTATCCCGAAAATACAGCTGTGGTGGAACATGCTTTGGCAAATGGACGCCGAATTGCATTCGAAGAGACATCTATTATTAAACGAACAGTTTCTGGGGCAGGCTATAGAGATCAAAATGTCAGAAAACACCTTCAATAAAGACGGCGGCTTGCAGCTTAATACGGCATGGGAACCTGTAAATGCAGAGTTCAAGCGGGTGCGGCGTTCGCGGTACCAAAACATTGCCATATATGGCCAAAGAACTAGGCACCAGTGACGTCACTGGTGGCGGCGCCGCGGCCAACGGGAAATACAGGCCCCAGCGCAGACGTCATGCCACGTAAGCAAGATAGTTCCGAGCCGCAGAGATCGTTAGCTCAGTGGCTGCCCGCTATGAGGCAATGGGGTGTGCCCCAGCGGCCAGCCAATCGGCTACCGATCTCGCCGGCTCGGAACTACCTTGCTTAAGTGGCATGATGTGTGCACTGAGGCCTGTCTTTCTCGCCGGCCACGTGGCGGCGCGACTATATAAGCACGGCAGCGGCCTCGAAATGAGAGCCTTTCAAACATGTTCAAATGTCTGTAAATCTATAGGACCAAACTGCGTGGTAATCAGTCCGTAGCTTACAAACTACTTAAACCTAGGTAAACTAACCTACGGATAAACACACACACCCATGCCCCAGGGAGGACTCGAACCTCCACGGCGAGCAACCGCGCGCTCCGCAGCGAGACGCTTTAGACCGCTCGGCTACACCGCGGCTGAGAGCGTTTCCCGCGCCACAGCATGAAGAAGAAAAGCGCGCAGCAGAAGAGAGAAGGTGCAGTGAAGTGGCCATCAGTCGTTCAACTCAATGAGTTCAAATGTTTGTAAATCTATCAGACCAAACTGCGTGGTCATTAGTCCGTAGCTTACAAACTACTTAAACTAATATATACATGTGGCGTCTGTTCCGAAAGAATAGACGTCACTTCTGATCCTGCAGCTGTTATTATTTAATATTCATAGAATATATAACATCAACTGCGATTGGGCAAAGCTGAAAATGTGTACCCAGCCGGGATTCGAACCCGGGTCTCCTGCTTTCTAGGCAGTTGCGCTGACCCCTACACCACTGGGGACACAGTGATCACCGCACCTGCAAGGACTACCCATGCACGCCTCCCGTCAGATACAAATTCCCAGCTTCGCCCTGCCCATAGCACTCAAACTCGTAGTTTCACTAATTCCCGTTAGAGTAAGGACTTCAAACTTGCCCACCCCGCCCCACTAACGAAAGGATCATTGCCCGTCACCGGCATATTATATATATACATGTGGCGTCTGTTTTGAAAGAATAGACGTCACTTCTGATGCTGCAGCTGTTATTATTTAATATTCATAGTATATATGACATCAACTGCGATTGGGCAAAGCTGAAAATGTGTACCCAGCCGGGATTCGAAACCCGGGTCTCCTGCTTTCTAGGCAGTTGCGCTGACCCCTACACCACTGGGGACACAGTGATCACCGCACCTGCAAGGACTACCCATGCACGCCTCCCGTCAGATACAAATTCCCAGCTTCGCCCTGCCCATAGCACTCAAACTCGTAGTTTCACTAATTCCCGTTAGAGTAAGGACTTCAAACTTGCCCACCCCGCCCCACTAACGAAAGGATCATTGCCCGTCACCGGCATATTATATATATACATGTGGCGTCTGTTTTGAAAGAATAGACGTCACTTCTGATGCTGCAGCTGTTATTATTTAATATTCATAGAATGTATGACATCAACTGCGATTGGGCAAAGCTGAAAATGTGTACCCAGCCGGGATTCGAACCCGGGTCTCCTGCTTTCTAGGCAGTTGCGCTGACCCCTACACCACTGGGGACACAGTGATCACCGCACCTGCAAGGACTACCCATGCACGCCTCCCGTCAGATACAAATTCCCAGCTTCGCCCTGCCCATAGCACTCAAACTCGTAGTTTCACTAATTCCCGTTAGAGTAAGGACTTCAAACTTGCCCACCCCGCCCCACTAACGAAAGGATCATTGCCCGTCACCGGCATATTATATATATATACATGTGGCGTCTGTTTTGAAAGAATAGACGTCACTTCTGATGCTGCAGCTGTTGTTATTTAATATTCATAGAATGTATGACATCAACTGCGATTGGGCAAAGCTGAAAATGTGTACCCAGCCGGGATTCGAACCCGGGTCTCCTGCTTTCTAGGCAGTTGCGCTGACCCCTACACCACTGGGGACACAGTGATCACCGCACCTGCAAGATGCAGCTGCAGGATCAGAAGTGACGTCTGTTCTTTCGGAACAGACGCCACATGTATATATATATATATATATATATATATATATATATAATATGCCGGTGACGGGCAATGATCCTTTCGTTAATGGGGAGGGGTGGGAAAGTTTGAAGCCCTTACTCTTACGGGAATTAGTTAAACTACGAGTTTGAGTACTATGGGCAGGGCGAAGCTGGGAATTTGTATCTGACGGGAGGCGTGCATGGGTAGTCCTTGCAGGTGCGGTGATCACTGTGTCCCCAGTGGTGTAGGGGTCAGCGCAACTGCCTAGAAAGCAGGAGACCCGGGTTCGAATCCCGGCTGTGTACACATTTTCAGCTTTGCCCAATCGCAGTTGATGTCATATATTCTATGAATATTACTTAATCTAAGGTAAACTAACCTAAGGACAACACACACACACACGCGCGCGCGCGCGCGCGCGCGCGCGCAGGACTCGAACCTCCGACGGCGAGCGACGGCGCAACTCACTGAGTCTGCCGATCGCGGCAAGGAGACAGAAGAAGATCGTACACATGTCCCGCCCTTCTACATCTCGTGCGGGAGCGCGTGGACGGAGCTGTACGACGTCATAGCCGGCTGCTGCAAGCGACAGGTCGGCATCGAGACGGTCGACTCTGAAGCCACCATCTCGCTACAGGCAGCGACTAAGGCAGATCACGGGGCACTCAAAAGCGCTGTGGCTGCTTCATAGTCGACGCGCCTCCCTTGAAGACGACGTCCGAAGAAGGGAGGCGAGAGAAGTACACCAGGGCGCTCCTAAGGGGGCTGCCATGGTGCTGCAGTGATGCAGCAGGGCTGCGGGGAGCTGGGTTCGGTGGTGCGGCTATAAAGTTGCACAACCGGACTAACAGGAAGAGGCCGCCGCTCTACATCGTAGGCGTGCAAACGGTCGACGATAGGGGCGACGGCTTCGCCTTGCGGAAGCTTCTGGGCTTCCCAATGACAGTGGAAACTCTCCCTGCCGACGTGCACCCTCTCCCCCATTGTTACAAGAGCCAAGGGGTGGGCCATGTGGCCAAGTATTGCTGCAACGCTGCGCGGTGTGTGAAGTGCTCCGGCGAGCATGACACGCGAACTTGCGCGCGCGGCAGAGAAGAAGCGCCGACCTGCACCCGTCGTGGAGGCCGTGACGTTGCCAAATGGCGAGGCTGTCCGGCTTTTTCAAGCCGACGCCAAACTGACGGCGGCGTGGTGGCCGCTGCTGCGGCGCCGCAACGTCGGAGGAGACGCCGGAGACGACGACGACTACGAGGGGACGACGCGGCTGCCGCACCTCCTGCCCGCGATCAGCCTCAAAACCCCGCCAACCGCGGCGCGGACCGGCCCAGAACGGAAAGGGGGCCAGCGCCTCCCACGGACCGGCGACGACATACGCGCTGCCGAGGAAGAAGCAACTACGGCTTTCAAAGCCGCCATGGCAGCAGAGAGGGCGGCCTTCCAGGCCCAACATGCTGCGGAAACGGAGAAGGCCTGCAGACTACTCCGGCAGCTGCACGCCGAATTGGCGCGCGACCTTTACGAAGACGACACTGTAGACGCTCAGCGCCCGCCGCGAGGCAGAGCTCTGGGTTGGCCACTTCTGTGACGACCAGCGCTCCTGTGGTTGAACAGCCGCAGTCGGTATCTGCCGACAAGATCAAGCCTGCACAGAAGAAGGTGTTACCCTGATCAACTCGACAACGAGCGGTAGGAACCTTTCCTCGCGCTCATAAGCGTGGGGAGGAGCCTTGGTGAAGGACGCCACCGCTGGAGAGCAGACGCTGCAAACATCGTGGCACACTGCCACACTGCCGCACTACCGGACTGATGTCTTTAAGAGACCCTAGCAATGACATGGTATCTGATGCATGATACCCATTACTAACATAACCTACTTTTTTTGCATGAACTGTCGCAGTTGTCAATAATCCGCTTCTGCCCTTACTACCCGTCCCCGACTGTCCCAGAGGTTTTTTTATCCCTTGGCGCTTGTCTTGATACTTTTTCCCACTGCCCTTAAACCTGCTCTTCTTTCGAAGTTTTCGACCTCTACTATATCCCGATATGGACCGTATTAATGGGTAACCTTACCCACACGTACGGCACACGTCACAGTCCCCGCTCCTGTGACTCCTACGTTAACTTACTAACACTTGCAGGGGTGACAGTAGTCCTTTTGAGATGGTCACCACGCTAGTGCGAGCGTGGAGGAGCTCGACTATGAATTTTTAAAAATCGAAATGACAGTCATTCACTTCACAGTGGCAAAGGAGGTCTCTGTCGAAAGTTCGTGGGCAGTAAACCACATGACGCGGCTTGAAACACGAGAAAATTTCATTAAGTTAAAGTAGTTTGTAAGTCTGGGGACGGATGACTTTAGCAGTTAGCCTGGGCTTCTCACAGAGGGAGTGATTCTGCTCCATAACGTGCGTCCACATGTCTCCAGGATCATACAAAGTGTACAAACGGCTTTTAATCAAATTGCGTGGTTATGATATATCGCCCCAAATTTGCGAATGGATAGGGGATTTCCTGTCAGAGAGGACACAGTTTGTAGTAATCGATGGTAAGTAATCGACTAAAACAGAGGTGATATCCAGCGTTCCACAGGGTTGTGTTATTAGTCCTCTGCTGTTCCTTATTTACACAAACGATCTAAGCAGCTCTCTTAGGTTGTTAGCAGATGACGCCGTCATTTACCGTGTAGTAAAATCATCTGAACATCAAAACCAACTGCAGAACGATCTAAATAAGATATCAGTATGATGTAAAAATTGGCAATTGACTCGAAATAATGATAAGTGTGAAGTCGTCCTCCTGAATACGAAACGAATTCCGTTAAACTTTGTTTACATGATACATCAATCAAAAGTGAAGACCATAAACTCCACAAAATACCTAGGAATTACTGTTAATTCAGACTTAAACTGGTAAGAACACGTAGATAATGTCGTGGGAAAGGCGAACCAGAGACTGCGCTTTATTGGCAGAACCCTTAAAAGATTCAACAGAACTACTGAAAAGACTGCATACACTACGCTTGTCAGTCCTTTTTGGACTATTGCTGCCCAGTGTGGGATCCTTATCAGGTGGGTTTGGCGGAGGACATTGAAAGAATCCAAAGAAGGGCAGCTCGTTTCGTATTGTCACGATACAGGGGAGACAGCGATACGGAAATGATACAGGATCTGGGATGGGAATAATTACAACAACGGCGTTTATCGCTGCGACGTGGGTTACTTACGAAACTCCAATCGCCAACATTGTCCTCCGAATGCGAAAATATATTGTTGACTCGCACACACATAGGTTGAAAAGATCATCAGAATAAAATTCGAGGAATCAGAGCTCGAACGGAGAAAGACAGGTGTTCTTTCTTCCCGCGCGCTATTCGAGAATAGAATGAGAGATAAATAGTATAATTGTAGTTCAATGAACCCTCTGCCAGGCACTTAAATGTGATTTGCAGAGTGCCCCACGTAGATCCTTTTCAAATGGGAGCAGCTTGAGCATCCGCCCTACAGCCCGGACATGTCACCCTGGGAGTTCTATCTGTTTGGACCACAAAAATAAATAAATAAATAAATCTCAAAGGGAAGCGCTTTAACTCGTTCGACGAACTGAAGAACACAGTAGAGGGCTGGTTCTTGTCACGCCATAGGAATTCTGGGAACAGGAAATCCTTTAGCTCATTGAACGGTGGGATAGTTGTGCTCAGGCCTTTGTTGATTAATTCTGACTACCTACTTCAATTATACCAATAGTATCGTTTCGTACCTTCTCATTTGAACACCCCTTGCACAGCATTACTATAAGCAGGGGTGTAACACACGTGTCCACGAACATAACGTAAGACTCGTGGTCGGGAAAACATACTGGCTGAGAGAGACTAATCACGCATTTGACTGACGGCTTGTAAATCAAAATTGATATAGGAAATGAATAGAGGTCCAACACACCCTATTACGGAGAGACTATTGTGACGGAAACTGCATGAAGCGAAAAATATTTTATTCAGTACCCTTGCAAATGGCCATTGGTCAAAGATGCACATCAACCTGCAGGACTTCAATGAGCTGGAATCTCATCGAACGTCTTTCATGTCCGATCAGTTTGCATTGCAGGTGCATTCGCAAATCGAGCCACATCAACTGCTACATCTACATCTACATACATACTCCGCATTTCACCGTAAGTTGCGTGGCGGAGGGTACACTGTACCACTACTAGGCATTTCCTTTCCTATTCCACTCCCAAATAGAACGAGGAAAAAAAGAATGTTTATATGCCTCCGTACGAGCCCTAATTACTCTTATCTTGTCTTTGTGATCACAACGCGAAATGTAAGTAGGCGGCAGCAAGATTTTACTACACTCAGCTTCAAATTGCAGCGCCGTCCGCGGTGGCCGCGGGGACTGAGGCGCTCCAGTCACGGTCTGCACGGCCACTACGGTCGGGGGTTCGAATCCCCCCTCGGGCATGGATATTTGTGCCGTCCTTAGTATTAGTTAGTTTGTAAGTAGTTTGTAAGTTTAGGGACTGATGACCCCGTAGTTAAGTCCCATAAGTTATACAAACATTTATTATTTATTATCAAATTGCAGCCCTCTAAATTTCCTCAACAGAAATTTATGAAAAGAACGTCGTCTTTCCTTCAGCGATCACCAATTGAGTTGCCGGTGCATTTCCGTGACACTCGCCCATTGGTCGAACCTACAAGTTACAAACCTAGCTGCTCGCCTCTGAACTGCGTCTAAGTCTTCTTTTAAACTGATCTGCAGCGGATCCCAAACACTTGAGCAATACTCAAGAAGTGGTCGTACAAGCGTTTTATACGCGGTCTCCTTTACAGGTGAAGTACTTCTTCCTAAAATTCTACCAATAAACCGAAGTCGGCTGTTCGCCTTACTGACAACTGCCCTTACATACTCGTTCCATTTCATGTCGCTCTGCAATGTTACGCCTAGATATTTAATCGACGCGACAGCATCAAGAAGCTCACTACTAATGCTGTATTCGAACATTATGGTATTGCTTTTCCTACTCATGCGCATCACGTTACATTTTTCTATATTGAAAGCTAGCTGCCATTCTTCGCACCAACTAGAAATTTCATCCTGTATGCTATTACAGTCAGTTAAAGACGACACCCTCCCATACACCACAGCACCATCAGCAAACAGCCGCAAATTACTACTTACTCTGTCCATCAGATCATTTATATAGATAGAAAACAATAGCGGTCCTATCACACTGCTCACCTAGTCATCAAAACTGTAGGTCACTGGGGCGGGAAATAATGCAGGAATGTTGCGGACGTGTGTAAGGGCGGCACATTGTGATGGAAGGGCGGCGTGCGCAGCAGCGCGGTCCCCGGCGTGTACACAGCGCAGCGCAGCCGCCTAACGAATTTACTCAGCGCCGCCTCTGGGGACTGACAGCGGCGCGCAAACTCCGCCCACGCAACTTCCAATCGCCCCGCAATCTGCCGCTGCGTCTCCTCTGCGCAGTACCTCTGCAGTTGTTCCAATGAATACGGGTGAAATATTCCTGAATTACTGCTTAAACTCTAGGAGCCACGCCGAGATTAAAAAAGTATATATATAATTTCCAGGAAAGAAAAAAGAAGAAACACCGAAGTAATAAAGAGGATGGAAATAATTCAAAGAATAGATGAGGTGATGGATAGAAAGAAATTACAGTGGTACGGGCATGTAAGAAGAATGGAGGATACCAGAATACCGATGCTGGTACTGGAGTGGCAACCTGAGGGGAGAAGAAGAAGAGGACGACCTGTGACCACCTGGATCAAAAATGTACAGCTCACAATGAATAGACTGGGCGCAGAAGAAGAAGACACACAAGATAGACACACGTGGAGAAATATAGTGAATAGTTAGTGTAAAACCTTATGTACTAGGGTATTCATTTCTGGGAGTATTAGTATGTTGGAGGTAAACCTCTGTAATGAGGACAATCTCAATAAATAAATAAAAAATATTTTTTATTGATATAAATGTGTGAAGCGGATGAGAAACAGAGCGACACAATTCAGTTACCGTCGACGGTACGAGTTTGTAATATCTTTGAATCTAGCATTTTGTCGCCAGCAGTTTTATTCTTCGTCATTTATACTTTTCAATTGTTTTATGTCCTTACGGCAGGCTGAAAATAGCTTTAGTAGCAAGAAAAACTGAAAAAAATATACTTTTTCATTTCATTTTTTAAAAGATTTTTTTCAACAAGAAACCTGACAGTCGCTTCAATAAAAACACCTTACATTGAGAACACTTTAACTGACTAATAATGATTTTGCAGCCAACATCTCATTTTTCATTTATTATGTTACCGGTTTCGGTGTGCTCGATGCCATCTTCAGACCTATCGTATTTTACGTAACTTCACAACATGTTTTACATACTACAAGAATACATCCAGGTTGAGGCGTCACCAAACATAAAATTTCTAGTCACAAATAAAATATATACATCCATCTTCTAATGGTTCTGAAGCGAGGTACTTCAAAGTCTAAGTTCTATATTAGTAGTATATATCAGTAGTATATATTGGACTTCAATCAATATAGAACTTAGAATTTGAAGCACCTCGCTTCAGAACCATTAGAAGATGGATGTATGTATTTTATTTGTGACTAGAAATTTTATGTTTGGTGACGCCTCAACCGACTTCAATCAATATAGAACTTAGACTTTGAAGTACCTCGCTTCAGAACCATTAGAAGATGTATGTATGTATTTTATTTGTGACTAGAAATTTTATGTTTGGTGACGCCTCAACGGACTTCAATCAATATAGAACTTAGACTTTGAAGTACCTCGCTTCAGAACCATTAGAAGATGTATGTATGTATTTTATTTGTGACTAGAAATTTTATGTTTGGTGACGCCTCAACCGACTTCAATCAATATAGAACTTAGACTTTGAAGTACCTCGCTTCAGAACCATTAGAAGATGGATGTATATATTTTATTTGTGACTAGAAATGTTATGTTTATTGACGCCTCAACCTGGATGTACTCTTTTAGTGTGTAAAAAATGTTGTGAAGTTATGTAAAATACGATAGGACTGAAGTTGGCGTCGAGCACGCCGAAATCGGTAACATAATAAATGAAAAATGCGATCTTGTCTGCAAAATCATTATTAAACAATAATAGATCGCCCCATCGAACAATGAGTCCGTTATATAACTTTAACTGACATCTTGATTCTGTGAGATACCTGCTATGGGAAGGTATACATTTCATATTCAAATGTACTGCGAATTTGAAACCAGTGTCAAGCTAGTCAGGCATTGGTTGTTTATCTTTGGTTGGAAGCTTATTTTTCGATGGCATCGATATTGAAACGGTGATGGTATTGCTGCCGGGAAGTAAGGTTGTGATTATTGTGAGGGCAGACTTTTCTAGGCGCGCGGATGAGATTGCAGAAGCGTGGAGACCGTGGTTGTGTGCAGTTGTCGTTCCGGCGGGATAGCCGAGGAGATGAGAATTTGAGACTTGAATGATAAGCCAGGCTTTTTTTTTTTTTTTTTTTTTTTTTTTTTTTTTTTTTTTTTTTTTAAAGATATGGAGACGAAAGGAATAGATGACGTTGGAGAAACTACCTTTTGAAGTTTTTATAAGGTATAGTTTTTCATGAAATACTTGGCATGTTTCTATGGCACAACTTCGCATTGTTAGGTTGTAACGGTCGTGAAAGATCTTCCTGTTAGCTTCTGGTCTCACGATTCATGCTGAGGACCCCTTTCTGTGTTAGGAAAAGTATTTATTGTAACAGTTTACTTTTGAGATTTCGTTTTTTATGAAATAAGAATTTCATGGGTAGTGTTCTTGAAATATGGTATTGTTGTAACACTGTGTGAATCGTGTTAAATTTATGAACAGTAAAGTATGTTTATCTTTGTTTAAAAATCATTTTGTAGGCAGATTAAGTATCTGAGTTATATTTTTCTCTGAAAGATTTTAAAATCCAAAACATGACGTTGTTAGTAAAATGTTCAAATGTTTGTAAAGCTTATGGGACTTAACTACGGGGCCATTAGTCCCTAAACTTACAAACTACTTGTGAACTAGCTAACACTAAGGACGGCACAAATATCCATGCCCGAGGGGGGATTCGAAACCCCGACCGTAGTGGCCGTGCAGACCGTGACAGGAGCGCCTCAGTAACCTAGTCCACCGCGGCCGGCCATTTTTAGTAATTTTCATAAATTTAACATCAGTTAGAAAATAAGCCAGATGTTTCATTTTTAATTATTAGTTCGAGTATCTTAAACATATTACCAGTTTATCCCTCCTAACAGTTAGTACAGCAGGAAGCGGTGTGGTGTTGTGCAAATTTATGCTGTGTGGCTAAAAAAAAAAAAAAAAAAAAAAAAAAAAAAAAAAAAAAAAAAAAAAAACACCAGGTTAGTAAGTGAAAGTAATCGAAAAGTGAAAGTGAGAAAGAATCAGTTTTTGTTGTTTGTTGTCATGCTTACAGTTCAGTATGATTTACAGATTTCAGCGTAGGACAATTCATACAGTGTTCAGTTCAGGTTAACAAGTGTTTGCGCTGAGTGAGATTGCATTGATAAATATTGTGTTCGTTACATTCCTTTAAAGATTGTTAGTTCAGTCAGAAATGAGTTTGTAGGGCCAGAATTATTACCACATTGATTTTTAGTATCAGTATTTTTCAGAGAGTTAACTTTGTTACGACATTTTCATACAGAAAAAATTAGCAGTTTGTGTTCCATTATAATAAACAATAGGCAGTCAGATAGGTTTTGCAATACCTTGACATTCACACAGAATACAGTTAAAAAATATACGCAGTCAGATTAACGTAACGTTTTGCAAATCCATCCAGGTAGAACAAGTTCAAACACATTCAGTTACGTTTCATTAAAGTAGCGTCAGTCAGTAACATTTCTTAGATCATTTGGTAAAACACATAACTTTCGCAGCAGACGTAAAATTTGTGAGAGAGAAGGACAAGAAAGAAACTTTCTATTCTTTATTGTGAATAGGAAAAAGAGATCTGGTAATGAGCTCCAAGATACCTATTGTAATTTTACTTGAAAGTGAAACCCCTATTCTTTTGTTCACAAAATAGTGGTGTGATTTTTGTTGCTATCGCTTTTAATTTTAACCCTGATAGGGATAGCGGGAGCGGCGGAGAGTTGACTGGTAAAGTTAGGCAAGAGTACGCAGTTCAAGTTCCTTTGACACATTTTATTTTAACCAAAATATTAAAAAAGAAATCCCTTTTACAACTAGAGACTGAAGGCCCGAACAAGACAATTTCTTTTCTTCCCTTTTTGAGAAAAACAGTAAACAGTTCAACTAAGGTGATGCAAGGCAGAAGGCCGAAGCAACCCTTTATAAAGGTAAAGAAAATATGGTAAACAAGACAATGAAGAGGGGCTGCAAAATTAAGTAAAATTATCAGGATGAAGGCCGAGTTAAAAAATATTGAGATAAGTTAATAACGGGCTGAGGGCCCGAAGCAAACTTTTATAAATACAATGAAAACAACACAATAAAAGTGGCTCTAAAATTGAAGTAGAAGCAGCTTCTTCAAATTATCAGGCAGAAAGCCAGGCCAATTTTTTTTAACATGGGCTAATAACAGGCTGAGTGGCTGAAGCAACCTTTTACAATAAGTAAGCAAAAGTGAGCTCCAACATTTAAATGAATCAGGCTGAAGGCCGATTAAAAAAAAGAAAAAAAAAAAGACACAGTTAAGTAAAGGGCTGAAGGCCCGAAACAATCCTTTATCTTACTTATGCAATAGTAAGCAATACCCTGAAAGCAGGAAAAACAAATCCGGCTCAATGATATCTCAAGGAAGAAGGCCGAGTATCACAGTAAGAGAGACCGGACTTCCTGGAATAATAAAAAAGCTTAAGCGAGGTTACCTAAAACCAAGACACAAACACAAGCACTCGGACCAGACTTTTAACATAACAAGAGACACATGTTTAAACAGCAATGAAATAAGGCCCCAAGTCAATCCCTAACACTGCCAGTGTAATATAAAATTACTTTAAGAACAGGACGGGCTACTCGTTAACTTAATACACACTCCAACCTATAATACAGATGAGCTGACTCCATACAGGAAGGAGAGGGGTAGGGTGCCCAACCGTCCACGAGAACTACAGCTCCGACACGAAGGGACTTAAACCAAAACGGACTCAGCGACAAATTACAACCGTGAGTTGGCGATGCCTCATGGAGGGACAAGGTCTGCAAGCACAAGATAAAAAAAATAAAGCTATACAACTACTTCCCCTGCAGATTGGACTAGTAGAGGGGCACAAACCAGATAAATTCCCCAGTGGCGTTAACGAAGATAGTGAAAATTGAATAATTGCTATAAGGTGCAATAGAGAGAATAATTCATTTGAGCCGAACTAGAAAAGCGGCACAACACATAAGTAAATATCAATAGACGTAGACATAGGCAACGACGGTCGCTGGGGAACGACCAGGTATCCTGAGAAATACACACACACACACACACACACACACACACACACAAACAAATATACGGAACGCGAATGTACAGGTCACTTAATTTTCTCAATCCAAGATTAGTGCAGCCACCCCCGTGATGGTGTAGGAGGATGATATCAACAAACGCCCTGAAAGCATTTCATGGATTCCAGGTGGAAAGCAGCTGGAACGACGCGAGGCACAGCCAGGCACTGACTGCGGAGTACAAGTCGTTGACTACTCCAGTGCTTGGCGAGGAACCAACGTGGGATCGCACGGCCGCTAGGAACACGACTGCATAGTCGTGGAGATGAGGTATACAGCCCCCGCCAAATTGATGCTGGAACTTGACACAATTACCTCTCCGTGTCCAGTCCTCTTCAGCTGTTCATATCGTCGCATATATGGCTCCAAAAGACTATGTTCAAATGTTGGTTAAGCTTAAGGGACTTAACTACGGGGTCATTAGTCCCTTAACTTACAAACTACTTATGAACTACCTTATACTAAAGACGACATAAATATCCATGCTCGATGGGGGGTTCGAACCCCCGAACGTAGCGGCCGTGCTGACTGTGACAGGCGCGCTGCAGACCGCTCGGTCACCGCGGCCGGCTCCAAAAGACTGACAGGATGCCACAGAGGAACTGCTTCGGCGCACTCACCGGGCCCGGCAACAACCGGCCAATTAATGTAAATAACTCGACCCTAGCGACGCCATGCAGTGTATGAAATAAACACTGCACGATACTGACACTAAGACGTTCCCCGCAGCGACTCTCACTGACTGACCCGGTAACCGACCTCCCCAGAATTGCCTCGGCGCCAAGCTCAAATAGCGCCACTCGCGGCAAGGATCACACGAGTAAGAAGACAAGTGACGCGCGATAGATCTAACAGCGCCGCGAACGGTGAGAGCACAGAAAGATCGGTAGTACTTGCGCCAGTAATTTATTAAAGGACAGGTGAATCGAAGAAACACGAGCCTGGACGGCTCAAAACCTTTATAGAACAAAATATTTTTTTTCTGAAAATTTGAAAGGTAATATTTTTATTGCATCCCCTTGTATAAGCATGTAATATAGTCAGCCTTTTTTTTTTTTTTTTTTTTTTTTTTTTTTTTTTATGGGCGTAAAACTACTGTGGTCATAAGCGCCCATGACGAAATATGACTGTGATGACTAAGCAGGGACAGAGTTAAATTTCCTTTCCCATGTTAGTGTGGTGGATAAAAATTAAGACGCGATCAACAGAGCGCGGGTCATCAGCTAAAACATCAGACAACTCAGACGGAAAACACAAATTTTGACGGAGACGGTTGAAAAGCGGGCACTGCACCAGAAGGTGGTGTACAGTCAACAACTGGGAACAGTGGCATAAAGTGGGGCAGGACCGCCACATAGTAAGTGGCGGTGGCTAAAGCGCCAGTGTCCTATGCGCAGGCGAGCTGCGAGAGAACCAGGAGGAAGTAGATCATGCAAAAGGGAGGGATTTGATCTCCCAGAGTTTGTTGCGTTAAAGGGAAAGCCAATCCGTATTCCAGAGCGATACCACACGCCTGGAGACTACAGCACGGAGGTCTTCCATCGGAATAGAATGGGTAGCAAGCCGAGGGAGGGAAATGGCTGCCTTTGCAGCAGCATCCGCGATATCCTTTCCCAACACTCCAGCATGGCCAGGAACCCAAGCTGACCGTTAGCGAGTGGAGGCATTTCTAAATCCGACGTACTATGGGGTGGACTGGATATAGAGCGCAGATAATCATGGGAGAGTAAGTTCGTAAAAGAAGCTGTAGTTGTGTCCTATTAGCACGGATACCACGAATATTCCACTGGAAATAGCCATTTTGATAAGTAGGGAGATGCCTAGCTGGATTGCTTCTGCGAAGCTGTGGTCGTCAGCTCGAAGGTGGCGTGACGTCCATTAAGTTCTAAAGCTCATTCTGATTTGGAAACCACCTGTGAAGTCATTGAGACTTCATCCTGAGATTTGCGCCGATTTTTCTTTTTCTTATCCCTTTGCCGCGGCAGAGCGGCCGAGCGCATTAAGGCGCTAGGCTACAATGCGCGAGGCCGTTCCCCGTCGGTGTTTCGAATCCCCCCTCGGGCATGGATGCTTGTGCCGTCTTTAGTATAAGCTAGTTCATAAGTAGTTTGTAAGTTTAGGAACTGATGACCCAATAGTTAAGTCCCATAAGCTCTACAAACATTTGAATTCTTCTCCCTTTGAAGACGAGAGTAGTCGTCAGGAAGGGAGCTGGTTGAGGCGACATCCAAGTCAGAGACGGAACTAGCGGCTTTCAGGCCCTGAGTGTGCGGTTCCCTATTGTGACTCTGCTTGTCATGACTTTTCTTTTTTGAGTGCTGGGAAGAAAGGTTCCCTGAGGGATTCCCATTCCCAGTAGGTGCTGGAGAAGATGTTCTCCTCTCTGGCTAAGGGAGAGGTGGGGAAGTAAGGATGGGGGAGAAGGGATGGGGGAGAAGGGATGGGGGAACAGGGACGGGAGAGCAGGTACAGGCGAAGCAGGGATGTGGTTAGGGGAGAGGAGTGGTTACCGCAAGAGGGATGGGGAGAGGGTGAAAGGAGGAGGTTAGGGAAGGGGTGTTGGGGGAGTGATGCTACTGAGGCAAACGTTGATGTCAACGATACCGGATGGAGACAGTCATACTTCTTTTGAGATTCAGAATATGATATTCGATCTAGAGTCTTGTACGCCTGAATTCTTCTTTCTCTTTTATATATCGGACAATCAGGCGAACGAGGAGCATGTGGGTCTCGGTAGTTTACACAGCCTAGGTGGTGGGGTGCAATGGTATTCTGTAGGGAGAGAGTTGCCACAGTCGCCACCAACAGGGCTGGTGTTGCATCTCGAACACGTATGGCCAAAATGGAGGCAACGGAAGCAGTGCATAGGTGGTGCTATATAAGGCTTCACGTCACATCTGTTTGCCCTGAGCTCCTCGTCTGATTGTAGCAGAAGGTCACTGTTGAAAATACCGCCCTTTGTTATGTTAAGGGACTGGTGAGGCGTGATGCTCACCGGGATGTACTCCAACTGCTGGCAGGCTCGAAATGCAGCCGACTGGGTCGCAGAGGACGTGCGAATCGAGACAAAGGTGGATCGCATTTTGCTGAGTGCCTTAATTTCACCAAACTTGTCTTCGATGTGTATTACAAAGAAGAGAGTTTTGGTTGTAGCAAATGTCTCCCCATCTGTCCTGGAGCACACCAAATACTTGGGAAACGGATTTGCACCTAATCTGCGCGCCTGAACCTCTTGCCACGGTGTGGCCAGGGAGGGGAACTGAAGAGATATTATTGCTGTCTTGAGAGAGTTTGGCCGCAGGAGAGCGGCTGGACACCTTAACACGTTTCATGTGCAGGACGTCCGCCCTTGTACCACCCATTCCGGTCAGAGGCTTATTCCATGGGCGCCAGTCAGCAACAGCAAGGACCACCGAAGGGATGGTTAACCACTCCTAGGGTTTGCAGCTCTTGTACCAGTAGTGTGTTTCCTGTATTGTCAGGGGGCTCAACTAATAAGGTAAATAAAAAAAATGTTCAAATGTTTGTATAGTTTATGGGACTTAACTACGGGGTCATCAGTCCCTAAACTTACAAACTACTTATGAACTAGCTAATGCTAAGGACGGCACAAATATCCATGCCCTTGGGGGGATTCGAACCCCCGACTGTAGTGGCCGTGCAGCGCCTCAGTCCCATCGGCCACCGCGGCCGGCTAGGGTAAATAATAGTCCCCCACCCTCCCACACGGACTGACTACATATGCTGGGGACATAGCAGGGATAGAGGGCTATGGCACGGACGGAGGGGGGAGGAAGAAAGAAGGACCTGCGCCGTAGCAGCTAGGTAGGGAGTTCTAACCATAATGGCTCACACTTCCATTGGAAATTCTGTAGTGAAGGTCAAACCTTGAGTGGGACCAAACTAGGACTAAACAGGTGTAAACAGCAAATAGTTCAAAATCGCAATATCCATCAGCGGTTCCATGGGAATAGCTGGTCCGTGTGAAAGTGAAACACCTAGAAAGGGGAGAGGGGCGGGGAGTAGGGAGGAATTAAGACGTGGAGGGGGGGGGGGCGGGAAGAGATGAAGCCTGGGAAAATAGGAAGAAAGGCTGCAATGGCTCGGGGACCAGTGTGCGCCACACATGTACACACAAAAGAGCTGTAGACCCCCTGGGGTTATACTCAGAATTATTTTATGTTCATTTAAATTGGAAGTGAAAGGAAGAGAGAGATGGGTATGGGGTATTGACCACTATCCTTTCTGGGTGGGGCGTAGACTACAGTGCATGGTAGTCATTTACAAGACCACCTTCTTATATCTGGAATAGATAACTATAAATGGCATTTGGAACGTAAAGAAGACACAATTCATTAAATAATTTACTGAATACATTATAATATTCAATCAATGAAACAGTACTAAACACTGTAAAATGTCACAAATTTCAGTGATAAACTTATTATTTAGAATGAAACTAGTGAAAACAAGGAAGGCAAAGAGTAACGTACATTGTGTCGTACTTATGCTACATGGGCAGTATGTCGACCAGCATCCTATAAAGGGTTCAATTGAGATACTCTTCTTCTCTAGAATCAGTTGAAATATTACGTTTCTGGTTGGACATATCATGGAGTCATTTTTCGATTGTTTGCCAAGTAAAATGGCGAGTGCAGTTGTTCAAGAATTTATTCAAGCTTCAGAATTAATGCTCTCCTCATTCGGTGTGTCAATATCGGATGGCAAAATCTTACAGAGTATCTCAATTATCTCTTGATCTTACGGTTTTCTTGCATGCTCTGTCATCCAAAACTCTGAAACCATAAACCTGGTGTAACTTAGAAACACGGATTATGTTATACGAAAATATTTTTAAAAATCACTATTTAGCACAAAATTGGGAAAGATATGAAACCGTATTCTGACATTACATATTCACGATAGAGCAGCGAATGAGCCACTTCCAACTGCACGCAGCCCAACAGCAAGAGCACTGAAACTGAAATTGTTCTGGGAGCGCAGATAACACTCCCGTAACAATTAAAATGTACCAAAATAATAACGAACGGGATGTCAGGCTTCTTATGACAAGAGAATATTACAAAATTTTTATAAAAAGTGGGGCTCAGATGTCTCGTATGGTAATAAAGGATTTATCTTATGTGAAACTATCATGAGGTCAGGTCATAAAAATTGAGATTTAGTGCTAGAAATCTATATTTACATATATTACAAAAGGTATGTATGTACTTATGTATGTATGTTTCACATATCCTCTTAAAGTACAACCTCACGTATAATGTGGCCGTTTTGCATATATTTAATTGTTTATGACGTCATATCTCAAATGTTCATATGTGTATATATGACTAAAGTAGTATGGTCATCAGTCCCTAGTCTTGAAAACTACTTAAACTAAGCTCCACTAATGGCAACTGACTCGCCGTGCGGGAGTAGCGGAGCGGTCTGGAGCGCCACGTTACGGATCGAGCGGCCTCCCGCGTCGGCGGTTCGAATCTTCCCTCGGGCATGGATGTGTGTCTTCTCCTTTGGTTAGTTTAACTTAGTTTAAGTAGTTTGTATGTCTAGGAACTGATGACCAACTTAGTTTGGTCCCATAGAATTACAAACAGTTGAATAGTTGAACAACTCACTCACCCATGTCGGAGTTAGGGCTGGAACGTCCGACGGTAACGGGCGCCCATTCCGTAGCATGACGCCTTAGACCATGCGGCCATTCCTCAACTGTGTGTTCTACAGTGATATAGTATCTAAAGTACATTCATATGTGCATAGTGTATGCAATATTTGATGTCAAATGTTCAAATGTTTGTAGAGCTAATGGGACTTAACTACGGGGTCATCAGTCCCTAAACTTACAAACTAATTACGAACTAGCTAATACTAAGGACGGCACAAATATCCATGCCCGAGAGGGGATTCGAACCCCCGACCGTAGTGGCCGTGCAGACCGTGACTGGCGCGCCGCAGTGCCCTCGGCCGACAATATTTGATGTCACGAATACAGTTAGTAGTAACGATGTAACAAATCGAAACCTTATGCGTGATGGGGCAGTTCTTAACGAACTCCATGACCCCATGGCTCTTGAACTGTGCAGAACTGTGATATAATTTCTAAGTTATATTTAGTGTTATGTAGTTATACTGGCTGTAAAATGTCTCGCGAAAATGTTTCGTAGGGTAGGAGTAATAAATTGCAGCATCATACGGAATGGCGTAGATTTCCATCATGACCAGCGGAAAAGTAGTAAGCGATAAACTTATTACCTTTAATTATTTTCGTTTGGTTGTCAGCGACAAAATGCTTTAGCAAGTCTCTTAGTATTCACGTTCTGAAATTGTGGATGAAATAAATCTCGTTATTCACGCGTCCAATGATGGAACATTTTTGTGACTATCATTCAAAAATGTTGAAAAGTTTGTTAAGCTTATGGGGCTTCACTTTGGGGTCATCAGTCCCTAAACTTACAAACTATTTATAAACTAACTTATACTAAAGACAACACAAACATCCATGCCGAACCTCCGACGGAGCACAGCGCCTCAATGCGTTCGGTCACTCCGCCGCGGCTGACTGTCATTGTTTATGACTTAGTATCTCCTCTACTGAGTGTCTTAGGTGATTTTAACTCCCACACCAATTGTTTCTTGATGTTGAAAGATATTTATGCTAATGTTGGTTGATATATGTACCGGGCGATAAAAAATACAGTATAAATTTGAAAACTTAATAAATCACGGAATAATGTTGATAGTGAGGTAAAAATTGACACACATGCTTGGAATGACATGGGATTTTATTAGAAAAAAGTTCAAAAAATGTCTGATCAGAAAAACAGTAATTAGCATAACAAATTAAGACAAAGCAAAGATGATGTTCTTTACAGTAAATGATCAATAGGTTCATCATCATTCCTCAACAATAACTGTAGTCGAGGAATAATGTTGTGAACAGCACTGTAAAGCATGTCCGGAGTTATGGTGAGCCATTGGCGTCGGATGTTGTCTTTCAGCATCCCTAGAGTGTCGGTCGATCACGATACACTTGCGACTTCAGGTAACACCAAAGCCAATTATCACACGGACTGAGGTCTGGGGACCAGGGAGGCCAAGCATGAGGAAAGTGCCTGCTGAGCACACGATCATCACCAAACGACGCGTGTAAGAGATATTTCACGCGTCTAGCAATACTTTGTTTTATATATATTTATATTGGGCGTATCTTTCAGATACGCCCCAAAAGAACGTACACCACACATGATTCGCAGCCACTAAGCAATTGTACTTTAATGAACGAAAGAAAGAGGGAGCAAATACATGACTCTGGCTGCACTAGGCCACTGAAACAATTCAGTAGTGACAAGTGAAATCTTGAGCTGGTCGGGTATTCAATGCAGGGTCTTCCGCTTTGGAACAGCGGTGACCTTAACTTCTTGGCTACCTGGACACGGTCCCCATCCGCCCCAAATTGTCGAAAGTCGTACCTTACAAAAGTGGCGCCAACATCGTGCATATCCTCTTCTGCTCACCATTAGAACTGGCTTACGTACTCCAACATATCCGAAATACCTGACACACGCCATCACGGTAAAATGGAAGACAGACAGGTGCTGTGTTGCACAAGGGACCTCAGTTGTGCATCCCTTTACTTGAGCACTAGCATGTAAAATACGGTGAAAGTTCCTCTCTTGTGTGTACTTTGCGCTTGTACCCTTCGCTCTTCAGCCACCCCGACAAACAGTAATCCAATGGGGTAAGATCGGGTGACCTCGGTGGCCAAGCAACGACTCCTTGGGGACCAATCGAGCGACTAGGAAACGTTGTGTTGACAAATTGTGTCATTGGCAGTACGGAACGTGTAGGAGCTCCGTCATGCTGAAAGTGCTTATCAGTTTGTGGTGCAAAGAGATATCCTGCACGTATTCTGGTCACATATCTTGAAGAAAATCAAGATACCGTTTCACATTAAGACAGTTATCTGAAACAACTTGACCGATGAGTTGGTTATCAACAATACCGCACCACACATTGAGAAGCATCGTTAAAAATTAGTTTCCACAGTATCGCCCACATTTTCATCTACCTATATCCGAGGGTTTCTCGTGTTATTGTTTCCGTTGCAGGTACACTACTGGCCATTAGAATTGTTACATCAAGGAGAAATGCATATGACGGGTATTCATTGGACAAATATATTATACAAGAACTGACATGTGATTACATTTTCACGCAATTTGGGTGCATAGATCCTGAGAAATCAGTACTCAGAACAACCACCTCTGGCCGTAATAACAGCCTTGATACGCCTGGGCATTGAGTCAGAGCTTGGATGGCATGTACTTACAGGTACAGATGCCCATGCAGTTTCAACACGGTACCACAGATCATCAAGAGTAGAGTTGAAATGTTCAAATGTTTGTAAAGCTTATGGGACTTAACTAAGGGGTCATCAGTCCCTAAACTAACAAACTACTTATCAACTGTCTAATACTAAGGACGGCACAAAAATCCATGCCCGAGGGGGAATTCGAACCCCCGACCGTAGTGGCCGTGCAGACTGTGACTGGCGTGCCGCAGAACTCTCCGACGCCGCGGCCGGCCAAGAGTAGTGACTGGCGTATGGTGACGAGCCAGTTGCTCAGCCACCATTCACCAGACGTTTTCAATTGGTGACAGATCTGGAGAATGTGCTGGCAGGGCAGCAGTCGAACATTTTCCGTATCCAGAAAGGCCGGTACAGGACCTGCAACATGCGGTCGTGCACTATCCTGCTGAAATGTAGGGTTTCGCAGGAATCGAATGAAGGGTAGATCCACGGGCCGTCAGACATCTGAAATGTAACATCGATGCGAACAAGAGGTGACCGAGACGTGTAACCAGTGGTATCCCATACCATCACATCACGTAATACACCAGTATGGCGATGGCGAATACACGTTTCCAATGTGCGTTCACCGCCATGTCGCCAAACACGGATGTGACCATCATGATGCTGTAAACAGAACCTGGATTCATCCGAAAAAATGACGTTTTGCCATTCATGCACCCAGGTTCGTTGTTGCGTACACCATCGCAGGAGCTCCTGTCCATGACGCAGCGTCAAGGGTATCCGGAGCCATGGTCTCCGCGCTGATAGTCCATGCTGCTGAAAACGTCGTCGAACTGTTCGTGCAGATGGTTGTTGTCTTGCAAACGTCCCCATCTGTTGACTCAGGGATCGAGACGTGGCTGCACGATTCGTTACAGCCATACGGATAAGACGCCTGTCATCTCGACTGCTAGTAATACGAGGCCGTTGGGATCTAGCACGGCGTTCCGTATTGCCCTGCCGGCCGCGATGGCCGAGCTGACTGAGGCGCGCCAGTCACGGTCTGCACGGCCACTACGGTCGGGGCTTCGAATCCCCCCTCGGGCATGCCGTCCTTAGTATTAAGTAGTTCACAAGTAGTTTGTAAGTTTAGGGACTGATGACCCCGTAGTTAAGTCCCTTAAGCTCTACAAACATTTGAACATTTTTCGTATTGCCCTCCTGAACCCACCGATTCCATATTCTTTTGACAGTCATTCGATCGCGAGCAGCAATGTCACGATACGATAAACCGCATTCGTGATAGACCACAATCCGACCTTTATCAAAGTCGGAAACGTGATGGTACGCAATCCTCCTCCTTACACGAGCCATCACAACAACGTTTCACCAGGCAACGCCGGTCAATTGCTGTGATTGAGAAATCGTTTGGAAACTTTCCTCGTGCCAGCACGTTGTAGGTGTCGCCACTGGCGCCAACCTTGTGTGATAGCTCTGAAAAGCTAATCATTAGCATATCACAGCATTTTCTTCTATTATTCTCGTCTGTAGCACGGCATCTTCGTGGTGCAACAATTTAAAAAAAAAAAAAAGTTCAAATGTTTGTTAAGCTTATGGGACTTAACTACGGGGTCATCAGTCCCTAAACTTACAAACTACTTATGAACTACTTACAAACTATGACGGCACAAATATCCATGCCCGCGGGGGGATTCGAACCCCCGACCGTAGTGGCCGTGCTGACCGTGACTGGAGCGCCTCAGTCACCTCGGCCACCGCGGCCGGCGCAACAATTTTAATGGCCAGTAGTGTAAATGGTGAGTCATCAATGAACAGAATGCGTGCAATTAATGGATCATTGGCAATGATCCATTGATAGAATTATGCCAGGGGCAGCATCTCCTTCATGCAGAAGTTGCACACTCTTCCGATGTAACGGACACAGACTTACTTGTGTACTGCCGGCCGCGGTGGCCGTGGTGACTGAGGCGCTCCAGTCACAGTCAGCACGGCCACTACGGTCGGGGGTTCGAATCCCCCCTCGGGCATGGATATTTGTGCCGTCCTAGTTCGTAAGTAGTTCATAAGTAGTTTGTAAGTTTAGGGACTGATGACCCCGTAGTTAAGTCCCATAAGCTTAACAAACATTTGAACATTTGAACTTTGTACTAGGCGTATCGCTCGTGCTAGTGGTATACCAAGTTGGGCTGCAATTGTTTTAGAGCTAGTAGCTGAGCTGCATTCCTCTACGTGAAGAATGTCCTCAACGTCATTAAGAGTTTGTTGTACGGGACGTAGCAGACTCACGCAATCCGTGAAACACCCTGCTCTATGACGCACTGCTCTGCGGTTCGTAAATTGTTATTGCTTTTCTCGTACAGCAGCTTTAGAATTCCCATTGGATAAACCATAAACAAATATCATATCGGTATACTCTGCATGTGTGAATATCTGTGGCATTTCCACTGCAGTAAACTGTATTCTTTGTTGTCGTAATGATACTGCAGTGCCGTGCACTAGGACAAGCAGTGGCGGGTTGAGACCTGAGGTAAACAAATGCGCCTTGCGCAAGTCACCTGCGTACTGATAGTGTTATTAAACACGACAGCCGCGGTGGAGTAGCCCAGCGGTCTAAGGCGCCTCGCTGAGGAGCGCGCGGTTGCTCGCCGTTGGAGGTTCGAGTCCTCCCTTGGGCATCAGTGTGTGTGTGTTGTTCTTAGGTTAGTTAACCTTAATTTAAGTAGTTTGTAAGCTACGGACTGATGACCACGCAGTTTGGTCCGATAGATTTACAAACATTTGAAACATTTTTGTAAACACGACGCTACAATTTCCCCGTTTTTAACTTCTTTGGGTTACCCGAAACAGGTTAAGAATAGGGCATATGTTTATTAGAAGTTTTTTGCTCATAATCTCCGGTAGTACAGCCTTTCGTGTACCTTTAGTTCTGACATACTGTAAGTATTTCAGCGGCTTTGGGTGCATGGTTCATTTCCTCACTGCAGATGCGGTGAATATCGATCGGCTTCGTGCGGGTTTCCGATTGGCAAGCATAAGACAATAAGGGCAGCGTTCGGTGTTTGGGATTTTGGGGCAGACAGTTGGCGTGCCAAGGTAGCCATAATGCGACCGCTGGCTCTAAGGAGGAGACCCGGCTTTGAATCCCGCTCCATCTCAAATTTTCAGTGATCCTCGAATTATTTCAGTGCCCTAGTGTAGATAGGTTCATTTCATTTCTTTCATCTTCCCTCTTACTTTCTCTCATTAAAATTCATCTGAAAATAGCCACATACTCATTTTGTAGACACTTTTGATATCACAATGATGTATCAGATACGTATTTGCGATTGAAATTGTCAAAGCTTTTCTTGTTACTGTTTCCGCCATTTATATAGTACAGTTTCACGCAACGGTACCTTTAAAAAGAGTAGCACGTACTCTCACATTTTTAAGTCTTCTCGGTATAGTTCGTTCGGTCATTCGTAAGTTGGTTTAGTAAAAAATGCAAAATTTTGGAATAAACAACATTTCTCAGGTAAAGTAACTGATGAGACACGTAAGTGCGAAATAAAATAGTGATGTACAAATATTATAAGTGGTAATGAATATCCTGTAATAAATCTCGCTCTGTAGCTGGAACAGCAATGGACGTGCACTAGTTGGTGTGGAAGCTAGCCTGCCAAGGACGCGAATACATCGTCAACATGAAATTTGCAGCCCATCAGCAGTATTACCTCGGTAATGTTATGCATACGATGAAAAGCAATCGTCCCCGCTCTCTGATCTCGTGTCGTTTCCATTTGCTCATTGATGAGCGATACTCCCACACGCCCCGTTGCTTTTGAATATGCACGGTGATTCAGTTGCCTCTATCTCTCTCGTTTCAAGCTACCACGCTATGCGCCCCGCTACACCGCTGCGACATGCTTTTATTACGAATATAAATTGGAGTCCATACTACGTCACTTCGGTTTCCAATACATTACTTACTTCGCAGTTAGATAGTCTGCAGTAATAATTTTGCTCTTTTTTTCTGCTCGCTAGAGACGACATAATAATATAAGCACGTTGTAGGCGGACGTAGATAAATGATTTAAAGCACTGATGTTTTGGGAATTGACTATACCGTTTGTTAAGCGTGTTCAGAATCATCTGGATGATGACGATACTGGTCATAGGCATTGCAGAATTGTACCTCTTATTTCTGTTCTGCATTTGTCCAAACTAGTGACAAATCAGCCTTTCTTATGGTCACAAACAAGTTCATTCACACACATGTTTATATGCATTCATTCCCCTAACACTCGGTCTGCCATTAGCAGCTACACTACAGTTCAGTACAGCAAGATTTGTGCCGATCACAGTGAATAACTAATTTTTGAAACGCCGAACTGCGAACTAATAGGGTATATACTTTATTCGTAACACAGCATGTCCTCAGCAGTGTAGCGTGGCTGAATAAAATGACAGACGTAGGAGCAGATGAATCACATTCTAGCTAATAGCTAGTTTTTATTTAACCCATACTGTAGTAGTTATGGGCTATTAAATGTCACTGAGGCATTAACCAACAAGTGAGAAAGCAGTAATGAATTCTGTAGGGTGTAAAATACACTAAAAAATGTAAAGAAGTGAACTATCCAAAGATTGGTTTAAACACCACAGTGCTTTACTAGGCATGGTCCTGTTTGGAGGTGGTATACCACTGCCTTCAAATCAAATGTTCAAATGTTTGTTAAGCTTAAGGGACTTAACTACGGGGTCATCAGTCCCTAAACTTACAAACTACTTATGAACTACTTACGAACTAGGACGGCACAAATATCCATGCCCGAGGAGGGATTCGAACCCCCGACCGTAGTGGCCGTGCAGACCGTGACTGGAGCGCCTTAGTCCCCTCGGCCACCGCGGCCGGCTCCCTTTGCCTTCCTCCGACCTTCGAACTGACTTACCCAGCCACTTATAGAGGGACCTACAGTTTAACTACGGTTTGTAAAAAGTGCAACAATCAGATGAAATGTTGTTCAGGACATCACGAAAAGAAAACGTGCATAACAGCCTACCATAATAAGTGATTTAAGTGGCACAGAGGTAACTTGCAACGTAGACCAGACAGCGTCCTGACTTGTGTAATCGGAGAAGTCGGTGTGGAGCTGTCTTACGTTGCGGAATCACTTCACTAAGTGCCACTATGCCTCGCCGACACATACAAGATGGAATATCGGCATGTGTGTGCGTTCGAATGGGGCAGAATGATTGATGTCCGGGTGGTGTGTTTGTCGTTCTATAACACTGCGACTCGTGCAGAACACGCTCCTTCAACAGTGAAATGTTCAAATGTTTGTAGAGCGTATGGGCCTTAACTACGGTGTCATCAGTGTTGTTCGAATGTTTATGAAGCTTATGGGACTTAACTGTGGTTTCATCAGTCCCTAAACTTACAAACTACTTATGAACTAGCTTATACTAAAGACGGCACAAACATCCATGCCCGAAGGGGGATTAGAACCCACGAAGGGGAACGGCCTCGAGCATCGAAGCATAGCGCCTCATGCGCTCGGCCGCTCCGCCGCAGCTTCAACAGTGATGCTTATGTGGTGCCAGTGGTGATCTGACAGGGTACTGGATGACACAATGTGATCACACCGCGAGATTACCGCTGTCTTGCCTTCTTGGCCATAACCGACAAATAGTAGGTGTGATGTTGAAATAATTCAACGGACGTTGGATCGTCTGTTGCCGGCCGCGGTGGCCGAGGGGACTGAGGCGCTCCAGTCACGGTCAGCACGGCCACTACGGTCGGGGGTTCGAATCCCCCCTCGGGCATGGATGTTTGTGCGGTCCTCGTTCGTAAGTAGTTCATAAGTAGTTTGTAAGTTTAGGGACTGATGACCCCGTAGTTAAGTCCCATAAGCTTAACAAACATTTGAACATTTTTTTGATCGTCTGTTTCAACACCGTCTTCTGCGGTCTAGACTCGTGTCATGAATGCAACGCGTCGACTACCGTTGACCAGAACCTACCAATGTCGAAGACTCCGAAGGGCACGCGGACACCAATATTAACGTGCTGGGAGGCAAACTGTGCTATTTTTGGACAAGTACCGCTTCAACTTGTCCTAAAGTAATGCTTGAATACACTTTCTGCTCCAATGTTGTGAAAGCATTTTGACAGACTGTATTGTTCAGGGGCATAACAGACAAATGCCAAGTGCAATGGTTTGGGGGCCATTTACTTTTTACATGCGATCTCGCCTCCTGCGTTATCAGGGATATCTGAACAGCTACTGGGGTGGGGGTTGTTTCAACAGGCCGAGCCATTACCTCTTCTGCAGGCCGTTCCAAATATCATACTTCATGCAATGAAGGCTTTCACGACCGGATGTCATAGTTACTGGTAGAACTTCCGGGTTATAAGGCCGTGGTCCATAAAACTTTTCAGTTTTATCAGCTGATAACGTGACAGCTTGACCACGCCCACGTTTCACAGTATATATGGCGCTCTCAGACACCCGACTCACCAGTCGGCAAGACTCAACGCAAGTAAGAAGACCTCTGAAGATGTCCGGCGTAGCTCTGGACGAAACGTTAGGTGAAACTGAAAACGTTTTATAGACCACGGCCTTATAACCCGGAAGTTCTACCAGCAACTATATCATACTTCAGCAAGGCAACGCCAGGAATAAGTGGCAAAGAGGGCCAGGAATGTGCAAACCTTCATCGAAGAATGACGAGTACCACTGCTCAGCTGGCCTGCCCCTTGGTCTGACAAGTCGTGCATCGAATAAGTGTGGGCATTTTGGTCATTCAGTTCCTTCTACAAACCGCGTGCCACAGAATTCACTAGAAATATATTCAGCACTCTCTTGAGTGAGCTCAATTTCCACTGTCAAAGTGTATCTACGCGCCTGCAATTATAATCGTTTGTGTCATGTGATCACACATTTCAGTCTTGCTGTTTCACTTTTTCCCAACTATAGGGTAATATATTCAACTCTCGTTCGAGAAAGATGCTGTGAGCTTGATAATAACTGTGCCTGGTACCCACTGCATAATATAAAAAAAAGGTTAATGTTAACCGACATCAGTGTTGTGGAAGTGTGACCTGCGCCATGGTGGATATTGCGAGTGCAGAAATTGGCCTGGCACGCTCGCAGCCAGACCCAAATTACCCACTTATTGCCTACACTACTACTGTAGTGTCCCTTTCCAAGTAGTGTCGTTTACTCGCTGCCTAGGTTACTCGATAACCGTAAAGAAATCGAAGCTGTTGTTTATCCGCGTTGAAATTTATGCATCTTCTTGCCCAACGTCGCATTGTTTGTACATGAAAATTCTTTTAAAAAGAGGTGTGTCACTGTTTTTTGTAAGTCGCGGTTATAAGCTATAATTTACATAGATATAAAAGGGATGTGTTTTCTATGACCAACACAATTAGACTTGCCGGATTGTAAAAGTAAAATGTGTGGAAAACATTTCATAATGTCGGGAGGTTGGAAATGTTTTGGCAGAAATAAAATTTATAAATGAAAACGTTACTTTTCACTTCCTACTGAAAGTCTTAACATTACTGGAAGATAATTAATTTGCATACACAGGGTGTCCCATTGTCAAAATGCTGTACGAAAAGAACCATGGGCAGAATGACAGGTGGGTGACTTTGAAATCTTAAATAGAAACGCTTACTTGTTATTGCAGATTTGGATTATCCGTGAAAAAGTTGCGCGGTACGCGAGTATAAAGGGCCAAAGCCAGCACTGAAATTCGGCCATTCGGGCTTCGTAGTGTGATTCCTCACATGCCAGCAATAAAAAATGTCTGACTCAAAATTTCGTCCTGCGCATACTTCCGGCAGTAAATGGTCGTCGAAGACTGAGATGTATGTGTGTCCCATACGTCAGTGTGTTTCAGATTTACACAATTAAACCAGCAGTCTTGTAGGGGATGTAGAAGGTGTCTTGAGGAACAAATTGAGCGTAGAAACCCATTCAACGACGCTACGGAGAGTCCAAGTTACAGGCACCGGCACCTGCCGCTAGACATCCAAATTCCAAATGTTTGTATAGTCTATGGGACTTAACTACGGGGTCATCAGTCCCTAACCTTACAAACTACTTATGAACTACTTACGAACTAAGACGACACAAATATCCATGCCCGAAGGAGGATTCGAACCCCCGACCGTAGTGACCGTGAAGACCGTGACTGGAGCGCCTCAGTCCCCTCGGCCACCGCGGCCGGCCCGCTAGACATCCGCTCTGGCAACTTCAACGCTGTGAAGCGTCGTTGGATGATGTTTCCGGGCATGGGTTTCTATTCTCATTTTGTTTCCCACGACACCTTCTACATCCCCTAAAAGTTCATCGGTGTAATACTGAATCACACTGATGTACCGGACACACAGCCATTTCAGTGTTCGACGTCCATTTACTGCCGGAAATATGCGCAGGACGAAATTTTGTGAGAGATATTTTTTTACATGTGGTGTTTCTCCAAACGAAAAAATATATACTCCTACAGTAATCTGCTACCGTTCTTTTATGTGGAAGACGAAGGACAGTGGGACACACAAGACTATTTATTTGTACAGAAACGACATTTCCTGCCGTGAGTTGGTGTTTCTAAATAATACCTACTTCATTGGCGGTACAAGACACTTCAGTCGTCAACGGAAATTCTGAAAAATCTGTAGATGTCCGTGTTTAGAGATGTTATACAGTTTAATTAACTTTATTTAACTCTTACCACCTACCAGATAGAATTGGTCGCTGGGCAGCTGTGTAAGTAGTAGAGCGCGACTGGAACACCTGAAATGTAAAAATGATTACACCAAAATGTTTAAAAATCATAAAACGTTAGTGATTACACCTAAAAAAATGAACACGCTAAATGTGTTTACTGTTCATCACAAATTAGTTACAGATACAAAAATAGAATTTCTTTCATTGTATATAGTTGTAATATAATTAATAAATTTTCTAAAATAAATTAACTCTGAAGTTCACATTTGTAAAACAACGATGTATTGCCTCAACATGTCATCAGTGTTTAATTCATTCACAATAGGTATGTGAGTAACGAGCATGTTTTTTTATCACTACGACTCAGGATTCATTTTGTTAAATGGGATTTTGAGAAACGTCGAGCAGTTACGGTTTTTTTGAGGTTATGTGAACCCATTCACTTGTTCTCGTATCTCCTTCGCTGTGACTATACATTATGCGTATCTAATATTCGTAATGACGCCGTTTCACTCGAGTTACATAGAGTTTCATGTAAATTGATGCCTATTTCAAGTATATTAAATGCATCTGTAAAACGATGATAGTAGCTCTATCGTCCTCCTTCTCTTAGTTCAAAATGCTCTCAAGTTTTCTTTAGAGTGGTAAAAATTATTCTGTAATAGTTCTGTGGGTCTGAGTAAAATGTAGTTTAGAAGCAGAATGTGTATAGTAATTACGCGATTAGTGGAACCATCAGAGCGGTGTCGTCTGGTAGAGGAGTCATATTCAACATGATTTTAATTATTATCACACCTAAGTTTTTAAGCCGAAGTACGTAAATTCGATTGGCTTAAATTTTGTTTGTTCCAATGGTAAATAAATATAAAACAGCAAGATATTTGAGCGCGTACTCAACCATTCATTCAATGACAGCGATAGCCTTAGTAGCTTAACATATACAGGAAGGATGCTCCCGTCGACAGAGTGGTCAATAGAGACGGAGCTGCCTCGGCGAAGCAGCCACGCGCACTGAGGCGCCGTGCTGCGGTGCGCGCGGCCGTTCTCCGTGGAGGTTCGAGTCCTCCCTCGTGCATGTGTGTGTGTGTGTGTGTGTGTGTGTGTGTTGTCCTTATGTTAGTTTAACCTAGTTTAATTAGTGTGTAAGCCAGGGACTAATAATCAAGCAGTTAAGTCCCTTAGAAATATAAACATTTGAACATTTGAAGAGGCGGAGCTCACACTTGGGTTATTGCGTAAGAATGGATAGGGAAATCGGCCGTGCCCTTTCAGACGTACCATCACAGCATTTGCCTTAACTGAATTAGGGAAATCACAGGCGTCTTAAATCTGGATTGCCGGAGGTGGATCAGAATTAACGTCCTTCCGAATGCGAATCCAGTGTGTCACCAATACGCCACCTCGCTTGGTATGACAAGTACAACGGACTGATTAGATAAGTGACGGTCGCATTTGTCGTTTGATTACCCATGCTCAACACTTTCTATGTTTTACATAACAGTAGTTTGTAATCTACAATGATGTTCTTTTACTCTTTAAACGATACACATATCACAGTTTGCGTCATGCGTCACGAACGCATTCCGTTAGTGTAACACTTGATGTAGAGGTAATAGATTCAAACATTCTTTCTCGAAATTTTCATCAGCAAGACAGGACTGTGCACCAGTAACCTGGGTAAAATTCCAAAACATGGAATTTTAACACGAGGCTCAGATAAGGGTACTGTTAAGCTAGTATTTCGTGATTCCACGGGCGAGTTACATTTTATGTAGTATTCACACTACTCTGTGAGAGGTGCTATGTAGCCACTACTGATGAAATCACACGCAAAACGACTGCGGGTCTCAATGAATAAAATACTGCGCAACACCATAACTATCGCCATTTTGGCGCAGTAGTTTGAAATTTGGCTCGAAGGTGCCTACAATCTTCGTCTGTAATTGTGCAAACGCATGTTGCCCTATCACGTCAAGACTAGAGTTAGCTGGGTGACGTCTCAAACTGACTGAGGCGCTCCAGTCACGGTCAGCACGGCCACTACGGTCGGGGGTTCGAATCCCCCCTCGGGCATGGATATTTGTGCCGTCCTAGTCCGTAAGTAGTTCATAAGTAGTTTGTTAGTTTAGGGACTGATGACCCCGTAGTTAAGTCCTATAAGCTTTACAGACATTTGAACATTTGAACGTCTCAAACAGCAACATGCCGAAGTTTTCGAAAAAGGGCAAGAGTTACGAATCAACAAAAAAATGTTGTATAGTCTATGGAACTTAACTACGGGGTCATCAGTCCCTAAACATACAAACTACATATGAACTAAGACTAAGGACGGCACAAATATCCATGCCCGAGCGGGGATTCGAACCCCCGACCGTAGTAGCCGTGCAGACCGTGACTGAAGCGCCTCAGTCCCCTCGGCCACCGCGGCCGGCTACGAATCAACATATATGCAAATAAAACCAAAGGCAAAGTACTTCTGTGACTAATTCCATTTTCTGAGGTAGCCACTCGGTGATTCCTGGGCACCGATCGATTTGACGCAGTGGATAGCTTACTGGGGTCGCATTCGGCAATTCCACGTTTAAAAAACCGCGTGTGCCTAGTTATGTTTACCCATATTTCCCTAAATCACTCCAGGCATATGCCGGGATGGTTCATTCGGGTTCCTTCGAAAGGGCATGGCTGGTTTCTTTACCTATCCTTAAGAACAACAATCCGAGCTTATGCTCCATCTCTAATGGCCAGGTCACGCGGAATGGCCTTGTGGTCTAAGGCGTCATGTTACGGACTGGGCGGCCGTTCCCATCGGAAGTGTGAGTCCTCCCTCGGGCATGAATATATGTGTGTGTGTGTGTGTGTTGTCCTTAGTGTGAGATAGTTGAAGTAGTTTGTAAGTCTAGGGACTGATGACCATAGCAATTTGATCCAATTCGTTTACAAACATTTGAACATTTATATGGCCACATTGTCGATGGGACGTTAAATCCCAATGTTCCTTCTTCCTAACTGTGACTACTAGACGCCGGTGTGTCAGGTTTCCTCTTCGACATCTTTACATTTTGCGCCCAGCCAGCAAGCGAAAGTTCAGTGATGGTGTGCCGCTCCCTTCAGCGGTATTGAAATAGTTGCCTGTCTCATCGGAACAAATCACTGGCTGCATCCGAAAGTTTTTAAAGTGTCGAACAAAGATACGCAGGAATTACCGAGGCTGGAGAGTCTTAGAGGGACCATGCACTGAATACGTAAACGTGAACTAATGAGGGATTACTGTCAACTGAAACAGGAAAAACGTGCTGTCTTTCTTTGCTGTCGAAGGGCAAACACCGATTGAAATCCGTTCGAGAAATTATATTGTGTACCGGCTGAATGTTGTGCAATGGGTGGTGTTCCTTCATGATAACGTATGCTCCCATAATGAAAATGTCGAACTGCAGATGAGAGACACTCGAGCACGCTCCACACAGTCTTATCTTTCCCCCGCAGTCATCGCACTTCGGTCACTTAAAATAAACACTGAAGATGCTATTTTGTAAAAAAAAATTAAATTAAAAAAAAATGACATTTTGACCCCGTGGTTGTGTATAAAGTACAGGATGATTCTTACAATGAAGAAAACAGCAACCAACCACATTTGGTTATTCTATTCATTTGGGAAAAAAGCGCCGTAGCTTGTTTCAAACCTTCCACTTCATCGGCAGACGGCTGTTCACGTCCACATACATATGTTTGTCATCTACACTTCGATTATGCACATAATTTTGCCTTGTGGCGAAAATTTCTTGATTATGTGGTGCCCAACAATACAAAAAGGTGATTAAAATGACTTACTGGAACGTAATTCTGACTAATGATACTGAGACATATTGTAAACGTACTTTGAATATAGAAAATTTGTTTCTATTTATTTACAAAAATTTGTTTACAGCTTGTCTCAGTATCATTAGTCATAATTAGGTTCAAGTAAGTCATTTGAATCACATTTTTGCATTGTAGGGCACCACATAATAAAGAAATTTTCGCCACAAGGTAAAATTGTGTGCATAATCGAAATGAAGATGACTCCCCCCTCAAACAAAAAAGAAAAATATGGATGTTAACAGCCGTCTGACGATGAACGGGAATGTTTGAATCCGGTAACGAAGCTGTTTTGCAAATAAATAGCATAATCAAATGTGGTTAGTTGCTGTTTTTCTTCATTGCAAGAATCATCCTGTAAAGACATTGAAGAGTCGACGGTTCCTGTCGGTCGGTAATTTGCAGCACGCAGTAGCGGACTTCTTCATGTACCAGGACACGGTATTTTTGTAACTGGGTATATTCAGTCTGGTAAGTGGTAGGATGATTGCCTCAGTGCACACGGCAATGTTGATGCTCACGACATACCGATTCTGAACTGTACGGCATTCGAACGTAACCTTCTTTATCGCCTCTTATAGTACATGGTGGAAGTTAATTTTTAATCAGAAGAGTTAAGTGTTAAATTTTTAGGCGAGTTACGGATAAAGAAAATACGAAATTCAGTTACCAGATTTATCACGTTTGGCGGTAACTAATGGCTCAATTGCAACTGGGCATCAAGTAAAACTGAGTTTCGACGAGAGATCAAGGTACGTCATTCCTTTCTGTTTCAACTATTTGCTGGAGTTCATCACTTCCAGATGCTGCAGAGTCATGCCTTTTAGCGTCTGGGTAACCTACCTTTAAATGTTTTTATTGTCGGGCTACCTGGAGTAGAGCAACATCACTTAGAAGGCCTCACAACAGCCCGTGCTACGTCACACTAACCAGGCCGCGGCCGCCAGCTGAATGGCTGGCCACTGGAGCACTCCCAGTGCCAGTAAAGCTCCGTTTACACCGAAGCGAACACAAGCGAACGAGTAGCAGCGAACGAGCATTCGCTCTGGTGTAAACGCTATGCGCGCGCTGTTCGGTCACGTTCGGCTCGCATTCGCAGGTGTTCGCTTGTGTTCCGCTGGGTGTCGGTTTCAGGGCGAGCCATCAAAGGAAGTTCGCGACCTCTCCGCTTCAGCGCTAGCATATGCGACAAACTCAAGGAGGACAAACTGCGTATGCTCGCCTTGCGCATTCGCCTGTGTTCGTTCGTGTTCGCTTTGGGCTTAAGCTGGCGGCGCGGCATGGTCAGTGTGACGCAGCACGGCCTTTTGTGAGGCCTTGTCTCTAGGTGATGTTGAGTATGGCAACAGTTGAGAACCGTCTGTGTCGACATAGTTAGCGATAGGTCGTTCAGAAGACGTTTCGATAGACCAAAGATCGGAGGAACTAAGAGGCCAAGCCAACAATGAATTTCATTGTGCGACGAAGGATTGTATGTACTGTTTGTTTCAGTTTGAAAACACTTAACTTACACAGGGTCAATAATACGATCCATTCTGTAGTTGTTTATAGTCACCTTGAATCCAGTAATACAGTTGGCCGCCAAAAACCAGAACCTCCCTTTTTCAAATTTTTCGGGCAAAAAATACGCCAGTAACACTAAAAAAGCCGTTTGTAATTGTAATTGCAAATAAATCGTTCATATGACACGAAAACTGAGGAACCTAATTTGTAGAGGAGAAAGTTCTCTACAACTTTCCTCTGTTATGTTTTTTTCGTAACACGCACCGTTACAGAGATATTTCCAAAAATAACGGCGATTTGACACCGCCACTTGATTTTACGTACACTAGGCGTTAGGAAAGGTCACGTGACATTCCTCGCCCAGAACTCTCTCTGGCATACGCCATCTTGCTTCCTGTATCTTATGATTTTCTTATTATAAATTACGCATTGTCATTTCAAAACAGTGGCGCACTGAAGAATTAACAAAAACACGTCGTTCACAGTACGATAAATTATAATCTAGTGCCTAAAAATGTCATTTTAACTGTTAGAAACTACCAGAAATAGTACGATAGTAAGGGAAAAAGGTGTACTGGGTAGTGCGTAACGTTATGATACATGTTGTCGGTAGTTCGCACCCGCCGATACCATTTATTTTCGCCTTGGCTGCTAAATAGTATATAGATGATTTCATTAAATTTTTGTTTATTTAATGGTCAACTTTTTTTTAAAATATGTTATTCCTAACCCTTTTTTCCCTCGTCAGCATATGTGTGTATATCTTATTTGTTTCTTTCCACTACCCCACCAGTGTTATGTAAGCACAGTATAATCTTTTTATTTTTATTTTGTATTGTTCCGTTGCACAATGTTAACACTAATTATGCCTTTTCTTTCCCTTCTCTTCTCGGATCCAGACCCGGGTACCTACGACCTACGCAGATGAGAAAATGACCCATAATTTTTTTTGTGTACTCTTTTTTCGACGATCTCTATGTGCAAGGAGCCGCCGGACCATCGAGTTTCCTGTGCATGCCCATTCTCGACTTCCTGGTCTCTCTAGATTCTTAACTTTTTTTTTTTTTCGTGGCGTGCTGGGGCGGTTTAGCCGCCGCCAGTTATTTCTTTTGGGATGTTGGCCATGTTGGTCATATCAAGTGTGTTACGATTGTGTCCATGGTGTCCCAGAACGTTGCACGAGTGCAACCGGTAATGCCATGCGTAAGAGTGTATAAGAGGATGTGAGATTACCGCCTAATAGAAATACCGGTAATCAATAGCATTTGATAATTAAACAGTATGAAGTTCACTGCAAACATTGACCATGCCAATGCACTAAATGTTACACAATTTTAATCTTATTAATTATGGTAGCAATGTATGTACACAGTTGGGTGACAACATTTATAGTTAGGCCATAGGTAGAAATTCTCCACGTTGAGATTTGCTGTGTGCTTGTAGCTGACGGGAGGCCAGCGAGCAGGCCGACGTTGGTGGCTTGTTCCAACTTAGGATTTTCCAGTTCGTTTCCGGTGAGGGGAGAGAGGGACAATGGCAAGTGCCAGGCACTTACCAACGAAGACAAGACAGTTACACAACTAGCATGGCAATGTTTGTTTATAAAAATAATATATTAACTATTTCTCATTTTATTTTCAATTAATCTTTTGTATTTTATCTTGAAGTATTCAGTTAAATCACTTATCTGTGGTATAAGAAATTGCACGATTATGATAAACAGTACAAAGGATGTTTATACTAATATAAAAACGTAAGAAAATATTTGTTTAATGTGTAGTGTAATTATTTTGATTGTAAGTAAAGTTTTAGAAATGTATTGGCTGAGCGCTGTACGTTGGCAAATCGGTTAGAACAGCTCACATGCGGAAGTTGATGACATAGGGGAAAAAACCCCGGCAGTTGAGCTTTTGGCGCGCGCGCGTGAGGGCAGGAAGTGAGGACTCCGGAGCACGTGGTGAGCTGGCCGGGCGGCGTCGCTCTGCAGCAGTCGGCATGTGGACCTCGAGGTGGAGGTTATAGATTTGTGTGTGGCAATCGCCACGTGTGGGTGCTCGTCGTAGACTGCACCAAGTTGAATCGAGTGCTACTGTGTGTTTGTGAATATTTAGCCGGCGGAACAAGGTGTGCATCGCATTGAATTAAAGTGACTGTGATTTGTTAATGTAACACGTGTCGTCGCATAGGCATGAACATAATCGGTGTTTGAGACAGCCACGTGGTGTGAAAACCATTCGCGACAAATATTCATTTTGTCTGGGGGCTCACGAGCTATAACTTTATTTGGTAAATGTGTCGACATACAGACGTATCAGCCACAGGGTTGTGGGATTGTGAAATAAACAACATAAAGTGAACTTTCACGTGTTTTCAAAAATAGTAGTTAGTGCACCCTTTTCTCTCATGAACTTGACTTTATTCTGAATTTGTTTTGTTAATCATATGCAGGGAAGGAAAGCTGCGAACGTGTGATATCATCCCCTAGAAAACGAGTCAAACAGTCGCAATCACAGTTCCAGTGTTTTTGCATGTTTAGGGATTTGGTTCGCAGCTGGTGGTTCTGAGTTTTAAAAATTAAACTTTCCATATTTTAAACTCTCACCCCGACCTTCACGCTCGCAAGGAGGAAACGAGAGGTCCAGGGACTGGAAAGAGACCGGGGCCTCAGAGCAATGTGGAGAGACGCCAACGTGCTCGTCTTCTGCCCGCGCTTACCCCAGCACCAAGCGAGTATGCCATTTTTTTATCAGCCTGCATCCACGCGCCGCCTCTGACGCTTGCACCGCCGCTACCACTTGCCGCAGCTGGGGCGAAAAAAGAAATTTTTCTGTTGTTGTAATATCCCTGTGTTCCTTCACACAAAATTAATTCGAAGGGCTTCGGTAACTCGTTTTCGGGATCTGGCATTCCACACGTTACCGGTCCTATTCCAGCAAAATAATTCCACAGAAAACGCTCTACCGACTGAGCTATCCCGACACGACTCACGATGCCACCTCACAACTTTTACTTCCGCCAGTACCTCGTCTCCTACTTTCCAAACTTCACAGAAGCTGTCCTGCGAACCTTGCAAGAGTAGCACTTCTGGAAGAAAGGATATGGTGGAGACATGACTTAGCCACAGGGATGTTTTCAGCATGACTTCCACTCGGCAGCGGAGTGTGCGCTGATATGAAACTTCCTGGCAGATTAAAATTGTGTGCCGGAACCGGTTCCGGCAAACAATTTTTATCTGCCAGTAAGTTTCATATCAGCGCTCACTCCGCTGCAGAGTGAAAGTTTCATTCTAATTCCATAGATCTCAAACAAACACGCCTCTGATGTACGCACTTTGGGCTAGACTCACACTTCATTTTTTGTGAACATATATGTAAATAATTCTGTGTAATTGTCCTTGACTCTTTACTTCCTATCGGTCAACTAGGATAGTTTATTTTCTTGATGCGCTCATGAGCATGATATATTTTTATTCACATGTAGAGGGGCCTCACATATATCACAAGTCCAAAGTGCGCGCCACCTACTTTCGCCGCGCGCCGCCATGCACGCACGGCGCGGCGTTCTTACGACGTCAGCCACGAGCGCCCTCTGCTACAACTCCGCTCGTGGCCACCACTGAACGACATTGTTCACTTGGGACTGAGACAGGAACCAGTTAGCACTTCGGAATCAGATAGGCACCAGTGAAGACTTGGCTATCGGATAGGCACTAGGCAGGCCTCTAGCTCAACTATGTATCAGCATTCTGCAGTAGTGAGCTATGTAAAAGTTAAGTATTACTAAGTCTCTAAGAAATATAGATCTCGTTCTAATTTACTCTAGTGTTTCTAAGTTTCTGCTGTTCCACTGGCTGGTCACCTCCTACCTGCACAAGCGTGCGTCCTTTATTCCTGTGTTGGTCTTTCTACTCGGCCACCGACACCTACGACGGAAACGAGACACAAAAGCGGCGACGAGGCTGGGACACAAAAGTGGCGACGAGGATGGGATATATATATATGCCTTTTCTTGTAAAGTCTACTTGTTACTTTTTTTTTTTTTTTTTTTTTTTTTTTTTTTTTTTTTTTTGTATAAGATGTGATTTGAAATTATGTCTGCCATTGTAAGATCACTCTTGCCTGAGCACGCTCTACGAGGAAAATTCTTAGTACTGTGCCAAGGCCAACGGGGAATACAGGCGCGCGCACATCATGCGACGTAAGCGAGGTAGTTCCGAGCCGGCGCCATCGCTAGCTCAGTGGCTGCTCGCTATGACGCAGTGGGGTGTGCCCCAGCGGCCGGCCAGTCGGCTAGCGACCGCGCCGGCTCGGAACTACCTTGCTTACGTCACATGATGTGCGCGCTCAGGCCTGTATTTCCTGTTGGCCGCGGACGTACGCGGCGGCGTGCAATGGGCGGCTGACGCGAAGCGACGGCCGAGCGCAGCGAAAGGGAAAGTGGACGGCGGCCTCCCTTTCACTCTCCGCGCTGTGGGGTGGACGGCCGCTGGGCCCGCCGCACCCTGCAAAGCCTAGCGCGGGGTGCGGGGCGCGGGGCAGGGCCCCACGGATGGCCACGTGCCACCGCGCCTGCAGCTGCGCATGCGCCCACAGCAGAGGGGCAGAGCCAGACAGGCCGCGCACGCTGGCCTGTCACTGCAGGCCGAAGCTGCCCGCGAGAAGAGTGTCATAAGGTGGCCAGTGTCCACCTGGACGCCCACAAACAGAAGATGGATGACGTCCAGTGTCTCCACAAACACACTGTCACCCCCAAGCCAACCTCCATAACCACCTAAAACAATTACGTAAGGAAAATAAACCGTGCTCTCAGTGCCACAAAACCAGTGAGAAAAGTACCCCAGCACCCACAATGTGTGGTGAGAACCGTGTGTCGCTCTCCTTCCTGCCAGTGCACAAATAAAATGACCTCCCCCAGTGTCAGGCGTACCACTCAGCAAGACGGTCACTCAGTGTACTCTTTTTTTTTTTTTTTTTCAGGAATACATTTTTTTCTTATGTGCGTAAATTTTTTATTCTGTAGTTAGGAATCATTGGACCTCCTGTCATAATCAGGGCATCAGTAGTTTCTTCTACTCTTCTTACTGCTGATATTTACTTACTAACCCTTTTTGTGTTATGCTACAGACCAACCCACCGAGCGAGGTGGCGCAGTGGTAACGCACTGGACTCGTATTCGAAAGGATGGTGGTTCAAATCCACCTCCGGCCATCCAGTTTTAGGTTTTCCGTAATTTCCCTAAATCACTTCAGGCAAATGCCGGGATGGTTCCTTTCAAAGGGCACGGCCGATTTCCTTCCCTCATCCTTACCCAAAAATCCGAGCGTTACCTCCGTCTCTAATGACCACGCTGTCGACGGGATGTTAAACCCTGAGATTCCTTCCTCCTACAGACCAACACATTTACTGCAATATATTTATTTACTTGTTTATTTTGGGTAAGTTGTCAAACAGATCTTAGGTCTAGAACGATGTATCAAATAACACATACATAGCACATTACCACGCTATTTTTTGTTACTCTTGCCTTCATATCCAGATAGCCACACAAAAAATTTCAAGACATGTTAGTTTTTAAGCCTTCAAAGACACACATAGTGTCTAGTCATGTTGTTTGTCAATTGAGTGACAATGTCTGAGTATGTGAAATCCCTTGTAATGTCAGAAATCAGTATGGATGGGGGCTGTGTGCCTAAATGACAATTTAATTGTTCAATACATCGTGGAATCTGCGGGAAGTGTACCCAGCTCAAATGAAGCAATGAACCGTCGATTAAAAATAGGGACTAATTGTGAATTGCTTTCTTAGCGCACAGTAACGTATGTGGGTCAGTGAGTGGCCATCGGCAACATAGGTGATATCTTAGCAAGACATCCCTGCCACCCACAACTGCTCCCACACGCTGACAGTCAATTTCCCCTCTGTCGGTGTCACGCACGCTCTGTGACCATAACGGGAGTCAAGGTGCCCATATTCCTCGACACCTCCGATAGCGACTTCAGATTTACCACAAGTCACTGCTCGATACTACCCTTGTGATTAGTGATAAGATGCATTAAAGGAGGCATTTTCAGGTGTAGTTGTTTATTGAGATAAGGTTCAGTTGGTGCCGGCATTGCGCTGCAGACACAGCAGAAACGATGCGTCCTCGGCGGTAGCAGCTAGCCGCATGCCGTCGGCGAGTTTCGGTGAAGGAGCAGACACCTGGGGAGGCAAAGAGCCGGGGCGCGAACAAATGCGGCGTCCGTTTGAAATCCCATGACACTGAAGTGTGGGGATCCGCCTGGCTAGCGCCGACCTCCGTTGTTAACGCGCTGACCGAGGAGGCAGTTGCGTATTTTTGTCGGAGGTGTCTGACCTGAACCGTGCGCGCGCAAAGAAACGTTTGTCGCCTTCCACCGCCACGCAGCTACCGACTCGGGCCACAGAGCTACATATTTGTCTGTGCGCGGGCTAAGCCGGTCCCGGGGGGATGTGCCCACTCCGTCCCTCGCGCAGAACCGCCACGCGGAACGTCCTCACACTTACACGGCCGCGCTTGCAGTACAGAACCGTGGCAGTCTCGCGCTATTGGACGAAGGAATTCCTGTGAGAATTTATTGAATTATACCGGCAACAGCCTTGTTTGTGACGAATTCGCAGTAAGGAGTACACAAAAACCTAAAAAAACGAGGCATACGATAGACTGGTTACTTTGTGCAAACCAATTTTTCATAATGCTGACAGGAATTTGCTGGAAAAAAAATCAAGGTTTAAGTGGTTCGTTCCCAGAAGAAATGAAAAGGTTTAGGACAGCAATCGATCTGGTAGGTCGGGTGATGAAGTTTATGTCCAACCTATGGTATTATGACCTTCTAACACTCATAACGAATCAGGAGCTCACGTCGTCAATCATATCGAATATGGATGGAGAATATGAAAGACATGTGGGTGACGCTGATAAGTGTGCTGTAAATGAAGAGCATCTCGATGACAGTATCGCCGCAGGAGATGTTTTTGTAATTGAGGAGCAGCAACGTACCGAAGGAAATGAACAGGTTAGTGTTAAATTATTTTATTTTTTACAAGATGTAATCACAGATGTAACAAAGGAAGGCAAAAATATACGTTATGAGATTATAGTACTTAATGAGAAAGGATGATCAGCACTATTTACGGTTAAATTTAACTTTGGCACGAAAATAGATGAATTATGCTGCCACAAAAGTGTTTGTTCACTTAACCAAATAGCGTCAAAAGTCTGAAAGCGAACCAGCAATTAAAGAGAAATTAAAAGAATTTCTGAATGACTCAGTAGATAAGTTTAGATATAAATTAGCTATTTAATAAATAAATAAAAAATAAAACAATTTAACAAATTAAAAACATAAAAAATAAAAATTAAATTTTCAGTCATGTAATATAATGTAAAGGCACCTTTTATTAAACTGACACGTTCCACATCCTTAACAAATGTATTCATGATGTATGGGAGAAGAATTAATCTAATTTCTAAACTGGTAATTATGATAGTTGTATACACTTACTTTCATGTAGTCTGGTTTCAGAACGTCGTATAGTGCTTCGCATGTCACTGGGATAACAGCACATAGTAATGGTGCTGAAATTCCTGTGCCGAATTTTAAGTCCTCAAAAGAGGGATTAGTTGCTAAAAACCTGAGTGTCGCTGTTAGGCATTCTTCTGCTGAAATGCCTTTTCTCAACACTGTATCTGTCTCGGTAATTTTGTGCTTAATCAAATCCAGCAAAATGTTAAACGAGGCACAATCCATCCGAAAATAGTTTTTAAAATCATCGGGGAAATTATCGCGCAGTTTACAAAAGCTGGTAGAAGCTGACCTCGGGGAAGATCAGTTTGGATTCGGGTGGAACATAGGAACCCGGAAGGCAATACTCACTTTACGTCTTATCTTAGAAGATAGATTAAGGAAAGGCAAACCCACATTTTTAGCTTTTGTAGATTTGGAGAAAGCATTTGACAATGTTGACTGGAATAAACTATTTCAAATTCTGAAGTCAGCAGGGGTAAAATACAGGGAAAGGAGAGTTATTTACAACTTGCACAAAAGCCAGACCGCAGTTATTAGACTCGAAGGGCATGAAAGGGAAGCATCAGTTGGGGAGGGAGTAAGACAGGGTTGTAGCCTTTCTCCGATGTTATTCAATTTGTACATCGAGCAGGCAGTGAAGGAAAGCAAGGAAAAATTTGGAATAGGGATTAAAGTTCAGGGGGAAGAAATAAAAACATTGCGTTTTGCTGATGACATTGTAATTCTGTCAGAGACAGCAAATGACCTGGAAGAGCAGAAGAGCAGTTGAATGGAATAGATAGTGTGTTGAAGAGAGCGTATAAAATGAACATTAACAAGAGCAAAACAAAAATAATGGAATGCGATCTTAGAAAATCAGGCGATGCTGAAGGAATTAGATTAGGTAACGAAACAAGGAAGGTGGTAGATGAGTTTTGTTACTTGGGTAGTAAAATAACATGCGATGGTCGCAGTACAGAGGATATAAAATGTAGAATGGCAATGGGAAGAAAAGCATTTTTGAAAAAGAGAAATTTGCTAACATCGAATATTAATTTAAGGGTAAGGAAGTCTTTTCTGAAGGCATTTGTGTGGAGTGTTGCCTTGTACGGGAGTGAAACATGGATGATAAGCAGTGCGGACAGGAAGAGAATAGAGGCTTTTGAAATGTGGTGCTACAGAAGAATGCTGAAGATTAGGTGGGTAGATCGCGTAACTAATGAAGAGGTACTGAACAGAATTGGTGAGAAAAGGAATTTTTGGCATACCCTGACTAAAAGAAGGGATCGCTTGGTAGGACACATTCTTAGACATCGAGAAATCGTAAATTTAGTATTGGAGGGAAGTTAATGGGGTAAAAATCGCAGAGGGAGACCAAGAGATGCGTATAGTAAGCAGATTCAAGTGGATGTGGGTTGCCGTTCTTATGAGGAGATGAAAAGGCTTGCTCAGGATAGAGTAGGGTGGAGAGCTGCATCAAACCAGTCTCCGGACTGAAGACCATAACAACATTACTAATTAAAGGCAAATGACTATAGCGGTGCCTGTATTCTTTCACCCAAACACGGCGCTTTGATTTCTTTCGGTTCATTACAAGTGCCACGCACATCCCGGCTGCAGCGATCGCATGGACACGGTTTCTCTGCAGTTGCGACACGCTGCCCTGACGGCGCGCCGCGCAGAACTTTGAGGTGCGCCCGAAGCGCCGGCCGCGGTGGCCGAGGGGACTGAGGCGCTCCAGTCACGGTCTGCACGGCCACTACGGTCGGGGGTTCGAATCCCCCCTCGGGCATGGATATTTGTGCCGTCCTTAGTATTAGCACAGAGTAACAATACAGAGAAGCAGCCTACCCTAAACCACTGTCCTACGCTCTCCTCGTAGCTCCGTAAGATTCTAGCAGGTGTCAGGCCGTTCCCTGGCTTAGGGTGCCTCTCGCACGTCAGAGGGTAGCGTGGAGGGGAGGCTGAGGGGAGAGCTCGTGCCGCCTGCCACGAGGCCACGGCTGTGTCCGGCTTGCCGGCGTTTGAGGAGATGTGGTGGTGGGGGCAGCCGCTACCTGCCGCCTGCTCTGGCCAGTTTAAAGGGCTGCTTCTGACTTCAGCGCCATCATGGGACATCTTACGGAACTGCTGGAAATCCTCCCTCCCCGCACCCCGGAGCGTAGGACCGGGCTCTTACGGAGGTTTCCCGTCTGTATATATTTGTCTGTGGTATTAGTTAGTTGATAAGTAGTTTGTAAGTTTAGCGACTGATGACCCCGTAGTTAAGTCCCGTAAGCTCTACAAACATTTTTTGCCCCCGAAGCGCCTGCACGTCTGCCTGCCGAGCCCCGGCCGCCGCTCCATGCGACACGCCACGGTTCTGTCGGCGTTCCTGCCGGTCGCAGGGCGCGGGCGGGCAGGCGCGCCCGTGTAAACGCCGCTATTATTGTCGGAGATGGCTATGGACGTGGTATCTCTTCGCACCTCTTGTGGAGGGAGCAAACGTTCAAAGGAATTGGCGATTTTCGAAGTCTGGAGCCTGGGATTGACAGAGGTTTCCCGCACGGGCGTCGGCCGTTTTTCTGGGCGCAAGAACCAGGAGAGGGACTAGGGAATCTTCGGACAGGAGCGTACAGACGCGTCTAACTGGGAGCTCTGCTTGCTTGTCGCTTTAAGCTCGAACGTGGTGCTGCTCTCGATGTGGATTTCGAAGGCGATTTGGAACTTTTCCGAAGCTCTTTCGGTCTTCATTACAAGGTGGGCGTACATACTGATCTAAACTCGGCACCGTCTCGCGAATGGGAATTGCCAATTACACAGTAGTTTTGCGCTAAGCTAACACTTAGCCAGATTTTGAATCAAGTTCTTCATCACGTTCGAAGGAACGCCGATTTTAACACCCGATTTCGTGCATTTGTTTTCTGAGTGGAGAATAGATCAGAATTACAACCGAGCCAGCAGCTGGATTCTGGTTTACTTGCTACACACTCCGTAGTGAGCAAGGGCATTATGATCTGTGTCGTCCAATCTACCTGATAGTCGCCCTGAGGCAACCGGCTTCTGGATCATATATGCAATGGTCCGCCACCAGCAACGTTCGCGACTTTTCTCCGCGTTTTGGCGCTTCCAGGTCGTCACCTACTCATCTGTCTGCAGCGTAACGTCTTCGGCACCGGATGGTAACGTATATTAGCAGCACGGGCCCTGTGAATTCCGTCGGTGGTTGTTTTGCTTCTCTTTCGCGTACTTTAAGGTACCTACATTATCTAATGTGATTGTGAATGCCCTTTCTGGGCTGAGAAGTGATTAAATTCGTACACTCCCCAACATCCTGCCTTACCAGGACATCAGCATTGTCACAAAGTTTTTTAACTTTTTCTTTCTCTATGCATTAATTTATGACCACTGTGTCGGAATGAGGTGTCGTCCCCACAATTTTATGTTGTTAAGGTTCTTGTAAAAGCAGTGTATAATACTCCCGATTTATTCACTTTCTTTTTAACCTATTTGTAATAAATTGTAATTATTCTTTTTAATTGATGCAGTTCATTTCAAGCTTCCTTTTCAATCCTTTGGGGGGGGGGGGGTACAGACATTTCTTTTGTAGATATTTTTATTTAAACTAATGGAATTACAAGTCCCTCAGACCTCACTGGCCACCAGCCAGTCGTATTCACTTCCTTTCTAAATATAAAGAAAAGTGAGCACCAGTGTCTGGAAAGGGAATTAGCACGGAATCAAACCAGTCACCATTAACTTTAAAAAAAAAAAAAAAAAAAAAAAAAAAAAAAAAACAACAACAACAGCATCTTGTACACTGTTTTTAATGTAAAAGAGCAAGACCCTTGGTTCTTGGTATAGTGGTACAACATTTTGTGCTCTACACGTAAATGATGCAGATAGAGTTCAGAAAGCAATGCATATGGCATAATCTCAGTTCAAAGTGGGCAACAAATCAAGTTGCGAAAAATTCGCCCCATAGTTTAACGAGGCATAAGTAGAGGAGAAACTGCGCTACAGGCTTGGTCTTTTGTCAAACTATTGTCTGTCTGGGTGTTTACTATATCACCAATTTAGACCTGGCTTGTGTGTTTAATTAGGAATAGTGGAATGCTAAACTTGTAGATTTCTTCGTGACTCTTCGGTGTCGGTAAAAGTGTTCTTCACACAAATGGCTCTAGTACGTGAACCAAGTTACAGGTGAGCCTGAAAATTCACATACGTTCATGTCGGGCCCTCAGGCACATACTGTACAAATTTCATCACAATTGAAGATGGTCTAGCTGGGAGCCCTTGTACACTTCATGTGGAATGACCCAACTGCTACACCAATGGTTTTTAGATCTGTGTTCGTCCTATCTTTGACCTGTACCCTTTGCGGTTGAAAACCATCCTGTGTGTTCCCGAGGCTCTCTAACCGAAAAATAATACAACGCCCAGTCCACGTCACACAGCCCCCTCTACCCGTGTAGCCGCTTCCTGAACACCGGCAGCCGATGGCGCAAGTCGAGGAATCTGCATTCAACACGGTAGCAGAGTCTTCTGCGCCTCTGATTCAGACCCTCCTCTCGGCTCAGTACCAGAGGTCTACATTTGGTTCTGTCAACTATGCTGCAGATGGTGAGTTCTGCTTTCATCTCGCAAGAAAGACTGGGGGTGTGTACCACCGCTCAAAACCTGATAGATTCTCTTCAGATCCGAAGCGACACATATCATTGGTACCGACATGGGCCACCACCTGCAGTTGGTTGCACTCCGTACCCTTTATGGCATCCGGAAGGACCCGTTCCACATCTGAAATGCCGACCGCAGTGGCCGAGCGGTCTGCGGCGTGCCAGTCACAGTCTGCACGGCCGCTACACTCGGGGGTTCGAATCCCCCTCGGGCATGGATGTTTGTATCGTCTTCAGTATAAGATAGTTCATAACTAGTTTGTAAGTTTAGGAACTGATGCCCCCGCAGTTAAGTCATTTAAGCTTAACAAACATTTGAACATCTGGAATGACTCCATCCGGTATGCACACGGAGTGCACGTTGGCCTTCTCCCCTCCTTGACAGCCATCTTTGGAAGGGGCTTAAGCCGGCCGCGGTGGCCGAGGGGACTGAAGCGCTTCAGTCACGGTCTGCACGGCCACTACGGTCGGGGGTTCGAATCCCCCCTCGGGCATGGATACTTGTACCGTCCTTAGTCTTAGCTAGTTCATAAGTAGTTTGTAAGCTTAGGGACTGATGACCCCGTAGTTAAGTCCCATAAGTTCTACAAACATTTGAAAATTTTGAAGGGGCTAACGTTGGAGCTCCTAACAACGATCAAACCCACGCTCTATGATCTTGTAGGCTGCGTGGTGACTTCAGGATGAGAGACACCATCCGGCTCAGGAACATAGTTCTGAACAGATAGCACCTCAAACCTGTTCGCAAAGCGACCCGGGAAGGTTTCACGATCGGTCTCCCAGAATGTCTTACGCCGCCTGCCACGCACTGGAGCGACCTCCCACGCAATCACTGGTGCGGTGTGTGCCTCATTGCTAGCAGTATCAGGACATGTCGCTGACGCAGGCGGGTCGGTGGGCACGCCAGGAATCCGTTCGGTTCCCATGACCGGCCAACAACAAAGATGCCCTTCGACCGCAGCCTTAAGCTGAGACACCAAGGTTAACACAGCTTGAAGCTGGGAGCGAAGTGTCACCAGCTCAGGCTGCATCCGCACACAGAAGTCACAATCCCTATTCATGATTACAATACACAGAAAAAATAACGATTAGATAGACGCGATGTAGAATCGAAAGAGGGTAACTAAATTAAACGAAGACAAAACGAAAGCAAAACAGATGGCTGTCGGGATTCAGGCGGTGGAAAACTACAATAATGAGATGCTTAACGCGATAATGAATCTAATATACATGCGAGGGGAAAAGAAAACAGAAGACGGTCTCTATTCAACGCCGCAAGAGTACACTAAGCAGATATTTACGCAAAACTGAATCTAATATCCACGTGATCACAAGATAAATGTAATTAACTAATGCAATAACATCACAGAAGACTCAAGATATGTTGCTCCTAGTAAGAAGCCGGCTACACTCACGAGTATCGGTGTGCTCTGCTCTGGACAACGGCGGCGCAGTGACTGACTAGGCAAAACCACAGAGGATCACTAAGTATTCACAGAAACGCAAACAGATGACCAGTGTCCTGCTAGCAATATGCACCACCAGAAAAAGCGTTCTTTTGTAGCCCCACGTTGTATGTATCTTTTGGCCTTTCTCCACATTTAGCGGGCAAGCGCACCTGCTACAAGCGGCTTATCAGAAGCCCTGTAGCAAAACGCCAGTCGCCTCCCCACAACACGTTCCTCCAGCGCAAATTAATGTTACAACCTATTACGTGCATTTGACAAGCTGATACAATCTCTCTTGACATCGGGCTTTACTTTGGGAAACGGTGGGTGGAAGGGTTAGTGAGTCATTGTGACACCCTGTGAACACACTCAAAGTAGCCACCGCGGATTTTCTCCTCTGTCTGTTAAAAGAATTCCTTTCGCTTGCTCACATGCTGTGAGGATCCAACTGCGGTTTTCTCCAATGAGCAACCTCTCCTTCTAAGACAAACAAGAGGCTTCTGTACCACGCCATGTAGTTTTACAGTCTCTCTCCGGCGGTAGCCTCGTAATATAGACAGCATACTTCGACACAATGACTTTTGGAAGTAGAGTAATTACTGTCTCTAATTACCAACACAAATACTATCTGTGGGGTATCTAATTACTCATAAAACAAGGAAGTTATATTCACCTACACAAAAATCGCTAGCACTAATCATTTACAAAAGAATGTAAAAACTGATAGAAGCTGACCTCAGGGAAGATCAATTTTGATGTAAGAGTAATTTAGGATCATTAGATGCAATGCTGAGCATACGACTTACCTTAGAAAATAGGTTAAGGAAGGTCATCACACGTTTATAGCAAAGTAGATTCGAAGGAATTATTCTATAGTTTTATAGTTTTCAAAATGACATGCCAAGATCGCACATTAACAATTTATTAAATGACGACCGGTTTCGGTGCACTGTGTCACCATCATCTGGTCACGTATATGTTATGATATGGTCATCTTGCTAAAAAAAATTGGGTATAATATAATTTATTTTACACCCTTTTTATACCCAATTTTTTTAACAGGATGACCAGATTATAACATATATATGACCAGATGATGGTGACACAGTGCACCGAAACCGGTCGTCATTTAATAAATTATTAATGTGCGATCTTGGCTTGTCATTTTGAAAACTATAAAACGATTAGATCGCTTCCAAACCCGACTATGTCAGGTAATCTTATTATTCTATAGTGTTGACTGCAGTACATTATTCCAAGTTCTGAAGTTGGTGGTGGGCGGGAGTTAATGAAAGGAACAAAGAGCTGTGAAAGACTTGTATGGAAACCAAACGGCAATTAAAAACGTCAAAGGGCATGAAATGGGGGCAGTGATTGGAAAGGAAATAAGATACGAGTAGTAGCCGGTCCCTCATTCAATATGCACATTGAATAATCCATGAAGAAAAATAAGGATAAATTTGAAATAGGAATTAAAGGTCACAGAGAGGGAATAAAAATTGTCAGGATTGCCGATCCAGGATTGCCGATGACATTGTAATTCTGTTGCAGACATCAAAGAATCTGTAAGAGAAACTGAGTTTAACTGACAGTGTCTTGAAAAAAAGGATATAAGATGAACATTAACAATAGTAGAACAAGGGTAATGGAGGTCGCTGAATTAAATAAGGCGTTACTGAGGGAATCTGATTAGGAAACAAGTCAATAAAAGTTGTAAAGTAGTTTTTATGTAGATGGTAAAGTAACATGTGATGGGTGAAGAAAAAATTCGTAAAATTCGTAAAATACTGAAGAAAAGAGATTTATTAACACCGAATATTACGAGTCATGTCGCGAAAGTAAGTTTCCCTATTTTTTAAGTAAAGACAATATAGTTACATGAAAAACTTTATTGGCAAAGGTACAACAATGTTAGAATAGTTTTTCGAAATAGTCGCCAAAAGAATTGAGACAATTATCATATCATGGGTCAGCTATTGCATTCTGGTGTTGTAGAATTCTACTGCTCGTGAATGCAACCACTATCTGATAGCCGTCTTCAGCTCTTCGTCTTTGTCAGAATGCTGTCAGGAGGACATGAAATAATTGAGGTGCAAGAAAAGATGGTGTACTTAATCTACAACACCAGTCGCCCAGCGGACGTCGTCCAGAGCACACCTCTCCAGTGGTTTAGCAGTAAATTATCAGTTGTAAGTGTAACCGGCTTCTCTCTAGAAGCTACATATTTTTACTTTTCAGTGCGTTTTTCTCTTCAGTTCATTAAATTTATTGTGTGCTCGCGTTTTTATTTGATTCATATTCGCGTTAAGTATCTGATTAGTGTATTATTCCGCCGTGTGAACCGCGTCGCGACAGTCGTCTGTCTTTATTTTCTGATTAGAAGCGACATATAGTATTCTGATTTTCGTCTGCACTTCCTCGTCTCAATTTGTAAATTTATACTGATCTGTCGTGCGTATTAGATTCACATCCGCGTTTTAACAAACAGTGTAGTTTTCCTTTGAACGCATCGCGACTGTAGTTTTTGCTTTTGTTGGTACTGTAATCATGAATAGGGACTGTGACTGCTGTGTGCGGATGCAGTCTGAGCTAGTGACACTTCGCTCCCAGCTTCAAGCTGTGTTAACCTCGGTTGCACAGTTGGAAGCTGCGATCGATGGGCGTCGTTGTTGTTGGCCGGCAGTGGGGACCGAACGGACTCCCGTCGTCTCCACCGATCGGCCTGCGGCAGCGACATGCCCTGAAACTGCTAGCAGTGAGGCAGACATCCCACCTGTGGTTGCGTGGGAGGTTGCTCCAGTGCGTGGCAGGAGGCGCAAGACATTCCGGGGGACCGATCGTGAGGCCTCCCCGGTTCGTCTTGCGAACAGGTTTGAGGCGCTGTCTGCTCAGGACGATGTTCCTGAGTCGGATGGTGTCTCTTACCCTGTCACCACCCAGCCTGCAAGATCCGGGCTTTCACAGACGGTGGGTTTACTTGTAGTTGGGAGCTCCAACGTTTGGCGTGTGATGGAGCTTCTTAGAGAGATGGCTGCCAAGGAGGGGAAGAAGGCCAACGTGCACTCCGTGTGCATACCGGGTGGAGTCATTCCAGATGTGGAACGGGTCCCCCGGAAGCCATGAAGGGTACGGGGTGCAGTCAAATGCAGGTGGTGGCTCACGTCGGTACCAATGATGTGTGTCGTTTCGGATCTGAAGAGATCCTCTCAGGTTTCGAGCGGCTAACTGAAGTGGTAAAGACTGCCAGTCTTGCTTGCAAGATGAAAGCAGAGCTCACCATCTGCAGCATAGTTGACAGGACCGACTGTGGACCTCTGGTACAGAGCCGAGTGGAGGGTCTGAATCAGAGGCTCAGACGGTTCTGCGACCGTGTAGGCTGCAGATTCCTTGACTTGCGCCATCGGGTGGTGGGTTTCCGGGTTCCGCTGAATATGTCAGGAGTCCACTACACTCAGGAAGCGGCTACACGGGTAGCGGGGGCTGTGTGGCGTGGACTGGGCGGTTTTTTTAGGATAAAGAGCTTCGGGGAAATAGAGAATGGGCAATCTCAAAGGGTGCAGGTGGATGACAGGAAAAATGTAGATCTGGAAACTATCGGTATAACAGTTGTAAATTGTCGTAGCTGTGTCGGTAAAGTACCAGAACTGCAAGCGCTAATAGAAAGCACCGAAACACACATCATTATAGGCAGAGAAAGTTGGCTCAAGCCGGAAATAAGTTCAGAAGAAGTATTTGCAAAAGATCTATCGGTGTTCAGAAATGATAGATTAAACAAAATAGGTGGGGCGTGTTTGTCGCCGTCAAAAGTAGTATTTCATGTAGCGAAGTTGAAGTTGATAGTTCCTGCGAGCTATTATGGGTAGAGGTTGTACCCGAAAATCGTAAGAAGTTAATAATCGGTTCCTTTTACCGGCCTCCCGACTCTGACGATAAAATAGCTGAAAGGTTCAAAGAAAACCTGAGTCTAATTACAAAAACGTACCCGACTCACACGATAATAGTAGGTGGTGATTTTAATTCACCCTCGATCTGTTGGCGAAATTATATTTTCAAATCAGCAGGTAGGCATAAAACATCGTCCGAAATTGTACTCAACGCATTCTCTGACAATTACTTCGAACAATTAGTTCATGAGCCAACTAGAATTGTAAATGGATGTGAAAACACACTTAATCTCTTAGCATCAAATAATCCTGAGCTCATAACGAGCATCAAAACGGATACAGGTATTAGTGAACACAGAGTTGTCGTAGCGAAATTGAATATCGAAAGTCCCAAAGTTACCAAAAATAAACGCAAAGTATATTTGTTCAGGAAAGCAGATGGAAACAAAATACATTGCTTCTTGAAAGACAGCTTCCACTCGTTTCTAACACTAAACGTAGGTGTAGACCAGGTGTGGCTCAAATTCAAAGAAGTGGTATCGACAGCAATTGACAGTTTTATACCAAATAAAATAATAAAAAAGGAGGCCATCCCCCTTGGTACACAAAACAGGTCATGACACTGTTGCAAAAGCAAAGGAAAAGGCATACTAAATTTAAACGAACACGAAATCCCCAGGATTTGCGATCGTACTCAGAAGCTCGAAATTTAGCGAGGATTTCAATGCGAGATGCCTACAATATTTATCACAGCGAAACTCTTTCTCGTAATTTGACTGAAAACCCAAAGAGATTTTGGTCATATGTTAAATATACTCGGGGCAAATCACAAACAATACCTTCACTACGTGATAGTAATGGCGATCCTGCCGATGACAGCGCTACTAAAGCAGAGTTACTAAACTTAGCTTTTAGAAATTCATTCACCAAAGAAGACGAAACCAATATTCCAGATTTCGAATTACGAACAGATGCCGTAATAAGTAACGTAGAAGTAGATATCATCGGAGTAGTGCAGCAACTAAAATCACTTAACAAGAACAAGTCTTCTGGTCCGGATTGTATACCCATTAGATTTCTATCTGATTATGCTGAAGCGATAGCTCCTTACTTAACAGTCAAATACAACCGCTCTCTCATAGAAGGATCTGTACTAAAAGATTGGAAAGTTGCACAGGTCACACCTATATTCAAGAAAGGCAGTAGGAGTAACCCACTAAACTACAGGCCTATTTCATTGAAGTCAATTTGCAGCAGGGTTTTGGAACATATCCTGTATTCAAATATTATGAATTATCTCGAACAGAACGATCTATTGAGCCAAGGTCAACACGGATTTAGAAAATATCGTTCATGCGAAACACAACTAGCTCTTTATTCACACGAAGTGATGGGTGCTATCGACAAAGGTTCGCAAATCGATTCCGTATTTCTTGATTTCCAGAAAGCTTTTGACACCGTACCTCACAAACGGCTTTTAATCAAATTGCGTTGTTATGGTATATCGCCCCAAATTTGCGATTGGATAGGGGATTTCTTGTCAGAGAGGACATAGTTCGTAGTAATCGATGGTAAGGCATCGACTACAACAGAGGTGATATCGGGGGTTCCACAGGGTAGTGTTGTTGGTCCTCTGCTATTCATTATTTACATAAACGATTTAGGGGAAAATCTAAGTAGTTCTCTTAGGTTGTTTGCAGATGACGCCGTCATTTACCGTCTTGTAAAATCATCTGAAGATCAAAACCAACTGCAGAACGATCTGAATAAAATATCAGTATGGTGTAAAAATTGGCAATTGGCTGTAAATAATGAGAAGTGTGATGTCGTCCACATGAGTACGAAACGAAATCCGTTAAACTTTGTTTACAACATAAATCAATCAAATGTGAAGGCCGTAAACTCCACAAAATACCTAGGAATTACTATTACTTCAGACCTAAACTGGAAAGAACACGTAGATAATATCGTGGGAAAGGCGAACCAGAGACTACGTTTTATTGGCAGAACCCTTAAAAGATGCAACAGAACTACTAAAGAAACTGCATACACTGCGCTTGTCCGTCCATTTTTGGAGTATTGCAGCCCAGTATGGGATCCTTATCAGGTGGGTTTGACGGAGGACATCGAAAGAGTCCAAAGAAGGGCAGCTCATTTCGTATTCTCACCATATAGGGGAGACAGCGTTACGGAAATGATACAGGATCTGGGATGGGAATCACTACAACAACGGCCCTTATCGCTGCGGCGTGGGCTACTTGCGAAACTCCAATCACCAACATTCTCCTCCGAATGCGAAAATATATTGTTGACTCCCACTTACATAGGTAGAAATGATCATCAGAATAAAATACGAGAAATCAGAGCTCGAACAGAGAGATTCAGGTGTTCTTTCTTCCCGCTCGCTATTCGAGAATGGAATGGGAGATAAATAGTATAACTGTGGTTCGATGAACCATCTGCCAGGCACTTAAATGTGATTTGCAGAGTATCCCATGTAGATGTAGATGTAGATGTAGAAATACAATAGCTCGGCGCACAGAAACAGTTTCGCCGATGTTCGACTTGGAGCTGTGGGGTCATTCATCATACAGCCCTGATTTTTCTCCCACCATCGTTTTAACCACGACGAATAGATGAAGATGACTGTCACATTCTAGATCTATTCACAGTCGGCAGACTCCTACGACACAGAAATACGAATGTTAAACCCACAATATGATATTATTTTCGTGAATATGTCAAAAAATATTTCAGACATTACCATGCCTGTTGCCAGTATAGATTCCATGTAACTATTTTGATTTATTTAAAAAGTGGGTATTTGTATAGAAGAAAAGTTTGTAAATCTTTCGGACCAAACTGCGTGGTCATCAGTCCGTAGCGTACAAACTACTGAATCCTAGGTAAACTAACCTAAGGACAAACACACACACCCATGCCCCAGGAAGGACTCGAACCTCCGACGGCGAGCAATAGCGCGCTTCGCAGCGAGGCGCTTTTGACCGCTCGGCTTCTCCACCGCGCCGGTATTTGTATTGGATGTGGGTTTGTACGGGAGTTAAACATCGACGGTTAACAGTTCAGAGAGGACAAGGATAGAATCCTTTGGAAAGTGGTGCTACAGGAAGATGCCAACGATTAGGCGAGAAAATCTCGTAACTAATGAGGCGGCACCGAACAGAAGAGAGGATAAGAGATTTCAGGAGAACCCCACGTTTATTTTCTTCAGTATTTCGATGTCTCTCTGCTTTTATTAATTGTCTTAGCGTGTGTTGTAGCCAAGGGCAATAGTCAGCACAGAGGGACTTGTGAGAAACAGTAGAAAGGCAGAGAAGGTGGCCCTTCGCCACTGTTACTCTGTCGACCGAAACAGGCGAGGGCGCGTATAAAATCTGCTCAGTTGTAAAGGTTCTGAGAACGCTGTACCTGCTTCGGGTGGCGTCCGCCCCCATGTAATGCTTTGCCCTGTGGTCGCGGAATGCAGAGGAGACGGAGTGAGTCATGTGGGCTGGCCGAGTTTGTTTTTTGAACGAAACTAGGCCATTGTGCGTCCAGCTATGACCTTGATGGCTTTTTCAGTATTTTATGACGTCTGAGGCCATTAAACTGGCACCAGCATCGATCAGGTCGTCTGGGCTGTAGCATGGATGGGAACTGTGCAACAACTATGCAGGGCGCTTAACACAGAAATTTAAGAGTCGAAACGTGCCTAGAGTATTATCGGTAGGGCCCCTGGCGTAGTGCACCTGGCGCCGAGATGGCGGTCGATATGAGTAAGAAAAATTGTTGGAATTTTAATGTGTTGAATAAATAACAAAACACTACTGAAGGTGTCTGTGTTTATTGATTTTTCCTTGGGTCACCGTCCCTTCCACTCGGACTTTTCGTATTGTGCAACTATCAGACCTTGTTCTGAAACTTAAACCTTCGCGCTGAGTGTTAGCGAGCCGAGAATAAGATCAGCCTGTTTTGAATTAGTCGCACCACCACACTAATAACGGGGTTTTGCAGTCCTAGTGTCGCCTGCGCATTCAGCAATCATGTGTAGAAACACACGTTGACAAAAGTGGCAAGAAATAGCCGAACTAGTGAGGTCATTAACATTGAAGCTCACCGGCGTCACAGCGGCTGATGGTGTTTTGTATCATTTCTAAAATAGAAGGAAGAGTTGTTTTTCGTGGCTGCGATTTACAATTGATACCAACGCTGTGTCTTCACTGCATCACAGTTTTTAGAAACGTACCGATTGCACTTTCTTGTATTTGTGGTTTGTGGTTTGTTAGGTTTTCTGATTATTGGGATGATGACTTATTTAGGTGTCAGGTCCCGGAATATGGCTCCCAACTACATTCCAGTTTATAAGTTTGATCTGTTTTCATAATTATATGACGTTTGTAGCAAACGACTTTTCAGTCATTTACGGTAGGAAACAATAATACACTATTGTAAAGTCCTTATCTGTTTGATATTTGTTTAACTTGGTGATATTTTATAATTTTTGCCTTTTATTCTGTAATGCATATGGTCCATTATTAAAAAAAATGTTATTTGTATTACAAATATTGACGTTATTCAACTTAGTTATAGAAACCTTTATCAACATTTTTGTATCGGTTTCACATCTGGAGTTAGGACAGTTTAATTGAGACTTTGAGTTCGAATAATTGGGTTTTGTAGGGTCAGCCACTCCTATAATATGATGTAAAGTGCATCCACACCACTTTTCCTTTCTCCACATGTTTGTCCTATCGAATCTTACATTTTACCGACCTGTTTCCACTCTATGATTAATCACACACCTTTAATTTATGCGAACCCTGCCAAGATTAATCATTTTTTGATCCCACCTACACCTGCCATGTTTTTGCAAACCTTGCCAGGATTCGTTAACCTACCAATCTCTCGTTTTGATTCCACACACACACTTAATTTGTCAAACCCTATCATCATTTAATTTTTATTTCCGATCCAACACCTTTCAAGGTAAACAGAAGTTTATGGCATAATTTACCAAAGAAAGAATCGAATGATTCCACATATTCTCAAACATCAATTGCCACTTCAGTATTAAAGGGATCTGTGGTGGTGAAAATGTAAAGGGGAGACCAAGAGATGAGTGATGTTAGCGGGTTTCAATGGGTGTAGTTCGCAGTTATTTGGAAATGAAGACGCTTGTAGAGGGTAGAGTATCGTGGAGAACGCCTAACGATTCTTCGCACTGAAGGCCACAACAGTGACAAGATGTGACACCGTAATTGGAAATCTTAATTTCAAATAATAAAAAAGTTCCAAATGTTTGTAAATCTATGGGACTTAACTGCTTTGTTATTAGTCCCTAGGCTTGAAACTACTTAAAGTAAGTTAAACAAACCTAAGGACAACCCATGCCCGAGGTAAGACTCGAACCTAAAATAATAATAATAACAATTTAATTCTGTAATTTTTTCAGACTTCGATTTATCGATATGTAACTATGTTGAGCTTCTTTGTATTGTAATGTTATATCAAACGACATTAAGGGTAAATATTATTGTATACATTTTGTATTTAATTTTTTTGAAACATCTGAATATTTTGTACTAAATTTTGTAATTGTGGAATGTAGCGAGGTTCTGGCTTAGGGAATATTCTAGAAATTTCAATATGTAAAATGTATGTAAAAGTACTAGAAAACGGAATAAGAGGTGGTGAGACGTAAAAGTGGAAAAGCGCACCAACCGGTGCGTTGTTGTAGTACAAAGACTGGAGGGAGGAGAGATGCTAGTTTGACCACCAGTGTGAGAGGACATATTGAGCTGAGGTTGGCTTGGTACATCGATAACCGACTAAAGAGACAATTTTCATCTCCAAGAAGACTTTAGAAAATGCCGTTCCAACGGTTGTAATTTTGTGGCAATCGGCTGGTTATAACGACGCTAAGAAGATTGTACTTTGCCACTAGTAGCCGGAACCAATATTTCTACACTTTGGAAGCCACGTGGAAGCTTACCTCTTACTTCACAGGTTTAGTAGGAACCAGGATTGTTGTTATTTGTACAGACACAAACCAGAATCAAATTTTACATGATGTTAATCTGGTCACTTTCCAAGATCACAACGGAGAATAGGTTCCTACACCTTAAACAGTGACGTTTCCAAAAATTACCTGAGCACTTGGTCAAAGTGAAAGTATTTTTTTAGCGTGGTTTAATAAATTTTGCAGTGATAGAACTTATTGCAATTTTATTGTTCAGTGATAGAATTTTGCATAGTAATGCAATACAGTGAATTAAGTAAGAAAATCTTAAGTGCCTTTCATTTACAATTGAAGACTTAATGAGTTTTTGTAAATTAGTTCTTACATTACTGTCTAGAAGTTCGGATTAAAAAAATGAAAAGGTACTTCGATTGAGATTGCTTTATCATTAATTAAAAAACAGAGTTCGAAAATTCAGAGTAATTAGATTCTTTTCTTGAATAGTAGCTGAAATATTAGGTATAATAAATTAATATTCAGAGCTTTAATTTGTTTGCATTATTGACACGCATTTAACCAGTACTAACGGGATTAGGAGTGTTGCAAAGAATATGATTTGTTTTTTAAATCAAGTTAATATATGCTGTGCATTAAAACTTGTTCACGATAAATGTTGGTTCTGAAGACTCGACATACAAAATGGAATATAACTCATTTTGAACACGAGAACGGTACTTGTGATGTGGAGCTCCCAATAACAAAATGGATGACTGTAAGGTCTTGTGAAGCAAATGTCATAAAGAAGAATAGAAACAGAATTCCATCTTCAGTGATTGAGACCACTGTCGTAAGCTTCAACAGAGGGGTTAACACTGTAACTACAGAAAAAAATGCTACACGGCTGACAACTGTAACAACAGCGATTTTGAAGGGAATGACAAGGACATTCGAAGGTTTCAGACTATGCGATATACGCAATGCTGTTAATGGAATAAATCCACATATATCCCAAGTCAGAGTAATTTGTCGTTTTATCATATGGAAATACACACTTCATTACTGATCTTTGTTTGCTATGTTAAAATTTCCTCCCATTATTACTAGACCCTAGTCTCATGTATCGACTATAAAAGGTGCTCCACTTAAACGTTGAATCCTTTTTATATTGCGAAATATGGAAGATGTGGAAACGATGTTTTCGGCTACCGAAATTGAACTTTAAAGCAGCTGCTGTTTCTACAAGAGTGGAGTGATGTCCTTTTCTTTAGCGAATTTCGAAAGGTATTGAAACTTCGAGAATTTGTTAATGTTGGCGCTGACAATTATCAGAAAACGCTCACTAAATGTACTACAATTGAAGGTAAGGCAGTCGGAATCGATTAATGCATTATACCTTTCTACTGTTATTTTCAGAAGCTTTTGTGTGACTTTGTAAGTTATATCGTTAAATTAACCCCTTAACCTACAATTACGGGCATAGCCCTTGTACGATGGTCGGGACAAACGTAAATATTACGGACATAGCCCATGTCCGATGATCGGGCCAAACGTAAATTTACGGGCATAGTCCGTAGTACGATGATCTTGTCAAATATAAATATTAGTGGCGGCGCCCTCTTAAAATTACAAATATTTGTGGAATATTTGATATGTAATTACAGCCTGAGGCAATATTTGTGGTAGATGCAAGTACTACAAAAAGTTTATTTATATAAAAATCAGTAATACAAAATTAATAATCTGCAATGGTGCGATATAATTGGAAGCATTTTGGTAGATGTAAAGAAACTTTGCACTTCTTACACTCCCACCTTGTTTCTCTACGTTATTTATTTATTTATTTTGGCAAACTCTACAAGGCTTTGACGGTCTTAATTTTGATGCTGTTGGATCAATGTGCTTTGGAAAATGAGCCCAATGCTTCACGTGCAGTCTCTCTGACGCATCTCCGGAAGATAATTCGCCTCGTTCTGTATAATTCGGTTTTGGCATATTCTGCAGTAGAGATTCGGCTATGTTGATACTATAGTCGACGTAACATTGTTTCTTCCCGTTGTTTATTTTTTTCCATAAAATGTAAGAGTTAAAAAGTCCAATATCTAACAGATAAAAAATCATTTTTATGTCCTTTCATGTATTTCCTCATTACTGGAAGACATGCTAATATTTGATTTTGGAGACCAGTTCCATTCATCCCCTTGTTGTATTCTGTAATACAATTTGGTTTTGGAGTGCGATTGGATCCTAGTGTAGTCATTTCGACTGTTTCATATTTTGTCAACATAATATAACATTTTATAGCGAGTATTCGGTGTAGCTTCTTATTGTTTATTCCCCCCCCTTTCGTAATTTTACATTGCACAATTTTTTTGGCATATACTTCCTATTCCCACGTACTATGCCAATTACACTTGTTTTATATTTATATGACGTCATAAATAATTTCGGGGAAGAATACTAGTCGTCTATGTATAAAGTGTGACCCCCTGTGCTACACTGTCTCAGAAAGCTCTTTGACAACACTTTCCGAAGCACTATCTTCACAGTCTGTATTATCGTCTCCTGTATATATTTTAAATTCATAACAATAGCCTGAATCGGACTCACATAATTTATAAAATTTAACGCCAAACCTTGCTCTTTTGGAGGGGCTAAATTGCCTTTAAGAGAAGCCCCCATTGAATTTCATGAGCGATTTATCAATAGCAATGTCTTCTTTCATTATATACACTTATTTAGAATTTTCGTTCAAAAATTTATCACAGGTTTAATCTTGCTCAATTTATCTGTATTGGCAACCAGATTATTGTTTGAGAAATGCAAACACTTTGTAATTTGCAGATAAATTTTCAAAGGCATTGATATTCTAAATATCGGCGTTTCGATAACAGCCATCTTCGATCAATTAATTTGTATTCTTAATTTTTTTACCTGTACCATTAACATGGTCAATGCAAAATATCTTTTAATTTCGGTAGAATCCACAGGAAACCAAGTGTCGTCGATTTCTCGTCTTCTGTGAGGATCCGCTGGTATTTGATCTGCATACTGGTTCGTTTCGGTTACAATATTGTTCCACAAAATGTCATCAAGTCATGTCATTAGATTAAATATATCACATTCTCTCTACTTCCTGCTAATTGACATGCGGCTGCGTCTCTTATGCCACGAATCATCGTACAGTCCTAGATTTGTGGACTCCTTCTTATTTCCTTCCAAACCCACGAGTCCGGTAGTTGGTCGTCACCTGATGTATCGTCATTAACTTATCGCTAAACTTTGTTTGAACACATCTATCTTCACTACTGTCACCTTCGTTAGCAAAATTATTAGCACAATCGTCACTGATTATAATCACGAAATCTTTTTCCTGAGAACATATTGCTTCTCTAGAATTCAAGAAAGTAAATTTCGATGTGCGAATTTGACCAAGAATAACTTGAAACAGATCACGATACGAATAGATAATAGGAATACATCACGAGCCTTTTCTGTGCTATTTACAAACCGCGACCGTCCTATCACGAGCGATGACCGTAATATTTACAATTGGCTCGATCAGCGTAGTACACAAGTCGTGCGAATGGCTCCAAGGCTGCGCGAACTTGTTTACGTTTCCGACTCACAATTCTCGAAAGTAAATCGAGGGTTAAGGGGTTAAAGAGTCAAAATTCTTAATATCTGGACTGATAACAATAATCAAGTGTATCACGCATGAAAAAGAATTACAAACGTCTCTGCCGTAAACATCGTTTTGATATCGTGAACAGTTCACAAAAGAGAAGAGTCGTAAGATCTAGGTGGATCAGCCAGTAGTTCCTTGAGAATGGAGTAGTGAAGTGAAACGGCGAAACGAGATTGCGGTGAAATTGGAGGGAGGGGGGGGGGGGGCGGGGGTGAAATGTACCTGGCGAGGCCGTGGAACGACTGCACATAGAAGAGCGTGGGTAGCGCTTCCGAGGAGACGGCACAGGCTACACTTCCGGGGATTCCGCTCGATACTTTGTGACTGCCGACTGCCGCCCCGCCCCACCACAATCTGCTGCCGGCTCGCCTCCCAGCATTGCCGCAATCCCATATTTACAGCCGCTGTTCTATTTCCAGATATTCTCTGTGATCTTCTTCTGGAGCACGTAGCACCGTTTAAATATTTAGGAGCAATATTAAAAAGCTACTATGACGAGCAAAACATTAAAATCATTCAATGCTGCCTGGAAACGTTGCGGAAACATGGCACTCTTTGGTACGTGTATAGGTTGTCTCAAATTGAAACAGGTACTTTCGTCCCACAACCGATTATACGGAGCTGGGGAATCAGTGATTATGTTACGGATATACACGACGTAAACCTCATAAAAACATTGTAGAATGTCTCGAGGAAGTAGTGACCAATATCAGATTGCTATATAACTTACAATATTTATTGAAAGTGTAATGGTTTCTTTGCAGACACATTAAGTGATTTCTTCCCTTTATGTACCCCAATAAGACCACTCATGGCCACGTGGCACCGAACAGTGCGTCCATTAAATTTCTCGATGGCGCGTGCAAAAATATATGTTGGTATTTCGTCAATAACCTTTTTTTATTTTATCCTTCAGTTGTTGTATTGTTTGTGGTTTGTTCACGCACACCTTAGATTTAAAAAATCCCCACAAAGGAAGGTAACCAGGCATAATGTCGGTTTATCTGGCACGCCATTCATGATTGCTACGCAACAAAATAATCTGTTTGAGGCAATTTTTCATTCAACAGAGCAATCCTTTCACGGGATTTGTGACAGGTCGTACATCTTTTTGAACAAAATAAACCGTCATTTTCATCAGTAAGGAGGAAAAACCAAATAGAAAGGGTGTTTCGGTAGCTGTGACGGCTGCTTCCTCATTATCATCAAAGCCGCGGCGGAGTGGCCAAGAGCATTGAGGCGCTATGCTCCGATGCGCGTGGCCGCTCCCCGTCGGGGGTTCGAATCCTCCCTCGGGCATGGATGTCTCTGCTGTCTTTGGTAAGAGGTAGTTCACAAGTAGTTTTTAAGTTTAGGGACTGATGATCCCGCAGTTAAGTCCCATAAGCTAAACAAACATTTGAATATTTTTAACCTTCAAAACAGTATGCTCCGATCATTCCTTCTGTCCAGATACCCGCACCACACACTCATGCATTGTGGATGCAACTCATTTTCCAGTCACTCGCGGATCTTTGTTAACCCAAAGTTTGAAGTTCTTATTATTGACCAATTGAGGTGGAAGTGCCCCTTAACCACGTTGGAATGGCTGAGCGTTCTAAGGCACCTTGCTGCGGAGCGCGCGGTTGCTCGCCGTCGGAGGTTCGAGTCATCCCACGGGCATGGGTGTTGTCCTTACCATAAGTTACGTTAAGTAATTTGTAAGGTTAGGGACTGATGACCAACTTAGTAAAGTCTCTTAGATTTATAAACATTTGAATATTTTTTAAGAAAAGTTATATTATTTTTAAGTTTTCGTACTCAGCTTATCGAGTCAAGACCCACTAAGCAAACAAATCTCTCTTTCCATTAACTGCAGGCTTCAACTCTTCTGTTCAAATGTTTGTTCAAATGTTTGTATAGCTTATGTGACTTAACTACAGGGTCATCAGTCCCTAAACTTACAAACTACTTATGAACTAGCTTACACTAAGGACGGCACAAATATCCATGACCGAGGGGGGATTCGAACCCCTGATCGTAGTGGCCGTGCAGACCGTGACTGGCGCGCCGCAGTATCCTCGGCCACCGCGGCCGGCTCAACTCTTCTGTAAGTTGAATCATACACACATGTATTTTCCGATTTTTTGAAAGGATTTCATGCAGTGAACTTGGTGATAAACAGATTTTTTTTTTAATTTTTTTATTTATTTATTTATTTTTTTTTTTTTTTTTTTTTTTTTTTTTTTTTTTTTTTTTTTTTTTTTTAGCGAACGGACTTTCTGGTATTTACGGTCACATTGTCACGCACAGCAGCAGTGTTTTCTTGTGGTTGGACAAATTACGGTCGTCCTCTTTCCTTAACCCGTGACGTCAAACTTCTTTTCCGAATAGGTGATTCGGTTGGAGCGTCACCACGTCCGAGTGTCACATACATTTCAAGAACGGCTCTGATGGAACTTTCACTGTTTTCGTAATAACTTTTTGCTACTACGATACGTTGTTGTCATCGACTTCATGACGAAAACAAACACCGAACACCAATGTTCGCTCCACAAAAACTATAAGGCTACTAAAGCGAAGGATTTCTCCTATCTAACAACTTGGAGATTCTGAATAGGGGTGATGGACCTACTTTCAGGAATAGTAGAAGGGAAGAAGTAATTGGCATAACTTTTGGTTCCATGATGATGGGAAGTTACGTCAAACAGTGGCATGTGGTCCTGGAGCCATCCTCATCAGATGTTTGTTAAGCTTATGGGACTTAACTACGGGGTCATCAGTCCCTAAACTTACAAACTACTTATGAACTACTTACGAACTAGGACGGCACAAATATCCATGCCCGAGGGGGGATTCGAAATCCCGACCGTAGTGGCTGTGCTGACCGTGACTGGAGCGCCTCAGCCTCATCAGATCACATGTATATTAAATTCAAGGTTGAAATGGGAACCAGACATACCATGGCCTATAGAAATCCCAGGAAAACGGACTGGGAGACATATAGGAGAGACCTTGACTTCAGCCTATCGGAAATTAAAACTTCGATAAGGAATCCAGCAGAGTTTGAGGAAGTAGCAGAGGCCGTAACCTCTGCTATAGTGAGCTCATACTAGGACAACTGCTCAATCACCAAGAAGTGCACAAATAGGAGTGTGCCTTGGTGGAATAATAACCTGGAATTGCAAAGGAAACAGGTACGAAGACTGTTTAACCTTGCGAGGCGCAAAAGACAATGGGCAAAGTATCGTGAGGCCCTTGTCAATTACAACCTTGCCATCAGACGGGCAAAGGAGGCATCCTGGAAGGTATTCTGTGAGGAAGTGGAGGGCACGGCTGCTCAAGCGAGACTTCATAAAAACCTCACTGGGGTACCAACTAATCCAGGAGGAACATTAAGGAAGGAGGATGGGGAGTATACAAAGACAGCACATGAAACGCTGGAACTGCTCCTCAAGACTCACTTTCCTCAATATACTCTGGGGGAAAACGCAGACCAGAATGCGATTCCTGAGAGACAACGGTTCTCAGGTATTCGCAAAGAGGACTGGGATTTGGCTAAGGAGTGTGTCGATTTCAGTAAGGTCCGATGGGCGGTGGGAACATTTCAACCGTTCAAGTCACCTGGCCCCGTTGGAATCTTTCCAGCTCTCCTGCAACAAGCGGGAGAAAATCTTATTAGATTCCTATGCAGGTTATTCAGGGTTATCCTAGCATCAGGAATCATTCCCAATGTCTGGAGGGCAGTGAAGGTTGTCTTCATTCCAAAACCAGGGAGAATTTATCATACCAAGGCCAAGGATATGAGACCAATCAGCCTGTCCTCCTTCATTCTTAAGGCATTGGAAAAGCTGGTTAATGTGCATGTTGGAGAAATGAGGTTAAGTAGGGCTCCTCTACATTCAAACCAACATGCATATCAGCCAGGTAAATCATGTTAGACAGCTCTCCACCAACTCGTTGGGAAGGTGGAGAAAGCACTACACTTTCAGGAAATAGCCCTCTGTATCTTCCTGGACATCGAGGGGGCTTTTAGCAACACGACCTTCGATTCCATGGTTAGGGCAGCAGAGGTGCATGACCTAGGGACCACTTTATGTAGGTGGACTAGGGCCATTCTCAGTGGAAGAAAGGTAGAGGCTACCATGATGAATGGAAAAAAAATGGTAATCAACACCACTAGGGGTTGCCCGCTAGGAGGAGTTCTTTCCCCTTCATTGTGGAATCTAGTGGTAAATGATCTCATTGGAGAATTAAACTCTAGGCAGTACTTTTGCCAAGGATACGCAGATGATCTTGTCATAGGAATACTTGGCAAATTTGCTGAAACAGTGAAGAATATGGCACAAGGTGCATTGGACATTGTGCAAGACTGGTGCAGAAAACAGGATCTGGGGGTTAGTCCTAAGAAGACTGTTGTTGTACCATTCACAAAGAAGCATATCCAACATTCAAGTTGGAATCTAAAGCTTTTCAGGGAAGCGCTACCTGTGAAGGGGACAGTGAAATATCTAGGGGTTACCCTAGATGAGAAACTGACATGGACCCCTCACATTAGGAATATTTGCTCCAAGGCAAAAGGTAAGTACCAGGAGAGCTTGTGGCAAAAATTGGGGCCTGAGCCCCAAGGGTATGCACTGGATATACACCACAGTGATTAGACCCAGGATCACCTATGGGGCGGTCGTGTGGTGGAAGAAAGTAGAACAGCAGGTTGCTGCTAAGGAGCTTGATAAGGTGCAGAGATTAGCCTGCTTAGCCATAACGGGCGGAATTAGCAGCACACCAACTGCTGGGATGGAAACCATGCTGAATTTGCCCCCATTACACTTTTGGGTCAAGATGGAGGCAGCGGCTGGTGCATACAGACTCAAAACTGGCAACAACTGGAACTCTTTGGGATATCCAGAATCACACACTAAAATAGTGAGTGAGGTAAATATAGGAAAGGTTGGGGAAATGCCAGCCGACTATATTATAACCCCATACTGCTTCAACAAGCCTTTCAATATAACAATTGGAAGTAGGGAGCAGTGGGAGAAAATAGTTCGACACCGTTCGGGGGATATTGTCTGGTTAACTGACGGCTCAAAATCCGACCAAGGCGTTGGGGCCGGTGTGTACGGGGTGCAGCCAAGACTGGAGGGCGTCATCTCTCTAGGGAAACTGGCCTCAGTATTCCAGGCCGAAATCACTGCCATCAGGACGTGTGTGGAGGAGAATTTGCGTAGGTGCTACAAAGATCGTAGCATCTATATCTATTCAGACAGCCAGGCAGCCCTGAGATCACTGGCAGCTCCTGCAACAAGGTCTAAAATTTTTGCAGAATGTCACAGGGTTCTGGTGGAGCTAGGGGCAGGATGGGGGCAGAGACTCCATTTATTGGACCGGAACCTGTCCTGACAATCACCAAGGCAATTATCAAATTGGAGCTACGTAACTGGCTCAGAAGACAGCACGAAGAATGTTGGACCAAAGTCTATCAACAAAAACATGGCAAGGTAATGATTCCAAAGCCATGTTTTAAAAGAAGCTCTGCAATCCTGGGCCTGAACAGGAGAGAGATTAGACTCATGGTTGGATTGCTGACAGGCCATAGGAATTTCAAAAAACACCTACATACAATGGGAATAACAGAAGAGGACCCTAAATGTAGGATCTGTGATGACGGTGATGAAACTGCATCACATCTAATCTTCGAATGCATTGCATTGGAGAGTAAAAGGCACAGAACATTTGGGACAACCAGACCCGAAGAAATTGTGTCTAATAAAGAACTGGTAAAGGGACTCCTTGCACTGTTCAAGGGCATTGGTTGGCTTTACTAGATATACAGGGAGCGATACCGCACAATAAACTTAGTTTCGGTGCGGGCAGTGGCGGGTTGGACCAAGACTGTTTTGGCTTCCTTGAAAAAATCAAATCAAATCAAAGCGAAGGATCACAAGATGAAAGACGTGAAGAAACTACGGTGGCTGCCAAGCGTCATATGACAAAATGGTTCAAAATTCAAAAAGGCTCTTACTTACCGGCACCTCTTTAGGTCACAGTAATTGTAAGTGACGTACACCTGTCTCAGCACATGAACCGCAACGGCGCAAGTTCCTTCGCACTCTCTGAAACATCCCTTGTGTCTGTTGTACCAGATACAGGCAGCTTGTCTCCTGCCAAGAACGTTTTCATCATTTCCTACGAGTGTTTCATACGCAAACGACTTACAGTCAGAGGAGTTTAAGGTTTTCATCAGTTCCTACTGGGGTTTCATACGCAAACAATCTATCGCCAGAGGAGTTTCGGCGGTCACGCTGGCACCATATTGTGGTATATCGTTTCACAGATGCACACTCAAGTTTAACAGATGGCATTAGAATATGTATGTCAGCTAGACGTTAAACACGGAAAGTGTTTGCAATATTTAATGGTCCGAAACTACAGTACAAAGATATTTAATTATTAAGGAACTTTAATTTTGTGTGTGGGCTAATGGAATGGCCGCGTGGCCTAAGACGTCATGATACAGACTGGGCGACCGTTCCAAATAAATGTTCCAATGTTTGTAAATCTATGAGACTTAACTACTGAGGTTATCAAGCTATAGGCTTACAAACTACATAAAGTAACCTAAGAACAAGACACACACACACACACACACACACACACACACACACACACACACAGACACACATGTGCCCAAGGGAGGACTCGAACCTCCGTCGGGGGCAACCGCGAGCTCCGCAGCAGGGAGCCTTAGAGCGCTCGGCCATTCCACAGCGGCAGCGTCCATTTCCGCCGGAGGTTCGAGTCCTTCCTCGAGCATGTGCATGTGTGTGTGTGTGTGTGTGTGTGTGTGTGTGTGTGTGTGTGTGTGTGTGTGTGTGTTGTTCTTGTTGTAAGTTCTTTAAGTAGTTTGTAATTCTAGGGACTGATGACCATAGCAGTTTCGTCCAACAGTTTAACAAAGATTTTTAACATTTTGTGTGTGTTTCCTACGTTGTGTATAATACTAGAAAATCTTACCTGTACGTGAGAATCGCTGACACAGAATCAAGAAGTTGAATGCTACGTAATAACATTCTTCAAAATTTAACGAACGATTTTGTAATTCGTCATAATGGCATTGAAGTTGAAGAGTTAGTTACATAAGGCAAATCCTAGATGTACGAGGACTCAGTTATCAGGTGAATAAAAGGAATAGCATGGATAAATATGCACCTAAGGCTGTGTGTGTTATGAAGAAAAAGCTGGAGTATGGAATTTACTGCAATTAATACCATAGTAAGTGAAAGGACGGTTATGAGTTTAATGCACCGTCGACGACGAAACACTATGAGAGTGATCGTTGTACTGATAGAGACATGAAAAGTGAAACTGTTATCACTCAAAAGACTAAAACGACGGAAAAGTTACATTAGTGTTGTTGGTCGGGGGCTTAGTCCCTCCTGAACGGAATACGAATCTTAACTCTGCCACTTCGCAGTTTACCACTGTATCGTCCTTTCTGAGTTTAACGAAAGCGAAATATTTTTAGCATAAGCAGTTTATCATACTTGATAGGGAACATAAGAAGAAATACAAATTTAAAGTTATTGTAAGACCATAATATAGTATTTTAAATATTTGAAACGTGTATTGTCTCAGAATAAAAAAAAAAAAAAAAAAAAAAAAAAAAAAAAAAAAAAAGTTCAAATGTTTGTAGAGCTTATGGGACTTAATTACAGGGTCATCAGTCCCTAAACTTACAAACTACTTATGAATTAGCTATTACTAAGGAAGGCACAAATATCCATACCCGAGGGGGGATTCGAACCCCAGACCGTAGTCACCGTGCAGACCGTGACTGGCGCGCCGCAGACCGCTTGGCCACCGCAGTCGGCCTCAGAATACACATGGTTACAAAAAACTCCCGACTAGACACATTTGATTTCACTTAAATGAAAATATTCGAAATGGTTCTAAGTATGTTGCGAATCCATGGCTTCATTTAGTAACAGGTCTCCAGAAATGGGAAGTATTGTTCGCAAATTTGATTTCCCCAAAGTAATCGTACCACCGAATTCTTATCAGTTAGGGCATATATCAAACGTTATCTACACTTACATGGGATACTCTGTAAATCACATTTAAGTGCCTCTGTTTTGTCGGTTAAGAAGTACTGTTACTGCTCACTTGAAATAGCAGCCAACCACCGTCTTTCACTTGCAATAATACTTCTCTTTTCACAGCATTTGATACATATATTATAGAAAACAAAAAGCTTTCTTTTTTTAATTTTTTATTTTTTATTATTTTTCTTTTTCTTTAATGTTTGTAACTCTATCGAACCAAACTGCGTGGTCATCAGTCCGTAGCTTACAAACTACTGAATCCTAGGTAAACTAACCTAAGGACAAACACACACACCCATGCCCCAGGGAGGACTCGAATCTCCACGGCGAGCAACCGCGCGCTCCGCAGCGAGACGCTTTAAATCGCTCGGCTACTCCACCGCGGCAACAAGCTTTATAACCGCAACCAATAAATATGCTTTTCCAAGTCGTATATATGAGTGTAAAATTAGAGAGAACGACTCACAGATATGATCACGTTATAACGGGTTTAAAAAGATTTTTAGTTACAAGGTTGCAGACACAATGAAGTTTATTAGAAAGGAACAGCAATAAAAGAAATGTACATCTGCAATTCGCTCGTCAATAGCTGACAGTGTTTACCAAATCGCTATCAGACTATTTATCTTCCTACACTCTCTTCAACAAAGTGCGAGTAGAATAAATATGTATTTAAATGAAAGTTCCTGGCAGATTAAGATTGTGTGCTGGAACTGGGACTCGAACCTGGGACCTTTGCCTTTCGTGGGCAAGCGCTCTACCACTGTACTTTAATCTTTCAAATGCTCAAATGATTTTAAACCTGTTGGACCAAACTGCTATGGTTATCAGTCCCTAGACTTACAAACTACTTTAAATTATACTCAGGACAACGCACACACCTATGCCTGAGGGAGGACTCGAATCTCTGGCGAGAATGACGACCCAGTCCGTAGCATGACGCCTTACATCACATGGCCCTTCCGTGCATCTTAAATCTTTCCATGCGTATTCTGTTTTCTGTTATGTTATGTAGGAGTGCGTTAAAATATTTTTAGACACGGAGAAGAGTATTAGTGGTTTAATTAGGTGAAAATATCGCTCCATACTAAACAACCCCTTCGTTCTAATTATAGATACACTAACTTACATACCATATCCACGACACTCTCCGCCTATTTCTCGGTAATACAAAACGGACGGTCTTTCTTTGACCTTTTCAGATGTCGTCTGTCATACCTATACGCTAAGGATGCTACGTCGTACAGCAGCACTCCAAAAGAGAACGGGCAGAGCTATTGCTGGCAGTTTCTTTCGTACATGTGCTGCCTCTTCTAAGTGTTCAAATAACGAAACGCCGTTGTTTTTCCTACAACGTTTACTACGTCAGCATACCATTTATGTTGCCTGTAAGTGCAACTGGTCTGTACTGACCACATTTTAATTTGTGTAACCGAAACTTAACGGATCAGTTTTAGTACTCCTGAGAGTAATGTCCATTTTTTATTGTATAGTATCAACTGCAATTTTCCGAAGCATGGAGATGTTTTGTGCACATTATTTTGCCACTTATTTTGACCTTATGATGACCCTACCACAAGGAAACCGGCAGCATCGTCTGCAAACAATGTAAGAGGGCTTCTCAGATTGTCTCCTAAATCATTTATATTGATTGGAGCCGTAGAGAGCCGACACCACTTCCTTGGGGAACGACAGATGTAACTTCTCTTAACTCGATAACTTCGTCTCACTACGACCTGAGACTCAGAGACAGGAGATCACAAATCGAGTCGTCCAACTGCGGCGATACTACACAGGCACCCAATTTGATTGGCCCTTGTAAATAACAATGTGAAAATCAATCTGGGAATGTGAGATATGGAAATAGATTTCCTGTGTAAAGCGACTGTAAAGTGGAAGAAGCAAAGGAACAATCGCAAGTATAAAAAGAAATCGCACATCATATTTATTCAAATGTTCAAATGTTTGTATAGCTTATGGGACTTAACTACGGAGTCATCAGTCCCTAAACTTACAAACTACTTACAAACTAGCTAATACTAAGGACGGCACAAATATCCATGCCCGAGGGGGATTCGAACCCCTGACCGTAGTGGCCGTGCAGACCGTGACTGGAGCGCCTCAATCCCCTCGGCCACCGCGGCCGGCTCATATTTATTGGCAGACAGTACCTGGCTAATCCTATTTATTACGGAATTAACCAATCTTGCACCTGTCATTATGAAAGGAGGCGGGAAGTATTGTGTTGACAATAGCGAAGCAGTGAAAACAGTACGGGTCATTGACATCGAGTGTGGACCTGTCATTGGATGTCACCTGAGTAACTAACCCACAGGGACATTCCCATGTTCTTGAGCTGCACATGCGGACTATTGGTAATGTGATTGTGAAACTAAAACGCGAAGGAAGCATCACAGATAAACCAAGATCATGCATTCCTCGTGTACTGGCGGGCATGAGCAGCCCAGTATTGCGAAGGAAGACTACGAAAAATAGCATGAAATCAGCGGAAAGCTGATTCAAAATTTCTACCAGCGATACAGATAACATAATGACTGTGTTAGAGAGTTAAAAATAATTGGACACTATCAATCAGTAGCGGATCCAGAGGAGATGGGGGTTTAAGGAGCTCAACCCGCCCCTCGCCTCTCGAAAAAAAAGAGCTGATTTCTAGTGTTTAACTTGAAGAAGCCCATCCTCAACTTGGTCCACCCCTTTCTCTCCCCATTTCGCCAAGTACCTGGATCCGCTACAAGGTAAAATGCTCGAGCGGATACTCGTGAGACATTTACCTTTGCTGTCAGTGTTAAGTGATGCTTGAGCTGGTGTATATAACGATACTACTAAATTATTGATGAGGTGACGAGAGACTTGTAATGGTGAATCATGGTATACCCTATGGTCATGCGATGGAAGAGTTTGGGTTTGGCGAATGCCTGGAGAACGCTGCCTGTCATCACGTGAGTACCAAATATTCAAATGTTTGTAAACCTAAGGGACGTAACTACTTTGGTCATCAACACACACGTGTCCGAAAGAGGACTCCAACCTCCGACGGGGAGCAGCGGCGAGCTCGCAGCAAGGCGCCTTAGAGCGCTCAGCTACTCCACCGCGGCCGTGTAGTACCAATATTGAAGTCCAGACAGGGTGTTCTTTTCCACGATTGTGGTGTGCTTCGCTTATCGTGCTAAAGAACGTTAAATGCGTAAGCATGTGAACACATTTCAGAGTACAGTTCGTTGCGTATAACATAGGAACAGTTCGGTAACAATAATTGTTTGACAATAGATACTATCGTAATGTAGCAGCTTAGTTACAACACAATGGATTGTGGTCAGTAATATTCGCGAAATGGACTGGCCTGCCAGTGCATTCAATGTCAACGTGATGTACGGACGAGGATCAGCTCTGTCACTGATATCCGTAGATTAATGGAACAACGACACTAGTTTCAATTGCTAACAGTTGTGTACTAGCGGAGAGGGCGATAATTTAATTGTGCCAGAAATGTACCGTTACCAATGACATAGTGCTGGACTACATCCTGGTATCACAACGTTACAACCTTTTGCGGTTTTACGTTGTTCTGGGGCGATGAGAATGGTATAATGAGATACGGTAGCCAACGCAATGTCTGCCGCTTGCGAGTGCGCTTACGCGTGTGCTGGGCTGTACTGCTACAGATGGCGTTACATGGCAACGGCGACAGCTGCCTGCGGCTAACGCTAGGGCCGAAAGCGGTTGCTGCCGATCCGGGCAGGGATCAGTATAGACGTAGCCGCAGAGGAGAACAAGCGAGCGTGTCCCAGGGAAAGTTCTGTTTACCGTGGTACAAGATGATATAGTGGTACAAATCATTTCAAAATTTCCTCGCATCTAATACGACGGCTGTTAAATAAAGAGGTCATAATTTCTCTCGATAAAATTTAATCTTATGGTATGCTGTTAGCTTAATGTGAAACAATCACGCCGTAGTAGTTTCATTGTTGGAACTCCAGGTTCCGGCCTGTGAGAGGCAGGCAAGTTCGTACATCGTCAGTATCGCCTACTGCTGCAATGGAGTTAACATGCAAGGGACAATACGCGGCTTTGAACTCTGCTTTCGTCTCAAGAAATCTTCAGCTGAAGCCTATACTATGTTACAGGAGGCATAAGGAAATTATGTTCTTCTCTAGAGTACAGGTGTAATGTGATTTAAAATAGTTATCTTTAACAATCAATTTCAAAGGAAGGTGGACCCTGTGCTCCAGATATTGCTTTTACGGAAGAAAACATCAACACTGCTGCTGTCATTGTTAATTGGGATAGACGAATTACCGTAAGATCACTTTCTGAAATACGTAACATGTCATTGGGTGCCACTCCCCACACTGGTGACAGAAACATTACAAATGAGACACATGATACGTGTTGGTGCGCGATGGATTCCGTCTGCAAGCAGTTAAGTTGATGATAGAGGAAGATCCGGAAAGTTTCTTTCAAATGTAATTACTACTGATGAAACTTTGCTACATCAATTTGATCCTGAAAGCAAACAGCAAAGCTCAACTCCCAAAAAAGCAAAAGTGGTTACTTCTACTGGGAAAGTTAACGTCATCTCATTCTTTGATATTCATGGAATGGTTTATCAGCCTGTTGCACCTGCGCACACATCAGTAACTGGAAAATACTGCAGCGATGTCCTGAAAACACTGAAAGTCCATATTAGGCGCAAAAGACCACATTTCCGTGAAGCAGGCTGGATGCTGGACCACGATAATGCGTGGCCGCATATTGTCAATGTTGTTGCTGAATATGTTGCAAAACTCAACGTGAAGTGCAACCCTCACTCTCCCTATAGTCCGGATTTAGCCCCATTTGCTTTTTTTCTATTCCCTATCTTGAAGAAACGCCTTCATGGGAGGCATTATCCATCATTAGAAGTAGTGGTGAAGGCTGCGGAGGCAATTTTGAAAGAAAGATGTTCCCAGCATATATTTGAAGACTGGCAGAAACGCTGGGATAAGCGCTCCGCATTCATGGGAGACTATTTTGAGAAGGACCATCAAAATTATGAGGATGAGAAAAAGGTATGTTCTAAAAGTTATTATATTTCTTCATTGAACAGGCATCGTAGTTTCATTTGTTATCCTGAAACTTTTATCCATTACAGATGTAGAGCACAACAGCTGCGTTGAATAAAGGTTTCCACAGAAACTGCAACCAGTCACATTTTGTGAGTCATCAATTTTTATTTTATTTTTATTTTTCAATTACTATGACCGCTTTGGACCGCAATATATATTAGCAATTAAGGATTCATGATTTTTTAACAACCTTCTTCAGTCCTTCGTAAATCAGTTGTGTTTCAGGATTTATCTCACATAATCATATACATATATTCATCATCAACGTTAGATACAACAACAAATGGCGCCTAATCAGCCTTTCGGTACAGACAAAGGTGACCTATCAACGCTCTGCAGCTCTCGTTCTATAGGAATTCACGTATAAAACGACAGACGAATGCGACAGACAGTGCATACAAGTCCCAACTTAATAAACAGCAAAAACAAACGGCTGAAGGTATTATTTTATTTATTCACTCAATTGTATCGTTTTGGATAATGAGGAGGAATTGACCGTCTTTTCTCCACAAGCCTACAGACACCTTGTTCGATAAGTCCTCAGCTAAGTTACAAGTATCGAATGGTGAACGGTGGAAGTACGCAATACTTATGTCCTCTAATAGAAGTCTGGAGACTTCTGATCAGATAGTATACTTCAGAATTTGAGAAACATCGACAATAAACTATTACGTGTACACAGGGGAAAATAAGTTGATTCATCAAAGATAAATCAAGAATATACAAGTGGCGCTGATGGAACGAAAGTGATACGCATATAGAAATCAAATACACTCATGGACTCCATGGGCAACAGATTGTTTATGTGGTGGTATGACGGTATGATACAGTACATATTGATTTTATGCTTGTTTACGAGATTGTAAAGGGAGCAGTACAATGGTTTATCCTGCACACTTTTATGTGGGAAATCACATAATTTAATATACAATGCCAGACGGCAGAGATACGACTGAGTACTCAGGGAAATAATTTGGGTGAACAAGATGACGTACAATGGTGTTCCGGACGGATTATGGAATTCCGGTCAGTGTACAACCATGACAGGGATTATGTTAGGGTACATATATACACGATGTGTATCCTGGATAGTCCTGCATTAAAAACACAGTGTGTACATTCACAATATGGCCCAGAGGTGACGCTAACCAGACTCTCTGCTGTGAAGGGCCACATGGCAGAATGCAAGGAAGACAGTCACCAACCGATGTGACCTGATGCCGTCATGTGAACTGTTCTGTAATTTCACAGATAAGGCAACAGTTTGTAGAGACCGAATTTGTTTCCCGAAGACCATGTCAGGGTCGTCCACGTACGATATAAGAAAGAGAAGAGCATTATTTGACTGTAAGGGCACGTTGGTACGGCACAGCAGTTGGCTTCTCACCTCACACCATCCTCTGGAAGAATTGTATCATGACAAACGGTGTAGAGAAAGCTTCGACAGGGTGGCCTTATTGTTGGAGACCTGCTGTATGTGTACCCCAGACAGGTCTTCATAGAAGGGAATGTCTCGAGTAGAGTCATCGACATGTCACCTGGACGCTCGTATAGTAGACTAATTTTCTTTCTACACTCGAGGTCCAGTCTGGTCTGTAGAGTGATTCTCGTCAGATTCACATGTGAAGACAATGCGGAACTCGATTTCCGGACTCATCTTGAAACTTATTTCTAATTACCGATTGTTCTATTTTTCACTCGCGGCGTACAGTAGTTAGGATTTATAAAGTCTGTCAGACGTTAATTTCGTGATTTATCAAAAGTGAATATAGTAATCCGTGTTTATAGGCCTAAATTTTGTTTTCGTGAGCGTGTTTTTTTTAGGCCTAATTTTTGTTTTCGTGACCGAGTTTCTTTATATCCAGTGCCCTTTCGGTTAATTATATTTGCGTGAACAGATTTTAGTGTCTCTTGGTGTAACTTTTACGTTTTAGTCAGTACTTAATCAAGTTTTTACGATTTCTATTTTTACCATGGGTGAGAAGTGCGTGACATGCCGTAGGATCGTTAGTTCCGGGGTGTGGTGTGATGGTTGTAGTGGTTTTTTTCATTGGGGCGAATGTAGTGGCGTGGGAAATGGGGATGTAAATGAGGCTCACCAGTGGTTTTGTAGAATCTGCAATAGAGATAGGAAAATAATGGAACAGGAGGGGAAAATTGCAGCTCTTCAAGCTGAATTAGATAAGGCAAGGGAGACTCTGAGCAGGTTAAGGAGGGAGAAGGGTGAACAGCGGTGGGAAGTGGCAACAGGTAAGAGGGGGAACAGACTTAGGACAGTTTCAGACAGCTTTGTCCTTAATGTGAAAAATAGGTTTGACCTGTTGCCTCAGTCAGGATCGGATGAGCCTCATGTAGCTGTAACTGTAGAAAGGACACAACAGACTTTCAAAAAGGACTTGAAAAAGGTAGGGAAAACTGAGAAAAGAAAGAAAGTCTTGTTGTTAGGTAGTTCACATGGTAGAGGTGTTGGCCAACTATTGCAGGAAGAGCTAGGACCAGGGTATCAGGTCACAAACCTTTTCAAACCAAATGCGGGCCTGGGTCAGGTAACAGAGGATATAGGTTCTTTATGTAAGGATTTCACAATGGAGGATACCGTGGTTATAGTGGGTGGTCCGGGAAACAGCATTGACAGAAACTGTGAATATTCTATAGAGTGTGACCTGGTGAAGATATCAGCGGCAACGAAGCATACTAGTGTGGGATTTGTATCTGTCTTGAGTCGCCATGATCGGCCTCATTTGAACTCTTCTGTCAGGAGAGTAAACTTGGAGTTGGAACGGCTACTCATGTCAGATATGGGGTCCCATATTGGTTTGATTCCTGTGGATGATATCTGTAGGTGGGACTACACTAGGCATGGCCTTCACCTCAACAGGAAAGGGAAGGGAAAATTGTCTGGGCTGATTGCAAGTAACTTACGGGGGGGCACTGTCACAAATGGTAAAATACCAGTGGTTACAGGTGTCAGAGGGATGCCTTTTTTAGGATAGGGAGGGGGGGAAGAAAACCAGTTTTGAGAGAGCTTGTAAGACACCCTCAGTTTGGAAAAGCAGATAAACAGGAGATAAATTTTAGCAAACAATGTTTAACAGAAAGTAGTCAGAAACTTCCAGTAAATCTTACTCAAGCCATTAGTATGCAATATCAGTTATCTTTATTACATCAAAATATTCCAGGACTCAGAAATAAACTTGATGAACTACTCATTTGTATTGATGAAATAGATTCCTCTAGCCCAATTGACATAATTTGCCTCTCTGAACATCATGTGGCCACTGGTATAGATATGTTAAACATTCCAGGATTTAATTTAGCTTCACACTTCTGTAGAGTAGATATGGAGGGAGGAGGAGTTGCCACATTCATTAAAAACTGCTATAAATTCAAGAATATTGATATAAATAAATTCTGTCTAGAGCAGCATTTAGAAGCTTGTGCAACAGAAGTAGAATTCCATAACAGATGCTATATAATAGTAACTATTTACCGAGCACCTTCAGGAAATTATAATCTATTCCTAAATCATCTAGAAGCTCTATTGGGTTATTTAACAGGAAGAAATAAAGAAATCCTGGTTGCTGGTGACTTTAATACAGATTTTCTTATGCAGTCCTCCAGTAAAAATTTATTGCAGTCAGTAACTTTGTCTTTCAATCTAACACACACCGTAAACTTTCCAACTAGGGTAACTAAAACCTCTAGGACAGCAATTGATAATATTTTTATAGACAAATCAAAGGAACAAAATCATATCATAAAACCAATAATAAATGGCCTGTCAGATCATGATATGCAGCTCCTTGTTTTAGGTATAGATTCTAAACAGATTATGAAGACTGCAAAATGTACATACAGGAGAGTAGTCAACCCACCAAAAATTGAAAATTTTAGAAAACTCCTCAAAGACATGAACTGGAAAGATGTATATAGTGCTAATGGCATGAATGAAAAATATAATGTATTCATTAATAATGTTAGTATCATGTTTGAAAACTGTTTTCCTCTAAAAGTAATGCGAATTAAACAGAAGTCTATAATAAAACCTTGGATTACACAAGGAATAAAGATTTCATGTAAGACAAAAAGGAAAATGTATCTATCAGCCAAGAGTAGTTGCAATGATGATGATTTAACTAAATATAAGGAATACTGTAAAATATTAAAAAAAGTTATTCAGGTATCTAAACAAATGCACTATGAAAAGAAGATAGCAACATCAGGAAACCAAATAAAAACAATATGGGATATAGTGAAAGAAGAGACTGGTAGAACCAGAAAGGAACAAGAGCAGGTACGATTAAGAGTAGCTGAGACATTAGTAACTGATGGGCATAGTGTGGCAAATCTATTTAACAAGTACTTTATATCCGTTACTGATAGTATGGGATTGTCTGGGTCAGTAAATAATGCGCTTGAATATTTGAAACTAGCATTTACAAATAACTTCACACACATGAATATGTCAGTCACTTCTCCACAAGAAATATCTTCCATAATAAAATCTTTAAAAACAAAGAATTCCAGTGGTTACGATGAAATATCAACAAAGTTAATTAAAGTTTGTTCTTGTGAACTTAGCACAATCTTAAGTTATTTGTGTAACCAGTCTGTTATAACGGGAACATTTTCTGATTGGCTAAAATATGCAGATATTAAACCTCTCTTCAAGAAGGGGGATAAAGAGATACCATCAAACTACAGACCCATTTCACTTTTGCCAGCATTCTCAAAAATTATAGAAAAGGTAATGTACAAGCAGCTTCTCAACCACTTAACCGCAAATGGCATATTGTCTAGAACACAGTTTGGATTTCTGAAAGGTTCCGATATTGAGAAGGCTATTTACACTTTCAGTGAGAATGTACTTAATTCATTAGATAATAAATTGCAAGCAGCAGGTATTTTCTGTGATTTGTCAAAGGCATTTGATTGTGTGAACCATAACATCCTTTTAAGTAAATTAGAATTCTATGGGGTCACGGGAAATGCTGCAAAATGGTTCAAGTCGTACCTCACTAACAGGAAACAAAGGGTGTCAGTGCAAGTGACTAGTGAATTAGGCCAACAGTCATCATCGGATTGGGAAGAAATTATATGTGGTGTCCCACAAGGATCCATCTTAGGGCCATTGCTTTTTCTTGTGTACATTAATGATCTCTCATCAGTTACACTACCAGAAGCAGAGTTCATTTTGTTTGCAGATGATACAAGTATTGCAATAAAGAGTACGTCAAGTATAGTGATAGAAAAGTCTGCTAATGATATTTTCATGAACATTAATAAATGGTTTAAAGCCAACTCATTGTCATTAAACTTTGAAAAGACGCACTACTTGCAGTTCAGAACATGTAAGAGATTTCCTGACAGCATATGCATTAAGTATGAAGAAGAGCAGATAGAAGAGGTTGACAGTATTAAATTCCTGGGATTACAGCTTGATAATAAATTTAGTTGGGAGGAGCACACCACAGAACTGCAGAAACAACTCAACAAATCTGTATTTTCAATACGAGTGTTATCAGACATAGGAGACATAAAAATAACAAAGCTTGCATACTTTGCTTACTTTCATTCCTTAATGTCATATGGTATAATATTTTGGGGTAACTCTTCAAGTCAGTCAAAAGTCTTCAGAGTCCAAAAACGTATAATACGTATTATTTGTGGAGTAAATTCACGGACGTCTTGTAGAAGCCTCTTCAAAGAACTGGGTATATTAACTACTGCCTCTCAGTATATTTATTCCTTAATGAAATTTGTCATAAATAATATATCCCTTTTCCCAACAAACAGCTCAGTTCATGCATACAATACTAGAAATAAAAATGATCTACACAAGGATTTAAAAGCACTTACTTTAGTTCAAAAAGGGGTCCACTACTCAGGAACACACATTTTCAATAATTTACCATCAAGTATAAAAAATTTAGCTACAAATAAAGATCAGTTTAAGAGGAACCTAAAAAACTTTCTAGTGGCCAACTCCTTCTACTCCATTAGTGAATTTATAAATTGTACCAAATGATGCATGCACTCATACTATATTAGTATTATTATATTATCAGCAAAAAAAAAAAAAAAAAAAAAAAAAAAAAAAAAAAAAAAAAAAAAAAAAACCTTAAAAATTATGTATCTGTATTTATAAGTGTATGTATTTGTATTTATATTATTAGTATTATCTGTTATTCAACTTGTAAATTTTGTTTCTTGACATGTTCCACATCCACGAGGATCCCCTCAATATGGATCTACGGAACAAATAAATAATCTAATCTAATCTAATCTAACCTCATATGTGGTTTTTGCAAGGTGATGTAGGCCCAGACTTCGTACTGATGAACAATAATGCTGGACCTCATACAGCAAGGATTGTTAATGTATTCTTCGGGACGGAAGATATTGCACTCATCGCGTGAATTGCTCGCTCTCCCGATTTATATCACATTTCTGGTATGCTTTAAGGAGACAGGTTGCATTACGTCAACATTCACTAACCTTTCTACAAGACTTTCTAATAGCCCTGCAGGAATAATGGGCGTTATTGTCTCAACGTGTGATTGATGACAGTATTCCCAGTATTCGTCGTAGTCAGGCCTGTCTTGATGTCTTATTTGTATACACCTACATCTACATACATACTCCGCAATCCACAGTAAGGTGCGTGGCGGGGGGTACACTGTACTGCTACTAGGCATTTCCTTTCCTATTCCACTCCCAAATAGAACGAGGGAAAAAAAGAATGACTATATGCCTCCGTACGAGCCCTAATTTCTCTTATCTTGCCTTTGTGATCATTACGCGAAATGTAAGTAGTCGGCAGGAAGATCGTTCTACACTCTGCTTCAAATTCCTTCCCTCTAAATTTCCTCCACAGAAATTCACGTAAAGAACGTCGTCTGTTTTCCAGCGATCCCCAGTTGAGTTCCCGGAGCGTTTCCGTGACACTCGCGCATAGGTCGAACCTACCAGTAACAAACGTAGTTGCTCACCTCTGAACTGCTTATATGTCTTCCTTTAAACTGATCTGCTGAAGGTCCCAACCGCTTGAGCAATACTCAAGACGTGGTCATACAAGCGTTTTATACCCCGTCTCCTTTACAGATGAAGTACATCTTCCCAATATTCTCCCAATAAATCGAAGTCGGCTGTCCGACTTACATCCCAAAAGTGTGTGAAAATCAGTTAAATTAAAAATAATAACCAAAACATTGTTGTCTAAAAAATCTTCAAATGTTTTTAAAGCTTTTGGGACTTAACTGCGGGGTCATCAGTCCCTAAACTTACAAACTAGTTATGAACTACCTTATACTAAATACAGCACAAAGATCCACGTCCGAGGGGGGGGGGGATTCGAACCCCCAACGGGGAACGGCCTCGCGCATCGGAGCATAGCGCCTCAAAGCGCTTGGCCACTCCGCCGTGGCATTATTGTCTACTGTTGTACAGTTATTACCATACTGTACTCCTTACGTTATATCTACTCTACTACCTGTTGTTTATAACACAATGGCACGATATAAACGTAACCTTGCATGATTTCCGTTTGCTGATTTAATCTTGCATATCAATGTAATTGGTAACAGCCACCACCATCAAACAGTGCTATCAAAAATGATATTCATTTTGCAAATTTCTCTTGGATGACATTAGCTTCAATGAAATATTAAATAAAAGAAAATAATTTGTAATGGTAAGCCTCTGAAGGCAGTAATGTAAATTATACCGTTGTTATTAAAGGCAAGATAATGTAGGCCACACTATCGACAAACTGTATACTCTACAAACGGTCTATGCAGTATGGCATTTAATTGTGTCACCTCTTCGTGTTACACATTCTCCTTTTGCACATATAGTTTCTTTTAATCTTTCGTGTTTTTAAGTACTACTTCTGTTCTTACTACTGCTTTATTTTCCTGTTATTAAACTGCTCGTTTTTGACAAAACGGAAATTCACCCAAATAATTAGTTTAATCCAGTTCAATAAAACGAAAATCTAACATAAAACAAAAACTGGGTAATATAAATGGGACAGAGAATTACTAACTGTGTTTTGATATTGTAATTACGTTATTTTTGGTAGAAGCAGGTGCAACAGACATTAGATGTGCAGCTCATCATAAAAAGGTACATGGGAATGACATGCATAAGGAGATGAAAAAGATAAATATCATAGGCCATATATGTAAAAAAAATTAAAGATTGTACTACTGTAAAACCAACAATGCTATTAGGTAAAACTGATACAAAAGAAATAGTTGAAATTAAGAGTGAGCGAAATCCCATTCATTTCAAGATAATATTTGAAAATGTCCGCCGCCGTAGTTCAGACGGCAGTGTCGCTGACTATCACGCAGGGTGCCCGGGTTCGATTCCCGGCAGGGGAATCATTGTCATCATCATCGACATGCAAGTCGCCGAAGTGGTGTCAATTAAAAAGACTTGCGCTAGGCGGACGAACAATCCTACACGGGATCTCCCGGCCAAAAAGTCATACAATCATTTGATTTCATTTGAAAATAATTAATCAAATGTTCAGAATCAGTTAGTGTTAACAACCCTAGTTGCACACTACAACATTTTAAGGAATAGATCTGTGAAACTTTTTTTTCTTTATTTTCAACAAATTTCCAGATGATTTAAATTTTAATAAATTTTGAAATTAATAAACTGATGTTTTCAGAAACATACTAAAATCCTTCTAAGATATGGTGTGATATCAATATACTGTATAAATGAAAAGTAAATTATATTAGAAATAATTTTAAAAATATGTACCTCATTTATTTACATAATAAGAGTCATTTAAAGTAGTTTACAAATAAGTGATGATATTTATTGAATGTGATACAATAGATTTAATAACTAATTGTCTTGGTGTAAATTAATTTATTTATAGTATAATTATTTAGTTTTGAAAAAGTAAATAAAGTACTTATATTGAGCTAAAATTGTATCAAGGAATTATTTTGAATCCGATGAAATTATCTTATTTGGTACAGGATAATAAACATTGTTGACCCAAAGAGTAGTTATGAAAATATATTTGTAGGTTGATTTGGAGAATTAAAGTAAAGAACTTGGATATATGAGACCTATAAAACGATTTCCTAGAAATAAGTAATTTTATTAACTCATTCAGTATTTAAAAGTTTCGACATAAGTCTAATCCAAATGTTGGTTAACTTGCGAACATCCAGTAACTCATGGAGGAATGTATTGTCACGCCAAGTTAGCTAAATGGTAAACGTCAGAGATGTGTATTTTATCCCTGATCCTCTTGTAAGGGATTTGCAGCTTTGAGATCTAATGCCTCTGGTTTAGGCCGTCCACACAGCTCACGTACAGAGGGGCAAAGTTGACTTTGGGGCAGGAGAGAATGTGTGGAACAAGGCTGATTAAATTACGTCTTTTACTCACCGAAACAAGTTTTATATAGAAACCTAGGTGACAGGCAATGTTCGTTCTGATTTGGGAGAAATTATACGTTAGCCTCTTACATGTTTTCTGAAATACTTAACGATTTTTGCGCGTTTATTTTGAAAACCTGACGCTATAGTGTTCATCTTTGGGGTATCAGTGTTGAAGTTAGCAATGAAGAGAAATGTCTGCGCATTCATAAGTTTATATATGTATATATGGTGAATTCTAACTCTATCGACTAAAGTTTGAAGTTGACTGAGCTAAAATTTTCTAAGTATCTTGATACAGGAGATCAGGGTCTCTATACCTGTGCCACTGAAACATGTCTCTTGAACTCACCCGTCAGACGCCTTGTAGTTGGCAGTACTATTGATGAACACACAGGGAATGTAAGGCACTGTATCTTTTCGAACCAACTGATTCATAAGATGCAGTGTGTTTACATTCCTCACTTGTCCGTCCGTCATATTGCTAACTCTAAGACAGTTGTTGAGTTACCTTGCAGTGACATGTTTTTTAGTGGTCCAAGTATAGTTGCTTGTTGCTAAGGGAAGTCATACCCACTCGTCGACTAGCGCATAATGCTGCCACTATTACCATTAGCGATGTCGTTACACACCTCACCAGCGAACTATCGTCAATTAGCACACTTACCCTCTGTTACCTTTCAATAAGTGTGATAATGGATACAGAACAGTTTTTAACTGCATAAGTTGTCCTTACTGACTAGAGTTCATTTTCAGTTTCAAACAATACTTGATACATTTTGGTCAAGGAGTAGTTTTTTAATTCCATTATTTCCACTGCACACATCAGAAACAGCATACACGTACAACTACACATTTGATTTTTTTAAAATAATGAACGAAACTAGACATTAATGGTTTGCTTGTTAAAATAATTAACGACTAAAATGGGAGACTACAAAAGGGAAGTCACTCGTCTATGATATTGAACGAAGGAAGGAAGATGAAAGATAGGTTTTAACGTCACGTCGACGACGTGGATATTCAAATGTTTGTAAATCTAAGGGCCTAACTACGTTGGTCATTAGTCCCTAGGCTTACAAACTTTTTACACTAACTTAAAGTAGCTTATGCTAAGGACAACACAATCACCCATGCCCGAGGGAGAATTCGAACCCCCGACGGCGAACGGCCCCGCGAACCGCAGCTAGGACCCTTAGTACGCACGGCTTGACGAGGTTGTTATAGACTGTAGTCGAGGGATATACATATATAAGGAAAACAATGATTCACTGTTCTTAGCATTATGAATCTGACTCGTAGAAATATTTTACAGTTGCAGTTGACAACTGGATGAAAAGCGATTAAAAGATTAATGCAGCTAGTCAAGGAAATGCCGACTAGATTAGTGACTTGGTGCAAATGATTACTCGAAACAAAGTCCGTCAGCTAGAATTTTAACAGCACGTATATGCAGTTTATACGTGTTAATAAAGACTGGAATATCGACGACGACTGATTGTCGACTAACAAAAGTTTGCAAATGTGACATTACGCGCACATATACCTGTAATATCAACGTCCAATATATAACAGTCCATTTGTTTGTCCCTATAAAGTCAGTCTTGCAGTTATTAGTCTGTTATTCTTGACCCACGTATCTTAGTTTTGCTCAAAAGAACAACAGCTAATCTGATGACATCATTTGAAATCGTATTGGCAATAAAACGGTTAGATACAACCGTTAACTGGGACGCCTATTGCCCTGTGTGAGTTGCTCAGATAAAAGCTAAACAAACATTAAATAATATCAATGAATGAAGAAAATGGGAGCAGTATCTTATTAAAGTTAGAACTATGAAAAAACAGATGAGTAACTGACAACTGTATTAGTCTTGGGAAGAAAAATCATTCGGGACTTATATTAGAAAAGTATGTAAATCTAAATAGAACATAAAAGCCAATAAAAAGGCGTTTTCTGTCAAGTAAAGACACCCTTTGAAGAAAATTTCGTAATAAAAAATCATTGGAGAAATTATTATACGAATGCCTAAGATAAAACAGTCCATTAAAATTACGCTGCCATGAATCTACAACTGAAATGCATTTCCATTGAATAATGAGTTACGAACCACAAAAGCACTTACTAGTTGTTGAACGGAGAGGTTCGCTCTGATAGTCACAATGCGTGACGCCTTCGCGTCCAAAGCCGACTGAAGGTATGGTATGATCCGCCTCGATAACCATAGCCACCTCAGATAACCAACGCTGATAAGACAGGTAAACATATCCGATAAGGTTTATTTTTCCTGCACTTATAAATAATACCGTTTCTACTCCCCCGTCAAGAGGCTCTCATGTCAGGAACACTAAATGCTCTCTATATTTGTTGAGTGATATATCGTTACTAAAGATATACAAAATTTTCTCGTATATAGTACTAATACACGGAATGTCTGGAAATAAAATACAAATGCTGACATTTTGTAAGAGGATACAAAGCAAGAAACTTTTCAAACTCTTAGATGTAGAACTGTGTCACATGCATTATTTTTCAATGAAGCTATATTATGCTATTTTGTCAAAAACTGACTTTGGAGCCCGTGTTGTGTATGAAATGTACAGTTCGTCCTATATTGTAGGAGGGGCAACTTTGGCAACCAAGTTTATATATGCCTCACCTTTTGTAAGGGGACTTTTGTTTGGTATGTTATGAATGGCTCGTTGCTGTAATTTGTGCTTTGTGTGGAAGCTTATCTTTATGTTTGTGTTTTTGAACAGATTACTTATTTTGTAGGAAATGCTACAGGTTTGGTGACAAATGTTATGTACAAAAACAATGTTTGGCTATGGGTTCTTCCCCATCTTTTTGTCTAGCAAATATTTATATTTCAGACTTAGAATTTCGTGTTATGAAAGATCTCAAAGATTTTAGTAAAATATATTGTATTGTGGTGTCGTCATGTTGACGACATTTTCCTAGTTTATAATGGAAAGTTGGTTACACCTCGAGATAAATGATGGGGATCAGCTAGTTCAAAGTTCATGTAACTTATTGGTTATGACCTGAATGCAAGTAGAAAACCACCCATATAATGTAACTGATATGTGCTTTACAGGGTTGATAATGTAATTTCTGATTTTGTATTTTCTTTACCTTATATGCAGGAAATAAGCACCTGATGATGAAAATTTAATTTGCGAAACCGCTCGTGTGTTCTTAATAACAGTCGCAGCGGTGTGTTGTCAAGAAAATGAATCAATTCGACTGTGGTTGCCCGATGAATAAAGTATTATGTTCAATGCTGCAATGCCCATGTATAATGTTTATTCTCTGTAAAGTATTTTATGTCTCTCCTTTGTCAAAGCAATGCACATATCTTTGATAGAAAACCCCTTTGGTAGTGTTATGTTAGCAATAGCTCCATCTTTGTATCTATGTGGCAAAACCTTTTTGGTTTGTGTATGTATATGTGGTTAATGGCGCTATGTTTCTCCACATAAGAGACATAGGTGATATACAAAGTGCTCGGAGAATCAACAACTGCAGTAATCAGCACTACAACGTAATGGAACCGACTTTTCAAGGAGAGTAAGTAAATAACACAATAAGTTATATCGTAAAAGATTGTTTACAACATTTGTCGGTATCGTGAGTCATATTTACGCTCGAATAAGCAATGCCAATCATTGTTTTGTATTGTAGGGCACCACATAACCAAGGACTTTTCGCCACAAGCAAAATTATGTGCACAAACAAAATGTATGTCGACGTGAACAGCCTTCTGACGATGAACTGGAAAGGTTGAAACCGGTAACTGCGCTACTTAGTAAATAAATAGCATAGTCAAATGTGGTTTGTTACCGTGTTCTTCATTGTAAGTATCATAAGCTATATAATTTTCTGTGTGACACTGGAAATATCATTTCAAGAGGTTCAAAGTCATCAAACTAATGTCCCACAGACATATGGAAGCGTTCCACGCAAATGTGGCCTTCTTTATGAAATGTAAGCCAATTTAAGCTACGGTTCGTGTGGTTTTTGAGCGCTTGAAGTTCATTGTCAGTTCTCTGTTGCTATAACGTAAGGAGAACTTGAAGATATTCAGACTTTCCCAATGTTTATGAATGTCGCCAAGATTAATCTACTATTTGATTATGCCGAACATTGGTAAACAGCTTATAGCGTGAGGTTGTGTTCTGATAGGTATCCTGAACGAAGATGCCATCACCATCTATCATTGACAAAAGAAACAGGAAGAGTAAAAAGTGAAATACACCTACGCAAATGAGCAGCAACTGATGAGAGAAATTAAAGTGACATGTTATCGGTAGTAAAAAGCAACCGACATGTCACTGTGACGCCGATTTTGTGTGTGTGTAGTATCAACAAAAGAAATTCCCTGGGACTACTTTATTCCACCGTTTTTCACCTTTTCCACATTTTGCTCCATCAGCATCTTAATGATTCCCAAAATTACTTACAGCTTCCCAATTTTTTTTACACAAATAATATGTTTGAATTCCATATTTTGTTTATGTTCTGAGGAATCACTTCGATTGAAAATAAGTCCATTTCCACCAAAATACTTACATTAAGGATTATATTCAATAAAAGGCAGGAGACATCGTCATACAGAGATATCGTTAATTTGAGAATAATAGTAAACCTGATGAGCATTTTAAATGTAAAGTAATTTCAGAGAAAATTACTTCTCGATTTAGAGTGGAAAGACATAAGTTAGTGTATCACAGAGGTGAACATGTGCGCCCCGCGTTGTGTGTTGCCGGCCGCGGTGGCCGAGCTGTCTGCGGCGGGCCAGTCACGGTCTGCACGGCCACTACGGTCGGGGGTTCGAATCCCCCCTCGGGCATGGATATTTGTGCCGTCCTTAGTATTAGCTAGTTCATAAGTAGTTTGTAAGTTTAGTGACTGATGACCCCTAGTTAAGTCCCATAAGTTCTACAAACATTTGATTGTAGTGTGTGTGAGTATCGTTCGCCGCTTGGACCTCGTGAATATCCCTGGAATACGCACTCTGGCGGTTAGTGGCGGAAACGCGCGCACGTCGGGAGTGGCGTAACGGCGCTCTCCCTGTCGACACCTCTCCTTTCCTTTTTCGGCTGCATCGTTAGTCCACATTGTATGATTGAAACTGACCCCTTTTTGAACAGTGTATTGCATCCAAGGATACTTGTTCCTATGTTGTATATATATAATTTATTTAAACTAAATTATTATCCCACTCAGTACGAAGTCCGATATTCTTTTTATACTCCCTCTTCTCACCAACATTCCGCTTCCTTTTCCGATTTCATTTAACGAATCTGCATTTCGCAAGTCAACATTATAAATGCGAGGGGCCGTATACCCGACAACAGACACTTGTGGCCATAAAGCTAGTATGAGACATTGCTTTGCAGGAACACTGGGCAGAAGGCAAGGTTCTTCAACCCACTATGGTCAGCCAACCCTGCGACTTTCGTAGGAGACTTATGAAAGTTGATGACATCATTAAGATGAGGTTTGTGAAAAATAAAAGGTGTTGTCCATGCCATTAAACTCATAAAGAAAAGATAGTATTTTTCTTTTGTAGCGTTGCTGGTAACCAAAATTTACAAGGGTCTGACAGCTGATTCAGTCATAACCACCGGTATATAGGGTGAATCATCTAACAACTGCAACGCAAATCTTGCGGAAACGGAAAGTGCGATTGATGTGCGGTCAGAACGGATTGGTAGTCAGGAAGTCGTATTTTTAGCCAAAAACAGATTGTAATATTACTTAGAAAGTGTATTTTTATGCGAAAATACAGTTTTTTAAATGGGGAAATGGTTGGTTTTATTACGCACAGGAAGTTTTGACACCAGCTGTGTACAAAGAATTTTGAATGACATTTTTATCACTTTTAGTTTGGCAGTTACAACCGTTCAAAGTTTCGGGGCGGAGGCTGTGACAGCGTAGCTGCCTGGCCGAGTGGCTAGCCCCTGGGGCATGGCCCACTCTCATGACCACCAGCCAGTCAGATACGCTGTCGTAGCCTCCGCCCCCAAAACTTTGAAAGGCTGTAGCTGCCAAACTAAACGTGATAAAATATAATACAAAATTCTTTGTGCACAGGTGGTGTCAAAAATTCCAGTGCATGATAGAAACAAGTATTGTTTCATTTGAAAAATTGTATGTTTGCATAAAAAATACACTTTCTATGTATTGTTACAATCTTTTTATTGGCTAACACTACGACTTCTTGACTGCCAATCCATTCTGAGAAAACCGCACATCACTCGCACTTTCCGTGTCCGCAATATTTGCGGTGCAAATGTTAGGTGATTCACCCTGTGAATAAAATTTAAGAAACCCACCACCGAAAAGGAGTTTTAAACATGAGTGTTAAACAGTTGTACTTGGTGGTTAATACGGAATATTCGGAAAATATGGACTAGGTTAGGCGACATTTAACTTATGTGATTTATGGGATCCACTTAAAACCCAGATCTTGATGGCTACCGCGGCGGAGCGACCGAGCGCATTGAGGCGTTATGCTACGATGCGCGACGACGTTCCCTGTCGGGGGTTCGAATGCCCCCTCGGGCATGGATGCTTGTGTTGTCTGTAGTATAAGCAGTTTATAGGTAGTTTGTAAGTTTAGGGACAGATGACCCCGCAGTTAAGTCACATAAGCTTAACAAACATTTGAACATTTTTGAACATCTTGATTGCTGGACAAGGAACTCCGTTGCCAAAATACCTAAGAGAAGATTATATATTTCGGCTAGATATTTCGCTCCAGAAGATACCGTAATATCGTGCATACGACAAACTTGCTCATTGCTGATACGGCATATCAGTAAACCAGTGAACAGGGAAACTGGGAGGTCGGTAGGTGCTTTGTAACGATTTTTCTACAGAATAACGATTTTCTTATTCAAACATTCACTTACCGATTACTGCGAACAATTAGACAATAGGTGAAAAGATGGACGTCTTTACATTTGAACAGTAACACAGATATTAAAGAGAGCTTCTCTTTAATGGGAAATACCCAATTAGCAAAAATGTTTAGATATAGTTCCAAAATTCAGACTTTGTAAATTCTTAATAGATCCTAAACCTAGTGTTAATTAAAACCGCATATGTTAGTAAAGTTAAAACGTTTAAAGGACTATAGTACTAAATTATGGTGTTTCTATGATCCACACAAGGTATAACTTCAACTAAAAACAGAGCAGTTTTGAAATAACCTACCGGAGAGTATCTTGAGGCTGAAGGGTGATAAACTGGCGCTACGGAAGCCGTTCTTTGTGGGACGGAAGAGGAGAGACGTACGCGTCTGTCACGAGGCTGTCGCTGTTACAGATGAAAGCGCGCAGAGGAGAAGCACTTCGCAGTGGCTGTTGGAGCTGCCAACATGATTCTCTCTCCTCTACAAAACCAAATGGATGATCAAGTATCTCTTTTCAGTCAGAAAGTCTGTGCACACGTGTGGGTGTATCTTTCACAAGCTTTTCATGCTACCGCCTTAAAGTTCACAGTGGCCGGCACAAAGTGGCACCCCTATTGTCTCTCTACCTGGCTTCTCACTGTTCGACCATGTCCGTGATAGTTTGTGGTGCAATGAAAATCATTGCGCCTACCTCGAGAGTTTTCAGAAAGTTCTTCGCCGTCATTCTGCAGAAGTTGATAGCTCTGCCGTCGATGCAAAGCAGCATAATGAAATCATCTATGTGAGACAGTTACTGTACGTTATTATGTCTTGCGCAAGGTATTAATCTTTATAGCTACTTGCAATACAGCTCCAAGTTCAACTGTCTGTCCTTTATTGATTCCAGAACAAAGGAAAAGTCTATCAAATTCGCATTTATTTCTATACGAATATCTTTATAGGTATTCAGTTCTGACGACGTGAAGCACAAATTCAATCGCTAAGCAACCAATAAATTCCGAGTAGAAACCCGCGTAAATTCTATACAACTATCAGTCACAGATCCACAAATTTTTATACCTTTGTATATACAGTCATTCTATGACCTTCTTGTGTAGCAGTATCTCGCCCTAATCTTTTGAAAATTGCTGAACATGTCACTCAGAGAGTTGGTGTGATTGCGACACTATTACTATCCCACAGTTCAAAACGTTCACACACAATTTAGAAACGTTGTCGCTTCTCTTTCAAGTATTCTCGAAAGAAACAAGTAAAGTATTCATCTTAAGAAATATTCGAGTAGCGCGATCAAATATTGACTTTTCTCAATCACGGGTAGGAAGCAAGCCCCTAGCTTCTATGAGCTACTACGCAAAGCATTCTTCTCGAGGGAGGAGGGGAAGCTTTACTCTTACTGGCTGTTGACATGAGAAACAAATCAGAAATGTGCCTGCCTTAGAGCATTCGAGAGGATTCCATGTTCCGCCAATCAAATAATTTAAACGGATTTGTGTAATAAAATAAAAATCGAAGATACAGAATTTATATAAAAATAAAACAGTCCGAAACATTACTAACATCTAAATAATAACTAATTTTGGGCGTAATAATCAATACGTGTGCTTTATTTACAAAAGCAATCAAATGTACGAATCTTTGTGAACCTATTGGACCAAACTGCTATGGCCATCAGTTCCTCGACTTACAAACCACTTAAACTGACCTATACTAAGGACAACAAACATACCCATGTCCGAGGGAGGACTCCAACATCTGGTGGCGACGGCCGCACACAAAACCAGTCACACGAGACATACGTCACTCTGCTCCCGAGAGCACCACACTTTTCCTATGCACACTTTCACATACATTTTACATAAAGTGATAACATTCATACTTCATGTATCTCCACAAGCTGTTTCTCACTCGTTATAATCCATTCACAGAAGAAAGTATATTTAAATGATAAATATGAAAAACAGTTATATTACGTCATGTAATTCATTAGGATCAATCAAAGACTTTTATATAAGTGACTTTGATAAAGTGAAATTTTGTGCATATTTTCAAGTGAAATTAATACTAAATAATTTATGACTCTAATTCTTTGTTTACATTAAGGAAGATTATGGGTTTACGCCAAGTTTTGTATCTCAGAAAAAATACTAAATATTGTCTCGAAATAAAGTATTTTTATTGATAACAAAAGCCCATGTAGGACGTATGAAATCAATGTGATTATCTTTATTATTACTTCTTTAAATTCATAGGGTTTGTAAGAACACGCCGCGGTGGAGTGGCCGAGCGCTGTATGGCGCTTTGTCGCGGAGCTCGCGGTTGCTCGCCGTCGGAGGTTAGAGTCCTCCCTCAGGCATGGGTGTGTTTGTGTTCAAAGTTCAAATGTTTGTAAATCTATCGGACCAAACTGCGTGGTCATCAGTCCGTAGCTTACAAACTACTTAAACCTAGGTAAACTAACCTAAGGACAAACACACACACCCATGCCCCAGGGAGGACTCGAACCTCCACGGCCAGCAACCGCGCGCTTCGCAGCGAGATGCTTTAGACCGCTCGGCTACTCCACCGCGGCTGTGTATGTGTTGTCCTTAGGTTAGTTGTCCTTAAGTTGGTTTAAGTACTTTGTAAGACTAGAGACATAGAACTGATGCAGTTAAGTGCCTTAGATTAACAAACATTTGATTTTTTTTTTTTTTTTTTTTTTTTTTTTTTTTTTTTTTTTTTTTGTAATAATACGTAACGTCTGCTAGCTAGACTGCCGCTGTGTACAGTGACAGGTGTTACCTCTCGCTAAAATAAAGAAAATAAACAATAGATTAACTAAATTAACAAATTGACGTTACACACTGGAGAACTGTACCTGAAGATACGTCGTAACATGTACAGTCAAAGTGCATCATTCTTGTTGTGCAATGGTACTTCGTGTGACGACTTGCGTAATTTTCTTTCTGAAGTCCATTAGTAGCGCCACTCACATGACACTATAGAACGTCATTATCTACAAAGACATGATCATCAACTAAGGAAGGAAAATTAACAGTGAATGGTTAAGCAGCTCCTAGTCGGGTACCCGATGGTTTCTGGCTTAACTGTTATTACATTCGCAGTGTACAGAATATATTTACTTTCTCAGTCATTAAATTTGCCAGTAGTTTTTCGTTTAAAGTCTTTAACTCCGAAAGAAAGAAACCTGATTTCACTGCTACCCCCCTGAACTGTGATTTTTTATCAACTAATTGTCAAAGGTAACCGAGGATTTAGGTTTTCCGAAGCCTAGAATGCAGAGTGAGAAGATATTACAAGTATCTGGATCCGTAGAACACAAAGTCACAAGTACAGTACATCAGAAGTGTCTGGGTTCAATTATTTCGTTTCCATTTCTCAAGATATAAACTTTACAAAGTTACTTGTAAACTGTTGGCAATAAGTTACTTTTCATAGGTAACGGTCGGAATCGACTTTGTTATTTCCATAATGTAATTAACTAGAATGAAGAGCCAAAGAAATTGGTATAGGCAGGCGTATGCAATCACAGAGATTTGTAAACACTCAGGGGACCGCACTGCCTATATAAAACAACAGGTATCTCGCGCAGGCGTTGGAGCAATTACTCCTGCTACAATGATAGGTTATCAACGACTGTTGTTGCAGTCGTCACACGACAGATGGGCACAGCTTCTTCGAGGTAACTATGAGATGGGGATAGTCCCGTACGACATTTCACAAGTTCATATTTACGGAATGTTATATGTATGTGGCGTCTGTTCTTTCGGAGATATATAACTTATATAAATGCCGATGACCTGTAGCCGCGGCGGATTAGCCGCGCGTACTGGAGCGCCGTGTTGCGGTGCGCGCGGCCGTCCGCCGTTGGGGGTTTGAGTTCCCCCTCGAGCATGGGTGTTGGTGTTGTCGTTAGGTTAGTTTACCTTAGTCTAAGTAGTTCGTAAGCTAGGGACTAATAACCAAGCAGCTGAGTCCCATAGATTTACAAACATTTGAACTTTTTTTTGTGACGGGCAATGGTCCTTTCTTCAGTGCGGAGGCACTCCTAGGCCCTTGCTCTTACGGCAATTAGTTTACAATCACTACGAGTTTGAGTTCTTGTGGGCAGGGGTAAAGTTGAGAATTTGTGTCTTACGGGAGGCGTACTTGAGTAATTCCGTGCAGGTGTGATGATCGCTGTGTCCCCAGTGGTGTAGAGGTCAGTGCAACTGCCTAGAAATCCGAGACCTGGCTGGGTACACATTTTCTACCTTACCCATTCGCTATTAATGTCATCCATTCCGTGAATATGAATAGATAATAACTGCTTGATCAAAAGTGACGTCTGGGCCATTCCAAGTGAAGTGTCCAAGGGCTCTCAGCTCGGCCATATTAAATTTTGATGAAATTTGTACAGTATGTACCTGAGGGCCCGACATGAACGTATGCAAAGTTTCAGGCTCACCTGTAATTTGGTTCATGTACTACAGCCATTTTTGTGATGACCACTTTTACCGACACCGAGAAGTCGCGAAGAAATGCTCAAGTTTAACATTCCACTGTTCCTTCTATACTCCTCCTGAGGTTGCAAATGGTTGTACCGTTTCGCAGATTTTTGCGTTATGTTCACAGTGTGGAAACTTGTCTACGATTAGAAGTTATACACCTACAGTGTGAAGTTTGCGCAATTAGTTTCATTGCAAAATTAATTTCGTGGACTTAAGGTTTCCTATGTAAATTTGAAGGTACGAGTATGCCAATGTATAGATTTGCTTTTGCTGCTTTTTTAACGCAAAGTACAAAATTCACGTATAGAAACTCACTGTCAGATTTCAACTTAAGAGCTTGTCTTCGAATTAGCATTTCTGGATTAGTGGTATCAGACATTAATGCTTTAGTGAAAAGGAAAACAATATGAATTGATATTCTGTGTGTTTTTAAGTGTAATATTTAAATAAAATTAAAATGAAATATAAATCCGTCAATTTAAATTTCGTCCTAAAACGGCAATTATCATAAGGCTGCAACAGTCGTAAGAAATACTATCTCGGCTACCCCATGATCTTTGCACCATCATAATATTAGAACAAATTATGAATTTCATTATTAGTTGCCATTATGCTGAATTTCATTGTCAGTTCTGATTACGACAACAGTCGCACCAAATAAATTTGCCACAGAACGCGTTAATGAGCCACAATGAAGCAAGGCATGGTTCTGACTGCTGTGGTGTGAGCGCCAGACAACTCGCTGGAGCGGTTATGCTGAACTGCTGGACTATACGACTGTACGGCTGGTTGCCACACACCGATTTTGGACGGCCGGGAAAATATCGGCCGTTCACTTCCAGCAGTGGCCCATTGCGGGGCATTGTAGCGTGCACACTGGCCAGACACGGACCGGCGCCGGCAAAAAGCCGGTCAGCTGCTCCAGTAGGCGAGTGCCGCTGCAGACCGCTGCCCCGGGCCGGTGCCGGCCATACAGTGGCGCAAGTCGTCCATTCGGGGGTTGCACAAGCACCGATCTTATACCGGCCGTCCTCCCAACACATTTCGCTCTGTGCCTTCTCGCCATTCAGCAGTGAGTTCTGTATACAATTAATAATAAATATTGCGGCTTCTCCCTTTTTTCAGGGCAGTGAATTAAATTCAATGGCAAAGTAAAAAAAATTGCCAGACCGGCACTCCATCCCGCTTTTTTGTGGGATTTTGTTTGTTTCTCGGGTAGACTGCGTCTTTGTTCTCTGATGTTCTTGTGATATTCACTCTGTTTTATTGTAGAAGACGGCTATCTCTCTGAGGGATCGGCTATCCAGACACATTTGTCTGGCTACGGAAATCATCAACTTACCACGTAACTACGAGCGTCCGTTATTCCACATTCTCGCAGTTTCATCTGATTCTCGCAAGGGATAGAACTTGTTTATATAGCCGCCCAGAAATGCATATTTACCTGTTTTCAGCATACACACAATTATATAAGTATACGTTTGCAATGGATTAAGAGATAAATGATGGTACACTTATTTCGTTACTGTAAGCACAACAACTTTGGGGAACAAAACCGTGAATACGTTTAAACATAGAAATGCGACTAGAGATGCAAGGAGGCAAATTTCCCGCCAACTGAACATGTCAATGGAAACGGAGAGCAAAGAAAAAAATTAATGTCCTAAATGGTACAGTAATGTATGATACAGTACTTTATTAGTTCTATGTACCATGTCAGCAATATGTGTACATAAATTGTACAAAATCCTTTGAGATTCATTAATTTTTGTTTTGAATAAACTTCACTCGACCACGACAGCCGACCGACTGCTCGTTTGACCGGTAAAATTCCGTCGTGTGTGCCAGCAGCGCTCCACTGATGAAATACGGCCGATATTTACTGGCCGTCCAAAGTTGCCGTGTGTGCAACCTGCCTACCGCTGAAAATCCGGTTAGTCCGGTAACGGCTCCGATCTCCGTGCCTCACTCCGAGCAAATGTCACTCCGTGCAAGTGTTCCAACCCCATGAAAACAGCCCAGAAATGGTAGAATGAAAAAAAGCTTTAATGTCAGACGTTGCCTCTCATCCCAGCTATACGTTCGTTAAAGTCTGGAGTCATACTCGAGGTTATAGTTTTCTGTATGTATTCCAAATTTTCGTCAGTTAAACAAGAGCGAAATTTGCTTTTATTCAAGTTGAGAACAGAGAATGTTTGTTCACATGTGTAAGTGCTGTCAAACATGCTGAACGCTTTTATTGCTGCGTCTCGTAGGTTGCTGAATTTATTTTTGTCCAAGCTTATATGGAAATCAAGAATATCACATTCCCTGCCCCCCCTTTTTTTTAACACTGGAGAACACTGAACTGCCGGCCGCGGTGGCCGAGGGGACTGAGGCGCTCCAGTCCGGTCTGCACAGCCACTACGGTCGGGGGTTCGAATCCCTCCTCGGCATGGATATTTGTGAGTTTGTGACACTTGCGGGGAGTGACACTTGCGCGGAAAGGGAATGTGTAGACACTTGCGCGGAGGCCCGGACGCTGCAGGTAGTGAACAGAGTGTTCCAGAAGTAGGGATACACCACCCCTATTCCTCGCCCTCCAGCCGCTACGTGTGCCGTATTCAGGGAAAGGCCCACCGAGCGAGGTGGAGCTGTAGTAACGGCCCGGAAATATCACAGCCTCATTCAACAGGGAGATAACACGTCATACAAATATCACTCGATTTACAATACAGCACCATGTGAAGAGGAATGTGATGAAATCGGAATTGAGCGCAACCGTTGCTAACTACAATATCGGATTTACTGCATTTTGAGTCAGAATTCGCATCTATATGTCCCTAGTAATACCTCTAAAAATAAACAGCTGATCAAGGCACTAAAAGCAAGGGCAGATCTTTGGGTGTATTACTACAATTAACTAAAATCAATTTGATCGTGGACTTATATACAATCTCATTATAAAGGTTTTTTGTAGGTGGTTTTGAGCAGTTTTTAAATATGTTAGGAATAGCATTATGAAATATAGACAGCTACACCTTATGTTTATTATGAGATATCGATTTCGGCTAATTTCAGGTCATCTTCAAGTCTGAAACAACAGGTGTTACTTATGCATTTTTCCAGTGGCACTCATAACCTTAAGTGTTTACACACGCCGGCCGCGGTGGCCGAGGACATGGATATTTGTGCTGTCCTAGTTCGTAAATAGTTCATAAGTAGTTTGTCAGTTTAGGGACTGATGACCCCGTAGTTAAGTCCCATAGACTATACAAACATTTGAACATTTTGTTTACACACGAGGTCTAACGTTGTTAATCGCGTTAGCGATGAAAACAGAACCCAGAATCTTTGCGTTTAAATGATACATATATTGGTGTTTTTTTTTTTTTTTTTTTTTTTTTTTTTTTTTTTTTTTTTTTTTTTTTTTTTTTTTCCAAAAAACAGACATCACACCAATACATATATAGCTCTCGGTAAAATGGAACGGTACGATGTCGCTACGTAGCATAGCACAGCCGACTGGAAACGCAGAAGTGCAAACAACGTTCTCTCCTCAGAGGTATGATTAGGTTCGACGTAGACTTCTACAACATACAGTCTACACGGCGAAGATTACACCAAAAAATTTAACGTTTCGTCTACTTTGGCGATAGCAACCAAATTTTAAAATCGTGTCTGATGTAGCAACACAAAACGCTTCAAGTCCAAAACTTCACTGATTTTCGAGTTCTGAATTTTTAATATGTTTTTAATGTTATTACAGAAAAAACATATTTGGGACTCACACTACAATTTTAATATGGCAGAATTTGTAGGTACATTCACAAGACATAAGTCAACGGTTGTGTGCATTCATCTTATGAGAAATATCAATCATTTGTTTTCAGTGTTTATTTCAAATTTCTCTTTTAAGCTTCTTTAATTATTAGTACTTAAATGTGGTTATGAAATAAATAGCCGGTCGCGGTGGCCGAGGGGACTGAGGCGCTCTAGTCACGGTCTGCACGGCCACTACGCTCGGGGGTTCGAATCCCCCCTCGGGCATGGATATTTGTGTCGTCCTTAGTATTAGCTAGTTCATAAGTAGTTTGTAAGTTTAGGGACTGATGACCCCGTAGTTAAGTCCCATAAGCTATACAAACATTTGAACATTTTTGAAATAAATAAATTACGTGTATATGTGTAGTCTTATGTGGCCAAACTACTTATATCATTGGTCGCTAGACTTACACACTACTTAATCTTACTTAAAATAACTTAGGCAAAGTACAAACAAACATACCTATGTCCGAGGAAGGACTCGAACCTCCGACCGGACCGGCCGCGCAATTTGTGACACAAATTACATGTTTGATAATATTAATGCATAGAAGTATAAAATCACGTCAAGACTACTTCCTGCAAAAATTTCGACAAAAAAACTTGGCACTGAGTTTAGAAAAACCAAACTCTGGTATATTCGATTTTAACATTTTATCAAAAAATGAATGTTACTACAAGAGATACAGCGATTCAAATTTACGGGCCCCATAACGTTTTCCCTTCCTGAGTAAATGAGCTGCTTCTTATAGTTTCAACACCTTTTTCTTGAATGTTCTGAATATAAATCTTCACACAGACTTCTTGAGGAGGAGAGTGATACGGATGTCTGATTGTAAACCACTGCCTATTACCTTAGACCTTTTTGACTGTACTGAACAGTAGTTCCGCGTATTCCGTAATTTATATTTATACAGTTAACAGGTAACTTAATTTATAACCAACTATTAGCTGCCAATTTCGCTTCATTTTTCCTGGAAGTCTTGCAACTTGTTTCTCCCTGTTGGTTTATGCCAAGTTCGGAGTAAAATTGGTTCTATATGACGGTGATGGAAAATAGATTATATTTTTAGCATTTTTCGGAGTGTGACATTCCCTTACACATTCCGTATTTCATATATTTCTTAGATGTATTTGTAATTCGAATACAGCCAAATCGTTTTGAGGTCTACTAATAAACGCTTTAAGTATGTAAAATACTCATTGACTTATTATTAACGTTTTTTAATTGAAGGTTTAAGGTCGCATCTCCTATTAAAAAGCATAGTAGCTATTTTTAAAGAGATGGAAGTTGCGTGATAGTGGGGTTAACTACATAGCGGTCACTTACATCAACGTATCTGTGCAGGATGCCTAATATATTTATTGCTTGCGCAGGTGTCTTGATATGGTTAGTGTTCTGAATATGCTTTTAGGAGGTATGATTGTGGAAAGTCATAGTCTTGTAGTAGCAGAGACTAGCTCTCCAAACATTATCACTATTAAAATACCTTTTTGTTTACAGGAGGAACACTCAACGGATTAATATGTAGTTAGAACAAGTTACTATATTGCTCTTCAGCTTGCAAAGGGTTGTGCAATTTCACTGATTTTCGTGTTATGTTGACAGCGTGGAAACTTGACAACAGCAGTGCTAGACTTCTTGGTGTGCCTGTACCCAGGAAAAGCCATCAGCCGCCCCACGGGCCCCGGGTTCCGCGCAAGTGTCACTCCTCGCAAGTGTTCCAACCCCGATATTTGTGCCGTCCTTAGGATTAGCTAGTTCATAAGTAGTTTGTAAGTTTAGGGATTGATGACCCCGTAGTTAAGTCCCTTAAGCTATAAAAACATTTGAAATTTGAACACTGAACTTCTATGACTTTCAGCTGTTAGTCCACATGTATCTCTTCTGAAAGTACAGGAAAAGGACCTTCAACCTTCTTGAACATAACTGCCTATTCTTTTGACAACGCAAATCTCTTCTCGAATTCTTCGATTACTTTATCAATGTCGCGAGAAAATTTCCCTCCTAACAAAGCATGTTTTTCTGAAGAAATTGTCTTACAAGGAGGAAAATGGGTCATGTCGCCTTTCAACAGTTTCATTCTGAAAGAACGTACTGTTGCCAACAGCTGGAAAGAAAGTGGGATTCTCCCTGCAGTTTTGAGTTCAGCTCGTTGAAATGAGCGTCATGTCAGTCAGAAAGCACAACTCATTAATACAGTCTTCACTTTTCAATTCAGAAAATTCCTTTGTATCGATTCCCATAAAATCGTTTATTTTCTCTGTGAGTGCGAAAAAGCGCTGCAACACTTTCCCGCGATTTAGCCAAAGAATGTCTGTTGGATACAATAAATCCCCGGACTTCGTGCCCAATGTTTCTTCAAGAATGCACGAAATGTTTGGTGTGTGCAAATCGCCACAGTATTGTCAAAAGTCAAACCCAGTTTGTTCGTGACAGATTCCTACACTTCGTTAAAAATGTCTCCACCTATTGTTCGGTCTGTCATGGGGCACAGTCGTGCCAGTTCTTCTGTGATGTTAAAATTGTTATCAACACCACGTATACAAACTAAAAGTTGTGCAGTACCGTTTATGTCAGTACTGTCGTTAACGGCTAAAGAGTAATAATTGAATTCTCCAGATTTTTTTAACTGGTCTTGAAGATTGGTAGAGATATCATGATTTCTTCTTTGAACTGTCATCTTGGACAAGGTTATGCTCCCAAAAATTGGTTTCTTTTCTGAACACATCTCTCATACGGCGATCATCATGCATTTTTTCAAGAAATCACATTCCGTGAAAGGTCTCTCAGCAGCAGCAATTTCTTTTGAAATTTTTGTAGCCACTTCACTCTTTGTTTTTGTTTTCTTGAAAACCGGCTGTTGACTAGACAAAGAGTTTAGCAGATTAGACGCCTTGATTTTCTTCTCGTTATCGTCCAACTTCGCCAAATCAGCAAGTTTTGACGCAAAATAGCGTCGAATATTATATTCTTTTACAACTGCGACTGAATCGCGGCAAACCAAACAAAGTACTTTACTGTTATACAGTATTAAAGAGTACTTATTTGCTACTCCGTATTAAACACTCTGTGTTCAGACATAATTTTTCCCTTGCGGTTGTCGTCTCCCATTCTTTTACGCCACCTTGAAGTGAATATTGAGAATTAAAACTCTTATTTCTTCGTGAATTCGTCAGAAATTAAACTCAGATATTGTGAGACGATTTAACCACAGGACACAGACAGCAGTACAGTACCTTAGCAGTTTTTCCTCTTTCAGCAACCTTGAAGTACTGGGAACACTTGAAACACTTGCACATATCGGTTCTACGCGGGACAGTGCTTGCTTGTGTGTGTGTCTTTGTCTGTTTGGGATAGCTGTCGATAAAGCATCTTCCTCCCACCCAAAGTCATCACCCGTGCGCCACTTGACGGGTATGCATGCCACCTGTTTATAGTAGAGCACATTGGCAGTGCATATACTTTTCCTCGACCGCTGTATGACGATAGCGCCATTGAATCCCAGCCCAGAAATGCCATCCTGTCGCAAACACATTACTTATAAGTTAAATAATGTAAACCTATTTTATCATAGATGTCGCAGACCCTGTCATTCCAAATAAGGCAACAAATTTTTAAATGATACCTAGATTTATTATCGTAATAGATTCATCTAAATATCGTAGAATTCTAACAAAAATATGGAAATGATCACCATTCAGAGATCTTCCCCGCGGGCCACACCTAAAAACGGAATGGGCCGCACATGTCTCACGGGCCGTATGTTGTGCAGCCCTGGTCTAGATACATCCTTCCATACGTACGCAACCTACCTGTTCTCCTGCAACCATTCATGTCCAGTGTGCATTCCGACGGACTCGGGGCAATTCCAGTAAGACACTGTGACGCAGTTGCTACAGAGTAGTCCCAGGAACCGTCTTCTGAGTTTGAACTCCCCGGCTGGCCACTAAACTCATCGGACATGAACATTATTGAGCGTATCAGGGATGCCTTGCAGCGCGGTGTTCAGAAGAGATCTCCACCCCCTCATAAACGTAGGTATTTATGGACAGCCCAGCACGATGCTTGGACTCAGTTCCCTCAAGCAGTACTTGGAGCACTAGTCGAGTCCATGCCACGTCGTGCTGCGGCACGTCTACGTGCTCGCTGGGGTCCTGCACGATCTTAAGCAGGTATATTAGTTACTTTGGTTGTTCAGTGTAATTTTCTGTATAGAACACATTTTTCATATTTGGGCTTCTTTAAGCCGGAAAAGCACTTCGCCGGTAAACTTTGTAGTGAGAGAACTTCATTCTTGAAGGCAGTTCTATAAATTATGCAAAATATCCACTTAAAACGATGAGGCAAAACTATGTGGACACTGCAGAAAGCTAGTCTGAGTGCCACCTGGCATTACGAGCTCTTGGCGCGGTAAGGGTAGTTAATGAGCGAAGCAGAGACGAATTGGGTGTCATTTCAGCGACGGTAAGAGACAAAAATGGGGAAATCCCAATGATATAAGCAACTCTGACAGAGGTCAGGGTGTTGTGGTCTGGAGCCTGGGAAAAAAACTGCCAAATTGATCGGCGTTCGCGTACTTCTATCGTGACCATCGATGGACATTTCTCGTAACCTGGTGAACGCACTCACTCCTTTGCTTTCTTCTCTGTAAGTGAGTATATTGGGGAGTTTGTAGCCAGTTGGCTTTTACTCCTCAGTGTACTGTGCGGTGTGTGCCTTTTACTGTTTAGTAAATGCCTGTGTAATGTGTTGGAGGTTCTGTGTGTGTGTGTCTAGTATGTGCCCTGGCTGGGCGTGTTGTTGGTTTTGTTGGGTAGGAATGGATTTAGGGATTGGTGTTAGGATTTTTCTCTTTGATCTAAGGATCAAAGATGGTCAGTGGACGCTTGTGTTTGTCGCGGGACATGTCATACCGACCTCGGGAACGGGTAAGTTCGTTTCCAGCTAGGGAGGAAGTCTCATAAAAAGCCCTTGCCAAATCTTGGAAACGCTCTATTAGGAGGGGAACTCCAGCAGCAGCGTGTGAGTCGGTCATGGGAAAACCTTGTGTTAGGTGCAGAGCCTTCTTGAGGCAACGGTTCTGCAGTGTTTGCAGCTTGTCCAGGTGTTATGAGGCAGACTTTCCTGTAGAACTCATCCACATGTGGCTTCTATGTAAGACGATGGTCTAGGGTAATGCCTAGGTATTTGGCAGTTCTGTGCCAGGGGAGTTGGGATCCTTGGAGTTGAAGGAGGAGGGGGGATTTTGAGGAGGACCGCGTTTCCCGAGCTTCTTCATGATCAGCATGGCCTGAGTTTTTGGGCGTTGATAGTGATACGCTATCGACAGGTCTTGTGTCTGTGTTATCTACAAACCCTTTGTAACCTACGGATGACCAGGTCCTTGTTTGGATTTTTGGTAGAGAAGGCTGTGTCGTCAGACTACTGTGCAGTGTGCACCAGGGAGCCAGTGGGGGGTGTCTGCAGTGTACAAGCTGTACAAAACAGGTCGCAGGACTGATCCCTGTGGCACCCCAGCACGAGTACCCCTTATGGTGGAGGTGTATGTTTCGACTTTGACAGGCAGTCCTCTTCGTTAGATAGCTTTGGATTATCTTTACTATACTTCCGGGAAATCCCTGTGTGTATAATTTGTAAATTAACCTCTTGTGCCATACTGAATCGAAGGCTTTTGCTATATCCAATAGCACTATCCCACAGTAGCCGTTTCGGTTGAAGGCTAATGTGGCTGCTTCATCCACTTTCATGAGCAGATGGCAGAGTGGTTCTCCCGGAAACCAAACTGGAAATCCGGCATAATTTGCTCTCTGGCGATGTGGTCTTGTATGGGGACTAGCAGGAGGCGCTCATAGATCTTGCTGAGATTTGGCAAGAGGCTAATGGGCCTATAATTCTGCCTGAATAAGGGGTCGTTCCCTGGTTTGTGTATCGCGACATTTCCGTTTAAAACGATGAGGCAAAACTATGTGGCCCCTGAACAAAGCTACTTTGATTGCCATCTGGTGACATTACGTGCTCTTGGAGCGGTAAGGATAGTTAATGAGCGAAGCAGAGATGAATTGTGTGTCATTTCAGCGACGATAAGAGATACAAATGGGGAAATCCAAGTGATATAAGCTACTCTGACAGAGGTCAGGGTGTTGTGGTCTGGAGCCTGGGAACAAAACTGCCAAGCTGATCGGCGTTCGCGTGCTGCCATCATGGCCATCTATGGACATTTGTGTAAGCCGGTGATGCCGCGTGGCCGGCCGCGGTGGCCGAGGGGACTGAGGCGCTACTGTCACGGTCTGCACGGCCACTACGGTCGGGGGTTCGAATCCCCCCTCGGGCAAGGTTATTTGTGTCGTCTTTAGTTGTAGCTAGTTCATAAGTAGTTTGTAAGTTTAGGGACTGATGACCCCGTAGTTAAGTCCCATAAGCTTAACAAACATTTGAACATTTTTGATGCCGCGTGTTTGTGCCATTGTGCTGGACGCCCAGGGTATGGCCAGTGCCTCGCTGAGCGGTGGGTAACGCAGGATGGGTGGCGACCTGATTGACGAGAGAGTACGGCGCTCCAGCAAGAACAAGCGTTCCGGAACACAGCATCTAGCGCACGTTGTCCAACATCAGACAAACCAGCAGACGTCCCTTACATATTGCTACGTTTACTCAATAATACTGCCATTTAAATTTGCAGTGGGTACGGAATGGTCAAGATTCGACTATGGATCGCAAGAAACGTGTCTCCTCGACGGATGACTCACATTCATTACTAACCATGTCGATGGTCGTGTTCGGAAGCGTGGTCACGCTGGCAAAAGTCTGGTGGAAATATGCACTGCGCCATGGACGCAGGCTTGTTTTGGCAGTATTACGTATGACACCAATAGTCTGATCATTGCATTTAAAAGACAAAAGTTTCTTTAGAAGTTAAAATATACGGAAATCAGAGGATAGCACGTGTAGAGGAGATGACGAATTATCCAATAATTCGTACTTCAAAACTTGTAGATTTCCTAGTGTCAAACAACTTTATTCGGGCATATTTTTCTTTTCCAAACCAATGAATCTTTATACTGTTTCTTCAGTAAACAAAAAAGTCACCTTAAGTTTACAGCCACAGTCACTACCAGATTTTTTAAATTTTTTCCCCACGTGACATGTTTCAATGTACCATGACATCATTTTCAAATGTGAGTAATACATTATTAATGGCTCAAAAATAAAATAAGATCTCCCTATTTGGTAATAAGACGCGTCACTGGTCAATCTGATAGCCATATTGCTGCAGTAACCTGTCGACTGCATCAATGTAACATTCTATAGAGACATTCAACACTTGAATTATAAACTCCAGTTTTCTTTTTCTTTCTAAACGATGGAAAGAGAAAATAATGAAATCCAACACAATAATTGTGTTACTGTGTTGATATTAGAAAAATCGGACAATTGAACTGCACCCATGGGTACGTTACATTATACATAAACTAGCGCATCTTTAGCGCCATATCATGTAAACATTAACTATAATACTATACCTTCCACAACTCATTCTGATGTAACGTAGCCGGCCGCGGTGGCCGAGGGGACTGACGCGCTTCAGTCACGGTCTGCACGGCCACTACTGTCGGGGGGTTCGAATCCCCCCTCGGGCATGGATGTTTGTGCCGTTCTAGTACGTAAGTAGTTCATAAGTAGTTTGTAAGTTTAGGGACTGATGACACCGTAGTTAAGTCCGATAAGCTTTACAAACATTTGAACATTTGATGTAACGTACCAACGGGTACAGTTCAGTTGTCGTCCTTTTTCTAATATCAACAAAGTAGCACCATTATTGTGTTGGACTTCATTATTAGCTTTCGTTTAAAACGGAAAATCAAACTGGAATTCATTATTCAAATGTTTAAAGTCTGTATAAACTGTTACATCGATGCAGTCGATAGGTTACTGCAGTCAGGTGGTTATCAGATTGAAAAGAAAGGCATCTTATTACCAAATAAAAACTACTTATTTTATTTTTTAGCCATTAATATTGTATTACGCACTTGAAAATGATGATATAGTACATCAAAACGTGTCATGTTGGAGAAAAAAGGCCTCAGAGCGACTGTGGCTGATACCTTAAGGTAACTTTTTTTGTTTTTCTATAGCATTTTCCAGTCCCATTTCGTACCTACAATGTCGGCAAACAAGACGGTTATTGCTAACCCACTTACAAACGAAGAAGTAGTTTCTATAGCGTCCTGTAAAACACAACGCTAAATGTTTCCCATTGATTAAATTGAATGACCTTGTTTAGTGCATTGCCGCCAGCATCCACTGACAGATCTATTACTATTTAGTATCTCTCCCAACGTCTTTGATCCAATCCTATTGTTGTCGGAAATAAATTTAATAAGGGTCAAAAATATACTAATTAACTGGTTTTCACATTTACTGCCAGTCAGCGTTCACGAAATGCTCCACCCGTCTTGCGAAACACTTTCACATCGTTAGTTATTCCAAGAAGAAGCACCGTACTCTGGTTTATAATATCTTTAAGACAGAAATTGGGTCGTGAACAATTAAGTACCGGCAGTCTGTTATCACACTATATGCTTGATACTTAGCTAAATTTCTGATGACAGTTGCCGGCCGCGGTGACCGAGGAGACTGAGGCGCTCCAGTCACGGTCTGCACGGCCACTACGGTCGGGGGATCGAATCCCCCCTCGGGCATGGATATTTGTGCTGTCCTAGTTCGTAAGTAGTTCATAAGTAGTTGGTAAGTTTAGGGACTGATGACCCCGTAGTTAAGTCCCATAGACTATACAAACATTACATTTATGATGACAGTTAAGAGACATCATATTAAAAGAATCACACCCAAGTAGAATTCACTCACTCATTTCTTAACTCTTGAAAATGTCGGAGGCTTATTACAATCCTTAAATAACTGGAGCTGCGATGGTGTGGCCGAGCGCTCTAAGGCGCCTTGCTGCGGAGTGCACGGTTGCTGGCCGTCGGAGGTTCGAGTCCTCCCTGGGGCATAGGTGTTTATATTGTCCTTAGCTTGGTTGAAATTTGTTTAAGAAAGTTGTAACTCTTAGGGACTAATGACCATAGCAGAATGGTCTAATAGCTTAGAAACATTTGAACAATTGAAGTAACTTATTGAATTTCTGTTGGTGAAAAATCAACCAAAAGGAAGTATTTTATGATGAAAAGGTATTCAGGTTCGTTCATTTGAACTGGAAACACAAAACGTGACTGTATTAAAAAGTAGCATAAACTAAACCATTACTGACGTGAAATTGCGAATTGGCTCGTTTTTTTTTTTTTTTTTTTTTTTTTTTTTTTTTTTTTTTTTTTTTTTTTTTTTTTTTTTTTTTTGAAATTATGCACCAATTACAGAAACAAAATGTCATTGGTATCTACACAATATCGGTCTCACCGATAAGTTTTCTACCTGATATGATACAATGCGGCGGAAAGCTGAAGCATGTCAGTCACTGCCATTCAAGCCGTAAAAGAAACATAAACAACAATGAAATATAAACACGTGTGTTTTGTATAGTGTAATTATTAAAATTCTTCCGTATTCAGAATGAAACTTTCACTCTGCAGCGGAATGTGCGCTGATATGAAACTTCCTGGCAGATTAAAATTGTGTGCCTTCGGGGGTTCGAATCCCCCTTCGGTCATGGATGTTTGTGCCGTCTTTAGTATAAGCTAGTTCATAGGTAGTTTGTAAGTTTAGGGACTGATGACCCTGCAGTTAAGTCCCTTAAGCTTACCAAACATTTCAACGTCTCTTTCGCGCCTTTGCCTACACTAGCGACACACGGTCGCGGCCGGGGCAGCGAACTACAGTGTACTCTGCCCGTGGGCAAAGAGTAACCGCGGGGCGCGGGCGCGCCTGCCGCAAGGAAATAATGGCCATGCCTGACATAGATGAATAGCATCTCTTCCTTCTCTTCGTTAGTGGAGAGGTGAGTCTAAATTAGTTTTGTGTTACGCAAAAATTATGTCTTTTTTATGTGGAAGGAACACTGTGTATGTTTCTGAGCAGGTGTTGAATTGAGGTGGTGGACCACAGAATAAAAAAATATAGGACCTTACTTCTGTTCATGAACTCTTAAGGAAAAAGTTGTACAGGAAAGTCTCAATGGCAACTAAACAGAATTTACTGGATATTGCGACTTCGTTTCTGGATGTAATGTTACGTGGGGTGATCAAGACAATCAAAAGAAAATGAACACCTTGTATATGGGCTTACTGTATGATAACGATGGAAACTAGCGGTGATGATGGAGAGAAGAGGCCTATCAATCCGAGGTAAGCGATGCTGCTCCAAAACGACCGCTCGAAAATAAAAATAAAAAATGTTCTAATGTTTATACAGCTTATGGGATTCAACTACGGGGTCATCAGTCCCTAAACTTACAAACTACTTACAAACTAGCTAATACTAAGGACGGCACAAACATCCATGCCCGAGGGGGGATTCGAACCCCCGACCGTAGTGGCCGTGCAGACCGTGACTGGAGCGCCTCAGTATCCTCGGCCACCGCGGCCGGCACTCGAAAATCGTTCTGACGGTGAAACACGTGTATCGGCATTCCTGCTGATAAAACGTACTGTAGCCAATAAAGATATCCATTGTTATTCATCAGCCGATGTGGTTACGTGATGGAACCTCACTTCTTAGGACTGAAGATTCGTGAGCAACAACAGTAGACATTCACTGAAAAGTGTATGCGAAGAGACGGATCTCTATCTTCGCTAGCGCGTTCATTATCTCACTACAGCTGTTTTATTTTGTGGGGTGGTCCAAACAGTCCTGTGTACTAGACGCCTGTCCATTCGTAAGAATATATTACTGAAGACTTGTCAGTGCTTACTACTCTGTTCGATCAACGCAGGGATTATTAGAACGGTTACGACGGAAGTTTGCCGCGCGGATATGGCCGCGGCCTTTGTGGCGCTACGTAGCGGATTGCGCGGCCGCTCCTGGGGAGGTTCGAGTCTTCCTTCGGGCATAGGCGTGTGTGTTGTCCTTAATATAAGTTAGTTCACGAAGTTTGTAAGTCTAGGGAAAGATCTACATCTACATAGATACTCTGCAAGTCACGTTGAAGTTCATGGCAGACGGTTCATCGAACACCTTTTATATTTCTCTTTAGTTCCATTCTACAATAGCTCGTTGGAAAAAGGAACACCTAAAGCTTTCTGCTTTCGATCTAAATTCTCTTATTTTATTATGATGACCATGTCTCCCACTGCAGTTGTGTGCTGACAATATACTTTCGCATTCGGAAGAGAAAGAGAAATTTCGCAACTAGATATCGGCGCAACGAATAACGCCTTCCTTTTAAAGATTTCCACCCCAACTCGTGTATCATTTCCGTGACACTCTCTCCCTGTACCGCGATAATACAAAACGAGTTCCCTTCTCTGAACTTTCTCTAAATCGTCCGTCAGTCCCACCTGGTGTGGATCCCACAGTGCGCAGCAGAACTAGAAAGTAGAACGTGAAGCGAACGTTTATATCGTCGCCGCTTACGAATATTGTTCTTTGTAGACGGTATTGACTAGAGTGACAAAAATTGTTCGTCTGTTAATTGAAACTCACCTTTTGCTTATAATGATACTAGCTGAAAACCCGGCGTTGCCCGGGTATATATTTATTTATTCGAGCCTTGAGTTAGTACTTTTCCTATCCATTCTCTGTCTTTCCATCTCCTTTTTTCTAAAATCATATTACATTTATCAGATAATATATAAGAAATAAGAAACCACACGTAAAAATGCATTCGTTACGAAGAATCCAATCACGAAATTCAACAATAATGGTTGTAATAGTATCACAGATCGATCACTTGATGTAATGCGCGAAACGTCAAATCGATTTTTTTTAAAGAGATGTATTAAAATAAATTTCGTTTTTACTGCTTTATTTATTTATCCTTATATTTCCTTATTCGTATGCTTATCCTTACAGAGAAAGAGCTGAAGCCACTGTAGCAAACGTAGACCAAAGATATGGTCTGTGGCATCACGTTTCGCTGTATGTAACCTCCTAGCTATAGAGTCGCAAACATCATTGCTGGCCTTCAGTCCAAATTTTTTTAATAATTTGACGACTATCAACCAACATATATTCCACCCCCTTATAGCTATCGCCATGGAACTGCTATGGTGTACAATGGGAGACTTCGGACAACAATTACACACAAACCATTCGTTTGCGTCCTGTAGTTTTCGCTGCAGAGCGAAATATTAACACACACACACACGTAGAATTTTATATACACCGATAACTTTCCATCCCAATATACTCCACCCTTTTATCATTATCAACCGTCAAGCAACAATGCAACCAATTAAACCATTTTCAAAGATTAAATGTAATTTTCTAACAGTAATTATTGTTCCGAATTTCGCGTTATAATCTTCAAATTCCTAAATATTTATCAGATCGCTATAAAACCGTGCCTAAAACCTTCCTCAGGTGTAAATTAGTAACTGTACAAATATTTAAGTCTCTGCGTCTTGTCGTTCGGATGTGATAAGCGTACACCGAACAGGCATTCACATTAATATATATATATATATATATATATAGATAAATAGCTATCCGACCACCATAAAACCGTGCCTAAAACCTTCCACGGGTAGACATTAGTAACTGTACAAATTTTTAGCTCTTTATGTCTTGTGGTTCAGACGTGATAAACGTACACCGAACAGACATTCACATTTATAGATATAGATTGTTTATGGGCAATGAATGTTTCTCCACTTGCAATTAAGTGGCCGCCGGGAACGGATGGATACGCTTCCGAACGATGGTGCCAAAGTTATCTCGCGCGCGTTGGTGGGGAGCGAAAGTTAAGCTCAACCCAGGCGGTCGACGTGTCGCAGAAACGGAATCACACAATACGTCCGCACCGTACCGCGTCACTCGATTAAATCGCAGCGAAATGGAAAGCGAGGCGTACGCCGACGCTGGGGAGCGCTCTTTGTGCTCGAACCTCGTGGTCCGCGTTCCACAAAACCGCAATCCAGAAACGTCCGCCCACTGCGGATGGCGAGCTCGCACTCATCGCTTTCGCTGCGACGAGTTTTGCCGATCGCACTAACAGTGGCGTCGGCAGATATGTGACGCTTGAGCTTGCTGTCTGCCGCTCGTCGTTCACGCGCGTTTTCTGCTGTAGCCAGGCCGCTACAGAAGCATAAGTGGAGTGTAGACAGTTTCTTTATCAGAACTGTTTTATCTTCTAACACCCAAACCTTCAGATGTCAGACACTCATATCGGTACCAAACGTTGTATATCGATAGAGTATTAACCCAAACTTCTATATAATTCGTGCTATGTGCTGCAGTCCAGGAGAACGTGCGTAAACGGGAAATAATATGTAACACCTGTCCCACGAAGCACACGAAAAGCGTCTCCGTAGACGTCTGCCGCGCTGAACGCCCGTGGGGTAAATGGTAAATATGAAGCATTGAATTAAAATTTGAGATGCGACCGGGAACCGAAGCTGGACCTCCATGCTTACTAGGCAGACGTCTTGCCGCTAGACCACCGCATCACTAGTGTTTAAGGCGCCTGGGAATAGTCTAAGCACGATTTCCTTCACGTCACAAACTTTAATTCGACTTGTGTGTTACATAGAACATTCCACTACTAGCGGTAAGACGTCTGCCTAGTAAGCATTGTGGTTCGGGTTCGATTCCAGGTCGCATCACAAATTTTAATTCAATGCTTCATATTTATCATTAACGTCTTTGACATATTCGAGACGAAAATCCGCCTCAGGGATTGTTTATTTGTATTTCCCGTGGGGTAGTTGATAGAGCAAGAGTTTGTCGTTACGAGGGTCCTAGGTTCTAGCACTGGTGGCGCGAATATTACTTTCTTTTTCTGTATGACGTTCCAAGTTGTTCTACGTTGACAAACGTACACCGAGTGTTACATGGGACAACATAATCTTGAAATGTAAAAGGACTGTTCGGATTTTATAGCACTGTGCTATCGACAGTTTGCTTCTGCTTCATTTTATTTGAAAGTAGCTAACCTGTAGATTATATTCGTAGAAGATAGAAACAATTGCACCATACGTGCGTAAGTATTAAAAGAGTAATAACAGTAATAATAATAATAATAAATGACTGCAGATAGGCTGCACCGCCGTTCAGCGGATGTGCGTGTTGTGGCTAGAGTGTCGTGTGTTTGCCCACAGCATGAAGTGGGGCTGACGTTGCGGTCCAGTCGGCACGCTACTGCTACTGCTGCAGTTGACAGTGCTGTTTTGCAGAATAAACCAGTTACATTCTCTTTAAACAATTTTCAACTTACTGCAGTTAAAAGAAAGAAAAAAAAAGCCCACGGTAGCGCAACGTGATAAGCTTCCACAGTTATGTTTTTCCTCTACTCCGTTACTTATTATTTTAATTTAGACATGTTCTCTTGGACGGCATCACATAGCACGAATTATATACAAGTTTCGGTTGATACTCTATCGATATACAACGTTTGGTACTGATCTGAGGGTCTGACATCTGAAGGTTTGGGTGTAAGTGTTCTGCCAGTGAATTGTTTACCTTGGTTCGCCTTCCCTACAATATTTTCTGTGTGTTCTTCTCAATGTAAGTTGTTCCGTAATTGTTATTCCTAGGTATTTAGTTGAACTGAAGGACTGTAGATTTGATTGAGTTTAACGAATTTCTTTTAGTGGCCATTTTGATGACCTCACACTTACCATTACTAAGAATCAATTGCCTATTTTTGCACCATGCAGATATCTTATCTAAATAATTTTACAGTTGTTTTTGAACTTCTGGTGACTGTACTAACAGATAAATGGCAACATCATCCGCGAACAGTCTGAGATAGTTACTCAGATTGTCTCATAAATCGTTTATGAAAATAAGGAACAGTCGGGGCAGTATAACCATTTGGTTATTTGGTATAACACTTCCCTGGGAAACGCCACATATCACTTCTTTCTACTCGATGTCTTACCGTCAATTACAAAGTACTGTTTACTTTCTGACAGAAAATCACGAATCCAATCGCTTAACTGTGGCGATATTCCACAAGATCCCACTTTGATTAGAAGAGGATTGTGTGGTACAGTGTCAAAAGCATTCTGAAAATCTAGAAATACGGATTCTATTTGACAACCATTCTCAATAGCACTCATCACTTCATGTGAGTAAAGAGTTTTTCACAAGAACGATACTTTCTGAACCCGTGTTGACTGTGGGTCAACAGATCGTTCTTTTCGAGGTAGTTCATAAAATTTGAGGAAAGGATCTGTTCTAAAATCCTGCTGCAAACTGACGTCAGTGATATGGGCCTGTAATTTTCCGAATCCCTCCTATTGGCTTTCTTGAATATTTGAGTGACTTGTGCAACTTTCCAGTCTTTGGGTACGGAACGTTCACTGAGCGAGTAGTTGTGTATGATAGCTAGGTATGGGGCTATTGCTTTACCATACTCTGCAACAAATGTAATTGGTATACAATCGTGACCGGGAGACTTACTTTTGTTATGTGATTCAAGTTGCTGTAATACTCCAGGGATATCTACTTCTAAATTACAAATGCTTCCAGCTGTTCTTGATACGACTTTAGCTCTCTGGTTCCTTTGAATTAAAAACGTTTCAACATTCGACATAGCTTTGCGCGACGTCGTCATGTCTGCATTGACGGCGGAGGACGGCAGTTTGAAGAATGATTGTAAATGTCGTAGCTTCTGGAACATGTGCAGATATATGGAACTGAATATTACTGTACCCTACTCTTGTGATTTTCGACCTCCATGACATCACGTTGCGCGCGTCGATAGTGGCCCATCAGAAGTCGGCTGCAGTTCAGTACTCCTTGATCAGGGTTCGCAATTGGAACTTACAAGAGCACCACAGGGATATAGGACTTTTGTAAATTTCTATACTTGTGGTACCTGAAGATCAGAGTTCAAATAGCAATCAGGCAAAGATATTCGATGCAACTTTCAAAAGTTCTCCAGATAATCGACGTCCCTAAACGTTTGTACGAGGCGCGTCCTGAAAGTAAGTTCCGTTTCAATTTAACTCCGCTGCAGCGCTGCGACTGCAGTTCCGCACATGCGCTGTAGACGATGTGTATCAAGGAGAAGAACGTGCGCCATGCGAGGAAAGTGAAACCAAGTGAAATTTATCGGCAAATTTGCGATGTTTACGGACCAAATGCCATGAGTGATTTGATGGAGAGAAGATGGGTCCGACAGTTCAATGGCGGGCTTAGTGTGATGTGCACGATGAAGAACGAAGTGGGCGTCCACCTTTGGTTACAGACGAACTGGTTCACGCGATTCGTGACAAGGTCCAGGACATCTCAAGTCTTTCCTTGGCGGTCATCACTTCACCAATGACGACAAGCTGAAAGAAACTGTTTCCAACTGTTTGAAGACACAGGCGGCAGATTTATATGAAGGTATACAAAACCTGGTGCCACGCTATGACAAATGCCAGCAAAATTTCGGCAGTTATGGGAGTTGTAGAATTTTGTGCAATAAAAATTTCTTCTGTATCTGTGTACAATTTCATTTTATTACCAAACGGAACTTACTTTCTGGACGCGCCTCGTAATATCGTCACGTAATCAACCAGAACAGGACTTCAGTTGATTATTATCTGATTAGCAGGAGCATGGAAAATAGCGAGGGTAGCAAGAAGGGACTGTAGTCTGGCGATGAAAGTCTGACGCGAAAGGTGATTACAGAACGCTGCGTAAGCGGTGCATCGCAGCTGTGTCGCAAGCAGTGTAATAATTTTACTTGTTTTGTCACTGATAAATGACATCCGCCCTGAAGCCGTGTAAGCGCAGGGCACAGGCAGTGAAAGTGGGTGTTGCACGACAGCTAGATCACCCGCACGCCTGAGTCACTGCGGATCATACGGGTAGCTGAGAAAGCCGCAGTCGACACCTCTTGCCGCCTATGCCTGGTCCCCTACACTTAAATGCAGAGGAGACCTTGGTCAAAGAGCCAAAGTTTAAAGCCATTATCAGTTTTGGTATCAACTGAGAGTCGTGGCAGTGAGGAATCCATTATCAGTACTGGTATCCATTGGAATAACACTGCGCGTCGTGGCAGAGTGCCAACTTATTATTGCTCCTTACATAGTGAAAAGGCTAGATAACACTTTTTCCGGTGTATTATTTGATGTTTAAGTTGTTGTGCGGTAGATGGAAAGAGACGATAGCAGAATATAAAACCAAAGATCGGACTCCTCAGTTACCAGCGCGGTCTGTATTTATCCCATTTCCCGAAAGGAGAAACACAGGGAGTCCCATTTATGTGATGACCGCACCAGATGCCGGAAGGAGAGCGCTCCTTTGCCCGGCGATTCAGATGCTGTGGCGCCCATCTAATGCCGCACTGACCGGTCGAATGGGTCCTGTGTCTCCCTGCTAATGCCCTTACGGGCAAGTTGGCAACGTTGAGTGCCCTGCTTGCACTGCGCGCCTTTTCAGGTTGGGTTGGGTTGTTTGGTTGGGATAGTGGGACTAAACAACTGAGGTTATCAGTCCCCCGGTGGGGAGGGGAAGGAGTAAGGATAGGAAAGGAGGGGAGGGGGAAAGGAAATGCAGTGCAGGAAGTAAAGAAAGAAGGAAGACCGCATTAGCTCGGGGCTCCGTTCTCGCCACGCACGTTCTCACGAAAGAACAGTCAGGGGGGCTTTTCACCCGATGAAGCAACAGTGAGTGTGACAGTCAGGTCTGCGAACACAACGATGGCAAGACCTAATTATTCAGTGCCACGAGTGTTTATTTACGATTCGTAAGTCCGTACAGGGTCGGCTCGTATTGTTCGTAGACTGAACAGAGGTTTCCAGGTGTTAGACTTCGGAGTTATGACGCAATTTACAAATTAGTAAATAAATTATGTGAAACGGAAAGTGTTTGCGACAGGAAGCGTAAACGACGATGTACAGTGCCCTCAGAACCTAAGCTCGATGATATTGCTCAAAATGTTTGTTAATCTATCGAACCAAACTGCGTGGTCATCGGTCCGTAGCTTACAAACTACTTAAATCTAGGTAAACTAACCTAAAGACAACACACACAGCCATACCCCAGGGAGAACTCGTACCTCCACGGCGAACAACTGCGCGCTCCGCAGCGAGGCGCTTTAGACCGCTCGGCTACTCCACCGCGGCGATGATATTGCTTACCGCCTCCTAAATTCCCCTAAAAAGTTTCTTAGACGCCTGTCACAGCAAACACGAATTTCTCGTTGCTCTGTACGAAGAGCTACTTATTTACTTGGCCTAAGGCCGTATGAAGTAACAGTAGTACAAGAACTTACAGCTGGTGATGCCACGCACAGGTTAGATTTTGCGAATGGGTTTGAAACAAGAGCACGACGGTGAAATGGATCATTACCTCATTCAGTTTTCAGACGAGGCCTGGTTCCATTTACACGGGAATGTTAATTCTCAAAACTCTCGACACTGGAGTGCCAAAAAACCATTTCAGCTTCATGAGGAAGCCCTTTATGGCCAGAAAATAGGAGTGTGGTTTGCAGTTAGTGGTGAAAGAATAATAGGCCAACTATTTTTTATTAACACGATTAACAGCAAAAAATATGTGCAAAATATTTTGCAACCGCTTCTTGATGAACTTAGTGAAAGAGAACTAAGCTTCGTGGTTTTTTAACAAGATTCAGTAAGCGTCAAGAGCCTATATTTCTTTGCACGCAATTCGTCATGTGTTCAATGACCCAATCATCAGCAACAATGCCTGTCCCACTCAAAGTCCCGATATAACCCCATGTGATCAACACAAAAGCTATGCACTTACAAAACATATGCACGAAATGGTAACGTGTTCTTACGGTTTGGAAAGGTAGTACGAACATCAATTTATGGTAGCTATTGTGTCAATACGCTCTCAGCCTTTACAATCAATGTGCTGTTCATACGTTTGTCCTTTAAGACGAATACTACAGCTAGTGTGAATTAAGGATCTACGTTTACATCTACATCTCTGTTGCAGCCATGTATGTGATGTGGGGCCGGCCGCGGTGGCCGAGGGGACTGAGGCGCTCCAGTCACGGTCTGCACGGCCACTACGGTCGGGGGTTCGAATCCCCCCTCGGGCATGGATATTTGTGCCGTCCTTAGTCTTAGTTAGTTCATAAGTAGTTTGTAAGTTTAGGGACTGATGACCCCGTAGTTAAGTCCCATAAACTATACAAACATTTGAACATTTTTGTGATGTGGGGAGAGTGACTGTTTAACGGCATCTGATCACATTGTGATTAATCAAATCTTGTCCGCACGATCCTCACCAGAGCAATACACAAGGGGCTGTAGAAATTACCCATAAGTATTCAGCGGGTACTGGTGAACTACCAGATGAAAATGTACGCAGCTTCAGGTCATTTCGATATTATTATTCGCAAATATCTGAACATTTTTGCTAGCAATGGATACAATAAACGTAAAATATGGCATTGAGTTATAATTTCCTTATTTATACGTTTATTAAAACTACTCCTAATCTGCAGAAACCTGAACGCAGTTATCATAACTCTTGTAGCACTACTCTGGGGCAGGCTGGAATATTCGTACCTGTGTGGAATCAATCGAACACCATGTGCAGGCAACTGCAATTCTCAACCAGAAATTGTGGTGTTTGCAGCTGTAAAGCTGTTGTGACTTGTAGTGTGATGACAAACTGGAGAGAGACGCTTTTTGGTACTATCACAGATGGGCCTATAATTAACTATTAAACGCCAGAGTTCGATATTTATCTCTTTTATCACGACCTTGCGGTTCTTCAGTGAGGTAATAAAGTCAATTTAAGCATTATTTAGAGCATTAATTACTTAAAATTGCCTGACAACGCTTCACAATGACAATTTTCCGCCGGCCGCGGTGGCCGAGGTGACTGAGGCGCTCCAGTCACGGTCAGCACGGCCACTACGGTCGGGGGTTCGAATCCCCCCTCGGGCATGGATATTTGTGCCGTCCTAGTTTGTAAGTAGTTCATAAGTAGTTTGTAAGTTTAGGGACTGATGACCCCGTAGTTAAGTCCCATAAGCTTAACAAACATTTGAACATTTTGACAATTTTCCCACAACGCTTTGAAGCCAAGGACCATTATATAGTCCTCTGCGTATTGCTCGCATACTAGAAAGAATAGACATACATTATATATTTGTGAAGGGTATTTTATATCCGTCTGTGCAACTAAAACGGGATGCGACTCTTCTCCACCAAACACGTTTCGTTTTATTGATAGTAAAACATCTTCAGTGATTTACAATTCTTTTTTATGTAGAACAGTTCGTTAGCAAAATACCTAAAGTGATGTTTTGTTACTTACGGAAATTTTGTCTTGGCTTTTCGTTTCACATCATGGAGCACTGATTTGTTTCAAGCTACACCACCGATACTTCTATCTGCATTAATATTTTCCGCACTAACTTCCACTTCACTAATGCACTATCCATAACTATGTTTTCCACAGGTCGGAGTGGCATTACCAGACGTATTTGTTTGTTTTGAATATGACTGAGTCTGCGCAGTGTCTTATTGTGGATTTGCCAGCATCGCAATTGTATTTATTTTTATTTTCTGATACTTTTTTTAAAATTAGGTTATAGTGTATTTACTTTTGATGTAACCGGAATTGAGTGATGTCTAAATTACAAACATGTGCGTTGAGTGTGTTTTGGGAGAGAAATGGCGGGCAAAAATGACTAAGTAATGGTTGAAAGTTGTAAGCAGTGGAATATAGAGTGAGATGGAAGAAAGGGCAGGTGGTGAGTGGTGATTGTTGCAAGGGGAGAGGGGATAGTTATATATCATTATAGATAACTGAAGATGTTTCACTCATAATACGAAACGCGCATCTTATTGCAGTTGCATAGACGGACGTAAAATACTCTTCACAGTTACAAAAGGAACTACAGACATTATGGCTACACAAATGATGAATGTGCCAATGAAGGTACACCATTCATTTGATTGCATACGCGTTGACAGACTATAAATTTCTGTGCGGACTCTCAGAGTCCCTTATCCCACTCCCCTGAGGGGATCCAAACGGGCTGCAGAATAGACGGAGGACACTGCAATACTGATGTGCAGTAGGCTGAGTATTTGGGTAGCAAGAGAAACTCGTCCTGGTGGACAAGTTGATTAACGGAACCATTAGCGGGAAGTGGACCATCCGGTTTCGAATCCCGACTTGGCACAGAGAAACAAAAATGTTCAAATGTTTGTAGTGCTTATGGCACTACGGAGTCATCAGTCCCTCAACTTACAATCTACTTATGAACTAAGTTATACTAAAGACGTCACAAACATCCATACCCGAGGGGGGATTCGAACCCCCGACCGCAGCGACTGTGCAGTCCGTAACTGGCACGCTGCAGACCGCATCGCCACCGCGGTCGGCGGAGAAAAACAGACTGAAAAGTTATATTTTATTAAAAGAAATGAAAAGCGAAAGTTTGGTGCAAACAGAATAGCAACCAATAAGCAGAGGAGAGCAGCGACAGTTCCCTTTCCCCATCTTGCCTACCTCCATGTTGTACACTCCTGCGACGTGGACCTTTTCTGGCAATAATAATAATAAACAAAGCAGTGGGTAGTGCGCAATACACGCAAAGCGGAGTAGGCAAAGCACGCGTTAACGGGTGGAGCGCAATTGTTTGCTGAAGATGGCAGTGTCGTAAAGCAGCACATCAGGCCTGACCTTTAGCGGTGTCGTACGTAAGCGCTACTAAAACAGTCTGCCCTGAAACAGCCACGTTAATGTGTCCGCATAACAGCGCACGTTGCTTGTCGCACGGTGTAAATCAGAGGCACTTCTCGATCCAATGGATTCCACGTTTCTCAAAAATCAACGACCTTAGAACAAAAAGAAAACCTGCAACAGTTTTAATTTACTCATACGTCAGATGAACCAATATTGATCACGTGATTTTCCTAGTACCTACTGTTCAAGGATGAAATCTCTGTGTGACCTGGCTGCGACGTCATAAAGACAACTGACAAGGAAAGTACTTGGGCTCCAACAAAATCTTACGAGAGATAATGTAAATATCCCTTATTGCACTAGTGATACGCCCGCATCTGTAAAACTCTGCAGTCGTCTGTTAGAGGCCTCTGCGTGTGCCATGCCGCATTGCACTTTGACCTGTCGGTTCGCCAGTAGGGACGGTGCAGTGTGGCTCCGAAGTCGCGTTTTGTGACGTTATTTGTGTGGTGAAGCGTTAGATGGGGCGGTGATTGGCAATAAATCCTACTAATGTATTGCGATTGGTTGATATGAAGTTACGAAGAACCCTTCTTCGTGAAGATGGTATTAGTGTAGAAGATGTATCATTCGCATGCTTTCTCGTATCTGTTATGGTACAGAAACATGAGCATAAGTTAGATACTGTTGTAACACTAACACACAATGATGATAGTAGGGATGATAATGACGAACAACTCATTGCATGCGGTAGTGCTACGGTAAGTAGGGGAGGAGGCGATGGAAGCAGTGGCAGTGAATACCAACAGTCTTCCGAGAAGAAGGTTAAAGTTGCAACTATCATGACGGCTTTTGATGACAATACGCTAGAGAAAATGTACGATGATTATTACATAAGTCATAGTAAAGATATCTGCATTACGTATGACGTCTACAATTACATCTACAGTGCTATCTAGAGCATGATTATAAAGTTTTGCATAAAATCGACACCCACCAGCACACTGAGGTGTACATATATGTTTGTTCGAACCCAAGTACTTTCCTTGTGAGTGTGTGACAACGTTATCTGGCTGGTCGTTCATAAATACCAGGAACTCTAGTACTTTGCTGGCAACTCCATGGTTTATCACCGTTTCAAACGATAAGGTATTGTGCACTATCCGGTAAAAAGCGAAAGCTATTACAAATGTTATGAGGCGTTGTTAGGAAGATAACGTGGAGATTGTACGACTTACCTTACAACAGCCCACAGCTATAACTTACACAGTACATGGTACGCTTTCATGGGACACTTCGTATCTATTTTTCATACGCAATCTTTTTTCCAGTATGCTGTCCTTTTGCTATGCCGAGTAATTGTTTTATCAGCTTATGATTTTCAAGATTCTGTCCATTAAACGATATAGACATGTTATTTTGTTCGAAAGCTTATTTGTTGTTTCATTATTTTAAGTTCTCCTGGTGTAGATGAGAGACTTTTGTTATTATAACGGACTGTCAAATGAGAACGAGGCAGATAGTTGCGCACGCTGTACTTTATTGCGTATTTTTGTACGTAGAGTCTTCATCTATAGGTTTTGATGAACGATATTGTATCAAACTATGTGACAAAAATGGTCGTATCTTTTTTCGCATTTTTGTTCCACATGCAAGAGACGGTAGACCTTAGTGTGTAAACAATTTTCAACTTGATAATTTTAGTCGTTTCTCAGGAAAAGAGGCCTTAACAGACGGACAAATATAAAGAAAGGAAAGGCAGGCAGATGGAAAATTACGCTATCCTGTAAGGGTTTAGTTTTTCCGTTTGAAGCATGGAAACTTTAAGTAAACTCAATATTATTTCAAAAGTAGTCGCAATAACTAGCTGGTAATACATTTTTACCACAGGAAGACAAGACCACAAGTGCCTTCATAGAAATATGTATGCTGTGACCTATAGAATCGTGATTGTGATTGTACCCAGTGGTGCAATCCTGCAAAGCAAATCGACGGCCGCTCTAAAAATATGGAAATCGTATCAGAAGAAATTAGAGGTCTACGTAGTATGCGTATGTTCTCTGCCGCGTAACCGAAACGCCATCGTTCACACGTTTACAAAGCAGGTTTTCCTCCGCTGCAGACGTTTACATTACCTCCATACCATTCCGGTCTTTCCCGATGCGACTTTCATATGTTTGGAACATAGATGAGTGACATTCGCTGTCGACCACTGGCCTCGGAAGAGAAGGTGCACGCCAGAGTACAATCATGTTTCCGTACGCAACCGCAAACTATTTTGGCGTCATCTGTCGGAGAAGAGTGTAGGCCTAAACTTTGTTGTGTATTCTATGGTATTCATTCAGGCATTTGCCTAAAGGAACGTCGAAAACTACATAAAAATCACACGCAATCTCATATACCAAACGTTAATTTATCCGGCGAACGGATTCGATGCTGGTCTGTCTCACCTCAGGTATCTATCAAACTACTGTACGAGGAGGGCATGTACAGCTGGTGCGCTACAGTCCGCGTCACGCAGGGAGACGCCCCAGGTTTCATCCGTTCTCCGCATCTTCATCTTCCTCTATTAGCGCACTGGCAGCCAATAACATTCAATCCTTAGGCGCGTGGCTGGCTGCGAGTTACGCAATGTTTCTCCCTCAGGCTCAACTATTGGTGCTCGGCCGTAGCTCCTCCCCTTCACGCATCCCCTATCGCTCCGCCTCTATGCGCGGAAGCGCCTTCTTACATGACACCAACTATAGTAGCGCCTATGCTGCGTAGTACACTCATATTAAGAGATAGGAACTTCATATTCACAGGGCATGTTCATTAGTATGTTCCGAAGAAATGTTTAGTATTTCAGTCATCTTGGTTCAGCATGTGACCTGTTGCGTAATAGGCACGGGGTTCAGCACGAGTCTAAGTTATATCTTCCATTCGTGATGGCGTAGACGCGTATAAGGGACGTATTGCGTCTTGTGGTATAGCCATCCATAAAGAATTCACCGTGTTCCAGAGTTCATCTGCGGAGGTTTTCATAGGGCCATAGCGCTGCACCCATCCTATCACTCTGTTGTTGTGGTCTTCAGTCCTCAGACTGCTCCGATGCAGTTCTCCACGGCACCCCGTCCTATGCAAGCCTTTTCATTAGTCTTGTGTAGTTCTCGAACGAACTAGTTCGGAAGAGCGCTCCCACAGGCGAACTACACGAACTAGTTCGCAGATCCCTCGCCTCTTAGTTCGTCCGCTCCTTTTCCGAAGACTGACGGGGAACAGCGAGAGGACACGAGAGCGCGCAGAATCGCGTGATTCCCTTCTGCCAGTTACCTTCATTTCGAGCTGAGATTCAGCTCAGCTGTAGTTTCATAATTCACTCTCACAAGAAATCTGTTTTAAAAATAAAGTACTACGAGTACTCTGTATGCAAAGTAGTTGAATACCTTTGTCTCACCCATTCGTGTAAATAATTGGTATATTTGCCTAAGTATTTTTTGTCAAATTGCCCAAAACTACGGGTAATAGCACACGCTTTGGCAACACTGATTCATTATATAAAAAAGCTGTCATAAAAAAGAGCTCTTTTAACAGCGGTATCAAAAGCCGAAAAGATCGGACGAACTAGAAGGAGGGGACGAACTAGGAGCAGCTGACGAACTAGGAGCAGGGGACGAACTAGGAGCAGCGGACGATTATGCCAAACGTATCTCGCTTCATAGTTCGTTGGATTCTTTTCCGAAGACCGACGGTCAACAGCGAGGGGGTGCGCAGCAGAATTAAAAATCACGTGTTTACCTTCTGCTGATGAGTCGTTTCTAGGTGAGCGTCTGCCTGCCAGATTACATAGTTAAGTGCTACAAAATTTCTGTTTTGTTGTGTTCTGCACTCTGCAATATCTGACTAATACATTCCATAATGCCAAGATATAGAGATAACTCTAAACTTAAATGCGAGAAATTATCCACAAACTGTTTCTTTTGGTGCGTGATTTCGTTAGCGGCTCAAGCAGCAAGCGCATGAAGCAGCTAGGTGGGGGAGCTTCCCCCTCCACCTGCACGCGCAGACCGCGTCGCTCAGCCGTCACTGGGAGCGGACGAACTAAAAGAGCGAACTAGTTCGCGGTAGAGCCGCGAACTAAAGTGAGTGCGTCCGATCGCGAACTATTATGCGCAAGTCTACTTTTCATTTCCGAATAAGAACGGCAGCCCACAATCTTTCGGGCCTGAATACTGTATTCGTCTCTCGGTCTCCCTCTACGATTTCTACCCCACACAGTTCCTTCTAATGCTAAACTGAAGGTCCCTTGATGTCTTAGAAAGTGTTCCCCCAACCTATGCCTTCTCTTAGGTAAGATATGCCAGAAATTCCTTCTCTCCCCAATTCTATTTAATACCTCGTTATTAGTTATCGGATCTACCCATCTAATCTTCATCACTCATCAGTAGCACCAAACATCAAATGTTTGTAAAGTTATTGGACCAAACTGCTATGGTCAACAGTCCCTAGAATTACAAACTACTTAAACTAACTTACACAGCTGCGGTGGAGTAGCCGAGCGGTCTAAGGCGCCTCGCTGCGGAGCGCGCGGTTGCTCGCCGTCGGAGTTTCGAGTCCTCCCTGGGGCATCGGTGTGTGTGTGTGTGTGTTGTCCTTAGGTTAGTTTACCTTAGTTTAAGTAGTTTGTAAGCTACGGACTGATGACCACACAGTTTGGTCCGATAGATTTACAAACATTTGAACATTTTTTAACTTACACTAAAGACAACTCAAACACACACACACACACACACACACACACACACACACACACACACATATGCCCGAGGGAGGACTCGAACCTCCGGCGGCGAGCAACCGCCGTCTTCGCAGCAAGGCGTCTTAGAGCGCTCGGCCACCCCACTGTGGCACCACACATCAAAAGCTTCTGCTTTTTTGATATATGAACTCCTTATCGTCCACACTTCACTCCCATATAATGAAACACACTTGACAAATGCTTTCAAAATGCGTATCCTAACGTTTAAATTAATACTGGATATCAACAAATTTCTCTTCTTCAGAAATGCTTTTCTTCCCATAGAAATTCGTATCATTTTTACTTAGACCATCAGTATGTGTTTTGCTACTCAAATAACAAAACTCTTCTTCGACTTTTATTGTCTCATTACATAAGCTAATTCCTTCAGAATAGCTTGATTTGCTTATACTACATTCCATTACACATGTTTTACTCATGTTATAGTTCATCTTATACTTCCCTTTCAAGACAATTGCTCCTCCAGGACCTTTTCTGTATCTGAAATAGTAATTCTGTCATCTGCAAACCGAAAAGTTTTTATTTCTTCTCTATGAACTTTAATCGCTTCTCTAAATCTGTCCTTTCCTTCCATTATAGACTGCTCAGTGTACAGATTGGAGAACATTGGGGAAAGGCTACAAACCTTTCTTTCTCCCTTACCAAGCACTGCGTCCCTTTCATGCCCTTCGACTCTAATAACTGTTTCCTGGTTTTTGTACAAGTTGAGTATAACTTTCCGCTTCCTACATTTTACCCCTGCTACCTTTAGAATTCGAAGAGCGTATTCCAGTCAACATTGTCAGAAGCTTTATCTAGCTCTACAAAAGCTAAAAACATAGGGCTGCATTTCCTGAACCTATCTCTGAAGATTAAGACATTGTGCGAATATTGCGTCGCGTGTTCCTACGTACTTTCTATTGGCAACGAGGCCGGTGATTTGGCTTGCCAGGGCAAAAGGCTGACGTCCTGTGACACACAGAAGGAACGTATTTCTGCACCAACAACTGGTTATGCGTTGTCTTGCTGAAAACTGGACTGTGGGAAGTTGTGCAGAAAGGGTACAGCTTCGGGTGGCAGGATGTCACGTAGAGCAAAGAGGTTACAGTACTCTGGACCCACACTGACTGTGATTTTAGGTTGCACCCAATATAACCGTACAGTAAAGCCATGGGGTGACGCTGTGTGTCTTGTGCCAATGCGTACTGTGATGCCGCTACCCTGGGCCGTGGAGAACCATAATGAGGCCATCATTTTCAAACAAACAGAAGCAAGATTCGCCCGAAAACGCTATCTGATGACGTTTCTGTTCTCAATGACGACGTTCCATACACCATTCCCATCTAGCGTGTTTCTTCACATTAGTCTAGAGTGGGCAGCGATGTGGACGACCTGCGCGTCAACCATGTCGTAATCGACACGACGGACTGTCAAACCTATGGTATCGGGGTGTTCCATTGTTTCAGTGGTGCGCCACAGCCGAGGAGGACACAGGTGTGTCCTGCAATCCTGTTGGGATGAGGTGTCGATAATCTTGGGGGGTGACAGAGATGCCCATGCCCCCTTGGCCAATGAATAATCCCTCCCCCCAAACTGTAATCAACCCCCCTCCCCCCCCCCCCCCAAAACCACATACATCCGAGATATTAGGTCCTGGATTCGGAAGATAAATTTCTTTTACATGTAAACATTGGTTTATTGTTTTTTATTTCACTTCTGGAGGTGGCGTGTGTGGTGCGACCAGAGCCATCTCTTTCGTGATCCACAAGACTTCTCTGAAACATTCTGCATACACCGACTGCACTGCCGAAACACTTCGTCCCACATGAGTAGCAGTTTCACGGATGGTTGCATCACATTCTCTCATGCGAATGGTGCTTTCTCTTTCTACATTTTCATCTACGAGGGTCACTCCAAAAGAAATGCATACTGTTGTTGTTGTGGTCTTCAGTCTGGAGACTGGTTTGATGCAGCTCTCCACAATACCCTATCCTGAGCAAGTCTCTTCAACTCCACATAAGAACGGCAACCTACATCTGTCTGAATCTGCTTACTGTATCCATCTCTTGGTCTTCCTCTGCCCCTTTATCCCACACACTTCCCTCCAACGCTAAATTCACAATTCCTTGAAGTCTAAGAATCTGTCCTACCAATCGATCCCTTCTTTTAGTCAAGGTATGCCAGAAATTCCTTTCCTCCCCAATTCTGTTCAGTACCTCCTCATTAGTTACGCTATCCACCCACCTAATCTTCAGCATTCTTCTGTAGCACCACTTTTAAAAAGCCTCTATCCTTTTCCTGTCCGCACTGTTTATCGTCCATGTTTCACTCCCATACAAGGCAACACTCCACTCAAATGCCTTCAGAAAGGACTTCCTTGGGCTTCTTAAATCAATATTCGATGTTAACAAATATATCTTTTCTACCCATTGATATTCTGCATCTTATATCCTTTGTACTGCAACCATCATTTGTTATTTTACTGCCCGAGTAACAAAACTCATCTACCTCCTTTATTGTTTCGTTACCTAATCTAATTCCTTCAGCATCACCTGATTTTCTTAGACTGCACTCCACTACTTTTTAAAACAATATATATTTTTCATTCTGCATGTTTGAAAGTTTTACATTGTGTAGATACATCCTTCCCGCTTGTTTTCAAACTTAGTTCAACCTGTTCCCATGAGTGGCGCCGTCACAGCATGTCTTCAAGATCGCTGCTACACTTGAAGTTCGTCAGAACCAATGTGCTGTCATTGAATTCCTGTGCTGTGAAAACGAGACAGTGGGAAACATCCACAAGAGGTTGAAAAAGGTGTATGGAGATGCTGCTGTCAATCGCAGTACAGTTCGTCGGTGGGCAAGCAGGTTATGTGATGAAACCGGGCACGGCAATATTGAGGATCATCCTCGCAGCGGCAGGCCTCGTACTGCACACACGCCAGACAATGTGCAGAGTGTTAAGGCAGTTGAGAGGAATGGAGATTATGTGGAGAAATCAAAATATTGTTCCCAAAGGATGTATCTATACGCTGTACAACTGTCAATCATATAGAATAAAAACTGTATTAAAAATAGTGTGCATTTCTTTTGGAGTGACCCTCGTACATATACATACTCGGCAATCCTCCCAAAGGTGCGTGGCGGAGTGTAGTCAGTACCACTACTAGTTACTTGCCTCCCTTTTCCGCGCCCATATAGAACGAGAGAAAAACGAATGCTTGTATTGTAATATTTCTGGCTTCAAGGCATGATATTCAGATTTGAGAATCGCTTCAGTGCAGCAGGTTGGAACCAGCAAGCGACAGATGGTACAGGTAGTGTGAGAAGCGTAACAGATGCTACCAGTAGGTTCGGTTCCCGTGAGAAGGAATGTAGAAAAGATCCCTGAGTTTTACGCTGATAGTCTGATGTATAAGGCGGTCGCCCGCCAAAACGCGATCGTATTTTTATCAATATTTAATGAACTAATTATTGAACACAGGTAAAATTCTGAGTAGGGAACCCCTCAATGTTAAGCTATATCATAATAAAATAAAATCAATTGTAAATGAAAACAAAATACTATCAAAACGGCAGACGACGCGTTTTGGCACCAGCCAGAGCGAGAGAAGCCGACGTGGGTCGCGCTGCCCAAGTTCAGTTCAGATCTGGTGTTTAGACGGTGAACACGTAGCAGTTTGGGTTCGGAAATATTGTACGGTCACAGCAGATTAATGTTTAATTTCATGGTTATGAACTTTAATGCAGAGACAAGGAACAATATAGTTAATTATGTGCAGTTTTCTAATTTTCTGTGGTTGTAACTAATAAATTAGCTTGAAAACCATAATTTTTAGTTCATCACTTAACAGCAAAACAGTTCCTCGATATACACCATAATTTCAGCCTCAATAGCAAGAACCTACTACCTGCGTGCTGTTTTCTGCGCTGGGACAATTACGGAAGAAGACGACGGGTTGGTGAAATAACTTTTAGAACTGATGTGTGCAACTCAGAGCGGCAGCAGCAAGTAGGCGCCTCACGTGTTCCGTAGTCTTGTTACAACCGAGAACATGTTCACGGTGTCCGTAGTAATATGGAGGAGGTTCAATTATAAGAAAATCAAGAAGAGAATAGGTAGGGATGTCCACATACGGTGAAAGTAGGGAGAGAACCAGCAGCTAGCTCTCGCAATACTAATATTAAGTTAAACCCACCCCTACCTGAATCATCTTTTATTTTTCTAATACCCGCCATAGTATACATCCGTACGAGTCCTAATCTCTCTGTTCTTATCTTTGTGGTATTTACGCGAAATATAGGTTGCCGACAGTAGAATGGTTCCGCAGTCCGCTTCAAATTACGACTCTCTAAATTTCTTCAACAGTGTTTCTCCGAAAGAACGTCGCCTTCCCTCCATCGACTACCATTTGAGTTCCCGAAGCATTTCAGTAACACTCGCGCACTGAGCGAACCTACCAGTTACAAACATAGCCGCTTGCCTTTGAACTACCTCTATGTCCTCCTTTAAACCGATCTGGTGGGGATCCCAAACACTTCAGCAATACTCAAGACGGGGTCTTACAAACGTTTTTTATGCGGTCTCCTTTACAGACGAATCACACCTTTCCAAAATTCTCCCAAAAAACCGAAGTCGACCATTTGCCTTCCCCACTGTCCTTGCTAGTTCCATTTCATATCGCTGTGCAGCGTTACGCCTAGGTACTTAATTGACGCGACTCTACCAAGCAGCACACTACTAATGCAGTAATCGAACTCACTGATTTGACGGTATCGTTCGCGCACACGTCTGCGAGACAATCTGTACGTCTGCTTAAGTCACGTTAATACATTACGTTCGGTTGATAATGACAATCAGAGCTACAGGCACAATTTATCGGTATGTCGTGTTGTACCGCAATATCGATGTTGACCTTGAAGCCACGGACCTAGATGTTTCAAATTGCTAACCACTTCTGCATAGCATACTGATGTATATGTCCTGTCAGTATCAACTTCCTATCTTTAGTTGTCAAGGTGTCCTATTTTTCCTGAGGATTAGTGTGCATGTCATTTCCGGGGTGATGTATTGACCGTCGATAGTAACAAATTAGTGAAGGCGTTTTCCGACAGCGTGCAAGTGCGTCGAGAAAGCGCTTTAGATTACGTTTGACCAACTAACCGGTTTCCACAAGTCTGATGCGTTGCACAAAGTTTTCGTGTGACGAAATTGCTGCAAGTTACATAATGTTGGTGAGAAAATTAGGTACGATGTACTGTAATAAATTTCAGTGCCGAGGAAGATGACCTGTCAATTGACACAGTGTCAAATGAAGTTAATGACTCTTATTCGGCGCTTCGCCTGCGTCTGTAGCAAATAATCTTTTTCATCATCGTCCATTATATGTTTAGCTAGCAGCAGACACAGGAGTTTCTTTCTTTCTAAACGATCAGCTACATCTACATCTACATAGACATAGATACTCTGCAAATCACATTTAAGTGCCTGGCAGAGGATACATTTACCACTTTCATAACCTTTCTCTACCGTTGCATTCTCTAATAGTGCGCAGGAAGAAAGAACACACAAATCGTTCCGTTTTCGATCTGTTTTCTCTTATTTTACTGGGATGGTCATGTCTCCCTATGTAGGTGGGTGCTAGCAAAATATTTTCACATTCAGAAGTCAGTGATTGTAATTTCGCAAATAGATCTCGTCGCAACGAATAATGTCTTTCTTTTAATGATTTCCACCTCAAATCGTGCAACATTTCCGTGACGCTTTCCCCCCTGTAACGTGATACAACAAAACGACCTGCCCTTCTCTGAACCTTCTCAATGTCTTCCGTCAGTCCCACCTGGTGCGGGTCTCACACTGGGCAACAGTACTCCAGGAGAGGACGCACAAGTGTAATAGGCAGTCTGTTTGGTGGAGCTGTTGCATCTTCGAAGCGTTCTGGCAATGAAACGTAACCTTTGGTTCGCCTTTCCCACAATGTGTTCTCTCCAGTCTAAGTTGTTTGTAATTGTAACTCCTAGGTATTTGGTAGAATATACGATCTTCAGGTTTGACTGATTTATCGTATAATTGAAGCTCAGCGGATTTCTTGCTTACAGTACAAGAGCGATTGATAATTTCCGGTTTCAAAGAAAGCACTTCTATAGAGTATATCCAACGTCGCGCGACTTTAGTGCTGGCACAAAAGATTCGACGTAAAGGCAAAAGTTGGTGTGACACTTGTGTGTTTCTGATGTGCGTACGGTAAGCGTAGAAACGCGAAATATGGCAATGTTGTGGAAAAAGAACCACGTAGTGTTAATTTCGTTTCGCTGCTTAATAACAAACACCGGCAGATATCCCTCAGAGCCGCAGTCGAATCACCGAGCACCCTAAGTCGCCTTGCTGCGGAGCGCGTGGTCGCTCCTCGTCAGATGTTCGAGTCCTTCCTTGGGCATGGGTGTGTGTTGTCCTTCGCTTAGTTTAAGTTTGTGTAAGTAGTTTGCAAGTCTAGGGACTGATAACCAGAGATTTTTATCGATTTCCAAACCGCGATTCAATGCAAGACACCTGTCTATCAAGTAAGCCAGCCTCATCAACCATGACAATTCATGTGGGAAAATGTTGAGCACTTCCCCTATAGTCCTGATCTCTTCAAATGTTTGTTAAGCTTAAGGGACTTAACTACGGGGTCATCAGTCCCTAAACTTATGAACTACCTACAACTAAGGACGGCACAAATATCCATGCCCGAGGGGGGATTCGAACCCCCGACCGTACTGGCCGTGCAGACCGTGACTGAAGCGCCTCAGTCCTCTCGGCCACCGCAGCCGGCTCCTGATCTCTCCCTATACGGTTATGACGTCTTGAAGGGCCGAAGATTCCTGTGTGACGAAGATAGGCAATTACTGACCTTACTCAACTGGACACAGTTCTTTACATCTACATAAATACTCTGCAACTCACACTGAAGCCCATGTCAGAGGATTCATCGAGCCGATTTTATGATAAAATAATAAAGTAAACAGTTTCATCTTGGTGGGCGATGTGAAATATTTATTTTACAAAATTCACATATCGATTTCGTTCTTATCATAGAACATTATCAGTCCTGTAAATTCAAGTTTCAGTCAGACATTGAAACAGTATAAAAATATATACACTAAGAATGTTACAATTGTATAACAAATTACATACCAGAATTTTAAGTCATGGTGACTCAAATGTTCTGCATAAAACAATCACTGATCATATCCATAAGACAATACGTCACGCCACTACGGTCGGGGGTTCGACTTCCCCCTCGGGCATGAATATTTGTGCCGTCCTAGTTCGTAAGTAGTTCATAAGTAGTTTGAAAGTTTAGGGACTGATGACCCCGTAGTTAAGTCCCATAGACTATACAAACATTTTGAAACAATACGTCACAAGTTTAAAATGAGGTAGCTGCTTGCATACACCTACGCAGCTTAACCTGCTCCAGATAGTTGGTGCCTGGTGCCCTCTTTATTTGAAAAGTTCAATACATTGTATATTAAAAAAGTTAAATGTGTAAGAAGGCTTACACGACAATTTAAGGTGAAGTGGAGTAAAAAAAGGAAAATCACAGATTCAGCAGTATTTCCCAAAAATATAAGTGAAATAAACAGTATTCAGGCGAGTCTCTATTACAACATATATTAAAACATCAAAATTTGCCTACGTTAACCATTAAAATTTAAGATTTACAGTACGTCAGCTATAAAATTGTTTTGTTTTAAAAATCGCATTAAGAGGAGCATAAAAGGTAAACAACTTTCATAGGATACTATTGTGAGAGGGTACGCAGTACACGCCATCTGGCATTATTTTATAACAATATTTTGCTGGCCGACTTTGTTTATCCATTACAGTTCGTCCAAACATTAAATACAGATCATACGAAAATACGATAAATTAGAGCTCGAACGGAGAGACTGAGGTGTTCTTTCTTCCCCCGCGCTATTCGAGAATAGAATGGGGGATAAATAATATAGAGGTTGTTCAATGAACCCTCTACCAGGCACTTTAATGTGATTTGCGGAATATCCCATGTAGATGTAGATATAGGTGTTAAAAATAGTTATCTAAAAATTAATGAGCAACAAGGAAAAACAGTGAGGGTTGTTATTTATTTTTTAAAGATTATATCGCATATACACACCTTATATTTACTACATTTTTCTTATAAATGCGCTTATATGTTTAAAGTGACACCGGTGGATGTGGTGTCATGAGTATCATAACACAACCGCAGGTAACAAAAAGTTTGCTCCAAACTACTACATAGATACCATGTTACGATACAGGGAGGCAACATGTAAAGCGTCTCGCTGCGGAGCGCGCGATTGCTCACCGTGGAGGTTCGAGTCCTCCCTGGGGCATGGGTGTGTGTGTTTGTCCTTAGGTTAGTTTACCTAGGTTTAAGTAGTTTGTAAGCTACGGACTGATGACCACGCAGTTTGGTCCGATAGATTTACAAACATTTGAGGCAACATGTACACATTACTATCGATGACCGTGGGTTGACACCCGCTATACAGCGCCACAAAGCACATGTGTTGCTACTCACTTAAGGAACTATATATTCTAAATAAAGAATCAAGTTACGAAACGCTTTAATGATATTTATCTACAGGTCCATTCTCTAATAGCGCGCGGGAAAAAGGAGCAACCAAATCTTTCCGTTTTCGATCTCATTTCTGCTATTTTATTGTGATGATCATGTCTCCCTTCGTAGGTGTGTGCTAACAAAATGTTCGCATTTGGAAGGGAAAGTTGGTGTAAGAAATTCCTCAAATAAATTTCGCCGCATCGAATGACGCCTTTGTTTCAATGATTTTCACCAAAACTCGTGCATCATTTCCGTGACACTCTCACCCCTATATCGCGATAATACAAATCGAGCCGCCCTTCTCTGAACTTTCTCTAAATCTTCCGTCAGTCCTACTTGGCGCGGATCTCAATATGGGCAGCAATACTCCAAAATTGGACGCACAATTGTTGTGTGGGTTGTTTCTTTAGTAGAACTGTTGCATCTTGTAAGTGTTCTGCTAATGAAACGTAGCCTTTGGTTCACCTTCATTACAATATTTTCTATGTGTTCTTTCCAACTGAAATTGTCCGTAATTGTTATTCCTATTTAGTTGAATTTTCTGCCTATAGTTTTGTCTGATTTATGGAGTAAATGAAGTTTAGCGGATTTCTTTTAGTGCTCAGATTGGTTGACTTCACGCTTTTGGGTGCCAATTTTCGCACCATGCAGATATCTTATTTAAATAATTTTGCAGTTTCTTTTGATCTTCTGGTGACATCACTAACTGATAAACGACAGCATCATCCGTGAACAGTCTAAGAGAGCTAGTCACATTGTCTCCTCAATGTTTATAAAGATAAGGAACAGTATGGGGCCTTTGACACATTCCCCTGGGAACGCCAGAAATGACTTCTGTTTTACTCGATGACTTTCCGTCAATTATAACGCACTGTGTCCTTTCTGACAGGGAATCACGAATCCATTCGCACAACTGTGGCGATATTCCACAAGCACGAAATTTATTTTGAAGACGTTGTGAAGTACATTTAGAAATATGGAATCGATTTCGCAATAACAATACTTTCTGAATCCGTCTTGACTATGGGTCAGTAGGTCGTTCTCTTCGAGGAGTTCAAAATTTTTGAGGAAAGTATATGTTTCAAAATCCTTCTGCAAACCGACGTTAACGATATTGTCCTATAATTTTGCGGATCACTCCTTTTGCCTTTTTTAAATATTGGAGTGACTTGTGCAACTTTTCAGTCTTTGTGTACGGATCTTTCGCTGAGCGAGCGGTTATACATGATAGTTAGGTATGGGACTATTGCATCAGCATAGCCTGGAACTGGAAGGAACATTATTGGTATACAGTCTGGGCCGGAAGACTTACTTTTGTTAAGTGATTTAAGTTGTATCATACTCGAGGGATATCTACTTCTAAATTACGCAATCTGGTAGCTGTTCATGATTCGAATTCTGCAGTATTCACTTCGTCATTTCTGAAGGTTGTGTTCAGCAATTCTGCTTTAGCACAACTGTCATAAGTAGCATCACAGTTGCTATCTCGTAGTGAAGGTATTGATTCTGTTTTGCCGCGAGTGTACTTTATATACGAACAGAATTTCTTAGCATTTTCCACCACTTTACGTGACAGGGTTTCGTTGTGGAAATCTGTATAAGTTTCTCGCTTTGAAGTTCGAGCTAAATTTCTAGTTATGTTTGTTTGTGTGGCCATCTTCCGTAACAGCTGATAAAATTGATTATAAGACGGATTACCTCGTATAATCAATTAAATTTCTATTTTCTGTAATACGTTGTCAGGCTTGGAGATTTTATGTCTATTTAAATTTGGCATTCGTTTTACTTTCATTTTGTAAGAGTGATCTAAGCTGTTTTGTGTATGGCTCTGGGTCAGCCCCCTCTTTTGTTAATTTGTTTGGTATAAATCTCTCAATGGCTATCTAGTTTTTTTTTTTTTTTTTTTTTTTTTTTTTTGAATGTAAGCCACATCTGATCTACACTCAGATTGTTAGTTTTAAAAGACAAGACATTGTCGCTCAGGAAAACATTATTCGAAAATTATTTAGTGTTTTTGAATAAATATATTTTTCGTTTAATTTTAATAGATTTGGTAAATTAGATGTTCAATCTCGCTACGACAACTGTGTTCACTAATCCCTGTGTCTGTTTTGATACTCTTTATTACTTCCAGATTATTTGTTGCTAAGAGGTGAAATATGTTTCCACAACCATTTACTATCCTAGTGGGTTCATGAACTAATTGATCGAGGTAATTTTTGAAGAATGCGTTCAGTACAATTTCGGACGACGTTTCATGCTTGCCTCCCGTTTTTAACATGTAATTTTCCCAACATATCGAAGGTAAGTTAAAGTTGCCACCCAGAAAAGCGTATGCTTTGGTACGTTTTTAAAATTTGATATGTGTTTTCTCCGAATATTTTTACAATCGAATTGTCTCAGGTAGGGGGTCGGTAAAAAGAACCAATTACTAATTTATTCCAGTTGTCAGTTATAACCTCTGCCCATACCAATTCACAGGATTTATCTACTTCAATTTTGCTACAAGGTAAAACACTTGTGACGGCAATAAATACGCCACAATGTTATATTCAGTCTGTCCTCTCTGCACACACCATTTGTCCATTGGTCTCCATTACTCCGACTTCAATCCGCTTTTGGTGTTGATAATGGTTCGAGATTCATTACATTATATTAGGGCTTGGAACTCTGGTACTTTCCCCAAACAGCTACAACAACTTACAACTGTTACACCAAAGGTTTTGAGATCTGTATTCATCCTATATGTAACCCGTATCCTTTCCCAAGGCTCTCTAACATAAAGATCCGTCCCGTCTACGCCACATAGCTCCTGCTACCCGTGTAGCCACTTCCTGCATGTGGTGGACTCTTCACCTACTCAGAATAACGAGGAACCCCACCACCCTGAGCCTCTGATTCCGAGCCTCCACTCGACTCTGTACCAAAGGTACACATTTCGTCTTGTCAATGCAGATGGTGAGATCTGCTTTCATCTTGGAAGCAAGCCTGGCAGTCTTTACCACTTCAGAAAGCCGCTCAAAACCAGAGAGAATTTCTTCCAATCCAAAGCGACCCCCGTGGTCGCAAATTTGTACATGGAGAATTTCGAGGAGGAAGTCCTGGCATCATCTGAATGGAAACCTACTTGCTTTTTCCGTTACGTGGACGACACTTTCGTCATCTGGCCACATGGTATGGATAAACTCCTTGACTTCCTTACACATCTGAACTCCATACACCCCAACATCAAATTCATTATGGAGACTGAAACGGACGGTAAATTGCCGTTTCTTGACGTCTTGGTCAAGAGAAGAGCTGATGGCACCCTGGGTCATGGTGTGTATCGGAAGACAACGCACACTGATCTGTATTTACACGCAGACAACTGGCACCACCCTTCACAGAGGAATGGGGTACTTAAAACTCTAGTACATAGGGCGCGTACTACCTCCGACGCAGAGAGTCTACCCGAAGAATTGGAACACCTGAGATCTGTATTCCGAAAAAAAAGGGTACTCAGAGTGGAAGATTCAGCGGGCTCTCCGCCCAACCACTACAGCACCGCCCGCATTTTGAAGAAACATCAGGTTGGAACTGTCTTTTGTCCGCCGAATAAAATTCGTGCACTGGTGGGGAGCGCCAAAGATGATCTCGGTTTGAGGAAGGCCAGCGTGTAACAGATTCCGTGTCATTGTGGCAAGTCATATATTGGACAGACGATGCGTACCGTCGAGGATCGATGCCTTGAACACCATACGCACACACGATTGATGTATCCGAGCAAGTCGGCGGTCGCTGAACATTGTTTGTCTAATAATCACGCGATGGAATATGAATGCACTAGGATTCTGGTACAGACGTCGAGATACTGGGACTGCGTCGTTAGAGAGGCCATTGAAATTCGCACAAGTGACGACCTCATAAACCGTGACTGTGGCTATAATCTTAGCAAAGCTTGGGAACCAGCGATTGGGTTAATTAAGAGTAAATTTAGCAAACGTAACGTAGTGACGACCACGGTCATCTCAGACGCCGTCGCAATCGATTCCACTGCGCGACCGCGGCGCGGGGCGTGGACCACGGATGGGTCGCTCCGCGGGCCGAGGGTATTTAAATTGCCCGCTACCGAGTTAGAACCCAGTTCCCTTCGAGCCGCCGTAGCGTGCGGATCTCCGTGCCGGCGCGTTTTCTGGAGCTCAGTCCGTCAGTTCACCTGATGATGGCGACATGAATGATCGCTGAAATATTGTGCCCGTTGGACACTACAGACCGGCAGTACACCTGTGGATATTTTGATTAATTTGTAATCAAGTATATATTTTTTTGAAAATTTGCAAAATTACTTATTTATTCATGTTCTTTTATCTATCAATTGATTCCTGAAAACTTCTTGCAGGCTTTGCGCTTATTTATCATTAACACCCTGTATTACAAATTTATAATTGAAGACCTCAGGGGTAAATAATGATAGCCCTCATTTATAAAGTGTTGAGAAATGACGACTTGTATGTTTGAAAAATAGTTTCTATTACATGTTTTAATATTTGTTTTAATATTTATATTTGCCATCTCTCTGCAGCTTCATACTGTACTTGAAGAATATAAAACTTCTCTCTTATCTTCTCTTTGTGATCACTACGCGAAATGTAAGTAGGCGGCAGCAAGATCGTACTACACTCAGCTTCAAATTCCGGCCTCTAAATTTCCTCAACAGAAATTCACGAAAAGAACGTCGTCTTTCCTCCAGCGATCCCCAATTGAGTTGCCGGAGCATTTCGGTGACTCTAGCGCATTGGTCGATGGTACCAGTAACAAACCTGGCTGCTCGCCTCTCAACTGCTTGTAAGTCTTCCTTTAAACTGATCTGCTGCGGGTTCCAAACACCTGAGAAATACTCAAAACGTGCTCGTACTAGCGTTTTATACGCGGTCTCCTTTATAGATGAAGTACATCTTCCCAAAATCCTCCCAATAAACCGAAGTTGGCTTGTCCGCCTTACTCACAACTGTCCTTACATGTTCGTTTCATTTCATATCGCTCTGCAATGTTACGCCTAGATATTTGAACGACGCGACTGCATCAAGACGCTCACTACTAATGCTTTATTCGAACATTATGGGATTGTTTTTTCTAGTCATGCGCATCACCTTATATTTTTCTACATTGATAGCTAGCTGCATTCTTCGCACTAACTAGAAATTTTGTCTAAGTCATTCTGTATGCTATTGCAGTCAATTAAAGGCGACACCCTCCCATACACCACATCATTGTTAGAAAACAGCCGCAAATTACAAGTTACTCTGTGCATCAGATCAGTTATATAGATAGAAAATAATAGCGGTCCTGTCACGCTCCCCTGGGGCACGCCTGACAATGCACTCGTCTCTGATGAACACTCGCCGTCTAAACAACTTACTACGTTCTATTTATTACTTAGTACGTCTTCCAGCCAGTCAGAAATCTGTGAACCTATTAAATAAGCTCGTCTCTTCGTTTGCATTCTGCAGTGTGCAGTGTGATACAGCGGCAAACGCCTTTTCGAAGTCGAGAAAAACACAATCCGCCTGTTGCCCTTTTCCATAGCTCGCAAGATGTCATGTGAGAAAAGGGCAAGCTGAGTTTCACATGAACGATGTTTCCCAAACCCGTGCTAACTCATAGATAGAAACTTTTCTGTCGCAAGGAAATTTTCTATATTCGAACTGAGAATATGCTTCAAACTTCTACAGAAAACTGATGTCGACGATATTGGCCTGTAATTATGTGAGTCAGTTCTTTTTCCTTTCTTATAAACGGTAGTCACCTGTGCTTTTTTCCAATCACTAGGAACTTTGCACTGAATTAAAGATTCGCGAAAAATGCAAGCTAAGTAAGGGGCTCATGCCGCAGAATACTCTTTGGAAACCCGAACTGGTATTCCGTCAGGACCAAGAGACTTTTTCGTATTTAGCTCTCTCAGCTGCTTCTCTACACCGGAAATACCTATTTGTCCTCTAATTGGGAAATAGTACGTTGGTCAAATGATGGTACATTTGTGCAGTCCTCTTGCGTGAAAAATTTCTTGAAGGTTAAATTTAGAACTTCAGATCTCAGTTTGCTTTCTTCTGTTACTGCCCCGGAATGATCAGCTAGTAACTGGATAGTGGGCTTTGACCCGCTTATCGATTTTACATAGCATAAATGAGGTTCATTTCACTCTAAATGGGATCCTAAAAACTGCCAATAATTTCATTTTTCTCCTTGTCTTCTTCACTGATTTATTATTTATAATAATCATCATCGCTGTCACACCACGATCACCAGCCACTGTCTGTGCACTGACATCGTCCATCAGGTCAGGCCTGTTTGTATCTACAACGTCTGAAGATTTTCTGTTCCGTGTGGGCTGTCGGGTTAACTGTTCACGTAAGTTTTCGGGAAACGTACTCAGAAGTAGAGTAGTTCAGAAAACTGCTTCTCTGTATCACCTGCAATAAAACCACAGGTGTACTTGGAAAATTGACTACTAATGCTCTGAGTGTTCCCTTCTGGAGGTGTACACAATTGCGTGTGGCCAGTGCTTTGATGGGTGACTACCCGGGAACACCGTATTCCGTCGACAATATTCCCTTTGCATTTAAGACAAAAGAGGCAGGACTCTTAGTGGCATAGATTCCTTAATTCACTAGCCTTTGGGCCAATATCCTGAATTTAATTCCAACGCTCTCCTCAATGCCTCATGAAATGAGGGAATTTAAGTTCTCCGGCGCCCTCGTTGCTATTCGAGAGGAGCAGACTATGAGCCGGCATATGGGTTCACTCTTTCCCTCCTTGCATCATCTCCGACACAAACATGACACTACACAACACGCACCCATTATACTCGCCTCCAGTGGTTTTCCCTCCTTAACATTGGAGCCTGTGGTTTCCAAGAATAGGAGAACCCATTTCGTGGGCTGTGCCCGCCATTCTTGTGCATTCAGACCTGTTATCGCCACAAACCACAGACGTCCAACAGCCCGCTAGCCATTGTTATTTTATTATCATTCAGCCACCCCACTCTTCACAGCGGCTCACAACAGCAGCACGCCAACGGCTGTGCTGCATCGCCGAGTCCGAGAAGCTTGTACCTGGGAGACAAGCCAAAAGCACCACCACATAAAGAGTACACATAAATACAAACAAAAATAACGGCAGGTCTCGGCACAAACCTGACAAAAATAGCACTCTACAGAAAAATGGAGAAAAATTTCACTATTTTATATAATGTCTCCGGAAAAATTCTAATGCAGATGTAGAAAAACTAAAATCGACGTTCACACACCTTAGCCGTTTCATTCCCAGTGTTGCTCCTGGACAACAACGTATTAAAAGTTGGTTTATACCGTATTTTGTGCATCAATCCTTGAAGTTTCATTTTTAATTATGAACAACATGCTTCTAGTTCGACATTTTGCCACTTGGTACGACGTGTAGCCACGTGGTTCCTTTTATTTTATTCCAGCAGTGAATTGTATTGGCTTTGGTGCTGTGGCAAAGATTATGCTAGCATTATTGATCTGGCAGTGTTAACTATCAACAACGTAACGTCTAAGTAATGAAATACCTCGATACAAACGTATGTGTTGTGTATGAAATATATGACATAAAAAACAATAGTTCGACCAAAAATTTTAAAACATATATTTTTATGTTTACTGTCTGTATTAATACAGAAAACACAGAACTTTAATTTTTCCAAAGCTGATTTAATAATGTGGAACTGAAAGGGTTAACAAACGGAACAAACGTTAAGTGAAGAATCAGAATTGCACAAGAAAAGAAAAACCATGGAATACCTTAATCAGGTTAGAAAATGCGCTCCATCTCGCATTGATTAACAGTACAATTGATTGAGAGGAACCTTCAACAACACTTAAACACAGTGACCAAACACGCTACTACAAACTATACACTAAAAATTATATCACAATAATACTTTCGTCTATAGTCAATTGAAATGCAATGATACAATTTATTTCCTCTTAAATATTACTGAAAATGAAATGGATTATTTATTTTGCAACTGTGATATCATGTCCAACGTGTTCCACACACACATTTACCGTCAATGGTAGTAATACAACTGCGAAGTAAACTGAATGGCCGGCCGCGGTGGCCGAGGAGACTGAGGCGCTCCAGTCACGGTCTGCACTGCCACTACGGTCAGGGGTTCGAATCCCCCCTCGGGCATGGATATTTGTGCCGTCCTAGTTCGTAAGTAGTTCATAAGTAGTTTGTAAGTTTAGGGACTGATGACCCCATAGTTAAGTCCCATACGCTGTACAAACATTTGAACATTTTTAAACTGAATGCGTCAGTTTACAACAAAGTACTGTTTATCAATATCTGTCACAATTACGACAGCAAATAGCATAGTACAATTAAGTAGACATGACGTCCAGTGTAATATAACGAATGCCAAATTTTTATTCTATATAAAATAACGTGTTCTCGTTTTTAGTATAGCCGTGTATAGTGACGTTAATACAATTAACACAAATACGTATTAGGTACACATATTAACACAATGCAGTAAGATGTAACCGAAATTGTGACATTCAACGTAGATCTGAGATGACATAAATAGAACTGTCTGTACCAAACATATCCCATATTGGAAACGTCAAGGTAATTACTACATGAACCATGTTATTACAGGAAACTTAATTGGATGTATCCACCCATAACAAATTTTGGTCTCTGTTATAGGTTACTTGTGAAAATGGGAACAACCCGAAACTAGTGAAACAATAATCAACTAGGTAGTTTGGTATCAATATTGAAAGTGGTCCATTTTTCAGTATTTAAAATCTGCAAGGTGTGCCTTTAAATACTTTCATATAGTTGAAAACTTGTCCCTGACAGCCAATCAAGCCATTATTTCTTGTTCTTGCCAGCAATCACCTTACGTATTAAGCAGATACATTAATCTCTAGTGTGTTTCATCAGAGCGGCTGCAGATTTCGAGGGGAGATTGAGTAAACGTAGTTTTTAGACGATGGAAAATGACAATGCATGGTAGAAACACTTTCCTGGAGCAGTAGTGACGACACAAACGAAAGATGGGAACAGTGTAATGAAACATGTTTATTATGATTAGTACAGCAGACACCACGAAACAAGAACTGAAAACGATTGTCATCAAAGAAGGTATTCGAAATTATGACTTCGGTCCATAATGCAGCCTCACATCTATGGCATATAAGATTTTATATGAGCCGGAGATGTGAGGTCCTCATCACGCTCCAAGGTCATAATTTCTAACACTTTCTTTGATAACAATTATTTGTTGTTTTTCATGTTAACTGATTCTTCCGTCAGTTCGTGGTAGAACAAATTCATTATGAAAATTAAAAATACAATTCTGTGTTTGTTCAACAGGTATGTTTATTACGTGAATCGATTTCCGGCTTCTTAGGCCATAATCAGACATTTACTGAATTTTAGTCAAAGAACATGCATTGACAACAAACCGGAAGAGATGCTACATGCAGATAAACCAATTGTCATCTTTGATGGAGCAGTTACAGTGCATGAAATTAAACAGGAATCTAAAGTTTGAAGGGTTGTTCAAAACTCAAGGTGATACAAAACCTAAGAAATATTGAATAAATATTAAATACCTGGATAACTCTCATAATTGAATAAACAAATGCCCAAAAAATAGAGGGATGGGATAGGAAGGTATAGGTGGGAAGCACTAGGAAATTGTGAAGCTCAATAAATCAAAGATAGCACTCGAATTTAAAAACGAAGAAAATAAAGATATTTAATTATAGTAAGCACAATTGAATAAAGAATCAATGTAAGGATAGAGTACAGAATAATTCGGAATATTAATACTAACAAAGGATGATACAAAACAGGCGCGATGCATTGTAAAGCTGAACTGGTATTATCACAAAGAGTGGGAAAACACTGGCTGTACCAAATTTAAAGTAGATTCAAAACTTCATACCAGTAACGTAATTTTAAGGCGAAAGTACTGAAACCTATTACAAACAGATGATGACTCAAAAACAGAGTGAAGTAAAATAAGGAGATACAAGAATTGGATGAATAAAATGGAATAGGCCTGGTGAGTTATATTGGAAATTGTGAGGATTAGGGTTTCAGAAGTAGTGATGTACGGAGGACTGTTTGATCATTTAATATACAACCTGGAATGAGAGACACATGTTTGTTTATTTCTAAGGCTTGATCCATGCTACAAGAATTTGTAAGGACTTACCCGTTATCATGACTTCAGTTATTTCTCCCAATGAGCAAGTTACGCGCTGAAGAATGTTTTCGGTTACTTTCCTCTTGTCGTTGCTGTGCAGTTTCTCTCTCCTGATCAAGTCTGAGTAATCTAGTTTCACCTCTTGGCTACATTAATTTCAGAGTTCAGTTTTCCGATATTGCCATGACCATAATCGAAGAACGTCCTTATGTTGTGCCAGATGTAGCTAAGTGTTCTGTTACAGCATGGGCCCTATAAGGTAAGCATGTTAGACGAAATAGATGGCTTTTATTGGCCTTATGTCTCCCCAGTTCGCTCTCCTAAAGTTTAATTTAATCTGTATATATAGTGTGCTTTCAAGAATTAGGCGAAGGTACTTATAAAAATGCCTTTATTGTGGTTGGATGATTGTTGTAAATTGACTATAATGCCCTAAGTACATTGGTATAAATGACATGCAGAATTGCTAGTCAAAGTGTAATAAACGTAAATAAACAGATTTTTAAATTTAGGGTTATTAATAATAATAATGTAGAAATGCAATATAAATTGATCCTGATAAAAGTTCTTATTATTTAAGCTTTCAGACAACAGAATTCTGTCAGAGGAATTGCATAGAGTTACTACGAGAAACATGGGACCTAGAGTTGAGGAGTTTCCCGGCGCTGAGTCGGTAATTACAGGGAAGCCTTCCGAAAGTGATTCATCACCAGCCCCCTCCCGGGCTGTCGGGCAGGCAGGATGCTAGTCGTAACTCACCAAAGAAAAATGAAGAGACTCTGCGCACCGACGGCGTTAGCAGCCTTCAAATGCGAGACAGCAGTACTGATGACGCCGATTATTCGGGAATCCCTTTGCATTCTTAAGAGTCACGCTTAGAGAACCAACAAGAATTAAATCGGATTTGAGAAGGTAACTCAAAATTTCACAGCCAATGGTTGTTGAAGTGCACACACTGGTTGTCATCCGAAATAAGATTCTACCGTTACTCTTAGTCAATCTGTTTGGCAGCCATTAGAAGTGGTCCACTCCTAAAATTATTAAACACCTTTCCCATTGATATCTCAGTTGAGTAACAAACAAAAGTCAGATTATACAATAACACAAGTATTTATTTAATCCACGACGCATTTAGAGGATTTCGTGTATGATAATCTGAGAACAAGTGTGTTACATCAGCGGAAGTAATACTGATCAAAGACTTTTTCACGATACTATAGACATTATAAGAAATCGTTGCTGTTCAAGACAAATATTGGTATACACTACGTGCATTAACGTCACCGGTCCACTTTCAGATCATCAAAGACGTACTACCCGATGTACATTACACTAATCCCCCCTCATAATTTACACTTTACACAGGCAAACTACTTACTTTAAAAGATATTCTCACAGTTAATCAATATTTTTATTATAATGATTATAAAATATTTGTCACATGTATCTATATACTATGAGAATATTGATACATTTTGGACAGTCAAAATATTTTTCTTGGGAATCTCCTGTTCTCCTGTTTTTTTTTTTTTTTTTTTTTTTTTTTTTTTTGTTTTTTTTTTTGTTTTTTTTGGAGGGGAGGGACACAGGCAAGAATTTTCTTTTGACAAGTATTTCATCAACTTCAAGACTGAAAACAGAGATGCCTATTTCTTTGGAAAATTTTGCTAACATTGGTAATTTTCATTAACTGGCAGTGATCTAAGATTGAGACGACCTTCAAGTGTTTATTTTCGCGTGTAGTCTTTTCCTGTCGTGTAGACTGGCCTAAGTACACTCAGGTGCTTCTCAGTGGTTTGTTTCTTGCTTTTCCTGGTTTCTGTTAGTGTCTTAAGATGGGTAAAGATGACGCATCTTATTGGCTCTTGTGTCCCTAATTGCACTCCATTTATTCTTTACGTATGTGATTTTTTCGTTTTTGTAGTCGTTGTGCGTTTATTTTTTAGATGCAAGTCTAATGACGACGAACTTATTTTCTTATAGAAGGCACTATGCCATCTCCTTTGCTGATGGCAATACACTTGATCACTTGACGATGATTACTGGCACTCCAAGCAATTATGCTTGACCGAAAGGATAATCTTGTGAGTGAGCAGTCGTTTTCCCTCGATTTATGTATTGATTCCGTTATCCAACATTATTCCTTATTTACCGTTTGTTGTAGAACTCATCAGTGAGATTGCATAAATGGGGTTAATGCGTGTAAAAAATCCATATAATCGTTAACTCAATGCCACGGTTGATTGAGAGGACGTAGTTCAAACAATATGGTTAGAGATACATGTATTTGACAAAATGAGTCCATTCTCCGGTATCAGCTATAGATGGACGACTTCAATCGTCAACGAACGAATAATCATCTGGCTACCCACAATGCAATACCCTGAAGAAAGTGTCCGAATCGGGTGAAATTGGCAGCATGTACTTCTGGCGACGAGTTGAGGCGAAAAGAGTTTCAGGGCATGCGCACATCACGTGCTCCAGTAGTGTTTATATACAGCGCTATATAAAGCGCCAATAGACGGTCGTGTGGTCTTACTGGAATTGTTCTCTAGTGGTAGCTGGCGTTCCCCAGGGAAGCGTTATAGTTCCCCTACTCTTCCTTGTGTTGATAAACGATTTAGAAGACAATCTGAATAGCTCCCTTAGACTGATCGCGGATGATGCTGTCGTTTATCGGTTACTGAAGTCAACAGAGGATCAAAAGCAACTGCAAAGCGATCTAGACAAAATTTCTACATGGTGCGAAATTTGGCAATTCACACTAAATAATGAAAAGTGTGAAGTAACTTACATTACCACAAAAAGAAATCCGCTGAACTTCAATTACACGACAAATCAGTCAGACCTTAAGGTCGTAAATTCTACCAAGTACCTAGGAGATACAATTACGAACAACTTAGACTAGAGAGAACACATAGAAAATATTGTGGGGAAGGCGAAACAAAGGTTACGTTTTATTGGCAGAACGCTTCGAAGATGCAACAGCTTCACCAAAGAGACTGCCTACATCACACTTGTGCGTCCTCTCCTGGAGTACTGTTGCCCTTATCACGTTACGGGGGGGGGGGGGGGGGGGGGGAAACCGTCACGGAAATGTTGCACGATTTGAGGTGGAAATGATTAAAAGAACGACGTAATTCGTTGCGGCGAGGTCTATTTGCGAAATTTCAATCACCGACTTTTACTTCTGAATGTGAAAATATTTTGCTAGCACCTACCTACATATAAAGACATGATCATCCCAATAAAATAAGATAGATCAGATCGAAAACGGAACGATTTATGTGTTCTTTCTTCCCACGCGCTATTAGAGAATGGAACGGTAGAGAAAGGTTATAAAAGAGGTTAATGAACCCTCTGCCAGGCATTTAAATGTGATTTGCAGAAATGTTCAAATGTCTGTAAATCTATCGGACCAAACTGCGTAGTCATCAGTCCGTAGCTTACAAACTACTTAAACCTAGGTAAACTAACCTACGCACAAACACACACATCCATGCCCCAGGGAGGACTCGAACCTCCACGGCGAGCAACCGCGCGCTCCGCAGCGAGGTGCTTTATACCGCTCGGCTACTCCACCGCGGCGTGATTTGCAGAGTATCTATGTAGATGTAGATGTAGATCTGTGATTATTTCACGTAAACTGCTTCAGTGTGTCTCACAGAAGACCGCGAGTACCTTTTCGAGTTCGACCGAAAAAGACGAAGTTTTCTAAATTAGAAAATTTCAGAAATTTAGGTACATTTTTTATTGTTATTAATGTTTATGTATTTTAAAACTACTCCTTAAAATGTGCCTGCGGCTCTGCAGAAGGTAATGGATTAGTGTGAACTGAGCAGACATGCCTACTTGGAGACGTGAACTGTATTGAAAATGCGTTTGTAAGAGGACGCGTTGTTACTTGAGAGAATATGATGTGCACCTTGTGGTGTCGCACAAGTACAAAGTGCGCGCCACCTACTTTCGCCGCGCGCAGCCATGCACGCACGGCGCGGCGTTCTCACGACGACAGCCACGAGCGCCCTCTGCTGCAACCCCCCTCGTGGCCACCACGGAAAGACACCGGTCACTTCGGACTGAGATAGCAACGAGTTAGGACCTTCGTAATCAGATAGGCACCAGTGAAGACTTTGCTATCGTACAGGCACTAGGCAGGCCTCTAACAACTATGTATCAACATTCTGCAGTAATATGTAAAAGTTAAGTATTGTTACATTCTGTGCAATATATATTTCTTTCTAATTTACTCTAGTGTTTATAGTTTCTGGCTGCTCCCCACCGTACCTGCACCAGCGGGCTATCCTTATTCCTGTGTCGGTCTCGTTCCACTCGGCCACCGACACCTACGACGAGGCTGGGACACAAAGCGGCGACGAAGTCGGGACACAAAAGTGGCGACGAGGAGTGATAGAACCTTGGACCAGCCCGCTTGCAGCAGCCAGACAGCAGTAGTCGGAGCACGCAGAAATTGCTCCCGCCCACCCACCCTTATTATAAGATTTTTGGGGGAACATTTTCAGTTACATGTTTTGTGGACTTTTTTTGTTGTAGAGCGTCCTCTTTCATATTGCATTTGTGTTTTGTTATAAGTTACTTGTATACGCGGCGCCGAATCGGTCAGCATGGCCACTCCCCCGAACCCAAACTTAATGGAAATTATTCAGTTACAGACGGCGCAAATAACACAACTTCTCCAGGCGGTGGCGCAGTTGACAACTCAACAACAGCCGTCGCATCAGCAGTCCACACCTGCCGCCGCACCGCTTCCGACGTTCCGCCAGTACAACGAACGTGAGGAAGACTGGAGTGACTATTTCGCACAGTTTCAAGAACTCGTCGCGGCTCATCAAATTACAGGTCAGACTGTTAAGCATCTTTTATTGTCCGTGGTGGGCCCCAAAACCTTCGTATTACTGCAGAAACTATTCCCGCAAGCATCTCCTCGTGATGTAGACTTTGAACAAATTGTAGATGCACTGAATGCTCATTACGAGAGGAAAGTTCTCGTAGCCGCTGCGCGGTACCGATTTTTCAGACTTAAAAAATTACCGCAGCAGTCACACCAAGAGTGGATTACGGAATTGAAGGGCTTAACCCGCAAATGTAAATTTACTTGCTCTTGTGGACTTTCGTATAGTGACGTGATGTTGAGGGATGCGATTACGCAGAATATTCAGGACCCCAGAATTAGAGCAGCAATTCTGAAACAGTCTGACCCCTCATTGGACAGTGTACTGCAGCTTATAGAAGCGCATGATACTTTTGACTTAGCAGATGTAGAAATGCAAAGCCACAGTGTTAATTCAGTGCGTCGTAACGGACGCTTTCCTAGCCGTAGTTCTCAGTATAGCACTAGTGATTCTTATTTTTCTACCGGCCGTGCTGAACAGACAGTGAACAGTAGCCAGAGTAAAAGTGCGACGCAAAGGTTGCCCCGTAGTGTTAGACACAGTCATTTGCATAACGAGCGCCAACGCTTATTTCAGAAAAATGTACGTAAATCTTGCCCCCAGTGTGTATCTCGCCACAAACGTGCACAGTGCCCAAGTCGCAACGCAACCTGTTATCAATGTGGCAAATCGGGACATGTGCAGTCTGTGTGTATGCAAATTAAAAACTCAAAGAACAGTAACGTTAGAATCAGTGCTTCGCGGAGTGCGAGAACAGTTAATTCTGTAAATGTCATACACGCTGTAAACTTGAACAGTGCTTTCCGTGGATCTCCATTGCAAGAAAGTAGTTCTGCGCCTATGGAAAAACTATATAGTGCACCACGTAGCAAGCGCCGACGAGCGCGTAAAACAGTGCAACGGACAAGGGTTCGGGACAAGCAAAATGACTATGAACAGTGCATTCCTGTAGTGAAAATAGTGCCTTCTGCAACTGCTCCTTGTAATAGTGCCCAGTACTGTGTAGCTAGTGACAGTAGACACCAAGTAGCTACTCAAAAGTGTAGTGCAGTAGTCAGTACATCTGGAGTAGCTTCGCATTGCGCGGACGCCGATCCGGCGGTAGTGTCATCTAGTGACAGTGTGGTTAATCCGCGGCGTGCCGAGTCTGCGCCGCTTACTTCACTACGCGGCCCGCGCAGACGCAGCAAACAAACCGTAGCAGACGTTGCCCACATTCGCGCACCTGTCGAGCGCCGCAAGCAAAAACTGTTTGTGACTCTCTTCGTAGAAAATAAGACGGTGCAATTTCAGCTTGATACTGGTTCCGCTGTCACATTAATAAATAAAGATACTTATGAACTTCTGGGTTCGCCAAAATTGTCGCCGTCACAGCAAGTGTTAACAGCTTATACAGGTGAAAATATTCCCGTGCTAGGAACGTGTAGCCTGCCTGCCTCTTTTCAAGGTGTAACAGAAACAGTTGCTTTTGTTGTTCTTCAGGCCAAATCTACGCAGAACATTTTTGGACTAGATGCATTCGACTTGTTTGGCTTATCGATTCAAAGAGATGTGCTTCAAATTTCGTCAGTAGTGCCTCAGGACAAAATAAATGCATTGTGTGAAAAATACAGTGACTTGTTTTCGCCGGAACTAGGTTGTGCAAAAGACTTTGTGGCACATGTAACTTTAAAAGAATCTGCAGTTCCAAAATTTCGTAAAGCTAGACCAGTGCCTATCGCCTTGCGTGATACAGTTGACGAAGAACTTAAACGTTGGCAAGATAGTGGGGTGATTTCTCCTGTTTCTGCGAGTCAGTGGGCCTCGCCTATAGTAATTATACCCAAGCCGTCAGGAAAACTTCGTCTCTGTGCGGACTTCAAATCAACAGTGAACAGTCAAACAATTGTCGACACTTATCCCCGGCCCAGACCTGATGAACTGATGGACAAATTAGGACAGTCTCGTTTCTTTTCCAAGATTGATTTAGCAGAGGCATACTTACAAATTCCGCTTGATGACGAGTCAAAAAAAATTTTCGTCATTAATACTCACATGGGCCTTTTTCAATTTCAACGCCTACCCTTTGGCAATTCTTCCGCTCCCGCTATTTTTCAGCGTTTTTTGGAACAGCTGACAGTTTCTGTACCGTGTTGTTCGAACTATTTAGATGATATTGTGGTATCCGGACGTACAGTTGAAGAACATTTAGCAAACCTGGAGTGCCTTTTCAAAGTTTTGACTGCAGCAGGCCTACGCTGTAATAAAGCAAAGTGTTCGTTTTTTCAAACTGAAATAGAATACCTAGGCCATGTGATTAATGCCCAAGGAATTCATCCCTTACAGTCACATCTTCGAGCAATCAAAGACTTGCCTCCTCCTAAGAATGTGCATGAATTGCAAGCAGTAATGGGAAAGCTTAACTATTATTTCAGATTTATTCCCAATGCCTCTCAGATTGCAGCTCCACTGCATCACTTACGTAGGAAGAATGTTCCTTTTGTTTGGTCCAAAGATTGCCAGGTTGCCTTTGACAACTTAAAGTCTGTACTACTCAGTGATGCATGTCTGATTCCCTTTGACCCCCAGAAGCCTGTAGTGTTAGCAGTTGACGCCTCATCGTACGGTCTGGGCGCAGTAATCTCACATCGTATTGGTTCTCACGATCGTCCTATTGCCTTTGCATCCAAGCTACTGACGCCGACGCAACAGAATTACAGTCAGATAGAAAGGGAGGCCTTAGCAATCATTTACGGCGTCACAAAGTTTCATCATTATCTCTATGGCAGAAAATTCTATTTGTTGACGGACCACAAGCCTCTCACGTCGTTGTTATCACCCACAAAGCCAATTCCGCCACGTACGGCACAAAAGCTTCAGAGATGGTCCTTGATATTGTCTAATTCTCAGTATGAGATTTTGTACCGACCTACCACTAAACACGCCAACGCGGACACACTTTCCCGACTTCCGGTTGGCCAGGATGTGTCGTTTGATTCTTCGGAAATGGCATGTTGTCAGATAGACTCCAGAGATGCTACCGCTGTCGCAGATTTCCCTTTGAACTCTCGTCGGGTCGCACAGGAAACAGCTGCGGATGCAGACTTAAGTGTGGTAGCACGTTTTGTTCGCTTTGGTTGGCCTGCCAGAGCCAAAGACATTGATCGGCCTCTGGTTCGACGTTATTTTGCACAACGTCATGCATTATCCTTAAGTCAGGGTGTACTATTGTTGCATACCGACAACAACCAAGCAAGAGTGATTGTTCCTCGTTCCCTGCAACGAGAAGTGTTACGTCTCCTGCATCAAGGACATTGGGGTATTGTTAGGACAAAGCAACTGGCCAGACGTCATTGTACCTGGGTTGGTATGGACGCTCAGATAGAGAACATGACGTCACAGTGTACTGTTTGTGCGGAGCATCAGGCGGCTCCTCCGCAACGTTTTTCAGACTGGCCACGCCCCAAGGGACCATGGCAACGTTTACACATTGACTTTGCCGGACCTTTCTGGAATACGCGATGGTTAATTGTTGTAGACGCTTTCAGCAAGTTTCCTTTTGTGATTGCCATGAACTCAACGACGGCGTCTAGTACAATCAGTGCCTTAACGTCAGTGTTTTGCATCGAAGGCTTGCCTGAAACTATCGTCAGTGACAATGGACCTCAGTTTGTTAGTGCGGAATTTCAACAGTTTTGTCGTGTGAATGGCATTCAGCATATTACCACTGCACCTTTTCACCCTCAGTCCAATGGTGAAGCAGAACGTTTCGTTCCAACATTCAAGTCACACATGGAAAAGATGAAAGGTCAGCACTCCAGGCAGCAAGCTCTTCAAATTTTCATGTCTACGTATCGGTGCATGCCACGTGACGGCCTGTCTCCTGCCGAGCTGCTACACGGCCGCCGTCACCGCACTCTCCTTCACCTGCTGCAGCCTCCCACGCACCGAGTCGGTTCGTATGGCGCTACGCGTTTTCAGGTTTCTACGCCGGTGCTGTACAGGGTGTTTGCTGGAAACAAGAAGACATGGCTGCCGGGCACCATTCAGCGCGTGCTCGGTAGCAATATGTATGTTGTACGTTCTTCCACAGGGTCGGAGCTGCGGCGCCACGCAAACCAATTGCGCCTGCACAGGCCGCGCGATCCTGTCTCCGGTTTCTTGATTCCAGACCCAGTTCACCGCCAGGGAGCACAACCACATCGTTCGTCCCCGGACTACGAGATCGTCCCGATGGAGATCGACGCGACGCCGCCGCTGTCGCCGCCGCAGATGACAGCGTCACCGAGAGGGACTCCGGGACCGTGGGTGCCGCCGCCGCCTGGGCCACGCACCTCAGAAGAAGATGACCTGCTCCCTCTGGGCGGGGGCGGGCGCCCTTCCCCAGGTTTCGGCGGGTTCCCTGGAGGATCTCAAGGCGGATGCCGGGGCGCGGACGGCGTCTCGATCCCGGCCTCAGCTACGACGCCCGTCCCACCAGTAACGCCCCCGCCCAGGCCCTCCTCCCAGTGCCGTCGCCGTGACCCTCAGCCCTACGCCACGACGGCGCGGCGGTTTGGGGGGGAGGGGTGTGGTGTCGCACAAGTACAAAGTGCGCGCCACCTACTTTCGCCGCGCGCCGCCATGCACGCACGGCGCGGCGTTCTCACGACGACAGCCACGAGCGCCCTCTGCTGCAACCCTGCTCGTGGCCACCACGGAAAGACACCGGTCACTTCGGACTGAGATAGCAACGAGTTAGGACCTTCGTAATCAGATAGGCACCAGTGAAGACTTTGCTATCGTACAGGCACTAGGCAGGCCTCTAACTCAACTATGTATCAGCATTCTGCAGTAATATGTAAAAGTTAAGTATTGTTACATTCTGTGCAATATATATCTCTTTCTAATTTACTCTAGTGTTTATAGTTTCTGGCTGCTCCCCACCGTACCTGCACCAGCGGGCTATCCTTATTCCTGTGTCGGTCTCGTTCCACTCGGCCACCGACACCTACGACGAGGCTGGGACACAAAGCGGCGACGAAGTTGGGACACAAAACACCTATGCAAAGAATTTCTGTTTGTGTGGGACGAACTGTTTCGACACTGAAAGCGCGTGCGCAGAATGGTTCACGGAAGGTGGTGGAACACGACGAGGTGGCTCACGTCACACTGCCCACACACCCATCCCAGGAGATCGAATGGCAGTGTTTTCAACCTGTAGGTCGCGACCCCCAGAGGAGACGCAAAGCATTGCTCGGAGGTCAACGTCACAGGGGGAAGTACTCGCACCATAAAACGACTAGGAGTCCAGTAACACAAAAAAGCATGCCCTTCTCAAATACATTTAATGTTAAAATTCAGGAGATCACAGATTCCTTTATAATACAGTATGTTAGTGATGAATAAGCGCAAACTCTGAAACTGTTTTGAGGAAGCAATCGCGAGGTAAAATAACTCGATACAATAGGTAATTCTGAAAAGTTCGAAAAAAGCTCTACCCTTTTACAGATTGTCTATTCAGTGGGAACTTCCTTAATGAGATAACACGCTTCTGAGTTTTGCCTGAAATGCCAAACACTCGTAAAGCAAAATATATTTTTCTGTCCGAGCTCATGTAAAAACAGGATGTGTTTAATTCCGAAAAATACATTAGAAACTTCGTCCAACAATTTAAAAGGAAGCTGAAGCGAAGGAAAGAAAGTTAGATTGGTTTTCCTTTTTTCTATGGGACTTAACTTCTGGGTCATCATTCAAACCTTCGACGCGGGAGGCTCGCGATCCGCAAAGTGGCGCTCCAGACCGCTCGGCTACTCTCGCGCGGCTGGTTTCCTTTGAGATAACATATACCTATTATATGTTAATTTTGCTACAGATGCATCGACGCTTTTCAAAGTATCTTTAAAGACATTTGACTGACTGTTCCTGGTAGGAACCAGTACTTGCGGAAATGCCTATCTCCTACGTGTAATGTCACTGCGTTGTATACACCGTCTGCGAATGCCTCGTAGCTCCTGGGGTGCACTGAGAGATACCCATTGCTTGTTACATCACCTCCATAGAGCTACTAGTACCATATGTGAAAGCATAACAAATTGTTTGTTACTTTGTCTCATCGTCATCATCGTTTTGTTATCTGCCTTTTGACTGCATAGCCCTCCATGCTTCTCGATCTTCTGCTTTCCATTTCGTTCTTTGCTACCCTCCTTGTGGTCTGTTGACGTCATCTATCACCTGGTGTATCTTCTTCTGCCCTTCCATCTCTTCCACGGAACTAAACATTCGATTGCCTTAACTAGAAGGCAATCTCTTCTCTGAATGTGACATACCAATTTATCTTCCTGTTCTACACAGTCAGTAACATCCCCCATTCTTTTACAACTCTTTCCAGTACTTCCTCATTCTTGATTCAGTTCCGCCGATCTTCTCGATTCGACGATGTATCAACATTTCACATACATCGATGTCCCTCTCATCCTCCTTTCACGGGGTCCGCATTTCTGCTCCGTACAAGGCCACGCCCAATCCTAGGCATTTAACCAGTCGATTTCTCAATTGTTTGTTTAAACAACTAGTTAGGAGTCTTTTCTACTCTTGAAACGCCTCTATCACCAGTGCTATTTTAACTTTCATGTCCTGTTGACAGTTTATGTGTTCTTTAATCAGTGAATTTTTGTAGATGTTTTGACAATATTCTTAAATAAATAGTGTCACGTAAAAATTACGTAAAATTAAACCAAAAACTTTTTTCAGATGTTTTGACACTATTTCCTAAATAAAATAGTGTTAGGCCTACATAAAATTTTATACTAATGTAAATATATATGCATGTATATATGTAAATTTTTACCAAACTCTGTGGACGGCATATGAAGCCATTATCTCTGTTGAATACATGTGACAATCATTTTTGTAGCTGAAACTTCCTGGCAGATTAAAATTGTGTGCCGGAACCGGGACTCGAACCTCGGACCTTTGCCTTTGGCGGGCAAGCGCTCTACCGACTGAGCTATCCCGACACGACTCACGATGTCGCCTCACAAACTTTACTTCCGCCAGTACCTCGCCTCCTACTTTCCAAACTACTACTACTACTTTCCAAACTACTGGCGGAAGTAAAGTTGTGAGGCGGCATCGTGAGTCGTGTCGGGATAGCTCAGTCGGTAGTGCGCTTGCCCGCGAAAGGCAAAGGTCCCAGGTTCGAGTCCCGGTTCCGGCACACAATTTTAATCTGCCAGGAAGTTTCATATCAGCGCACACTCCTCTGCAGAGTGAAAGTTTCATCTTTGTAGCTGTTTATATGTTATTGTATATCAAATGTGTGCTGTGTAGAAAATGTTGTTTATGATGTGTAATATGTCTGAGCGTCTGTGCAAATGGAACATAAGGAAATCGTAAGTAGAAACCCATCAAAATTTCGCCACAAACACGTTTTTAAACCAACATAAAATAAAATTGCGTGTGTTTTTATATTTCAGTAAAGACGACAGAAACATCACAGCACCTCACACATAGGAAACAATAAAAGATAATGACATAGCACGCAATAAAACGCACTTGATAATGGGATTCATATCCCAAAACGCGTCGTGGAAAGTATAAATAAATAATAAAAACGTGACTGGTAGGAGAAAAATGTTATTTAAAACCTGTGATATTTCATGTACAACTGATTCAAATGTCAAATGACAATTCAGAGCCGGCGGCGGTGACCGAGGGGACTGAGGCGCTCCAGTCACGGTCTGCACGGCCACTACGGTCGGGGGTTCGAATCCCCCCTCGGGCATGGATATTTGTGCCGTCCTAGTTCGTAAGTAGTTCATAAGTAGTTTGTAAGCTTAGGGACTGATGACCCCGTAGTTGAGTCCCATAGACTTTACAAACATTTGAACATTTGACAATTGAGAAAACAGAATGAAAGGACTTTGAACATCTATTTGCATAAAACCTGAGAAAAAAACACCACTTGAAACAAATACTTGCTTAAGAAACGTAGTTAGATGTCTATGTTAGCTTACTTGAAGGTTTAGTAATTCCGCTAATTCCTCTTCTGGACAAATAGGCTGCCTTCAATTCGTTGCTTTTTTTCTGAATGCTGTCTTTCACGTTGTCTAACACAATTTATACACAGAGACATTCTATAACAATTTTGGAAACGGTCAGAACCCATATTCAGTTCTTTCATCATGCAGAATATGCCATATTGCCTTCCTTTTGGCCCCCTTAAGATTAGTTCAAAAATGTTCAAATGTTTGTTAAGCTTATGGGACTTAACTACGGGGTCATCAGTCCTTAAACTTACAAACTACTTATGAACTACTTACGAACTAGGACGGCCCAAATATCCATGGCCAAGGGGGGATTCGAACCCCCGACCGTAGTGGCCGTGCAGACCGTGACTGAAGCGCCTCAGTCCCCCCTTAAGATTAGTAACACTAAAAGTGGGACGTTTGCGATAGACTTTTGACAGTTCGACATTTAATTGTAAATAACTTCTTGACCGTTTACCTGAGGAATAAACGAGTTTGTGTAGGATAAAATTCTCAACTACTTTGCTCTTTATGTTTTTTCCATATCTCGCATAGCGTCAAAGAAATAACGGATATTTCGCACTATGCCTAACGTGTTCCCACTCTTTAGGTCGCGTCGTTCATCGTCGGAGGTTCGAGTCCTCCCTGGGGCATGGATGTGTGTGTTTCTCCTTAGGTTAGTTTACCTTAGTTTAAGTAGTTTGTAAGCTACGGACTGATGACCACGCAATTTGGTCCGATAGATTTACAAACATTTCTTTTTTCGCGACGCTCAACACATAGGCACCAAATTTTACAGATGTTTTGTTGGCCGCAAGTGATCCACCTTCCTCTGATGACATATGCCCTATCTCGCCTCTTATCCGTCAGACTTAAGAAAACAATAAAAAGGTTAAATTTTTTCAAACTTCAATACAGAGTCGCTTTTCTTTAACCATAGATGTGAAAGAGCGACGCGTTGAGGGATGTAAAGAACTTCTCCTACGCTGTAGCAAAATGTGCCTGCTTCTTCGCGACTGTCTTCACAAAAAAGTTTGTTAAGGGACTTAACTGCAGGGTTATTAGTCTCTAAACTTACAAACTACTTATGAATTACCTTATAATAAAGACGACACAAACATCCATGCCCGAGGGGGCATTCGATCCCCCGACGGGGAGTGGCATGGTAGCATAGCGCCTCAATGCGCTTGGCCACTCCGCCGCGGCTCTGTCTTTACAGAAGGTACCTCTTGGGTACATTACCATGAAACTGAAACAAATAAAGGTCCCCCACCCGGATCCTATATGACCTCATTCCGTTCTCCCACCTGCTGAAGTTCCTCGAACACCTCGGACTCTACTACATTTGCCGTAGAATTGAATCCCAACATACGTTGGTTTCCCACCTATTTGCATTCTGGGCCTCTGCCACGCCATTACAAAGTTGCCCTCCCTCCCTCCACCTCCACACACAACAAATACTTTATGAGGGTAACTTACGTCACCTTTCTCTTCCAGATGACGCAATGAAATTGCAGCTTTTTGTTTTGTGCACTATCGTCCTAATTACACTACCTATTTTCTGTAATTAGTTTGTAAACTAGGGGGACGAAGTGTCGCTTCATAATTATTTTTGCAGCCGAACTATATGACTTGAATTGCACCAGAAATAGTTTTCGTTTATATCTCTGAGCTAGTACAAGCACAGTCACATACTACTAACAACTTGGGGGAAAGGTATGCCGTAATGCTTGTTACAAAATAGCTTATTGTACAAAATGTTCAAACGTTTGAAAAGCGTATGGGACCTAACTGCGGAGTCCCTGAACTTACAAAATACTTATGAAGTAGCTTATACTAAAGACGGCACAAACATCCATGCCCGAGGGTAATTCGAACCACCGACGGGGAACGCTCGGCCGCTCCGCCGCGACGCTTATTGTACATTCGGCAAAAGTAATTAAATTACTTTTATTACACTTACAAATTTTGGCCCAATATTTGCCGCTCCTAAAATCTGCCACTCTAGGCACCAGTCTTTTCAGCCTGCTGGTAAATCCGCCAGTGATCCGAAGAATAAAAAGAAAAACAATATCCCCACAAAAACTGGTTCGACTCCTAGTCTGGAACAAAATGTCAAATTCGGCAGTGAATTTAATGGAATGCCCTGAAATAGACGAGAATGTAAAATATTTGTATTTTATTGTATACAGAACTTACTGCTAAATCAATATTTTGTTTTTAGTCCTATATGTGTGTCGACTGTATGGCGAGACTGCACAGTGAGAACTGTGCAGGGAGGCCGGTCGGTAAAAATCGGTGCGTGTGCCAGCTGCCATTTGCCTACGTGCGCCACTGTATGGCCGGCAACGGCGGTCTGCAGTGGCAGCGGCCGGCAGCTGACCGGCTTTTTGCCGGTGCCGGTCCGTGGTCGACCAGTGTGCAAGCTACAATGCCCTCTAATAGGCCACTGCTGGAATGTGGACGGCCGACATTTTACCGTCCGTCCAAAATGGGTGTGTGTGCAATAGAGCTCTGAATTTCGATAAAAACGACCGCTCGAGCCTTTCCCGTTTCGTGCCGCTGCTCGACGGCTGGGGTAGGCCCACGCTGCGGCACGGCTGTGGCCGTCTAATGCCCCGTGTGGCCGGTCGCCCTCCGCCTCTCGGTTTCCGGCGGGAGTGTCGAGCACAGCCGGGCGCTCGAGCGGCTCTTACAGTCTCGGCTGGTGACAGCGCGACCGCCGCGCGCTCAACACTGTGGAATCGCATTAGAAACCGGCCTGGCTTTGAGCAGCGCAGACAGCGTTATGGATCAACGAACTACAGGTCGTAAAGGCTCCATTCATGAAACAAAAAGAAGTATTGTGGAGATAATTAGGAGCGGCTCGTTAGTCCTGAAGAAGAAAGACATGTCGGAAGAGGAGTCAAAAATTAAAGCTTGGAAATCTTTTGCACTTGCAGTGGATCCTGTCACACAGGTGTCTGCTGGTTTCGTGCAATGTACCACATGCGATACTACACTTTCGTACCAGTCAAGCACGACAGGTATGATTCGGCACTGCAAAAGTAAATGCGGAGCAGAATTACACCGACCACTTGCAGTAGCAAGTAGCATAAAGAAAGTTCTTATTGATAGATTGGTCGATATGGGCGGAATAGATTTGCTACCATTAAATACTTGTAGTAAAATTGGCTTCAAGAATTATTCGCTGGAGCTCATCAATGTTCGCGCCACATATGGCAAAGTCAATTTAGAAGATGTTCTTCCGCACCCTACCACTGTATCGCGGCATATTAAAGAAAAGGCCGACAAAATACGGGTGACAATGGTGCCCAAGCTAATATGTGCTTTAAAGAACAAAATGTGCTCTTTAAACGCTGATATGTGGTCTGATAACTACAAGGAGATACGCTGCACATAACACACGATTAGACTACTGTCTTACGAAAGGAACGAAATACTATATACAGAAATAACAGTTTTTAACGTTGCAGTTACTGAAAGACATGATCACCTCAATGTTCGAAACTCCAGTAGCTTGCAAAATATTTAAAAACTTTCTTCTTGAGACAGGTCTTGTTGAATTTTATACTTTCTATGCGTTTTACCATTTTTATTTTAAGTCGTATGTATTCCAGAAAATTCCCCATGTCACATACAATAATGGGGAATTTTCTGGAATACATACCACTTAAAATAAAAATGGTAAAACTCATAGAAAGTATATTTAAAATGTTTAATGTTTGTAAAGTTCATGGCACTTAACTGTGGGATCATCAATTCCTAAACTTACAACTATCAAACATCAATGTGACATACAGTTATAGTATTTGGGTTATAGAACTGATAGTAAACAACGAAAGACATTTATAAAAGAAATAAGTAAGTTGTTAATATGAAGCGGTGGTCTCTCATCTCTGATATGCATTAATGACTTGCCATTCTACATTGATGACAATTAGTTCTTTTTGCTGATGATACAAGTATAGTAATCACACCCAAAAAACGAGAACTAACTGATGTAATCGTAAATAACGTCTTACACAAAATTATTAAGTGGTTCTGAGTAAACGGACTCTCATTAACTTTTGATAAAACACAGCATATACAGTTCCTTACAGTAAATGGCACAACTCCAGTAATAAATATAGACTTTGAAAAGAAGTCTGTAGCTAAGGTTTTTCGAAATTATTCGTTCGTTTTGAAGGGAAACCAGAGTTTTTCAAAATTTTTAGATATGTGAATTAATGAGGGATTAAACTTGAAGCAACACATTGATTGTCTGCTAAAACGGTTGGGTTCAGCTACGTATGCTGTTAGGGTTTTAGCAAATTTTGGCGATAAGAATCTCAGTAAAACAGTTTACTACGCCTATTTTCATTTACAAAATTATCTTTATACAAAATCGTGTAATCAGAATAATTACTGGAGCGCGCCCTAGATCGTTCTGGAGACATCTATTTAAGGATTTAGGTATCATCACAGTTACTTCGGAGTATGTATAATCACTTATGAAATTTGTTGTTAATTATCCAACCCAGTTCACACACGTGTTCACATGTTTGTAAATCTATCGGACTATACATTTGGTTATTAGTCGGTAGCTTGCAAACAATTTATACTAAGGTAAACTAACCTAAGGATAATACAGACACCCATGACTGAGAGGGGACCCGAACCCCAGATGGCGAACGGCGCATCCCGCATGGCAAATCCGACGCGGCAAACCCAGTTCAAAAGTAATAGCAGTGTGCATAGGTATAACACCAGAAGAAAGGATGATATTACTATGCAGTGTTAAATCTCACTTTGGCACAGAAAGGGATGAATTATGCTGCCACAAATGTCTTCGGTCACCTACCAAACAGCATCAAAACCTGACAGATAGTTAACTAGCATTTAAACATTTATTGACAGAATAACTGAATGACAACTCCTTTTACTCAATGGATGAATTTTTAGATATAAATGATTAAAACTAAAAATAGAAAATAATAAGAAAAAGAAAAGTAATACAAAATATATTTGTGTCGTATAACATTTTGTGTAATGTAATATCTTGTACAGAAACCTTTTATTACACTGAAAAGTTACACATTATTACGAAGTGTCGTATTCAGGATCTATGGAAGAAGCATTAATGTAAGCAGTCTGACGAAGTGCAGCTCGCCGTCACTGAGTGCGCGGGTTACCGGCGACCGACCGAGCGTTCGGCGCGCTCGGCCGAGCGCTGGCGATCGGTTGCCCGCAACCGGTTAAAGAGGACGCTCGGCCGCACACTCCCGAGAGCCACAGGGGCGAGCGGGACTCGCCGGTAAAAATCGGACATAATGCAGACCTCTAGTGTGCAACCAGTCTTCGAGCACTAGGGCATTACGCGCAGCCACAGAGGCAAAGGGAAGAAAGAAATTTCGTTCCGATGAAGAGGCGGAGCATGCACTGCACGAGTGCCTGCACGCACTTCCAAAAGAACTATTTTCACAGAGGCATCCGTACACTTCCTACGCGCTGTAATAATTGTGTTAAAGGGAGACCATGTCGGAAAAAAGTACTCTAATTCCACTTTGTGCATAAAAAATTAAGCTTTCCATTGACTGCCCCTAACTGTGTGACGTACGTGTGGGTCGGTAGCACAGTGGTAGAGTGACAGACTATGAATCCAAAGGTCGCGGGTTCGATCCCCGCGAAGTCCTTGGAGCTATACCCCTCACTTTTTACTTATTTCACCTCTGGTAATCTTGCTGATGTGGGAAACATTCGAGTAGCACCGTGGTTCGAAACCCAGGTTATGCTGTAGGTCCCCCTATAACTGTCTGGGTAAGTTAGTTCGTAGGTCGGAGGAAGGCAACTGCATACAACCTCCAAACAGGACCAGTAAAGCACTGTGATGTTCAAACCAATCTTCGGATTGCTGACTGCTTTACCTTACGTGTCTGATATAGTTAAACAACATTCAGGTAAGGAATTAGGACATTGCATTCGGGGAAATGGGCACTCGTATCAGCTCGTCAGTATCTGTAATTGATTATTAGAAAACGTTTTAAAGGTCATGGAGCACCAAGGTACACTTAAATAGATTGTGGCAGACTCTCTTCCACGCAATGTTCGCTTCCAGAAAGACCCCTGGCAAGACAGGCTTCCCCCGCAGTAACTGCCAGCAATAAAAGTCCTCTGCGGACTGGCCTCACGAACTACCCTCCGGGATCCAGTCGAATGCGTGAGCGCCATCTTACGGAATCAGCTCTTCGTCTCGCGCGCCTTCTCCTCATTTCAGAAGCCAAGGCTCTCTTTAAAAATGGCCTGACCTTTTGTTGAATAATTTTACTTATTAAACTGGGTGGCATTCTGTTTTTCTCATGTGGATTAATCAATAAACAGTGTAAGATCGCAATATTTTATTTCAGATGGCCGGTTTCGGCAAAAAGCTTTTGCCATCTTCAGATATAGGCCACCATTCGGCTGATGCTGGTCGTCGAGAACAGCGACGTGCCGTCACAGTCGATAACCAACGATTATGTATATGACACTTTACTGCTGCCGGCCGCGGTGGCCGAGGGGACTGAGGCGCTTCAGTCACTGTCTGCACGGCCACTAAATGCCGTCCTAGTTCGTAAGTAGTTCATAAGTAGTTTGTAAGTTTAGGGACTGATGACCCCGTAGTTAAGTCCCATAAGATTTACAAACATCTGAACATTTTGAACTTTACTGCTATATAATGACTGAGAAGATGACTGAACTCAGTAACTACTGCTTTCAGTAATGGACATCCGAACTTGACCTTCACAACTGAACATGTAAATCAAGGTTACATTATTTTCTTAGACCTAACCATGTCTATTCACTATGGAAAACATTTATTCGCTATCTTTCGGAGATCAACAACGACAGATGTAACTCAATGCTAATTCCTGCCGTCCAATGAAATACAAACGAGCCTTTTTCGGAGCAATGTTAAATAGAATGATTATATTACCTCTAACATCAAAGCAAAAACAAAGGGAATGAAGTATCTGAAAACAAATTGCGTCTAGCCGCACGGGAGTAGCCGCGTGGTCTGGAGCGCCACGTTAGGGATCGGGCGGCCTCCGGTGTCGGAGGTTCGAGTCCTCTCTCGGGCTTGGGTGTGTGTGACTTGTCCTTAGGTTAGTTTAACCTAGTTTAAGTAGCTAGGGATTAATAACCAAGCAGTTAAGTCCCATAGATTTACAAACATTTGAACATTTCAAATTGCGTCTACTATTACTCAAAAACAGTAAAAAAAGGTTTTTGAGAAAGAACAGTAAAATACACGATGACCCTAAAATTATTTATATGGGAACACTTTCTAGCAGAATAAATTGACTACTTAGAAATACTGATGTAACAATTGGCGTCTCAACAACAGATAGGCTTCCAAAGAAATTGAGGCATACTACTGGGAACACCAATAAACTTTACTGTAGCTCAAGAGAGTATAAATTGACGTGCACCGACTGTGACAAGGTTACAATGGACAGACGGGACGCAGCTTCGTATACTTTAAAAAAATACTTCGAGTGCTTCACGAAGAAGATCAATTTTCGGACAACAGCTCATAAACGATAAGCAACCTGAAGGTGACATTACACAAGGTCCTCCACACCGCTTCTAAAGGTTTGTTATTGAACACCTTAGAAGAATTGTAAATACTTACTTACTATACAAATAATCATATGACACTCGTCAACGAACAATTAGATTTTCGTGAGAAAACTTTTTTCGATCTCTTAGAAGGCGTCATTTGAAGGATCGCTGCTTTCTCTGCTAATTCACTCTCATAGAACTGATTACTTTACAGCAGCTTGTTGACTGTGACTGCACGTCGCTGCTCCAGAACACCAGAGACAGCCGAATGGTGGACTATATATGAAGATGGCAAAAGATTTTTACCGAAACCGGTCACTTTAAATATAATTTTGTGATCTTAGACTGTTTAATTATACTTAATCTTCTTGTAACAGATCATTGAACTCATGTAACCTAAAATTAGTTTTCTTGTGTGCCACTCCTGTATTCTTCACAGAAATATATATCTGTTCCACAAAATTGGCTTGGAATGCGTGGAAATTATAAATGATGAAATGTGTGCATTTCTGTGTAATCAACCATTCCAAGTTTTCAGAATCATCATCATTTGTCATTAAGTATTTGTACGTATTTCTCTGAACAATATTTAAGAATTATTTAGGATGGGAAGGAGGAACAATTAGGAAGGAAATGAGTGACTTCAACTGCATTGGGGCATTAAAATTATAAAATGGCGACAAGTGAAAAATGTGAGACGGTTCGGGATTCGAACCCGGGCTTTCCGCCTCAGGCCAGCGGTCACCTTGTCCGAAAGAACAAACACCACACCAATCTATAACTACAACACTTCGGTGATAGAGCAACCGCAGTCGAATTGATTCATTTTCTTGATAAAAAATCTATAACTAATTATACGCGAAGACGGCGTTGGTTCATTTATTTCATCGCAGATGGCTTAGGCGGCCGCAGTGGCCGAGCGGTCTGCGGTGCGCTAATCGCAGTCTGCACGGCCGCTACGGTCGGGGGCTCGAATCCCCCTTCGGGCATGGATGTTAATGTCGTCTTTAGTGTAAGGTAATTCATAAGTAGTTTAGGGACTGATGACCCCGCAGTCAAGTCCCTTAAGCTTAACAAACATTTGAACATTTTGAGCAGATGCCTTAATTATATCCCACCTTCTGCCGGAATCCGCAATGGCGCGTGTAAGAGGGCAGGGACGATGGGGGCGCTACTGCCGTAGCGTGCGACGGACGGGAGGCGAGCGCGAGTAGCCAAGTGGTTATGGCGACCTCTGGCCCGAGGCGGGAGACCCGTGTTCGAATACTGACCGGCTCGCTTTTTCACGTGTTGTCATAGTATAATTTCAATGACCCAATACAGCTAATGTCAATTCTTTCCTTACTAATCCTTCTTCCTTCCTCTCCTAAATAATTTGAAAATTCAATAAGGCTACGAACCCGGTATGGCGTCTGTTCTTTCGGATATGTCTGAAAGAACAGACACGAAACCAATCTATATATAAAATTTAAAAAACCTACCACCGAAAAGGAGTTTTAATCGATATTATGATAATAAGAAAACAGTCTAGAGAAGACCACTTAAATTTATTGACTATTGGATTTGATGCTAGTGCGAACATCTTCAGATCTACTCAATGTTGACATGGGGAGAAGCAGGCGCTGTGGAATCTTTTAGGTGAAGTGACAGCACCTGGACGTTTCCCGAGCGCCTTCTTCTACTTACCTCAACAATGGAATAGATCTGAAGATGATACACTTGCATCAAATCCAATCTATAAATATATAAAAATGAATGTTTGTTTGTATGTCCTCTATGTGTTCATAAACCATTCATTCGATTGCGATGAAAATTTGGTGAACTGTTCACCGTACGCCCACGAAGGTTCCTGACCCAAAAACAAAAGAGCACGACACATAGCTCAGGAGATAGGACGTCATAAATAATGGAGTCCACCGCGTGAGAATACCAAGATTTATGCGTCAATTATTTTGAAATGGGAGTAGTTAGGGACCTGCAACAAAGTTTGCATGTAATTTCGGACGTTTATTAAACGTTTCGTAACTGCCCCCCCCCCCCCCCCCCCCACACACACACAATGATGAAACGAAAAGAAGTCTACCGCTCACAACAGTTTCGCTGTAGATGCCGTAAAACTGTCGCATCAGGCATGGCATTGTATCAAATAAAGTTAGCATTACAGATTTGCATGTTACTATTTATTTTTGTCTGCAAATCTCCCTTAATTCTCTTCCATCCAAAATTAAGCAATCTGTTTTCTTAATCTCTCTCTATATAAAAGCGAAAGGACACTCACTCACTCACTAAACACGAAACTCGAAAACTGCTACACGTATGAAGCTGAAATTTGGCAGGAATGTAGTTTACAGATGTAAAAAAATATTTTGAGATAGGTGCATGGCGGAGCATACTTCTTACCAAAAGACTCACGAAATCTACAGTTTCATTCCGATCTTCATGAAATGTACCTTAAGTTTCAAATGGTGCCTGGGGGAGGGTACTTTGCAACAAACTGATCCCTAAATACCTTGGTGGCGCCTTAAATTGAGAACAGCTCGACCGATTTCACAGATCCAATTTTTTTTCGTTATTCTCAGAACAAGGGTTGTTGTATGAAATAAACCTGGACTATTTGAGAACAACAAAGTGCGTTTTTCAATATGACCCTGCATTTTTATTGCATAGAAATCTATAGTTTTGTTCCGATATTGATGAAATTTTGCACACTCTACCTTAAAAACAAGAGGAATGCCACATTCTATATAAAATTTCTTTCGGTGCATTGTGGAGGGTACTTAACTTACGGAATTTTACAAAATGCATAGTTTTGCTCCAATCTTTATTAATTTTTGCAAACATGGCCTTTAAACCAAGAGGAATATCACTGGATACATAAATGGTTGTATGGTACATGACAGAGCGTACCATGCAGAAAACTTTGCCGAGAGAGGGAAAGGTCGAAACGAACAGAGAGATGGGAGAGAAAGAGGTGGATGCAGGCAGAGGGGGGAAGGGGATGTGGACTACGAGAGAGAAGGATAGATAAACACCCGGGCAAAGCCGGGCTTACAGCTAGTACTCAATAAATTTAAGTTGTTCGCTCCTGACTGTTTTCCTATTATTATTGGGAAACAGAGCTCTGACTGTTGAGTTGTGCCGCCATATGAGTGCATCTTCCTGCGAATTTCGCTCTGATAAGGCCGCGTGACCGTCTATTTATTGCTAAACAACTCCAATATACTCCAGCAAAGATTACTCTTATATGTACCGATCTGTGGCAAGATAAAACGCCGGCCGCGGTGGCCGAGGGGACTGAGGCGCTTCAGTCACAGTCTGCACGGCCACTACGGTCGGGGGTTCGAATCCCCCCTCGGGCATGGATATTTGTGCCGTCCTTAGTTGTAGGTAGTTCATAAGTAGTTTGTAAGTTTAGGGACTGATAACCCCGTAGTTAAGTCCCTTAAGCTTAACAAACATTTGAACATTTGAACAAGATAAAACGCAATGTAGCTGAGGACCGAAGACTGTATTCAGAAAATTTTCCAACGCGACGGGGTCCACCTTCTGTGCATGTTTTTAGACGATCAGATTGGCTGCTTGGTTTGTGGCTCAAGGGACTCAATTACATTGGTCAGCGGTCCCTGTTTCAGCCGTAGGCTCTGCGTTAAACACCAATAGCTACTAAAAATAATAACAAATGTATGAAACGACATCAAAGCTAAACACGAGAGTAACGTGTCAAAATTAAAAACGGTATCTAAAATGAAAGACTGGGAAGAAGGATTTAAAACGAAATTGTAGAGGGTCTGAGCTGCCAGATCACAGTAATAAAGAGGATGATCCCGCCACTCTGTAACACGTTCAGATCTCCTGCCTGAAAGTACTAGGCAAGAGGAACACCGGTAAAGGAAGAACACTAAAACTTAAATGGAATAATGAAAGCCACATTCACGAATAAAATTTAAAACTTTATTAGACGTTGAAGCATTGCCACAGGCAGCGTGTCGGGAATACTAAAATGTCGCCTCAAACCGGTTAGAAGAGGACAGCCCAACAAAACGTGGGCCACTGTCGAAAGACAACCACACCGACAATGAGAAGGCTCCACACAACAGTCGGTGTGTTAGCCAAGTATGGCCAACGCGGAGCCGGGAGAGGTCGACAAGGTCCCTGCGCGACAATCCCACATCAAGGACCGCCACACGTTTACGTCCTTTGTTGTTTTAAATTTATTAGGCGTAATTACGGCGCGCCATTCGGTGTTCCACAGCCCGAAAATTCGATTGCTTACGACAGATCGTAGGTTAGGTACCGAAATGCCGATCTCCAGAATCGGTTGACTGGTAGCCTCTTTTGCTAACCTGTCGATAATTTCATTTCCCTCTATTGCGAGTGTTCTGGAGTCAATAGGAAGACTAGAACTCGTGGACGGCCTATACCAAGGTATGACGAGGGTTGGGTCGAGAGCTCGTAGGCCGCTCAGGCAGATGACGTAGGACTCCCCACTGCAGAATCGGTCGTGATGGAGTGCACGAAAGATGGCTATCAGCTCGCCAATAAAGACAGTGCAGCCGTCCGGCAAGGAGTGCAACTCGGTATATCCTGCATGGCTGTAGGCGTAGCCCAACGACCCTCAATCAACGAGCAATCTGTGTAAATGTTCAAATGTTTGTAAATCTGTCGGACCAAACTGCGTGGTCATCAGTCCGTAGCTTACAAACTACTTAAACTAAGTTAAACTAACCTAAGGACAACACACACACACACACACACACACACACACACACACACACACCCATGCCCTAGGGAGGACTCGAACCTCCGACGGCGAGCATCCACGCGCTCCGCAGCGGCGATCTGTGTAGACCACTTCCGTGTCCCGTGACGCGTAGAAAGAAGAAGAGAACTGACGGCGAAGGGACTCACAGTGAACTGAATGTTTGAAAAATTGCGATAATTCCAATTCAACCTGTAGTCCAAGCATACACCATAGTGGTGTACCATTTAGACGTACAGAGATTTGTTAAACAACCAAGGAAACTTTCCAGGTACAACGTGTCGCTCGGAAACCAATTTGCGACGCAACTGATGTTTGCGGAACGTTATCAACTATTTTCGAGCACAACATACACAAGGTCAGCAAAACTGAAATGAAAATAATGCGTACGTTCAATATGCGAGGGGTGTTGAAATGAAAAGGTTCGAAACGATCGCCGGCCGCGGTGGCCGAGGGGACAGCGGCGCGCCAGTCGCGGTCTGCACGGCCACTACGGTCGGGGGTTCGAATACCCCCTCGGGCATGGATATTTGTGCCGTCCTTAGTGTTAGCTAGTTCATTAGTAGTTTGTAAATTTAGGGCCTGATGACCCCGTAGGTGAGTCCCATAAGCTATCCAAACATTTGAACATTTTTTGGAAACGACACTGTGTGTACAATTGAAGTCTTTGTTCAAAAGTAATTATCAGAGATCTGAGAACAACTATCCCACTGTTTAACGAGCCGAAGCATTCCGTTCTCAGAATTTCTGTGGCTGTATCAAGAGCCAGTCCTCTTCAGTTCCTCGACCGAATTGAAAGCGTATCCCTTTGAGATTTCTTTTAACGGTCCAAATAGATGTAAGTCACAAGGCAAGTCCGAGCTGTATGGCCGGATGTTCAAGCTGCTCCCACTTGGCCAGTACACTTTGTGTGACCCTGGAGACGTGTGGACGCGTGGTATCATGGAGCAGAATCACTCCCTCCGTGAGCAACCCAGGCTGTTTCCTCTTGATGGACTTGCGTAGGTTACGGAGTGTTTCACAGTACTTGTCACTGTAAATGGTTTCTCCGTGCTCGAGGAATTGGATGAGTATCGGACCACGGACGTCGAAAAAGACGGTATCACCTTTCCTGCTGGTGGCACAGCTTGGAATTTTTTAGGGGGAGGTGAAGACGCAAGTTTCGCTTCCCTGGTTGTTGCACTACCTTATCCCAAAGCGGCATATTCAAATTTCAGACGGTTTGGTTGTTAATACTCTCCGTACCTTTTTAATTGAACACCCCTGGTAGTATGAAAATATGTTATCGTGCTATTTAATTTAGGTTGTAGTATTATTCGTACCCATAATAATATCAATAATAATAATATGATCATTATTATTAATATCATGCAAATCATTTGATTTCCCCATTAATACCTATTTCTCATCGTTATTAGGAGATAGAAGAGATGGAGCAGAACTGAGCATATCGAGGTCTTCGATACAAAGGACTCTGGAGGAACGTGCACTTACAGCACAGCTATATGGAAATTATTTCCAAACAAAGGTATCGTTCTGCAGACTTCTATTAATAAAGGTTAATTCGATTTTCATCAGGCACATTTTATAGGCATATGAATGGTTTTTTTGACAATGACCCCCCCCCTGTCAATGAACATAATCTGCATTACTGGCCTCAGGCAAATTCCCACTGGCTACGACCAGCCGCGGTAGAGAATGCAGAGGGGTCTTTCTTTGTTTCTTTCTTTCTTTTTTCCTATTATGGGACTTAACTACGGGGTCATCAGTCCCTAAACTTACAAACTACTTATCAACTAGTTTGTCCTAAAGACGGCACAAATATCCATGCCCTAGGGGGGGTTCGAACCCCCGACCGTACTGGCCGTGCAGACCGTGACTGGAGCGCCTCAGTCCCCTCGACCACCGAGCGGTCTAAGGCGCCACGCTGCGAAGCGCGCAGTTGCTCGCCGTCGGAGGTTCGAGTCCTCCCTGGGGCATGGGTGTGTGTGTGTGTGTGTGTGTGTGTGTGTGTGTGTGTGTGTGTGTGTGTGGTCCGTATGTTAGTTTACCTTAGTTTAACTAGTTTGTAAGCTACGGACTGAAGACCAGGCAGTTTGGTCCGATAGATTTACAAACATTTGGTTACGACCACGTCACTGAGATAGTAACGTACGGTGCGGCATTCTGGGATAACACGTCACTGGTCCATTTTATGTGCTTTTCATACTAACTTATGGGCTGTATTTGCAATTGCTACAGAATGAGCCTAACGTCAGACATCTCGTAGAAGATATCCCACCACCCTATTATTGTAGAGGGGTTAGGGAATGTCTCATCAATGTGTAATGTGTACTCAGAATGGTGGATTTTTCGTGGTGGTTACAGTCGATGGCCAGCGAGATCACCTGATTTAATGCTCTTGGATTTCTTCTTATGGATATATATCAAATCTAGGGTTTACTAAACGAAACAGGAAAATACAAATATGTTAAAAGAACAAATACGTCAAGCTTGAACTTCAGTATATGCAAATTTGTTAAAAGGGGTCCATGTTAAAACAGAAAGGTGCTTAAGTCAATGCATTCTACAAGGCGGACATTAAATAATAAAGAGATGTCTGTTACATATGTTTAAAGGGACATAATTTATTACGAGGATTGGAATTCAAATAGTGGCAACAATGCTGTGGAAACACTGTGCAATGGAATCTATTATTGTCGCTGATATCCCACGTTTTTGACATACCTGCCTTACCTCCGAACAAATCGACTCGCTCTTCCAACGTCACCGTCGTATGTACAGTAGAGGGAAACACAGTGAATCGTTAGGGAGCGGTCTAACCTAACGCTGTCACTATGTTTTCGGAACAGTAAAAAGCGCAGTTGGATCAAGATTGAATGTGCCTGAGTCGTACAGCACGACAGTAACATCAAGGTGTTCAAGGAGCGTGCGTGAATTTGGCATTGCCGTACAGAACAACAGCATGTTGGGTTAAATCATTCAACGGAGGTCGGCAAACTGTGGGAGGCATGCATCGGGCAGGTTGTCTTAACTTCTCTGAAGAAGAAGTGCATACTGTTGCCGCGTTAGTGGACAGTGATCGACGCCAGACGATTCGTGAGCTCGCCCACGAAACCGGATTAGCGCATATGACTGTGCTACGCATCCTGAAGGAACGTCTGGGCATGCGAAAAAATGCATCAATATGGGTTCCGCATGAGTCGACGGAAATGCGAAAAGGGATGCGTGGTGATGCTGCTCAGACGCACTTGCAGCGCTATGAGCGTGAAGGAGAGGCATTCTTATGCCTATCGTATCACTGGATGAGACATGGGCCACATCGTACGACCCAAAACTGAAACTCCAATCCAAAGAATGGAGTCATTATGGGTCGCCGCGATAGTCGAAAGTGCGTCAGAACCACAGTATGGTGAAAGTTATGGTAATGCTCGTGTACGACTGAGTTGGTGTTATCCTAACGCATTACGTTCCTCCGCGGCAAACCGTCAATGCACAGTATTACTGTTCGTTTTTGGAGCATCACCTGCGACCAGCTAGGCGAAAGAAGCGGCAACACTTTCTGCGCAACCCACCCCTAGTTTTGCACGACAATGCGCGGGCGTATACAGCTTACATTGTGGTTGTTCTGTTCGGTCGATGGGACTGGGAAGTACTACACCGTCCACCACGACTTTAAGCATTCGCTTCAGGACTGTCGTAGAGATTCGACTGGCAGTAGACCGCTCCATTCGCACCACCAACAGAACAGGTCCCGCTAACGGTATACTACGCCTTCCACATCACTGGCAACGGGTTCTACACAACGCTGGTCACTTCTTTGAAGGACAGTAACAGGTGCAAAAATGTAACTCTTTTAATCGGATGTGAATAATAGTTGCCACTATTTAAGTTCCAACCCTCGTATATTCATTACATTCGTAGTCCTTTATTTCAAACAAACAAATAAGAGCATTTATTTAACATTGTGAACTGTGAAGCACGAATCGTTGCATTATGTATTGCTTACAAATTAGCTGTAATATGTTGTGATGGTTCGAAACAGATATATAATATACTTTGGGACTTGTGTGTTTTGTTCTTATTAGTGATACTTATTTTTCCACACAGAAACCTTTCTCGATCCCAGGAATCGCAGCTGGCACCATTCCTACAGTGAGCGAGTTTTCTAGCGATGAGCTATAGGACCGGCCACAGTAGTAAAGTGTTTACTTTCGAGCGCCGATCTTACGTTTTACAAGATCTCCTCGCTGGAGTCCCCTTCATTGTCGCGCGTATGCAACCCTTTCGGCGTCTGTGATATCCGGGATTAACAAGCGACTAGGGGGCCCGCGTGCATGGGCATCTGAAGAACGCGCGTGCACGCACACAAGCATGGAAGCATGCACACACACGCACAAAACTCAGCTAAGGTTTGTGGGCTCCCATATATTGTGGGGACTTGTTTCTGTATGTTGCACAATACGTGGACGATCTGCTTTGGGAGCTGCCAGTTCTCCTATTACGTGCACTCCCTGTTTGGTATCTGACCGGACTGTGCTCTATTGCTGGTCTCCCACTACTATGATAGCGGAATTCGCAATCCGGCGTCTACTACGCCCTTTGATACTCTTGTTTTTCACGGCTCACACTGATATTTCGTGAAACGCAAATTCTCTCCGAATGTTTTTCTAAATGTGATGGACGAGACAGCCGGTGAGGTTTTAAGAAACTGAGAGCCGAACCCGAAGCGCTGATTCATGTAAAACCGCCGTCCATGTTCATTATTTTTTCCAACTTTATAGTTATGTTGACCTGTAAATTCCGCATTTGCACCAAGATATATTTCTCATTGTATTTAATTTCGTGATTATATTCGAGGCAGTGCCCGGCAACAACTCATTTCCTTGGTTTTTTTCGGGTATGTTACTGATGTTCATTACATCTCTTCTTGACTGCTTTGATGATCTGCTCAACGGCAGACATGCCGCATTCACACAGAATTCGCTAGAAATCTGTTCATAACACTACAAAAGAAATACACGGGATGCCGTGTTTCAAAAGGAGTCTAATTATCCATCCGGATACCGGGTCAGTACAACGTCGATAAATGGTTTTTGGCTTATCTTCCCAGGTGTTACAGGTTAGTCTCGACGTCTTCCTCAGACGTTCTTAATACAGTATGAGGTGCCCTTTCAGTTTTATGATTTATAATACTTAGTCTACTGGATAAAATTACATACAGTCCATAAGGCTGTGCAGTAATAAGACAGGCACATAGAATGAAGTAACGTGGAAGTGTTGGCTGGGAACAAAACTCCTATACAAGGGTATCAGTCAGATTTTAGTCCATGATTGGCGAAAAGCTTCAGAGACGAGAAGCGCCAGTAGCACGGCAATATGTCCAGATACGAGCATGACAAAACTCCAGCCATCTGATTGGATGAAAGTTTTAGAGTTGAGGGAGGCTAGCAACACAACTCGGCAGATGGGATGAGTAAGGGAAACCGAGACGTACATGTTAGCAGTTGCTCTATGCAGTTCTTAGGAACGTCTAATAAGGAGACCAGCAGAAGTGTAAATAACGGATCCTGGTGGGTCTCGGGACATACTTTGAGTATGAAGCTATCCGCTTTCTTAGCGACGGTCCTTTGTTTTCTAGAAAATTAATGTTCAAATGTTTGTACAGCTTATGGGACTTAACTACGGGTCATCAATCCCTAAACTTACAAACTACTTATGAACTAGCTACAACTAAGGACGGCACAAATATCCATGCCCGAGGGGGGATTCGAACCCCCGACCGTAGTGGCCGTGCAGACAGTGACTGAAGCGCCTCAGTCCCCTCGGCCACCGCGGCCGGCGAAAATTGATGTTGAAGTTCACTGCGCGATGTACGACGCGTAACGTCAGACATATTCCAACCAGGTCATCGTGATGCAGCGGATAAACGTCTTCAGCTATCACGCTGGAGGTACCGTACGATAGAAGATTAGGTTTTAACGTCCCGTTGACGTCGTCGTTATTGGAGACGGAGCGCACACTCGGATCATTCTAGTCAGGGGTGAGAAAGGAAATAGCACGCGTCCTTTGAACTGAACCATCACGGCATTTTCCTGGAATGATTTAGGCACATCAAGGAGTATGGCCAGAGACGGGTTTGACCTTTCGTCTCTCCGAACGCGAGTCCAGTGTGTTACCACTGCGTCGCCTCTTTCAGTACTCACAATGTCGTAATGGGCACCTATAAGACGGCAGTACCTTTGTACCAGTCTATCCACATTGACGTCTATCGTCTTTCTGCCTGGATTCCATACATGCAACTGACAGCTACACATCACGTCACTGCTGTGACTTACTGAGGGTCACATAATTGTCTGTGAAGGCCGTAAACTCCACAAAATACCTAGGAATTACTTTTACTTCAGATTTAAATTGGAAAGAACACGTAGATAATGTCGTGGGAAAGAGACAGCGTTTTATTGGCGGAACCCTTAATAGATTCAACAGAACTACAAAAGAAACTGCATATATTACGCTTGTCCGTCCGTTATTGCTGCCCAGTGTGCGATCCTTATCAGGTGGGTTTGACGGAGGACATCGAAAGCGTCCAAAGAAGGGCAGCTCGTTTCATATTGTCACGATACAGGGGAGACAGCGTTACGGAAATGATACAGGATCTGGGATGGGAATCATTACAACAACGGCACTTATTGCTGCGGCGTGGGCTACTTACGAAACTCCAATAGCCAACAATCTCCGCCGAATGCGAAAATATATTATTAGCTCCCGCATACATAGGTAGAAATGATCATCAGAATAAAATACAAGAAATCAGAGCTCGAACGGAGAGATTCAGGTGTTCTTGGTCCCCGCGCGCTATTCGAGAATGGAATGGGAGATAAATAGTATAACGGTGGTTCGATGAACCCTCTGCCAGGCACTTAAATGTGATTTGCAGAGTATCCCATGTAGATGTAGATGCTGCTAGTTATAAACCAGTGAGTGACCTGTAAGCTTTTGCATCCGCGTGATTAGGATTTTTCGGTTTACATGTATGACTGTTCTACTTTGCAAACACATTCACAATTTCAATTACTTTGTAAAAGTATGCAAATATATATGCAAATATACCTCTGTCTTAAGTTTAGTGTCATATTCGTTAAACGGTAATACACCGCTCTGCAACATTTCCGATTATCATTGTAATAGACCCTCAAGAAGTTGGTCGTTCATAGTGAATGCTCAGGAGTGCTTTTTGTAGATTTACTGTCTGTCCATTAATTTACATTGAAAGACACGATTTATGAGTTTTTATGGTATTGGGAAATTAATTTAAACTTTATGGTTTGTTTTCCTTCCTGACGCCATAGTTTCTATTTAACCTAAGGGAGGAATGGTGTGATTCGTTTTATTGTCTTTTAATCATCTGCGTATAGAATTTACTGAGGCACACATTGGACAACAGGGCAGCATTTATCCTCGTAGGTGTGAAGAACCGCTTACAAACCACTCTCATGATGCTCTGTATACCACATCAACGATAGTTTGTCATGTGTATATGAAGCGGATTTGTTAGCAAAATCAAATGTGTTGTCTGGAAAACAACTGTTTCAATTTATTATTGGTTCAGCACAATCACTGTTCTTACATAGACATATTCATGCTTATTGTAATACTTCTCCATTCCGGCATAAAATTTCACTATCCCATTAGCTGAAAATTCTAATGCTAACATCTACATATTTACTCGGAAAACCACGTAGCTGCCTCGCAGAGGGTTTATAGAATCGATAACCACGTTTAAAAATAGTTTCGTTTACGTGAGAACGAAAATCGATTGTGAAAGTGGAAGACCGATTTATAAAAACAGTATTTCAAAATAAACTTTGGAGTGTTTACACGACCATCAAAAAACTGAAAGTAGCCTGTTATTAAAGTAAGCGAGGTTTCGGGCAGTTGAGATCCGCAAATGAAAGTTAAAACTCTCACTGCTGCTCTAAATTACTTTATGAGTGGCCGCAGTACATGCGCAACGGAAATTTTTCTAACTGCTCATTCCTTAAGGGAGCAACCAACGTTTTAACAAACACAAAATCAACGTTAAAAAGTAAATGAATAGATAATTAAACATGGGATGGGGAGCATGAAATCGTAAAGCAGAGGTTTTGTTACTTTAAAATCATAATCTATTCAGTAAAATAACAAGCAAATAAATGTGCGGGGACCAATTAAGCACACACCTTGTACAAAAGTGAATTAAATCATATTACTACTGCCCGTATTCAAATTGTTTCTGCCCTTTATGAATATGGAAGTAACGTGGGAGGAAATTTGCACACACACAATGGGTAGCTGATAGCACATTCATTCATTCACAGACATGGGGCATTGATCATTAATATAAAGAATAAAATAATTAACACACAGATAGATAACATTAATGGTGCAGACACACTTTAGGTTAATGAATAAATCAAAATGGAACACGACCACTGATTCAGTGGACGTGTTTCAAAATGGACTCGGGAAATCGGCTTACGAAATCCGGTTTCGCTAATTCCGGCGAGCTTAATCCGTCGCGCATGTCCCATTACGAGTGGCTCACCTCTGTTTCGTGGCGTATGTTATCCGATAAGCAGGTTAATTTGTGTCCTCCCTGTTAGTTCGCAATCGGTGTTTCCCTATCCACTGCATTCACCTACCTCTAAATGCTACAATGAATATCGATGCATTGTTCATTCATTTATATTATTACTTTCTATGCATCCAGAATTTATGGTTATTGTTTATGATTCTAAGTGTCGCCTCATTAGAAGAGTGAGGACCCAGGGTAGTGTTGGTAGCTGACGATGGACCTACAACACACACTGAGTCGCTGCCAGATGGAGCTAGGAATGAGACACTAAAGAAATTTATTTACTTCTGAACGCTGCGACACATTTCCCACCTGAATTGCAGCTTCATTATTCGTCAGATCCATCAATGAGTTTATGTGTCAATCACAACTGAGTACGAAAGTTCAGAGTGGTCACTGACAGTCATGTTATGCAGAGAAAATTTCTGTGTAGATCGTATTTCAGAACAAGACAGCAATAGCGGCGGCTACAGAAGTGCTACGATTTCGTGTAAACAACACCACTCTTTCAAATGTTTTCCGAGACTGTATGACAGTGGATGTATCTAAAGCTATGTATTCCTTATTTAAAGATTTGTAGCAAACTTATCTGGTAATATTTAGATGTTGTACCTGTTCCTCGGCTACCTGCAGACGTTAAAAGCGCTGCCTGTTGTTTAAATGTCGTAAGCTTGCTACGATGTATAAAATTAAATATTCCACTTTAATTTTGATTAGTAATTAGTATTTCTGTATTCAATCTGACTATGTTGCAAAGATAAAGCCAAACAGCAGGCAAGGAATGACAATACTCATATCAACCGTTTGGGAACTTATCAGAAACTAGTTATTCAGGAGCGACTGCTGCACGTAGATAAGGTCTTTCAAGTTGCATGGGTTACAGGCATTCGAAGACTCCACATTTATTTGTGACAATATTTACGTGGAGTAATCGCTCTTGGATATTCGATGATGGATGAAAAATTATGTCATTCCCTTCCTGAGGTTTGACTTAACTTTTGCGACACAGTCAACAAGAACTCAGAACTACTGATTATTATAGTAATAGTTATATATTATAGTCACACATAGACTATTCCGAGGCGCCTGAGTCGTTACTGGTGTGGTGGTCTAACGGTAAGGCGTCTGCCTAGTAAGATGGGAGGTCCGGGTTCGATTCCCGGCCGCATTACAAACTTTAATTCATTGCTTCACCTTCATCTTCGATTTCATGGACATATTTGAGACGAAAAACCTCTCAGGGTTTCTTAATTGATATTTAAATTATAGTAATGGTCGCTTGCCTCCTGTATGCCTTTATCTCAGTGCTGATTGTCGGACTAAATGTTCATACATAACTACTGCTTTAATTACAGTGGTGTTCCAAATGAAAGAAACAGACCACTATTTCCCCAACTTGCAATGACTCCACGACATAATACGAGATGTGTTCAAACGAAAAGGTACAAAACGACACTGTGGGTGTAATTGAAGTATTTATTCAAAGATAATCACCAGAGGCCTGAGTACAACTATCCCACTGTTTAAAGAGCCGAAGGATTCCCTGTCCCTGTGACAAGAGCCAGTCCTCTACGATGTTTTGCAGTTCATCGTGCGTATTGAAGCGCTTTCCATTAGGTTTTTTCTTCTTTTTTTTCTCGGAACATACAGATGGATGTCAGAGGGCGATATGTCCAGGCTGCAGGGCGGATGCTCAAGCTGCTCCCACTTGAGCTTGGCCAGTACACTTTGTGTGACCTTGGAGACGTGTGTACGCACGTTATCATGGAGCAGAATGACTCCCTCCGTGAGCAGCCCAGGCCGTCTGCTGTTAATGGACTTGCATAGGCTACGGAGTGTCTCACAGTACACCTTACTGTTAATGGTTTTTCCATGATCGAGGAATTCGATGAGTATCGAAAAAGACGGTGAAAAAGACGGTGAGCTCACCTAGCCTGCTGAGGGTACAGCCTTGAGTTTTGTAGGAGGAGGTGACGACGTATGCTTCTCCTCCCTAGACACCACACTACTTTAACCAAAATCGGCATATTCAAATTTCAACCGGTTTGGATGTTAAGACTTTTCGTACCTTTGAATTTGAACACCTCTCCTACAAAGTGGCAACAAATGTACGTATAATCGTGATTGATGGTAGGTGGCATATTTATCAGCGGTCAACTATGCTAATGATGGCATCAGAGCACCTCTCAAACGCGTTAGTGTCCGATGGGTAGTCCCACACCCTCAATCTTTGTTTACGCATTCAGAGACGGTACAGTACGACAAAAAGAAGAAGCCCTCTATACTGGAACTCAGAACAGTCTCAAAAGTCTGTGGCCAGATGGCTTAATGTTAATCATTATGTTATTTCTCGAATGTGACGGCGGCTTAGAGAGATCTAAACTGTACACCGAAGAAAAGGACAGGACCGACCACGTTTGACGTCAGAAAGACAGGATCGTTATTTAACTAAGGTGTCGTCACTACTGCCGACCGGGAGTAGCCGAGCGGTCTGGATCTCCCAGTTACGGATCGAGCGGCCTCCCGCGTCGGGGGTTCGAATCCTCCCTCGGGCATGGATATGTGTGTTGTCCTTAAGTTAGTTTAACTTAGTTTAAGAATTTTGTAAGTCTAGGGAAAGATGACCAATGTAGTTTGTTCCCATAGGATTACAAACATTTGGACATTTGGACGTCAATACCGCCAAAGTACCTCACGAGACGGCCATCTGGCCCAGAGGAGCCACTGGAAGACTTGTATCGAGACAAAAAGTGTGCACACGGTTTCAGGAGAGTGACCATATTGTCGAAGATCTGCAGTATGCGTAACCTTCAAGGGACTTCGCAGAAGTCCAGGAGCCAGGTGCTGCCGCTGTCACATCGTTCAGAGCGCTGTCGTAATTTAATTTGTGTGAAATTTCATTGCCAGTCAGTTACTTAATTTTCGTTAGTGCTCATGTTTTTTAAGAGATTTATTCTCACGTACTTGGCAGATTTCGTTTGTGCTTCAAGCTACGTAATTTAAGTATCATCTTGTCACTTCCTTATTTCGCTTTTCGCTTTCGGAAAGCTTTTGTTGTCGCGTGTTTGATAACAGTGTGCTCCATTGATTTTCTTGTTTATTTTGAAAACAGCCAGAGACAGTTTCATTGTTTTTGACAGTGTAGTTACCACTGACCACAGTTCAGTCAGCTGCCAGCCGCCTTTATTAAACTAGTCGACTAATTAAATGTTGATTATTTAAATTTCTACTCTCCACAGTTAATTGTATCGACAGGATGGATAGGATGTATACCTGCTGTGTGCGGACGCAGGAGGAGTTGGCCGCAGTTCGCGACAGCTGAGCGCGCTGCTGACTACGGTCAGCCGTCTTCAGGCTGCTGTCTGGGGTGCAAAGGCGGTGGGGAGTCTGGTGTGTCTGGAGGAAAACCTCAGGTGTCTCATGCTTCGCCCTCTGTCCCTGGAGTCGAGGCACCTTCAGGTGTACCGGACGTGATCGAGCCGCCCTCTCCGCAAGGGGAGTGGCGGGTTGAACGGCGTTCGCGTCGCTCGAGACAGAAGGCCAATGTGGAGGCTGGCCGTCCGGCAACGCCCGTTCGTCATGTGAGTGGACGTGTCGCCACTCCTTCAGCAGGGTCCGAACAGGTGCACGTGGGGAGGGGATTATTAGTTATTGGGAGCTCCAATGTTAGGTGCGTGATGGAGCCCCTTAGGCAGATAGCGTCCAGATCCGGAAATATGTCCAATGTGCACTCGGTGTGTCTGCCGGGGGCCTCATCTGAGATGTGAGGGGGTTCCGCCGGCGGCAATCGACCGTACGGGGTGCGATCGACTGCAAGTCGTGGCTCACGTCGGCACCGATGACGCTCGTCGCTTGGGTTCTGAGGACATCCTCAGTTCCTACGGGCGGCTGGCGGAATTGGTGAAGGCTGCTGGCCTCGCACGCAGGGTGCAAGCAGAGCTGTCGATTTGTAGCATTGTTCCCAGGGTAGATCAGGTTCCTTTGGTTTGGAGCCGGGTGCAGGGTCTGAACCAGAGGCTTCGCTGACTCTGTGACAGTCATGGCTGCAGATTTCTGGATCTGCGTTATCGGATGATGAATTGTACGACGCCCCTAGATAAATAAGGGGTGTACTACACTAAGGAAACAGCTACTCGTGTAGCAGAGTACTTGTGGAGGCACATGTTTTTAGGCTAGGCGGTAGCTCTGATGAGCATTCAACTGTAAACATTCAGACAACGAATTCAGACCGCATTCAGAATAAAAATTCGATTGTCAAAATATTAGCCGTAGACTTTCAAAGCATTAAAAACAAAGATCCCGAATTTGCCGCACTGCATGTAAATTATTGTGCACAGAAAGTTTTAGGCATCGAAAGCTGGTTAAATCATGATGTGTCAAGTTCAGAAATATTTAGCGAGGCGTGGAATGTATATCGGAAAGACAAGACAGATCCGGCACGAAGATATTGTTTCTACTGAGGTAAAGGTTGAGAGAAACTGCGAAGTTATCTGGGCACGTATAACAGGTCTAAGAGAAGTATAATTAATAGTTGGGCGTTTTTACCGACCCCCAGCGTTACTGTAGCAGTTTTAGAACCATTCAAAGAAAGTCTACGCCAGGTTGTATGCAGGTATCCAGACCATGCAATATTAGTCGGGGGAGACTTCAACTTTAAGAGTCTACATTGGGAGCTCTCTAGTTTCATTTCAGGCGGTACAGACAAGCAGTCTTGCGAGCTACTTTTGGACACGTTTTCCGAAAACAATGGAAATATTTTAGCCCTTATAGCTACGAACAGACCTGACCTCATTAACGATGCCAGTGTAGAGACAGGAGGTAGTGATCATGATATCGACATAGCGTCGATGGTGACCAAAGTTAATAAACCAATCAAGAAGGCTAGGACCGTGTTCCTGTTAGAAAAAGCCGATAAACAAATGTTAGGCTCGCACTTAGAAAATGAATGGACATCGTTTAGCGAACTAAATTTAAATGCATTGTCAATAAAGGGTTAGAGAAAGTGCCTGTAAAGTCGATTAAGGATGGAGAAGATCCACCGTGTATAATAATAATGTTAGAAAGCTACTGAGAAAGCAAAGACTGTTGCATTTTCGGTAAAAAAAAAAACATGCAAATGACGACAGGAAAAAAGTAGTAGAGCTTCGTTCGTCTATACAAAGATCGATGCGCGAAGCATACACATTACCACAGCCATTTAGCAAAAGATCTTTCCGAGAACACGCAAACGTTCTGGTCCTATGTAAAATCGATAAGCGGCTCAAAGCCCACTGTCCACTCACTCGTTGATCATTCCGTGGCAGTAACAGAAGAAAGCAAACAGAAAGCTGAAGTTATAAATTTAACCTTTAAGAAATCTTTCACACAGGAGGACCGCACAAATGTACCATCATTTGATCAACGCACTAACTCGCAAATGGAGGACACAGTAATAGGTATTTGCGCTGTAGAGAAGAAGCTGACAGAGCTAAACACGAAATAGTCTCCTGTCCGGATGCAATACCAGTTCGGTTTTACAAAGAGTACTCTGCGCCATTGGCCCCTTACTTAGCTTGCATTTATCGCAAATCTTTAATTCAGCACAAAGTTCCTAATGATTGGAAAAAAGCGCAGGTGACTCCCGTTTATTATAAAGGTAAAAAATAATTACAGGCCTCTATCTTTGACATCATTTTCCTGTAGAATTTTCGAGCATATTCTCAGTTTGAATATAGTAAATTTCCTTGAGACGGAAAAGCTTCTTTCTATTAATCAGCTCGGGTTTAGGAAACATCGTTCTTGTGAAACTCAGCTTGCCCTTTTCTCAAATGATGTTTTGCAAGCCATGGATGAAGGGCAACGAGCAGGTTGTGTTTTTCTCGATTTCAAAAAGGGATTTGACGCGGTGCCACACTGCAGACTCCTATCGAAGATACTAGTATATGGAAAAGGTTCACAGATTTGTGACTGGCTGGAAGACTTCCTAAGTAATAGAAAGCAGTACCTTGTTCTCGACGGCGGGTGTTCATCAGAGACGAATGTATCGTCAGGCGTGCCCCATGGGAGGGTGATAGGACCGCTATTATTTTCTATCTATATAAATGATCTGATTGACAGAGTAACTAGTAATTTGCGGCTGTTTGCTGATGATGCTGTAGTGTATAGGAGGTTATCGTCTTTAATTGACTGTAATAGCATGAAGGATGACTTAGACCAAATTTGTAGTTGGTGTGAAGAATGGCAGCTCGCTCTAAATATAGAAAAATGTAAGGTGACGCCCATGAGTAGCAAAACCAATCCCATAATGTTCGAGTACAGCATTAGTAGTGAGCTTTTTGATGCAATCACGTCTTTCAAATATCAAGGCGTAACATTGCAGAGCGATATGAAATGGAGCGAGCATGTAAGGACAGTTGTGAGTCAGGGGGACAGTCGATTTCGGTTTATTGGGAGAATTTTGGGAAGATGTACTTTATCTGTAAAATAGACCGCGTATAAACCGCTTGTACGACCACGTCTTGAATATTGCTCAAGTGTTTGGGACCCGCAGCAGATCAGTTTAAAGGAAGACATGGAATCAGTTCAGAGGCGAGCAGCTAGGTTTGTTACTGGTAGGTTCGAGCAATACGCTAGTGTTACGGAAATGCACCGGGAACTCAAATGGGGCTTGCTGGAGGAAAGACGACGTTCTTTTAAAGAAATTCTGTTGAGGAAATTTAGAGGGCCGGAAATCGAAGGTAACTGCAGAATGATCTTGCTGACGCCTACCTACATTTCGCGAAAATATCACAAAGACAAGCTAAGGGAAATTAGGGGTCGTACGGAGGCATGTAGATTTCTTTTTTCCCTCCTATTTGGGAGTGCAATAGGAAAGGAAATGCGTAGCAGAGGTACAGTGTACTCTCCGCCACGCACCTTACGGTGAACTGCGGAGTGTATATGTAGATGTAGAAGGAAGCATCTGCAATGGATTCATTAACATTTCATTTGGATGGTCAAACAATGGATCAACGTTCTTTGCACAAATGAGTCTCGATTTCGACTGGAGAAAGAGTGGTTGATTCGATATTCCGGAGGAGACCAAAACGTGGTGGAAACCGTCCGGTATCGAGGAGGATTGGTAATGGAGTAGGCGTTAACCAGTCGAACATTCTTCATGGTTTAACCGCTGCCATGTGTCGTGACGAGGTTTTGGGACCACATACGTGGTTGTTGCGAGGTACTGTGGGACCTGATTCTTACTGGAGGACGATAATTATCGATATCATTGAACACGAATGGTTGCTGTTCTCTTAGAAACTGAAGACATTACACACATGTTTTTCTGTCTCCCGATTTGAGTCTTATAGAACACGTCTGCGATGAACTTGGAAGGCGGGTTGCATCATCGCAGCATCCATCTCTAAGACTTGTGAGCAGTTATGCTGGACGAATAGGCTCAGCATGAGATCGATGACATCATTCGCAGCATGCACCGTTGTTGGCAGGCCTGTGTTGCTGCCACAGGTGGTGACACTCCATGATAGACTTACTAAATAAAAACTAGACCGCCCGCTGGCGCTAGTATCGCGTCCCCACACTGAATGTGACAGAAGCCGCCATTTGCAGGGCAATCGTGGGTAAACATGGTTCGCGTGCTGCTACTAATTGTAACAGTGAGAACGGAAGCAAAGACGAAAACGGAAACAATGTTACATTTCACAGATCAGTCATTACTTGTACACCGTAGAGTATTTTCATGGAGAAATAAGAAATCATGAGCGTTTGTTTTTGTTTAAGTTTCCTCTTACAAATGATTCTCTAAAATTGAGAAACGTATTTGGTGCATGTCAAGTACTTATATTTTATTTGCATATAAATTACTAAAAATACTAATTTGAGCTGAGTAAATAACTAGGCCTATAAGAGGTATTTATCACATATAAATATGATGCAGAAGTAGGTCGAATAATTGAATCGGTCATTGCAAAAAGGTCATAAGTCAACTTCTTTATGAAAATGAGTTATCCATTGCAAATGAATGGGAAAGAGTAGCCGGATTCATACATACAAGAAAGGCAGAAGTTAGCTTTCAAATGGTATTACTATCGACCCTTGAAATCTTCGTTCATTGCAAAAAGGTCATGAGTCATTGACTCATGCCGTTTTTGCAATGACTGTGTGGAGGTATATTTAATCGAACACAGAAGTTATTGGCGGCGTTGCGCTGCTTTCCCGCGTATTTTGTCGTCTGAGGTTAGCATCACTGCAACAATCTATTGTTGTGTTTACAGCATTGTAGGTTCAAATAACAGGTCATTACTGTCGCATTCAGAAGCCACTTATTTGTCGAGGTGTAATTATGTCTGCGTCTTCTTTGGACTCTGAAATGCCTCCTATAGACAAGAAACGGACAAGAAATGCTGATAAGTACAAAAGGAATATTATTCATGATTCAAAAGTAAAGAAAGTGGAATACGTGAATTGGAAAGGTGAGAAAATTCAGTGTCGGAGTACAGGAAATGACTGCAAGTGGGTCAATTAAGTGTACTTGATTTCTGTATGGAAGTAAATGCATATACCTGCATAGTATGCAATTTAAGCATTATTGTAATTGACAACTTCGACTCTTATCAGGTGCAAATAGGTCAGTTTTTCTCTGATGATGACGTGAAGATAGATATCATTGCTCTCTTGAACAGTTTCAGTGATAAGAATCAACAAGATATCTTCCTGCAAGGGCTAATCGAAGTTCAAGATATTAAGAGCTGAAGACCACGAAAAGAGGATCCTAAATTAAGAATTTTTGGCATACATAATATGCAAACCAAGCAGTCACACTTTTATGTGTACCAGGAAAACGAAGCGAAGAAAGGCGCAAATGAGGTTTGCTCATTTGTGTATAATTACATCGAGAAGTATATCTCGAAAGATGTGAATGAGCTTCATCTCTTCTCTGACAGGTGTGCTGGTCAAAACAAAAATCACCCAATGATTCGCTTTTGTTTAACACTTGTATCAACTGGGACATTTAGGAAAATGAAACATTACTTCACTATACGCGGGCATAGTTTCCATCCAAATGATAGAGATTTTGGGACCATAAAAAATTTGTGAGACGTCATGACTGGATGTACTTACCTGAAGAGTATGCCATAATGGTCAAAAAGGCATCAGGTAAATACTCAGTGGAAACTATTGATAATGTTGCTGTATTAGCCTTTAAAAACTGGTGCCCTGCCTATTTTAAAAAGGCTTGCCTCTTCGAATCAAGCATACGAATAATTCCCATAGAACAAAAAGTTTCATTTTCTCCTTCAAAATGGATGATTTTTCAGTATGATGCACATTATCCTGGGCAAGTAAAAACAGACCAATTAATCGATGGTCTCAGCAGAGAGACATTCCAGCCCCTCCAAAGCTTCAATAAGCATTCTGTACTTCCCATCGAGTTGGCGTATCCTGGAAAGCAAGTGCCGATCAATGTCAAAAAATACAAGATTTATTGAAAGTGAAGAGGTATATTCCAGCTGAATATGTGGAATTTTATGACCAACTGCGGGAATGGGCAACGGAAGGGGGAACAAATAATGAAGATGATGATCGAGAAGATTGACTTGGTTTATTGTTCTCTATTTTCATGTTGTTATAAAAAGCACAAATGTTGCGAAAAATGTTACTGCGGATAAGAATATTCAAATTTCATTTTACTGTGTTAAATATTAACTGATTTTTCAATAAAATAGGCAATTATTTGCAAGTAATGCTTTCATTTGTTGCAACACACGGTCGTTCATTGCAAAAAGGTCATTAGTCAGCAATTTTTAAATTAATATTGTGGTTGAACTATTAATTACAAAACAAAAATACAACGTCCAACGCAGTGCTTGACACCTCACTAAATATTGATTTTAAAATAACAATAAATAAATAAATGGTTTAGCTGTAGAACGTTTTTTCCTTCTCCTGTAAAATTTTACTTTCATGACTAATGACATTTTTGAAATGACCGATTCAATTGTTTTTAGACACTTAACAGGTGGTGATTGTACTTCGTAAATGCTCAAATATTTGGTCGAATGTTGCATACTCAACCACTTTGAGAGGTACTATCTCTGTTAAAAAGTAATGTGCAAATGAAGTGCGTATTTAAAATTTTATGAGTCATTACAATTATTCATACCGAAATTCGAGAAAGTTGAAAGAAAAATTCCATGTAATATGGAAAGAAATGTAGACGATAACGTGATATACAAAAATAAGCGTGAAAAACGTACAGAATAGTCGACGAAAAGTAAACAGGACCTGATAGAAAATTACGTGATTTAAAAATAATCGCACTCTGCTGCTTTACAAGTTTCATGGAATAATCTGATGCAAATATCTCGATGAAAACTGCTCCACCTTTTCAGAAAAGAGCCTTACATTCTTAAATTTCGTGTCTCTATGCAGACGTTATTTCGAAAATTAGGAGACTTCATTCATTTAAGAATACTTTTTAAACAGACTGCAATAGTCAGTAATTTTTTAAACAAACATACGTTTATTTTGTGCTTTATTTTGCTCTTGTTGCGTCTCATACACTTCAGATCACAACCCCAGTACTAGGATTCTTCCCTGCAATTGGCGGCGATCAGCCGCTTCAATTCGGGGACAGTCGCCTCGCTTCTCCGCTACGGCGTGGTAGGGGCTTCCACCCCATGCTGTTCACATTAACCAGTTGTGTCCAACTGTGTGTGCAAATGCTTTAAGGGAGCAAAGGGCGCCCGCTGTAATGGCAGTGCGGTCTAAGGCGCCTTGCTGCGGATTTTGCGGCCGCTCCCCGCTGGAGGCTTAAGTTCTCCCGCTTAAGCAGTTCATAAGTCTAGGAACCGATGACTTCAGTAGTTTGGATCCGAAGGTTTAAAAACATTTGAGTTTGGAAGAAAAATGAATGTTTTGCATGTTGCAATTAATTTTGATCTGTATTCATAACATTGTTTCTTCTTTATGATCACTTATTTATATTATTTATGGCGTCTGTTGCTTTAATTTTGGTCCCATTGTACATTAATATGATTTTTTTAGTTATATCACTGGAATTGCTCTATATAAAATCTTTGAAAAACTCGGTGAATAGTCCTGTAACTTTAAGGTAGATGAACTATGAACTACGTTTATCTTACTATCCTTAGAAATAGTCACTTCCCATTACTATGCACCGCTGAGCCATACGATACATGTCCTGGAAACTTTGCACTAACTCTTCCGTTGGGATGGTGTTCAAAAGCCTCGTCACGTTTCGTTGCATGTCAGGATTATCATCAAATCTCTCTCCTTTCAAAGTGAGTTTGAGTCGAGGGAATGGGAAGAAATCTGGAGGATTTAGGTCCGGCGACTGTGGTGGATGTTGAAGTTGTACCACCCCCTTTTTTTGACAGAAAGAGTTTGACGATATTGCCTGTGTGTGGGCAGCGTTGTCATGCAACTTGAAAGTCCAACATACACCCCGGATCTCAATCCTCCTGGCTTCTTCCTATTCCGTTGACTCAAACTCGCTTTGAAAAGAAAGATTTGACAATACTCTTGACATCCAACGAAACGTGAGGAGGCTTATGAACACCATTCGAAACGGAGACTTCGTGCAAAGTTTCCAGGAGATTTATCTTAGAGCTCAGTGGTGCATAGTTAACGGAGCTGACTATTTCGAAGGACAGTAAATTAATTGTAGTTCATAGTTCACCTACATTACTGTTGCAGGTCTACTAACCAAACTTTGTCAGAGGTTGTATGAAGGACATTAAGGTTTATTCTTGCTTTTGTAATGCAGTGCCACAGTGAATTTGATTGCAGTGTTTATGATACTGTTATCGGCGTAATATTTTCAAGAATTACTTATCGAAGCGTACTGTACACTGACTCGGAATAGTGGATCACAGATAAAAACAAAGTCGTTTTTAAATCGATTCTGCGTGCGCCACCTCGATGTTGGGATTAAAGTGTGAAGAGATCGGTGACAAATCGTTGGAATGTTGTCAATTGCTGCGCTATACTGGTCGTGTACCCGGTATTATTGTCTGAAATGGTACCGGATTCCACCCACGCACTTCGTCTACTACGTATTGCTGCTACTTTAACCAGGCAGTGTTACATCTCTTAAGTGTTGAAACTTTTCGTTCTTCCATACTTTCGGAGAGTGCCTATTGCCAAATTGTAGAAGGATAATTTGTAACCACGCGTGACACGCATATCTTTAGATAATCCTCGGCCATCGAAATGAATAGCTGCCTTGGTCTCCCAGTTCTCTCGCCTACCGAAAACGCTTGGTCAGAGACTGCGGAACAGTTGGTGCTGGCTACAGCAACCGCGACGACAGCGGATCAGCATTTCCTGTATGTAGATGCTATATGCACTGCTATACCCAACACCCTGAGACTCTTTGATCCAGTGCCAAGTCGTGTAGCAGTAGTGACATCCATCAATGCCGGCAACACTCAGTGCTGATTTCATTGTCTTTACATGGGCCAGTATTTTCCATCAATTAGTACTTGTGCATCGTTTCTTCAGTCGTTTTGGTCTTACACTTTGAATGGAGAGCAGTGTACTTTTTACTGCATCCACTGTTGGTAATGGACTAGATTGTACATTTGAAATCAAACATTTGTTGACGTCTGAGATGTTCCACGGATACTGAAACAAAGTTTTCGGTTTAATTCATGGTTTCTTCTTCATGACCTTGTGCTGGTATCAGTTTTAACAAACTCTGATTTCATTAACAAAATGTTCAAATGTTTGTAGATCTATCGGACCAAACTGCGTGGTCATCAGTCCATAGCTTACAAACTACTTAAATCTAAGTAAACTAACCTACGGACAAACACACACACCCATGCCCCAGGGAGGACTCGAACCTCCACGGCAAGCAACCGCGCGATCCACAGCGAGACACTTTAGACCGCTCGGCTACTCCACCGCGGCGATTTAATTAACAAACAACTATTTAAATGACCGTGACTTCGTGTCCGAAGTTAATTATACCAACTCACAATAATTATCAATGATGATAATTTTAGCTTCCAAATTATTCACAATAAATTTCTTGACTTGAATATTTAAAATATTTCAGGATTGTTTTGTACAATCAGATTCTAAATTTCGTAAACCCTGAGTAAAAGTTTATTTGACGGCTCTACAAGAGTTATTTGTTTCACCGCACTCTTATATGTCTGCATTAGATAAAACCATGTCATCTTTCGTGCAACTTTTGTGACACATCATTATTGTGTAAGTCTTTCAAATCACATTCAAACTTCACTTCAGATAAAATCATTTACATATCTTGATTCAATTGTTTAAAAATCGTAGATTCTCATCAGTAACTTCTTTTTTTTTTTTTTTTTTTTTTTTTTTTTTTTTTTTTTTTTTTTTTTTTTTTTTTAAAACTTTTATTTTAAATATATTTGACGTAATTCATCACACACAATTCAGTATTACAAATCAAGATTGCAGAGATACTTCCTCTCAATATGGAATACAAAAAACGACTGACTCTTTTTCATTTTCATTTTTCTTCATATTCATTGTTAATATTAACAATAATCTGTCACAGCCCGCAACAGCAGGCAATGTCTTCTAGTTCAGCGCGCCGACCTTCGGCTAATCAACTATAGCGACCAGCTTTTTTCTCGCTGACGTCGGCGGAGAACTCGTCACTGCGTACTGCTGCAACACCGTCGTCACTCATGAAACAAACAAAAGCAAATAAAATTCACACAATTATATGTTCTCAAACATTGATAATATTCAAAACATATTCCGTAAGTTCTGAATAACTGCGAAATTGAGCTTTATGAGGAAAATAGTGGACGATTAAATACACGTCCCACTACAACCTCTGTATACTGCGCCTAAGCTTTGCTACAGAAAAAGTGATTGGTTTCTTTCTGTTGATGTTGATAAGCTATAAAAGGTTCAGTTGTTTTAACACCCTCCTCACATTCACATTCTACCATGAATATTTCTTCAATTCAAGTAAAATTAATCTTATGGCATTGTTGGTATGTGGTGAGTTTAACTGCCTATCAGTAGGACGTCCTCCCTGGGTCTCCGTTAGCCCCATTACTGTTGGATTTGCGAGGGTTGTGTCGTACGTTTATTTGTAGAATGTAGGTCACTGAAATGTTTAATGTGACTTAACTGCGGAACCATCAGTGCCTAAACTTACAAACTACTTTTGAACTACCTTATACTAAAGACAGCACAAACATCCATATCCGAGTGGGGGAATTCGAACCCCCGACGGGGAACGGCCTCGCGCATTGCAGCATAGCGCCACAATTCGCTCGGCCGCTCCGCCGCAGCGTCACTGAAATCAAAACGTACTTAGTGCAGGGTTATGTTTGTGCCGTGTGATGAGATTAAGAGGAATGATAGGGTTACACCCGATGTGGAAACGCAGCCACGCTTCTCTAATGGCGTAAACGACGGGGTCATCAACAGCAGGGTGTCATCCGACAGATGGATTAGCATCGAATGTAATATTTCCTCACTTCACGAGGTACTACGCAAAGGCGTGGAATTTAATAGAGGATGTTGGTGCACTCATTTCCATCTGAAAACGGAGTAAACAATTTGCTGTATTATAGCTCTCGCTTCTGCGTGATAACTCAACTCGTTTATTTTTAGTAGTCCGTTTCGACAGCATGTGATACTTTGAAGCTTTAGATGACCGTTTCGAAATGCTGTTTATTGCATTCTAGTTTACGTTACTCACTGTCACTCTGTAAATACATCTAGTTTGTTGTGTCCTGGATTATACACGTCACACGTCTGTAGAGGAGAAAATAACACGTAAATTCATTATTTCAGTACTTTCGATGTAATGTCTGCAGTCATTTCTATTGCTGTATAAGAAATACCAAAAGAATAGGCCTTCATCTACGAAAAAAACATTTTCTTCCTCAAAATTTCAATGTAACAATTACTGTTTCATCACAACTTCTACAGTCTGGATACATAACGATGAAACTTTAAGTCATCTAATGAATACTAACTTTTTAAAAAGTTATCAAGACGTGTCTTTGTTACAGGTTTTTCGACATAGGTAGTTCGTAACTGTAAGTTGTTCATAAGACGGCTATTCTCTTCTAAAATAACTGTAGTGTCTCAAGCGTCTATTTAGTGTAAAATTCTGTCTGCTTTCGCGCGTTATTTTTTTTTTTTTTTTTTTTTTTTTTTTTTTTTTTTTTTTTTTTTTTTCAAATATTGTAGTCGGAAATCAGAGTAATCGATGAATAAGTAGCAACTGGCATGGATTTATTCTGTGTTCAAATTCATCATATACAAAAACCCTGCAGAAATATTTCATTTTCACTGTTTTGGGTAAAACATTTGTAGTATGTTGGACTTGATGAATTGCAAAATCTCACGCAACATACAAATGGAAGTTTATTGAGAAAAGAATTCGATAAATGTTGTAGAAATTGGATGGAAGATGTGACACTCAGCAGTTGCTGTTTGATATTAAGTTGTTTTTGGATTTAAGACCACAGGAATTACATGTGCAACCCAACCTACATAGTAAGGGACTACTTACAGATTAACAGATACGTTACAAAAGTCTCTTTGTTACTTGGCAAATCTTAGTATATAATAAAATTTGTAGTTGACAATTTTTCATTCGCTATAGACACGAAACATTTAGTAATAAACGACATTGCTACCATAAGTGATTTATGAACCAGGTTTTTCAAACGCTAAGTTGAACATTTGTGGCAGACCGGGACTCGAACCCGTGTTTCTCACTTTGGGCCAGTGATCGTCTTAACATTAGGCTACCTAGATACCATTCTCATCCTTCCCCAATTGCTAACTTAACGTACATTGTTACTGCAGTGCTTCCTGTCTTATTTGGCTATCCTCGGAATGGATCGGACTTCTTTTGCATCCTCACATAAGTTGTCATTTGCCTGTTTCAGTCACACATACAATTATATAAACAGGAAAATATATACATATATGACAATAAAAATAAAATTTCTGCGCAAATCTACAACTAGATCCGCTCCCTTGCTGGAATACGAACAAGTGAAAAATGAACATGGGGCGCTACAGTAGCAGTGTAAGGCAAGTTGGTTCAAAATGTTCAAATGTTTGTAATTCTATCGGCCCAAACTGCTTGGTCATCAGTCCGTAGCTTACAAACTACTTAAACCTAAACTAACCTAAGGACAACACACACACCCATGCCCCAGGGAGGACTCGAACCTCCGCGACGAGCAACCGCGCGCTCCGCAGCGAGACGCTTTAGACCTAAGGCAATTTTGGAATTTGGCCAGGTGGATAAGTCTGTCCGGATAGCTCATTGGTTTATATGACTGCTGACGCAAAGTTGGGAATCTGTGTTCGAGTCCAGGTCAGCCGCGAATTTTGAACTTTTTCTGTCACAGTGGAGATGTTCAAAATTTCAAATTCGGCCCTTGTTCCGGCTGAGTGGCGCCCAAGAGAATGGACCCTGATCGGAGTTAGCGCTATCAGAACGTACGCTTTGTGTATGAAACACATATGGCTCCAGCGAAATGGCCGTCTTTCTGCGTCCGTCTCTAAAGGTATTAAGCGATCTTTCAGTGATGCTTTCTCTAAATGTTCAGATGTTTTTAGAGCTTATGGGACGTAACAGCGGAGTCATCAGTCCCTAAACTTACAAACTACTCATGAACTAGCTAATACTAAGGACGGCACAAATATCCATGCCCGAGGGAGGATTCGAACCCCCGACCGTTGAGGCCGTGCAGACCGTGACTGGTGCGCCGCAGACAGCTCGGCCACCGCGGCCGGCATGCTTTCTCTAACCGCACGACCATCTACTTGACTACCAGTTGTGAGGGGAGCCAGGCTTGTCAACTTGTGGTGAAACTCTTTCTCTGGCAAGTGGTATACACCACAACTGATACCGAGATACTTTCGGGGCCACGCATTTGTTATTCTTTAATGGTAATGTAGAAGACAAATTTTCGAAATGGAGTCATTATGTAAGATGTTGATAAATATATTCCGAAACCCAAACTACAGCCCTTCGGACCTGTGACCATTTTGGTGACATTCTGAACTTCATTACCTTCGAAAGTCTTGAAATATGACTCAAGGGTCTAGTTTCCATAGGGATGTCATCTTTTAAGCTGATGAACTTCAGTCGCATCTGGAACGGCGGGACGTCTAGTTTGTTGGCCACGTTCAGAAAGGTCCTAAGGACAATCGCATAGATACCGGCGCCTTTATTTTGGTCTTTGTGTTAAATACGCTCACATTTAGAGTGAAGGGCTTGGTTTACGAGTGTAACGTGAAGCCATGAGTCCCGCCAGACATGAAATGTTATTAGTCTTTGCTTCTTGGACACATATCCTCCCGCTGTATAGTGGAAACTCCATGCAGTGCGCGAGGACACCCATTGCATGAGGGTAGCCAACCGGTGTACGTAAACTGTCATCACTATAATTCTCCACAGTGTCCGTGTTGTACAATTTACAAGAAGGAAAAGAAAATGTAGGGCTGGAAGTCCCTTCAACATTTATCTGAGACCGAGGCTCATCGAAAAGTTCTGAGAACAGAGTGAGTTGTAATCTCTGGCTGTTTGCTGATAAGGCTGTAGTGTACAGAAAAGTGTCTTCATTGAATGACTGTAGTAGCATGCACCATGACTTAGACCAAATTTCTAGGTGGTGTGAGGAATGACAGCTATTTCTAAATGTAGAGAAAAGTAAGGTGGTGCAAATGAGTTAGAGAAATAATCCCGTAACGTTGTACTGCAGCATTAGTAGTGTGCTGCTTGACAGAGTCGCGTCAAATATCTAGGCATAACGCTGCACAGCGATATGAAATGGGACGAGCATATAAGGACAGTATTGGGGAGTAGTTGGGAGAATTTAGGGCAGATACGATTCGCCTGTAAAAAGAGACCGCATACAAAATGCTTGTGCGACCCCGTCTTTAGTATTGCCCTCCCGTTCGTCTTTAGACCTACGCTCCCTCAGCATGTTGACCCTCTACCCAGCGAAAGGAGTGTCCCCTGCTTCAGCGTGTCCCGGTGATGGAGCACCTCCTGGGGTTCTTCTAAACAGTGTTTTCCAGATCGGAGGTCTCCGGACTCAAGTAGGCCATTGGACTCCCTAACTCCGTTCGGTACCAGACCTCTACAAAGCCTGATTCTCTCTGGGTCCATTCCTCCACAAACACACACACAGAGAGAGAGAGAGAGAGAGAGAGAGAGAGAGAGAGAGAGAGAGAGAGAGAGTAGAAGAAGAAGAAGAAGAACGAGGAGGAGGAGGAGGAGGAGGAGGAGGCGTTAAAAGCCACTGCAGTGCCGCTGTAAATTCCAACTCACCTTTCATAACCTGTTTACGAATGTAACCCCTTTCTTGTAATTGACTTGTAGTGTGACCAGCTTCAACCTACTCGCCTCATCTGCATTTCCTTTTTGTGATTATCCAGTAGAACTCTGACGAATATTACTTCTGCAGTTGGAATACCTCATTTGCTTTTATTTTGCAGCTTGGGTTACTTTACAGGAATCCCATTTTAATTATGCTCATTCTCCAACACCGTTTTGTTCTTTAGGTTGGCAGTGATTGTTGTCCAAGTCGATTTCGACCTTATGGTAACAATTTGCAATCTATCTTCCTCCTGTCTGAGCACTACACCTTTCCTTCTTCAGCAACGCCCCCAACTTTGTGACAAGAAATTATAAGATTGAAACTCTGGATCTCGGTAATGAATAAAGGTAACAAAATATATAAAAAATAGTTTGAGAATATCATCTTAAGATAACATGGTAACAATTTCGACGATATGCAATGTACCGAAAGTATCGAAGTGGCCATCTCCACAATTGTTGGTTTTGATTTAAAAAAGACACATGGCTTTTGCTGTTTTCTGAGGAATCGCCCGGGAATAAATGGTGATTTTTGAATCGTATAAAGCCAACCATAGGAAACACGTAATGAGCGAAAACTATGTAATTTTCTCAATTTAAATGAGCTCCAGAAGGAGTGTAATGTTCAAATTTTGACCCTTTACAGTAGGATAACTATAGTATTCCCACTCTTCTAATATGTATAATAGCTAAGTGCTATCTAAAACACTTGACACCTCGTCTCCTCGAGGAACAGAACCCACGATATGGGGATGGGAAAAAGTAAAATTTCGCACGGAGTGTCTTAGAACACATTCATATCGTGCACTGACGTGCGCGATATGATAACTGTTATGGCGTAAAGTCAGAGCCACATGCCAGACGTAAGAGAACGAAGCAGCGATCGACCGAAAGCCAATCGCAAGCAGGCGCCGCGCATCCTGGAGGGAGTATCCGAAGATGCGCGCCCTCTTCAAGCTGCTATATCTAGGCCGGCATACGTCTGGACGGCCCGTCAGTTACTATTGAGAACTAAGGCAGTTACTATTCAGAACTCAGGCAGTTACTAGTGAGCTATAAAGTCACAAATAGGACAGTACTAAGTCAGAACATGGCTACGAACTTAGCAGTAACTAGGTCTCAGCGCAGCTAGTATCATACGGAAGACACCGCGAGAAGCAAAAAGAGAGGACGCGGTGGAGTAGCCGAGCGGTCTAAAGCGTCTCGCTGCGGAGCACGCGGTTGCTCGCCGTAGAGGTTCGAGTCCTCCCTGGGGCATGGGTGTGTGTGTGTTTGTCCTTAGGTTAGTTTACCTAGGTTTAAGTAGTTTGTAAGCTACGGACTGATGACCACGCAGTTTGGTCCGATAGATTTACAAACATTTGAACAAGAAGAGAGAAGAAACAGACTTATGTTCTAAAGATGAGTATTTCTAATAAAACTTGTATTATTAATCTGAATAGTTGTTACAGTTGACATAGATACCTGCACCAGTACTCTTCTTGACAACCAGACCGGGACGAGGGGGGGGGGGGGAGGCGACGAGGTCACATCAATAACGTTTTCAACAGCATGATGAAGTTAATAATAGATGTTTGTGAAGCTTTTGGGACTTAAATGCAGGGTCATCAGTCTGTAAACTTACAAACTACTGGAAAACTACTTTGTCTGTATTTAGATGAATTTAATGCATGTTACTAGGAAACTATGGTTGCAATCCAACCCAAAATGCCGGCCGCGGTGGCCGAGGGGACTGAGGCGCTTTAGTCATGGTCTGCACGGCCACTACGGTCGGTGGTTCGAATCCCCCCCTCGGGCATGGATATTTGTGCCGTCCTTAGTATAAGGTAGTTGTTAAGTAGTTTAGTTAAGTCCCATAAGCTTAACAAACATTTGAACATTTTTGGACAACCCATAATTTATTTAAGTACTGCCAATAAGCGAGCTGCTTGTAGTTAAAAGAGTAATAAAGAGGTGTGAAATTGTTTAGTTACAATGAGTTGGAAAGTGTGCTTTAATTCTTTGTAATCCATTACTGTTTCGCTGCAATGTTCTGTACTAGAATCTGTAATTATACTCCTCTCTAACCTGGATGTGTTTGGATTCTATGAGGTGAAAACAGACCGATGATGGAATTATTTTACTATTATTCAGGTAATTTGGATATTTCGAACATGTTGAACAGTAACTTCAAACTGCTGAAATATTGTTGACAGGGCCAGGGCATGTTTTGGGACAACATTGAGATTAGTTAATTCATTTTAATGGACTACAATGTACTGGGATGTGAGTGCAGGAAAGAGAGGTACATGAGTGGGAGGGGAGACGGTCGCGGGGAGCTAGTTTCACAATCTTGACTTCATTTATCCGTTAAAAAATTGACACCGGGACAAATTTATTAAATTCACGATCTTGGATTTTGACTAACATTTTCACCTTTAATCTGTAAAATACAAAGCCGTGGTTGCTTGGGTGTAGGGGAAGGATGGTGAGAAGTACAAAAGACGGTCGGGTAGCTCCACCATAGTTAACGATAAAATATCCCGCCACCTAGTTATTTGTGTGCGATACAAGGTTGTTACACAATATTTTTCTAATGATTGCTCGTTGCGGTGCTATATCCCAATAACCAATGAATTTTCCACGATTTTGGTTTACTATTCACTGTCGCTTTTTAAGACCTATAGGTCTTGTTCCAACAAAGTTTCAACGTCACACATTTGTTTCCTTTTAGAGAATGTGTTAATAATATAATTGAATTCGGGCGAGTCAGACGAAACGAAAAAGTACACTCAGACTACGGACTGAGCGGGGTCGTACAATCGTTTGCACAATACACTACCATTCGGGAGGGCGGGGGTCAAACCCAGGTCCCACCATGAGGACCTATATTTTTCTGTTTGCTCGATATCACTTCAGGCAAGTTGTGGGATGGTTCACTTCAGAGGGCACTGCCGATTTCATTTTCCATACTTTAAATTGTCCGAGCTTGTACTCTGCCAACGATAACAACGAATTCGAATGTAAGTTAAATCGTTATCTTCCTTCTTTTTGTCAAATTCGAACGCTACATTAAAGATGATTCACGTGAATAACGTGTCGACGTTGACTGTTGGCTGTACAATGGTGAAGAGAGTGCGACAGGAAAACACAAAACTGAACTCCCGCTGTGGACGCCCTAATAAAGTGAACGGGGAGTATCCATGGATTCTTAATTGGCGGATGTCCTCGTCGAGCATGTAAAGCGGGAAATCGTTCAAATGTAGCAGCTAATGATGACTCAGTGAAGAAAGTAGGCAATATACCATTAATTTAACCATGATATTGTGTAGAATTCGTTGGATGTTGTGTATCAGCCGACTGTATTCTTACGAAAGTAGAATTTAGTGTTGATATATGACATTATTTGTCTGATTATGCCACTGTGAACTATTCCATTACCTTTTATCCGTGGTAAAATGAAGGCATATACGTATTAAACATGTCAGAAACGTAGCATGAAAACGGTATGGAACGGTATAGAAGAGACGCATGGTGCTCGTTACTGAGAAGTGGGGAGAAGAGAGAAATTTCCTGAAAGCAGCATTCGGGCGTATATGCGTCACAACGAGGACACACGTTCCGCGACCGTGTGTACTCTACTTCTGCAAAGCAGACGGCAGCGACGTGCGGTGGCGCGGAAACGTCCCACGCAAACAAACAGTGCTGTTTGAACAGCGTAGTGCGTCTGCCAGCTAGGGCAATATGGGACTGCCAAGTTACCCTAGCGTGTTATGAGAAAACCAACTTTGCCACCGCACTTCAGTCTTACATATACAGTATATTGACCACTAGTAAGAAAATTAAAAAAAATCTGATGGTACCAGTATGTTTTCTCTGGCAGATACATTCATCTCTCAGTGTTTCATCCGAGAAAATCTCATTAACCTATTTAGTTATATACTATCCCTTATACCGCACCACGAACGTTTTAATATAAATTATAATATCTGCAAAACTTTTTGAAAGTTCAAGACGGTAAAGTTTACTGTTCGAGGCTACAATCAATGATGCAGCAACCGACTTAGAAACAAAGAAACCAGTACTGGAGTGGAATTATAGTTTCATCGAATTTTGACAACCAAACAAATAAAATGTTATTAAAAAAATCTTCAAATGATTGTAAATCTCAGAGACTTAAATACAAACTACTTTAACTAACTTAAAGTAACTTATGCTAAGGACAACACAAACACCCATGCCCGATGGAGGAGTCGAACCTCCGACGCGCACTTCGCAGCAAGGCGCTTTCGAGGCCTCGGTCCCTCCACAGCGACTGTACCGAAAACCACAACAACAGGAAGAAAATACGTTTAAACAACATGAAAAACCCCTCAGGGGCTCAGCATTAATTTGCTGAGTACGGGCTTGGCGAACCCGGGGTCCTGAGCTGTGGGCTGTGTCGCGCCAACAGTCCGCTACACCGTAAGCTCTGTGCGTGCTTCAACGACCATCGTTCGGCGCGACGATGGAACGTTGTACGTTTCAGAGCCCGGGGATCTTGGCTTAATCGCCCGGGTCGCGAGGACGGTACAAACCTCTATAAAAAAAAACCTCAATCTCAAGGTGTGCTACGTGCCGAGGAGATGCATGGCTGTTGAGGTTGAACAGCCGCTAGCGAGCAACCTCTGAGGAACCTGCCGCACCTCAGTTGTACAAGGCTTACCCAGGCAAGCGGGGCTCTGCCTGGGTGGACCTTTAGTTCCCTAGCTGCTCGTGGGACGAGAATGAAACGAGCAAGTAATAGCGTCGCCACACGCAAACCTGGCGTTTCTAAGCGTGGTAGAAGAGACTTTAATGCCGCACAATATGACCCCCAATCGTTCCCTTCCCTGGCTACCCCATGGGAGGAACGACGGGCGAAAGACAGGGTTGAGCCTTACTCCCCTAAATTTCTTGTATGTGCCAGAACTGATGGGGAAACGTTCAGCAATACTAAGCCACTCTTCTTTGTGGAGAACTTGGAAGATAAGTTTGGCGAGGTTTCGGGGCTGTCTAAGATGAGAAGCGGTGCAATCCTCATTGAAGCGGCGTCCCCAGCACAGTCACGGGCGCTTCTGGCCTGTGATAAGCTGGGAGATGTTCCTGTGACAGTCACCCCTCACAAAAGTCTTAATATGGTTCAGGGGATTATTTACCATCGCGATCTCCTGCTGCAGTCGGACGACGAATTACGCGCCTACCTAGAACGGCGAGGTGTCACATTCGTCAGGCGCATCTTTAGGGGATCTAAGGAGAACAAGGTAGCCACCGGTGCCTTCATCCTGGCCTTTGAGGGCGATTCTTTGCCCGAAAAGGTCAAGGTTATGGTCTACCGGTGCGATGTAAAACCTTATATTCCTCCTCCGATGCGGTGCTTCAAATGCTGGAAATTTGGGCGCATGTCCTCCAGGTGCAATTCCAGCTCCACCTGTAGAGAATGCGGGCGCCCATCCCATCCGGACGCTCCTTGTGCTCCTCATCCTATATGCGTAAACTGCGGACAGCACCACCCTCCTTGCTCGCCTAACTGCACAGTGCTCCATAAAGAGAGAAAAATTATGGAGTATAAAACCATGGACAAACTGTCATACAACGAGGCCAAGAAGAAGTTTGAGCGATTGCACCCAATAGCATTAAAGACGTCATTTGCGAGTGTCACGTCATCACCTTTTTCTTCGGTGACGACGGTCCCCACATCTGTGCCAACTTCTGTGGGCCCTCAGGGCCGTAAAGCTCCATCAGCCCCCTCGATGGTTGGGGGCTCTCCACCATGTGCTCCCCCCACTACATCTCCTGGGGGAGCACATCCCCCCACACCGTCGGGGACAACGGTCCCCGTCACCCAGCCGGAGAAGCAACAACTTCCTCCGGCTCGGAAGGGGTCCCTTGGGACGCTCCCTTCCGAGGCATCTCAGAGTACCACGGAGGGTCCCAGCCCACGGCTGTCGGACTCGCACGCCCTTGGTCAAAGGGGTCCGCGCTCTACGTCGGGCCCTGACACCGTCTCTGAGAAGCCCTCTCAGTCCTTAAAACCGAAGGGACAGCGAGAGGAAAAGAAGAAGAAGCTGAAGAAAAAGGAATCTTCTGTGGCTCTCAAGCCACGCCTTGTCACATCTTCTGCTTCTGATGACGAGTTGGAGATCCTTGCATCCCCCAAGGATCTCGCTCTCCTGGACTCTCCAGAACCAATGGTCCTGGATCCAGTCGGAACACATTCGACAGCAGCAGGTAGTGAACCTATGGACTAATGATCCCTATCCTATCATGGCCTCTCCAGTCAGCACTAATCACATTCTCCAGTGGAATTGTGGTGGTTTTTTCTCCCATTTGGCAGAGTTACGGCAGCTTCTCGCCACTTCACCTGCACTGTGCGTTGCCCTGCAGGAGACCTGGTTCCCCCCGACGCGATGTCCTGCCTTACGAGGCTATCGGGGATATTACCGGAATCGCACAGTTTATGACAGGGTTTCAGGTGGAGTCTGTATTTTTGTCCTTTCATCTGCATACAGTGAGTCTATTGCTCTCCAAACGCCTTTAGAAGCTGTGGCAGTCAGAGTGAAGACTACAATCGACCTCACCATTTGCAGTGTATACCTGCCCCCAGACGACGTAGTACCCCAACATGTGTTGGCGGCGCTGATTTCTCAGCTCCCCTCACCTTTCTTACTTCTGGGGGATTTTAACGCCCACAACCCCCTGTGGGGAGGTACTACGATTACTGGCCGTGGCAGAGACGTTGAGAGTTTATTCTCTCAGCTTGACCTCTGCATTTTAAATACCGGTGCTGCCACACACTTCAGTGTGGCTCACGGCACTTACTCTGCAATTGATCTGTCGGTATGTAGTCCTGGCCTTTTACCGTCAGTCCACTGGAGAGTGCATGATGACTTGTGTGGTAGTGACCATTTCCCAATATTCCTTTCACTACCACAGCCTCAATCCCCTGGACGTTTGCCCAGATGGGCTCTTAACAAAGCTAACTGGAAGAAGTTTACTACCGCTGCAAAGATTGGCCCTCCATCGGATGTCAGCATAGATGAGGTGACTGAGAGTCTCACCGCAGCCATTATCTCTGCGGCTGAACGTACGGTCCCTAGCTCTTCTGGATCCCCTCGGCGGAGGACGGTGCCCTGGTGGTCGCCAGAGATTGCTGAGGCTATTAGGGATCGAAGGCGTGCACTCCAGCGTCATAAGAGATGCCCGTCCTTGGAGAACCTCATTGCGTTCAAGCGGCTCCGTGCACGAGCACGTCTGTTAATTAAACGTCGTAAACAAGAGTGTTGGGAACGGTATGTGTCCACCATTGGCACATGTACCTCTCCATCCCAGGTCTGGCAGAAGATCAGACGCCTCCATGGTTACCAGAGTGCTTCAGGCGTGCCAGGGATTTCTCTGAATGGAGTAGTTTGTACGGACCCAGATGCCATTGCTGAACATCTAGCTGAGCACTATGCTCGGAGTTCTGCATCTGTGAATTACCCGCCAACCTTTCGTACCGAGAAAGAGCGGGAAGAACGGAAGCGACTCTCCTTCTCGACCCGCCGAATTGAATCCTACAACGCTCCATTCAGTGAATGGGAATTCCTCGGTGCCCTTGCACATAGTCCCGATACCAGCCCCGGGCCAGATCGCATTCATAACCAGATGCTGAAACACCTATCAGCGCAGTCTATGCGAACCATCTTATCCGTCTTCAATCGCATCTGGAACGATGGTGTCTTTCCGTCACAGTGGCGAGAAAGTATCATTGTGCCAGTGCTCAAGCCGGGTAAAAACCCCTGCGATTTGGACAGTTACCGTCCCATCAGCCTCACCAACGTTCTTTGCAAACTGCTGGAACGTATGGTGAGCCGGCGGCTGTGCTGGGTACTGGAGTCTAGAGGCCTGCTGGCTCCATGTCAGGGCGGTTTCCGTCAAGGCCGCTCCACTACAGACAACCTCGTTCACTTGGAGTCCCGTATTCGTACTGCCTTTGCTCAACGTCAACATCTAGTCGCGGTGTTTTTCGATTTGAGGAAGGCGTATGATACAACATGGAGACATCACATCCTTCAGACGTTACATGAATGGGGTCTTCGAGGCCAGCTCCCTATTTTTATCCAAAACTTTTTAGCTGTCCGTACGTTTTGTGTCCAAGTTGGTGCTTCTCATAGCACCCCTCATGTGCAGGAAAATGGGGTCCCTCAGGGCTCTGTTTTGAGTGTCCCCTTATTTTTAGTAGCCATAAACGGCTTAGCGACAGCAGTTGGGTCGTCAGTATCCCCCTCTCTCTATGCTGACGACTTCTGTATTTCTTTTAGCTCTTCCAGCACCCAAGTTGGTGAACGTAGGTTACAAGGAGCCATTCAGAAGGCACAGTCCTGGGCTCTGGCCCATGGCTTCCAGTTCTCTCCTGCAAAGACCAGAGTTATGCACTTCTGTCGGCGTCGGACGGTTCATCCACAGCCCGAACTTTATCTTGACAACCACCTCTTAGAGGTTGCTGAAACTCACAGGTTTTTAGGACTCGTATTTGATTCTCGGCTGACATGGCTCCCTCACATTCGACAGCTGAAACAGAAGTGCTGGCGCCAGCTAAATGTTCTCCGCCATCTGGGCCATACGAACTGGGGTGCCGATCGGTCCACACTGTTGCGGATATACCACGCTTTGGTGCATCCCGTCTGGACTTTGGATGCCTTGCCTATGGCTCCGCATCCCCCTCGGCATTGCGCTTGCTGGACCCCATTCACCACTGTGGGGTTCGCATCGCGACGGGTGCTTTCCGTACCAGTCCCGTGGACAGTTTACTTGCGGAGGCCGGGGTCCCACCTCTGCGGATCCGCCGCCAGCAACTGTTCGCGGCCTATGCTGCTTATGTTCATAGCACGCCAGGCCACCCGAACCAACGTTTGCTTTTCTGCCGCACGGTCGTCCGTCCTCAACAACGGCGACCCCGTTCCGGTCACACGATCTCCTTCCGTGTCCAGTCCCTTCTGTTGGAACTAGAGTCTTTCCCTGTCCCATCTCTGCATCGGGCCCGTACGCGTACGCCCCCATGGTGTGTACCGAGGCCATGCTGTAGGCTGGACTTGGCCGATAGACCCAAAGACTCTGTTTCTCCAGAGGCACTCCGCCATCGGTTCTTTGCTGTTGTTGCAGAGTACACTGGATACGACATCGTCTATACGGACGGTTCGTTGGTTTGTGGCCGTGTTGGCTTTGCCTATGTCCTTGGCGATCACGCTGAGCAGCGGTCTCTGCTGGATGGCTGCAGTGTGTACACTGCCGAGTTGGTGGCCATTCTCCGTGCTCTTGAGCATATGCGCTCCTGCTCAGGTGGGTCTTTCCTGCTCTGCAGTGACTCCCTGAGCAGTCTTCGCGCACTTGATCAGTGTTACTCACGTTCCTCCTTGGTGCTGGCTATCCATGAGACACTTTTTGCTCTCGACCAGTCAGGACGCTCTGTGGTCTTCATTTGGTCTCCAGGTCACATCGGCATCCCGAACAACGAACGAGGCTGTCCATGCGCCCGTGTTAGACATTGGCCTCCCGGCCTCAGATTACAAGTCTGTGTTGCGCCATAGAGTACGTGAGCTTTGGGCCGCAGAGTGGCGTAGCCTGAGCCATCAAAACAAACTCAGGGCAATAAAGGAGACCACAGCTGTGTGGCACTCGTCCATGCGGGCCTCTCGCCGGGACTCGGTAGTCCTGTGCCGGCTCCGCATTGGCCACACTTGGCTGACCCATGGCCATCTCCTCCGCGGTGAGGACCCGCCTCGTTGCCGTTGTGGCTGCCCCTTGACGGTGGCCCACATTTTGATGGTCTGCCATCTTTTAGCCGCTCTGCGGAGGGATTTTAATTTTCCTGTAATTTTATCTGAAGTTTTACGTAACGATGCCAATATGGCTGATTCTGTTTTAGGTTTTATTCATGACAGCGGTTTTTACAACTCTGTATGAAGCTTGTGTTGCCCCGTGGCTGACCCTTCCTATTTTATTTTCATGGTCGGTCAACCACGAACTTTGTCTCTGTCACTTTATTTCCACACTTGTTTGCTGTTTCCGTGTGATTGTGTCCTTTTGTGTTGTCTCCTGCCTTGTTGTTCTTTGTCGAATTTGTTTACATTTTATTGATTGAGTGGGGTTTTCCTCCCGTAGCAGTTTTAACTCTGGGCGAACTTTTCAGAGTTTCCACACTTGTCTAGCTCTTTGATGGAATGGGGGACTGATGACCTCCGCAGTTTTGTCCCCCTAAAACATCAAACCAACCAACCAACCAACATGAAAAAACATACACTTCACATTTTCTACCTTTCGAGGTGACGTATATTATTACAATTATATAAAAGTATTTCATAATGCCAAGATGGTTTCCTTTCTTGATAGGTGAGTGGTTTAAGCAAACTATGTTGCAATCATAGTATCGTACGTACGTGTGTTCGTCTCAATAGCAGATTTTTTTTTTTTTTTTTTTTTTTTTTTTTTTGCCCCGTTATAGCAAATTCCTATATGGGAAAATTCGAGGAACAGGCACTGAAACCAGCAAACAAAAAACCTGCTATTTGGTTCCGCTATGTAGACTATACGTTTGTTGTGGGTAGGCATAGTAGAGAGGAACTAGATCGTTCTCTTAAACACCTCATCGGGATTAATTATAGAATTCAGTTCACCATGGAGAAGGAGGCAGATGGAAAACTGAATTTTCTTGATGTGTCTGTTTTCAAAAAGAGGAATGGCAGATTAGGCCACACAGTTTATCGGAAGCCCTCACACACGGACCGTTATCTGGACCGGGATTCAAACCACCACCCACAGCAAAAGCGGGACATTATAAAGACGTTGGCGGACAGAGCAATTAACATCTGCGAATCGGAATTACTCGACGTGGAATTGAAACACCTGAGTAGTGCTTTACTTAAGAATGGCTATTCGTCCACAGAGATAAGGAGAGCGTTTAGGCCAACACGTAGAATTGAAAACGATGAAAAGTTTCCTATGAAATCTAAAGTCTTCGTGCCTTTTATTATTTCACCGACCGCATCGGTAAAATTTTGACGAAACGGAATGTTGCCGTTACTTACAAACCTACGCGGAAGATACAAGAACACTTGAAATCAGCGAAGGATGCTCGCAAACCGCTGGAAAAAGCAGGAATTTATTGGATTCCGTGTACCTGTGGAGACAAAAAGAACAATCAAAATACGACTAGAGGAGCACAAGGGGAACTGTAGAAGGGGAGAGAATGACAGATTAGCTGTTGCTGAACATGTCTTTCAACCGAGGGACTACATTCAATTTTATAAGACTCATGTTTTAGCAGCCACAAATAGATAGCCGGCCACGGTGGCCGAGGAGAATGAGACGCGTCAGTCTGCTTGGCCACTACGGTAGGGGGTTCGAATCCCCCTTCGGGCATGAATATTTGTGCCGTCCTTAGTGTTAGCTAGTTCGTAAGTAGTTTGTAAGTTTAGGGACTGATGACCCATAGTTAGTCCCATAAGCTGTACAAACATTTGAATATTTGAACAAATGGATACCACGAAAGACTGTACAGGAAGGCTATAGAAATTGTAAAACACCCCAAGAATTTCAATAGGATGGAGGAGGGTGTGAAACTAAATGAAATCTGGATTCCGGTGTTGAAGAAGAAATGTAACAGTCTTCCACCATGAGACGATATTAACAACGGACGACGGCAATCGACAACGACGAATTGCGCGCGCATCTCCAAAACATCTGACGACACAGCTCTGCGCGCGAGCCCTTTTAAACGGAGTTTGGTTTCCGTCAGTAGCGAGCCAGGGTGTGCATCGGAAATAAGAAAAAAATCCACGAACCCCCTTTAAAATGTCCTCCGCAGTTGGGGACGAAACGTTGGGTTTGAATAATAAATCCATAACACCACGGCATAATAGCCCGGAAAATTTTAGTAATATTTCTTTCGTTGTCTTCTTCCTGTGTAAAAAGAGTCAGGGTAGGTTTCGACATGTCTTATTGGACTGTTCCCTTGTAAGAAATAGTAAAGTTTTGTTTAATTATTGTTGTTCCGAACCGAGAAATGTATCGCGCAATTCACTACACTGCTGGAATTCTGGAGGAATAGGCATCTAATCCCTGTCCAGACAAATCTGTTTTGGTTCCTTGTCGTATGCCGAAACAGATTACGGCGAAGCTTGCGAAGGTTTCGTATCAAAGGAAAAGATCAATCTTTCTTCCTAAGCGGTGACGTGTCCGGAGGAAGAATAAAAGCTAATTTTATGGGATTTTTGTGACATGATGTACAGCGGAAAATATTTTCAGAGGTGAAATTGCGGGGACGAGTTTGGTCGTTTATTTCTGATTATTCAGTATTAAGCTGAAGCACGGGCGGACGGCACGAACGGGAGAACGTGCCGCTGTTCGGTCGTGCCTCACTGCTGTTTTGCAATTTGCTGCTAGGCACGTATCCTGTGAAACCAAGGCCTTTGAACGGTGAGGTGAGGATTACATCCTTTAATAAAAGATACGTGTTTGTATAGCTGGACCACTGTTCAGCTTCCCACGGAAATAATAATGCGGCAACTCTCCTCTTCACAAAATGGAGTTTGCAGCGTTAGAGACTGTTACGTGAATAATCTTGTAATTTCCTTAGTAACACATGATATCAAAAGAGAGAAAACATGCAAATTATAGCTTCCGATTTATTGAACTAACTTATTTTCTTGTTTTGTTTCTAGGCCCATTCTTCCACCATCCCAGTTATACATACCATCAATACGTGTTATAGAATTTCACTTGCAACTGAAATCCCCTCGAGAAAGCTGGATCTGTCTTTAAGGAAAATGGGGCTCTAATACAGGATTCGGGAGTGGAAGGACCAAGCTAAAAGGTTAGCTGAAGTAAGGAAGTCTTCTGATCTGAAATACATTTGTTAAGTACTTTGAAATGCATAAGCTGATGACATATGTAAACCACTTGAGTGGCCCCTATTAGCCACCCCTATCCTCCGTAAGTGAGAAAAGCGCAGTAACTTAAGCAGCCCTTAATTAGCCTTAGAAAAATTTTCGTAATTCGAATCTTTACCGAGCCTTTTTCAAAATACTTTGCTTAATTAGTTACAAAAGTCTTAAAAGGGCACTCTTACTGCGGTGTCGCCAGTCGCCACCAGGCAGCAGCACCGCCGTCGATAGATCGAAAGGACGGCCGGCGGACAATCTTAGCACAGCGGGACCGCGATGGTGGCGCCGCCGAAGGATAGATAGGCGCCAGTTCCTCGCTAGCCTTCAGACGAAGACGACCGCCAAGTAGACAGAGTATTATGGGACTCTTCAAGAACCAAGTATCATTCGTACCTGCTGCCTGTCGGTCGATTGAGTATTGCAATAAACACCGATGCAGTCTTGGAAACGGAACGGTTGTTCCGGAAGCGGAGATTTCACGCCCTTTCATTCTGATTTTCCAGATACCTCCGGTTGGACATGTGGAATCGAGCAGGCGCCATTTTGGAGATGAATCTTGCGGTATTTGTTTGATTTGGCAGTGTATTTTGCGTATCACGAAAATATGCTGTTTTCCAGCAATTCCATGAATATAAACCGTGATAGAATTTTCTAATACGAGTTTGTTATAATAAAATTTGTATAAAAGTACAATTATTGATAAATGTTTCACGATGTCCTTACAAGATTCATGAAGTACAAAAAATTAGATCGGATCTAAAGGAGTGCAGCCGAGCTCAGTTAGTGACGTTTTAGTTTATCGAGTGGAAGGTCCTGTGTTCGATTCACAACAAGTGCTAACATTTTAATTCTCCGTAATTGTTCAAATTTTCTTTTTCTTTCATACTTCTACTGCAAACGTTTATTATTATATGAAGTAATACACTTGTACATATATATTTTTTATCAAGTGGTGGTATTATAGCAGTCTGTCAAATACTCGCGAATCTGTTACTGTATACACAGTGTCGTTCCGTCTTCATATAAATTTGTCTCTTGTTTTGTGATATCAATTTGAAGATAATGAACACAGAGTAATGTCATGACCGCGTATCTGGAGACAAGCGTCTATACATAACAATATTAAAACCGAAAGTATCACATTGCAAGCTAAGTGTAGACCTGTTACTTTTCGAATAGTCTGTTCACAACAATCATTCAGAAACTGTATATAAGCGGCAAAGAACGGAGTGGTGTTAGTGTTCTGTTTTATCATCGTTATTTGTCGCTTATGCTAGTTTTACCGTAAAATTTCGAAAGAAAGCTTTGCAGCTACCTCTGCACGTCTTCCACATTTACGAATGGTTGCATTGTGGATATAATGAAATGTGTCTAGGTTGAACGTATCGTATATTTTCTTTTTATCGACACTATCTTTTCCATTCTTAACCACTTTCATATTGTTTTACCCTTTGTTACTACAGGAATGTTTATGAACTCTTTTTAAATAGTTGTGAAGATTAGATCTTCTTCTACCTGCAGCATACAGTCGTCCACACAACTTACATGTAACCTTTTGGCATCGTCAGCCCCTTTCTCAAAGAACTACCACAAATTCTATTTACGTTTTGTCATATCTAGAAACATTATTTTGTGATTAAAAAATGAAATTGTTACTCAGATAAAGATTTGTTCACTTACAAGAAAATTTTGCGAAGATTAATTATCTTCAAAATATCTGCTTGTATGTGGAATACAAAAATACAAGAAGCACACAAGTTCAAAACAACCGCCTCATATGTTTTGCCTCTGCTATAGTACCTCAAATGCCCGTGTGGAGCGCACTCGTCGGAAGCTCCTTTGGCCAGCGATATTCCATTGCGCCTCCGTTTCCTCCGGCCACCCTCCGATTACCCTGGCGCCTCCTACGGTAATACCGGTGATCACCGGATGTGGCGCACTAGTCGCACCTTCGACCTTCGATTTACCCGCCAGTTAAGCGCATCCGCAGACCAGCACTACACCGATGTGTTGTCCTTTCCTCCTAAGCTTGCCCCCCCCCCCTCCCACGGCCTAACCAAGTTGCGGGTGGCTCAACATTCTACTTAAGTTGTGTCGTGGACGCGACGTAACACTTACCAAATTTCACAGAACCGCTTAGATTCAAATGTTTGTAGAACTTATGGGACTTAACTACGGGGTCATCAGTCCCTAAGCTTACAAACTACTTATGAATTAGCTAAGACTAAGGACGGCACAAATATCCATGCCCGAGGGGGGATTCGAACCCCCGACCGTAGTCGCCGTGCAGACCGTGACTGGAGTGCCTCAGTCCCCTCGGCCACCGCGGCCGGCCCGCTTAGATGACAAGAACGGCAATTAACCGGATACTGATAACAGCCGGCCGCGGTGGCCGAGGTGACTGAGGCGCTCCAGTCACGGTCAGCACGGCCACTACGGTCGAGGGTTCGAATCCCAACTCGGGCATGGATATTTGTGCCGTCCTAGTTCGTGAGTAGTTCATAAGTAGTTTGTAAGTTTAGGGACTGATGACCGCGTAGTTAAGTCCTATAAGCTTAACAAACATTTGAACATTTTGAATTACTGATAACACACTGAAATTACCTCTACAGAGAGCACAATAATTTACCAGGTCTTTTGCGAATAAGTCATGGTTGCAAAATACTAACACGAATTATTTACAGACGAATAGAAAAACTTGTGGAATCTGACCTCGAGGAAGATCAGTTTGGATTTAGGAAAAATGTAGGAACAGGGGAGCACTACTCACATTACGACTTATCTTAGAAGATAGACTAACGAAGGGCAAACATACGTTTTTGGCGTTTGTAGATTTGGAGAAAGCTTTTGACAATGTTGACTGAAATACACTCTTTCAAACTCTGAAGGTAGCAGGGGTAAAATATAGGGAGCGAAGAGTTATATTCAACCTGTACAAAACCCAGACAGCTGTTATTAGAGTCGAAGGGCAAGAAAGGGACGCAGAGATTGGGAAGGGAGTAAGACAGGGTTGTAGCCTTTCCCCAATGTCGTTCAATCTGTACATTGAGCAAGCAGTGAAGGAATGGAAGGAAAAATTTGGAGAGGGAATTAAAGTTCAGGGAGAAGAAATAAAAAGTTTGAGGTTTGCCGATGTCATAGTAATTTTGTCAGAGACTGCAAAGGATGTGGAAGAGCAGTTGAATGGAATGGACAGTGTCTTGAAAGGAAAATATAAGATGAACATTAACAAGAATAAAACAAAGGTAATGGAATGTAATGTCAGAAAATCAGGCGATGCTCATGAAATTAGATTACGTAATGAGACAATAAAAGTAGTAGATGAATTATGTTATTTGGGTAGCAAGATAACTTCTGATTGCCGAAGTAAAGAAGATATAAAATGCAGAATGGCTATAGGGAGAAAAGTGTTTTTAAAGAAGCGAAACTTGTTAACATCCAATATTAATTTAAATGTTAGGAAGTCCTTTCTGAAAGCATTTGTCTGGAGTGTAGCATTGTATAGCAGTGAAACGTGGACGATAAGGAGTTCAGACTAAAAGATTATAGAAGCTTTTGAAATGTGGTTCTACAGACGAATGATGAACATTAGATGGGTAGATTACGTGACTAATGAGGAGGTGCTTAACCGAATTGGGGAGAAAAGGAGTTTCTGGCATATTCTGACTAAGAGAAGGGATAGATTGGTAGAACACATTCTGAGACATCAAGGAATTGCCAACTTAGCATTAGAAGGAAATGTGTGGGTTAAAAATCGTAGAGGGAGACCGAGAGACGAATACAGTAAGCAGATTCAAAAGGATGTAGGTTGCCGAACATATTCTCAAATGAAGAGACTTGCACAGGACAGGGTAGCGTAGAGAGCTGCATCAAATCAGTCTGCAGACTGAAGACTACAACTACAACAACTTTTGCGAAATACTCTGCTTTACTTAATTGGTTATGAGAATCATTAGAGTGACGTCTTATGGTCACATTTGACCAAAAACGTTGTTATTCTGAACGCAGTCATTCAACAAGCTGCGTGAAGGTTCTAAGCGACTACTTGCCTAAACATCACATTTGCGTTAATATCTTGATAGGAAAGTATTCACAATGCCGCCGCGTCCACTCCACAACAGATAAACAAGAACAAAGCCGACCTGTCTACGTATCAGCCAGGAAGGCTTCAAAAAGGAAAATTAAATGACAAGATGTGACATCAGGTTTGGAACCAACTTGTAATAACTAACCTGTCACAACAACTTGTTTTACATCCCCCATCACACCAGTCCCTTTACTGGAACTGCTAGAACTATCGTATTTCTCACTAGGTTAACGTACTTTCCTAAACAAGTTCATGCAATAATTAAAACAAATTTCCAATTACACTGACTCCCTATGTGGTTACACAACTGCTCAACAACCTTAAAACTTCGCCTGTGGGACGGCTCGAACCAAGGACATCTCTCTCCGCAGCTCCTCATGCTAGACACAGGACCTCGGTGTCCTGTGCGGACGACCTGCTCGACGTTGCTTATCTTTCGCATGGACCGTTCATTTTTATATTTTGTTTATATTTATCATTGTTCCACACAACGTCTTCCTGTTTTCTCCATTGATCTGTGTTCAGTTGTCTTACGGCCTATCCACTACGCCAACTTATAACTAAATCTGACGGGGGGTGCGATGGAGAGGCTTCCTTGTCAGTAGCTCTAAACTTTTATTTAATGAGGAATTCTAGCTGAATTCACGTATGTATACTGTGTTCGACCATTAGGAAATACCTCTAAGAAAGAAACATATTATGCAGGAATAGAAGTTTCCAGAGAATCTTGCTGTTGTAAGACCGATGCCGCCGCACAACTTTACTTCCGCCAGTACCTCGTCTCCTACTTTCCAAACTTCACAGAAGCTCTCCTGCAAACCATGCAAGACTAGCACTCCTGGAAGAAAGGATATGGTGGAGACAGGCTAAGCCACAGCCTAAGGGATGTTTCCAGAATGAAACTTTCACTCTTCAGCGTAGTGTGCGCTGATACAAAACTTCCTAGCAGATTAAAATTGTGTGACGCAAGCGGGACTCAAACCTGGGACTTTGCCTTTCGCGGGCTAGTACTCTACCGACTGGTGGAAGTAAAGTTGTGCGGCGACATCGTGAGTCGTGTCGGGGTAGCTCAGTCGGTAGAGCGCTTGCCCGCGAAAGGCAAAGGTCCCAGGTTCGAGTCCCGGTTCCGGCACACAATTTTAATCTTCCAGGAAGTTTCATATCAGCGCACACTCCGCTGCAGAGTTCAAATGTTCAAATGTTTGTATAGTCTATGGGACTTAACTACGGGGTCATCAGTCCCTAAACTTACAAACTACTTATGAACTAACTAAGACTAAGGACGGCACAAATATCCATGCCCGAGGGGGGATTCGAGCCCCCGACCGTAGTGGCCGTGCAGACCGTGACGCAAAGAAGGGTATTCGTTTGATTGATGTACTTTCTTGGTGGGTGCATTTCCTTCAATTATTATGTTATATACTTTCCCATTTATGTTAGACGGACCCGTAGCTAGTATGAATTAATTTATTAAGGTGACATCTTTGACTGAGCAGTTGAAAACTTTACATTGCTTATGAACGACTCCCATAACTCGTAATCATCAGTCTGCTTATTACAGGAAATCAATTTATGTTGTCACAGATGTAACAATGAAGGCAAGTAACATGGTAGAGCCGAGAAAGTTCTCGAGTATAATGCAAAGGTTCGTAAGTTCGAGTTTCAATCTTGTTTCAAATTTTAATTTGTACATTCGAGTTTCTGGCTTCTAGAAACTACCTCTGATAATGAAGTTCGGTGAATAGTCCTTTAACAGTAACGTAGATGAACTGTGAACTACAGTTACCTTACTGTCCTTGGAAATAGTCACCTCCCATAGATCTGGAAACTTTGCACGAACTGTTGATTGGGATGGTTTTCAAAAGCCTCGTTACATTTCATTGGATGTCAGGAGTAGCGTCAAATTTCTTTCCTTTCGAACCGAGTTTGAGTTGAAGAAATGAGAAGAAGTCAGGGGGATTTAGATCGGGAGAATATAGTGGATGCCCTATTTGCACCACCCAATTTTTTGCCAGGAATTGTTTGACTATATTGGCTGTGTATATTAGGGGACTGTTTCGAAGGATAGTAAGAAACTGTAGTTCATACTTCACCTACGTTAATGTTGCAGTACTATTCACCGAACTTTACTGTCAGAGGTAGTATATCGAGAAACAATGCGCTAGAGGTTCCTATGAGTGTATACCGGTGTTTCAGTTTAGTTGTTACAAACTTTCAGAAGAGATAGTTTATACCCATACAACTGAAAATCGTGATGGCGCTGCGTAGTCGAAAACAATTTCTGACGCGGGAGTGACGACTCAAAACACGAACAGAGCGAGAAAACCTGTTTATTATGCCTAGTACCAGTAGAAACTAAAAATCAAACAAAACCAGTCAAACATCGTTACAGAAAAAGATGTTCGACCCCACTCCATGATGAAAGCTTCACATATTATGCACGCATGCGAGCAGGAACACACAGTTTAATACAAGAATTACAAGTGCGTTGACGGGCAAGAGTTCAACAACAACATTAGTATCAATATTTTGTATCCTCGTTTATGTTGCGGGAATCCAATTGACGTACAGAGCATTAGAGGAAGTACACGGTCTGGTAAATGGAAATGTAGATTGGTCTGGGAAGCGTGCACGGACAGCCGAAATGGTTACAACGACCGCTATCGAGATGCAGGAAATCCCTATTCGTGTCCCGATCCAGCACAGCTTATCATGTGTTACTAATGAGTAGTTTATGTATAAATAATTAAGCTTATATCAAATATTTCGTATTCACTAAATAGATTTAGTAATCTCTATTTATATAAAAGCGAAAGGACACTCATGCATACACTCACTCACTGACTAAACACAAAATCTCGTAAAATACTTCACTTATGAAGCTGAAATTTGGCAGGAATGTAGTTTATAGGTAGCAGACCTCAGCTAAGAAACGATTTTACTATATGACCGATAGTTATGGAGAGATGACGTCATAAACAATAAAAAATTCCCTACCTTGCGGCACTTTATACTGCGAATTTATCAGTCCACTATTTGAGAAGAAGAGCACTTAGCGACTAACAAAAAACTTTAAACATAATTTCAAACCTTTGGAATTTTTTTCTCGCTGACAACCATAGCAAAATAATGAAAGGAAAAAAGTTTCTCGCTTATTACGCCGGCCGCGGTGGCCGAGGGGATTGAGGCGCTCCAGTCACGGTCTGCACGGCCACTACGGTCGGGGGTTCGAATCCCCCCTCGGGCATGGATATTTGTGCCGTCCTTAGTTTTAGTTAGTTCATAAGTAGTTTGTAAGTTTAGGGACTGATGACCCCGTAGTTAAGTTCCATAAGCTATACAAACATTTGAACATTTCGCTTATTACTTTTCCGCTGTTCACGGAGTAAAACTACGGCATTCGGTACAACGTTGAAATTTATAATTTCTACAGTACATATTGTACCTGCAAGAAATTTTACAAACAGTATACAGACATATAGTTCATTGTACCTTCTAAATTGTATCACAGTACGACACATAGTTCATGAGATACGAGCACGTAAACAGTAACGTTCATGGAAAACCATTAAGCACCAAGCTTTAATCTATAACTTATTTACTACTAATTACATTCGCAACAGGTTTTTCAGACATACAGCACTTATACAAATGAATATATACCTAAAAAATTATACAATTGTACACCATATAACTCAGTAAATATGAGATCATATATACTGCGATGGGTAAAATCTTTTCACATCAGGCATCACGTTTTATTACATTTCTTATTAATTGCTAAAACACTCCTGTATTGCAGTGAGCTTAAAAAAATTCCTGAAAGATGACAGTGCTGTTGAAAACCTTGAAGCAACTTTGAACTGTGAAGCGCACACCGCTGTAGGAAGAAGCACTAGATATCTATAGAGCTACAAGCAAAGGAAGAGAATGAAAAAGAGTACATCCAACGAATACCCATTATTTCCGATAGATCTGGCCTTTACCTGAAGAGAGTGCAGTTTGCAGTGGGACTTGCATTTTATATTATGATTAATAAACCACAGGGCAATCTACTCGATACTGTGGAGTGTATTTGAAATCTTCATGTTTCTCACACGGACAGCTTTATATCGCTTGCTCAGGCATGGGCTCTCCACAGAAAATATTCATATTGTATCCTGGACAAGTCACAGAAAATATTGGTTATAGTCAAAAAAGGAATAAATATTAGCGTTGAACACCGCGTCGACAATGTGGTCATTAGAGGCGGAGATTACGCTCGGATTGTTTGGGTAAGGATGGGAAAGGTAATCGCAATTTGAAGTTTTTGTGTATACTATGCTTATAAGTATGGTGTAGTACAGCAAATCTCCAAGAGTACTGTACGAACTTCCATGGGGTTTCATAGATCAACTGAGAGTAACTTGGGCAACATATAAGCTTCATTTCATCAAAATCGGATCAAGAGAAGAAAAGATAACGTAATTTGTAGTTTCTGGTGTATGCTAAGCTTGAATTGCAGCGTAGTATAGCAAAGATTCGATAGAGGCGCTGTTACTTACATAGTATACCAAATAAGTAATAAATGACGATGCTGATAAAAAGGTGTAATGCACTAAAACAAGGGCTACGATTTAGGATTTTACTTGCGGCAGCGGTGTAGTATACTGAAGTTGCCAGCGGCTGTTGAATCCTCCTTGAGAAATCAGTCACGTACAATGAGGGGAATAATTCTTTGTTTTGATAATGAAATGAATAATTATGTTCCGATAAGTAAATAATGATCCCCCTAGGCGTTGCCAACGTTAACATACTAAAACGCTGACACTGCAAGTAAAATTTAACCCAGGTACGAAAATATAAATAAATAAATAAATAAAAAATAATAGTTTTTACTAGCTATATTCTGCATGATTTGCAATGCCATGGAAAGAAAAAAAGAGCATCTTTCCGCGGGTATCATTTGAATTATGTAGTGCCCTTTCTGATTTCGGTGTATCATCATTACATTTTGAGTGCGTTCTGTTGATGAATGCCTCGAAAACGCCATAGTACAGGAAAGGACAAAGTGGGGCGACGTTAGTTACATAGAACACCAAATAACTAATTATGGCGTTGCTGCGGGTTTTTCATTCTCATAACTATGGTGTAATACACTACAAGAAGGGGTACCATTTTACTTACGGAGGCGGCGTTCTGCGTTGAAGTTAGCAACGGTCGTGGCATTCTGTTTCAAAAACCAGTCACTTAGAATGAGGGGAATAATTCTTTATGTTCACGATAAAATAAATAATTGATGCTGTTCTGGTCAGTAAATTAATCATCCTCCTAAAGCGAATAGTTCGTCGTCAACGATAGCAAACTAAACCGCTGCCACTGCAAATAAAATTTAATCCAGGTAGGACACAAATTTTTTTTTCCTAGCTGTGCCGCGGTGGAGTAGCCGAGCGGTCTAAGGCGCCTCGCTGCGGAGCACGCGGTTGCTCGCCGTCGGAGGTTTGAGTTCTTCCTGGAGCATGGGTGTGTGTGTTGCGGTTAGGTTAGTTTACTTTAGTTTAAGTAGTTTGTAAGCTACGGACTGATGACCACGCAGTTTTGTCCGATAGATTTGCAAACATTTTTCTCTTCCTAGCTGTATCCCATATGCTTAGCAACGTTATGGAAAGACAAGAAGTGCATCTTTTGATGGCTATAACCACTAAACCTTCTCTATATAAAAGCTAATGAACACTCATTCACACACACACACTCACTCACTCACTCACTGACTAAACACGAAATCTCGAAAACCACTTCACGTATGAAGCTGAAATTTGGCAGGAATGTAGGACATCGGTAGAAGACGTCAGAGCCGCGGTGGAGTAGCCGAGCGGTCTAAAGCGTCTCGCTGCGGAGCACGCGGTTGCTCGCCGTGGAGGTTCGAGTCCTCCCTGGGGCATGGGTGTGTGTGTGTTTGTCCGTAGGTTAGTTTACCTAGGTTTAAGTAGTTTGTAAGCTACGGACTGATGACCACGCAGTTTGGTCCGATAGAATTACAAACATTTGAACATTTTTTTGAAGACGTCAGATAAGAAAGGATTTAGCGATAGGGCCGATAGTTCAGAAGATATGACGTCATAAGCAATGAAAACGTCCCCGAATTGCGGCACGTGATAGTGTGACTTTATGAGTCCACTATTAGAGAAGGAGAGCACTTACCGACTTTCAACCAACATAAAACATAATTTCAAATCTTTAGGAAAGTTTTTCTCGCTGACGACTCCAGCAAAATGATGAAAGGAATAAAGTTTGTCGCTTAGTACTTTTTTGGCGTTCATGCAGTAAAATTACTGCATTTGGCATGACGTTACAATTTATTACTCGTAAACTATTTATTGTACTCGTGAAAAATGTTACAGACAATATACACACATACCACTGAAGGCACGTTCGAAATTTTATCATAGTACAACAAACAGTTCATGAGATATGCAGTCATAAACAATTAGGTTAATGAAAAATCGCCTCATGACGCATGACGTTTTGATTTATTACGTCTTTCCTACTAACTCTATTCGCGATGCATTTTACAGACCCTTTACATATGGACCACTGGATGTACCTGCGAAATAATATCGTGTTTCAACATAGAGTTCAAGTGATATGTCAAAGACATTGAAATACATGAAACTTCGCCCTAATAAGCTTAAGGTTGTAATTTACTACGTCTTTACTACCAAATCAATTTACAACACATTTTGCAGGCAATTTCTTAATATGCCACTCTACGAACCTGGTAAATAATGTCTTTCTGGGACCCATAATTCAGGAGATATCTCTATATATATAAAAGCGAAAGGTCACTAACTCACTGATTAAATACGAAATCTCTAAAACTACTGCACCTAAGAAGGCGAAATTTGCCGGTATGTAGTTTAAAGGTTAATGTTTGTAAATCTATCGGACCAAACTGCGTGGTCATCAGTCCGTATCTTACAAATTACTTAAACCTAGGTAAACTAAACTAAGGACAACACACACACCCATGCCCCAGGAAGGACTCGAACCTCCACGGCGAGCAACCACGCGCTCCGCAGCGAGACGCTTTAGACCGCTCGGCTACTCCACCGCGGCAGTTTAAAGGTAGTAGATGTTAGCTAAGAAAGTATTTTGCGATAGAACAGAATGAAGGTGCATGAAATATTTATGAAATTTCCCACACTTCACCATAAAAACAAGAGGAATGTCACTGTCTGTATAAAATTTTGTTCGGTGCCCGGTGGAGGGTACTTAAAATACGGTCTTTGACAAAATGCACAGGTTTGCTCCGAAATTGATGATTTTTTGCACACGCGGCACTTAAACCAAGAGGAAGGTCACAGGATACATACTGTTCGTATGGTACATGACAGAGAGTGCCTTGTAAAAACATTGCCACAGAGGGAAAGGTGGAAACGAACAGAGAGATGGGAAAGAAAGAGATGAATGCAGATAGAGGAGGGAAGTGGATGTGAACTACGAGAGTGTAGAATAAACAAATACCTGGGCAACGCCGGGTTTACAGCTAGTATTTAATAAAATGCGCTGTACAAATAACTACTTGCATGATTTTCAAGATCCGCCGCTTCGTGGGGCCAACATTTCTGAGGGTACGTGTGTGGCGCGAGCGGCACTCCGAGCTATTTCAGTTTTCTTCTCCCCTGGGCAGCATTTCCTCCCTGAACCCGCTCCTTCCTATTCTACGTCCTTCCCCCTCCCGTTCCCTTGCCCTATTTCTCTTGCGGTTTCGGGTGCTAGAGTTGACTGACGATCGTAAGGCAACAAAGGGATTATCACCTGTAGGGACGCTTTTGTAGCACAGTATTTCATGTAGTTGTAAGAGATACCCGGTGATTTTATCGTTGTGTTTATATTTTTAGTTATTTTAGTGGTTGTAATAAAAATTGTCTTCAACCAGATTCGCCGATTTTTGTTTAATTAAGTCTGATTTGGTGAGGTTATGCTAAAAGTGTTTTAGTCTTTGGAAATTATTGACACTAGTTTGATTTAATGTGGGAGGGATCGATGATCTGGTTGTTTGGTCCCTTTAATCATTAAACCAAACAACCGAAAACCCAGCTTTGATCGATCAGCAGAACGTTTTACGTTCCCATTGGAAGAGACGCATTGTTACTTTAGAAAACCTAGAAAACTTCAGTAAAACTAGATACAAAATATAAAAATGACCCTAAAAATACTTTTGGGTTGCTGCAATAATCTCATCGCTGTTGAATGTACATTATATAATTCCACTACATGTTGCAGTATAGCCCATCATCTGGTGACCTATCAGTGACAATACAGACATAACCAGCATGCATATAAAAAAAATTATATGAAAATTGACAATTAAAGTACAAGTAATGTTACTTAGTTCAGAAATATGTACCGAAACAACACATACCGTACGTATTTACAAATCATGAAAAATTATTTGCTGTGAAAATTATTCTTGCACATATATTGGAAATATTCAAATAATTTTCATTATAAACGTTCTAGTCATATGTGTATTTTCACTACCAGGTCACCAGATGGTTGGCTGTGCCCCAAAAACTTGGAGTGAAATTATAATAAACAGTCTGCGGTCTACAGCTATCAGGTTATTGCAGCAACCTAAAACCACATATAGATTTTTTTTTTTTTTTTTTTTTTTTTTTTTTGTATATAATGACTGCTATGTTACTCTAGCAAGATTTTCAGTCTGAAATAAAAGGAGATAAATCAGGAACAGTACCTAAACACTCAGTGTCAAAATGATTAATATACAGTTCCTATCAATCTTGTAGAGTAACGCTGGACAAACGAAATTGTATAATTTATCACTAAGATGGGCGACAAATGTATAATGATGTGAAATCTCCAACAATATCCCACAAATCATTCTATAATACCGTGTGTGAAATTTACGACACTACGAACTAAACTGTGGCTATCATGAGCTATACGTACAGAATATGACAGAATAAATTTTTCTGTTAAATAAGTAGAGAGGGTCCCCTATGAAAAACGAGAGATCGCAGGACAAATAAACTTTTTGAGAATATTTATGTGGACATGCCGAATAGATATAACAAAAGATTGACAGATACTAATTTTAATTTCTACACGAGAGGGTAACATTAATTGCGTCCCATGTTTACGTTCACCGTTACAAGCATTGCACAATGTGACATCCAGATGCGATCACGACGACGTGGAAATTCACTATTAGTTGTCATATGCTGCCTGACACTTCTCAGCTCAAATAATAATGTTTCGATGAAAACACTACGGCTGAAGATAAACAGTAAGTTATAGAATGGTTGCATTTGCTAAACCCTTAATAACAGAAGCAAACCCAAGGCTGCTAAGTGGTACCACGATTTTGATGATGGGAAGTATATGGTACTGTCTGATAACTCCTGTTTATATTGTTTCCTACAACCAATCGTGTTTATGAACGGAAAAACACCAAAAGAAACTTACGATACGGCATGCCTGCTTCTATATATATATATATATATATATATATATATATATATATATATATATATATATATATATATATATATATATATATCGTTAGCCTCACTGGCCAGATAACTGTCAATGGATATCTCATCTTCCTCGACAGCCAACTGATTCCTGTGAGTACCATATCGCTAACAAACTCTACCATATTAAAAATGATTATGATTCTACACTCATAGACAAAAAGTACAGGTGAGCTTTGTACATCATTATAAAGTTATCAAACATCTCCACAGGAGAGCAAAATTACGTCTCAACATTATTGAACCGTTATCGAGGAGTAGATCAAAGAGTGAGGACTAAATTTACAGCTACAACATCGATGAAGTAATTGGTGGAAGTTTTGGTTAAAAAATGGCTAACATTATATTAGAAACCAAAAAGATACTCTTTGAATCTCTTCCTCGAAGAGTTGCAACAATTATGAAAGTCAATGTTGGGCCAACTCCTTCTAATAAATAATTATTGTATCTACTGTATGTTAGCTGTTCACCTCCTAATGTTGCGTGTGTGATCTAGCAGTTCGTGCACTCGTCCCTCAAGTCATTCACGCCGCTGTTTCTCTGTATAAGGATGACTTTCAGGCAAGTAAGAGACTTTAGAAATCTTACGATTAACTCAACTTAATGTCTTGCGTTCCATGTGGGTTACCAATCATTGCTATGAATCGACAGTGTTAATCGGAAATACTTTTCCACTACCTCCCTTAGTCATGCTTTTCCGAATCCTCTAGCTTGTTCCCCAAAAATGATAAAGTCAGTTCTGATACGCAATTAAATCATATCAGATTTTTACGTATAATGTGCACTTGGTCCTTCGGACCGAGTTACAAATACCTAACGTATGTGCAGTGTGATATTAGGGCGTCGATAGAGTTTGTAAATATTCCCAAATGGCCGATTTTGCACGTACGTTGGCCAAAAGTGAGACGGAATTTACATCATTTAGTGGCTTCATCCCCTCGCTAATCCAAGCCAAATATTACCGTTCACGGTTGTGTGGCAGCTCGTGTAGTCTGAATATCACTAGGAACTTCTACGGAATTAATTAACGCGTGTAGAGCGAGGACAAAATTAAACGGAACAAACCGTAAAGCTGAATTTCATTTCTAATTTTACAGTAACACAAATCAGAGCAGCAACCTGGTGTTTGGCTATTAGTGCGAAGATTTTAACTAAAGTTTGTAAAAGGAAGCGTACGATTACAACTGGGAACCTAAAATGCATAATAGAGTGTAATATTCTGATCGTGTAATGCAGGCATGTGTTCAGTCTCATGTTAATCGTAGGAGTTTTATCGATCACATGTCATTTCTTTAAACGCTGGCAGAGTTGTAAAAAGTGAGAAACGTCGAATGACACCATTATTCTGAGTGGACGTTCAACTGTAGAACCTCCTGTGGAAGTTAATTACAAGGTGGGAGGAAAGCAAAGCGTACCTTACCATTTCCAACAGGAAATAATGTGGCATTTAAACCCGCATATGATGATGACTGATTTACCTTATAATGCAGTAGTTGTTACCAAGTTATTTATCTCTGTAGGGTGCTGTTTTGTTAAGCTGTCATATCGGTTACTGTGTGTTCCATATTTAGTAGAACTTTCACCTTTCATCTTCCATTAAAGAATACTATAACATGGAAACGGAACGAAGTCAGTTAATGTGGTTACAATGAAAGAATATAAATAGAGAGATTTTGAATGACAACATATTTCTACGTTTGACAGTATGTGACATTAGTGTATGCGACCAGTTTGGTAATTAAAACCTTGATCGTGGAAATAGAAAGGTGCTAAGAAAATGTAGGAATTCCGATTTCGCCCTATGCTTTTCGCTCAGGATCACTGCAAACGTTAGATATACTACAGTTAATTCTAGAGAGCATACAGGAGCTGATGCGCTAAGAAGAACTGAGAACGCAATTTGAGACGTTGCAATATTTACAAAGGAATCTTAGCAGAAGTTTAATTACTACGAACGCCGCTTGTTGTCTGTAAGTGGCGATCGGAAAGTTTCTCTGTGAAGGTTTAAAATTGAGAATCGGTATGCGACCCTAAGCATAGACGCATTTATACCACTGAACCACCATGAAGCACCAGGTCCTCCTGCGTGAAATAGTCCTAAGCAGGCTGCTGCTCATCCATGTCTGACTGACAGGAATCGTCGACTCTTGAAGTCCTATTTTAAGAGGCCGAGGGAATTAGTCTTGTGTAGTTCGCGAAGACTGATGGGGAACAGCGAAGGGACGCGAGAGCGCGCTGAATCGCGTGATTCCCGTCTGCCAGTCACCTTCATTTCAATGTTCAAATGTTTTTGTAGAGTCTATGAGACTTAACTACGGGCTCATTAGTCCCTAAACTTACAAACTACTTATGAACTACTTACAACTAAGGACGGCACAAATATCCATGCCCAAGGGGGGTTTCGAACCCCCGACCGTAGTGGCCGTGCAGACCGTGACTGGAGCGCCTCAGTCCCTTCGGCCACCGCGGCCGGCACCTTCATTTCGAGCTGAGATGCAGCTCAACTGTAGTTTTATAGGCATTGCCCAAAAATACGGGTAATAGGACACGCTTGGGCAATACTGATCATTATATAAAAAAGCTGTCATAACAAAAGAAAGTGCTCTTTCAGTAGCGGTAGCAAAAGCCAAAGATAGTGTACGAACTAAAAAGAGCGACCTACTTAGCGGCCGAGCTGCGAACTAAAAGGAGAGCTACCGGTCGCGTACTAAAATACGTGCAATCGGTCGCGAACTAAAACATGCAAACTATCGGTCGCAAACTATTATGCCAAACGTATCTCTACCTTAGTTCGTTGGATTATTTTCCGAAGACCGACGGGCAATAGCGAGAGGGCGTGCAGCAGAATTAAAAATCACGTGTTTGCCTTCTTCTGATGAGAGCCATTTCGAGGTGAGCGTCTGCCTGCTAGATTACATAGTTCAGTGCTACAGAATTTCTGTTTTGAAGTATTCTGCACTCTGCAATATCTGACTAATAACTTCCATAATGCCAAGATATAAAGATAACTCTAAACCTAAATACGAGAAATTATCCACAAACTGTTTCTTTTGGTTTGTGTGCCATCGTTAGCGGCTCACGATGCAAGCGCATGAAGCAGCTAAGTGGGGGAACTTCCCCCTCCACCTGCATGCGCAGACCACGCCGCTCAGCGGTCACTGGGAGCGGACGAACTAAAAGAACGAACTAGTTCGCGGCAGAGCCGCGAACTAAAGTGACCGCTCCCGATCGCAAACTAGTATGCGCAAGTCTAGAGGGAATGATAATCACATGAGGATACTTCAGGATAATAGGGCGGGTGTTCCAGTGTTTCCCACTTGAGTTAGCGTAATTTCTGCGTTTCGACATTCGCCTCTCGTGCGAATCGTTTCAAGCACGGCCTTACCGCACCATTCCATAGTGGTACTTTTCGAGGGACATGCTTCCCCACACACACCACTCATTATCCGATGAATTTCTGCTGATGTCTATTCTTCGGCAGCCAGGGAGGGAGTAACATCACTTCGATCCTGTTTGGATGCCTTTGGTGATAACGTCACGAGAGTTCACGTTTAACATTTACTGCACGCGCGGCGGAAATACACAAATGACATTTCGGTAGGTGTATCAGTACCGGAGTCTCGCTTCATTGCCTACGGACATCAGTAAGCCCTCAAACGGAAACATTTTGACCGTCTCATATTACAGTGCAAACATTTGTCTCGTAAGGAGTTGGACTACATGTGTATGAGACTGTTACCTGCCAGTGGGTGCTGCGTGCAGTCGCGACCAGACGAGCACTACTGCCGCACCTGGCAGGCAGTTGGCACCACAAAGCCAGCGATTTCCGCTCTCATTGCACATTTCCGGCCAATTCATACATTTATGACAGCGAGGGTCGCCGTACGCAAGTATATTAATTATGCTGTCCGAGCTTCCTGCAATAACACAAAGGAAGACCAGAACGCAGGAAGCGTATTCGGTATAAATGGCCTACAAATTGGTTGTCACTATCACACCGTGTTGAAAGTGAACGTATTGAATTATTGTTTTATGATACCCTAACTTGTCAAGTGGAACGTGCCTTCTGTGAACCAATGCCTATACACTTCCTGAGCACCCAGAAGACGAAATCTAATATCACATATTGAGAACATATGTGTATGGTTAGAAAGTCAAGTTGAAGGCACAAAGAACTTGTCAAGTGGAACGTGCCTTCTGTGAACCAATGCCTATACACTTCCTGAGCACCCAGAAGACGAAATCTAATATCACATATTGAGAACATATGTGTATGGTTAGAAAGTCAAGTTGAAGGCACAAAGAACTTGTCAAGTGGAACGTGCCTTCTGTGAACCAATGCCTATACACTTCCTGAGCACCCAGAAGACGAAATCTAATATCACATATTGAGAACATATGTGTATGGTTAGAAAGTCAAGTTGAAGGCACAAAGAACTTGTCAAGTGGAACGTGCCTTCTGTGAACCAATGCCTATACACTTCCTGAGCACCCAGAAGACGAAATCTAATATCACATATTGAGAACATATGTGTATGGTTAGAAAGTCAAGTTGAAGGCACAAAGAACTTGTCAAGTGGAACGTGCCTTCTGTGAACCAATGCCTATACACTTCCTGAGCACCCAGAAGACGAAATCTAATATCACATATTGAGAACATATGTGTATGGTTAGAAAGTCAAGTTGAAGGCACAAAGAACTTGTCAAGTGGAACGTGCCTTCTGTGAACCAATGCCTATACACTTCCTGAGCACCCAGAAGACGAAATCTAATATCACATATTGAGAACATATGTGTATGGTTAGAAAGTCAAGTTGAAGGCACAAAGAACTTGTCAAGTGGAACGTGCCTTCTGTGAACCAATGCCTATACACTTCCTGAGCACCCAGAAGACGAAATCTAATATCACATATTGAGAACATATGTGTATGGTTAGAAAGTCAAGTTGAAGGCACAAAGAACTTGTCAAGTGGAACGTGCCTTCTGTGAACCAATGCCTATACACTTCCTGAGCACCCAGAAGACGAAATCTAATATCACATATTGAGAACATATGTGTATGGTTAGAAAGTCAAGTTGAAGGCACAAAGAACTTGTCAAGTGGAACGTGCCTTCTGTGAACCAATGCCTATACACTTCCTGAGCACCCAGAAGACGAAATCTAATATCACATATTGAGAACATATGTGTATGGTTAGAAAGTCAAGTTGAAGGCACAAAGAACTTGTCAAGTGGAACGTGCCTTCTGTGAACCAATGCCTATACACTTCCTGAGCACCCAGAAGACGAAATCTAATATCACATATTGAGAACATATGTGTATGGTTAGAAAGTCAAGTTGAAGGCACAAAGAACTTGTCAAGTGGAACGTGCCTTCTGTGAACCAATGCCTATACACTTCCTGAGCACCCAGAAGACGAAATCTAATATCACATATTGAGAACATATGTGTATGGTTAGAAAGTCAAGTTGAAGGCACAAAGAACTTGTCAAGTGGAACGTGCCTTCTGTGAACCAATGCCTATACACTTCCTGAGCACCCAGAAGACGAAATCTAATATCACATATTGAGAACATATGTGTATGGTTAGAAAGTCAAGTTGAAGGCACAAAGAACTTGTCAAGTGGAACGTGCCTTCTGTGAACCAATGCCTATACACTTCCTGAGCACCCAGAAGACGAAATCTAATATCACATATTGAGAACATATGTGTATGGTTAGAAAGTCAAGTTGAAGGCACAAAGAACTTGTCAAGTGGAACGTGCCTTCTGTGAACCAATGCCTATACACTTCCTGAGCACCCAGAAGACGAAATCTAATATCACATATTGAGAACATATGTGTATGGTTAGAAAGTCAAGTTGAAGGCACAAAGAACTTGTCAAGTGGAACGTGCCTTCTGTGAACCAATGCCTATACACTTCCTGAGCACCCAGAAGACGAAATCTAATATCACATATTGAGAACATATGTGTATGGTTAGAAAGTCAAGTTGAAGGCACAAAGAACTTGTCAAGTGGAACGTGCCTTCTGTGAACCAATGCCTATACACTTCCTGAGCACCCAGAAGACGAAATCTAATATCACATATTGAGAACATATGTGTATGGTTAGAAAGTCAAGTTGAAGGCACAAAGAACTTGTCAAGTGGAACGTGCCTTCTGTGAACCAATGCCTATACACTTCCTGAGCACCCAGAAGACGAAATCTAATATCACATATTGAGAACATATGTGTATGGTTAGAAAGTCAAGTTGAAGGCACAAAGAACTTGTCAAGTGGAACGTGCCTTCTGTGAACCAATGCCTATACACTTCCTGAGCACCCAGAAGACGAAATCTAATATCACATATTGAGAACATATGTGTATGGTTAGAAAGTCAAGTTGAAGGCACAAAGAACTTGTCAAGTGGAACGTGCCTTCTGTGAACCAATGCCTATACACTTCCTGAGCACCCAGAAGACGAAATCTAATATCACATATTGAGAACATATGTGTATGGTTAGAAAGTCAAGTTGAAGGCACAAAGAACTTGTCAAGTGGAACGTGCCTTCTGTGAACCAATGCCTATACACTTCCTGAGCACCCAGAAGACTAAATCTAATATCACATATTGAGAACATATGTGTATGGTTAGAAAGTCAAGTTGAAGGCACAAAGAACTTGTCAAGTGGAACGTGCCTTCTGTGAACCAATGCCTATACACTTCCTGAGCACCCAGAAGACGAAATCTAATATCACATATTGAGAACATATGTGTATGGTTAGAAAGTCAAGTTGAAGGCACAAAGAACTTGTCAAGTGGAACGTGCCTTCTGTGAACCAATGCCTATACACTTCCTGAGCACCCAGAAGACGAAATCTAATATCACATATTGAGAACATATGTGTATGGTTAGAAAGTCAAGTTGAAGGCACAAAGAACTTGTCAAGTGGAACGTGCCTTCTGTGAACCAATGCCTATACACTTCCTGAGCACCCAGAAGACGAAATCTAATATCACATATTGAGAACATATGTGTATGGTTAGAAAGTCAAGTTGAAGGCACAAAGAACTTGTCAAGTGGAACGTGCCTTCTGTGAACCAATGCCTATACACTTCCTGAGCACCCAGAAGACGAAATCTAATATCACATATTGAGAACATATGTGTATGGTTAGAAAGTCAAGTTGAAGGCACAAAGAACTTGTCAAGTGGAACGTGCCTTCTGTGAACCAATGCCTATACACTTCCTGAGCACCCAGAAGACGAAATCTAATATCACATATTGAGAACATATGTGTATGGTTAGAAAGTCAAGTTGAAGGCACAAAGAACTTGTCAAGTGGAACGTGCCTTCTGTGAACCAATGCCTATACACTTCCTGAGCACCCAGAAGACGAAATCTAATATCACATATTGAGAACATATGTGTATGGTTAGAAAGTCAAGTTGAAGGCACAAAGAACTTGTCAAGTGGAACGTGCCTTCTGTGAACCAATGCCTATACACTTCCTGAGCACCCAGAAGACGAAATCTAATATCACATATTGAGAACATATGTGTATGGTTAGAAAGTCAAGTTGAAGGCACAAAGAACTTGTCAAGTGGAACGTGCCTTCTGTGAACCAATGCCTATACACTTCCTGAGCACCCAGAAGACGAAATCTAATATCACATATTGAGAACATATGTGTATGGTTAGAAAGTCAAGTTGAAGGCACAAAGAACTTGTCAAGTGGAACGTGCCTTCTGTGAACCAATGCCTATACACTTCCTGAGCACCCAGAAGACTAAATCTAATATCACATATTGAGAACATATGTGTATGGTTAGAAAGTCAAGTTGAAGGCACAAAGAACTTGTCAAGTGGAACGTGCCTTCTGTGAACCAATGCCTATACACTTCCTGAGCACCCAGAAGACGAAATCTAATATCACATATTGAGAACATATGTGTATGGTTAGAAAGTCAAGTTGAAGGCACAAAGAACTTGTCAAGTGGAACGTGCCTTCTGTGAACCAATGCCTATACACTTCCTGAGCACCCAGAAGACGAAATCTAATATCACATATTGAGAACATATGTGTATGGTTAGAAAGTCAAGTTGAAGGCACAAAGAACTTGTCAAGTGGAACGTGCCTTCTGTGAACCAATGCCTATACACTTCCTGAGCACCCAGAAGACGAAATCTAATATCACATATTGAGAACATATGTGTATGGTTAGAAAGTCAAGTTGAAGGCACAAAGAACTTGTCAAGTGGAACGTGCCTTCTGTGAACCAATGCCTATACACTTCCTGAGCACCCAGAAGACGAAATCTAATATCACATATTGAGAACATATGTGTATGGTTAGAAATTCAAGTTGAAGGCACAAAGAACTTGTCAAGTGGAACGTGCCTTCTGTGAACCAATGCCTATACACTTCCTGAGCACCCAGAAGACGAAATCTAATATCACATATTGAGAACATATGTGTATGGTTAGAAAGTCAAGTTGAAGGCACAAAGAACTTGTCAAGTGGAACGTGCCTTCTGTGAACCAATGCCTATACACTTCCTGAGCACCCAGAAGACGAAATCTAATATCACATATTGAGAACATATGTGTATGGTTAGAAAGTCAAGTTGAAGGCACAAAGAACTTGTCAAGTGGAACGTGCCTTCTGTGAACCAATGCCTATACACTTCCTGAGCACCCAGAAGACGAAATCTAATATCACATATTGAGAACATATGTGTATGGTTAGAAAGTCAAGTTGAAGGCACAAAGAACTTGTCAAGTGGAACGTGCCTTCTGTGAACCAATGCCTATACACTTCCTGAGCACCCAGAAGACGAAATCTAATATCACATATTGAGAACATATGTGTATGGTTAGAAAGTCAAGTTGAAGGCACAAAGAACTTGTCAAGTGGAACGTGCCTTCTGTGAACCAATGCCTATACACTTCCTGAGCACCCAGAAGACGAAATCTAATATCACATATTGAGAACATATGTGTATGGTTAGAAAGTCAAGTTGAAGGCACAAAGAACTTGTCAAGTGGAACGTGCCTTCTGTGAACCAATGCCTATACACTTCCTGAGCACCCAGAAGACGAAATCTAATATCACATATTGAGAACATATGTGTATGGTTAGAAAGTCAAGTTGAAGGCACAAAGAACTTGTCAAGTGGAACGTGCCTTCTGTGAACCAATGCCTATACACTTCCTGAGCACCCAGAAGACGAAATCTAATATCACATATTGAGAACATATGTGTATGGTTAGAAAGTCAAGTTGAAGGCACAAAGAACTTGTCAAGTGGAACGTGCCTTCTGTGAACCAATGCCTATACACTTCCTGAGCACCCAGAAGACGAAATCTAATATCACATATTGAGAACATATGTGTATGGTTAGAAAGTCAAGTTGAAGGCACAAAGAACTTGTCAAGTGGAACGTGCCTTCTGTGAACCAATGCCTATACACTTCCTGAGCACCCAGAAGACGAAATCTAATATCACATATTGAGAACATATGTGTATGGTTAGAAAGTCAAGTTGAAGGCACAAAGAACTTGTCAAGTGGAACGTGCCTTCTGTGAACCAATGCCTATACACTTCCTGAGCACCCAGAAGACGAAATCTAATATCACATATTGAGAACATATGTGTATGGTTAGAAAGTCAAGTTGAAGGCACAAAGAACTTGTCAAGTGGAACGTGCCTTCTGTGAACCAATGCCTATACACTTCCTGAGCACCCAGAAGACTAAATCTAATATCACATATTGAGAACATATGTGTATGGTTAGAAAGTCAAGTTGAAGGCACAAAGAACTTGTCAAGTGGAACGTGCCTTCTGTGAACCAATGCCTATACACTTCCTGAGCACCCAGAAGACGAAATCTAATATCACATATTGAGAACATATGTGTATGGTTAGAAAGTCAAGTTGAAGGCACAAAGAACTTGTCAAGTGGAACGTGCCTTCTGTGAACCAATGCCTATACACTTCCTGAGCACCCAGAAGACGAAATCTAATATCACATATTGAGAACATATGTGTATGGTTAGAAAGTCAAGTTGAAGGCACAAAGAACTTGTCAAGTGGAACGTGCCTTCTGTGAACCAATGCCTATACACTTCCTGAGCACCCAGAAGACGAAATCTAATATCACATATTGAGAACATATGTGTATGGTTAGAAAGTCAAGTTGAAGGCACAAAGAACTTGTCAAGTGGAACGTGCCTTCTGTGAACCAATGCCTATACACTTCCTGAGCACCCAGAAGACGAAATCTAATATCACATATTGAGAACATATGTGTATGGTTAGAAAGTCAAGTTGAAGGCACAAAGAACTTGTCAAGTGGAACGTGCCTTCTGTGAACCAATGCCTATACACTTCCTGAGCACCCAGAAGACGAAATCTAATATCACATATTGAGAACATATGTGTATGGTTAGAAAGTCAAGTTGAAGGCACAAAGAACTTGTCAAGTGGAACGTGCCTTCTGTGAACCAATGCCTATACACTTCCTGAGCACCCAGAAGACGAAATCTAATATCACATATTGAGAACATATGTGTATGGTTAGAAAGTCAAGTTGAAGGCACAAAGAACTTGTCAAGTGGAACGTGCCTTCTGTGAACCAATGCCTATACACTTCCTGAGCACCCAGAAGACGAAATCTAATATCACATATTGAGAACATATGTGTATGGTTAGAAAGTCAAGTTGAAGGCACAAAGAACTTGTCAAGTGGAACGTGCCTTCTGTGAACCAATGCCTATACACTTCCTGAGCACCCAGAAGACGAAATCTAATATCACATATTGAGAACATATGTGTATGGTTAGAAAGTCAAGTTGAAGGCACAAAGAACTTGTCAAGTGGAACGTGCCTTCTGTGAACCAATGCCTATACACTTCCTGAGCACCCAGAAGACGAAATCTAATATCACATATTGAGAACATATGTGTATGGTTAGAAAGTCAAGTTGAAGGCACAAAGAACTTGTCAAGTGGAACGTGCCTTCTGTGAACCAATGCCTATACACTTCCTGAGCACCCAGAAGACGAAATCTAATATCACATATTGAGAACATATGTGTATGGTTAGAAAGTCAAGTTGAAGGCACAAAGAACTTGTCAAGTGGAACGTGCCTTCTGTGAACCAATGCCTATACACTTCCTGAGCACCCAGAAGACGAAATCTAATATCACATATTGAGAACATATGTGTATGGTTAGAAAGTCAAGTTGAAGGCACAAAGAACTTGTCAAGTGGAACGTGCCTTCTGTGAACCAATGCCTATACACTTCCTGAGCACCCAGAAGACGAAATCTAATATCACATATTGAGAACATATGTGTATGGTTAGAAAGTCAAGTTGAAGGCACAAAGAACTTGTCAAGTGGAACGTGCCTTCTGTGAACCAATGCCTATACACTTCCTGAGCACCCAGAAGACTAAATCTAATATCACATATTGAGAACATATGTGTATGGTTAGAAAGTCAAGTTGAAGGCACAAAGAACTTGTCAAGTGGAACGTGCCTTCTGTGAACCAATGCCTATACACTTCCTGAGCACCCAGAAGACGAAATCTAATATCACATATTGAGAACATATGTGTATGGTTAGAAAGTCAAGTTGAAGGCACAAAGAACTTGTCAAGTGGAACGTGCCTTCTGTGAACCAATGCCTATACACTTCCTGAGCACCCAGAAGACGAAATCTAATATCACATATTGAGAACATATGTGTATGGTTAGAAAGTCAAGTTGAAGGCACAAAGAACTTGTCAAGTGGAACGTGCCTTCTGTGAACCAATGCCTATACACTTCCTGAGCACCCAGAAGACGAAATCTAATATCACATATTGAGAACATATGTGTATGGTTAGAAAGTCAAGTTGAAGGCACAAAGAACTTGTCAAGTGGAACGTGCCTTCTGTGAACCAATGCCTATACACTTCCTGAGCACCCAGAAGACGAAATCTAATATCACATATTGAGAACATATGTGTATGGTTAGAAAGTCAAGTTGAAGGCACAAAGAACTTGTCAAGTGGAACGTGCCTTCTGTGAACCAATGCCTATACACTTCCTGAGCACCCAGAAGACTAAATCTAATATCACATATTGAGAACATATGTGTATGGTTAGAAAGTCAAGTTGAAGGCACAAAGAACTTGGCAGTACTTGGCAGTAAAGGCCCAGGTATCAGTATAAATTTGTTATGGATGCATGCACTTATTCGATTGGAAAGGGCGTCACAGAGCTGTTGTATCCTCTTCTGAGGCAAGTTGTCTCATAAATGTAGTAGATCTTTGATTCTATAGCTACTAACACTAGGACATCCAAGTAGTAGTCGGGACTTAAGAGTTCTTCGACAATTCAAGTTCACTTTCTAATTACCACAGTTACACTAGCCTCAGTTTGACAATAACAACGTCAGATGTCGCAACAGCCTCTTAGGAGCCAACCCATCTCTCAAGCCTCAGAGCATTGTATGTATTGGTTCTACAACGTACAATATAATTATCAAGTTATATTCTGCATAGTTAAGTATGATTTAATGGATCCATGGATCCTCGAGAATTGTAGATTTTGTGATTGTGCTGAAGATCACTGGACCCTTTGGTTTTCATTCCATGAATTTTGGATGCTTGGAGTACAACTATTGGTTACTGTGGAATTATTTATTATAAAAATAAAATAGTATACTATAGAATATAGTCGCTATAAAATGTTAACTAACTTAATCAGAGAACAAATTATGACAAGCTGTTCAATAGTTGATTCCCTGAACACTAATTAAAATCACCAGTTGGTTTCCCGTGAAATCTCACAAAAGTGAAGAATCTGTTTCTAAATATAATTATAGCTGTGACACTATAAATTTAACGTTCGTAGAGGACGTTGAAATCAATTTCAAATAATTCATCTGTGCATCTGTAGAAAGCCTACATACAAAACAAAGAGCAATGAGTAAGTGTTCTGTAACGATCAAGTTATGAAAAAATCAGAACTTAAAAGAAATATTCCATTAAATATAAACTGAAGACTTATCTTTATACTGCTCAGATTAGCTTTCGAAACTGTTAGTTAAGCGACGGAACTACACACTTTTCATCGCAATTCTGATCTAAATAGACATTCTAAGACAAATATTCTGCTAAATGCATTAAGAAAATATATTATATATCTACACACGACTGTAACTTGTGTAAGGTAAGAAAGGAGATGTATTATCTTTCTCAGGATATATTCTGATTTGCGAGAATCTTTAGAACAATCCAGATAGTTGAAAGTGTTAACACATCTTACGTGACGTGTACAACAGAAGTTTTCACATCATCCCTGCTGACCTGGGAAAATAATGTTGAGAACATACCAGATAGTCCAAAATGTTAACATATCCTAAATCAAGTGTGCGACGGAGCTTGATGAAAGAAAATAGTATAAGGTGTAATAGTAATTGATGAACTTTTTATTTTCATCTAGGTAACGGCGAATATCCAATAGTAACATTAGAAGACCATCAAGTTGAAAGTACTCTAAGCAAATCAAAGTGAATTATAATGAATTTAAAATAAAACAACCATTTTTTCGCCACTGTGTTCGGTTTAGACAGTAGTTATAGAAAGAACTTCATTATAGGCGTATCTTCTGAGTACAATTTTAAACATGTAGAGTAGATATGGAGGGAGGAGTTGTCGCATTTAATAAAAACTGCTATAAATTGAAAAATATGGATATAAATAAATTCTGTGTACAGCACCATTTAGAAGCGTGTGCAATAGAAGTAGTGTTCCTTAACGGAAGCTGTATATAAGAAACTATTTGCCGAGCACCTGCAAGAAATTATAATCTATTAGTAAATCACCCAGAAGCTGTAATGGGCTATTCAACGGGAAGAAACAAAAAATCTTGGTTGGTGGTTCTTTTAATACATATTTTCTTATGCAGTTTTCCATTAATCATTTATTGCAGTCAGTAACATTGTCTTTGAATGTAACTCATACTGTAAACTTTAAAACTAGGAAACTAAATCATCTAGGTCAGCTACTGATAACATTTCTATAGACAAATCAAAGGGACAAAAGAATATTATAAAACCAATAATCAACGACCAATCAGATCATGTTTGTTTTAGGCGCAGATTCTAAGCAGATTATGAAGACTGCTAAATATGAATACAAAAGAGTAGTCAATCCACTAAAAATTAAGTATTTTAGAAAAGTTCTCAAAATATGAGCTCGAAACATATTTATAGTGCTCATGACATGAATGTAAAATATAACATGTTCATTTATAATGTCATTATCAAGTTTGAAAACTGTTTTCCTCTCAAAGTAACTCAAATTAAAAAGAAGTCTATAATAAAGCTATTGATTATACAAGGAATAAATATTTCCTGTAAGACAAAATTTTGTCTGTCAGCCAAGAATAGGCCTAATGATGATGATTTACCTAAATATAAGGAACTCTGTAAACTATTAAGAAAAGTAATTCGGAGATCTAAACAAATGTACTGTGAGAAGAAGATAGCAAAGTCAGGCAAAGAATTAAAACAATATGGGATTTAGTGAAAGAGGAGAGTGGTAGAACCAGAAAGGAACAGGAGCAGTTAGTATAAAGAGTAGATGATACATTAGTAACTGATGGGCATAGTGTGGAAAATATATTTAATAAGTACTTTATATCAGTTACAAATAGTATGGGATTGTCAGGGTCAGTAAATAATGTCGTTGAATATCTAAAACTGGAATTTACAAATAACTTCAGGTACATGAATGTCACTCACTTCATCACAAGAAATAACTTCCATAATAAAATCTTTGAAAACAATGCATTCTAGTAGTTACGATGAAATATCAATAAAATTATTTAAGGCGTGTTCTTGTGAGTTTAGCACCATTTTAAGTTATTTGTGTAACCAGTCTATTATAACTGTAAGAAACTACTGACCGATTTCACTTTTGGCAGTATTCTCGGACATTCAAGGAAATGTAATGTACCAGCTGCTTCTCAAACATCTGACCACAAATAAAATATTGTCCAGAACCCAGTTCGGATTTCTGAAAGGTTCCGATATGGAGAAGGCTATTTACTGCCACAGTGAAAATGTACTTAATTCATTAGATAATAAATTACAAGCAGTAGGTATTTTCTGTGATCTGTCAAAGGCATTTGATTGTGTGAACCACAACATCTTTTAAGTAAATTAGAATTCTATGGTGTCAGGGCAATGCTGCAAAATGTTCAAATGTTTGTAGAACTTATGGGACTTAACTACGGGGTCATCCGTTGTGCACTGATATCCCAGCACTCTCCTTTATGATGGTTCACATGGCGCCAGAAAGCCAGTGAGCTGTAAACTCCTCTTGCAAGCCAAGGAGTAGATGCTTGTCGTTGTGGAGCATCAGGACTCCCAGCAACGGTCATCCCGCCAGGTGACGTTGCTGTGGCTGGGTGGCGCCTATGAGGAGAGCCCCTGCTCGGAGTGGGTGGCATTGGGGCTGATGATTCGCAATGAAGCGAAACAAATCCAATAATCAAAATCCTGGCGCAACAGGTGTCTCGAAGCGTGGGAAGTTTAACGCAGCCACTTATGACCCCTCGTCATTCCCTCTCCTGACGTCTTCTTGGCGGGAACGGGGAGGACGAAAGAATGAGCCATAAGACCCGAAATTTCAAGCCTGTTCTAGGACGGATGGGGGATCCTTCCAGCCAACTAAGCCCATGTTTTTCGTAGAACATATTGAAGATAAGTTCGGTGAGGTTGCGGGAATTTCAAAAATGCGCGATGGATCTATTCTAATACAGGCAGAGTGTCCTACGCAGTCCCAGGCTCTGCTCACATGTACTAAGCTTGGCGACGTGCCTGTCTCCATAACAGCGCATAAGACGTTGAATCTGGTCCAGGGAGTCATTTTTCATCGCGACCTTATACTGCAGTCTGATGAGGAGTTGCGTGCAAACTTGCAACGACGTGGTGTCCATTTTGTCTGCCGTGTTTTTCGAGGTCCAAAAGACAATAGGGTGGCAACCAAGGCCTTCATATTAGCCTTCGACGGCGATACCTTGCCCGAGAAGGTCAATGTGATGATATACAGATGTAATGTCCGACCGTACATACCTCCACCTATGCACTGTTTCAAGTGCTGGCGGTTTGGACACATGGCTTTCTGCTGCGATGCGCCCCTACTTGTCGCAACTGTGGCCGTCCCATACATACAGATGCCCCTTGTACCCCACCACCTTTCTGTGTTAACTGCAGCGGCCACGATTCGCCTTGTTCACTGGACTGTCCCGCTTTCCAAAGGGAGCGCAATATCATAGAGTACAAGAGCCTCGATCGTCTAACGTATTCTGAGGCCTGTCGCAAGTACGAAATACTCCATCCTGTCTCTATGTTATCCACATATGCTGCAGCCACAGTGGCATCGTGTCCATTGGGGCAGTTGCCCGACCCACTCTCACACTTTTTTTTGGGCCCTTTGGGCCATCAGTCAGTCTCGGCTCCCCAGACACTGGGGGGCACCTCTTCTTCTGCCCCCGTCTCTCCGCCGGAGCAATGTCCTCAGTCTCTGGCTCTTCCTTCAGGGAAAGGGCCTGACGAGCCCCTTCCAGCACCTCCTGTTGTCCCCACTGTCCCTGACTCCCTGGATGTCAGTCAATCTCCTCCTGCACGGAAAGGGTCTCTTGAGGTGATCCTTCCAACGGCTTCAGTTTTGCGTCTGCGTCTGCGTCAACATCTGAAGTTCCTTCTGGGAAGCCCATTTGGGCGTCAAAGCCCAAACCCAAGCGAGAATGGACGCGAAAGAAGGATGTACCACAGGAAAAAGAGCTGGCGGCAAAGGCGGCTTCCTCGCTGCCGTCCGCTGCCAGTTATGTCTCTGACAATGAGGTCGAAATCCTTGCGTCTAAAGAGGACCTTGCTCTTACTGACAAACTGGACACAATGGACACGGACACGACAGACCCTCAGCGGGTGGCGGCAAGTGACACGGAGGCGCATAGTGTCTCTTAATCACTTTCATGCCTCCACAGTCAATAGGCAGTACTTTCCTCCAATGGAATTGCGGCGGCTATTTTTCCCACCTGGCAGAGTTAAAACAACTTCTAAGCACTTCACATGTACTATGCGTTGCCCTCCAGGAAACCTGGCTTCTGGCAACGCAAACCCCAGCCCTTCGTGGCTGTCAGGGTTTTTACAGGAATCGTCTTGCTTATGACAGAACATCCGGTGGCGTCTCCATTCATGTTATCGACTCTGCCTACAGTGAAGCAGTGCCCCTTCAAACACCTTTGGAGGCTGTGGCTGTCTGGATCAGGACACTACTAGTGGGGTGGAAACATGACTAGTGGCCGAGGTAGGAAGGTTGAACATCTTGTCTCCCAGTTCGACGTTTGTATTTTAAATACAGGTGCTCCCACACATTTCAGTGTGGCACACGGCACCTACTCGGCCATCGATTTATCTGTTTACCAACTCTTCACTGGAGAGTGCATGACGACTTGTGTGGCAGTGACCACTTTCCGATTTTTCTGTCACTGCCCCAGCGTCATTGCCCTAGCCGTTTGCCCCATTGGGCTCTTAAAAAAGCTGACTGGGATGCGTTTACGACTGCTGCCACTGCTAGATCTTTGCCAGAGACAAATGTTGATATGTTGGTCGACAGTTTCACAGACGTCATTGTCTCTGCAGCTCGTCCCGGCAGAGGAGCGTGCCCTGGTGGTCGCCGGAAATCGCTGATGCAATCAGGGAACGTAGGTGGGCTCTTCAGCGCCATAAACGGCACCCATCAGTGGCTAACCTCATCGCTTTCAGGCGACTCTGTGCCAAGGCTCGGAGACTAATCACAAGATGTAAATAAGAATGTTGGGAGAGATATGTCTCTACCTTAGGTTCTCGTGTCTCTCCATCTCAGGTGTAGACTAAGATTAGGCGCCTCTTTGGCCACTAGACTCCTGTTGGAGTCCCTGGTCTTTCTATCCATGGGGCTGTGTGTGCAGACCCGAGTGTGATCGCTGAACATCTTGCTGATCACTTCACTCGGTGCTCTGCATCTGCCAACTATAGTGCAGCATTTCGCTCCCGTATGGAGCGTGTGGAGCGACAGCGCCTCTCCTTTGCGACGCGCCGTCAGGAGTCCTACAACGCCCCATTCACCGAAAGTGAGCTGCTTAGTGCCTTGGCTAATTGCCCAGATACGGCTCCCGGTCCCAACTGTTTTCATGTGCAGATTGTGCAGATGCTGAAACACCGTGCGCGGGATTCTCAGCGCCACAGTACTTGACATCTTCAATCGCATTTGGGGTGGTGGCGAGTTTCCGACCCAGTGGCGGGAAGCCGTCGTCATACCGGTGCTGAAGCCTGGCAGGGATCCACTGCAGGTTGACAGTTATCGCCCTATCTGCCTGACCAACGTTCTGTGCAAGTTGCTCGAACGTATGGTCGCACGCCGCTTGAATTGGGTGCTCGAGTCACGGGGCCTTCTGGCGCCGTCGCAGGGTGGATTTCGCCAGGGTCGACCTACGACAGATAATCTGGTGTGTCTGGAGTCAGCGGTTCGAACAGCTTTTTCCCGTCGTCAGCACCTCATTGAGGTTTTCTCCGACCTTCAGAAGGCCTACGATACCACGTGGTGGCATCACATCCTCGCTACGCTGCACGAGTGGGGCCTTCGGGGTCACTTCCCATTTTTATTCAAAATTTCCTCCGACTCCGCACGTTTCGGGTCCGAGTCGGTGTTGCCCATAGTTCGCCCCACGTCCAAGAAAATGGGGTCCCACAGGGGTCTGTGCTGAATGTCTCACTGTTTTTGGTGGCCATTAATGGCCTGGCTTCAGCTGTGGGGTCATCGGTGTGTCCTTCCCTGTACGCCGATAATTTTTGCATATTTTTCTGCTCCACCACAACAAGTGCTGCTGAACGCCGGCTCCAGGCGGCCATACACCAGGCTCACATGTGGGCCCAGAATCATGGCTTCCAGTTTTCCACTGGCAAAATACGTGTGATGCACTTCTATCGGCGTCGAACAGTTCACCGCCAGCCGCGGTGGCCGAGGAGACTGAGGCGCTTCAGTCACGGTCTGCACGGCCACTACGGTCGGGGGTTCGAATCCCCCCTCGGGCATGGATATTTGTGCCGTCCTAGTTCGTAAGTAGTTCATAAGTAGTTTGTAAGTTTAGGGACTGATGACCCCGTAGTTAAGTCCATAAGCTTTACGAACGAACAGTTCACCCCCACCCTGAACTCTATCTTGAAAGCCAACTGCTTCCTGTCGTGGACACTCACCGGTTCCTAGGACTGATCTTTGGTGCCCGACTGACTTGGATCCCTCATATTCGTTATCTGAAACGGGAGAGCAGACGCCATCTCAATGTCCTTGGATGTCTGGGTAATACCGCATGGGGGGGGGCTGACCGCTCCACCCTGCTGCGGCTATATACAGCCTTGGTGCAATCTCGATTGGACTTTCGGTGCCTCACTTATGGCTCTGCATCGCCTTCGGCGTTACACTTGTTGTGTATGCACTTGTTGCGTATGCAGCCCGAGTTTATAGTTCACCAGGACACCCGAACTACCGCCAACTATTTTCCACTGTGGCTGTCCGTCACCAACAGCAGCGAACCAGGTCTGGACACACAATAGCCGTCCGTGTGCAGTCCCTCCAGTGGGAGATCGAGTCCTTTCCTCTTTCACCTCCTTTTCGGGCCTGTTCACGCACACCTCCATGGTGCCTGCCACGGCTGTGTCTTTGTTTAGACTTGGCCCACGGGCGCAAGGACTCGGTTCCCCCTGAGGCTCTCCGTCGCCAGTTCTTTTTTTGTCGTAGCTGAGCACCCAGGCTATGACATAGTTTACACGGATGGCTCATTGGTGAATGGCCGCGTTGGATTTGCCTACGTCCATGGCGACCACGTTGAGCAGCAGGCTCTGCCAGAGGGCTGCAGTGTTTATACTGCAGAACTGGTGGCCATCTTCCATGCTCTCGAGCATATATGTTCCTGACCAGGTGAATCTTTCCTTCTTTGTAGTGACTCCCTGAGCAACTTACGCGCTCAGGACTAGTGCTACCCGCGTTAGTCATGGATGATGGCCACCTGAGAGACTATTTTTGCCCTTGGTCGGTCTGGCAGATCAGTGGTGTTTTTTTTTGGTCTCCGGGTCACGTCGGCATCCCAGGCAACGAACGTGCCGATGGGCTTGCCAAAAAGGCGGTTAATGCCCCAATCTTAGAGATCGGCCTCCCAGTTCCAGATCTCAGTTCGTTGTTGCGCCGCCGGGTACATCGGCTTTGGGATGCTGAGTGGCGTAGCCTGAGCACGACCAACAGGCTTCGGGTTGTCAAGGAGACTACGGCCGCATGGCGCTCTTCAATGCGTGGCTCTCGCTGGGACTCAGTGGTTTTGTGTCGCCTCTGCATTGGGCATACGTGGCTCACGCATAGACATCACCTTCGGGGTGAGGACTCGCCCCAATGTCGACGTGTCTCCCGTCTGAAAATCGTCCACATATTGTTGGACTGCCCCGTTTTAGCCACCTTGCGGAAAAATTTTAACCTCCCTGCTATTTTATCAGAAGTTTTAGGCGACGATTCTACAATGGCAGATTCCGTTTTACGTTTTATTCCAGCAGGAGGTTTTTATCATTCTCTCTGACTGCAGATTTCCTTGTGCTGTCGAGTGGTTGACGTTTCCTATTTTATTTTTATGGTCGGTCAACCACAGCCATCTGATTCCTTGTTGTAAGCTGTCTTTGCGTTATCGTCCCTTTTCATTTTGTTTCTTATCATTTCTGATGATGTTTTATGGACTCTGTGGGCTTCCCCTCCCATTTTACACATTAAGTCTGGGCCCATTTCTTTCACATCCAAAGTATTCTTTTGACGCTTTGTGATGGAATGGGGGACTGATGACCATTGTTGTTTTGTCCCCCTTAAACAGCGAACCAACCAACCGACATCTGATCAGCTACATTGCCTGAAGCAGAGTTCGTTTTGTTTGTAGATGATACAAGTATTGCACTAAATAGCATGTCGAGCATAGTTCTAGAAAGGACTGCTAATGATAATGTTATGAATATTAATAAATGGTTTATAGCCAACTCATTAACATTAAACTTTGAAAAGACACTACATGCAGTTCATAAGTTCTAAGAGGTTCCATTCAGCATATGCATAAAGTATGAAGAAAAGCTTTAGAAGGAGTTGACAGTATTAAATTCCTGGGATTACAGCTCGATAATAAATTGCTGTGACGGATTAGCCGTGCGCATTGGGGCGCCGTGCTGCCGTGCGCGCGGCCGTTCGCCGTCGGGGGTTCGAGTCCCCCCTCGGGCATGGGTGTGTGTATTGTCCTTAGGTTAGTTTAACTTAGTTTAAGTAGTTTGTAAGCTACGGAATAATAACCTAGCAGTTGAGTCCGATAGATTTACAAACTTTTTTTTATAATAAATTCAGCTGAGAGGAGCACAGGGCAGAACTGCGAAAACGAATTACCAAATATGAATTTGCAGTTAGATTGTTACGATATATAGGAGATATGAAAATAAAAAAGCTTGCATACTTTGCTTAATTTCATTCCATAATGTCATATAGTATAATATTTTGGGGTAATTCTTCAAGGCAAGCGAAAGTTTTCAGTGTCCAAAAACGTGTAATACGTGGAGTAAACTCATGGACTTCCTGTAGAAGTTTCTTCAAAAAACTTCGTATACTAACTACTGCCTCTCAGTATATTCATTCCTTAATGAAATTTGTCATAAATAATATATCCCTTTTTCCAACAAACAGCTCAGTTCACACATACAATACCAGGAACAAAGACGGTCTACACAATAACTTAAAAAGCACTTACTTTAGTTCAGAGAGAGGTCCGCTATGCGCGAACTATCATTGTCAATAATTTTCTAGCAACCATAAAAATTTACTTAAAAATAAAGATCAGTTTGAAAGGAACCTGAAAGACTTACTAGCGGCCAACTCCTTCTACTCCATTGACGAATTTTGAAAAAGAACAACATGATGTATGCAACTATATTCATAATATTAGTATTGTTATATACATAAAAATTATATTTTTGACATGTTCCACATCCACGAGAACCTCCTCAACATGGATCTAAGGAACGAACAACTAATCTAATCTAATGTAAAAGACATTAATAGGTGACGAGTGGGAATAGTTTTACGAAAATTTCAACCACATATCTGAAATGTTTACTCGAAACGTACAAACATTTAGAGTTAAATTAGAAAATCAAACAGTGGAGACTTTCCCCATTTTATTAAACTGTTTATTAACTTTGAAAATATCCGTCTTGCAGTATGAATCTTATAAAATTTTATTCAAGGAACAGTAAACTCAGTGCTAGTTGGCAGTCGTATATGAATTCTGTGAAATTGAGTACCCTCTCCGTCAACAGATTATAGTAAATAAGCGGTCGAGTTTTTCAACTAAAAAAGCTCCAGTGATAAATGGGAAATTCCTGAAGAGCAACGTAAGAGCTATTAATATGGGGCCATCTGACTGCAGAACGCTCAGACTAAGTGAAACCAATAAAAGAATTTTTATTTTATGACGTTCCCTCTGAAAAACATGTCCAGATAAGGAATTACTTTTGCTGTGACAAGCAGATGCGTTTTACATTTTCCAGGCATAGGCCTATTATTAAGAAAAACAGTTGATTCGTGATAATACAAATCTTATTTTCCGTTTCAAACAAGACAAAAGAACAGGAAACACAGTTATGAAGACCATGTCAGGATATGATGTTCAACGGTTTCCAAAACATGTTCATAAAATATTGGAATTGTGATATGTACGGATTTCTAGCTGAAACACGTGATTCGTTGTGAGAACGATCCTAGTCACATATTACTAAGATTGTATTAGAATACAATTAAGTGTTCCTTTTGGGCTAAACATATGAAATACTGACGAGCTGTGCACTACAACGTCGAATAATACCTCTTTCTGGAAATTCTGATATTATTTAAATGACCACGTTTGCATTGTCAACGTCCCAGGAAAAGTGTCAAAACTCAAACAATCAATTGAATCGTTGTAATATTTATGTTTTGTAGACAGATTCTTCACTTTCATGTCAACAATGAAATTCTGATTTCAGTTTGGTAATAACGGTTAATATGCCGTTGCATTTAGCCATCATAAATACAGTATACTGACATTCGGTACTTAGGACAACCAAATTATAAATTTGTATTTTCTGACAGATCCGATATAGCCTCATAAAAACTTACAACACGAACACATAAATACAATAAAACACCAAACTTTCAACGCTGTAAAAACAACGAAGGACTTACTCATCAACCTCATCTTTCTCTGAAGTAAAATTACGCATCAGACCATAAACGACGATGTTGGTTTTAAATTTCTAATACTGAATTCAACTATTTAGAAATTGAATGCTACCAATAGTTCAGGACACCTTAATGATTTGAAAACGTTTGAATTCACTACTGTTGGACTACAACTATAAAGCGAACAGCGCCAAGTGTGTGGGCAGACAATTCAGTTCAAGCGTATTCTATTGGTGGAGTTCACTGATTTTAAAGTTTTCCTGCATCGTCTCCTTTTCAAACATGGTTGTCAGTGATGTGGAGTACTTTAATAGCAGGAAAGTATTATCGTTTTACACTGGCAGAATAAACGGAGCAGATGTAATTTTCATGGAACGAACTTCATTCGCTAATGATATTTTCATGAACATTAATAAATGATTTAAAGGCAACTCATTGACATTAAACTTTGAAAAGACACTACATGCAGTTCTGAACCTGCAAGAGGTTCCATTCAGCATGTACATAAAGTATGAAGAATAGCATTTAGAAAAAGTTGACAGTATTAAATTCCTGGGATTACAGCTCGATAATAAATTGCTGCGGCGGATTAGCCGTGTGCATTGGGGCGCAGTGCTGCGGTGCGCGCGGCCGTTCGCCTTCGGGGGTTCGTGTCCTCCCTCGGGCAGGTTCGAGTCCTTCCACGGGGATTAGTGTGTGTGTCTGTATGTTTGTGTGTGTCTACGCGCGCGCTATATTTAAGTTAGTTTAATTATACTGGAAGCCTAGGGACCAATAACCGAAGACGTTAAGTCCCACAGATTTACAAACATTTGAATTGTAAAGTTCGGTGAATGGTTCCATATTTTACAAACCACGCTGGCGACGATGAGGTGCCAACGCATACACACTGAGGGACATGGCAACAAGCACTCCATATCATGCGAAGCACTGCAGTGCGGTGGTACAAGCTATGACGCAGCTAACACGGTCAGTGTGAAAACTCATGTCACTGCAAAATGGAGCGCAAAATGGAGCAACGCGTTAACATCCAGTTTTGTTTCAAATTAGGCAAAGCGGCGACGTAAACCTAGGGATGTTAGTGCAGGTGTATGGTATTGAAGCAGTGAGTAAAAAGTGGTTTTAAACTCTTTAGAGACGGAAAGGCAGGTGTCGAGGATGAGCCATGTGCGGGTAGACCGTCCGCAGTCACAGTCCCACACGACATCGAACGAGTGCGGCGGATGATTGGCATCTGTCTTTGTGAATGATATACGAGTTGAATATCAGCAAAGGTTGCAGAGATCCAACAACTCGTGACCTCAGTGGTTCGAGCGATTCCATAAGTAGCGTTTGCTGACAGTTTTCAACAGCTGTACAACCGATGTCCGAAGTCTATTGTAGTAGTTTGAATGCCAATAAAAATATTTTGTTTGTAACTCTTGTTTGCTATATTTCCTGAGACCATTCACCGAACTTTTCAGAAGCATTTTTCATATCCTTAATGTTTCTGAGAAAATTATGAACTAGAATAAGCTGTGCAATGTTTCAAATTTATCTTGCTCAAATGCTAATGCAATTTCATACGTAACGGTAACGGTATATCAAACACATCAAACGCAAATCTCATCGTTTGACTTACTCCTTGACAGACTAAAATGTTTAACGTAATCATATCGTATAACCATCTATATAAGTGAATATCGGTAGAAAATGAGATGTAATTTTGCCGCTTACATGCCCCTCCCTGTGCAGTAAAACTAATGATAATATGTTTGATGTTTGTGAGATATTAGTGGAAATGTGGTTAGGGTATCAGCGGAAGACAGCTGTTGTAATGTATCTCCTTCAATCCAAACGAAGTTTTTGTTACAAAAGTTGAAATGGTAAAAGAAAAGGTTTAATCGTTTGCTACATTTTCATTCTTCATGAGGTCAAACTTCAGCATTTCCTATGATATTTTAATTTATTAATTCTTCGCTGCTAATTGTATTCGCAACCTGTTTCACACAGCTCGCAGAATTCATCCACAAAATTATGTCATTGGACGACTCATGTTTCAGGAGATATGAAGTCATAAACACTGACATTTATATGAAAAACTGCTGCGTCATGCATGAGGGTCTCATTCAGTACCTCATTACTCGAAAAGTTGCTGGTCGATTAACTTGAAATTTTGAACCTAAAAGAGTTTAAGAATAATGTTGTATTTGACTGCTCAAAACAGGCTAAAAATATCCACTTGCAGTTTCGAAAATCATGCGTACTGTAGTGATTCTACTGAGAGAACTGTACATGTCAGCCGTAGCAAGCAACATTAGCAAAAATTCGTTGTCAGACATGACTGAAATAGCACGCTGTGAATTTCAAGGATCTATTTCTGAATATTACGATATCTGTTGTGCATTTATATGTTACACTACAAATATACCGTACGTAGAAAACGTAGTAACTGAGCTGAATTAAAATTTAAATCTATCTATCCATCTGCATGTAAAAAAAATAAAAAAATAAAAAAATAGAAACAAAGTAAATGTATAAAATGCGTCTTTGTTTCACAATTAAAATTACTTACAAAGTAAGCAAACTGTCCAGCTTGTGTTCAGTTCATTTATCACTCGTGTAAAATTTATTGAAATGATCTGAGATATGTTAGTTCTACTTCTCAAAAATCTCCTATGTGTTTAATGCTTTTATTGAATATAAACCTATCACGTGCTAACTGAGTTCTGTAAGCGTACTTCCACTTACTCGATTGTCCGGAAAACCAAGGTTTCTTAACAGTAACCGAAGTCATGATGATTTGTATGTACTTAATAAATTTTTAAGTATGATTGTTATATTCTGATATTTCGTTTTACCACCTACTGCAAGCTTTCCTCATAAAAATGAGGTTGGTTTCATTCTCGAATACGTTAATGTACTTACCTGTTTTGCAAATGATCTTAATATAACTTTGGAACATTGGATAGACTTCAATAGGAACGCAACCTTTCACAACAAAAGAAACAGTAAGAAAGTAGTCGTATATGCCACGTAACAAGACATCATGATGACATCCGATTGATCCTAAATCGAGCCGCTCCAGTCGCGGTCTGCACGGCCACTACGGTCGGGGGTTCGAATCCCCCCTCGGGCATGGATATTTGTGCCGTCCTTAGGATTAGCTAGTTCATAAGTAGTTTGTAAGTTAAGGGACTGAAGACCCCATAGTTAAGTCCCATAAGCTATACAAACATTTGAACATTTGATCCTAAATCAAAACTAAGAAACGTATCTAGTAATGTTGGAGTGTCAAAAAATAGTCCACCCATGGGAGATAATATTGTTGAAAATTCAGAAAACTAAAAGATTATCATGGTGAGATCAAACCTATGGGGCCTAATAATAATGTAATTTGTGAGTGACTTTACATTTCTAAATTTCGAAATTTCATGAGAATTTTTCTGTTTTACGTCTCTGCTCTCTTACATCAAATTAACCCACCATTAAACTGGTGGAATGCAATATTCATCTATTATTTTCTCTGTTGCAGCCGTACATTGGTAAAACTGACAGCTACATTAAATCCTTGTGCATTTTATTGAAAAACTAATAGAAGTTAACGTCGACACAGGTAATATACTTATGAGTTTTGATGTAGTGCCCTTGTTTACAATGGTACCTGTAAAAGAAGCTATTTCATATATGACAGTCATGTTTTCGTCTGACATAATGGCGTTATTCAGACAATGCCTTACCACAACTTACTTCCAGTACAACAATGAGTTTTATGATCAAATAGACGGGGTGGCTATGGACATCCCTCTTAGCCCATCAGTTTGCAATTTATTTATAGAGTTCTTCGAACAACGAGCACTGCAATCAGCCAGAAAGAAACCAGCTAAATGGTACCGCTATGTGGATGACACCTTTGTAGTATGGACTCATGGTCAAAAGGAGCTGGAAGTCTTCTTGTGCATGTCAATGGGATTAATACTAAAATACAGTTCACGATGCAGGGCAGCAACGGTCAATTTAACTTACTGGATGTATCGGTAATTAAACGGGTGGACGCAACTCTGTGCCTTTAAGCATACAGGAAGGATACACACACGGATCGATACCTACACAAAGAGTGACCACCATCTTAGACTAAAAGAGGTGTCATTGAAACCTTGGTGGACAGAGCCAATGAAATCTGTGAACCAGCTTACTTGCAGGAGGAACTGAATCATCTGCGGTCGGCCTTAAGAAAAATGGATATGCTAACATGGAGATTGATCGATCACTGCATCCAAGGAGACAAGAAACCGGAGATACTGAGCAACCATCTGAAAAAGTGTTCATTATCAAAATTACAGACCGCATCGGGAAAGTTTTGGCCAAGCATGGGGTCGAAACGATCTATAGACCGACCAAGAAGATCAAAGAGTATTTAAGATAGGCAAGAGACGCATGTCATCCCCTAGCTACACGTGGGGTATACAAAATTTAATGCAGTTGTGGTCAAATGTATATTGTAACAACTAAAAGAAGTATCAGCACCCGCTTAGCCGAGCACAAACGAAACTGTCGCCTAGGACACACCGAAAAATCTGCCGTAGCAGAACATGTTTTTCGTGATCGAAACCATGAAGTACCATTTAATGAGACGAGCGTTTTATCTAGGACATTGCATTACCATGCACGCATGTATAGGGAGGCAACAGATATTGACAAACATCAGAATAATTTTAATAGAAAAGCGGAATGTCTTAAATTAGAAAAAAATGTGGATATCGCCTTTCCGACAGTAAAATAATCGATTACTTTTAATCGACAAGGACGACGCCATCCAGAGGTAGCCACACAGCATCACGTGACTTCTCCCAACAGATAAAGTGCACGAAAGATTGAAGGAAATGGAAGGAAGATTAACTTTGTTTCCCGTCGACAGCGCGGTCATTAGAGACGGAGCACACACCTTTTTTCAGGATGGACAAGTGGGCCGCGATCATTGAATGTAAACTTCCTGGCATTTGCCTAGAGTGAGTTAGGGAAATCATGGAAAAACTAAATTAGGATGACCGGAGGCGGGTTTTAACTGAGCTTTGTAGACGTCACCACTAGTCTATTGGAGATGGTACCTATGAGCGCCTTTGAAACCAAGAAAACAATGGTAACCAACAGCTGTTTATTATCGAGAAATACAGTTGTCAGCTGGATACACGCCAGCCTTGGCTAGCCGTCAATACGGCAACGTCCAGGATTCTCGCTGACGTCGGACGCTGTCAGTGAGCCGTGACGTCACGACGACGCCAAAGGCTCAGGGTTGACCCTTCTGGCAGCGCGTGGCCGCTGGTACAGGGCGCGCTGCCGCCTCGTTTGGATCCGCAACAGCGCTCCCACCCAGCTGCTACCTTGGCCCCTGAGGACCTGTCCTAGGAAGTCACTGCTACTGCTGTGTAGACAAGATCTTCTCCTTCCTACCCGAATATAGGAGTCAGCACCCTCAGATGCCTGACGTTGATAAGGAACAGGAACCCCCATCGACTTCCGTGTTGATATTAGGGTACGCAACCCTCCGTGATGCCGTGTTGTTGGAAGATGCCGCATTGTCCGAAGACAACCAGATTCATTATCAGTGAGTACCAAAAGACAGCAGCATCTGCCCACTAGACTAGAGACCAGCACCTGGAAGACTCTCCCAGTTACACAGGCCTGTGCTGGATCATCTAGGAACAACGGTATTGTAATCTTAGAATCGAGTCTGCTACATGTGCCTGCCGCTGATTCCTACGACCAATTTAAATAAATTTCAAGGAGGGTCTGACGTAAAGCTCGGTTTCTAACGACGAACCTGTACTACTTATTTTTGCTATATCCACGTGACAGACTGTTTACTGATGACTTCAGTCTCCACTACGTGTTCCTACGTAAGAGTTACGTGAAGTTACAGAATGTCTGGCCAAGCAACACAGATCGTTGTCTCACTTCCTTTGGATTTCTGTCGCAGTCACTCTCTGATGAGTTTGATTTTTCTCGCCCAGGTGTGGTTTTGCAACGTGGCACATGCAGCTCATTAGAATGCTTTCTGCTTCTGCCTACAGCTTTGACCTGGCTATTGTTTGTGACATGACTAAACTATTTTGTTACCATTTACTATTGTGTAACATAACAGTGCTTTTTAATGGAATTACCCATATTTCAGAACTGATGACTGTTGCACTTAAGTGACAGTTTTCAAAGCTGAATTATGATTGGTCTCTAGGTGACAGCATAAATGTCAACCTACATTTCAAACTCCTCGGAAAAATTTGTACAAGTAACTTACCATACTCCTGGTCTCTCTCTTACTGTTATATGTATATCGGCGTCAACTTAAAGCAATGACAGCACTCTACGTGATAACGAAAACAGACGGTGTTGTACAAACTGCAGTATTTCTCAGTCATAATTTCTACAGGTAGCACACGTCTGGTGATACACTATGCTTAGAACCGAGCTCCCCAATTTTATCCTAATGGCAACAACCCTCCCAATATATACAGTTTCACGACACGCATTTTCTCTGATATTACTAAGGGAAATTCCGTTGTAGCAAACGATTTTATAAATTAATATTGATTTTTGTGTTTCATTTTTATGAGAATGAAGATAATGACTTGTATTTTTTCACAAATCTGTAACTTGTATTAATTCTGAATTTCGTAGTAATATGGCATCCTTGATGGAACTACTTGACTCCTTGGGTTCTTCTGACTCCCAGTTTGGAAAGATACGCTGTGGAATGTGACTGCAGTAGTCTTAACAGTTCGGCGACAGAAATATTGCTAAAAGTCATAACAATGGGCCTGTTATACGTTTGTATAAACTCTACATTGAGATGAAGCCATCTGAGAAACAAAATGGTGTTTCAAAAGTCGATTTGGTGGAAGTTAAGGCTATTCAATTTCCCTTCCGATTTAGAAAATGCGAGAACAGAAATTAACTGTCACTATCCATTTTCGGGCCCCTGCGCCGAAGAACTTCCTTTTAGCGAGTGGTTGCCTCGTGTAGACTGTGTCAACGCAGAATTACCACACATTTCCCTACGCCTCCATAGTGCATCCCAGATGTGCTCTATGACATCAAATCGAGAAAGCTCGTAGGTCACACCAAGCGTGCAAGGAAATATCAATCCCCTGTGCTCTTTGAGGTCTAACATATCGTCTATCACTGTGAGGTCTGGCCTCACAGTATCTCCCAACAACTGCAGATGAGATCCCAAGATCTCTTCACGATACCTGATAGTTTAATTAACGCAAACAATTTCATAAAGAGGAGCCCACTCCCTTAGAGATCATCCTCGATAGCCGCGGCGGATTAGCCGTGCCCACTGAGGCTCCGCTCTGCGGTGCGCACGGCCGTTCGCCGTCGGGGGTTCGAGTCCTTTGGGCATGGGTGTATGTCTTGCCCTTAGGTTAGTTTACCTTAATTGAAGTAGTTTTTAAGCTAGGGACTAATAACCAAGCAGTTGAGTCCCATACATTTACCAACATTTGAACATTTCATCCTCGAAATCTGTCTCTCTTCACAATGTTTGGGTCCTGAAATCGTATTCTACGTTCCATAAAGATGTGAATCCGTGAAAGTCACTCTCCACAGCAAATATGGACTCATTTTCGAGAAGGACAATGGCCAACTTTCAGACCATCCTGGGGCCATGTTGACAACTCTACTAAAGACGTTGTGAGAAGCTTCAAGGATGTGCATCTAACAGGTCTTCAACAATAAAGGCTACTCAACCAAAACCATCTATATATTGTTTAATTCTACATATACATAAGTACTCTGTAAGACACATTGAAGGCATGGCAGGGAGCCATTGAACCGCTTTTTATGATATTACTCTACTGTTTCATTCTCTAATAGCGCGTGAGAAAAAGGAATATTTAAATGTTTCCGTTTTCTATCCGATTTCTCTTACGTTATTACGATGATCATGTCTCCATATATAGATAACTGCTTACATAATATGTTCGCATTCGGAAGAGAAAATTGGTGAAACAAATTTCGGAAATAAATCTCGCCGTAACGAATAACGCCTTTGATTTAATGATTTACACCCCTACTCGTGCACCATATCCGTGACTCTCTCCCGTATATCACGACAATACGAAACGAACTGCCCTTTTCTGGAATTTCTCTGTATCCTCCGTCATTCCTACTTGGTGGGGATCCCACAATGCGCAGTAATACTCCAAAACAGGGCGCACAAGTTTGGTATAGGCAGTTTCTTTAGTAGCACTATTCCATCTTCTAAGTGTTCTGCCAATGCCTTTGGTTCGCCGTCCCAACAACATTTTCTGTGTGTTGTTTCCAATTTAAGTTGTTCGTGACTGTTATTCCTAGATGGAGTTTAGATTTGGGTGATTTATCGTGTAAATGAAATTTAACGGATTTCTTTTAGTGCTCATGTAGATACCTTCAGAGTTACTTATTCAACTCTTCCAGTATCTGCTGCGAGATCAGACGCCCTGCAGTTCTGTGACATGCCTCTACAGCCAAATAAACGTTCTTCTCTTTCTTATGTCATACGTGGTAGGCGATGTCCTGGTCCTCGGGATACAGTTTTGGTGGCTATGAAACGTCACGACATCCGAGAAACAACAGAAGCTATCGGGCCAGAGTGTCCTGCTTCCGTTCCTTCTATAGCCGTCCACCAGAAAACCCGATGGGCGTCTTCTTGGTGCCATACAGCACCGTCTGTGAATGTATACACAGCCATTGTGGGTGTGGGACTACCCAGCCAATACCATCCTTGGTACAGGTGTACGTTAACCGGAATGCTATCTTCTGTGTGGAACAGGATAGTACAGATATCTGTTGACAGTTTGAGTGATTGCATCGTGAATTCGACACAAGACATGAAACTAGCTGTTTCGACAGCAATGAACACCATTCTTTTTCCATGATCACCTCTTCCGTGTAATTTTCGCCTTAGAAGATGGAAGATCCACTTCATGTTGTTCTATCGTATTACACATAGTTATGAACATGCATCAAGAGATTAGTTTACTAGTAGGGTTGGCGTATTCAAAAAAGGCATCTTTTACTTTCCACAAATTACGTTATACACACCGAAAAATCTGCCGTAGTAGAACACGTTTTTAGTAATGGAAACCATGAAGTAAAATTTAATGAGACATCGCATTACCATTACTCATGTACAGAGACGCAATAGAAATTCACAAACACCAGAATAATTTTAATAAAAAAGAAGAATGTCTTAAATTAGACAAAATATGGATGTCAACTCTGGGGCAGTAAAGTGATAATCGACTGGTGTCAGAGAAACAGACTTTTCAACTTGAACTGCAATTAAGCTTCTTAGCTAATAATTAAATTCATCCACGTTCAGAATAAACAGAGCACCTTGAAAACATGAGATAGGACGTACACTTTCACAGGACATGTACTTTAGCATGTTCTGCAGAAATGATTGGCATTTGAAGCACGTCGGCCCGCGGGCTTTAGATCAACATGGATATCGCGGACCACCACCTCCTACCTCTAAACTGTGCCTGCGGCTATCGTTGACACCCAACGTAATGGATCAGCGTGGCTTGAACATACGTGGATCTTCGTAGATGAATACGCGAGCAATAGCTTCAAATCAGTGAGGTTGTAACAGCGCGCATTATTGGCATGAGACAATGTAATGCATCATCCGGCTAGTTGCTGGCACGAGTGTGTTCACAATGGTTCAAGGAAAGCCGTAGATCACGACGAGATGGGTCAGGTCGCACACGTAGGCTATTCTCACAGAAGGTCGACACTTGGTGCAAATGGCATTGCAGGGCAGATATGCGTCCTCCTAGACTCTGGCGCGCCAGTGCAACACGTCGTAAACTGTCAGGTGTCACATTTCGTCACCGTTTGTTACGACACTGGTTACGTGCGCGTCGTGCACTTCTCCGCCTTCCTTTGACGAATGTGCAGAGACACGCTAGACAGTAGTAGTGTCCGGAACGACTTCCCTGGAGACTGGAGTCGCATTACATAGTGTTTTGGGGAATTAATTTTTTTCCGCAATTCGGTTCGGCACAAGTTGGGGGAATGGCGTCACAGTGACTGCGTTTGCACAACACAGCACCACGGTAAGGCTTCATTGTGTGGGGTGTGGGGTGTGGGGTACAACCAAAAATCACACTTGGTGCGTGCCCTGTGCACTGTGACCAGCTTTACCTACGTGAACGCTATCCTGCGACCTACAGCGATAACATATCTGCATCGCACCGCATTCGCCATACAATTGTTGTTGTTATTGGAGCTTTAGGGCGCTCAACATCGCAGTCAGCAGTGTCCGTACAAGGTACAGAGGAGACCAATATTACTAAAACACACACCATACTGATAAGGGAAAGGATAATACAAAAGGACATACCCTCTGCCCCCTACATCATATTGAAAAGAATGAAAAGCACAATGGTAACAAAGAATAAAACTGGCCAGTGCAGACAAGTAGAGATCACGCCTAAAATGATGGTTGACTAAACACAGAGGTACGATCCGAATGATCCTATCGTCCTCTCCCTATAGGTTAGTACATTCAACGTAAGATCTTTGATAGAAGGTTGTACAAAACACATAACTGTAAAACACGTGCTACTGTCATTTCATCGTCACCTAAAACCGAGGGGATGTCGGCCAACAAATCAGCTTACTCCCTCTCATCAGCATAAAAACACGAGCAGTTAAAATGTGATGAACGGTAATTAGTACAACACAATCATCACAATTAGGGGGTTCGTCACCACTAAGAAGGAAACTATGGGTCAGTGGCTCCGTCCTAAATGAAGCCTTGTTAAGCAGTCTTCATCACATCTGACAGGCCTCACGTAGGTACGCCAGGGCCTAACTGTTTCTTTTAGTGATCGCAGCTCATCCGTCACGGCCGACCATTCTTGGTCCTAAAAGCGCATGATAGAGCTTCGGAACAATGACAGCGCGTCACGGAGAGAAATTGGACAGTCAAATACGTTCGGAAGTCTACAAGCCTCCTTGGCCGCGGTATCGGCCAACTAGTTCCCAAGGATACCCATGTAGTCAGGTACCCAGCAGAAGAAGAATTCCTTTCCTTGCCGTTGCAACTGCGTGAGTCGTGTCGGGTTAGCTCAGTCTGTAAAGCGCTTGCCCGCGAAAGGCAAAGGTCCCAGGTTCGAGTCCTGGTTCTGGCACACAATTTTAATCTGCCAGGAAGTTTCATATCAGCGCACACTCCGCTGCAGAGTGAAAGTTTCTTTCTGGAAACATCCCTTAGGCTGTGGGTAGGCCATGTCTCCACCATATCCTTTCTTCCAGGAGTGCTAGTCTTGCATGGTTCACAGGAGAGCTTCTGTGATGTTTGGAAAGTAAGAGGCGAGGTACTGGCGGAAGTAAAGTTGTGAGGCGGCATCGTGAGTCGTGTCGGGGTAGCTCAGTCCGTAGAGCGCTTGCCCGCGAAAGGCAAAGGTTCCAGGTTCGACTCCCGGTTCCGGCACACAATTTTAATCTGCCAGGAAGTTTCAAATAATTTGGAATTAAATCGCGAGCAGCCGCAGTTCCATTACAACATGGAGCCACAACGATTGAGTTTTAATGGTAAAATAAGGAAAATATAAGGTTGCACGATAAACATCGCGATATGAGAAGAAATACGATGCATGGTGTACAGTTGTGGTTATTGTGATCTTTTGATATCAAATGTTTTTCCGTGGTATTTGCCTGCTCCATATACTTTGCAAGTGGTCAGTCACTCAGCTTCCCTATGAAGTTGTTTTATCTCTTTTGCTGTATTATTTGTGCTTTAATTATCAGTTTCAGCTAATTTTACCGATTTTGCAATATCGTGACGGGTGTGATATAGTGTGAGTAAGTGTCAGCAACTGGTGTTGAGAATTAGTTAGTGTAATGCAGTAGGATTACTTTTTACGACTTTTATTGTCGTTTCAACCACATACGTTCACTGTAATTTTCGGAGAGATGCTGATAACCTCAGATTTGAGCGCCCATAAATCGAAAACACACACACACAAAATAAAATGTAGTAATATTGTTGTTAATTCAAACAGTGTAATGAAAAATAACGAAATAACTTGTTTTGCTGTTGCGGCAACTCTTGCTCAGTTAATGAGTTCTCTTTGCGGACACCATAAATGTAGCAGCACTAGAGTACGAGTTGGTACGAACAAAGCCGCTGTATTTCCACACAAACGTGTTATTTTTTACGCTCTGTTGGTGCTCCCTCCCCACATTTTGCCTCGTATACCTCGCGCCTCGTTTGCCACTAATTGAGATAGGAAGTGTATAGAAATCTTGTACGTGGACGGCCTTTCATCGTGGCGCCCCAAGCGGCTGCTACAGAGGTCTGATGAAAATAACTTGTTAGCCGCCGTCTGTCCCTGGGGCACAGCGTTGCCACATGTCTGCCGCAGCCGCAAGAGCGCTGCCTCACTTCACAAGGGTTGTTTTTGTCCTACTGACGCGGAACGCCGAGCGACGTTGGAAATAGCCGCCGACGGTACGACACGGAGCAAACAACGACTGAACTGCAGCAGATGACGCGTTTGGTTGCCCCATATTTAAAACTTATTTCTAATTTCGTGACGTAACGTGTGCATTTGATGTGTAATGTGGGCTACAAGGGGTGCACAAAATAATATGACACTATGCAGTATCTTGTAACTTATAGCAAGAAGGCACCCCTCTGTACTTCTAAAATCTCTGAACTTACCGCAGTGTGCAATTGAAATAAATGTTCAAATGTTTTTATAATTATGGTTCTTTATGGCAGTAGTCATCGGTCCCTAAACTTACAAACTACTTAAACTAACATATCCTAAGAACAACACACGCAGCCATGACCGAGGGAGGACTCGAACCTCCAACAACGAACGGCCACTCGCACCGAAGCATGTCGCCTTAATGCGCACGGCTATTCCGCCGTGGTTCGAGTGTACGATTGTCGTACAAAGTTTTGGATGTTACCCTGTAGTATACATGGTGATTAACGAAGATATGTAAATATTTTAGTATGTTATTGTACAAGTAAAACTACAGAAAAAGTTCATATAAACATAGGTCTGCATATGTTTGGTTGTGGAGTTACGGCTAATAAATGATTTTACCTGAAATTTAGCAACCTCGCTAACATGAAGCCATCGCAAAAGTGTACGACGTTCCATTTTTTTTATGAATCTAGTTAATCAGACAAAGCATGTCACAGAGTTGCATCTCAGTATTTTTTCAGAAATTCCGCAGAAGAATAGAAATAATTTGGGAAAATTTGTAATTTATTAACTACCTGTTCCAATTATTTCTTTTATTCCAGACAATTGCACAAAATGTTTAACAAAAGTTGTGGAGAGTTTAATTTTGGAAAATAATGGTAATGAAGTTAACTAAAACTGTATGAATGTGTCAGATAAATGGCTTTTATTAATACCATAGCACAAGTGAAAAATGTAGAAAAATAGCTCGTTTGAAGGTTAGGAAGCAACTGAAACCAGTCACTAACGGTTGCCAACGTTCTTAATGGTAAAGGAAGAAATTTTCTTTGTAAACTCTGGAATTTACTTTTATAACCTGTGAAATTTCTGGAAAACTATTGCAGATACACATCTTCGACACGTTTTATTAGGTTCATTAGATCAATAACAACAGAGTAAATTGAAATCGTGCTTTACTTTAACCTAGTACAGTTTTGCGATGGATTCATATTAGCGAGGTTCCTAAACTTCAGGCAAAATCTTCTATTAGCCATAAATCCGAAACTAAAAATTTCCGGGTACCTATATTTACGTGGACTATTTTATTCAGTTTTACATTAGTTTTACTAACAAAATATTTCCATATCTTCGCGACTCAACCTTTATAATACGTTTTGTTCTACAACGATCAAGACAATCTGTGAAATTCGTGATCTCTCACGCAACTAAAGAGGCCTATTTGATGGTACACAGATAGTGGAACCATCTGTGGCGAAAACGGCTGCTCTGTTTAAAGTTTCACTAGCGAAGATAGCCACGGGAATGCGAACGTACACAAAACAAGGTAAAACGTCGTTTTTGAAGAGAAATAGGAAGAACCCGAAGTTCACTGACGACGACAAACAAGCATTTAAAACGATAGTGACTATAGTTTTTGTGACGTAGGAAGGCGCTTCCGCGCATAGAGGCGGAACGATAGGGAAAGCGTGGAAGGGAGGAGATACGGCCGAGCGCAAACAGCGGAGCTTGCGGGACAAACATTGCCTAACTCCCGGCCAGCCACGCGCCTACAGAATGAATATTACTGGCTGCCAGTGCAGTAATGGAGGGGGATTCGCAGAGCGGTTGCAAATTGAGGCGCCTTCCTACGTGATGCGGACTTTCATAGACAACATAAAACTACCACGGCAGATGTGACTACAAAACTCAGCGCTCATTGGAGTTATAAAGCGTTCGATTAAAGTAGTTAACGGATGAAGCTTAACTTTCATGTAAGGACTGTAGGCAGTGAACTCCTAATTACGGAAGACAACGCAAAGCTGCAAAGGAAGTGGTGCAACAATCAGAAAACCTGCACACTTCATTACTGGCAGTACCGGTACGCGATATGGTCCATTGAGCCACAGTTTACGTTCTTCATACAGAAAAGTGGATTTATATGTCAAAAACCACCCCAACGAAGCTTATGCTACGGCATGTCTGCTTGTTGCACTAAAGCATGGTAGAAATTTCATTACGATTTGTGCATCTACATCACGGCATTGAACTATTTTTACCAATACAGTGGTGGGAAACAAAATTCTTACTGTGGCTAACATATCGCTTAAAAACAAAGTCGTATTCAAAAATGATAATGTTTCCATACACATAGCCAAAAAAGTTAAGGCGTGCTTGTTACAGTATCAGGAAATTATAAACCATCTGCTCTGGAGACTAACATCGGCGTTTCTCAACAAAGTGAACAGTTATAGGGAGACTCAGAGCAGAGACTAAGGACCATATTTGCAGCTCCATTATCGTTAAAGTGATTGGCGGATGTTTTGGTCCAAGAATGGATAATGATCTGTTGGAACCATAAAGACAATTAACAGATCCTCAAAGTATTAGAGATGTTCTCAAAGGTAGTGTTATGACATCTCCTTAATTACGAGGGTTGGAACTTAAATAGTGGCAACACTGCTGTGGAGACACTATGCAATGAAATGTACTATTGTCGCTGTTACAACACGTTGTTGACATACCTACCTTACCTCCGAGCAAATGGACTCGCCCGTCCCATGACACCGGCGTGCACAAAATCGAGGGAAACACAGTCACTCGTGAGCGAGCGGTCTAACGTAACGGTGTCACTATGTTTTCGAAACAGGAACATCGGAGTCGGATCAAGATTGAATGTGCCAGAGGTCGTAAAGATCGACACTGTCATCAAGAAGTGTGCAGCGAATCGCCATTGCCGTACATGACATTGAAACTTTGGGTAAAAGCCTTCAACGAAGGTCGGCAAACTATGAGACACATGCATCGGGCAGGTCGTCCTAGTGTCTCTGGACAAGAAGTGCATACTGTTGCCGCTTTATTGGACAGTGATCGACACCAGACGATTAGTGAGATCGCTCACGAAACCGGATTAGCGCATACGACTCTGCTACGCATCCTGAAGGAACGCCTGAGCATGAGAAAAATTGCATCACGATGGGTTCCGCATGAATTGACGCAAATGCAGAAATAGCTGCGTTATGACGCTGATCAGACGCACTTGGAGCACTATGAGCGCGAAGAGGGGGGGGGGGGGAGGGCGCTTTCCTACGCCGTACCGTAACACTGGATGATACATGAGACACAACGTACTAGAACAAACTGAAACGCTAAACCAACGACTGGCGTTATTATGGGACGCCGCGAAAGTAGGAAGTGCGTCAGAGCCACAGTATGGTTAAAGTTATGGTGATTCTCGTGTAGGACTGTGATGGTGTTATATCCTAAAGCATTACGTTCCTCGACGGCAGACCGTCAGTGCACAGTTTTACTGTTCGTTTTTCGAGCCTCACCTGCGATCAGCTTTGCGAAAGAAGCGGCAACACTTTCTGCGGTACCCACCCATCATTTTGCACGACAATGCGCGGGCGCATACAACACAAGCTGAGGCTGCTCTGTTAGGTCTATGGGACTGGGAAGTACTGTGCCATCCACCATACTCCCCAAACATATGTCCTTGAGACTTTGATTTGATTCCGAAGATTAAGGAACCACTTCTTGGCATTCGCTTCAGAACTGTTCCAGAGATTCGACTGGCAGTAGACTGCTCCATTCGCAGCATGAACAGAACAGTCTGTGCTAACAGTGTACTACGCCTTCCACATGGCTAGCAACTGGTTCTACGCAACGCTGGTGACTAGTTTCAAGGACAGTAACAGGTGCAAACATGTAAATAGTTGCCATTATATAAGTCCAACCGTCGTATAAATATTGTGTCTTTGTCAAGTGTTCATATTACTTTGCCCACTCCCTGCATTTCTCGACTCGCCTACCAGGAGCCTACAGTATAACTGTTAATCAGACTTAATTTGTCCACAGTGATTGATGCTAACGTATTTGAGTAAATTCAAGGGAGGAAAAGGTAAATCAGTTGCAACATTAAAATCAACCCATAATTTATCGATTTCATTGATCATCTGAATTATCTGAAAGTGTCCTCAAAAGCAATCAAAGGAAAATTGCAGTGAAAAAATACGAAAAATAATTAGAGCAAACACGAGGGTGAATCATTAAATAAGTCACAAACTGAGGTAGACTGGCGTTTACAATCCTGAAAAGCCTGAAAATTTCTTTACTTTTCAGCTGACTCCACCCGTAAATTTAGACACTCGTCCAATCATTAGAGAAGGGTATAAAAGCCTGGAGCTTGGAATTTTTTGTGGCAGCGTTTGCATCCTGCATGTGACGCTCTTGACCTGTAACTGTATTTTGTTCCTTAAACTGCTGCAAGCCACAAGACGAATGTGTCGTAGTAGTAGAGAAATACCCCTACACAGCGCGCAGTACTGGCGTATCTAGTTTGCGACTATTTTCGGACGCACCCTCGTACTTGCTTACTTACTTACTTACACTGGGCACAAAAACCGCAGCCGATCCTTGGCTTACTCGGTCCAACATTCCACGCCTTTCTGTCAGCTGCATCTGCATCTCCCAGACTCAGTACCTCCATGTCTTCCATGGTATTATCCTTCCATCTTGTTCTTGGCTGTCCTGGCGGGCACCTTCCTTCAACTACTCCATCCATTAAATCAAATGTTTGTAAAGCTTATGGGACTTAACTACGGGGTCATCAGTCCCTCAACTTACAAACTACTTATGAACTACTTACGAACTAGGACGGCACAAATATCCATGCCCGAGGGGGGATTCGAACCCCCGATCGTAGGGACCGTGCAGACCGTGACTGAAGCGCCTCAGTCTCCTCGGCCACCGCGGCCGGCTCTCCATCCATTACTGCCTTTATTACCGTATTTTCGTCTCTTCTCTTCACATCTCCTTACCGTCTGTGTCTTTTAGTTTTAACACTCGCTATGATGTCAGGTAGTGTATATAATATTCTGAGTACTCTGCTTTTCCTTGTTCTTCTCAGTTAATTTGCTTTAATTGATCCATACATTTTTAGTAGGCATACCTTGTTTTAGAAATGGAAGAGTTTTTCCTATGGTATTTTTTTTTGTCAAGGTTGAAACTCGCCAGCTGTTCTTTTGTCTGTTAACAAGCCGTGTTAGTGAAGTTAACAATAATTTGACTCCTTGCTCACAAAATCTAAGTACGGCGGTATTCACACAGCGGCGGAAGTATACAGTTACCTTAAGCAAAACTCTGATTCTATAAGTTAAGCAAACAGTTCAACCTTTTACTGTAATCTTTAGAGGAAACTGCACACAATTATATAATGATCCGCAGTCATGGATCTAAATCAGAAATCATAAATGTTGGCAACGGAAACGCAAATAATGCTCCAGAAGGGAGCAGAATCACAAGATACATGAGCAAATTACCCCACAAATTAGTACAAAAGGATTATAATTTAACAAGTTAATTTATTATTCAAAACAAGAACAACAAGGGGAAGACAATTTTTTTTAATACAATAAAAAACACACCTTACAAAATATTCAAAATATCCACCTGCAAAGTTGAGTACAGGTTAATTACGATCACGTTTCACAGGAGGGAACGGAGGAATTGCAGCACATTCACACACAGATTCATACGCCAAGCCATGCAGGTACTTACCAAGCATCCAACACCAATGTACCAAGACGACAGCCAAGCAATCTGGAGAATGCTGATCGAAGGTTTACTCACGCACAATGAAATAGTACTTCGTTTCCATAACATGTCATGCTAGTGGCTTAGGCTCATGATCAACTATCAGAAACAAACACACTTGGTTTAAGACCACAAAGTGCGGTGTACAGATGGAAGTTAAAGTTTCCCTAGAACTTCTAACTATACATTAAATCAAGATTTCATTAAATAATATCTAAAAACGGTCGCTCTGGCGTTCGTTTAGCACAGGGAGAAGATAACTACAGAAGGTTAAAGTTGTTAGATCAATACAGCACTCTACTAAGTCGGAACACAAAATATGCATAAAGTTAACAAAATCAGTTTCGAAGAGAATAAGATCGCGAAATATATCGTGTAACCATTATTTCCGGTCAGACGAATGATATCTATAGATAAGCAAGGATACAGATTGCTACAGCACAATACAGAGTTCGGTCACAAAAATTCAGATAAGTGAAATAATTCTATTTCATGAAAATTAAAAACATGATATACGTCGTTTTGTGTCCCAGCCTCGTCGCCGCTTTTGTATCTCGTTTCCGTCGTAGGTGTCGGTGGCCGAGTGGAATGAGACCGACACAGGAATAAAGATAGCACGCTGGTGCAGGTACGGAGGGGAGCAGCCAGAAACTAGAAACACTTGAGCAAATTAGAATGAGATATATATTGCACAGAATTTATACAATACTTAACTTTTACATAGTACTGCAGAACGCTGATACATAGTTGTTAGAGGCCTGTCTAGTGCCTGTACGATTGCCAAGTCTTCACTGGTGCCTATCTGATTCCGAATGTCCTAACTGGTTGCTATCTCAGTCCCAAGTGAACGATGTCGTTCAGTGGTGGCCACGAGCGGAGTTGCAGCAGAGGGCGCTCGTGGCTGTCGTCGTAAGAACGCCGCGCCGTGCGTGCATGGCGGCGCGCGGCGAAAGTAGGTGGCGCGCACTTTGTACTTGTGCGACACCACACGTCGTGCAACGGTTCTTTCTACACAGACGAGAAAGATATATTTAATGCTAATAACCACGGCAGGGAACACGCTAATCGGCGCACACATGGGCCGACAAGTACACAGATTACAAGTTAGAATGGACAATTTTCGGGGAAAATTATCATGCTACACTCACTAGGAAACACATTAGCAAATTAGCTATACAATTATTAACCCCTCATGTGCACTGAATGGTGGAAAATCTGAAGGCTTAGTCTGATATCGTCCACGTGTTCTGTCGACAATGTACGAACAGTATAGGCACCGCGAGACCCTGAAAATATTATAATTCAACTACGATAAGAACGCGAAAGACATTGAATATATTTAAACAGGTCAAGAAGTGATTTAAAAATTATAAAGTTCAAGAACTATGATAACGAAACAACATCAGAGCCTCGGAATCAGATTCCAGCAAAAATCGACATAAAATTAGCAATCCTGTAGGAAATTAAGCAAAATCTCACTACTACACATAGTGTAGCTGCTACTCCCACATAAGGCATAAGTACGACTATGGAGCCTGAACTAAGTCGAGCCACGAGGCCACAACAGAACCAAACCCAGAGGTACTTACCCTACCAGGAACCAAGAAGAGAATGAATAGCTCTCCTCACCACTGCCTAGCCGTTACCGAAAGAGGGATAGTGGAGGAGAGCCCAGAGAGCGTCACCGTTCGTCATGCAGGTAACCTGACCAACCCCCAGCCAAGGAGGTTAAGAGCAAGCTACATTAGGAATCTTTGCTAAGACTCGGTTCTGCTCAGCAGTTGGCAAACCTACTTCTCGCCCAGAGACATTCAACACCCAACGTTTGAAAGCAACGACGACACAAAACAGACGAGGCGTGCCTAGCACTTGCTACACTTTCTTACATACAAAGTTTCATTCATTCAGTGGAAGCCAGGGCCAGTGGGAGCACATCACAGTACACACTAATATACGTTTGGGACCTCATGTACAACAGACGCTTAGAATTTTACATACAGGTAAAACTAAATCAATATATCATGCCTGGTATCTCGCATATTGCGAGTGGAGTGTATTGCTAAACTCAAAAAAATGTCTGAAGCTCGTCAACATTTGTTCATGGGGAGTCAATTAAATGGAACACGTTATGTGGACGTGTTTCAAGGTGCATGTCTCACTTGTGTAGCACACTACTGATTTGATGATAATCTCGTATGTTCTTGTTTTTGGCTGCGTGGATATTAACTTAGATCTCAAAATTTCGTGCCTAGCTCCTAGACATCTTCCCCCCAGTTTGAATTCTCCGTACAATCTATTGCTTTCTATGGTTTTATTGGTTGATGTTGACACGGAGGTACTTGAATGTGTCTGTCTTCTGTATTGTTGGGATGCTGATTGTTAGTTGGTTTGGTCCTAAGTGAGCCCGTTCTCCTATTACCATGAAGTTTGTTTTACTTTCATTTATACTTAGACCTATTTTCTTAGCTTCAACAATCAGGACATCCCCCATTTTCTCCAGGTTTTCCATGCTCTTTCCTATTACCACAGTATCATCCACGAAAGCCAGGACATTTATCTCTTTCTCTATGGTGACTCCTCTAAAATCATGTGTTACTCTCCTCAGGGTGTTGGTGATTGTCGAATTGAATATGGTTGGTGAGATATCTCCCTGTCTCTCTCCTCTTTGTACTTCAGATGTTTCTGAGATCTACACCTGTACTTTCATTCTTAACTTTGATTCCATCACCCACATTTTAGTTAGCTTTATCAGTTTGTCCATTATCCCATAGGCTGCCATTATTCTCTACATTTCTTCTCTCACTTTTCTGTAATATGCTTTGTTGAATACAATAAATATTCAAAATTTATCCTGATTGTACTCCTGATTCTTATTTATTATTTGCCTTGGAGTGAATATTTGGTTGGTTGTTGATTTACTCTTTCTGCATCCTGCATAATTTGAGTCTAACAGATCTGCAGTGCATGGTCCGTGTATGTTCAGTATAATTCTTGATATTATTTTATAGCATGTGAGTATCAGAGACATCCCTCTGTACTTTTGGGTCAGCATTTTGTCTCCCTTCTTCTATATGGGGCATACAACAACAGATTTCCATTCCTCGGGGATTAGTTCTTTTCTCCAAACCTCTTTTATCAACCGGGTTAACTATTCATATGTCTGTCTCCAATTCATTTCATGAACTCTGCTGATATCATGTCTATGTTGGGGTCATCCGCCTTTTTATGTCTTTTTATTTTCACCTTCACCTCTATAAAAGTTGGTCCTTCCACTAATGGTTGTACATCCTGGTTGTTTTCTGTTCTGTTTTTGTACCTATCTGCCGGGTTATCCAGCAGTTCTTGGAAGTATCTCCTTCAATTATCTAGGTTCCATTCTTTTGTTGTGATCAGTTTTCCATCCTCATTTTACATTATCGTTGACTCTCTTCTATAGTTACTCCTTGTACTAAAAATTGCTCACCTTTGTTGTGATTATAGTCCTCCTCAGCCTTCTCCATCTGTTTGAATGTGAATGATGTTTCCTCTCGCCTTATTATTCTCTTCATTTTTCTCGTGGCTATCCTGCATGTTATTTGGTTTTCATAGTTGTATTGTTCATAATTGTTTGTCTGGCTATCTTCCAGTCCTATAATGCTTTTCTCAATGTTTCGCTGAAAGATGATTTGAATTTGAAATTGCTATTTTTATTATTAATATCTCCTAGTGCTATCTGTGCTGTTTCCATTTTAACTGTTGTTACATTGCTCCATATTTATTGATATCTTCACCTTCCTTCCTATTGCTTTCATTATCTAATTCTGTGATACTATTTCAAAGCTTAATCTTATACAGTTTTCTCATCTCCTCTTCTTTAAGCCTAATTACATCTATTCTTTGGGTTCTTTTACCACTGTTGTCCTTCCTTGGTTGTTTTGGTAGTCGATATTTCACCTTTGTTTGTACAAGAGAATGGTCTGATCCTACTTCTGCCCCTCTCATTGTCCTAACATCTGTCATTATTTTTTATGTTCTTTTCTCTATCAATACATCGTCTATTTAATTCATAGTTAACCTGTCCGATGAGGTCCATGTTGCTTTTCGTACGTCTTTGTGGGGAACTGATGTACTGACTATTTTCATATTTCTAACTGTTTCGAAGTTGATAGGCCTTAAACCGTTATCATTTGATTTAGTGTGCACCCTGAACATTCCTATATATGATTTCATTTGTTATCTTGTCCTATTTTGTATTGTACGTGAGAGAAGCTGCCAGGAGAAGTACATGAAGTGTAGGGGTGGTCGGAATTTTTCTGTTCACCGCGAAATATCACTGATCCTTCACATGTGATGATAGATGTGGACTACGTACGTTTTTCCCACATGACATACGACTTTTATATTTGTATTTTGGTTCTGCCACTTTTCTAGCTTTGAATTGCGTCAGATTCTTATACATTGCTTTGATCTGCATGATTTGTCAGGGAGCATTGCAAGTGACAGAGACCATTTGGGATACGGCCGACATTGATCGGTGGTACAATATTATTCAACACGATCTCGTTTAGAAGATGTGAATAAAGACTTATGCTGTTCGCCAAGTGCAGCGAACTAGAAAATCTTTCGCCTTACTCAGCACGTCTGTTCAACTCAAACCAATGGCTGGGGTTGGTAGTGTAAGTGTATCATATTTAACTTTAAGAACCGGACCACGACTTACGAAGTGTCCAATAGCTAGTAGCATACTCTTTGCGATAGTGTCAGGCATGGGTAAAATTTGTGCCATATAGTCAAAGTTTGACAAAATGTATAGGTTCGCCAGTTCTATTTCTTGAAGTTCGTCTAAGTGTCTTGTATTATATGATTGTACGCAGGCCCGTACCTGCATGAGGATATGTTTATCACTTACATCTACATCTACATCTACATCTACATCTACATCTACATCGATACTCTGCAAATCACGTTTAAGTGCCTGGCAGAGGGTTCATTAACCACCTTCATAACTTTTCTCTACCGTTCCATTCTCTAATAGCGCGCGGGAAGAAAGAACACCTAAATCGTTCCGTTTTCGATCTGATTTCTCTTATTTTATTGGGATGGTCATGTCTCCCTAAGTAGGTGGGTGCTAGCAAAATATTTTCATATTCAGAACTAAAAGTCGGTGATTGAAACTTCGCAAACAGATCACGCCGCAATGAATAACGTCTTTCTTTTAATGATTTCCACCCCAATTCGTGCAACATTTCCGTGACGCTTTCCCCCCCGTAACGTGATAAAACAAAACGAGCTGCCCTTCTCTGAACCTTCTCAATATCTTCCGTCAGTCCCACCTGGTGAGGGTCCCACAAGGGGCAACAGTACTCCAAGAGAGGACGCACAAGTGTGATGTAGGCAGTCTCTTTGGTGGAGCTGGTGCATCGTCTAAGCGTTCTGCCAATGAAACGTAACCTTTGGTTCGCCTTCCCCACAATATTTTCTATGTGTTCTATCCAGTCAAAGTTGTTCGTAATTGTAACTCCTAGGTATTTGGTAGAATTTACGACCTTAAGGTTTGACTGATTTATCGCGTAATTGAAGTTCAGCGGATTTCTTTTAGTGGTCATGTGTATTACTTCACACTTTTCTTTATTTAGTGTCAATTGCCAATTTTCGCACCAAGTAGAAATTTTGTCTAAATCGCTTTGCAGTTGCTTTTGATCCTCTGTTGACTTCACTAACCGATAAACGACAGCATCATCCGCGAACAGTCTAAGGGAGCTATTCAGATTATCTCCTAAATCGTTTATAAACACGAGGAAGAGTAGGGGACCAATAACGCTTCCCTGTGGAACGCCAGATATCACTTCTGTTTTACTCGATGACTTACCGTCAATTACAACGAACTGTGTCCTTTCTGATAGGAAATCGTGAATCCAATCGCACAATTGGGGAGATATTCCATAAGCACGCAATTTCATTAGAAGCCGCTTGTGGGGTACAGTATCAAAAGCCTTCCGGAAATCCAGAAATATGGAATCGATTTGAGATCCCTTGTCGATGGCACTTAACACTTCATGCGAATAAAGGGCAAGCTGTGTTTCGCAAGAGCGATACTTTCTGAATCCGTGCTGACTATTGGTTAATAGGTCGTTCTCTTCGAGGTAGTACATAATATTCGAACAAAGTATATGTTCCAAAATCCTACTGCAAATCGACGTCAATGAGATAGGCCTGTAATTTTGGGGATCACTCCTATTGCCTTTCTTGAATATTGGAGTAATTTGGGCAACTTTCCAGTCTTTGGGTACGGATCTTTCGCTGAGTGATCGGTTGTAAATTATAGCTAAGTACGGAGCTATTTCATCAGCATACTCTGAGAGGAATCTAGTTGGTATACAATCTGGCCCGGAAGATTTATTTTTGTTTAGTGACTTAAGTTGTTTTACTACTCCAGGAACATCTACTTCTAAGTTTCGCATGCTGGCAGCTGTTCTTGGATTGAATACTGGAGTGTTCACTTCGTCTTCTTTGGTGAAAGAATTTCGGAAAGCTGTGTTTAGTAATTCTGCCTTAGCAGTACTGTCGTCGGTAGTATTACCATTGCTATCGCGTAGTGAAGGTATTGTTTGTGTTTTGCCGCTAGTGTACTTCACATATGACCAGAATTTCTTTGGATTTTCTGCAAGATTACGAGACAGGATTTCGTTGTGGAAACAACTATAAGATTCTCGCATTGAAGTCCGCGCTAGGTTGCGAGTTTCAGTAAAAGATTGCCAGTCTTGCGGATTCTGTGACTTTTTAAAATTTGCATGCGTTTTTCTTTGTTTCTGCAACAGTGATCTGACCTGTTTTATGTACCACGGGGGTCAGCCCCCTCTTTTATTAATTTATTTGGTATAAATCTCGCGATTGCTACTGATATTATGTTTTTGAAAGTAAGCCACAACTGATCTACACTCGCATTTTTAGTTTTGAAGGACTGGAGACTATCACTCAGGAAAGCGTGAAGCGAATTTTTATCTGCTTTATTGAATAGATATATTTTTCGTTTATTTTTGGTGCATTTGGGAATTTCGATATTCAGTCTCGCTACTACAACTCGATGTTCGCTAATCCCTGTATCTGTTTTGATGCTCTTTACTATCTCGGGATTATTTGTTGCTAGGAGATCAAGAGTATTTTCGCAACCACGTACTATTCTAGTGGGTTCATGAACTAACTGTTCGAAGTAGTTCTCAGAAAAAGCATTCAGAACTAGTTCGGACGATGTTTTATATTTGCCCCCGGTTTTGAATACGTAATTATGCCAACATATCGAGGGTAAATTAAAGTCGCCACCGATTATAACAGTATGCTTCGGATACCTATTTGAAATATGATTCAAGCTTTCTTTGAACATTTCTGCAACCGCATCGTCTGAGTCAGGGGGCCGATAAAGTGATCCAATTATTAATTTATTTCGGTGGTCAGATATAACCTCTACCCAGACCAATTCACAGGAAGTATCTGCCTCAATTTCGTTGCAGGATAAACCGTTTGTAACAGCAATAAACACGCCACCCCCTGTTTTATTTATTCTATCCTTTCTGAAGACCATTTGGCCCTTTGAAAAAATTTCGGCCGAATTTATTTCAGGCGTCAGCCAGCTTTCAGAACCTATAACGATTTGTGCCTCAGTACTTTCTATCAGCGCTTGGAGCTCTGGAATTTTCCCAACACAGCTACGACAATTTACAACTGTTACACCAATGGTTTTTATGTCTACTTTCTTCCCGTGTCTGACCTGCCCCCTTTGAGACTGAAACCCATTTTGTGTATTCCCGAGGCCATCTAACCTAAAAAACCGCCCAGTCCACGCCACACAGCCCCCGCTACCCGTGTAGCCGCTTCCTGAGTGTAGTGGACTCCTGACCTATTTAGCGGAACCCGAAAACCCACCACCCTTTGGCGCAAGTCGAGGAATCTGCAGCCGACACGGTCGCAGAACCGTCTGAGCCTCTGATTCAGACCCTCCACTCGGCTCTGAACCAAAGGTCCGCAGTCAGTCCTGTCGACAATGCTGCAGATGGTGAGCTCCGCTTTCATCTTGCAAGCAAGACTGGCAGTCTTAACCACTTCTGATAGCCGCTCAAAACTAGAGAGGATCTCTTCCGATCCAAAGCGACACACATCATTGGTCCCAACATGAGCCACCACCTGCAGTTGGCTGCACCCTGTGCTCTTCATGGCATCCGGAAGGAGCCGTTACACATCCGGAATGACTCCCCCCGGTATGCACACGGAGTGCACATTGGAATTCTTCCCCTCCCTAGTAGCCATTTTCCTAAGGGGCTCCATTACCCGCCTAACGTTGGAGCTCCCAACTACCAAAAAACCCACCCTCTGTGAGTGCCCGGATCTTGAAGTCAATGGTGTACTGTATTTTATTTTTGAAATCAGTACCCAGACATTTCATACAATAGACCTGTTTCAGTTGTTCGTAGTGGTGCCAGTCTATAACAAGACCAATATTAATGAGTCCCAATTTGTACCAGTTTAATTTACCCCGCGTCACAGCTTCGAGTTCCCGAATGCCCCGCAACGCCGTCTTGACTCCAACAGAAGTTTTTACGAACAAGCCGACGGGAATGGCGTACACGTGGCATACATTTTGCGTTGTGTGTTTCTAATCCTTGCAGCTAGCGAATAGTGGATCAATTGCTATGACGAATAATGTCACCGATATTGGGCACCCCTGTTTAACGAAACTGTTTATTTGAATCATGCTGCCAAGCTGGTCATTTATCCAAATTCGTGAAGTATTACCCTGGAATAAGTTTATTAGTAGTCCAATAAACGGTCACGGAAAATACATTTTTTGCATTGTTTGAAATAGGAAGTACGGGTAGACTCTGTAAAAAGTCCTATCAAGGTATATTGTTGTTATGGTGCATCGTAGTATGCAGACGTCGGCTCTGTATCCTGCTAACTCTGAAGGATGGTTCTATCTTTGCCAACATTGGTTTGGTGAGGTGCCGTAACAAAATGTTCAAATGTTTGTAAAGTTTATGGGACTTAACTGCGGGGTCATCAGTACATAAATTTACAAACTACTTATGAACTACCTTATACTGAATACAACACAAACATCCATGTCTGAGGGGGGATTCGAACCCCTGACGGGGAACGGCCTCGCCCAGCGTAACATAACGCCTCAATGCGCTCGGCCGTTCCGCCGCGGATGCCTGACGTCTTTTCTGCTAGGATGCGAGCTACGATTTTTTAGTCACCATTAAGCAATGTAATTCGACGCAACTTTTCACTTGAATTACTTCCTGACTTTTTCGGTGTGAAAACAACTATTCCTCCTCTGACGTCTTGTGGAATAGTAACGTTAGGGTTCTTTAATTCATTGCAGATGGATATAAGTTTATTCTTCATCCGATACCAAAAAGTTTGTAAAATTTCTGTAGGAATGGTCCACTGGACCACGGAGCGGACCATGCTGATAATGAACACAATTAAGATTCAATACATAATGCAATTGAAATACGACAGTTCAAAGATGCGTTCTTGTACTGTGTCTTCTTTAAGAAGCGGTCTTTATTGACATACAATCATCAGATGACTGCTGTAAATTGAATGGCGATTGGAGAAGAAATTTTTCTGTGTGCCATTCAAAGGATAGGAGAAATGATATTACCCACGAAGACCTCATTATTTCCAACGAAATAAATAAAGAGGGCCAGTCCAGGAACATCACGTCATGTGTGAAGCCGCAAGTAAGTTTTCACAGCATACAAAAGCAACTATCCCAAACTTGGACGAAATATTTCTTATTAACTTATTAAGTAATGGTGAAAAATCGAAGCTGTGCCATATTTTAAATGACAGCTGAAGATTATCTTTCCCCTTCCCCACCCATCCCTTGATGCCACTGGTCCTCCTGCTAATCCCTATTCCTACGGCAACAAAGCTGCCTTGGAATGAAAGGTCCAACCAAGGACGAATGACAGTTGCACCGAAGCACCACTCCACCCACGCCCCTCCACTGCCGTTCAGCCTCCTTCTAGCCCACTGGAAAGAATGTTGTTTCCCACAGTTGCCCTGTCTGAGACACCTGAGGGACTACACCACTTTTATATCAAATGGTTTTCCTTTAATTAATTAAATGAGCAATTAATATCCACTTCCCCAGCCTTGGCACCCGCTAATCCCTTGTTTCCTGTTTGCCACATCCACCTCACCTCACCTCCTGCTCCCATCATTCCCTTAACCCCTCCCACTTCTAGCACACTTTAGGGACTATGACATAAAATTGATTCACATATTTTTGGAAACATTTTTGTTTCAGTTTTTGGGCAACAGACCTGTTATTTAAATTTATATATAAATAACAGTCTAGAGTGCAAAAATTTTATTTTTTCCGACTAGTTTCTTTCTTCTTTTAGACCATCTTCAGGAAGTTTAGCTCCATTGATGTTGTGGAGCTGGCAGGAAACTTGGAACCTTCAGTGCAGTGTAGTGCAGTGCTGAAGATGGTCTAAAAGAAGACAGAAACTAATCGGAAAAAATGAAATGTTTGCACTCTAGACTGTTCTTTATATATAAATAAAATAGATTGATACCATTCGTGCTTCGCAAAGTCGCCAAGTCCCTCTCCCCACTTCGCCATCTTTCCCCTTTTAGATAATCTGAGTACCTGATTGACTTTTAAATCCGCAATTTCCTGTCTGCCATAAGGCCTCGTATGCCACTTGAGAATACAATGGATGGGATTTGAAACCAAGATATTTGTTTCCAGGCACGAACCTCCCCTCTCCCATTTTCTTCTTCTTAATCTTTCCTTCATCTTTGTCCCGCACGGTCGGTGCTGTTAATCTGGATTTCGCGTGGTTAATTTAAGGGACTGCAACACACCATACATGCTACAATCAAGCAATGGTATTAACACGCGAATGAAATAAATTTGGCCCTAAACACTGTTACGGCACATTACACAGCTCTGAAGGTTGCTTAATGTCTTTGCCCTCCCAATTACTGGTATTTGCATTTAAACGAGATTTCTCTCTCAAGACAAGCATCTACATTGAGCACTACCTCAATAAATAATTTACCGAGCGAGGTGGCGCAGTAGTAACACACTGGACTCGCATTCGGGAGGAAGATGGTTCAAATCCACCTCCGGCCATCCAGATTTAGGTTTTCCGTGATTTCCCTAAATCTCTCCAGGCAAATTCCGGGATGGTTCCTTTCAAAGGGCACGGCCGATTTCCTTCCCCGTCCTTACCCAAACAATCCGAGCGTAAGCTCCGCTTCTATTGACCACACTGTCGATAGGGCGTTAAACACTAATATTCCTTCCTTTAAATAATTAATTATTAAATCTGTGAATTAGCAGGAAAATAGGAAAACAAATCTACTGAACTGAAAAAGCACGTTCCTCTTATATATTTAGTATCACAAAAATTCGAGGAAAAGTTTTGGCTATGAGGAACACCATGTAATTGTCGTAAACTACAGTTACAGCATTTGATGACAATGAGGAAAGAATACCGTGGTAGCAGCATGTCTAATATGTGAGGAACAAACTTAATAAGAAACCGATTCAGATTTGCGTCAGCCGTGAATTAGGTAGGAGACGAAAATTTAAGTATAACGTGCAATTGACTTTATTCTAACACAACAAGGAAAGAGAAAGAGCAGAAACTTACTTTGTACCTTCCCTAGTTGCAGTGACGGCGACACATTACCGTACCAGTATATGGAACGGCTATTGTTGTAGTTGTAGCTGTTTGCAACGTGGCCAGTCTGTTGTTACATGGAAGATAAGATTCTGACTTACCGTATGTTGAAATGAGAATACCGAAAAACACTACACAAAGGACTTTAAATTAATGCAGGACGACGGTGTGCGGCCAAAATTTGATTGTGAATTCATTTAATTGACTATAAAAAGAAAATTTTGTAATTAACACTAACGACCTTCATTTGCGTGGTCCAGTGTGAGGCTTATAAATTAACCACAAAGTGATATAAGCTCCTTTGTTTTTCATTAAAAAAAATCTTCACTTGCTCGATAAAACCGGAATATATTTGATCCTGAGATACACAACTGATTGTCTCACAGTAACCAGAGTGAACTGAGCCTTAAAACGGTGTCCGTCAGATGTACAGATCTCCCCCCTCCCGCACACATACAGGAAGACAGCTGACAATCGCAGTCCGTGCCATATCCAACAGTTTATGTTTTACAGGTTACTATTTCGAGGCAGCCAATGGCCTACTCTAAACAAGTTGTGACCGCTGAGGGAACGTCATTCCGCAGCCTCTGACGACACAGAAGTCGCACCAATCAGAAACCTACCATTAGAGCGTTTTCGAGGTGTTTCACTCACACAACTCGGCAGCGGCCGATGGGAAATGGAGAGTGCTTCACTTATTGCAACCCCTAAGACTGGTGGTGTAGTATTGTGTAACCTGCATCCACAAAGAGCAGTTCTGCAAGACCAGCCCTTATTTCGAGACTCTATTTACCTGGACCAATTCATATTGTCAATTTCCTCCAAATTCTCTTTGACATATTCGACTTTCCAGACCGTCACATAACCGGCGCTGTGACTTAGATGCTCATGTTCGTCGTGGCTGTGGAGAGCTCGCCAAAGAACAAGTTTCCAGTGAAAGCTATGGACAGAATTTCGCTGAGTAGGCCTAAGAAAATTTTCCCTACCACGTGAAATGGAACAAATTCCTTCCATTAAGCTAGAATTTATAATAATAAATTTATACTATTAAATTAGTGACAGTACTGGCGATTATTACCAAGACTAAAGGAACTAAGTTAGAAAAATAAATGAAAGACTGCACATTCAAGGCCTATAGGGTTCATTACTCATTAAATTACGCTTAAACGTGCCTATCATGCTAACGTCAGCCTATTCGGTCTTGAACTGATGTTCATAATTCACATGAGAGGTTCTCGTAGTTTGATAATACTTTTCAGTTCGTATTTCTGCCGACACACGATTACCATCTTAAGGGAAATACGAGGCTTGCAACTTAAATTGTGGGAACTATTTGTTCACAACCTATACAGAAGCGTTACATGTTTGCTGTCCTGTCGGGCACCCACAGTCTCGTTACCTCTCTGCCTGCTTCGCGCGCCGGCCAATAGGGAGAAAGGGGCTCGCCAATCCATGCCACGACAGTCAGTATAGCAGTAAGCCAGAGTACGGAAATGCCAGTCAGTACAGGATTACGGCAGAGTATGAAGCAGAGATAGGAGCGCTACAGTTCCAGGAGATCCGCCTACAGCCAGCCAGCAGTCTACGTTAGCACAAACCCGAACACTACTATTGACTGATGTAGAAGAGATCATTGCAGAACTGCTTTGTAGCTAGGAAGAAATTGCACCACAAGCACAACACCAAAGTTGAGTATTCTTTTCATCTGTAATAAAAGTATATGTGAAGTAATCACTTCTTTTAGTTGCAGACATTTTCCACATCCTTGCTAGCCACGGACCACCACCTTTCAAATTTACCGGAGAAACAAAACATTGTATAGTGTCTCCACATCAGTGTTGCTACTATTTACGTTCCAACCCTCGTATTTCTACCACAACTGTCTGGGTTTAGAGTTATATATGTGAAAACGTGTTAACGTCTTCCTAAACATTAAAAATCGTGAATCTGAGGCGGGACTTGGCTATCAGATTGGTATTCACATCGTGCAATGTGGAAAACCGCCTAAATACCACATCCAAGCTGGCCAACGCACTGACTCCGACTGGGTCTTGCATACTTCCCCGTCCTGGAAAGTGGTACGGCTAAAAGGGCAAATCATCCCGCTCTCATATTACTTGAAAATCCATCTGTCAATTACATCGCACTTTAGAAATCGTAAATTGTTTATATAAGTCATATTTTGTAGTGATTTCGAAAATCTGTGGAAATTTCGAAAATAGGCGTGTTTTCCGGAAATGGGCGAAAAATATTTTGTCAGGTATTATTTTTGAGACGTGCAGACAATATCGCGATTTCGGTATATACGGTTAGATTACAGACTCAAAAAAATGGTTTGTATGTTGAACAAGTGCCGGAGATGGTGGAAGAGGTCTGTCGTGCTAACAGGAAAAAATGTTTAAATGTTTGTTAATCTTAAAGGTCTTAACTGCGGTGTCATCAGTCCCTAAACGTACAAACTACTTATGAATTACCTTATACGAAAGACGACACAAACATCAATGTCCGAGGGGGGATTCCAACCCCCGACGAGGAACGGCCTCGCGCATCGTATCATAGCGCTTCAAAGCGCTAGGCCGCTCCGCCGCGTCGGGAAAAAAATGTACCCAGCAAAATGCTTGATATTATTGCATGATGTTAGCGCAGCTGGACGCTGGTGCAGGATTTCTGAGCCCCCGCAACAAGGTGCCTGCTGCCAGGCACTGCCCCTGTCGATTGCCGAGGCGTCTGTACACACACTGACAAAATAACTACCTTCAGCGCCCAGCGTCCTCTGCCTACAGCTGTGTTTGTCCAGACGGCTTGTCCTTCCCGTGTTGGGCATCCTAATCGTCTCTTTGTGTCGGCTGTGTACTCCAAAACAAAATATGTGCCCCACAACACCACAACCACCACCACCGAATGAGAAGGCCTCGGGGCTATCAGGTCACGTCGAGGAGAGTAGGTCGCGATCTCGTAGGGTGTAGAGGGCTGTGCCCACTGATCAGCCATTCAGCTACTGACCGCAACCTACTATCCGTAGCTGACATGCTAGCGTGCGGCCTTCGCTACCTGTGGTGTTGCTCACACTCCAAATCTTCCTGCTCTGACACACAGGCGGGAGCTTACCAACCGTCTGGCAATGCAGTGGCCTGTATTGGAACTTTGGAACTATCCATACAGAACTCCATGACCACTCCGATATTCACGGAATCATAAAATTTTAGGTTTGACACCACCTCCCATTCCACTCACCTCGCCCTTCCCATTCCCTCCATCTGTACCTCATGGAAAAATCGACCAGTATGCGCCGAGTTGCGGGTAGGCTGAGGTAGCAGCACGTGTAAGTAAACTCATTTATCGTTGCTGGGTATTTTTATGTATGCAAAGTTTTAAAACTTGGTTTATATTTTGAAAATGGGCGGTATATTGTACGTTGGTGGAGTTTTGACAACATTGACCCCATGGCCAAGTTTCAAAAATGTGTGGGGAATATCAGCATTTCGACACCCATGTTTGCGCTACTGACTTACAAGACAACAAGTTTGTGTGGTGTCGCACAAGTAAAAAGTGCGCGCCACTTACTTTCGCCGCGCGCCGCCAGGCACGCACGGCGCGGCGTTCTCACGACGACAGCCACGAGCGCCCTCTGGGACAACCCCGCTCGTGGCCACCACGGAAGGACTTGTCACTTCGGACTGAGATAGCAACGAGTTAGGACCTTCGTAATCAGATAGGCACCAGTGAAGACTTTGCTATTGTACAGGCACTAGGCAGGCCTCTAACAACTATGTATCAACATTCTGCAGTACTATGTAAAAGTTAAGTATTGTTACATTCTGTGCAATATATATCTCTTTCTAATTTACTCGAGTGTTTATAGTTTCTGGCTGCTCCCCTCCGTACCTGCACCAGCGTGTCGGTCTCATTCCACTCGGCCACCGACACCTACGACGAGGCTGGGACACAAAAGCGGCGACGAAGTTGGGACACAAAAGTTTGTTTGTTAACAAGCACACATGATGCTGTGGGAGGACCATCACACTGACAAGTAAAAAAGAAAACATAGGATTGTAAGCATAATGCATAACAAAACCGTATATTAATGTGTGCTATATCTCGCCTCGGATACCTCGGATACCTCTGATACCGAAATTGTGTATACTGACAATACAAAAACAAACGAACGAACTTCTGAAACTAAGGCAAAAACAACAAACAGCAACTAAAATTTTCTTCTTCACTAATTAGGTATAAGCCAGGGAGATGACGACAGCCTTGAGAGAACGGCCAGGGAGACGAAGCCGGGCGACGTATTCCGTTGCGGGAAGTCCTGGAGGCGCGGCGTCGCTGGCAGGGACTCTTCCATGGAGGCGTTGGTCGCGATCCCTCAGCTATGGTTCTCGTAGGCGGTCGGCGGACAACTGCCGTCGTGTTGCACTGCACCCCCGTAAATAGTGGCGCGCAGTGATATGTGGCAGTCTCGAGCCGGTCTCACGTGACTGTGCGGAGGAAAATAGTCCCGGCTTAGTGCGTTCTCTGGCGGTGCTCGTTACGTCCTTTGGTGACTCTGGTACCGCCGCTGTGGGGCGCCTCACTGGTAGGCATCCAACACCACCTAGAAGACAAGGCCTTACAACAGGCCGTGCCTACGTCACACTTCGAGGCCCCGGCCGCCATCTGACTGGCCGGCCGCTGCGCAGCGGTGGGCGTGCCCCAGCCAACAGCCAGTGAGGTGGCGGCCGGGGCCTCCAAGTGTGACGTGGGCACGGCCTGTTGTAAGGCCTTATCTTCTAGTAGTCCAGTCAACGAGTGCTCAAAAGAGGGGTGTAGAGTGCACGGAATATGCGATAGTTTTTGACTTCAGGACTTCGTTAGGGATAGTTAGGAGGTGAACATACTAAAAGTCCCCGCCCCTAGGGGGTGAGCTAAAGCGGGGAGGGGGGTGGAAAGACACCATTTTTTGGTTTTCCGCTTATATCTCGAAAACGGTCGACTTTACGAAAAAATGTTCCGAATAAAAAAGAAAGATAATTGAATTTCTTATAAAATTGTTTAGATACATATACGTCGAATTCCCAACGGTTTTCGAGATATACGTTATTGAAAGTCGACAGTTTCGGAAAAAATCATCTTTACCTCACTAATTTTGTCAAATACTTACTTCTAGTGACTCACTCGATCGTTTCACAGAAAATTTGTCCCAAAGAAAGTTGTAGAGCCTTAAATCTCCTTCAATTTGATATCCACATTTGCTACCTTATCTTCAGCCAATCAGAAGTTACATAATGTATAAGATGTGCGCTCAGTTTCCATGTCCGCTCCAGAAATGAGAGTTCTGAGGAGTTGTGACGGTTTTATCTTATGAAACGTGCTAGCATGGTAAATAACAAAAGTTTAACAATGACAAGAAGGTACTCGCTATTGAAACAGAACACCTTTTATAACTGTAGCTTTTATGATAATATTGTGAATCATACAATTAAAGTATTTACAAGCACTGACAATGATTCAAAATTTTAAAAAAAATTGCATTCAACGCAACATCTTCGTTTTTCTGAGGTGGAAGAGTTGAAACTCATTTATTGTTGCCTGCAGTGGACATGTCGTCAAGGTCGTCAGTACCTAACGCCCGGGAGAGAGTTAACGATGGGGAAGCCCCACAAGGAACATCGAAGGCCTGTCACTGGCTGGGGGATGAAATGGAGTGTTCTCACTCACTTCTTACTTCAGTTCACATCAAAAGTTCGCCAAGCGTAGAGAAAGTTTGTGTGTCAGTATTGTGAGCCGGCTTTTCGTGATGTTTTTTTATTTATTTATGAAAATGTTGACTGTGTAGTGCGCGCAATGGTTACTCGGTGTTTTTCATGTGATGAAACAGTAGCTGTACCAGGTGTTTACACACTGACAAAAAAAGGAATACTATCAGTGATCAAAGCAAGTATAGAAATAGAAGATAGCAATGGCTCATCTTTAGAAGGTTTGGACATCCTTCTGATATATATTGAATGTTAAAAAAATTACAGCAGGCTGCTATGAGCTGCAATGATTAGTTTTTTTTTTTTTTTTTTTTTTTTTTTTTTTTTTTTTTTTTTTTTTTTTTTTTTTTGGGATAGGGGGTGGTACTCTGATATATTAGAGAGCATAAAAGCTTCTGAACAAAGCCGACGATATCGTCTCAGAAGGTGTGGGGAAATAATGAATGTTAGTCTGGAAACTAAAATTACAGTGAAGCAAGAGGATTTCCTCTCGAAATTTAACAATAAGAATCAGCTGATAAACCTGTTGATTATGCACCTACAGAAAAAATGGGATAAATGGCCTCCAAGCTTCAGGTGATGCTGACGTTGATGTTGTGGAGACAGCTATCAACATAATTCTTCGATTGCTATTTTTGGAGAGGATGTCGACTTAGCTTTTCTCTTAATAGCAAAATCTCAAACTGATCGTAAATTCCGCTTGTAGAATCAGGAAGAGGAAAGGTTGAGACATGTTTATATTCTACACAATAGCCGCAGAAGAAACTGAAAACGAAGGAGAATGCCCATTTGTTATTCTTACATGCATTTACAGGCTGTGACACAACATCCGTAGCGTATTTCAAGAGTAAAATGGGGTTTGTCAAAATGCACCAGAAGTCCAAAATCATACAAATCATACAAATGCTGCTATTAGCCAATAGTTCTTCTTTCTTCAACTGCATTGAGACAGTGGGAATCACGAGTACTCTGGAGCTCCAGCCACCACAGAATCCCTAATCGAGTTCCGCTACAAATCATTTATAAAAGCAGCTGGGAACATGAAGCCTAATCTCTCAACTCTCCTTCCAGCTGTAGGAGATGTTAAGCAACATGCATTTCGAACTTACCACCAAGTACGCCATTGGTTAGGAGAGGAACCTAAAGGTGTAGCGGAACTGCAAGGGCAACTGCAACTGCAGGGTGCGAATATTAATTCAGGATGAAGATGACGACAGTGACATAGAGACTCTGCCAATCTCGTTGCATGATGTCTCCACTACTGACGAAAATGAATGAACCTTGACCATTCCTCCTCAGAAAAACGAAGATGTTGCGTTGAATGCACTTTTTTTTCATTCTGAATCACTATCGGTGTTTCTAAAAACTTTTACTGTATGATTCATAATATTGTAATAAAAGCTACAATTATAAAAATGTTTCAATTGTAAGTACCTTCTAGTCATTGTTAAAGTGTTGTTATTTACCATGCTAGCACGTTTCATAAGGTAAAATCGTCACAGCCCCTCAAAACATTCATTTCTGCAGGGGACATCGAAACTGAGCGCACATCTTATAAATGATGTAACTTCTGATTGGCTGAAGATAAGGTAGCAAATGTGCATATCAAATTGAAGGAAATGTAATGCTCTACAACTTTCTTTCGGACAAATGTTCTGTGAAACGATCGAGTGAGTCACTAGAAGTAAGTATTTGACAAAATTAGTGAGGTAAAGATGATTTTTTCCGAAACTGTCGACTTTCAATAACGTATATCTCGAAAACTGTTGGGAATTTGACAGATATGTATATAAACAATGTTATAGGAATTTCAATTATTTTTCATTTTTATTTGGAACAATTTTTTCGTAAAGCCGACCGTTTTTGAGATATAAGCGGAAAACCAAAAAATGGTGCCTTTCCACCCCCCTCCCCACTTTAGCTCATCCCCACTATCCCTAACGAAGTCCTGAAGTCAAAAATTCTCGCATATTCCATGCACTCTACAATGCATTCATTGAGTGGACTATAGGTGGTGTTGATGCATCCATGCACTAGTACCCTGCACTGCGGGTTGTCCATTCGTCAGGCGAACCACCGGTACATGACAAATGAGTGTATTCTTTAATAATTACTTCTTGTCTTGGTGCTTCTCTGCAATTGACCCCGACCCACACGGGGACTACTGTGCGAAAGATTCCATGGAAAGTGCCAGGCACACGGGTTCTCCTTAGTTGAGTTCGGGCATGTGCTGTTTCTGGCTTACATAACTCCCTTTTTGAGTATATTACTTCGATCACTGGATAAAGGCGTCTCCTTTGTCGGTAAGAGCAGTACAACTCTATCTAGTCTCAACGTGAGACGTAAGATGGCTTTGTCCAAAGCTGTCCCAAATGTCCCATCCACTGCCCATACTATCCTGTACCCTACGCTCCTCCCTCCCTCCCGGTAAGTGATAAGCTTCTGGGATTAGCTGCGGTAACGAAAATTGTAAATGAATTCGTTTCTCATTGTAAGGAACCGAAATAGTCAATTTTATTGCTAGAAATTCCGGAAAAAAACTAGCGCATATTCCGAAAATTGGCTGAAATTTTTGTATTGGTGGAGATAATGACAACTCTGTCTACATTAAAATAGTTTACAAAATCTTCTGTGAGATACACCAAACTCCACGTATTGTATACATAGGAGGATGAGCACACCACTGTGTCTACAGGAGAAGTCAAACTATACGGTAGAATACCTAATAATATCAGGTGTGTTCAAATAAAAATGTACCATCTTCGCTCTGTGTATAATTTCAGTGTTTATTCAAAAGTAATCACCAGAGGCATGAGCACAATAATTCAACTATTTAAATAGCCCAAGGATTTCATGATCCCAGAACTCCTGTAGCTGTGACAAGAGCCAGTCCTCTACTGTGGCCTTCAGTACGTCATCCGTATCGAAGCGCTTCCCTTTGGGATGTTTTTTTAGCGGACCAAACAGCTGGAAGTCACAGGGCGACATTTTCGGGCAGTAGGCCAGATGCTCTAGCTGCTCCCATTGAAACTTGGCCAGTATTCTTTCTGTGACCTTGGGGGAGTGTGGACGTGAGTTATAATGGAGCAGAATCAATCCCTCCGTTAGCAGCCCACGCCTTTTGCACTTAATGGACTTGCGTAGGCTACGGAGTATCTCACACTAACGTCACTTTTAATGGTTTTTTCGTGTTCGAGGAATTCGATAAGTATTGGACGTAGGACGGTGAGCGTCACCTCTGTGGTGTCGCACAAGTCTAAAGTGCGCGCCACCTACTTTCGCCGCGCCCCGCCATGAACGCACGGCGCGGCGTTCTTACGACGTCAGCCACGAGCGCCCTCTGCTGCAACTCCGCTCGTGGCCACCACTGAACGACATCATGCGCTTGGAACTGAGATAGGAACCAGCTAACACTTCGGAATCAGATAGGCACCAGTGAAGACTTGGCTATCGGATAGGCACTAGGCAGGCCTCTAGCTCAACTATGTATCAGCATTCTGCAGTACTGAGCTATGTAAAAGTTAAGTATTACTAAGTCTCTAAGAAATATATATCTCGTTCTAATTTACTCTAGTGTTTCTAGATTCTGCTGTCCCACTGGCTGGTCACCTCCTACCTGCACAAGCGTGCATCCTTTATTCATGTGTCGGTCTTTCTACTCGGTCACCGACACCTACGACGGAAACGAGACACGAAAGCGGCGACGAGGCTAGGACACAAAAACCTCCCCTGCTGAAGACACAGCCTTGAATATTTTAGAGGGAAGTGACGACACATGCTTCGCGTCCCTAGATGTCGCACAATATTTTCCCAAAGCGGCATATTCAAATCTCGACGGATTTGTTAAGACGTTTCATACCTTTTTATTTGAACCCCCCTTGTATGTATTTTTGGCCCACTTTAGGTTACAGTAGTAACACTTTGACAGCTCGGAATGTAAATGCAAATAACGGATTAATCTTTCATCTTTGACGAAAATTGAATACCGAATTTATAGACGGCTGCGGTGGCCGAGGTGACTGAGGCGCTCCAGTCACGGTCAGCACGGCCACTACGGTCGGGGGTCGAATCCCCCCTCGGGCATGGATATTTGTGCCGTCCTAGTTCGTAAGTAGTTCATAAGTAGTTTGTAAGTTTAGGGACAGATGACCCCGTAGTTAAGTCCCATAAGCTTAACAAACATTTGAACATTGAACCGAATTTATAGAGGAGAAAAGTTTCTACAACTTTGCTCTTTATATATATATATATATTTCATATCTCGTATCGTTTCAGAGATATTTACAAAAATAACGGTGATTTGACAATGTTTTTCTGTCTGACTGTCTGTAAAGTGTTCCCACTTTTTTAAGTCAAACCGTTCAACGGATCGGCACCAAATTTTATAGACATCATTATTGGCCGCCAGAGAGCAGAACCTCCCTTTTTCAAATATTTCGGAGTAAAAATACGTTGGTAACACTAGAAAAGAGGCCGTTTATAATGGCCTTTTCACGGCAGGAAATTTAATTGCAAATAAACTGTTCATCTAACACATCTAACACAAAAATTGAATAACCGAATTTGTAGAGGAGAAAATTCTTGTAACTTTTTTCACTTATGTTTTTTCATAACTCGCACCGTTACAGGTATATTTGCAAAAATAACGGCGATTTGGCACCATCACTTGATTTTACGTAAACCAGGCGTTGGAAGAAATCACGTCACATTCCATGCCTAGAACTCTCTGGCATACGCCATGTTTCTTTCTGTATTTTATGATTTTCTTATTATAACTTACGCATTGATATTTCAAAGCAGTGTCGCACTGAAGAATTAACAAAAACTCGTATGTCCTTACAAGGAATAAACGGAAAAATCTCGATAACTTTAAAGATAAGTGAAGCGATTTTAATGTTTTTGGTATCAAAGTATCTTTTGATAAAAAACCAACATCGGCCTAGGTATATTGCAGCGGGGTTGACAATTATGGGGTCAACTACCCCTAAAGTGACCAATTTTTTGTGCTCAAAAATTATTTTATTTAATCGCATTAGAATTCACGAAAACTTTAAAAGGCAGGTGAATTAAAGAATAAATGTTTGTTCGTTTGTTTTATCATCAATATTAGTGGGGGGCGGGGTAAACAACCCTTATATTGCTGCGCTCGTTTCATAGATCCCTTGAGACACCTTGTGAATCTATATTTTTGAACAGTTTCATCTCTTCATTATGTTTTTTCATAACTCGCACCGTTACAGGTATATTTGCAGAAATAACGGCGATTTGGCACCATCACTTGATTTTACGTAAACCAGGCGTTGGAAGAAATCACGTCACATTCCATGCCTAGAACTCTCTGGCATACGCCATGTTTCTTTCTGTATTTTATGATTTTCTTATTATAACTTACGCATTGATATTTCAAAGCAGTGTCGCACTGAAGAATTAACAAAAACTCGTATGTCCTTACAAGGAATAAACGGAAAAATCTCGATAACTTTAAAGATAAGTGAAGCGATTTTAATGTTTTTGGTATCAAAGTATCTTTTGATAAAAAACCAACATCGGCCTAGGTATATTGCAGCGGGGTTGACAATTATGGGGTCAACTACCCCTAAAGTGACCAATTTTTTGTGCTCAAAAATTATTTTATTTAATCGCATTAGAATTCACGAAAACTTTAAAAGGCAGGCGAATTAAAGAATAAATGTTTGTTCGTTTGTTTTATCATCAATATTAGTGGGGGGGCGGGGTAAACAACCCTTATATTGCTGCGCTCGTTTCATACATCCCTTGAGACACCTTGTGAATCTATATTTTTGAACAGTTTCATCTCTTCATTATGTTTTTTCATAACTCGCACCGTTACAGGTATATTTGCAAAAATAACGGCGATTTGGCACCATCACTTGATTTTACGTAAACCAGGCGTTGGAAGAAATCACGTCACATTCCATACCTAGAACTCTCTGGCATACGCCATGTTTCTTTCTGTATTTTATGATTTTCTTATTATAACTTACGCATTGATATTTCAAAGCAGTGTCGCACTGAAGAATTAACAAAAACTCGTATGTCCTTACAAGGAATAAACGGAAAAATCTCGATAACTTTAAAGATAAGTGAAGCGATTTTAATGTTTTTGGTATCAAAGTATCTTTTGATAAAAAACCAACATCGGCCTAGGTATATTGTAGCGGGGTTGACAATTATGGGGTCAACTACCCCTAAAGTGACCAATTTTTTGTGCTCAAAAATTATTTTATTTAATCGCATTAGAATTCACGAAAACTTTAAAAGGCAGGCGAATTAAAGAATAAATGTTTGTTCGTTTGTTTTATCATCAATATTAGTGGGGGGCGGGGTAAACAACCCTTATATTGCTGCGCTCGTTTCATACATCCCTTGAGACACCTTGTGAATCTATATTTTTGAACAGTTTCATCTCTTCATTATGTTTTTTCATAACTCGCACCGTTACAGGTATATTTGCAAAAATAACGGCGATTTGGCACCATCACTTGATTTTACGTAAACCAGGCGTTGGAAGAAATCACGTCACATTCCATGCCTAGAACTCTCTGGCATACGCCATGTTTCTTTCTGTATTTTATGATTTTTCTTATTATAACTTACGCATTGATATTTCAAAGCAGTGTCGCACTGAAGAATTAACAAAAACTCGTATGTCCTTACAAGGAATAAACGGAAAAATCTCGATAACTTTAAAGATAAGTGAAGCGATTTTAATGTTTTTGGTATCAAAGTATCTTTTGATAAAAAACCAACATCGGCCTAGGTATATTGCAGCGGGGTTGACAATTATGGGGTCAACTACCCCTAAAGTGACCAATTTTTTGTGCTCAAAAATTATTTTATTTAATCGCATTAGAATTCACGAAAACTTTAAAAGGCAGGCGAATTAAAGAATAAATGTTTGTTCGTTTGTTTTATCATCAATATTAGTGGGGGGCGGGGTAAACAACCCTTATATTGCTGCGCTCGTTTCATAGATCCCTTGAGACACCTTGTGAATCTATATTTTTGAACAGTTTCATCTCTTCATTATGTTTTTTCATAACTCGCACCGTTACAGGTATATTTGCAAAAATAACGGCGATTTGGCACCATCACTTGATTTTACGTAAACCAGGCGTTGGAAGAAATCACGTCACATTCCATGCCTAGAACTCTCTGGCATACGCCATGTTTCTTCTGTATTTTATGATTTTCTTATTATAACTTACGCATTGATATTTCAAAGCAGTGTCGCACTGAAGAATTAACAAAAACTCGTATGTCCTTACAAGGAATAAACGGAAAAATCTCGATAACTTTAAAGATAAGTGAAGCGATTTTAATGTTTTTGGTATCAAAGTATCTTTTGATAAAAAACCAACATCGGCCTAGGTATATTGCAGCGGGGTTGACAATTATGGGGTCAACTACCCCTAAAGTGACCAACTTTTTGTGCTCAAAAATTATTTTATTTAATCGCATTAGAATTCACGAAAACTTTAAAAGGCAGGCGAATTAAAGAATAAATGTTTGTTCGTTTGTTTTATCATCAATATTAGTGGGGGGCGGGGTAAACAACCCTTATATTGCTGCGCTCGTTTCATACATCCCTTGAGACACCTTGTGAATCTATATTTTTGAACAGTTTCATCTCTTCATTATGTTTTTTCATAACTCGCACCGTTACAGGTATATTTGCAAAAATAACGGCGATTTGGCACCATCACTTGATTTTACGTAAACCAGGCGTTGGAAAAAATCACGTCACATTCCATGCCTAGAACTCTCTGGCATACGCCATGTTTCTTTCTGTATTTTATGATTTTCTTATTATAACTTACGCATTGATATTTCAAAGCAGTGTCGCACTGAAGAATTAACAAAAACTCGTATGTCCTTACAAGGAATAAACGGAAAAATCTCGATAACTTTAAAGATAAGTGAAGCGATTTTAATGTTTTTGGTATCAAAGTATCTTTTGATAAAAAACCAACATCGGCCTAGGTATATTGCAGCGGGGTTGACAATTATGGGGTCAACTACCCCTAAAGTGACCAATTTTTTGTGCTCAAAAATTATTTTATTTAATCGCATTAGAATTCACGAAAACTTTAAAAGGCAGGCGAATTAAAGAATAAATGTTTGTTCGTTTGTTTTATCATCAATATTAGTGGGGGGGCGGGGTAAACAACCCTTATATTGCTGCGCTCGTTTCATACATCCCTTGAGACACCTTGTGAATCTATATTTTTGAACAGTTTCATCTCTTCATTATGTTTTTTCATAACTCGCACCGTTACAGGTATATTTGCAAAAATAACGGCGATTTGGCACCATCACTTGATTTTACGTAAACCAGGCGTTGGAAGAAATCACGTCACATTCCATACCTAGAACTCTCTGGCATACGCCATGTTTCTTTCTGTATTTTATGATTTTCTTATTATAACTTACGCATTGATATTTCAAAGCAGTGTCGCACTGAAGAATTAACAAAAACTCGTATGTCCTTACAAGGAATAAACGGAAAAATCTCGATAACTTTAAAGATAAGTGAAGCGATTTTAATGTTTTTGGTATCAAAGTATCTTTTGATAAAAAACCAACATCGGCCTAGGTATATTGCAGCGGGGTTGACAATTATGGGGTCAACTACCCCTAAAGTGACCAATTTTTTGTGCTCAAAAATTATTTTATTTAATCGCATTAGAATTCACGAAAACTTTAAAAGGCAGGCGAATTAAAGAATAAATGTTTGTTCGTTTGTTTTATCATCAATATTAGTGGGGGGCGGGGTAAACAACCCTTATATTGCTGCGCTCGTTTCATACATCCCTTGAGACACCTTGTGAATCTATATTTTTGAACAGTTTCATCTCTTCATTATGTTTTTTCATAACTCGCACCGTTACAGGTATATTTGCAAAAATAACGGCGATTTGGCACCATCACTTGATTTTACGTAAACCAGGCGTTGGAAGAAATCACGTCACATTCCATGCCTAGAACTCTCTGGCATACGCCATGTTTCTTTCTGTATTTTATGATTTTCTTATTATAACTTACGCATTGATATTTCAAAGCAGTGTCGCACTGAAGAATTAACAAAAACTCGTATGTCCTTACAAGGAATAAACAGAAAAATCTCGATAACTTTAAAGATAAGTGAAGCGATTTTAATGTTTTTGGTATCAAAGTATCTTTTGATAAAAAACCAACATCGGCCTAGGTATATTGCAGCGGGGTTGACAATTATGGGGTCAACTACCCCTAAAGTGACCAACTTTTTGTGCTCAAAAATTATTTTATTTAATCGCATTAGAATTCACGAAAACTTTAAAAGGCAGGCGAATTAAAGAATAAATGTTTGTTCGTTTGTTTTATCATCAATATTAGTGGGGGGCGGGGTAAACAACCCTTATATTGCTGCGCTCGTTTCATACATCCCTTGAGACACCTTGTGAATCTATATTTTTGAACAGTTTCATCTCTTCATTATGTTTTTTCATAACTCGCACCGTTACAGGTATATTTGCAAAAATAACGGCGATTTGGCACCATCACTTGATTTTACGTAAACCAGGCGTTGGAAGAAATCACGTCACATTCCATGCCTAGAACTCTCTGGCATACGCCATGTTTCTTTCTGTATTTTATGATTTTCTTATTATAACTTACGCATTGATATTTCAAAGCAGTGTCGCACTGAAGAATTAACAAAAACTCGTATGTCCTTACAAGGAATAAACGGAAAAATCTCGATAACTTTAAAGATAAGTGAAGCGATTTTAATGTTTTTGGTATCAAAGTATCTTTTGATAAAAAACCAACATCGGCCTAGGTATATTGCAGCGGGGTTGACAATTATGGGGTCAACTACCCCTAAAGTGACCAACTTTTTGTGCTCAAAAATTATTTTATTTAATCGCATTAGAATTCACGAAAACTTTAAAAGGCAGGCGAATTAAAGAATAAATGTTTGTTCGTTTGTTTTATCATCAATATTAGTGGGGGGCGGGGTAAACAACCCTTATATTGCTGCGCTCGTTTCATACATCCCTTGAGACACCTTGTGAATCTATATTTTTGAACAGTTTCATCTCTTCATTATGTTTTTTCATAACTCGCACCGTTACAGGTATATTTGCAAAAATAACGGCGATTTGGCACCATCACTTGATTTTACGTAAACCAGGCGTTGGAAGAAATCACGTCACATTCCATGCCTAGAACTCTCTGGCATACGCCATGTTTCTTTCTGTATTTTATGATTTTCTTATTATAACTTACGCATTGATATTTCAAAGCAGTGTCGCACTGAAGAATTAACAAAAACTCGTATGTCCTTACAAGGAATAAACGGAAAAATCTCGATAACTTTAAAGATAAGTGAAGCGATTTTAATGTTTTTGGTATCAAAGTATCTTTTGATAAAAAACCAACATCGGCCTAGGTATATTGCAGCGGGGTTGACAATTATGGGGTCAACTACCCCTAAAGTGACCAATTTTTTGTGCTCAAAAATTATTTTATTTAATCGCATTAGAATTCACGAAAACTTTAAAAGGCAGGCGAATTAAAGAATAAATGTTTGTTCGTTTGTTTTATTATCAATATTAGTGGGGGGCGGGGTAAACAACCCTTATATTGCTGCGCTCGTTTCATACATCCCTTGAGACACCTTGTGAATCTATATTTTTGAACAGTTTCATCTCTTCATTATGTTTTTTCATAACTCGCACCGTTACAGGTATATTTGCAAAAATAACGGCGATTTGGCACCATCACTTGATTTTACGTAAACCAGGCGTTGGAAGAAATCACGTCACATTCCATGCCTAGAACTCTCTGGCATACGCCATGTTTCTTTCTGTATTTTATGATTTTCTTATTGTAACTTACGCATTGATATTTCAAAGCAGTGTCGCACTGAAGAATTAACAAAAACTCGTATGTCCTTACAAGGAATAAACGGAAAAATCTCGATAACTTTAAAGATAAGTGAAGCGATTTTAATGTTTTTGGTATCAAAGTATCTTTTGATAAAAAACCAACATCGGCCTAGGTATATTGCAGCGGGGTTGACAATTATGGGGTCAACTACCCCTAAAGTGACCAATTTTTTGTGCTCAAAAATTATTTTATTTAATCGCATTAGAATTCACGAAAACTTTAAAAGGCAGGCGAATTAAAGAATAAATGTTTGTTCGTTTGTTTTATTATCAATATTAGTGGGGGGCGGGGTAAACAACCCTTATATTGCTGCGCTCGTTTCATACATCCCTTGAGACACCTTGTGAATCTATATTTTTGAACAGTTTCATCTCTTCATTATGTTTTTTCCTAACTCGCACCGTTACAGGTATATTTGCAAAAATAACGGCGATTTGGCACCATCACTTGATTTTACGTAAACCAGGCGTTGGAAGAAATCACGTCACATTCCATGCCTAGAACTCTCTGGCATACGCCATGTTTCTTTCTGTATTTTATGATTTTCTTATTATAACTTACGCATTGATATTTCAAAGCAGTGTCGCACTGAAGAATTAACAAAAACTCGTATGTCCTTACAAGGAATAAACGGAAAAATCTCGATAACTTTAAAGATAAGTGAAGCGATTTTAATGTTTTTGGTATCAAAGTATCTTTTGATAAAAAACCAACATCGGCCTAGGTATATTGCAGCGGGGATGACAATTATGGGGTCAACTACCCCTAAAGTGACCAATTTTTTGTGCTCAAAAATTATTTTATTTAATCGCATTAGAATTCACGAAAACTTTAAAAGGCAGGCGAATTAAAGAATAAATGTTTGTTCGTTTGTTTTATCATCAATATTAGTGGGGGGCGGGGTAAACAACCCTTATATTGCTGCGCTCGTTTCATAGATCCCTTGAGACACCTTGTGAATCTATATTTTTGAACAGTTTCATCTCTTCATTATGTTTTTTCATAACTCGCACCGTTACAGGTATATTTGCAAAAATAACGGCGATTTGGCACCATCACTTGATTTTACGTAAACCAGGCGTTGGAAGAAATCACGTCACATTCCATGCCTAGAACTCTCTGGCATACGCCATGTTTCTTTCTGTATTTTATGATTTTCTTATTATAACTTACGCATTGATATTTCAAAGCAGTGTCGCACTGAAGAATTAACAAAAACTCGTATGTCCTTACAAGGAATAAACGGAAAAATCTCGATAACTTTAAAGATAAGTGAAGCGATTTTAATGTTTTTGGTATCAAAGTATCTTTTGATAAAAAACCAACATCGGCCTAGGTATATTGCAGCGGGGTTGACAATTATGGGGTCAACTACCCCTAAAGTGACCAACTTTTTGTGCTCAAAAATTATTTTATTTAATCGCATTAGAATTCACGAAAACTTTAAAAGGCAGGCGAATTAAAGAATAAATGTTTGTTCGTTTGTTTTATCATCAATATTAGTGGGGGGCGGGGTAAACAACCCTTATATTGCTGCGCTCGTTTCATACATCCCTTGAGACACCTTGTGAATCTATATTTTTGAACAGTTTCATCTCTTCATTATGTTTTTTCATAACTCGCACCGTTACAGGTATATTTGCAAAAATAACGGCGATTTGGCACCATCACTTGATTTTACGTAAACCAGGCGTTGGAAGAAATCACGTCACATTCCATGCCTAGAACTCTCTGGCATACGCCATGTTTCTTTCTGTATTTTATGATTTTCTTATTATAACTTACGCATTGATATTTCAAAGCAGTGTCGCACTGAAGAATTAACAAAAACTCGTATGTCCTTACAAGGAATAAACGGAAAAATCTCGATAACTTTAAAGATAAGTGAAGCGATTTTAATGTTTTTGGTATCAAAGTATCTTTTGATAAAAAACCAACATCGGCCTAGGTATATTGCAGCGGGGTTGACAATTATGGGGTCAACTACCCCTAAAGTGACCAATTTTTTGTGCTCAAAAATTATTTTATTTAATCGCATTAGAATTCACGAAAACTTTAAAAGGCAGGCGAATTAAAGAATAAATGTTTGTTCGTTTGTTTTATCATCAATATTAGTGGGGGGCGGGGTAAACAACCCTTATATTGCTGCGCTCGTTTCATAGATCCCTTGAGACACCTTGTGAATCTATATTTTTGAACAGTTTCATCTCTTCATTATGTTTTTTCATAACTCGCACCGTTACAGGTATATTTGCAAAAATAACGGCGATTTGGCACCATCACTTGATTTTACGTAAACCAGGCGTTGGAAGAAATCACGTCACATTCCATGCCTAGAACTCTCTGGCATACGCCATGTTTCTTTCTGTATTTTATGATTTTCTTATTATAACTTACGCATTGATATTTCAAAGCAGTGTCGCACTGAAGAATTAACAAAAACTCGTATGTCCTTACAAGGAATAAACGGAAAAATCTCGATAACTTTAAAGATAAGTGAAGCGATTTTAATGTTTTTGGTATCAAAGTATCTTTTGATAAAAAACCAACATCGGCCTAGGTATATTGCAGCGGGGTTGACAATTATGGGGTCAACTACCCCTAAAGTGACCAACTTTTTGTGCTCAAAAATTATTTTATTTAATCGCATTAGAATTCACGAAAACTTTAAAAGGCAGGCGAATTAAAGAATAAATGTTTGTTCGTTTGTTTTATCATCAATATTAGTGGGGGGCGGGGTAAACAACCCTTATATTGCTGCGCTCGTTTCATACATCCCTTGAGACACCTTGTGAATCTATATTTTTGAACAGTTTCATCTCTTCATTATGTTTTTTCATAACTCGCACCGTTACAGGTATATTTGCAAAAATAACGGCGATTTGGCACCATCACTTGATTTTACGTAAACCAGGCGTTGGAAGAAATCACGTCACATTCCATGCCTAGAACTCTCTGGCATACGCCATGTTTCTTTCTGTATTTTATGATTTTCTTATTATAACTTACGCATTGATATTTCAAAGCAGTGTCGCACTGAAGAATTAACAAAAACTCGTATGTCCTTACAAGGAATAAACGGAAAAATCTCGATAACTTTAAAGATAAGTGAAGCGATTTTAATGTTTTTGGTATCAAAGTATCTTTTGATAAAAAACCAACATCGGCCTAGGTATATTGCAGCGGGGTTGACAATTATGGGGTCAACTACCCCTAAAGTGACCAATTTTTTGTGCTCAAAAATTATTTTATTTAATCGCATTAGAATTCACGAAAACTTTAAAAGGCAGGCGAATTAAAGAATAAATGTTTGTTCGTTTGTTTTATCATCAATATTAGTGGGGGGCGGGGTAAACAACCCTTATATTGCTGCGCTCGTTTCATAGATCCCTTGAGACACCTTGTGAATCTATATTTTTGAACAGTTTCATCTCTTCATTATGTTTTTTCATAACTCGCACCGTTACAGGTATATTTGCAAAAATAACGGCGATTTGGCACCATCACTTGATTTTACGTAAACCAGGCGTTGGAAGAAATCACGTCACATTCCATGCCTAGAACTCTCTGGCATACGCCATGTTTCTTTCTGTATTTTATGATTTTTCTTATTATAACTTACGCATTGATATTTCAAAGCAGTGTCGCACTGAAGAATTAACAAAAACTCGTATGTCCTTACAAGGAATAAACGGAAAAATCTCGATAACTTTAAAGATAAGTGAAGCGATTTTAATGTTTTTGGTATCAAAGTATCTTTTGATAAAAAACCAACATCGGCCTAGGTATATTGCAGCGGGGTTGACAATTATGGGGTCAACTACCCCTAAAGTGACCAATTTTTTGTGCTCAAAAATTATTTTATTTAATCGCATTAGAATTCACGAAAACTTTAAAAGGCAGGCGAATTAAAGAATAAATGTTTGTTCGTTTGTTTTATCATCAATATTAGTGGGGGGCGGGGTAAACAACCCTTATATTGCTGCGCTCGTTTCATAGATCCCTTGAGACACCTTGTGAATCTATATTTTTGAACAGTTTCATCTCTTCATTATGTTTTTTCATAACTCGCACCGTTACAGGTATATTTGCAAAAATAACGGCGATTTGGCACCATCACTTGATTTTACGTAAACCAGGCGTTGGAAGAAATCACGTCACATTCCATGCCTAGAACTCTCTGGCATACGCCATGTTTCTTTCTGTATTTTATGATTTTCTTATTATAACTTACGCATTGATATTTCAAAGCAGTGTCGCACTGAAGAATTAACAAAAACTCGTATGTCCTTACAAGGAATAAACGGAAAAATCTCGATAACTTTAAAGATAAGTGAAGCGATTTTAATGTTTTTGGTATCAAAGTATCTTTTGATAAAAAACCAACATCGGCCTAGGTATATTGCAGCGGGGTTGACAATTATGGGGTCAACTACCCCTAAAGTGACCAATTTTTTGTGCTCAAAAATTATTTTATTTAATCGCATTAGAATTCACGAAAACTTTAAAAGGCAGGCGAATTAAAGAATAAATGTTTGTTCGTTTGTTTTATCATCAATATTAGTGGGGGGCGGGGTAAACAACCCTTATATTGCTGCGCTCGTTTCATACATCCCTTGAGACACCTTGTGAATCTATATTTTTGAACAGTTTCATCTCTTCATTATGTTTTTTCATAACTCGCACCGTTACAGGTATATTTGCAAAAATAACGGCGATTTGGCACCATCACTTGATTTTACGTAAACCAGGCGTTGGAAGAAATCACGTCACATTCCATGCCTAGAACTCTCTGGCATACGCCATGTTTCTTTCTGTATTTTATGATTTTCTTATTATAACTTACGCATTGATATTTCAAAGCAGTGTCGCACTGAAGAATTAACAAAAACTCGTATGTCCTTACAAGGAATAAACGGAAAAATCTCGATAACTTTAAAGATAAGTGAAGCGATTTTAATGTTTTTGGTATCAAAGTATCTTTTGATAAAAAACCAACATCGGCCTAGGTATATTGCAGCGGGGTTGACAATTATGGGGTCAACTACCCCTAAAGTGACCAACTTTTTGTGCTCAAAAATTATTTTATTTAATCGCATTAGAATTCACGAAAACTTTAAAAGGCAGGCGAATTAAAGAATAAATGTTTGTTCGTTTGTTTTATCATCAATATTAGTGGGGGGCGGGGTAAACAACCCTTATATTGCTGCGCTCGTTTCATACATCCCTTGAGACACCTTGTGAATCTATATTTTTGAACAGTTTCATCTCTTCATTATGTTTTTTCATAACTCGCACCGTTACAGGTATATTTGCAAAAATAACGGCGATTTGGCACCATCACTTGATTTTACGTAAACCAGGCGTTGGAAGAAATCACGTCACATTCCATGCCTAGAACTCTCTGGCATACGCCATGTTTCTTTCTGTATTTTATGATTTTCTTATTATAACTTACGCATTGATATTTCAAAGCAGTGTCGCACTGAAGAATTAACAAAAACTCGTATGTCCTTACAAGGAATAAACGGAAAAATCTCGATAACTTTAAAGATAAGTGAAGCGATTTTAATGTTTTTGGTATCAAAGTATCTTTTGATAAAAAACCAACATCGGCCTAGGTATATTGCAGCGGGGTTGACAATTATGGGGTCAACTACCCCTAAAGTGACCAACTTTTTGTGCTCAAAAATTATTTTATTTAATCGCATTAGAATTCACGAAAACTTTAAAAGGCAGGCGAATTAAAGAATAAATGTTTGTTCGTTTGTTTTATCATCAATATTAGTGGGGGGCGGGGTAAACAACCCTTATATTGCTGCGCTCGTTTCATACATCCCTTGAGACACCTTGTGAATCTATATTTTTGAACAGTTTCATCTCTTCATTATGTTTTTTCATAACTCGCACCGTTACAGGTATATTTGCAAAAATAACGGCGATTTGGCACCATCACTTGATTTTACGTAAACCAGGCGTTGGAAGAAATCACGTCACATTCCATGCCTAGAACTCTCTGGCATACGCCATGTTTCTTTCTGTATTTTATGATTTTCTTATTATAACTTACGCATTGATATTTCAAAGCAGTGTCGCACTGAAGAATTAACAAAAACTCGTATGTCCTTACAAGGAATAAACGGAAAAATCTCGATAACTTTAAAGATAAGTGAAGCGATTTTAATGTTTTTGGTATCAAAGTATCTTTTGATAAAAAACCAACATCGGCCTAGGTATATTGCAGCGGGGTTGACAATTATGGGGTCAACTACCCCTAAAGTGACCAATTTTTTGTGCTCAAAAATTATTTTATTTAATCGCATTAGAATTCACGAAAACTTTAAAAGGCAGGCGAATTAAAGAATAAATGTTTGTTCGTTTGTTTTATCATCAATATTAGTGGGGGGCGGGGTAAACAACCCTTATATTGCTGCGCTCGTTTCATACATCCCTTGAGACACCTTGTGAATCTATATTTTTGAACAGTTTCATCTCTTCATTATGTTTTTTCATAACTCGCACCGTTACAGGTATATTTGCAAAAATAACGGCGATTTGGCACCATCACTTGATTTTACGTAAACCAGGCGTTGGAAGAAATCACGTCACATTCCATGCCTAGAACTCTCTGGCATACGCCATGTTTCTTTATGTATTTTATGATTTTCTTATTATAACTTACGCATTGATATTTCAAAGCAGTGTCGCACTGAAGAATTAACAAAAACTCGTATGTCCTTACAAGGAATAAACGGAAAAATCTCGATAACTTTAAAGATAAGTGAAGCGATTTTAATGTTTTTGGTATCAAAGTATCTTTTGATAAAAAACCAACATCGGCCTAGGTATATTGCAGCGGGGTTGACAATTATGGGGTCAACTACCCCTAAAGTGACCAATTTTTTGTGCTCAAAAATTATTTTATTTAATCGCATTAGAATTCACGAAAACTTTAAAAGGCAGGCGAATTAAAGAATAAATGTTTGTTCGTTTGTTTTATTATCAATATTAGTGGGGGGCGGGGTAAACAACCCTTATATTGCTGCGCTCGTATCATACATCCCTTGAGACACCTTGTGAATCTATATTTTTGAACAGTTTCATCTCTTCATTATGTTTTTTCATAACTCGCACCGTTACAGGTATATTTGCAAAAATAACGGCGATTTGGCACCATCACTTGATTTTACGTAAACCAGGCGTTGGAAGAAATCACGTCACATTCCATGCCTAGAACTCTCTGGCATACGCCATGTTTCTTTCTGTATTTTATGATTTTCTTATTATAACTTACGCATTGATATTTCAAAGCAGTGTCGCACTGAAGAATTAACAAAAACTCGTATGTCCTTACAAGGAATAAACGGAAAAATCTCGATAACTTTAAAGATAAGTGAAGCGATTTTAATGTTTTTGGTATCAAAGTATCTTTTGATAAAAAACCAACATCGGCCTAGGTATATTGCAGCGGGGTTGACAATTATGGGGTCAACTACCCCTAAAGTGACCAATTTTTTGTGCTCAAAAATTATTTTATTTAATCGCATTAGAATTCACGAAAACTTTAAAAGGCAGGCGAATTAAAGAATAAATGTTTGTTCGTTTGTTTTATTATCAATATTAGTGGGGGGCGGGGTAAACAACCCTTATATTGCTGCGCTCGTTTCATACATCCCTTGAGACACCTTGTGAATCTATATTTTTGAACAGTTTCATCTCTTCATTATGTTTTTTCATAACTCGCACCGTTACAGGTATATTTGCAAAAATAACGGCGATTTGGCACCATCACTTGATTTTACGTAAACCAGGCGTTGGAAGAAATCACGTCACATTCCATGCCTAGAACTCTCTGGCATACGCCATGTTTCTTTCTGTATTTTATGATTTTCTTATTATAACTTACGCATTGATATTTCAAAGCAGTGTCGCACTGAAGAATTAACAAAAACTCGTATGTCCTTACAAGGAATAAACGGAAAAATCTCGATAACTTTAAAGATAAGTGAAGCGATTTTAATGTTTTTGGTATCAAAGTATCTTTTGATAAAAAACCAACATCGGCCTAGGTATATTGCAGCGGGGTTGACAATTATGGGGTCAACTACCCCTAAAGTGACCAATTTTTTGTGCTCAAAAATTATTTTATTTAATCGCATTAGAATTCACGAAAACTTTAAAAGGCAGGCGAATTAAAGAATAAATGTTTGTTCGTTTGTTTTATTATCAATATTAGTGGGGGGCGGGGTAAACAACCCTTATATTGCTGCGCTCGTTTCATACATCCCTTGAGACACCTTGTGAATCTATATTTTTGAACAGTTTCATCTCTTCATTATGTTTTTTCATAACTCGCACCGTTACAGGTATATTTGCAAAAATAACGGCGATTTGGCACCATCACTTGATTTTACGTAAACCAGGCGTTGGAAGAAATCACGTCACATTCCATGCCTAGAACTCTCTGGCATACGCCATGTTTCTTTCTGTATTTTATGATTTTCTTATTATAACTTACGCATTGATATTTCAAAGCAGTGTCGCACTGAAGAATTAACAAAAACTCGTATGTCCTTACAAGGAATAAACGGAAAAATCTCGATAACTTTAAAGATAAGTGAAGCGATTTTAATGTTTTTGGTATCAAAGTATCTTTTGATAAAAAACCAACATCGGCCTAGGTATATTGCAGCGGGGTTGACAATTATGGGGTCAACTACCCCTAAAGTGACCAATTTTTTGTGCTCAAAAATTATTTTATTTAATCGCATTAGAATTCACGAAAACTTTAAAAGGCAGGCGAATTAAAGAATAAATGTTTGTTCGTTTGTTTTATTATCAATATTAGTGGGGGGCGGGGTAAACAACCCTTATATTGCTGCGCTCGTTTCATACATCCCTTGAGACACCTTGTGAATCTATATTTTTGAACAGTTTCATCTCTTCATTATGTTTTTTCATAACTCGCACCGTTACAGGTATATTTGCAAAAATAACGGCGATTTGGCACCATCACTTGATTTTACGTAAACCAGGCGTTGGAAGAAATCACGTCACATTCCATGCCTAGAACTCTCTGGCATACGCCATGTTTCTTTCTGTATTTTATGATTTTCTTATTATAACTTACGCATTGATATTTCAAAGCAGTGTCGCACTGAAGAATTAACAAAAACTCGTATGTCCTTACAAGGAATAAACGGAAAAATCTCGATAACTTTAAAGATAAGTGAAGCGATTTTAATGTTTTTGGTATCAAAGTATCTTTTGATAAAAAACCAACATCGGCCTAGGTATATTGCAGCGGGGTTGACAATTATGGGGTCAACTACCCCTAAAGTGACCAATTTTTTGTGCTCAAAAATTATTTTATTTAATCGCATTAGAATTCACGAAAACTTTAAAAGGCAGGCGAATTAAAGAATAAATGTTTGTTCGTTTGTTTTATTATCAATATTAGTGGGGGGCGGGGTAAACAACCCTTATATTGCTGCGCTCGTTTCATACATCCCTTGAGACACCTTGTGAATCTATATTTTTGAACAGTTTCATCTCTTCATTATGTTTTTTCATAACTCGCACCGTTACAGGTATATTTGCAAAAATAACGGCGATTTGGCACCATCACTTGATTTTACGTAAACCAGGCGTTGGAAGAAATCACGTCACATTCCATGCCTAGAACTCTCTGGCATACGCCATGTTTCTTTCTGTATTTTATGATTTTCTTATTATAACTTACGCATTGATATTTCAAAGCAGTGTCGCACTGAAGAATTAACAAAAACTCGTATGTCCTTACAAGGAATAAACGGAAAAATCTCGATAACTTTAAAGATAAGTGAAGCGATTTTAATGTTTTTGGTATCAAAGTATCTTTTGATAAAAAACCAACATCGGCCTAGGTATATTGCAGCGGGGTTGACAATTATGGGGTCAACTACCCCTAAAGTGACCAATTTTTTGTGCTCAAAAATTATTTTATTTAATCGCATTAGAATTCACGAAAACTTTAAAAGGCAGGCGAATTAAAGAATAAATGTTTGTTCGTTTGTTTTATTATCAATATTAGTGGGGGGCGGGGTAAACAACCCTTATATTGCTGCGCTCGTTTCATACATCCCTTGAGACACCTTGTGAATCTATATTTTTGAACAGTTTCATCTCTTCATTATGTTTTTTCATAACTCGCACCGTTACAGGTATATTTGCAAAAATAACGGCGATTTGGCACCATCACTTGATTTTACGTAAACCAGGCGTTGGAAGAAATCACGTCACATTCCATGCCTAGAACTCTCTGGCATACGCCATGTTTCTTTCTGTATTTTATGATTTTCTTATTATAACTTACGCATTGATATTTCAAAGCAGTGTCGCACTGAAGAATTAACAAAAACTCGTATGTCCTTACAAGGAATAAACGGAAAAATCTCGATAACTTTAAAGATAAGTGAAGCGATTTTAATGTTTTTGGTATCAAAGTATCTTTTGATAAAAAACCAACATCGGCCTAGGTATATTGCAGCGGGGTTGACAATTATGGGGTCAACTACCCCTAAAGTGACCAATTTTTTGTGCTCAAAAATTATTTTATTTAATCGCATTAGAATTCACGAAAACTTTAAAAGGCAGGCGAATTAAAGAATAAATGTTTGTTCGTTTGTTTTATTATCAATATTAGTGGGGGGCGGGGTAAACAACCCTTATATTGCTGCGCTCGTTTCATACATCCCTTGAGACACCTTGTGAATCTATATTTTTGAACAGTTTCATCTCTTCATTATGTTTTTTCATAACTCGCACCGTTACAGGTATATTTGCAAAAATAACGGCGATTTGGCACCATCACTTGATTTTACGTAAACCAGGCGTTGGAAGAAATCACGTCACATTCCATGCCTAGAACTCTCTGGCATACGCCATGTTTCTTTCTGTATTTTATGATTTTCTTATTATAACTTACGCATTGATATTTCAAAGCAGTGTCGCACTGAAGAATTAACAAAAACTCGTATGTCCTTACAAGGAATAAACGGAAAAATCTCGATAACTTTAAAGATAAGTGAAGCGATTTTAATGTTTTTGGTATCAAAGTATCTTTTGATAAAAAACCAACATCGGCCTAGGTATATTGCAGCGGGGTTGACAATTATGGGGTCAACTACCCCTAAAGTGACCAATTTTTTGTGCTCAAAAATTATTTTATTTAATCGCATTAGAATTCACGAAAACTTTAAAAGGCAGGCGAATTAAAGAATAAATGTTTGTTCGTTTGTTTTATTATCAATATTAGTGGGGGGCGGGGTAAACAACCCTTATATTGCTGCGCTCGTTTCATACATCCCTTGAGACACCTTGTGAATCTATATTTTTGAACAGTTTCATCTCTACATTATGTTTTTTCATAACTCGCACCGTTACAGGTATATTTGCAAAAATAACGGCGATTTGGCACCATCACTTGATTTTACGTAAACCAGGCGTTGGAAGAAATCACGTCACATTCCATGCCTAGAACTCTCTGGCATACGCCATGTTTCTTTCTGTATTTTATGATTTTCTTATTATAACTTACGCATTGATATTTCAAAGCAGTGTCGCACTGAAGAATTAACAAAAACTCGTATGTCCTTACAAGGAATAAACGGAAAAATCTCGATAACTTTAAAGATAAGTGAAGCGATTTTAATGTTTTTGGTATCAAAGTATCTTTTGATAAAAAACCAACATCGGCCTAGGTATATTGCAGCGGGGTTGACAATTATGGGGTCAACTACCCCTAAAGTGACCAATTTTTTGTGCTCAAAAATTATTTTATTTAATCGCATTAGAATTCACGAAAACTTTAAAAGGCAGGCGAATTAAAGAATAAATGTTTGTTCGTTTGTTTTATTATCAATATTAGTGGGGGGCGGGGTAAACAACCCTTATATTGCTGCGCTCGTTTCATACATCCCTTGAGACACCTTGTGAATCTATATTTTTGAACAGTTTCATCTCTACATTATGTTTTTTCATAACTCGCACCGTTACAGGTATATTTGCAAAAATAACGGCGATTTGGCACCATCACTTGATTTTACGTAAACCAGGCGTTGGAAGAAATCACGTCACATTCCATGCCTAGAACTCTCTGGCATACGCCATGTTTCTTTCTGTATTTTATGATTTTCTTATTATAACTTACGCATTGATATTTCAAAGCAGTGTCGCACTGAAGAATTAACAAAAACTCGTATGTCCTTACAAGGAATAAACGGAAAAATCTCGATAACTTTAAAGATAAGTGAAGCGATTTTAATGTTTTTGGTATCAAAGTATCTTTTGATAAAAAACCAACATCGGCCTAGGTATATTGCAGCGGGGTTGACAATTATGGGGTCAACTACCCCTAAAGTGACCAATTTTTTGTGCTCAAAAATTATTTTATTTAATCGCATTAGAATTCACGAAAACTTTAAAAGGCAGGCGAATTAAAGAATAAATGTTTGTTCGTTTGTTTTATTATCAATATTAGTGGGGGGCGGGGTAAACAACCCTTATATTGCTGCGCTCGTTTCATACATCCCTTGAGACACCTTGTGAATCTATATTTTTGAACAGTTTCATCTCTTCATTATGTTTTTTCATAACTCGCACCGTTACAGGTATATTTGCAAAAATAACGGCGATTTGGCACCATCACTTGATTTTACGTAAACCAGGCGTTGGAAGAAATCACGTCACATTCCATGCCTAGAACTCTCTGGCATACGCCATGTTTCTTTCTGTATTTTATGATTTTCTTATTATAACTTACGCATTGATATTTCAAAGCAGTGTCGCACTGAAGAATTAACAAAAACTCGTATGTCCTTACAAGGAATAAACGGAAAAATCTCGATAACTTTAAAGATAAGTGAAGCGATTTTAATGTTTTTGGTATCAAAGTATCTTTTGATAAAAAACCAACATCGGCCTAGGTATATTGCAGCGGGGTTGACAATTATGGGGTCAACTACCCCTAAAGTGACCAATTTTTTGTGCTCAAAAATTATTTTATTTAATCGCATTAGAATTCACGAAAACTTTAAAAGGCAGGCGAATTAAAGAATAAATGTTTGTTCGTTTGTTTTATTATCAATATTAGTGGGGGGCGGGGTAAACAACCCTTATATTGCTGCGCTCGTTTCATACATCCCTTGAGACACCTTGTGAATCTATATTTTTGAACAGTTTCATCTCTTCATTATGTTTTTTCATAACTCGCACCGTTACAGGTATATTTGCAAAAATAACGGCGATTTGGCACCATCACTTGATTTTACGTAAACCAGGCGTTGGAAGAAATCACGTCACATTCCATGCCTAGAACTCTCTGGCATACGCCATGTTTCTTTCTGTATTTTATGATTTTCTTATTATAACTTACGCATTGATATTTCAAAGCAGTGTCGCACTGAAGAATTAACAAAAACTCGTATGTCCTTACAAGGAATAAACGGAAAAATCTCGATAACTTTAAAGATAAGTGAAGCGATTTTAATGTTTTTGGTATCAAAGTATCTTTTGATAAAAAACCAACATCGGCCTAGGTATATTGCAGCGGGGTTGACAATTATGGGGTCAACTACCCCTAAAGTGACCAATTTTTTGTGCTCAAAAATTATTTTATTTAATCGCATTAGAATTCACGAAAACTTTAAAAGGCAGGCGAATTAAAGAATAAATGTTTGTTCGTTTGTTTTATTATCAATATTAGTGGGGGGCGGGGTAAACAACCCTTATATTGCTGCGCTCGTTTCATACATCCCTTGAGACACCTTGTGAATCTATATTTTTGAACAGTTTCATCTCTTCATTATGTTTTTTCATAACTCGCACCGTTACAGGTATATTTGCAAAAATAACGGCGATTTGGCACCATCACTTGATTTTACGTAAACCAGGCGTTGGAAGAAATCACGTCACATTCCATGCCTAGAACTCTCTGGCATACGCCATGTTTCTTTCTGTATTTTATGATTTTCTTATTATAACTTACGCATTGATATTTCAAAGCAGTGTCGCACTGAAGAATTAACAAAAACTCGTATGTCCTTACAAGGAATAAACGGAAAAATCTCGATAACTTTAAAGATAAGTGAAGCGATTTTAATGTTTTTGGTATCAAAGTATCTTTTGATAAAAAACCAACATCGGCCTAGGTATATTGCAGCGGGGTTGACAATTATGGGGTCAACTACCCCTAAAGTGACCAATTTTTTGTGCTCAAAAATTATTTTATTTAATCGCATTAGAATTCACGAAAACTTTAAAAGGCAGGCGAATTAAAGAATAAATGTTTGTTCGTTTGTTTTATTATCAATATTAGTGGGGGGCGGGGTAAACAACCCTTATATTGCTGCGCTCGTTTCATACATCCCTTGAGACACCTTGTGAATCTATATTTTTGAACAGTTTCATCTCTTCATTATGTTTTTTCATAACTCGCACCGTTACAGGTATATTTGCAAAAATAACGGCGATTTGGCACCATCACTTGATTTTACGTAAACCAGGCGTTGGAAGAAATCACGTCACATTCCATGCCTAGAACTCTCTGGCATACGCCATGTTTCTTTCTGTATTTTATGATTTTCTTATTATAACTTACGCATTGATATTTCAAAGCAGTGTCGCACTGAAGAATTAACAAAAACTCGTATGTCCTTACAAGGAATAAACGGAAAAATCTCGATAACTTTAAAGATAAGTGAAGCGATTTTAATGTTTTTGGTATCAAAGTATCTTTTGATAAAAAACCAACATCGGCCTAGGTATATTGCAGCGGGGTTGACAATTATGGGGTCAACTACCCCTAAAGTGACCAATTTTTTGTGCTCAAAAATTATTTTATTTAATCGCATTAGAATTCACGAAAACTTTAAAAGGCAGGCGAATTAAAGAATAAATGTTTGTTCGTTTGTTTTATTATCAATATTAGTGGGGGGCGGGGTAAACAACCCTTATATTGCTGCGCTCGTTTCATACATCCCTTGAGACACCTTGTGAATCTATATTTTTGAACAGTTTCATCTCTTCATTATGTTTTTTCATAACTCGCACCGTTACAGGTATATTTGCAAAAATAACGGCGATTTGGCACCATCACTTGATTTTACGTAAACCAGGCGTTGGAAGAAATCACGTCACATTCCATGCCTAGAACTCTCTGGCATACGCCATGTTTCTTTCTGTATTTTATGATTTTCTTATTATAACTTACGCATTGATATTTCAAAGCAGTGTCGCACTGAAGAATTAACAAAAACTCGTATGTCCTTACAAGGAATAAACGGAAAAATCTCGATAACTTTAAAGATAAGTGAAGCGATTTTAATGTTTTTGGTATCAAAGTATCTTTTGATAAAAAACCAACATCGGCCTAGGTATATTGCAGCGGGGTTGACAATTATGGGGTCAACTACCCCTAAAGTGACCAATTTTTTGTGCTCAAAAATTATTTTATTTAATCGCATTAGAATTCACGAAAACTTTAAAAGGCAGGCGAATTAAAGAATAAATGTTTGTTCGTTTGTTTTATTATCAATATTAGTGGGGGGCGGGGTAAACAACCCTTATATTGCTGCGCTCGTTTCATACATCCCTTGAGACACCTTGTGAATCTATATTTTTGAACAGTTTCATCTCTTCATTATGTTTTTTCATAACTCGCACCGTTACAGGTATATTTGCAAAAATAACGGCGATTTGGCACCATCACTTGATTTTACGTAAACCAGGCGTTGGAAGAAATCACGTCACATTCCATGCCTAGAACTCTCTGGCATACGCCATGTTTCTTTCTGTATTTTATGATTTTCTTATTATAACTTACGCATTGATATTTCAAAGCAGTGTCGCACTGAAGAATTAACAAAAACTCGTATGTCCTTACAAGGAATAAACGGAAAAATCTCGATAACTTTAAAGATAAGTGAAGCGATTTTAATGTTTTTGGTATCAAAGTATCTTTTGATAAAAAACCAACATCGGCCTAGGTATATTGCAGCGGGGTTGACAATTATGGGGTCAACTACCCCTAAAGTGACCAACTTTTTGTGCTCAAAAATTATTTTATTTAATCGCATTAGAATTCACGAAAACTTTAAAAGGCAGGCGAATTAAAGAATAAATGTTTGTTCGTTTGTTTTATTATCAATATTAGTGGGGGGCGGGGTAAACAACCCTTATATTGCTGCGCTCGTTTCATACATCCCTTGAGACACCTTGTGAATCTATATTTTTGAACAGTTTCATCTCTTCATTATGTTTTTTCATAACTCGCACCGTTACAGGTATATTTGCAAAAATAACGGCGATTTGGCACCATCACTTGATTTTACGTAAACCAGGCGTTGGAAGAAATCACGTCACATTCCATGCCTAGAACTCTCTGGCATACGCCATGTTTCTTTCTGTATTTTATGATTTTCTTATTATAACTTACGCATTGATATTTCAAAGCAGTGTCGCACTGAAGAATTAACAAAAACTCGTATGTCCTTACAAGGAATAAACGGAAAAATCTCGATAACTTTAAAGATAAGTGAAGCGATTTTAATGTTTTTGGTATCAAAGTATCTTTTGATAAAAAACCAACATCGGCCTAGGTATATTGCAGCGGGGTTGACAATTATGGGGTCAACTACCCCTAAAGTGACCAATTTTTTGTGCTCAAAAATTATTTTATTTAATCGCATTAGAATTCACGAAAACTTTAAAAGGCAGGCGAATTAAAGAATAAATGTTTGTTCGTTTGTTTTATTATCAATATTAGTGGGGGGCGGGGTAAACAACCCTTATATTGCTGCGCTCGTTTCATACATCCCTTGAGACACCTTGTGAATCTATATTTTTGAACAGTTTCATCTCTTCATTATGTTTTTTCATAACTCGCACCGTTACAGGTATATTTGCAAAAATAACGGCGATTTGGCACCATCACTTGATTTTACGTAAACCAGGCGTTGGAAGAAATCACGTCACATTCCATGCCTAGAACTCTCTGGCATACGCCATGTTTCTTTCTGTATTTTATGATTTTCTTATTATAACTTACGCATTGATATTTCAAAGCAGTGTCGCACTGAAGAATTAACAAAAACTCGTATGTCCTTACAAGGAATAAACGGAAAAATCTCGATAACTTTAAAGATAAGTGAAGCGATTTTAATGTTTTTGGTATCAAAGTATCTTTTGATAAAAAACCAACATCGGCCTAGGTATATTGCAGCGGGGTTGACAATTATGGGGTCAACTACCCCTAAAGTGACCAATTTTTTGTGCTCAAAAATTATTTTATTTAATCGCATTAGAATTCACGAAAACTTTAAAAGGCAGGCGAATTAAAGAATAAATGTTTGTTCGTTTGTTTTATTATCAATATTAGTGGGGGGCGGGGTAAACAACCCTTATATTGCTGCGCTCGTTTCATACATCCCTTGAGACACCTTGTGAATCTATATTTTTGAACAGTTTCATCTCTTCATTATGTTTTTTCATAACTCGCACCGTTACAGGTATATTTGCAAAAATAACGGCGATTTGGCACCATCACTTGATTTTACGTAAACCAGGCGTTGGAAGAAATCACGTCACATTCCATGCCTAGAACTCTCTGGCATACGCCATGTTTCTTTCTGTATTTTATGATTTTCTTATTATAACTTACGCATTGATATTTCAAAGCAGTGTCGCACTGAAGAATTAACAAAAACTCGTATGTCCTTACAAGGAATAAACGGAAAAATCTCGATAACTTTAAAGATAAGTGAAGCGATTTTAATGTTTTTGGTATCAAAGTATCTTTTGATAAAAAACCAACATCGGCCTAGGTATATTGCAGCGGGGTTGACAATTATGGGGTCAACTACCCCTAAAGTGACCAATTTTTTGTGCTCAAAAATTATTTTATTTAATCGCATTAGAATTCACGAAAACTTTAAAAGGCAGGCGAATTAAAGAATAAATGTTTGTTCGTTTGTTTTATTATCAATATTAGTGGGGGGCGGGGTAAACAACCCTTATATTGCTGCGCTCGTTTCATACATCCCTTGAGACACCTTGTGAATCTATATTTTTGAACAGTTTCATCTCTTCATTATGTTTTTTCATAACTCGCACCGTTACAGGTATATTTGCAAAAATAACGGCGATTTGGCACCATCACTTGATTTTACGTAAACCAGGCGTTGGAAGAAATCACGTCACATTCCATGCCTAGAACTCTCTGGCATACGCCATGTTTCTTTCTGTATTTTATGATTTTCTTATTATAACTTACGCATTGATATTTCAAAGCAGTGTCGCACTGAAGAATTAACAAAAACTCGTATGTCCTTACAAGGAATAAACGGAAAAATCTCGATAACTTTAAAGATAAGTGAAGCGATTTTAATGTTTTTGGTATCAAAGTATCTTTTGATAAAAAACCAACATCGGCCTAGGTATATTGCAGCGGGGTTGACAATTATGGGGTCAACTACCCCTAAAGTGACCAATTTTTTGTGCTCAAAAATTATTTTATTTAATCGCATTAGAATTCACGAAAACTTTAAAAGGCAGGCGAATTAAAGAATAAATGTTTGTTCGTTTGTTTTATTATCAATATTAGTGGGGGGCGGGGTAAACAACCCTTATATTGCTGCGCTCGTTTCATACATCCCTTGAGACACCTTGTGAATCTATATTTTTGAACAGTTTCATCTCTTCATTATGTTTTTTCATAACTCGCACCGTTACAGGTATATTTGCAAAAATAACGGCGATTTGGCACCATCACTTGATTTTACGTAAACCAGGCGTTGGAAGAAATCACGTCACATTCCATGCCTAGAACTCTCTGGCATACGCCATGTTTCTTTCTGTATTTTATGATTTTCTTATTATAACTTACGCATTGATATTTCAAAGCAGTGTCGCACTGAAGAATTAACAAAAACTCGTATGTCCTTACAAGGAATAAACGGAAAAATCTCGATAACTTTAAAGATAAGTGAAGCGATTTTAATGTTTTTGGTATCAAAGTATCTTTTGATAAAAAACCAACATCGGCCTAGGTATATTGCAGCGGGGTTGACAATTATGGGGTCAACTACCCCTAAAGTGACCAATTTTTTGTGCTCAAAAATTATTTTATTTAATCGCATTAGAATTCACGAAAACTTTAAAAGGCAGGCGAATTAAAGAATAAATGTTTGTTCGTTTGTTTTATTATCAATATTAGTGGGGGGCGGGGTAAACAACCCTTATATTGCTGCGCTCGTTTCATACATCCCTTGAGACACCTTGTGAATCTATATTTTTGAACAGTTTCATCTCTTCATTATGTTTTTTTCATAACTCGCACCGTTACAGGTATATTTGCAAAAATAACGGCGATTTGGCACCATCACTTGATTTTACGTAAACCAGGCGTTGGAAGAAATCACGTCACATTCCATGCCTAGAACTCTCTGGCATACGCCATGTTTCTTTCTGTATTTTATGATTTTCTTATTATAACTTACGCATTGATATTTCAAAGCAGTGTCGCACTGAAGAATTAACAAAAACTCGTATGTCCTTACAAGGAATAAACGGAAAAATCTCGATAACTTTAAAGATAAGTGAAGCGATTTTAATGTTTTTGGTATCAAAGTATCTTTTGATAAAAAACCAACATCGGCCTAGGTATATTGCAGCGGGGTTGACAATTATGGGGTCAACTACCCCTAAAGTGACCAATTTTTTGTGCTCAAAAATTATTTTATTTAATCGCATTAGAATTCACGAAAACTTTAAAAGGCAGGCGAATTAAAGAATAAATGTTTGTTCGTTTGTTTTATTATCAATATTAGTGGGGGGCGGGGTAAACAACCCTTATATTGCTGCGCTCGTTTCATACATCCCTTGAGACACCTTGTGAATCTATATTTTTGAACAGTTTCATCTCTTCATTATGTTTTTTCATAACTCGCACCGTTACAGGTATATTTGCAAAAATAACGGCGATTTGGCACCATCACTTGATTTTACGTAAACCAGGCGTTGGAAGAAATCACGTCACATTCCATGCCTAGAACTCTCTGGCATACGCCATGTTTCTTTCTGTATTTTATGATTTTCTTATTATAACTTACGCATTGATATTTCAAAGCAGTGTCGCACTGAAGAATTAACAAAAACTCGTATGTCCTTACAAGGAATAAACGGAAAAATCTCGATAACTTTAAAGATAAGTGAAGCGATTTTAATGTTTTTGATATCAAAGTATCTTTTGATAAAAAACCAACATCGGCCTAGGTATATTGCAGCGGGGTTGACAATTATGGGGTCAACTACCCCTAAAGTGACCAATTTTTTGTGCTCAAAAATTATTTTATTTAATCGCATTAGAATTCACGAAAACTTTAAAAGGCAGGCGAATTAAAGAATAAATGTTTGTTCGTTTGTTTTATTATCAATATTAGTGGGGGGCGGGGTAAACAACCCTTATATTGCTGCGCTCGTTTCATACATCCCTTGAGACACCTTGTGAATCTATATTTTTGAACAGTTTCATCTCTTCATTATGTTTTTTCATAACTCGCACCGTTACAGGTATATTTGCAAAAATAACGGCGATTTGGCACCATCACTTGATTTTACGTAAACCAGGCGTTGGAAGAAATCACGTCACATTCCATGCCTAGAACTCTCTGGCATACGCCATGTTTCTTTCTGTATTTTATGATTTTCTTATTATAACTTACGCATTGATATTTCAAAGCAGTGTCGCACTGAAGAATTAACAAAAACTCGTATGTCCTTACAAGGAATAAACGGAAAAATCTCGATAACTTTAAAGATAAGTGAAGCGATTTTAATGTTTTTGGTATCAAAGTATCTTTTGATAAAAAACCAACATCGGCCTAGGTATATTGCAGCGGGGTTGACAATTATGGGGTCAACTACCCCTAAAGTGACCAATTTTTTGTGCTCAAAAATTATTTTATTTAATCGCATTAGAATTCACGAAAACTTTAAAAGGCAGGCGAATTAAAGAATAAATGTTTGTTCGTTTGTTTTATTATCAATATTAGTGGGGGGCGGGGTAAACAACCCTTATATTGCTGCGCTCGTTTCATACATCCCTTGAGACACCTTGTGAATCTATATTTTTGAACAGTTTCATCTCTTCATTATGTTTTTTCATAACTCGCACCGTTACAGGTATATTTGCAAAAATAACGGCGATTTGGCACCATCACTTGATTTTACGTAAACCAGGCGTTGGAAGAAATCACGTCACATTCCATGCCTAGAACTCTCTGGCATACGCCATGTTTCTTTCTGTATTTTATGATTTTCTTATTATAACTTACGCATTGATATTTCAAAGCAGTGTCGCACTGAAGAATTAACAAAAACTCGTATGTCCTTACAAGGAATAAACGGAAAAATCTCGATAACTTTAAAGATAAGTGAAGCGATTTTAATGTTTTTGGTATCAAAGTATCTTTTGATAAAAAACCAACATCGGCCTAGGTATATTGCAGCGGGGTTGACAATTATGGGGTCAACTACCCCTAAAGTGACCAATTTTTTGTGCTCAAAAATTATTTTATTTAATCGCATTAGAATTCACGAAAACTTTAAAAGGCAGGCGAATTAAAGAATAAATGTTTGTTCGTTTGTTTTATTATCAATATTAGTGGGGGGCGGGGTAAACAACCCTTATATTGCTGCGCTCGTTTCATACATCCCTTGAGACACCTTGTGAATCTATATTTTTGAACAGTTTCATCTCTTCATTATGTTTTTTCATAACTCGCACCGTTACAGGTATATTTGCAAAAATAACGGCGATTTGGCACCATCACTTGATTTTACGTAAACCAGGCGTTGGAAGAAATCACGTCACATTCCATGCCTAGAACTCTCTGGCATACGCCATGTTTCTTTCTGTATTTTATGATTTTCTTATTATAACTTACGCATTGATATTTCAAAGCAGTGTCGCACTGAAGAATTAACAAAAACTCGTATGTCCTTACAAGGAATAAACGGAAAAATCTCGATAACTTTAAAGATAAGTGAAGCGATTTTAATGTTTTTGGTATCAAAGTATCTTTTGATAAAAAACCAACATCGGCCTAGGTATATTGCAGCGGGGTTGACAATTATGGGGTCAACTACCCCTAAAGTGACCAATTTTTTGTGCTCAAAAATTATTTTATTTAATCGCATTAGAATTCACGAAAACTTTAAAAGGCAGGCGAATTAAAGAATAAATGTTTGTTCGTTTGTTTTATTATCAATATTAGTGGGGGGCGGGGTAAACAACCCTTATATTGCTGCGCTCGTTTCATACATCCCTTGAGACACCTTGTGAATCTATATTTTTGAACAGTTTCATCTCTTCATTATGTTTTTTCATAACTCGCACCGTTACAGGTATATTTGCAAAAATAACGGCGATTTGGCACCATCACTTGATTTTACGTAAACCAGGCGTTGGAAGAAATCACGTCACATTCCATGCCTAGAACTCTCTGGCATACGCCATGTTTCTTTCTGTATTTTATGATTTTCTTATTATAACTTACGCATTGATATTTCAAAGCAGTGTCGCACTGAAGAATTAACAAAAACTCGTATGTCCTTACAAGGAATAAACGGAAAAATCTCGATAACTTTAAAGATAAGTGAAGCGATTTTAATGTTTTTGGTATCAAAGTATCTTTTGATAAAAAACCAACATCGGCCTAGGTATATTGCAGCGGGGTTGACAATTATGGGGTCAACTACCCCTAAAGTGACCAATTTTTTGTGCTCAAAAATTATTTTATTTAATCGCATTAGAATTCACGAAAACTTTAAAAGGCAGGCGAATTAAAGAATAAATGTTTGTTCGTTTGTTTTATTATCAATATTAGTGGGGGGCGGGGTAAACAACCCTTATATTGCTGCGCTCGTTTCATACATCCCTTGAGACACCTTGTGAATCTATATTTTTGAACAGTTTCATCTCTTCATTATGTTTTTTCATAACTCGCACCGTTACAGGTATATTTGCAAAAATAACGGCGATTTGGCACCATCACTTGATTTTACGTAAACCAGGCGTTGGAAGAAATCACGTCACATTCCATGCCTAGAACTCTCTGGCATACGCCATGTTTCTTTCTGTATTTTATGATTTTCTTATTATAACTTACGCATTGATATTTCAAAGCAGTGTCGCACTGAAGAATTAACAAAAACTCGTATGTCCTTACAAGGAATAAACGGAAAAATCTCGATAACTTTAAAGATAAGTGAAGCGATTTTAATGTTTTTGGTATCAAAGTATCTTTTGATAAAAAACCAACATCGGCCTAGGTATATTGCAGCGGGGTTGACAATTATGGGGTCAACTACCCCTAAAGTGACCAATTTTTTGTGCTCAAAAATTATTTTATTTAATCGCATTAGAATTCACGAAAACTTTAAAAGGCAGGCGAATTAAAGAATAAATGTTTGTTCGTTTGTTTTATTATCAATATTAGTGGGGGGCGGGGTAAACAACCCTTATATTGCTGCGCTCGTTTCATACATCCCTTGAGACACCTTGTGAATCTATATTTTTGAACAGTTTCATCTCTTCATTATGTTTTTTCATAACTCGCACCGTTACAGGTATATTTGCAAAAATAACGGCGATTTGGCACCATCACTTGATTTTACGTAAACCAGGCGTTGGAAGAAATCACGTCACATTCCATGCCTAGAACTCTCTGGCATACGCCATGTTTCTTTCTGTATTTTATGATTTTCTTATTATAACTTACGCATTGATATTTCAAAGCAGTGTCGCACTGAAGAATTAACAAAAACTCGTATGTCCTTACAAGGAATAAACGGAAAAATCTCGATAACTTTAAAGATAAGTGAAGCGATTTTAATGTTTTTGGTATCAAAGTATCTTTTGATAAAAAACCAACATCGGCCTAGGTATATTGCAGCGGGGTTGACAATTATGGGGTCAACTACCCCTAAAGTGACCAATTTTTTGTGCTCAAAAATTATTTTATTTAATCGCATTAGAATTCACGAAAACTTTAAAAGGCAGGCGAATTAAAGAATAAATGTTTGTTCGTTTGTTTTATTATCAATATTAGTGGGGGGCGGGGTAAACAACCCTTATATTGCTGCGCTCGTTTCATACATCCCTTGAGACACCTTGTGAATCTATATTTTTGAACAGTTTCATCTCTTCATTATGTTTTTTCATAACTCGCACCGTTACAGGTATATTTGCAAAAATAACGGCGATTTGGCACCATCACTTGATTTTACGTAAACCAGGCGTTGGAAGAAATCACGTCACATTCCATGCCTAGAACTCTCTGGCATACGCCATGTTTCTTTCTGTATTTTATGATTTTCTTATTATAACTTACGCATTGATATTTCAAAGCAGTGTCGCACTGAAGAATTAACAAAAACTCGTATGTCCTTACAAGGAATAAACGGAAAAATCTCGATAACTTTAAAGATAAGTGAAGCGATTTTAATGTTTTTGGTATCAAAGTATCTTTTGATAAAAAACCAACATCGGCCTAGGTATATTGCAGCGGGGTTGACAATTATGGGGTCAACTACCCCTAAAGTGACCAATTTTTTGTGCTCAAAAATTATTTTATTTAATCGCATTAGAATTCACGAAAACTTTAAAAGGCAGGCGAATTAAAGAATAAATGTTTGTTCGTTTGTTTTATTATCAATATTAGTGGGGGGCGGGGTAAACAACCCTTATATTGCTGCGCTCGTTTCATACATCCCTTGAGACACCTTGTGAATCTATATTTTTGAACAGTTTCATCTCTTCATTATGTTTTTTCATAACTCGCACCGTTACAGGTATATTTGCAAAAATAACGGCGATTTGGCACCATCACTTGATTTTACGTAAACCAGGCGTTGGAAGAAATCACGTCACATTCCATGCCTAGAACTCTCTGGCATACGCCATGTTTCTTTCTGTATTTTATGATTTTCTTATTATAACTTACGCATTGATATTTCAAAGCAGTGTCGCACTGAAGAATTAACAAAAACTCGTATGTCCTTACAAGGAATAAACGGAAAAATCTCGATAACTTTAAAGATAAGTGAAGCGATTTTAATGTTTTTGGTATCAAAGTATCTTTTGATAAAAAACCAACATCGGCCTAGGTATATTGCAGCGGGGTTGACAATTATGGGGTCAACTACCCCTAAAGTGACCAATTTTTTGTGCTCAAAAATTATTTTATTTAATCGCATTAGAATTCACGAAAACTTTAAAAGGCAGGCGAATTAAAGAATAAATGTTTGTTCGTTTGTTTTATTATCAATATTAGTGGGGGGCGGGGTAAACAACCCTTATATTGCTGCGCTCGTTTCATACATCCCTTGAGACACCTTGTGAATCTATATTTTTGAACAGTTTCATCTCTTCATTATGTTTTTTCATAACTCGCACCGTTACAGGTATATTTGCAAAAATAACGGCGATTTGGCACCATCACTTGATTTTACGTAAACCAGGCGTTGGAAGAAATCACGTCACATTCCATGCCTAGAACTCTCTGGCATACGCCATGTTTCTTTCTGTATTTTATGATTTTCTTATTATAACTTACGCATTGATATTTCAAAGCAGTGTCGCACTGAAGAATTAACAAAAACTCGTATGTCCTTACAAGGAATAAACGGAAAAATCTCGATAACTTTAAAGATAAGTGAAGCGATTTTAATGTTTTTGGTATCAAAGTATCTTTTGATAAAAAACCAACATCGGCCTAGGTATATTGCAGCGGGGTTGACAATTATGGGGTCAACTACCCCTAAAGTGACCAATTTTTTGTGCTCAAAAATTATTTTATTTAATCGCATTAGAATTCACGAAAACTTTAAAAGGCAGGCGAATTAAAGAATAAATGTTTGTTCGTTTGTTTTATTATCAATATTAGTGGGGGGCGGGGTAAACAACCCTTATATTGCTGCGCTCGTTTCATACATCCCTTGAGACACCTTGTGAATCTATATTTTTGAACAGTTTCATCTCTTCATTATGTTTTTTCATAACTCGCACCGTTACAGGTATATTTGCAAAAATAACGGCGATTTGGCACCATCACTTGATTTTACGTAAACCAGGCGTTGGAAGAAATCACGTCACATTCCATGCCTAGAACTCTCTGGCATACGCCATGTTTCTTTCTGTATTTTATGATTTTCTTATTATAACTTACGCATTGATATTTCAAAGCAGTGTCGCACTGAAGAATTAACAAAAACTCGTATGTCCTTACAAGGAATAAACGGAAAAATCTCGATAACTTTAAAGATAAGTGAAGCGATTTTAATGTTTTTGGTATCAAAGTATCTTTTGATAAAAAACCAACATCGGCCTAGGTATATTGCAGCGGGGTTGACAATTATGGGGTCAACTACCCCTAAAGTGACCAATTTTTTGTGCTCAAAAATTATTTTATTTAATCGCATTAGAATTCACGAAAACTTTAAAAGGCAGGCGAATTAAAGAATAAATGTTTGTTCGTTTGTTTTATTATCAATATTAGTGGGGGGCGGGGTAAACAACCCTTATATTGCTGCGCTCGTTTCATACATCCCTTGAGACACCTTGTGAATCTATATTTTTGAACAGTTTCATCTCTTCATTATGTTTTTTCATAACTCGCACCGTTACAGGTATATTTGCAAAAATAACGGCGATTTGGCACCATCACTTGATTTTACGTAAACCAGGCGTTGGAAGAAATCACGTCACATTCCATGCCTAGATCTCTCTGGCATACGCCATGTTTCTTTCTGTATTTTATGATTTTCTTATTATAACTTACGCATTGATATTTCAAAGCAGTGTCGCACTGAAGAATTAACAAAAACTCGTATGTCCTTACAAGGAATAAACGGAAAAATCTCGATAACTTTAAAGATAAGTGAAGCGATTTTAATGTTTTTGGTATCAAAGTATCTTTTGATAAAAAACCAACATCGGCCTAGGTATATTGCAGCGGGGTTGACAATTATGGGGTCAACTACCCCTAAAGTGACCAATTTTTTGTGCTCAAAAATTATTTTATTTAATCGCATTAGAATTCACGAAAACTTTAAAAGGCAGGCGAATTAAAGAATAAATGTTTGTTCGTTTGTTTTATTATCAATATTAGTGGGGGGCGGGGTAAACAACCCTTATATTGCTGCGCTCGTTTCATACATCCCTTGAGACACCTTGTGAATCTATATTTTTGAACAGTTTCATCTCTTCATTATGTTTTTTCATAACTCGCACCGTTACAGGTATATTTGCAAAAATAACGGCGATTTGGCACCATCACTTGATTTTACGTAAACCAGGCGTTGGAAGAAATCACGTCACATTCCATGCCTAGAACTCTCTGGCATACGCCATGTTTCTTTCTGTATTTTATGATTTTCTTATTATAACTTACGCATTGATATTTCAAAGCAGTGTCGCACTGAAGAATTAACAAAAACTCGTATGTCCTTACAAGGAATAAACGGAAAAATCTCGATAACTTTAAAGATAAGTGAAGCGATTTTAATGTTTTTGGTATCAAAGTATCTTTTGATAAAAAACCAACATCGGCCTAGGTATATTGCAGCGGGGTTGACAATTATGGGGTCAACTACCCCTAAAGTGACCAATTTTTTGTGCTCAAAAATTATTTTATTTAATCGCATTAGAATTCACGAAAACTTTAAAAGGCAGGCGAATTAAAGAATAAATGTTTGTTCGTTTGTTTTATTATCAATATTAGTGGGGGGCGGGGTAAACAACCCTTATATTGCTGCGCTCGTTTCATACATCCCTTGAGACACCTTGTGAATCTATATTTTTGAACAGTTTCATCTCTTCATTATGTTTTTTCATAACTCGCACCGTTACAGGTATATTTGCAAAAATAACGGCGATTTGGCACCATCACTTGATTTTACGTAAACCAGGCGTTGGAAGAAATCACGTCACATTCCATGCCTAGAACTCTCTGGCATACGCCATGTTTCTTTCTGTATTTTATGATTTTCTTATTATAACTTACGCATTGATATTTCAAAGCAGTGTCGCACTGAAGAATTAACAAAAACTCGTATGTCCTTACAAGGAATAAACGGAAAAATCTCGATAACTTTAAAGATAAGTGAAGCGATTTTAATGTTTTTGGTATCAAAGTATCTTTTGATAAAAAACCAACATCGGCCTAGGTATATTGCAGCGGGGTTGACAATTATGGGGTCAACTACCCCTAAAGTGACCAATTTTTTGTGCTCAAAAATTATTTTATTTAATCGCATTAGAATTCACGAAAACTTTAAAAGGCAGGCGAATTAAAGAATAAATGTTTGTTCGTTTGTTTTATTATCAATATTAGTGGGGGGCGGGGTAAACAACCCTTATATTGCTGCGCTCGTTTCATACATCCCTTGAGACACCTTGTGAATCTCTATTTTTGAACAGTTTCATTATTCTGGTATTTAAAGTCGCTGAATCCTAATCTGAAATCAGTTACGGTTGATCCATCATAGCGGACGAAAACTCGAAAAAATGCTTGACTAGACAGTAGCTCGACATGCGACTTTCAAAATACTGTACAATCAACTTTTGAAAGAATAGTGAATACAAGTGAATAACACATGTTACAAATGTGTATTGGTTTTAAACGCCGGCGTTAGCGTTGCCCGTGATGTAACGTGTGGAGTTCGCATGGCTACACAAGCACCACACGGTTATCCTACGGACAATGAGGTCGGCAAGCAATGGACATTTACGTAACCTGCGCCTCCCTCTATTTAATTCCCTTTGCCCCACTGTACGGCGCGGCGCGCAGCCGACGACCGTGGAAGGTGCGACCTCTATAATATCGGACGAATACGTTGTGTTGGCTTGGGTAGTCTCCACGCATGATGGAAATGAATATTCTTCGCCGATCTGTATCACCGTCCACAATGACTCCTACACATCTAATTCGAATTCTGCAAGCGGCACTTGATCAACTGCAGCATGATGTTGCGTTTGCTGTGATTGGCGCAAAAAAAAAAAAAAAAAAAAAAAAAAAAAAAATTCAAATGTTTGTATAGTCTATGGGGCTTAACTACGGGGTCATCAGTCCCTACACTTGCAAACTACTTAGGAACTACTTACGAACTAGGACGGCACAAATATCCATGCCCGAGGGGGGATTCGAGCCCCCGACCGTAGTGACCATGCAGACTGTGCCTGGAGCGCCTTAGTCCCCTCGGCCACCGCGGGCGGCGATTGGCGCAAACAGTCTTTTTACATAATATATTTTTTACCGAATAATATGTATGAATAAATGTAAACAAAATAATTTCATCGTCAGATCAGCAAGTTATGAATTAATGTAATAATAAATAAAATCAACGAAACAAACACACAGAAAAATAAAATTAGGGCGACAGATACATTAATAATAAAATCGACTCAACAGAACACTTTCATTACCTCTATGTAAGTGTGCAAACAATGAATCGTGTTCTGATACACAAAAAGCCAATTGTGAGTGGCAAGGGGACTCACCTTCATGATGCAGCGGAAAGAGATTAGTGCGGTAAATTATAATGTAGTGTCTAAAATGTTATATCAGCAGTTAACAACTGCCAGCAATAGTAGGAGAACTAAGGTACAGTTTCGTAACTGTCCGCTTTAGTGTAGTGTGCTGCGCGTTAGGTTATAATGCACATGGTCGGTAATTCGAAAGCGTCAGATACGATTTTCTTTTTTGCCTTGGCTTCTAAAGGAGTTTCGGGCATCCATATTAATTAAATAGAGCAGTGTTCTACATCGTTGAGAGATGTGCTTATGTAAATATGCTCCCTCTAAAATGTGCGTTTGTTCTATATCGTGAACATGCTGTGAAAGACGTAACTACGAATTGAACAATGGTCTTCTGAAGCATATGCACATAAAGTGGGAGGATACTGTAATAATGAATATTACAAGTAATGTGCTGATACTGGTAGTTTCATATATAAATGAAGTTCTAGATTTCTGTAGCAATTGTCTTCCCTTCATGAAACGGAAGGGAAGTGTATACATCGCAACAAATTACCTTGGGTTTTTTCCTAAGCAGTTATTCACTATTTATGGAATATGTTGAAAGTCATTAATTAGAATCAATGCGTCCACTTCAAATGTTCAAATGTTTGTTAAGCTTGTGGAACTTAACTGCGGGGTCATCAGTCCCTAAACTTACAAACTACGTATGAACGACCTTGGGGATACGAACCCCCGCCGGCCGCGGTGGCCGAGGGGACTGAGGCGCTCCAGTCACGGTCTGCACGGCCACTATACGGTCGGGAGTTCGAATCCCCCCTCGGGCATGGATATTTGTGCCGTCATTATTATTAGTTAGTTTGTAAGTTTAGGGACTGATGACCCCGTAGTTAATTCCCATAAGCTCTATAAACATTTGAACATTTTTGATTCGAACCCCCGACGGAGAACGGCCTCGCGCATCGTAGCATAGCGCCTCAATGCGATCGGTCGCTCCGTCGCGGCAATGCGTAAACTAAAATTTTTGTCTTTGGAACGGTTACTATGGGCGCTTATAACGTAGATTAAATAAGTGGGGTAATATTGAATTCCACGTTAGTCTAATATAAGACTAGTATCTACTTAATCTAATATCAAAGTTACTACTATGATTACGTCATTTACAACAGTCATTGTTACAAATCGTTGGTATTTCATGGTATGTTGACAAAATAGAACAAATGCACTTTTCAGAGAAAGCGCTGTTATCTTTGAACAACTCGAAATCATGCAGAATATGGTTGTGTTCATGTGCGCGAAAACCTTTTAGGAAACAAGATGAAAAAAAAAATGCCTGTGACGGCTTTTTTCCTTTATTTATCTTTTTTGTTCTTTAGTTAGATTGATGCTTTGCAGTCGTTTGTTCATGTTCTTTCTGGGTTGTTCGTTGAGAATTTCGCTCATTCTTTTTTTAAAATTACAAATGGCGTTGGGCCCTCTTTCTTTTTCTCTCTTTTCATTTGTTCTTCGTTTGCATCGGTCCATTGCGGACGGTGGTTAGTTTTATTTTATTTTGATCCATTCGTCATTGACTCAGTGTTTTCGTTACAGAGGGCGTCGAGCCCCCTGACCAAGCACGCTGAGCTACCACGTCCGCAACCAACACCACCTAGAGACAAGGCCTTACAACAGGCCGTGCCTACGTCACACTTAGAGACCGCGGCCGCCATCTGACTGGCCGGCCGCTGCTCGGCGGTGGGCGAGCCCCAGCCAACAGCCAGTGAGGTGGCGGCCGCGTCCTGTTGTATGGCTTTGTCTCTAGGTGGTGTTGCCGCAACCTTCTGACCAAGCGCGCTGAGCCACTGCGCATGCAAGTTCCAACATGTTCGTGCAACACAAACAAATTCGCCGCCCATTACGCTACGCCGCACAGTTGGGAGAGTAATCCGTAATTCTCGTACCATCGATGGCAGGTGTTATCTGCTAACATGGCATTTCTAGACATTAGATTTTAATTCATTGTCCTAAGAACGGCATGTCTTTGATAATTTTCAGTGCGCCAATACCTGGAAATGACAACGCTTGAGTTAGAATAAGAAAATCATCAAACACAGAAAGCAAAATGGCGTATGCAAACTGTGTTGCCGCACAAGTCTAAAGTGCGCGCCACCTACTTTCGCCGCGCGCCGCCATGCACGCACGGCGCGGCGTTCTTACGACGTCAGCCACGAGCGCCCTCTGCTACAACTCCGCTCGTGGCCACCACTGAACGACATCGTTCACTTGGGACTGAGATAGGAACCAGCTAACACTTCGGAATCAGATAGGCACCAGTTAAGACTTGGCTATCGGATACGCACTAGGAAGGCCTCTAGCTCAACTATGTACCAGCATTCTGCAGTACTGAGCTATGTAAAAGTTAAGTATTACTAAGTCTCTAAGAAATATAGATCTCGTTCTAATTTACTCTAGTGTTTCTATTTTCTTCTGTCCCACTGCCTGCTCACCTTCGTACCTGCACAAGCGTGCATCCTTTATTCGTGTGTCGGTCTCTTTCTACTCGGCCACCGACACCTACGACGGACACGAGACACAAAAGTGGCGACGAGGATGGGGTACAAAGCAAACGACAGTTACGGGCAAGGTTTCGGGCGAGGGACGTCATATGACTGATTTCCGAACGCCAAATGTACGCTACGTCCCTTCCAGGCTATAGTCATTCGTAACCAGTACAGGTAAATAAAATAAACAAACTTACATCGAACTACCAAAGTAAGACAGGTGATAATATTATAACGGAAAAAGGCAATGAAAATGTGGGAAAGATATTAAAATAATAGTTTTAAAAAGTTAAAGTTAAAAACAGAGTATGTTAGTCAAAGTTAAACTCACAAGAAAAGTGCTTGGGCTCGAACGAACACAAATACACCAAAATCGTGTGAGAGATAATGTGAAGGTCCCTTATTGCACTAGTGACACTCCCGAATGTACAAAACTGCGGTCGTCCATTAGAGGTCTCTGCGTGTGCCATACCGCATTGCACACTGAGCTGCCGGTAAGCCAGTCGGGACCAGTGAGGACAGTACAGTGTGCCTCTGAAGTTGCGGTTTGTGACGATATTTGTTTAGCGAAGCGTCAGATCGTTCGGCAATTGGTAATTAATCCTGCTAATATACTGCAATTGGTTGAGATGATGTTACGAAGAACCCTTCTCCGTGAAGATGGTATTTGTGTAGAAGATGAATCCTTCGATCGTTTTCTGGTATCTATTATATTGCAGAAATGTGGGCATAAGGTTGAAACAGATACTGTTGTAACAGTGACACATAATAATGATGTCAGGGATGATAATGATGAACAATTCATTGCAAGTAATAGTGCTATGGCAAGTGTAGGAAGAGGCGATGGAAGCGGATAGTGAATATCACCGTCTCCCGAGGAGAAAGTTAAAGTAACAAGAGTCATTACGGAGTCTGATGACCGTACACTAGAGAAAATGTACGGTGATTATTACGTAAGATTTGTGCATTGCATAAGGCGTCTGTATCATCTGCAACATGATAGCAGAGTTTTGCAGAATAAACTACACCCACCAGCATATTGAGGGGTATGTAATGGTCCAGTAACCAAACGTTGATACAGGTATGTCTGTTCGAACCCAAGTACTTTCCTTGTCAGATCAAATAATTTTGGCTGTTTGTTAAAATATGGTCAGGTGCATACATATTATCATAATACTACAATCGTAATCGTATCGTCCGTGATTTTTTTATTTATATTTTTATTATTTTTGTCCGAAGTGTTTGCAAAAAGTCATAAAACTACAGTCGAATATAAAGTGGGCCGTAAACCACACCAGTGCGATTTTCTTTCATGCTGAATATTACGTTAGACACGCGTCTGCATGCAATGACAGCCGCCGTAGCATGCAGAGGCAGCGCTCCTCTGTTTGCTCCCCACTGGGTTGCGTCCACTGGCGAGTAATTGCCGGCTGGGAGCATGTCAATACTGGAGAGAGACCGGATGTACATAATCTCTAATTACAGGCTTCCGGCCGCTACCTATATGTCTTGCATGTTTGCCCTCCGTCGGCGAATATTAACCTGATGCGCAGGGTCAAAGGATGAGCAAATTTACTCTAAGAATTACGGGAGGTTAACCGCGACGTGGATGACTGTCAAAATATAATGTGTCTGGTCCAGATGGTTCTGGATAAGTGTCCATCTTAATCGTGTACAGACTTGAAGACACGACCTGCAAAAAAGAAACACTTGTCCAAATTAATTGCAGCTGAGCCTATAGACCCGTCACGGCCAACATTTCCGCCCGGCGATCGTACCCGCTCCGGGCGAGCGGAGTACACTGTAGTTCACGGCCCGGCCGCGACCGCGTGTCGCTAGTGTCGGCAACGGAGCGAGAGAGATAGCTGCGGAAAGAGAGAGACCGCACAGCACGGCTCTGCGCTGGACTGTCCCGCGGTCAGATCCAACGTAAACGAAGAAACGGAGGAAGCGCGGGTCAAATCTAGTCTCCGATACCACTTTGACCATTGACGTCATATTTTACGTCATTGCGGCCCGCGCGTGGTTTCAATACCGGTACTCACTGTTTACGTGTCTGATATTTTTGAAGACACCCTAACTTTCACTTTAAAAAAAGTTATCTGTAGTGTAGCCTTAAGAAGATTAGGTATAGGTTAAACAAGATTTTTTTTTTCTTTTTAGTACGTGAGGGCGCGTAGCGCCCGAATCTCCGGTTCAGAAACACTCAACAGATGTACAATTCTATGTTTGATATAAATATATCATTTCAGGCCGTACGGCTTCGAGTGCAAGCTTCCTTTAAAATTACTTAATTATTAAATGTATTTTGAAGACGTGGTATCATTAAGTAGATTTGACCTATTTAGGTGAAATCTAACTACCGATACCGTGTTGTGGTAAACATGTGTACGTAGTATCTCTCGATTATGTATGACGTCTGTGGGTAAGAAGTAGTGTTTGTATGGCAGAATCACCATGCGTAGCTTTACAAAATATCCAAAACACGAATCGAAGAAAAACTTAGTAATTTTGTGACCCATATTCGATTCTATTAGTATTGTACATGCACACTCGTCATACATAGAGTAGACTTCTTCTGAAATATATATGTTTCTTAATTGAACTAGTACCATAAATATGCTATTTTAAAAGTAATTTTATGTATCGGCTGTAGAGTTTCATTCTTAGAAGTAAATATTTTTTGTTAAAACAGAAATAAAAAATCAACAATAATATGTGTTTTAGGTGTATTTCCCCCCAGTTCCTCTGAAAAGATGGTAGCGCACAGTGCGCGGGGCAGTGGTGCGGCGAGGGCTCCCGGTGCTTGACCATGCCTGCTATAGACTAAGCGTCCTCGACAACACTATTTGTCCCATGACAAACATGACCTGCATGCTACTGAAGTGTTAAAACCTTCAATGCTCCGCTTTCTGTAATTGCCAACAATAAAATTTTGTAATGACGCTGTATACCCTCTGACCCCAACAGCAATATTCTCCGACATCTAGTACTTTTATCATCAGTTTGGTATCTGGTGTCTTTCCAGCCTATCATGCGACCTATTGAAGTCGCTTCCTTTCCCAAATTGTTTTTTTATCGTTTCCTCTTCTTGTGGAGACATAATAATTCTGGAGTAATTTTTCTTGCGCCTAACAGGTGAGAATAGCCATGCGCGCTGAGAAGCCTTGTTACGGTGCGCGCCGCCGTTCCACCGCGGAGGTTCGAGGCCTTCCTCGGGCATAGCTGTTTTTGTTGTTCTTAGGATTAATTTAGTTTAAGTATTTTGTAAGGTTAGGGACCGATGACTACTGCAGATAGGTCCAATAACTTTTACAAACGTTTGAACACTTTTTAGGGTTTGTTAAAGCGGCGTGGGTACAATTTAACGAAAACGATCCATCCACTTCAATACAAGTGATGAATATTAAAAGAAATACTCATTGTTGGACCTTAGAGAAAGTACAGTAATTGCAGTGTGATAACGTTTAAGCCATTGAGTGATATATCGAGGTTCTCTCGAGATAGTCGGCGACAGTGCTGGTCTGTAAATAAGTGGGGACTACTCGGGAGTCTGTAGTGATGAGCCTTGAGGCACTGTAGTAGACTGTACTACAGGAAACACAGTCTTCGACGAAGCGATGCACTCTCTCTACCGACAGACCGTATGTGCCACCTAAACACCGGGTCATTATCTACATCTACATTCATTCTCCGCAAGCCACCCTATGGTGTGTGGCGGAACCCTCCGCCCTTGAGTACCACTATCGGTTCTCCCTACTATTCCAGTCACGTATTGTTCGCGGAAAGAAAGATTGTCGGTATGCCTCTGTGTGGGCTCTAATCTCTCTGATTTTATCTTCTTGATCTCTTCATGAGATATACGTAGGAGGTAGTAACATACTGCTAGACTCCTCGGTAAAGGTATGTTCTCGGAACTTCGACAAAAGCCCGTACCGAGCGGCAGAGCGTCTCTACTGCAGAGTCTTCCACTGGAGTTTATCGATCATCTCCGCAAAGCTTTCACGATTACCAAATGATCCTGTAACGAAGCACCTGCTCTCCGTTGGATCCTCTCTACCTCCTCTATCAACCCCAACTGGTACGGATCCCAACTGGTGAGCAGTATTCTAGCTGTGGGTGAACAAGTGTACTGTAACCCATTTCCTTTGCTTTCGGACTGCATTTCTTTACCGACGATTGATTTTATATGGCCGTTCCATTTTAAATCACTCCTAATGCCTACTCCCAGATAATTTATGGAATTAACTGCTTCCAGTTGCTGACCTGCTGTAGTGTAGCTAATTGATACAGGATCTTTCTTTCTAGGTATTCGCAGCACATTAGACTTGTCTACATTGAGATTCAATTGCCATTCCCTGCACCATCCGTCAATTTGATGCAGATCCTCCTGCATTTCAATACAATCCTCCATTGTTACAACCTCTCTATACACTACAGCATCATCCGCAAAAGCCTCAGTGAACTTATGTTATCCGCAAGGTCATTTATATATATCGTGAACAGCAATGGACCCACGACACTCCCCTGTGGCACACCTGACATCACTCTTACTTGTGAAGACTTCTCTCCATTAAACATTTCCTATTTAACACATTATAGCGTGAAAACTCATTACTGCACGAATGCCAAAGTTGTTAGCTTTAATGTCCAGAATAAGGGTGCATGATTTAGATGCGTCACGCCAGAGCCGTGCAGTTCCAGCCGTGGCCACCAGGTGCCGTATTCAGAGTCTCACACACCAGACCTATCGCAGTGCGCTTGTTGACGTAGCATGAGCTTGGACAAAAGGAGCAGGCCGTTATTGGTGAAGCTCTATTATCAAAACAACGGTAATACTGCAGGTGCACTTAGAGAATATCCCGACTGAAAGGGTTATGGAAGAGTCCTATTTCTCTATTTGCTGTGATGAGCATGATAAGAAGTTCGAATGAACTGGAGAACTTAGCGTCACTCCAGGAAGAGACCAACGACCGGTTGCACCACAGGTGGTTGATTAACTCGTTATTGCTATGGCGCACAAGGCTGTGCGCAATTCCCGATAGTCAAGCAGTGCACCTCACTTCAGTTGAACATCCTATGCCACACTGTACGGAAGGTGCTTCGAATCATTCTAAAATTGTCTCCATATCATACAACAGCTTACCTCTGATGTCACATAACAACGTGTTGATCTTGCTCTCCAATTTCTCGCAAGGACTGTAGTTGACAAATGTTGGCCGTGAGCCATCCAATGGACAGACAAAGCTCATTTTCCTGTGACGAGTGTTGGGATCTTCATCGCCAGTCACTGTGTATGAAGTTCCTCTGCATTGTGAGCGTCTCTCCTCTCCGTGTGGTGCGACTTCACGGTTCCGTTCATCATAGGGTCACATCTCGGTCTCTGTTGGTCACAGTGGTTTTGGGTAGCCCTTTCCGTAGTGATCACTTGTATACCTATCAAAAGAACTCGCATACTGTAGGTATCCTGAAGCACAGGGTTAAACTTCAAATATAACACACTTCCTGCAACCCAACTCGGCTAAACATTACACTTGGTCTATGGTGGGATTTATACGGCTTATAACAACACTATTCGTTAATGGGCGGTTTTTGAGGCTAGTGGGGATGGCTACGTCTACACGATTTATTCATTTAAATAGTCGAAAGCTTTGCTATAACATTATGAGATTAGGATATCAACCATGTTTTTCTTAATTATTTCTATATACGCGAGATGCAAAGGTTCAAAGTTATAGTATGCACACACGAAATTATAAGTCATTTTAGCCGGTTTTTTTATCAACAAATACCGAAATAGCTAGCTACAGCAAATGGTTCAAATTTTAACAAGTTATTCTGTGTTCTGACTAAAGAACACAACAATTTTTGGAACACGATTGATTCACGCTTTTTTGGTATTATTTCACAGAACATAAATCACACAATGACTTCATAACGTGACGAATTAAAGAACATTAAATAAGGCTATTAAATTCCTAACTCGATGGAAAACAGTAAGTTACACGATGCGCAAACATTTCGCAACACTTTCACACATATAACACTACACGCAGACATTTGGGATACACGCTTCCTCCTAGGGGGACATGGGGTGGCGACAGGAAGGGCATCCGGCCACCCCGTAACTATTAACGCGTCAAATCCGGATTTAACAAAGCCGAATCTGCACGTGCAGGAACATAGCCAAAGCGAAAGAAAGAAAGAAATAAGAAAATGAGAGTTTCAAGTGTAAGAGGCTTGGCCGTGTTGCTCCATAAGTAAACCGGTATGAAACAGAACGTCCTTACCGTTTTGTTCTCTGTTTTACTTTTTAGGGCACCTGTTAACAAAACTACGACTCCCGTATCTATTATTGTTCTGTGTCGAATGAGGTACTTCAGCTAACAGTAGAAATTCGTTGAAAACTATATTATAGTGAAAGTTTACCGACATCGAATTAATTATTTCCGCCGAGGTGGAGTGGCCGAGAGTATTGAGGCGCTTTGCTACGATGCGCGAGGCCGTTCCCCGTCGTGGGTTCGGATCCCCCCTCGAGCATGAACGTTTGTGCTCACTTTAGTATGAGGTAGTTTATAAGTAGTTTGTAAGTTTAGGGACCGATGACACCGCAGTTAAGTATTATGAGCTTAACAAGCATTTTACTAGATTTATTTCCGGAAAAACGGACAAATATGACGGCAGGCGCTGAGATTTTATTTTAACATTTTCTACATCTTTTCGGTACTTGCCTGCCTCCCTCCTCACAATGTTCTAGATGGTTTTCCAACTTTCACTTTTTTCCTAGATTATTATTTTTTAGAATACTTCAGTACATTTTCACTTTTTTCCTAGATTATAATTTTTTAGAATACTGCAGTACATTCTTAAGAATATTATAGTATAGCTTATAAATGGAATTTTTTTGTACCTTTGGACATTCAAATTGCAGTGTAGAGTTCTCTATTTGCTCTATGTTAACCATTTTCTACTCCTGAAAATATCAAACAACCATTAAATTTAAATTTATGTAATTTCCAGGTGAATTGTAGTTAAAATATTCGAGCAATATGATTATGTTACATATCACTCAAAGTCCTTAGGAAATCTGATAAATGACAAATGTATCTTTTTGTGATGGTTGCTGCATTTCATTGTGCTACAAGCGTTTCCGGTTACAAAATTAATCACGAAAACGAATGTCCGCTTCGAATAACGGCTTACAATGAACGAGTCACCGCCACCTCACTTGTGTACCAAGGCCACTTGGCGCGGTGGTAACAAAAGTTTGCCCGAGTGTCGTGACTGGTATGTGGCGCACTGTATCGCAGCCGGCTCCCCATGCAAGAAATAGTGTGTATTACGCTTGTTTGTGTTGCTGTTTACTTCTAGTGTACCGAGACGCGCTGCTGGGTTGATGGGATTCGGGGAGGAGCGTTCGCCTGATGAGTATGTTTCCCGGTACACCTCGGCGACATGAGGGTTGCCGGGCGTTGCGGGCTGCTCCGTGGCTGGAATAGCACTCTGTACATATTTATTTTAGAAACGTCACTTTCCCATTTTGAAGAATGTGTATTAGTTGTCAAGATACACAGATTTTCGTACCAAATTTGGCAGCTGTGCCCGAGACACAGAGTTTGTAACACTATGAAACTGACCGTCTCGTTTTTCTACTCGGCAAAAGAATTAATTTTACCGCATCTTCCAGTGTGATATTTTCGCTCGACTAGGAGTTCCTTTCATTTTTCTTATTCGTTGCAGTTACTGTTGACGTTAGTACCATCATTCATAACAGCTACTATGCAGCATCAGAGTAAGAGTCGCAATAATCACTGCTCACAACAGTTAGGGGATCAGGTGAGATATCATACACAATATACATTAGTTACAATTGTAATTTGTGTATGGTACAGTACAATATTTTCCGATCTCCACCCTTTATTTGAGGTTAACATGCCGTTTACTTATAGCGAGGCACCATGGGGCTACCATAATAGTGAAAAGTCATTATCGGTGCCGTCAAATACCTCTGATGGCAAGTACAGTTGCACATCAGCGTGGCATGGACAGTATGAGGTTACCAATTAGTCTCGAGGGATATTTGGCCATTCTTCCATTAGTGCAATATCCAGCTCTACAAGCGTTGTGAGAGTGCTGGTCTAGCTGCTATGCTTCTGCCAAGTGCATCCAAGACAGTCTCAATCAGGTTTAAGCTCGGTGAATAATCTGGCTGCTCCATTCGTTCAATTCCGTCTTCATCATACGAGTTATCCACCAGCGCGGCTCTGTGGGGACAAGCATTCATCTACCATCATGATATACTGTTGTTTCTTTCACATACGATTGTTCCGAGTTCCTCGTTCTCTCCAGATGTTCGAACGATGATTTCCTAGATAAATGCATGGCAGAGGTTTCATCGCACCGGCTAAAAACAGAATCTTCACTCATCTGTGAACAGAATCCAACGCCCTTGGTTACGACTCCAATTATATGTTTCTCCGCCCAGTTTCTACGTTTTAAACGGTGTCGTGGTTTTATTTGGACACACAGCATACGCCTCCGTGCGTAGAGGCCATACTCCTGAAGGCATTTTCGAACTATTTGTGTTGATATTGCGAGTCCTGTTGATGACTGAAGGGTGCGTTGTAGCTGAGTTCCATTCAGCCTCCTGTCTCGACCGCCTCTTAACCGGAGATAACGGTCATCCCTTGCTGATGTTCTGATGTTACCAGTGGACAACCTCGGGCATCCCTTCTTTTAACGGTTCCTTTTGTATGACACTGCGTGTCGGTCCTGGAAATTACACTTTGGGACACTCCAACAGTATCAGCCACCTCCCTCTGTCACTGTCCCGCTTCCAACCTTTCTGTGGCTCTCCAGGCCATAGCTAGGGTTTGTCATGTTGTTCCATTGCGCTATCTGCTCTCTACACTATCTGAACCTAATTGCTTGTGGAATTCGTTTGGCAAGGTAAACACAAGTAAATGTTCAAATGTTTCTACATCTATCGGACCAAACTGCGGGGTCATCAGTCCGTAGCTTACAAACTACTTAAACCTAGGTAATCTAATCTAAGGACAAACACACACACCCATGCCCCAGGGAGGACTCGAACCTCCACGGCTAGTAACCGCGCGCTCCGCAGCGAGACGCTTTAGACCGCTCGGCCACTCCACCGCGGCTGTAAACACAAGTACACACCAGCCTTCTATAAATCAGCTTTCTGTTATTACCACTATCTCCGTTGTCGTAATGTTGTTGTCTCCACTTCGTAGAACCGTCAGAATGACCTTAAACTATTTTAGTTCATTCTGCCGATGACAATACTTCAGAACCTAGATATCTCTACTAATCACCTAAATGTTTTGACCAGTGTATTTTGCCGCGGTGGAGTAGCCGAGCGGTCTAAAGCACCTCGCTGCGGAGCACGCGGTTACTCGCCGTGGAGGTTCGAGTCCTCCCTGGGGCATGGGTGTGTGTGTTTGTCCGTAGGTTAGTTTACCTAGGTTTAAGTAGTTTGTAAGCTACGGACTGATGACCAGGCCGTTTGGTCCGATAGATTTACAAACATTTGAACCAGTGTATTTTAAAGTGTTTGTAGATGTATAAACGCATTCTGTTGACGTTGTGTATGGTAGAATTTAGCACGTATATGCAGAGTACGAAATTCAGAGGAGATATCGGAATTTCATGTAAAAATGAAGGCACAACTTGAAAGAAGCGTGCTGTTCTCTAAACAAATTTCTGGCTCAGATAGCCAAGTGAGAGAAGCGTGTCTTTACTATTTTGCTTAATGGAACTGCACTAAAATTAATTGACGATCCCCATCGATGGATCTTAAACAACACAATAAATGGTGGCAACGGAAACTCGGGTTAGTTTTCTCTCCTGCAGAAGGGAGCACGAGAGAAGATATTTGATCTAACTACACAACATTTACACTCCTGACCATTAAAATTGCTACACAACGAAGATGATGTGCTACAGACGCGGAAATTTAACCGACAGGAAGAAGATGCTGTGATATGTAAATGATTAGCTTTTCAGACCATTCACACAAGGTTGGCGCCGGTGGCGACACCTACAACGTGCTGACATGAGGAAATGTTCCAAACGATTTCTCATACACAAACAGCAGTTGACCAGCTTTGCCTGTTGAAACGTTGTTGTGATGCCTCGTGAAAGGAGAAGAAATGCGTACCATCACATTTCCGACTTTGATAGAGGTCGGATTGTAGCCTATCGCGATTGCCGTTTATCGTCTAAGAAACGGCGAGGCGACCGACAGGCGCCGGACGCTCTTACAGTTTACGTCTTGTGATAGCACGGTAAGGAAATCGCAGGTAGCAGGCGCTCAGCTTCGTCGTCCTTCGAAGCCGGCCTACCCACTCCACTGCTGAATGCTGGAGTCCCGAAGGTGGCTAGCCCTCCGTTAAACGCCGAAAGGAGGCGGCACGACAGCGGAGTCCTGTGATCTCTACTAGTGAGGGCCACCCAGCCGACCGTCCAAGAGCTCTTAAGCCACGCTGCCCCACAACACAGACTCGAAAGTAAGGGAATAATTGGAATCAGAAGCACTACATCAAAAGAATAAATAAATAAACTAATACACGTGAATCCTAATGCAATTCTCCCTACCCATAACAGAATATAGAAGTGAGGAAAAATGTAAAATAAATTAATTTCACGCAAAAAACACCAAATTTAAGCAATTAAAAATAATAAAGAGACATAGGAGGCGAGAAAGAAGAGAAATGAAAGACAGAAAAATGTCCACCCTCTCTTACCCAATGTGGGTTTGACCCTCCATATCCAAATTCTTCCGAGGAGCAAACCATTTGGGGAAGGACACCATACGTGGCGCATTTATCGTGAAATGACACACTATGCACCCATTATGGAATGGACTAATGACTGCAGCTCTTATTCAGCTATTGGCCAGTGCATCTAATTTCAGCGTGAGTCATGTCCATTGTACACTGACATCCATACACCCTTCACCATAATGGTCCTTACAGCACCTGAAAGCTAGCACAGTATCCAGTCGTTTGTAGTGAGTTCGTCATGTACCTTCTTGTTTGTAGCCCCCTGACAACGCAGGGAAAACACTACCAATGCCAGATCTGAGACATCATCATTATAGTCAAGGAGTAGATGCTTTCCCGGCAACGGTCATTCCACCAGGTGACCTCTGCTGTGGCTGGGTGGCAACCGTGGAGAGCCCCTGATCGGAGTGCGTAGCATTGGCGTGTATGACCCGTATTGAAGAGAAGTAAATCGAGTTACGTTGGCGGACGATCAACCACCATCTCAAGGCGTGGTAAATTGAATGCTTCAGTGTACGACCCCCAATAGTTCCCCTTCTGGCCATGCCATGGGAGGAAAGTAGGGTCACAAACCAGTGTGAACGGTATGCTCCATGATATCTCATTTGTAGCACGACTTCTGGGGATTCTTTCTTGGCGACCAAGTCTCAAGTCTTCGTGGATCATCTGGAGAACAAGTTTGGGGAAGTTGAGTCACTGTCAAAGATGCGCAATGGTTCTGTGTTGATCCACACAGTATCCCCGGCCCAGTCACTAGCGTTACTCGCCTGTTACACGCTGGATGATATTGCAGTGACTATTACTCCCCATAAGTCTCTGAACATGGTCCAGGGTGTAATATCGACTGGGATTTGTTGCTCCAGACCGATGACAAACTACGGGCCAATCTTGAATGGCGAAGAGTTCATTTTAGCCAGCACGTGTATAGGGGTCCAAAGGATAACAGGGTTGCCACCGAAGCCTTCATCTTGTACCTTTCGTGTACAAGTTGGTGCCTCCCATAGCACATGCCCGAAAATTTCAAAGTGATAGTCTACTACTGTGACATAAAGCCTTATATTCCCTCCCTCTGCCGCCCCCCCCCCCCACCTTGCTTCAAATGCTCTGGAAATTTGACCACATGTCCGTTCGTTGTAACTCGAGCACTACACGTAGGGACTGTGAGCGTCCAGCACATTCGGACGCTCCATGCACACCGCCTCCCATCTGTGTGAATTGCGGTCAGAGCCATCCTCCTTGCTCGTCGAAATGCACCGCTCTTTTTTGGGAAAGGAAAATCATTGAATACAAGACCCTGGATCGGTTGACATATACTGAGACGAAGAAGAAATTGAAGCGGCTGCACCCTGTGAAAATGCTTACCTCATTTGCAGGAATCACGTTGTCACCGTCCTGTCAGACGACAGCAGAACTCTCTACTAAATCCTTTTCTGTGGGCCCCCAGGGCCAACAACCTGCGCCTGTGCCCATGGTGGTGGGAGGTTCTCTTCCTTCTACTGCACCCAAGGTGATTGCTTCGGGAGCAGCTCTCACCCGTCTGTCGGCGAAACAGCAACCTTCTCGAGCTTCCCTCGTCAGTGTCGATACTGACACGCCACCACCCATCTCCACCTCTGCTTCTGAGGACGAGGTGGAGATTCTTGCGTCCGCCGAGGACTTCGCTCTCAGGGAATACTGCAGCAGAGTAATCTCCATCGGTGGATGCAAGTTATGCTGAGGTAGAACCTGCCCCCTCGTATCATTCATGTCTTCCCAGATTCCGAACAGCGTCATCCTCCAGTGGAACTGCGGCAATTTCTTCCCCCACCTGGCTGAGCTATGACAATATTTGAGCATAACACCTGCTTTCTGCATTGCACTCCAGGAAACCTGATTGACAGCAATGCAGACCCCTGCCATTCGTGGCTACAGGGGATATTATTGCAGTTGTAATGCGTATAACACGGTTTCAGATGGAGTGTGTGTGTATGTCATTACTTCTGTTCAAAGTGAACCAGTGCCCCTTCAAACATCGTTCGAAGCAGTGGCTGTCAAAGTAAGAACAACACAGTAGATCACTGTCTGCAGTCTCTATCTCCCTCCAGATGGTGTTGTATCTCTGAATGTTTTGGTTGCTCTAATTTCTCAACTCCCCCACCTCTCTTACTATTTAGCGACTTTAATTCCCACAATCCCTTGTGGAGTGGTTCAACGATTTCTGGCTGTGGCAGAGTTGTCGAAGTCTTACTTTCTCAATTCGACCTCTGCCTCTTAATTACTGTTGCCCAAACACATTTTAGTGTGGCGCATGGCACGTTTTAGGCCATTCATTTATCTATCTGCAGCCACAGCATTCCATCATCTGTCCACTGAAGAACCCATGATGACTTGTGTGGCAGTGATCATTTCCCGATTTTCCTGTCACTCCCGCAGCGTCAGTCCCCAGCACGCCCGCCTAGGTGGGCTCTAAACAGTGCTAACTGGAAGAACTATACCTCTGCTACCATCGTTGGCTCTCCCCCACTCGACAACATCGATGTGGTGGTCGAGAGCGCCACATGATCCATTATTTCAGCTGCAGAAGCTCCCATTTCTCGTTCCTCTGGGTGCACACAGCGGAAGACAGTGCCATGGTGATCGCCAGAGGTCGCTGAGGTTATTAAAGACAGCCGGTTGGCCTTACAACGGTACTGGCAGCACCCATCTCTGGAGCATCTCATCAGGTTAAAACAGCTTTGCGCTTGAGCCCAGCAACTTATCAAACGGCAGGAACATCAGTGTTTGGAGAGGTACGTCTCCACTATTGGGACAGGTGCCTCCACCTCAGAGATCTGGAGCAACATCAGGCGCTTAAAGGATTAGCGAACACCAGCAGGAATCCCTGTGATCTCCACAAGTGAAGCTATGTCTTCACGGAACCCGCCACACTTGCGGAGATGTTTGCCGAGCATTACGCTCCTGCCTTGGCCGCTGTGAATTACTTATTGGTTTTCTGTGCATTACAGGAGCGGGTAGAGCGCCAGCCCATTGCCCCTAGCGTCCGCCACACTGAGACGTATAACGCTCCTTTCAGTAAGTGGTATTTCAAAAAATGTTCAAATGTTTGTAATTCTATGGGACTTACCTGCTTTATTATCAGTCCCTAGCTTATAAACTACTTAAACGAAGGTAAACTAACCTAAGGACAATACGCACATTCTTTTCGAGGGAAGATTCGAACCTCCGACGCGGGAGGCCGTGCGATCCGTAACATGGCGCTCTAGACCGCTCGGCTACTTACGCGCGGCGAGTGGGAGTTCCTCACTGCTCTTGCACAATGTTCTGACGCGCCCCCTAGGCCTGATAGCATCCATGCCCAAATGCTGACACACCTCTCAGGAGAATGCCAGGGTAATGTCCTCGCTCTCTTTAACCACATCTGGTGCGACGGGGTTTTCGCATCGCAATGGCGGGAAAGTATAATCATCCCGGTTATCAAACCTGGAAAAAACTCTCTTCATGTGGATATCTATCGACCCATCAACCTGACCAACGTCCTGTATAAACTATTGGAGCGTATGGTCAGTCGGTGCTTGTGTTGGATTCTTGAAACTCGGGGTTTACTTGCTCTATGTTAGGGCAGTTTCCGCCAGGATCGCTCTACCACCGATAACTTGGTGCATCTCTAATCCACAATCCACACAGCCTTTTCCAGGCACCACCAACTTTTTGCCGTCTTTTTTGACATGCACAAAGCTTATGACAATATCTGGTGACGTCACATACTCGCCACTTTACATGAGTGGGAACTGCGGGGCTCGCTCCAGATTTTTATACAGAACTTTTTAGCTGTCCGTACCTTTCGTGTACAAGTTGGTGCCTCCCATAGCACATCTCATGTGCAGGAAAATGGGGTACCTCAGGGCTCTGTTTTAAGTGTTACCTTATAGTTAGTGGCCATTAACGGCTTAGCGACAGCATTTGGAGTCAGTGTCACCTTCCCTCGATGCTGACGGCTTACATATCACTTTTAGTTCCTCCAGCATCCACATTGCAGAATTCAGATTTCAGGGAGCTATTCGGAAGGTGCCGTCCTGGGCTCTTGCCCATGGCTTCCAGTTTTCTGCTGCTAAGACAAGTGATACGCACTCCTGTCCGCGTTGGACTGTTCACCCTCACCCGGACTTTATCTAGACGACCACTTACTTGACGTAGTGGAAACCCATAGGTTTTTAAGACTGGTCCTTGACGCCCAGCTGACCTGGCTTCCCCACATTCGTCAGCTGAAACAGGAATACTGGCGCCATCTTAAGGCATTTCGCCACCTGGGCCACTGCATGGGGTACTCAACACTTTTGAGGCTACATAAAGCTCTGGTGCAGTCCCGTCTCGATTTTGGATGTCTTGCCTATGGTTCTGCTTCACATTCAGTATTGTGCTTGCTAGACCCCATTCACCACTGTGGGGTTTACATCGCGACGGGTGCCTTCCGCACCAGCCCTGTGAACAGTTTACGTGTGGAGGCCAGGGTTCCACCTTTCCAGGTCCGCCGCCAAAAACTGCTCACAGCCTATGCAGCCCATGTGCATAGCTCGCCAGTCCACCCGAACCATTGTCTACTTTCCTCCAAAATGGTTGTCCGCCTCCAACAACGATGATCGAGGTCTGGTCTTCCGCGTCCAGTTCCTTATGTTGAAACTTGAATCTTTCCCTCTGCCATCTCCGTATCGGGCCCTTGTACATACACCTGCGTGGTGCATGCCAAGGCCGCGTTCTCAGCTGGACTTGGCCCATGAACCCAAAGATTCAGTTCCCCCTGAGGCTCGTCGACGTCTGTTTCTGTATGTCGTTGCTGCGTTCCCTGGACATGACATGATCTTAATGGTTGGTTAAATGGTCGAGGGCAGCGTTGCCTATGCGTATTTCCATGGCGACCACATCGAACAACGCTCCTTGCTGGATGGCTGCAGTGCTCAGACTGTGGAGCTGGTGGCCATTTATCAAGCTCTCTAGCATGTACAGTCCTCCTCAGGTGAGTCTTTCCTTATCTGCAGCGACTCCCTGAGCAGCCTTCGAGCTCTAGACCAGTGCTACCCTCTTTATCCCCTCGGTTTAGCCATACAGGACACGCTTTCTGCCCTTGACAGGTCCGATTCGTCAGTGGTGGTAGTCTCGACTCCTGGTAAAGTTGGTGTCCACCAGGGCAATGATCGTGCCGACAGGCTAAACAGGCTGTGCTGGATATCGGCCTAACATCTTAAGATCTCCACTCTGTATTGCACCATCGACTTTCTAAGCTATGGGATACTGAGTAGCGTAACCTGACCGTCTACAACAAACTTCGGGCTGTAAAGGAGACCACGGCTGTGCGGCGTTACTCCATGCAGGCCTCTCGCCAGGACTCGGTAGTCCTGTGCCGGCTCTGCATTGGCTACACTTGGCTCACACACGGCAATCTCCTTCGTGGTAAGGACCCGCCCCAGTGTCCCTGTGGCTCCCACCTGAAGGTAGCCCACATCTTGCTGGACTCTCCCATTTTAGACGCCTTGCGGCAGAGTTTTAGTTTTCCTTCAGTTTTATTATCTGTTTTACGTGACGTTTCCACAATGGCAGATTCAGTTCTAAATTTTATTCGTGTCGGTGGTTTTTACCACTCTCTATAAGGCTACGTTCTGTCCATTGTCTATGTTCCTCTTGTCTTGTGTCATTGTGTTACCCCTTGGTTGACCCTTCTTCTTCTTAATCTCATGCTCGGCAATGACAAATATCGGCTTTGTCGTTCCATTCCTTGTCACTGTTCGTTGTTTCTGTGTGACTGTCTTATTTAGTGTGGTCTCTTAACGATTTTATTGTCCTTTTACCTCAGTCGGATATTCCTCCCTCTGCTATTTTAAACTCTGGGCTTTTTTTCTCCACATTTATGCCTCTTCTTGTGACGCCCAGTGATGGAATGGGGGACTTATGAGCTCGGCAATTTTGTCCCCCTAAAACATCCAACCAACCTAATTTGAGAGAAAAAGAATGGGACATACAGAGAGCGAGAGAGTGAAAGTGGGAAAGGAGATGATCGAGAGATAGGGATTAAAACAGTGACACAGTGAGAGAAAAGTTCCCAGAGGTAAGAACACACGGGCTCTGGGAGAGAGACAGATGCAGAAAGGGAGTGATAGAGAGGAGCAGTGTAAGGAAACTTCATTGCAATGAAAGAGTGGGTAAAACGATTTAGCATGTCCTGTGTAGCGCGAATATTTTCGCATTCCGAAATTCTTTACGTGGGAGGTGGACTGAGGACTGAGGTAGCTGGTTCATCACTTTTCTGTCAGAGTCTTTTAAAAAGGAATGTATTTATTACCCACCGACAGGAGAATTTTTAGGATGGCTTAACTACAGTTCAGCGAATCAAATTTGACAGACGTTATCGTCTACGTAATGTGCACGGCCACTGATTGGGAATCCAGGAACTGTTATTGCCAACTGCGATGTTCTCTCCACTGCAACGGTAATCGATAAATGGTGTCGCGATCTCCAGTGCTAAGCGTTACTCTGACACCACATCTTTAGAATCTCTGCTTTTTATATGAATAAATAAGTTTAAGTTCATTATAATCCGTAAGTTGCCTATAAATTATAAATTAATATTGTGATTCTTTAGTTTCTCCCGGCGTATTTCATAATCAAAATATCCACGGGTGTACTGCCGGTCTATAGTGTCCAACGGGCACAATATTTCGGCGATCATACATGTCGCCATCATCAGGTGAACTGACGGACTGAGCTCCTGGAAACGCGCCGGCACGGAGATCCGCACGCTACGGCTGCTCGAAGGGAACTGGGTTCTAGCCCGGTAGGGGGCCATTTAAATACCCTCGGCCCGCGCAGCGCAGTGGATCCGATTGCGGCGGCGTCTGAGATGACGTCGGTGTGAGGGCTCTGTCCGCCGTGGTCGTCACTTCGTTACGTTTGCTAGATTTACTCTTAATTAACCCAATCGCTGGTTCCCAAGCTTTGCTAAGATTATAGCCACAGTCACGGTTTATGGGGTCGTCACTTGTGCGAATTTCAATGGCTTCTCTAACGACGCAGTCCCAGTATCTCGACGTCTGTACCAGAATCCTAGTGCTTTCATACTCCATTGCATGATTCTCCGACAAACAATGTTCAGCGACCGCCGACTTGCTCGGATACATCAATCGTGTGTGCCTCTGGTGTTCAACACATCGATCCTCGACGGTACGCATCGTCTGTCCAATATATGACTTTCCACACTGACACGGTATCTGGTACACGCCGGCCTTCCTCAAACCGAGATCATCTTTAGCGCTCCCCACCAGTGCACGAATTTTATTCGGCGGACAAAAAACAGTTCCAACCTGGTGTTTTTTCAAAATGCTGGCGATCTTCCCCGAGAGTGAGCCAGTATATGGAACGAACGCAGTGCCTACATCCTCCCTCGTGTTTTCATCAGTTTCCACAGGTTGAGTTGTAGTGGTTGGGCGGAGAGCCCGCTGAATCTGCCACTCTGAGTACCCATTTTTTCGAAATACAGTTTTCAGGTGTTCCAATTCCTGGGGTAGACTCTCTGTGTCGGAGATAGTGCGCGCCCTATGTACTAGAGTTTTAAGTACCCCATTCCTCTGTGAAGGGTGGTGACAGCTGTCTGCGTGTAAATACAGATCAGTGTGCGTTGTCTTCCGATATACACTATGACCCAGGGTGCCATCAGCTCTTCTCTTGGCCAAGACGTCCAGGAATGGCAATTTATCCTCCATTTCAGTCTCCATAGTGAATTTGATGTTGGGGTGTATGGAGTTCAGATGTGTAAGGAAGTCAAGGCGTTTATCCATACCATGTGGCCAGACGACGAAAGTGTCGTCCATGTAACGGAAGAAGCAAGTAGGTTTCCATTGAGATGATGCCAGGACTTCCTCCTCGAAATTCACCATGTACAAATTTGCGACCACAGGGGAGAGTGGGCAACCCATGGCGACTCCCTCCGTTTGTTCGTAGTATTCGCCATTGAAAAGAAAATACATAGAGGTCAAGACATGCCTAAAAAGTTCGGTGGTCTTCTCGTCGAATTTCTGGCCAATCAGATCTAGTGACTCTCGAAGGGGCACCCTCGTAAACAACGAAACTACGTCGAAACTCACCATGATATCTGACTCATCCAGCCTGAAGTTGTTAAGGCGTTTAACAAAATCCACGGAATTACGGCTCCGGCTCCGGCGGGTGAAATGCACTCTCTCACGAAGCAATGCGAGGCTGGCCCGTTTTTTAATTCTCTTGGCTGCTGCAGAATCGATGTGATGCGTAACCTTAGCAAAATTTGGAACAACATTCTCGGAACGACATCTCTTTAGAAAAGCAAGAGTACTTAGCAAACGACATCTACGGTGGCGCAACTTTTCAAATTTCTTCATGCCAATACTTGACGGGAATATTAAGTCCTTATGTGGGTAAATGCCCTCATCACATCCGTAATTCCCTTCGAGCAGCCGTAGCGTGCGGATCTCCGTGCCGGCGCGTTTTCAGGAGCTCAGTCCGTCAGTTCACCTGATGATGTCGACATGTATGATCGCCGAAATATTGTGCCCGTTGGACACTATAGACCGGCAGTACACCCGTGTATGTTTTGATTTTTTAAATATTGTTCATCACTAGTGGTGAGAACATGTTCAGATGCAATAACTTTTTCATGTCTAAATTCCGTTGCGCCATGAATGTTTTCTTAGCCACCTTTCTAAGATAACTTTAATTGTGGTGGCTTGCTTATTAATGTCTCTGTGTAATAACGTGTGAGCTGCTATGTATATTGACCACTGTAGTATTAACTTCATGTCATTAAAATAATTGAATCGAGTCAGTTTTCAGTTTGGTCCAGGGAACAAGGCTTAGTAGCAGGGAGTAACCACTAGTTCACACGGACCTTATTTGCTAATTTTAGTGATTAAACAAGGCTTTTATTAGGTACAGTGGTCGACTTTTACTGTGAAGCTTCTCAGGAACACGAATTCAGAAGCAAATCAAAGGAAATGATTCAGATGTTATTAAAATGTTAAAATGTTTGTAATTGTATCGGACTCAACTGCTTGGTTATTAGACCGTAGATTACAAACTACTTAAACTAAGTTAAACTAACCTAAGGACAACACAAAGACCCATGCCCGAGGGGGGTCTGGAATCGCCGACAGCGAAAGGCCGCGCGCAACCCAGCTTGGGGCCCATTGTGCACAGCTAGCCGGCCGCGGTGGCCGAGGAGACTGAGGCGCTTCAGTCACGGTCTGCACGGCCACTACGGTCGGGGGTTCGAATCCCCCCTCGGGCATGGATATTTGTGCCGTCCTAGTTCGTAAGTAGTTCATAAGTAGTTTGTAGGTTTAGGGACTAATGACCCTGTAGTTAAGTCCCATAAGCTTTACAAACATTTGAACATTGCGCACGGCTAATCCGCCGCGGCTCAGATATTGCAAGTCACAAACAGCAATGAAGTGTATACCGAGACTGTAGCAATGTAATGCCCGTTCATTTTACAATTGCCGTTTTAGATGAGGGCGCTGCGAAACGTTGCCGAGCGCATTTGCGCTATGCTACGATGCGCGAGGCCGTTCCCCGTCGGGGTTTCGAATCCCCCATCGGGCATCGAAGTTTGTGTCGTCTTTAGTATAAGGTAGTTCATAAGTAGTTGTAGGTTTAGGGACTGATGACCCGCAGTTAAGTCCCTTAAGCTTAACAAACATTGGAACATTTGAAGTAGACGCATTGATTGTAATTATGACTTTCAACATATTCCATAAATAGTGAATAACTGAACATTTTGAAATGTTAACGTGCTGTGTTGTTGATTGTTTGGAATGACGTACAAGTGGTATAACCTCGCTCAATGAAAGTGTAAAACGGTTCCTGAGCTGAACTTCAAATACGTGCAGCAGATAAGACAAATGTACATTCTGTTAACTTATTCTCCATTTGAACAATAGGTATACGAGGGTTGGAACTTCAATAGTTGCAACTATTTATTCACAACTGATCTGTTACTGTCCATCAAAGTAGTCACCAGCGTTGTGTAGAACCCGTTGCCAGCGATGTGGAAGACGTAGTATACCGTTAGCAGAGCCTGTTCTGTTGATGGTGCGAATGAAGCGGTCTAATGCCTGTTGAATTTCTTAACAGTTCTGAAGCGAATGCCCACGAAGTGGTTACTTTATCTTATGACTTTATCAAAGTCACAAGAACTTAAGTCCGGTGAGTATAGTGGATGGTGCAGTACTTCCCTGTACCATCGACCGAACAGAGCAGCCACATCTTGCGCTGTATGCGCCCACGCAGTGTCATGCAAAATAATGGGTGGTTTCCGCAGAAATTATTGACGTTTCTTTCTCAAAGCTGGTCGCAAGTGATGCTCCAACAAAGAACATTAATATTGTGCACTGACAGTCTGCCGTGGAGGAACGTAATGTGTTAGGATAACACCATCACAGTCGTACACAAGAATCACCATAACTTTCACCATAGCCTACTTTCGCTCTGACGCATTTTCGATTTTCGCGGCGACCCTTAATGACGCCATTCGTAGGATTGGCGTTTCAGTTTTGGCTCGTACTATGTCGCCCATGTCTCATAGTGACACCGTTACGTTAGACCGCTCGTTCACAAGTGAATGTGTTGCTCTCGACTGTACGCATGCCGGTGAGGTGGGACGGGCGAGTCCATTTGATCGGAGGTAAGGTAGGTATGTCAACTACGTGTGGTATCAGCGATAATAGTAGATTCCATTGCATAGTGTCTCCACAGCAATGTTGTCACCATTTAAGTTCCAACCCAGGGTGTTTCAGACCATCCGTCCACCCCTTACAAATTCTTGGGAATCTTATGAAATGTAAAATGTAATACGTCCTAGTAGTAAGTATACTATGCCAGATAGAATGGTGACATTTTAAACTCCTTATTCCCACCAGAAATGGGATATTGAGGCCGGCAGTTGTTGTTCTTAATGGAATGGCATACATTTTCTCCACCTACAAATCCCTTTCGAAATGTAAATGTTTCGTGAGGAATCACTCGAAAATGTGAAGCACAGTATTAGCATGGACATGAAGAAGATTGTTCCTATTGTAAGGATGTGATGAATAAATGGCCTTCGACTTGATCTGATTCAGTCCAGATTACAAGCGTGAGTATGTGTTTATGTCCGTACACTACTTAGAATCCACATGGGCCATATCACTGCACTTTCAGGGTACTACTGGATACGCTGTCCGCACGTTAATAACATATTACATTATTAGATGCAAGTTGTATGGTGTAGTATATAACCGTATCAAGTAACCTATGCATGTCACTAGCCAGATGAGCCGTCACACTAGAGAAGGCATTTTGGAGTGGAGAATGACGATTTAAGGGGAAAAAATTAAGAAAACCCTCTCCATTTTCGGCATAGAATAGAAATCAATAAGAAAAAGTACTCCATTGCCTTAAAAAAAATCTACTGCCGGTTCGAATAGGCCACTTCCGGTGGGAATCGGGAGTTGCAAATGACACCAATAGATAAGGCATCGTACACTTACTACTAGAAAGTATTGCATTTTACATTTCATACGACTCCCTCGGTTTCAGAAAGGGTAGTTGGGTGGTCTGGGAGAGTAGACATCAATAGTCATAACATGTGATATAATAATGAAGTCATTATTATATGATTTGATAAGGAAGAATTTGGAAAATGGTGAAGGGAACATTATACAAGAAAATAAACAATATTTTATTCAATAAAGATATTTTAAACAAATTAAAAGTTCAAGTAACAGAAATTTGTGAATTATTTACTCTCAAAATGCTTATTTGTATATATGCAAAAAAAGGAAAAAAATAGCAAGCTCTCGGTACTCTCCATTTTAATCCTAAACTGGATCAGGGTCGTAAGTTTAAAGAAGTTTTAAAAGAAAAATAGTTGACTCATATAATTCTTTGGATGCTGACGGCACTACGGTCGGGGGTTCGAATCCTCCCTCGAGCATGGACGTTTTTGCCGTCCTTAGTATTGGCTAGTTTGTAAGTTTATGGACTGATGACCCCGTAGTTAAGTCCCATAAGCTCTACAAACATTTGATCATTTTGAACATTTTGATGCTGACGGCCCTACTTTTTGAAAGTATTCCTCTGCAGTCTTATTTGTTATCCATGACAACTCCTCAGAATTTCTTGGAAAATAACACCCAAAACAAGAACAATTTTAAATTAATATTCATGCAAAAGAAAAACTGAAATAAAAAAAGAAGAAAAACCAGCTTTCAGTTGGCCTGGCGTAAAACTATCTGTTGGTACAAACTGTAATCGTGAAACATTAAAAATAGTTATATTCCCATAAATATAGAACTGGGTAAAATTAATTGTTACATTTCGTTATTGGGTGGAAGAATATCATGAAAATAATAACTGATGTTCAATAACAAATAAGCCTAATTCAAATGTGATTATTAGTAAAATCATTATTACCTGAAACTTGAGGCCAGTAATTAAGGATGTTACTGCATTTGCGGTTTCCTCGTTAACGTTGAGTCCATATGTATCTAAGAAGTAAATGAGGAGTGGTAATGCGGCAAAACAACTGTCTTTTACTTTACTGAAGCAACATTCAAGTTATTTATTTAATTATATTGTGGTAAATGAAACCCACACTGCAGTAAAATAAAATAAAAAATATAATGAGAAATTATGGAACTAGGCTGCTATGGAAATTAGATTCACCGGATTGATTTGACAACAGAGTAATTTACACATAGGATTATCACATGAAATGTCGTTTTATTTATTACACGATTTGAAAAACAATAATCTCTCATGGCTGATTTGACTGGGCGTGGACACGACACAGATATGAACCGGGAAGGGGGAGGTGAGTTCTACGTCACCAACATTCACCTGACGTGGGTTTCAGGCGTTGGATCGGCAAGGTGCGTTGTGCGAGCGCATCGGCGGTAGCGGCGGTCGCGGCAGCATAGTACCAACGCCACCTCTCGTGTGACGTCAGGCAGAGCAGGTTGCGCGCGCATAGCTGACTGGGTATCCGGTGAGGCACGGCCCACTATGCCGAAACAGCGAGCCAGTCAGCTATGCGCGCGCGACCTACTCTGCCTGACATCACACGAGAGCGCTGCGGCCTTCTCTCTAGGTGGTGTTGGCATAGGATACACCTGCTCTGCGCTTTCAGCTGTGTGGCGCGGTGCGACACCCGAGCGAAGGCGTCACAGTCAAAGACTCACGTCTGCCCAGGCGGGAGCTGCCAGCATTTCCTCTCGCTTTTCCGGCGGCGGGCCAAGTGTCTTCTTCTGCGGTCTCTCACCAACTCCCTTCTCCCTCTAGCTACGGCTTCTCCTCAAAGTTTGCCTCTCTTTGCCTCTATGATTTGTGGGTTGGTCTTACAATGTCATCCAATAGCTGATCGCCATTTTCACGACCACTCCTCTCAGTCTCCAGTGGAAATTTTCTGTGGGCTGAGATGAGACTCGCGAACCGGCGACTTCCTCACGTTTCTAGCGTGTTGCTTTTATCTTCTGCATTCTTTCTTGGCTAAAAAAAACTGCTCATTGTGGCAGCTGTCTGTGTTAGGCCTGTCTGTTATGCAATTTACCAGGGTCTTCCTCCCTGGCCAGAAACGTAGTTTCGGTGTAACCACTTTACCTATACTGCAAGCCAGGCTCTTTCCCACTCACGCACGTTTGCACTCCAGGGATTTAGTTGCCTTCTTTTCATCTGCAGGGGTCTATCTTTTATCTGCAGTTTCGTCGCTTTTTTAGATACGACTCCTCTGGTATCTGCAGACAAAGGATTTCTCTGCAAACACGCTATTGTGTCCATTTCGTTGTAAGAGCGTCTCTTCCCTGCGTACGCTGTCGCCATTTATCTGCACGCTCCTTAAAGTCAGGCTGGTTTCGCCGTGTAAATTCTTACGGAAAAGCCACTGAAGTTGGCCAGGCTGTCGTCTGGAGCGGGAGGATGCGGCGCGGTGGCCGGTGGCTCCCTGTCCTCCCCCTAGACGCTGGCGTGGCGTGAGCGAACGCTTACATCGGCAAAGTCGCTGAACAAAACCATCCCCGGCCGAGATATTGCAATATATATCATTTACAACAGTATCAAATTGAGGAACACCCATCAATGGTCTTGTAATCAGTCAACATATGAAACTGTAACAGAAGAGTAGTAATGTATAAAATAAAAACCGCAAAGGAATTCTATGAAAATGACAGGATACACACTGCAGTAAACGTAATAAACAATGTCATGTGGGAAGCAGCTTAATTTTTTAATTTTTTTAAGAGTTCCTCTATAGAACAAAAACAATAAGCCATGAAGTAGCTGTTCATTTTGGACTTGAAATTGCGTGTATTATTTCTGACTAGCTGCAAGTACCTGGCTTTATCCGGGATTAAAATAAGGTTTTTTGTAGAAGCGTACAAATCCTGTATAGAGATTGCAATCGAAGTCTGTAAGTAAAATACTCTCCTCCATGTACCGAACGAAATTTTATGCAGGCAGTAACCTTCATCTTGTTTTCAAGGTCAAGTGTACAAAATTTCGTCAAGATCGGACCAAAACTGTGGATTTTGGCGAAATCCATAAGTACCCTCCACCATGCACTGAACGAAATTTTATGTAGACAGTGCCCTTCCTCTTGTTTTGAAGGTCAATTGTGCAAAATTTTATCATTAACATTGCGAAGATATAGATTAACACGGACACATTGGAAAGCACTTTCACTTTTTCTCAAATTTTCCGGTTGGTTTTCCAAAAAATGGAACGAAACCTATTTAATAACCTTCCCCGTATAATTTTGTGTACGTGTATCAAATTTCGCGTTATTTGGTTGTCTGGATCTTGAGTTATAAGAGAACAGACAAACAGACAACAAATTCGTCTTATAAGTATAGAAATGTTTTTGAAATCTTGTGGCAGCTTCTTGAAAATGGATGTAGTAGAATGTCGCACACATTTATGCACGAGAGGCATGGAGGAATTAACAAAACAAATTCTATTTCTACCTAGTTTAACTTAGTGCCACTAACTCTTGGTAATAAGCTGATGTAGTTCACAATAAACGACACTCACGAAAATATGTATTGAGAGGCCAATGTCAGAATTTATAGAGTACTGGACAGGAATCGACCACAATCTCGCGATCTTACACTAGATACTGCCCTGACAGACTATTTCTGAGCGAAAAATACTCTTTTTAAAACAGAAAATAAGCGAAGTGGACAATTACTTTGTGTTTAGCTGTCATTTATTTAAGATATTATTATAATAATAAATGATGCGGAATATAGCTTTTGAACAAGATCTTGAATGTGAGCTTTCACTATAGTTTACTGTCTATCTGTATGCCTAGGAATTTCAACTGTACAGACTGTTTAAACATATGCGTATCCCGTGTAAATGAAGGGGCTGATTTTGTTGATTTGTGTGTTATATACTGTATAAATTCATTCTTACTGTGGTTTAGTATGGATTTATATTCTAAAAGATATAAACTCATGTCTTAAATAGCATTATTTCATACTGTGTCAATATTGTAACAACATCCTTCACTATCAAGCTTGTGTCGTTTAGCATAGTTGCATCTATTTCATCTTCAACATAAAACTTCTAAAAATCTTTCCCTTTCAGTGGTAGGTTGAGGATATTTAGTGCACTGAATATCTAATCCGAATACGAAAACAGTATTCGCGAATAAGCTATTTTTCTATGTAAAAATATGATTCGAGATGATGCTATTGTGAGTGATTATAACGTTTAGATGGCGTTTTCGGTTATTATTCGTACAAAGCATCTGTTTTTCTAAAGTTTAAGTTTTAATATCATTAAATTGCAAATTAGTCACGTAACAGGAAAAGCTTCGTCATTTTGTTGAAACTCTGGTGACGTCACACAACATTAGAAAGGCGAAGCTATGTGTTTCAGCAGTGTAAGCGGAAGTGACAAGATTTTTCCTAACTTTCTCTGTGTACATTTCAGTTTCTTTATGATGGAAAATGTATTTACAACTTCTGTATAAGAATGGAAGCCGGCCGCGGTGGCCGAGGGGACTGAGGCGCTCCAGACACGGTCTGCACGGCCACTACGGTCGGGGGCTCGAATCCCCCCTCGGGCATGGATATTTGTGCCGTCCTTAGTTGTAGCTAGTTCATAAGTAGTTTGTAAGTTTAGGGACTGATGACCACGTAGTTAAGTCCCATAAGCTATACAAACATTTGAACATTTTTTTTTTTAAGAATGGAAGAGAATATTGTGCAGGCTGATAGTGGAAACCTTCCAAAAGCTGCCACATTTATGGTATCGCAGCTTTCCTAAAGCAACCAAAATTTTTACATGGCTGAAATTAGAAAGGTGAAAGCTGCCTTTAAAGTAAAGTACACCTACATTTAAACCTAAATGTTGCTTGATTGTGCAAACAAACTGTCACTAGTCTAAAGATACAAATGTAATACATCATAAATATGTGTAAGTAAGGATTGTGTGCTGGATTCAGTCTTTGTCAGTTTCAATCGGAAATTGGGAGGCTAAACAATGGTGAAAATAAAAGAACAATTTTTGGTTTAGTTAAAACCTTAAATATTTCCTGAGAAAAATTCCAGTCAAAGGTTTTAAATGGCTTCAAGGGCTCGAGCGCCTCACGTTCCAGTTACTGCGTAGTGTAATGATTAACATGATAGTCTTCAAATTATGCGTTCCGTCTTCGAACTAAACCGTGTCTCAATTCTTAGTGCAGAAGAATGTGACACTGTAAAGCAGAATGGAATTATTAGTAATTATTGCAAATTTTAATAAAACAGTTCCATTCACCATGCATTCACAAGGCTTTTGTGAAACACAAATCGTTGATGAATCTATCATATACTGAAGTACGGCTTCATTGATGTAAATATTAAAACTGGCAAATGTTCAAATGTTCAAATGTTTGTAATATCTATGGGACTTAACTACGGGGTTATCAGTCCCTAAACTTACAAACTACGTATGAAGTACTTACGAACTAGGACGGCACAAATATCTATTCCCGAGGGGGGATTCGAACCCCCGACTGTAGTGGCCGTGCAGACCGTGACTGGAGCGCCTCAGTCTCCTCGACCACCGCGGCCGGCTTTAAAACTGGCGACCACCATAAAATTTGTACTTTTATCTTCTATACTAAAAAGACTCTAAATAAAAATCGTTGGCTTGTCGTATCGTGTAACATCTGTCTCGCAAATGTAAAGATCAGCTCACTAATCTTTGTATAATAGCGCGTTAATCTTAGCAGCTGCTAGCTTTATACTTAGCAATGTATAAAAAATAATTAATATGATAACGCAAACAGTCAAGATTGCATGGAATATTTTATATTTGTCTATGATGACTGGTTCAGATCGTATAAGATCGTATTCAGATCATAACCTGTGAAGAGGAAAGAAGATATGAAAATATGATATACAGTTATAAAGCTATAACTAAATAAACTACAATAAGACTATCATAGCTGGTTTATCTTGGAAATGTATTGGAGCCGGTCCATCTTGTGTCGTGGAGCACCGCTGCTAACTACAGTGGGGTGGTTGTGATTTTCATAGCGGCCCTCTCATAGTCTCCAGTGTCCCGCCCTTGGTATCTGATGGCCGTGAATTTGGGTTATATAGTTTGAAAAACATGTGTTATAAGTTTACATATTTGGAACATTAAACTAAAAGTCGAAAATAGGAATTACTTATCCATATTATAAGACGAAAATGCGTTGTAAAACTAATAACAAAAATAATTGTTATTAATCGATGATTAGACTCATTTAAACCGTGGGCTGCGCTCTATGAGGCTTTCCAGTAAACGTAGCGATGCAAAGATGGTCTGCAGGACGACAACTTCAGTGTCCGTGGTGATGGCGTATGATCGGTACAAAGATGTTCGATAGGACGGCAGATATGGTAGCAACGGAGATAAAGTATGTTCTATAATGGATCAAACGTGTTATGTTTCTCCTTGGCTATATAGACGCTACCCAGTAACTGAGGTGACGATTTGTCATCGTCGAAAACTTCGCTTGCAATTAGATGCTCGTAACTACTGTAGCTACTAATGCGTATTTTTCATAAGGTGACATCTTATTGTGTTGCTACGTTTGTTTAGTTACGTTTAAATGGCCGACTCTGTTCACTTTATTCGACTGTATATCAGGTCCTTCTTTGACATTTGCAGCACCCTTCTGTTACAAAATTTTTCTGTACCTGTATCTTGTAATATGAAATTCCTCTGTAAACGTAACTAAATAAACGTAGCAGTCGTAACGTATCACCTGCACACCGACCAGTGGAGCAACACCAGAGCGACATTTAGCAGGCGCCGCAACACTCGACAGTTACGAGAAGAAGCCTGGCCACGCCTGTGATTGGCATAGGACTAGCGCCCCCTATAGCCGCATAATGCTGGTAAGCCATATAGTCGGCCTCCGCACCAATGATCAGCAGCAAGAAGAAGTAGCAATGTTTCTTTACGCACCGCTGTAACTGCGAAAGAATTGTCCGCTTCAAATCACGAGAAGTTAAGTATTTGCTTTTGTTCTGTCAACAAATAATGAGCATGAGTCTTCTAGTAATGCCCCCGCATCAACTTTATTTGTGTGTTGTGTGCTGGCTGCTATTGGATTTCCCAGTAGCTGACATATCATACGGCTAAGAGTGAAAGTAGCCTGTTATTAAAATAAGCAAGATCTCGGGCAGTTAAGATCCGCAAATGAAAGTTAAAACGCTCACTGCTACTGTAAATTACTTTATGAGTGGCCACAGTACATGCGCAACAGAAATTTATCTAACTGCTCACTCCTTCAGGGAGCAGCCAACGTTTTAACAAACACAAATCAACATTAAGACATAAATGAATAGATAATTAAACATGGTGCAGAGAGCATGAAATCATAAAGCAGAGGTTTGATACTTTAAAATTACAATCTATTCAATAAAATAACAGGCAAATAAATGTGAGGAGACCAAATTAAGCCCACACCTTGTACAAAGTGAATTAAATCATAAAATTACTACCTGCATAAAAATTGTTTCTGCCCTTTATGAAAATGGATGTAATGTGGGAGGACATTTACAAACACACAATGGGTAGCTGAAAACACATTCATTCATTCACAGACATGCGCATATTGCTTGGCAGTACATTACAATCCTGGAACACATGAAAGCAGCGGTGAAACGAAGCATCAGCGGCGTCTTGATGAGATGGCGGGCGTCTTGGTCACAAATTTTTAAATTATAGTTTGCACTAAACGAACTCATGTGTGGGAAGGCACCAGCATACTATTCTTAATTACCACGTGGTGTGTGACTATGGTGAATTACATGGAATCTACAAACGAAATTAATTCATAATAAGTGAATAGAGCACACCTGAGAATTAATATAGAAGAACATTAGTATTAATAAAACCATGGCTGAAGGCCAAAGTAACGACCGTTATGAAATCACACGGTGCAATCGGTCATACAAGACAGAAAATACAGAATCAAATCAGAAAATATGAGAAATATTTAGGATACCTGTGGATACAGACACGACATGAAAAGTTTGTTAAAAATAGAAAGAAAATTCAAACATATTAAGTTTACACAATGGCTGAAGGCCACACATGTGTATTCTAACTTGAGCAAAACTGGACATAAAATGAAAATAATAAATTTACACTGAATTTACTCGATTTCTGTAAATTAAGAAACACTTTGCCTCGCATAGCGAAAGAATTACTCAAGAAACTATCACTGAAAACCAAGACTGCCTGATCACAAAGAAAGTGAAGTCCTAACAGCATGCCTTCCCTTCAACTTGATTCGGTGGAGTACTTACTTCCACAGTCGTGGGAGCCAGACTGAAGAGTGAAGACTGAAGCTCTAAGGCCTCGGAAAGACATCCCCCGCCATACACCGGATGTAGAGCTCGCTAAAAGCGACGCAGAGTGAATTCAGAGACTAGTGTTTACCAACCCTTGCTACCTGGCCAAGACAATTCCCTCTAGCACCGTTCCCAGAGATGTCTCCTGTCAGCTCTTTCGTCCAAGATTAGGTTGGTACGACAATAAGAACACGGCCACTCGCTATCTTGCCAAGTAAGCTTGTCTCTGGCCACACAGTAGACGCCAGCGCAGACAACAAACGATGCCATGCCTTCTTAACTGCAGCAAAACGAGGCCTAATGTGGGAGGCGGTGACTGTAAGTCATTGCGCGGCAGTCAGTCAATATTAAAAAAACCTTCCACATTCATATGAATATACAAGTTCAGTCACACAGGTGGAAACATATATAAATGTGGGACACACATACGTAAACATGGGGCATTGATCATTGATAAAAATAATAAAATAATTAACACACAGATAGATACCATTAATGGTGCAGAATCACTTTAGGTTAACGAATAAATCAAAATGGAACACGACCACACAATCAGTGGACGTGTTGCAAAAGAATATACATCATATTGCGACAAGATGACTCAACATTTACGAGTTATAGCAAACAAACGAAGCCTTCTTCCTAACATTTCGGGAGCAAACGTTTTGCAGCGCAGAGCTCGCAAACTAACTTTAGCCTCTTTTTTTCAGAGGCGTGTTTTGTGGTATTATTGTTGCATGTTGTCTTGTCAAATTCTGTGTTATGACTACCACGGCCTGGAGGTCTACATTTTAGCGATGATGCTCGATCATACTCGGTCAAGAGCGCCTCGCTCGGTCTAGGATTAGTCTGAGTAGAAATTCTCGGAACGTGGCTGTGCTCGATCAGAGCTCTGCTGTTGTGGCAGCTCTGTACATCTCGAGGCTGATGCTGGTTCCGATACACTGTATTCCCACCAGCTGACGGAACTGCACTCACATCAGTTGAGTTTTGCCATACAGGAATATTCGTGCATGTTATGAAAATAAAAATGAAATAATTGAACCACTTCAAAGTTTCTGTGATGACGTTAGTTGTTAAAACTGTTTCATGCGATTTCAGGCAAAATCTATTCAATTTCAAACAACTGCAAACTTCTGCAGGCATGAATTCGTATGCATTCATGCAATATAGCCTGAAGGATGAAAGTAGAAAACGGAACAAAATAAATATGATAAGAACGATTCCATCACTCAGAAATAAAATTATATTGTTACTGAGTACACCACAATATTTAACGAGTCATGGTCGAAGTTACAGGCATTTAAGAAGCCAGAAAAAATGTCATCGAATGTTGTGAATCGGTTAGGTCGCTCTCATTTTGCAACGTCATAAAAATGGTTAAGAATTATTTTTTACCCATTGCAGGTTACGGTAGTGGCACCAAAAGTGGGCCTTTGCGATATCCTTTTGACAGCTCGAAATTTAAATGAAAATAACGGCATAACCGTACATCTGACAGGAAAATTGAATAAACAAATTTGTAGAGGAGAATATTCTCTACAACTTTTCTCTTTTATGGTTTCTTCGTAACTCGCACCGTTACAGAGATATTTGCAAAAATAACTGCGATTTCACGCCGTCACTTGATTTTACGGAAACCAGGCGTTAGGAAATGTCACTTGACATTCCTCGTCCAGAACTCTCTCTGGCATACGCAATCTTGCTTCCTGTATTTTATGTTTTTTTAATTTCATTATTGCATTATTGCATTATCAAAGCAGTGGCGCAATGAAGAATTAACAAAAACACGTCGTTCATAAAACGATAAATTATAATCTAGTGTCTAGAAATGTCATTTTAGCTTTTAGCAGCTTCCATAAATAGTACGAGAATTAGGGAACAAAGTCTAAGTTCTTCGCTATGGTGTAGTAGGTAGCGTTACGTTGTGATACATGTGGTAGGTAGTTCGAAACCCGCCACTACCATTATTTTTTCGCCTTGGTTCCTAAAGGGTTTCCGGCACTCAAATTAATTAAATAGAGCTATCTTCTGCAATATTTAGAGTTGTGCAAGTAAGAATACGACCTTTAAAATGCGTGTTTGTTATATTTCGTGAACTTACCGTTAAATACGTAAGAACGAACTGAACAAACGTCTCCTGAAGGATATGCACGTAAATTGAGAGGATACTGTAATAAGGAATATTCTGAACAACGTGCTGATACTGGTAGTTTCATATATAAAGGAAGTCCTAGATTTCTCTGGCAAATGTCGTTCCTTAATGAAACGGAAGGAAACTGTATACTTTGCAACAAATTACCTAGTTTATTTTTTTATCTAAGCAATTATTCACCATTTGTTGAATATATTGAAAGTTCTTAATTAGAATCAATGCGTCTACTAAAAGATTTGTCTTTGACCTGGCTGCTATGTTCGTTTTTAACGTATATTGTATTACCTTTTCTGTATTTCAAATACGACATTGTTCATGTTACGTTGTTTTGCGCTAAAATAAAGAGCAAATGAGAAGCGTTTTTTCAAAACTCGATGAATGCAACAAACACAGATTTCCATAAAACGTGTTTTTCTATTTTCATCTATATAGATATACTTGATCATTTCAATTTTTACATAACTACTATATCTCACTGACATTAATAAATCATTGTAATGAAATATATCTAAATTTAATTTTTATAACAGTATATTAAGGCGTGTTTTTTCCAGTATTTTTCAAAAGTCAATAAATGCTCAAAATTTATTGCTGGTATGAGCGATGATACTTCTTTAATTCAATGTTTTTTCCACAAATAATTTTTATTTACTGTAGTATTTATTATATGCCTACTGTCTACGTTGTTGTAAAATACATATTTTTGCACATATTATTATATGTCCCCCCTCCCCCCCCGCACCTGGGACAGAGAGCGGATTCGGGGAGGTCGTTACGATGAAGGCGAGATCGGCAAACATGCTTACGTTTGACAGTAAGGTACCAGACCGACTGTAATCAGAATCAAGAAAAGAAACAGAGACAGTGCGGCAGATGGACCGCCAGTCAAACGGAGGAAATTTTTGTTCAATCGGGTTTAATGGTAGACGTCTTTATAGAACATCGTAGACAGCTTTAGTTTTGAGTAAGTACGGGACGGACAAGTTGAGGTAGATATAACTAAGTCGAGAGTAAAATATCTGATATAATGGGAAGGGACAGGAATAACCGACATGATGGAGCTAATAAGTCGACAATAGTAGACCAGTAAGACTGGTAGGGCAACGTGTCTATATCGTCATCTGGGAGCTAACAAAGAGGGCACGAGCTCTATCCGGTACGTGATACAGATCTAACCCACCACGGTCGCGGGGAAGGGTGAGCGGTTCATGATTAACTTTGAACAACAAGCCATTGCTGACGAATGAGGCCATCGCTGCCAACATGCGATGGGGCATGCTAAGTTGGAAGGCAAATACTTGTGCGAAATGGGGAACTCAGGATACGATGTAGACACTGACATGTCGAACTCGCTGAAGAATATCCAGGGATCGTAAGCGATGATCAATAAGACCGGCCCTGATCTGCTGAAGAAGGCGTCGGCAGTTGAAAGCAGCCGAACGCCGGAGACCAGGCGAAAAGTCAATGCCTAAGCAATGGGAGGTATCTTTGGTGATGAGGGGCGCAAGGCACCCAGCAGCGAGGCTCGCGCCTATAAACATAGCGTGTGATTTGCGGACATTGAGACAACTACCCGAAGCCTCACCGTAAGTCGCGCCCCACGTCAAGGTGGCCCGAACTTTATAGACATTACTTACATAGATTACTAAATCTTCAGCATAGGCTGTGGAACAGAATCGGTAGCCATCTATGGACAACTCCACCGAACGTTGCCGAAGGTTGCAGAGCAGAGCAACGGTTCCGATGCGAAGACATACGTAATCGCCGAAGGGTGGTCACCCTGCCGTATAGAGAGACCAATTACGATCGATTGTGTTAGTCTGCTGCTGTAAAGGACTCTAGATGGAGCACCCCTCAGCAGGCGCATCACCACCGTAATGATACGTCTGGGAAACCCATATGACATAGGACAGTCGTAAGAAATGAATGACCTACTCTTTCGAAAGCCTGGCTGCAGTCCAGCCACGCGAGTGCACCTGAAAGGTGTTGTGCCCATGCCACGGTGATCATATCGCTGCTGCGACATAAAGCCGTACGGATATTATGGTCTCCTTTGTCTGACGACACGACATACAGAGCTGCGAGTTTGAGGCGTGCGACCAAAAGGCGAGTGAAGATCTTCATATCACTGTTAAGGAGTGTGATGGGGCGATAATCACTGAAACAGATGACACCATGGGGCTTATGGACAGGAACGATGATCCCTTCCATAGTGGGAGGGGCGTAGATAAACCTTTCATCTGGGGGTGGTTCAGAGCCAGAGCCATATTGAGGTGTCCTCACACAGTTGACACGTGCCAAAGCTGTGACGCCGCTGCTGCCCCCCCCCCTACCCATAAATTCCCATAAAACAAACTTACTTTCTATGAATTTGGAAAATTTTGTGAGTAGTTGATAAAAGAATGAAGCGTTATTGAATAAGATTATACACTTGAAGAGCAGTCTTTTCTGTTATACCTCGCAAATTACGGGCGTTCACCTCCCGAAATACTGGCTTTTGTCGAAGACGTTCCTCAACTTTATTCTCGTAAATTATTTGAATATAACATAGAGAATAAACCCAATTTTCAGAACAAAAGTAATCGCTGCAGGGATTAGTAAATAAGAAATACCTTCCGCACTACCGCACCTGGCTCAAGTCATAAGTTGTCAGCAATCGTAAAAATTCGAAAGTCTTCAAACAAATAACATATAGGGGAGAACAGGTGGCACCACCTTAAGGGAAACCAGTTTTTTTACCTTATTAAAAGTCTGTACTTTTCGTACAGAATAATACCATAGCTTCGCCAGCTAATACTACTTTGTTATAATTTTTTCAGCCATATATTTTGTTAAGTTCTATTAAAAATATATTGTGAAGATATACCCAGTGGCGCCAGTACCCTATGTTCCGGGGTTATGACGCCATACATTTGAAAATCAAGGATAAATCTACACGACTAATGAGTAGTGGTAAATAAGTATTATAACTATTCTAATTTATACTTATCACTTACAGTATTAGACATTTAACAGGCTTCTAGTACTTGTCGATGTAAAATTGGAATGAAAGGAGATTTCATAATTTCGACTTGATTAAGACACCGAAAATGTCAGAAATACAGTTTTTGCCACTTCAAAACTACAACATTTTCTACATTTTGCAAGTGGCCATTTCACAAAATGTATGCATCTGTATTACACTTCATTTTGCCTAAATTCCCCACCATGGCTCATTGCCCCAGTTGCAAAATACGGCTAAGAACGTCAATTTAAACCCTAAGATTTTGCGAAACAATTAGATTAGACACTCGAAATCGAAGCTAAAAATCTACAGATTACGTTAATACGAGTATTAAAAAGCACTGATAGCCTATAGAGGTACTTATTTCAATAAAATATCAATAAAATACAAACTCGAAAATTAGATCCAAAACGTCGAAACTAACAATTCCTTTCACACGATTAATATCTGTCATAAGAGAGGTAATTTAATCTGTCTGCTATACAATGCTGCCACTTTAGGCATGCGTGCGTGCAGATGATCAGCATCTGTGGTACAAATTATACAGGGAAGTAATAAGGTTGTGTCATACGATTGTACTCGTTTAATCACGCTCGTTAAAAATATATTTGTCTGAGTCACGTACAAGTTTGCTGCCCTACTGTAGTAATAAAGTTAGTAGATCACTGAAGTTGGTAGCAGTAGTAAACATAAGACATGGTAGCCGTTACACGATATGCAAGCCTCACGCGGTTCTTTAAACAGTCTGTGGAGCGTGTTTCTGGCTGTAATTAAACAATACTTGTTCTTTGTTACTGAAGGTTAGGTGGTGGTTACCTGAACATTTTTTTTTTAATTGTCAAGATTTACAGTCGTGAAAGTTGTTCGCGAAGCTTGCCTAGGCCTCACGAAGGCCACCAGTAAGACAGTAGAAACAAAGTGTCCCGACGACAAGCTCAACTAAGCATCTATTACAACTTACAGACACCCTGGTACCTCTCTTTCTTGGGAAAGTTTTCAGTCTACATCTCATACTCATTACACAAATTATTGTCTGGAATGTGCACCTCGGGAGACATCAGCTCCTGACAGATGAGAGTTAAGGACCGATCGACCGGCGACGGCTGTCGGAAAGTCGCTCACATTTACGAGTAGCCAAGCTACAGCATGGAAACACAAATACGTTAATTATTCCAACGTCATTAATTTTTGAGCCCATATATATTAGTAAAAAAAATTTCACCTTTAGACGATCTTTTGATGTACAGCAGTGTTTTTCAACCTTTTCTAGTATGCGACCCCCTTCCAAGTAAAAATAGCCTCTCCTCGTGAACCGTGACAGAACAATGTTATCTCAAAGGAACCAAATTTAAGCTTCTTTATTTTGCTTCAGCTTTTTTAAAATTGTCGAACGAAGATTTTATTGTTTGTATTTTCCAAATGGAATGGTTTCACCGTTATACGCAGTAAGTTGCGTACTAGTTTTTGTCAATTATGGGGGCCCCGTAAGACGATTTAAAGTCATTCATGAGGTGAGCAACCATTTTTCTTCAATATATATATATATATATATATTTAGATCTATCGGACCAAACTGCGTGGTCATCAGTCCGTAGCTTACAAACTACTTAAACCTAGGTAAACTAACCTAAGGACAAACACATACACCCATGCCCCAGGGAGGACTCGAACCTCCACAGCGAGCAACCGCGCGCTCCGCAGCGAGACGCTTTCTTCAATATATAAAAACTTTTTAACTCAGTGGTGATTGGTTGCAAATAGGGTTTATTATAGCTTTATGGCCGATTTCTGGCGCAGCCCATCGTCAGATACACTGTGAGGGAAACACAATCATGAGCACAAAGAGGATATCTGCATAAAAAGATGGATGATATAAAAAGTTAACTTACAGCACATTATTCAAGAATGGTAACATGAACAGTACAAACGTTCGGCATACAAGGAAGAGAAATGGAGTCAGTGCAAAAATTACGTGAGCCGCGGTTGAGTAGCCGACCGGTCTAAGGCGCCTCGCTGCGGAGCACGCGGTTTCTCGGCGTCGGAGCTTCGAGTCCTTCCTAGGGCATGGGTGTGTGAGTTGTCCTTAGGTTAGTTTACCTTAGTTTAAGTAGTTTGTAAGCTACGGACTGATGACCACGCAGTTTGGCCCGATAGATTTACAAACATTTGAACATTTTTTGAAATTACGTGAATGGGCATGTCAATGTGATCATGACAAAGTAATAATCGGCACCATCAGATGGAGAGCTATAGATGGTGCTTAATACAATATTATTAAAAAGGAATAAAGTAAAAAGCCTCAAATGACAAGCGGATTTTTGTACAGCGTGACATATATAGCACAAAAGAGGGTTTCACCCATGTCAATAGAATGATTTATCGTATTTATGGGATATTCCGTCGGTGCTTGGAGGAACAAAGACAAAAATACTACTTATTTCAGTTTTTATGATTTATGGTATGATTGTGTGTTTCCTTCACAGTGTATCTGATGATGGGCTGCGCCCGAAACCAGTCATAAGGTTATATTAAACCCTATTCGCAACCAATCAGCTTTGAGTTAATAAAAATTTATATATATCAAATTATGGGGGAGCTTAACAGTTGATAAGTGGCATCATTGGGTAAAGAAATAAATCCGAAAGTGTGTGCAGACAGGCGCAGCGTCCATCAAACGGTTTATTATACTGTCTTTGCACATCACTGGGGAAAGACAAAGGCACATTTCGTCCGCGTACCTCTATGAGTTGATGGAAAACTGCGTTCTCAACGCTATTCATCAGTGTTTTTCAACCTGTGTGTCTTGCTCGGTGGTCGCCGTCACGGGTGGAACTACTTGCACTGTAAAATAACCAGTAATACAAAAAGTAAAATATATTAATGTTACAATTACACTGTTCCTTGTGTAACATTCATTATGGCTTGGGCCCTGTTTCTTGCTTGCCAAATTCCAGTCTCACTCCAGGAGAGTGACATTTACAATTTTGCTTGCACAAGACTGAGAAAATATTTTTGGTTTGGATTGTTTTGATTGTTTGGGCTTCGCATTCAGGACAATGTACTTTCTGTTTCTGCTTTTGATCCATAGGAAAGTGTTTCTCAATTGCTTGCTGAGTTTCCGAAATCGTCTTCTGGAGTTCTAGACAAGGCAAATATTTTTTAGCGCATATGACGCTGAAGCACAACGCGCAGATATTTTTTTCGGGCACAGCCTATCCTTCAAGCACTTAAAGACAAAGTTGCACAAGAACTTAAGAAATAAGAAGACAATCATGTTCTTGCTCTTATGGATGCTATTCTGTGAGCCTTGCCACTTGCTATTTTACTTAAACCTTCTGGTAGACTTCGTTTTTGTATTGATTTTAAATCAACCGTGATTCCAAACATAATTAATGACACTTATCCATTGGCTCACCCAGAGGCAGATGTTTTTCAAAAATTGATTTACGCGATGCGTAATTGCAAATTCCGCTCGACAAAGAGTCTCAGAAAGTGTTTTTGGTCTACACCCATTTAGGTTTCAAAAAAATGTTCAAATTTTTGTTAAGCTTAAGGGACTTAACTACGGGATCATCAGTCCCTAAACTTACAAACTACTTATGAACTACTTACAACTAAGGACGGCACAAATATCCATGCCCGATGGGGGATTCGAACCCCCGACCGTAGTGGCCTTGCAGACCGTGACTGAAGCGCCTCAGTCCCCTCGGCCACCGCGGCCGGCCATTTAGGTTTGTTCAAGATTCTGTGCTTACCCTTCGACAGCACTTCCGCGTCCGCTATTTTTCAACGCTAGTTAGCACAACTTATTGCAACAGTTGCTGTCTGTTTTCTTGACTTAGACGATATTGTCCTATCAGAACATACATCAGAGGAACACATGAGTAGTCTTCATACGCTGTTTTATGTGCTTTCGGCTGCATTTTTGAAGTGTCATAAGGACAACTGTGTCTTTATTCATACCCTAATTCAGTATCTCGACCATTTTATTAATACCCAGGTCTGTTAGGTGAACCAATTCCGTGCGAGAGCACAGCTGCGATCCCGTAAGAAACATAAGCAGCCAGACATACCGGTTTAATGGGATCAGTTGACTGATGACCTAGATGTTTAGTCCCATTAAAATAACAACAACAATTTGATGGGATCGAAAGGAACAAGGCATCTGTCACTCAACAAAGCACGTTTCAATTTATGAAATGCGTCCTGCCACTGTTCTGTTCACACAAAAGGTACATTTTTCAGCGTATCCGATTCAACGGACTCGCGATCTGCACTGCGTTGGGTACAAACCACATATACTTGTAATAAGTCAAGTTTCCGAGAATGGAGCCGGCCGCGGTGGCCGAGCGGTCTGCGGCGTGTCAGTCACAGTCTGCACGGCCGCTGCGGTCGGAGGTTCGAATCCCTCCTCGGGATGTTTTTGCCGTCTTTAGTATAAGTTAGCTAAAAAACGGGCGGTTCGAGCTATATCTGGTGGAAGTTCGCGAACGTCATGTCGACCACTTTTCAGTAGTCTGGGAATTTTGACTCTGACGTCACAATACGTTTTTTCTTCAATGTCGTTTGTTATTAATAATATCAGCTTATTCCCACGAGTTAGTAGCTTTCACTCGGTGAATACTACACAGAAGTCGAATCTACATTTGCATCACACCACCTTAACACTTGTGCAGAAAGGGGTACAGTATTCTGCGGCATCCATTTTCAATAACCTGCCAAAAGAACTAAAGAATCTTAGCAATAATCCACACGCTTTCAAATCTAAATTGAAGAATTACCTCATGGCTCACTCCTTTTATTCTGGCGAGGAACTCCTAGAAAAGTTAAACAATTAAGCTAATTCATTTTTTTCTTTATTGATTCTTTTCACTTTGTCTTAAGATTGTCGTGTGCACAGGACTACTTAAATATTTTCTATTATCATTCTTGTGTATCAATTAATGTATTGACTTGTTCCATGACCATGGAGTCTCACTCCTCAATTGGGTCCTATGGAACAGAAGAAACCAATAAATAAAATAAGTAGTTTGTAAGTTTAGGGACTGATGACCCCGTAATTAAGTCCCTTAAGCTGTACAAACATTTGAACAGTTTTGAGAATGGAAAACTTATTTGAGGGTTATTTTGATGTACTTTGAATGTAAGTAATAAAATAAATTACATGTATCTGTAGTTCATTTTTCATCTTTACATGAAGCATAAATGTTTGTATATGAGTTCAATGAATAAGTAGGCGTTGTGGCAGTGACAGTGGCGCGTGACTCGTTTGCCACTGGCATTGACACACCACTGCCAGCAGCGCCACTGGAATTTTCATCACTAGCTGTAACGATGCACTAGAATATTTCCATGTTCATCGCGTATTATTTGAAACATTTCTGCATGTCCCTGCAGAGCTAAGTGGCCATAGCTTAGCATCTTGTGTAGGAAACCATTGTAAGTGGCAGACATTACAAACGCAATTAGTTGTAGCACTATCCATTAATGTAATGGGAAATGGGTCCTTATTGAAACTTAGATGCAAATATAGTCGCTGTTCAGTTCTTCATGCAAATGAAATTGTCGCAGTCGTCTTCGATTGCTTAGTACAGGACTGACCCAGAACTCCGTTTGCTTCAGCTTGGACCTCTGCCTCGTGATTTATGAATTTTCTAGAATGTCGCAATTAATGTCCATCAAAAAATGTTCCAATGTTTGTAAATCTATGGGACCAATCTTCGTGGTCATCAGTCCGTAGCTTACAAACTACTTAAACCAAGGTAAACCAACCTAAGGACAACACACACACACACACACACACACACACACACACACACCCATGCCCCATGGAGGACTCGAACCTCCGACGGCGAGCAACCGCGCGCTCCGCAGCGGGCGCCAAAGACCGCTCGGCTACTCCACCGCGGCTGCTGTTCATCGACCACTCAAACAGTGCAACTACCTCCTCATTAACGCCTGCGTTCGGATGTTAGTCGGTTGCAGTGGACGCGCCACACAGGTCGTGCGAGCACAACCGTCCTGAATCGTCCGTGTACGGCGCAGAGGACGTCCGGGTAAATCAACGCAGGTTACCTGATTAACCCTTGACAAATTCCCCGCTCCGGCCCGCAGCGGCGAGCACCTGGTGCATTTAACTACTATCATTACGGCTGCGGCAGCCGTGCAAGGAGCAGCATCTGTCCCCGCGGCCAGGCTGGTAATTAGGTTTTGTCCGCTTGCACAGCGCGGCAGCTGACGCAGCGACAGCAGCCGCCCGCCTGTGTGACGCCCTTGTCCCCTGAGCTACCCGGACTTCAGCTGTGGCCTGCGCCACATCGCTAGTCCATCGACTTACACGTAATTACCCACATTCGCTTCTTTGTTTAAACGGATTTTTTACGTAGCTTTTCACATTATAAAACTTTCCTCTTGAAACATAATTTAATTTTTTTTTCAGACTGTAAGATATTTTACTTAGATACTTGAAAAGTAATCCGACGACCCACCTGAGAAATTCCCACTACACAAAAATAAATGGATCGTGACTCTCAGTATGGGAACGGGTACTCTGGCACACTTATTTGGAGATACATATTTATAAAATCTGTGAATAGGTTCACGGATTTCTGACTGGCTAGAAGACTTCCTAAGTAATAGAACGCAGTACGTTGTTCTCGACGTCCTGTGTTCATCAGAGACGAGTGTATCGTTAGGTGTGCCCCAAGGGAGTGTAATAGGACCGCAATTATTTTCTATCTATATAAATGATCTGATGGACAGACTAACTTGTAATTTGCGGCTGTTTGCTGACGATGCTGTGCTGTATGGAGGATGTCCTCTTTAACTGACTGTAATAGCATACAGGATGACTTAGACAAAATTTCTAGTTGGTACGAAGAATGGCAGCTAGCCCTCAATGTAGAAAAATGTAAGGTGATGCGCATGAGTACCAAAAACAATCCCATAATATTCGAATACAGCATTAGTAGTGAGCATCTTGATGCAGTCACGTTCAAATATCTAGGCGTAACATTGCAGAGCGATATGAAATGGAACGAACATGTAAGGAGAGTTGTCAGTAAGGCGGACCGCCGACTTAGACTTATTGGGAGAATTTTGGGAAGATGTACTTCACCTGTAAAGGAGACCGCGTATAAAACGCTTGTACGACCACGTCTTGAGTATTGCTCAAGTATTTGGGACCCGCAGCAGATCAGTTTAAAGGAAGACATAGAAGCATTTCAGAGGCGAGCAACTAGGTTTGTTACTGGTAGGTTCGACCAATGCGCGAGTGTCAAGGAAATGCTCCGGCAACTCAGTTGGGGATCGCTGGAGGAAAGACGACGTTTTTCGTGTATTTCTGTTGAGGGCCGGCCGCGGTGGCCGAGGGGACTAAGGCGCTCCAGTCACGGTCTGCACGGCCACTACGGTCGGGGGTTCGAATCCCCCTCGGGCATGGATATTTGTGCCGTCCTTGTTCGTAAGTAGTTTGTAAGTTTAGGGACTGATGACCCCGTAGTTAAGTCCCATAAGCTTAATAAACATTTGAACATTTGATTTTTTTTCTGTTGAGGAAATTTGAGGGCCGGAATTTGAAGCGGAGTTTAGTAGGATCTTGCTGGCACCTACTTACATATCGCGTAGTGATCACAATGACAAGATAAGAGAAATTAGGGCTCGTACGGAGGCATATAGACATCCTTTTTTTCCTCGGTATATTTGGAAGTGGAATAGGAAAGAAAATGCCTAGTAGTGATACAGTGTACCCTCTGCCGCGCACCTTACGGTGGATTGCGGAGTATGTATGTCGATGTCGAAAATAGAATATATAATAATGTACAATCCCTAGAAAAGTAATTTTTATCATTCAATATCTTTGTTAAAAACTAATAACTCATTGGTAAGCACTTTACGCACTTATGCCATTATTTTCGCACTATACTTACAATATACCTGTACTGATATCATAGATATCACTACACGTTTCATGAAGAACTACTGCGTCTACTTTAATACTGGTAATTATTTGAACCTGCTTATTTTATTCGTTTCTAGGTCTCCCACTGTGATGTTTACTGCACACATTTGCCTCCAGCGCTAAACTCACGATTACATTATGTGTAAGAAGGACTCCTACCATTCGATCTCTTCCTTTAGCCTAAGTATGCCGAAAATTCCTTTTCTTCCCAATTCTGTTCAGTATTTCCTCATCAGTTACTAGATCTACCCACCTTATTTGAAACATTTCAAAAGTTTCAATCCTCTACCTGTCTGAACTACTTATTGTCCATGTCTCACTACCGAACAAAGCAACACTCCACACAAATTAAAAAAATAGTTCAAATGTTTGTTAATCTATGGTACTTAACTTCTCTGGTGATTAGTCCCTAGCGTTACGAACTACTTAAATTAAACCTAAGGACGGAACACACACCTGTGCCCGAGAGAGTACTCCAACTTCTGACGGGGAGCAACCGCGTACTCCACAGAAGGACACCTTAGAGCGCTCGGCCATTCCACCGCGGGCACACAAATTTCTTAGGAAAAGTCTTCCTAACACTTAAATTAATGTTCCATGTTGGTAAGTTTCTTTTATTCAGAAACGCTTCTCTTCCCATTGCTATTCTGCATTTTTATCCTCTCTATTGACAACATGGTATGTTGTTTTACTCTCCAAGTAGCAAAACTGTTTTTTGTCGTTACCTAATCTAATTCTTTCAACATCACTTGATTTTCTTAGACTACGCTCCATAACCCCCCTTTTTTGTTCTTGTTAATGTTCGACTTAATACGCTCCTTTCATGTCACTGTCCATTCCGTTGAATTGCTCTCCCAGATCCTTGGCTGTCTCTGACACTATTACCATGTCATAGGAAAAACGCGAAATTTTTATTTATTTACCCTTAACTATAATCCCTTCTCCAAATTTCTCCTTTCTTTTCTTCACAGATTGCTCAATATACGCACTGAATTACATTTGGGTAAGGCTACAAACCCGTCTTACTTCATTCCCGACCAAAGCCACCCTTTCATGCTTATCGACTGTAATAACTGCTATCTGGTTTTTATACAAGTTGTAAATAAACTTCCGTTCCCTGTTGTTACCCTTCTGACTTTAGAAAGAGTGTATTCCAAACAACATTGTCAAAAGCATTCTCAATATCTACAAAAGCTATAAATGTATTTTTATTAACGTATGTTTTAAGATGGGCCGTAAGTGGGGTATTGACTGGCGTGTTCCTACACTTCTACTAAATCCAAATCTATCTTCTACGAGGTCGTCTTCTACTAGTTTTTCCATACTTTTCTAAATAATTCGTGTTATTATTTTGCAACAAAGACATAATTAAACTGACGGTTCTGTAATTTTCCCACCTTTCTGTGCCTGCTTTCTCTGGAATGGGGATTATTAGATTTTTATTGAAGTATTTCAGCTGTCTCATGTTCCAAGAGTTTTTCAGCTATCTCATACATCTTGAATACCACGTGAAATAGTTTTGTCTTGAGTGGTTCTGCTAGATACTTCTGTAGATCCGAGGGAATGTCATCTTTTGAGGCGCCTTGTTTCGACTTAAGTCATTGAGAGCTCTGTCAAATTCTCTTCTCAGTATAGAATCTCCTTTTTTATCTTTATCTACTTCCTCTTCCCGTCCTACAATATTGTCTCTAAGTTAATTATCTATGTAGAGCCTCTCTATATATTCTTTCCAACTTTCAGCTTTCCCCTCTTTGCTCAGAACTGGTTTTCCATCTTAGCCCTTGATATTCATACAGCTGCTTTTATTTTCCTTCAGGCTGTATATACTTTACCCAGCTGACTTGCATTTTCCCTCTAACCACTCCTGTTTATCCATTTTGCACTTCCTTTCAATATCATCTTTTAGTTCTATGTACTCCATTTTACCAGCTTCATGAACTACATTTTTTTATATTTCTACTTTCTTATATTAAATTCAGTATTTCCTGTATAGCCTAGGATTTGTTGTAGTTGTTGTCTTTCTTTCCATTTGGTCCTATGCTGCCTTCACTATTTCATCTTTCAAAGATACCCATTCTTTTTCTATTGTGTTTTTTCCCACGTTTCAAACAAATTGTTTTCTTAACCTCCCGCTGAAACTCTTAAGAACCTCGGGTTTCTTCAGTTTATCCAAGTTCCATTTCCTCATTTTCCTAACTTTCAATTTCATCAATTTCACTCTGCATTTCATAACCAGTAAGATATGACTAGTGTGTACATCATACCAGGGTATGTCCTACAGTTTAAAACTTGCTTCCGAAACATGTATTACCATTATAATATCTATCTGATACGTATACAACGATCTTACATGATTCTTAAAGCAAATTCTTGTTATGATAAAATTATATTCCGTTCTAAATTCTAAAAGACGGCATCCACTTTACTTTATTTTCCGCAGTCAGTAATCATCTACTATTTTTCCTACCCTTTCTTTTCCTTCTGCCGAATTCCAGTCCCCCTTCACAATGTTTTTCCGTAATTTCTAAAATAATAATAATAATAATAATAGTAATAATAATAAAATCTGATAATACCTGTAGTCTGTTGCTCTGTCCTGATAGTAGGCACGTAGGAATGTATGTTTCCGTTTTGTTATCATACGGGGGTCTCCACCTATAGACTCGCTCTTATTAAATAAACGCATTTTGCCATTTTTTGGAATATGATAAAAGATAGTCCGATCCTGGAGGTCTCGAAATCGCGTCGAGATTTGGATGATCCCCTGGACGAGAGGGTCGCCCCTTTCACCCCTGCTCCCAGATTTAGTGCGTCACTACCACATTTATTGCCTCTGCATGCAGTGAACTTTTTCTACACAGGAAGGAACACGCGTATGAGACGCTCAGTACCTATTTGTGATATTGAAATAATTGTTTCTGGCGTTTCCATTATTATAAATCGTGTCAAAATATCAACATATGATCAGCAATGAAATATTGCACTTGGGGAGAAGTAACTGGACACTACCTCCGCCGCGAGTTGATACCCTCCTCCTAAGAACTGTTCGATGAATTCTGAAAAGTCGTATCGAATGTACAAAGTTGCATTAGAAACTAACAACGGTGTTACATACACTGTCCATTAAAATTGCTACACCAAGAAGAAATGCAGATGATAAACTGGTATTCATTGGAGAAATATACTAGAACTGACATGTGATTACAGTTTCACGCAATTTGGGTGCATAGATCCTGAGAAATCAGCACACAGAACAACTACGTCTGAAATGTAGGATTTCGCAGGGATGGAATGAAGGGTAAAGCCACAGGTCGTAACACATCTGGAAAGTAACTGCCACTGTTCAACGTGCCGTCGATGCGAACAAGAGATGACCGAAACGTGTAACCAATGGCACCCCATACAATCACGTCAGGTGATACGCCAGTATGGCGATGACGAATACACGCTTCCAATGTGCGTTCACCGCGGTGTCGCCAAACACGGATGCGACCATCATGATGCTGTAAACAGAACCTGGATTCATCCGAAAAAATGACGTTTTGCCATTCGCTCACCCAGGTTCGTCGTTGTATACAGCATCGTAGGCACTCCTGTCAAGGGTCACCGCAGCCATGGTCTCCGAGCTGATAGTCCATACTTCTGCAAACGCCCTCGAACTGTTCGTGCAGATGGTTGTCTTGCAAACGTCCCCCATCTGTTGACTCAGGGATCGAGACGTGGCTGCACGATCAGTTACAGCCACGCGGATAAGATGCCTTGTCAACTCGATTGCTAGTGATACGAGGCGTTTGGGATCAGGACGGCGTTTCGTATTGCCCTCCTGAACCCACCGATTCCATATTCTGCTAACAGTAATGGGATAGCGACCAACGCGAGCAGCATTGTCGCGATACGATAAACCGCAATCGCGATAGGCTACAAACCGACCGATATCAAAGTCGGAAACGTGATGGTACGCATTCCTCCTCCTTACACGAGACACAACAACTTTTCACCAGGCAACGCCGGTCAACTGCTGTTTGTGTATGAGAAATCGGTTGGAAACTTTCCTCGTGTCGGCACGTTTTGTCGCCACCGGCGACAACCTTGTGTGAATGCTCTGAAAAGCTAATCATTTACATATCACAGCAACATCTTACTGCCGGTTAAATTTCGCGTCTGTAGCGCGTCATCTTCGTGGTGTAGCAATTTTAATAGCCAGAAGTGTACCTTTATTACCACCGCAGTTTTCGCAGTAACATATATACTTTATGAACCATCACTGTAGTTTTTCTACAAGATAGGAAAAAAACACTCGAATGATATTAGAAGTACGGATTTCTTGCATTGGGCGTTTGCTTCTAGTGTTTCTCGCTGTTATGTCATTTGTTTGTATGTAGACAGGCTCAGCAACGAAACATTATTGTATCTGGAGGAAAGTTAGCGGATATTCATTTTTTCAATATGGATTTTCTCCTAAAATCTATTCTCAGAATTGTATTAGAATGCGTCCTATCTCTAAAAAAGTGTTGGTTGTTGACACCAACGCTACATATCCTTAGTAGTGGTGGAAACTGCCTTTATCACTACAAAATATAGAACTTTAAAATGGTAGCGGTGATCTTTTTTCATCACAGGAAGAAACGCGGATATTAAACTTGCTTTAGCGATTTCTTGTATTGCAAAGGTCAGCAATGAGTTTCATAGGAAGATGTTGTATATCCCACCACCAGCGATGATGCTGAAACGAACAAGAGTAGTAAATGCATTCCTTTAATTTCGAATGTTAATGGTAAATTTCTACGTCCCTGCACAACTACATCTAATTTTTACTAAATTTATAGACCGCAATTACCTACTCTCATTGAAAGAGCTCATAATTTGTTACTTTCTCTCGTTCTGATGTTGTACTTATCCTTCGACTTCTCCCAATGTCGCCACTGCAATATGTGTATAAAAAGACCACGACTCATAATACTGCAATTCTCTTGCAGGTATTACCGACATATCGTAGCTCAGTACATCTACAACAATATCCGCAAGCCACCTCACGGTGTATGGTGGAGGGTACTTTGCGAACACTTACCACTTCCTCTTATTCCAGTCGTGTATGTTTCGCGTGGAAAAAAATGATTGCATGTACGCCTCCGCCTGCAATCTAATCTCCCTGATCCTATCATTGTGGTCGCTTCGCGAGATATACGTAGGAGGAAGCAATACTGTCGCGTTGAAATGGAAGCAGGCTTGACATCGAAGGTAGCGTTGTCAACTGAACACAGCTCTGATACTGAAAGCAGATTTATTGCGAACTGAAACATACACGCAGCACTGACTGCCTCTCGGGCACAGTGCTCTGCTATTTATACACACACAGAATTTACCAGAAGTTCTAGTTAACATAAGAAACATGTAGAAATTACAAGGTAACATAAGAAACATGTAGAACATTCTGGAAATGATAAAGACAAACAAATAAGTTTTTGCCGGTGGACGGGATTGAACAGGTGACCTTCACCACCGAAATCGATGACGCTATCCATTCCGCCACGCCGACAGTCGGATAACTGATGGTCTTGGGGAAACATATTAGTGTACTCTTCGTGAAACGTACACTCTCGGAACTTTGACAGAAGGCCGTACCGAGATACTGAAAGTCTTTCTTGCAGCGTCTGCCATTGTAGTTTCTCAATCATCTCTATGACGCTTTCGCGCTTACTAAATAAGGCCGTAAAGAAGAGTGCTGCTCTGCGTTGGATCTTATCTATGTCTTATATTAACCGTACCTGGTACGAATTCCACCCTGATGGGCAATATTCAAGCACTGGCTGAAAGAGAGTTTTGTAATCCTTTGTGAGGATTATTCCAATGAATCTGTCTGCGTATCTCGGGTTGCGGGGCGTGTAAGGTTGGCAGCACAAAGCCAGTGGCGGCTGGTGCTTGAGATGACTGGGGTTCACTTCTTGGAGTTCTGGATCTTGACAGTGGCCAGTGGCGGCGCTAGGCGTCGGCGACTTCCGCGACCGCCGACGGCCTCGCGCCTGTGGGGGCCTCGCAAAACATTGCAATTTTTTTTCTTTTTTAATTTGATGTTTAACGGCGCTTTTCAACTGCTACGTTATGTAGGGATGGCCTACATATAACTTACACAAGCTTAACCTAACGACGAAAACAACATCCGCACCCAAGGGTGGGATTCTACCCCCGACCGTGGTATGATGCATTAGTTCGCTCGCCCATTCCCGGCCAGCAGCTATTTAGTTGTCCGTATTTATTTCAGTATGAGTGCAGAAATGATGAAATTTCCAGTTAAACACTTTGTGTTATCGAAATTGAGTTTACTGTTTGACACATTAAACAATGAAAATAATGCATCAAAAGGACAGCCCAGCTCAGTAACAAATAAAACAAAATGCAGTGACACCAGCCTCTTAGCAGTTGACAACGAGCTTCGTCACCCCAGCACGGCTCGAAGTCTCAAGAGTGCTGCCGACTCTTACCGATCAGTTAAGGAAATTCCAATACACCACCCATCGTTAATCTGCGTATGAGCATTAAACGGCATTGACGAAATGACCCACAAAACTCAGTGTCTCAAGAGACTCGCACGTAGAACGCTTCTGTCTACGTTTATTGTCGTAACTGAGTGAAAAATTGGTTGTTTATTGTAAATACGTTATTACATACATTTCGATACATTTATCACACTGTTGGGATTGATTTCATATTTGTAAGGTAAGTCAGTATTCAGATACAATTCGTAGCATATTTATGTGTGTGCAAAGCATAATTTATTTCACGGTCGTAAATTCTATGTAAGTGCTACGGTCTGATTAAAATTACTTGATAATTGAACCAGCATTGCAACACTCGGCCACTGCCGCCTATAGTAAGCGTCCGCGCTATGACTCGTATACATGCCGTCTCCGCGACGTAAAACGTTTCTTGTGCGATAAAAATACTTTGAATGTACATATAAAATGATCTGATAGAAGAACGATAGTTTAAAAAGTTTTTATTTCATTTATTTAGTCACGTTTTTCACGACGAGCTTTTTTCCGGGTGTTCACTGAACCAGTGAACACATAGGACGCGCACCAGCATGTGTTCCGTGGACCTGCGGCGGTAGTAGAGTGGGGGTAGTGTGGCGTGTGCGCTACGGCTGTTACTCATCTTATTGTCTTATTCTTGTATACGCTGAGCGTAGTGACAATGCTTACTGTTGCAGAAGACTGTAGTGGAAGACGTTTTCTGGGCACAGGAATCTTCACGGAGCATGTGAGACGACAATTTAGATTCCTACGTCGAGGTGTCCACGACATGACACTGTATGTGATTTCATTCGAAAATTACGGAGAACAGGTTCAGTTCATGATGCATCACAAACTGTAGGCCCACGGTTTTAACAGAACTGAAGCTGTGGAGTCCAACAAAATTAGTAAGGAAATTAACGCAATAGGCTAAAATCCAACGTATGACAGCACATAAGGCCGTAACCATAGAACTGGGACTGTATCCGTACAAAATTACTGCAGTGCAACAAATACACTCTATTGACCATACGAAAAGAATAGCATATTGTGAATGGCTTCAACAATTTATTAACAAACGTGGAGTTGGTGTTTTAGATCGAACATTTTTAACTGATGAGGCTTCATCTATATTAATTCTAAAATTCACGTGTTTGCTCATCCGAAAATCCACACGCCTTTAGAGAAACGCCATTGCACGCAGAGAAAATCTGGGTGTCGGTTGCCATAACACGTGTCCGAATTATAGGGCCGACATTTTTCGTAACTACCGTCACCTGCGAAATGTATTGCTCCCAGATAATTTATCCAATTATTGCTCTGCAGAATTAAGATGAGATCAATCATACATTTTTTCCAGCAAGACAACGCTACTGCTCATCAGCACACCAATCCCTACGACTTTTATATGAAATCTTTGGAGACAGAATAATTACCAAAGGCCTCTGGCCCCTCGCTCCCCGGATTTGTCTCCTCCCGACTAAATCCTTTGGGGTGCGGCTAAATCATTTGTTTTCCAAAATATCCAAAAGACAAATTATGAACTTAACACAGCGATAACTGAATATCTGCATTCGGCTGCACGTGAAACATTGGTAAATGTATTCGAAAATAAATGTAACCTATGCCTTCAGGAAAGTCATGCCAGTATCTACTGCGATAATAGTGAGTATATTGTATTTTTTGTAATTAATATAAGTAATTAATTTCATTGCTTTAATTGAAATAATGTTGAATCCCATTTCGCAACATAACTGCAGCCATTAGCAGTGAAAGCCGGCCTCTAGCTTATACACCGACATGAATCTGCTGCGGCGGATTAGCCATGTGTACTGGGGCGCAGTGCTGCGGTGCGCGGCCATTGACCGTCGGGGGTTCGAGTCCCCCCTGGGTCAAGGGTGTTTGTGCTGTTATTAGGTTAGTTTACCTTAGTGTGAGCAGTTTTTAAACTACGGACTAATAACCACGCAGTTGAGTCTGACAGATTTACAAACATTTGAACATATGCTGCCACCCTTACGCGCCCCGTAACGTCTCTCTGCAGTGGCGATCTAAGAAGCAGCTGCGGAGAGACTTTACGGACACACTGTATTTTATGGAAGTAACTGCTTCCACTGTTTGTCCTGCTGTTGCGTAGTTATATGATAAGGGATCCGAACGCAGCACCCCACTTCTTTATTGAGAGACGTCATTCCTGAGGCGAGTCGGCTCGTCTTTGGTTGGCTATTGGCGCCAGTACCGGTTATGCGCGTATCGATTTCTCTTCGTTACTGCACTGCGGGTGGCGTTGCTAATTTCGTTTGTTTGTTGTCTCGCGGCAGGCGCTAGTGCCGCGTTCCGGCGGGCTATATCGAGGACGCCTGTTGAGTCGCGAGGGAGTTGGAGGCTGTACTGGCATCCTAGCCGGAGGTAAACTACGAGGGGGTCTGCAGCCGCATCGGCGACTCGGAAGGCGAGTGGAGTCACCGCTTGTGAGGGCACTTAGTTACTGATGACCGGACTGACCATCACTCTACGTGGGCCGACGCGAGTTACCATGGGGAGCTCGCTATTAAAACATCTCGTCGCCGCGCGCCTATTCTGGTATCACTCAGAGTGTGGCTGCCTTATTCATATTGTAATATGGAGTATATTGCGATGACACCCCACTAGTGTTCATCGCCGGAAAGACCCAGCTGGTATTTGCTGCCGACCTGTGGCGCCGATGGCTTTACGTTTTGGTGTGCATTGCACTCCTCGTGTTTGAAGTGCTGGTGCTGTGTGTATTCTGGGTTGTGTATGTAGAACGTGTACTACATGAAGGTCATATGTTCACGTGAACTAGTATTATCAGCGCACAGAGCTCCATTTAAGCACCAACTGTGTTATTCGAGGAATGATTTCGTTTAGTGGGCACTGATGTACAATTTCACAGTATGTATTGTGCAGTTTAATTTTAATTATAGCCACTCCTTTCCTTCCCTTCCTCGGTATCTGTGGTCACTAAAAGGCGATACGTTTACCTATTGCTGCCATTCCTGTTCCAATTTGCAAGTTGCATTGAACATTATTAGGCAAACTCTTTACCAGTCTTTCACTGTTTGTATAAGTTAACTTGCTTGCGTCACCTAGTTATTGAAACTTATTCTCCTTGAGTTTAAATTGTGCCTGTATTTTGACTGGTTTATCTGTGGTGTCACTCGAAGCTTACGACAACCGTTTTACGATTGTCCTGTATTAGTCATTAATGAACTAGCCCTTATACAAGTTTTAGCTGTTTTACATGTTATATTTATGGGGCAGTGTCTAGTGCCCGTTATTGTTAGTAGTCTTGTGCTTGATTAATTTCTTGTAGTGTGACATTACACCATCAGCTAGCGCTTCACACTTCCTGAAAATTAATTATAAGTGTAGTCTATTTTAGCGATGTTATTACCGTCTCAAATCATTTATTGCATGGTAAATACGAAGTTGCGCAGCCGGCCGCGGTGGACGAGGGGTCTGAGGCGCTCCCGTCACGGTCTGCACGGTCACTACGGTCGGGGGTTCGAATCCCCCTCCGTCATGGATATTTGTGCCGTCCTTAGTCTTAGCGAGATTATAAGTAGTTTGTAAGCTTAGGGACTGATGACCCCGTAGTTAAGTACCATAAGTTCTACAAACATTTGATTTGAAGTTGCGCATTATCGATCAAGTTACTTTTTCTTGGCTCTTTGTCCAAGATAACTCACTCATGTCACCAGGGCAACTGTAACTTCACTTTCTCTTAAAATTACTATGAATTGTTTTATTTTAAATTGTTTAGTTGTGTTCGAGTAAAAAGAGTTTGTCGTGAACTGTTCATTAATGAGATTACCTTTACCTAAATTGTTGTGTTGTATTTTATGGAGCGTTATTTGAGGGCCCCTTATTTTAATCGTCTTAATTATAATTTATTATATTGTGAGCCCCAATTTGTTATTTGAGAGCTAATTATTTAATTGTAATTTCTTTAGTGTGATTCTAAACTCTTCTCTAATTATATTCCCTTTAGTTAACTCTGCGAGAGCCTTTAAGTCTGTTTATTGTCTTTGAATAAAGATTTTGTAGTCGCAGGCAATAATTGTCTTTGGCGCCAGTCCTACCACTTCCATCCTTTTGCAACACCCCTCAATTCCCTACACCATGCGTCAATACGCTGCAGATCCTCCTGCATTTCGCTACTTTATTCCAATGTTGCGACTTCTCCGTAAACTGCAGTATCATCTGCAATGAGATGACATGAACGTGTGTATGATCTGCTGCTTTCTGCTGGCTAGGAACGCCTCAATCTAGTCACACAGCTGGTGTGATATTTCATATGCTCGCACTTTGTACATCCGGCGACGGTGAGGAACGGTACCGAACGCCTTGCGGAAGTCAAGAAACACGGCATCTACCTGTGATCCTGTATCTGCTGTTTTCCGGATCTCGTGCGTGAATAGTGCGAATTGTATTTCACACGATCGCCGCTTTCTCCTACAAAGGACATCTCCGCTCTCCAGAAATGACATAATATTTTAACATAAAATGTGTTCCAAAATTTTGCAACTGACCAATGTCAGAGATATAGATCCATAGTTATACGCATCTGGTCTACGACCCTTCTCGTAAACGGTAATGACGCTTTTTTCCAATCCTTAGGAACTCTTCGCTCCCCTAGAGACCTTCGGTAGACTGCAGCTAGAAGTGGGGCAAGTTTCTTCACATACTCCGTGTAAAATCGAATTGGTATCCCATCAGGTCCTGCAGCCTTTCCTCTATTGAGGAATTTCAATTGCTTTACTATCCCTCTTACGGATATAAATGCCTCATCCGATCAGGAGACCTCGATCTCTGTTAACCATTTCAAGACGGATTCTTTAAAATTTATACAGAAAGTTCTAATGTTGACCAATAGTTTTTTGTTCAAATGTTCGAATTTTTGCAAATCTATCGTACGAAACTGAGTGATCATCATTCCTTAGCTTACAAACTACTTAAACTAAGGTAAACTAACCTAAGGACAACACACACACCCATGCCCCAGGGAGGACTCGAATCTCCCACGGCGAGCAACCGCGCGTTCCTCAGCGAGGCGCCTTAGACTGCTCGGCTAGTCCAGCGCGCCTAGTTCTTTGTTAGTCGTGGTAATATTATGAATACTTTTTTTTTTTAATTTTTACCTCACTTGGTTCAATTAGGTTCTGGGACAATGGTGTCCCAACATTCGTACTGCGTGGGACAGTGGTATACCAAGAGTCTTACTGAGTGGGACATACGTTGTCCGAATAGCAGTAGAAGATACTAATATGGCTCAGAGATGTGTAAAAATCTTTGATAGTAAATGTGTTCTACAATTATAGAACACTTTCAACTATCAAAGATTCTTTCACATGTCTGAGTTATTATAAAATCACTTCTGATATGGTGCGAAGCACATTTTGCTTAATGGACGCTGGCACATTTTTGCACATGGTTTTTGTTTTCGTTTCCTTTTTGTTGCTGGAACGCAAAACACACCTTCTTGTAGCCGCTTCTTCAGGTAGGTGTAGGCCTACGTTTTGCATACCTCTTGGTCTCTTAGAACGGCGCGCAGATGACGATTTCCGCTGACCTTGGCAGTCTTTGGTCCGTTGGCAATCAATTTTTCTTCTAGGTTGACTAGAAAATGTTTTAGTGTCTTCGTCTTGTGTTGAATTTCCTTTCGTAAAATCCAGACTCTTACAAGAGTAATTAGCAACAGCTTGTAGAACACTTTCTTTGTAAATCATAGTGTACTCATCTGATCAGCCAAGTCCACGCCACCCATTCACTCGTTATACGTTTTCAGTGCCAATGGACATTCTACAACCAATATAGTTATATCTTCTGCCTTTTTATTCACTATTCATACATCATGCCAGTCTGTCATCAAGGAGGGAAGTTTGAAACAGTGTAATCTGCAGTCATTGCTGAATTTGGACCTCTTTATCCCAAAAGTCTACATGGGACTTATTATGGGACATATGTGCCCTGTAAGGTTCGAAAGGGTTATGGGCGCCAATGCCCAATCCTCACATATAGAGAGAGATTAAACATGACTCTCTCAAGGTAGCCAGTACCTTGTCCGACCAAGCGGGGAGAGTAAATATGACTCTTAGGGTTTCTAATACTTCGCCCAAAAAATTGGCAAGAGTAACTATTTCTGAAAAATAGCCTGGAGTAGGAACTACAGTGTAATCTTTCCCTTTGAAGCAACTTTCGAAAAGACATTTAATATTAGATCATTTTTTTGTGTTATCCTCTGTTTCAACACCATTATGGTCACAGAGTGTCTGGGTATCTGGTTTCGACCCGTTTACCGATATAAGGTAGGATAAAAGTTTATTAGGGTTTTCTGCCAAGTCGGTACACAAACCATTGCTCTCAAAGTCGTCGAACGCCTCTCACACGGCAGCGCTTACGCTAATTTTGACATAATTTAATTTTTGCAACACTTTGGCTACGTTTCTGTTAGCAGTGTAGTTCTCATTGATTTCCTAACTGTTTCCTAACTCGGTTATTGAACCACGGTTGATCTTTCCCATCTCTTTTACTTGGCACATACTTATCTAACGTGCGTTGTGCACATGAATTTCGTCCACACTTGGTAAACACTGTCAGTGTTAGAGACGAAGGTAATGTGTTGAGCAGCCAAGTACTCTTAAATTTACCCCTTTTCCCTATTGCCAAATAATAAAATCTTAACTGAATTTTCCGTCGGTGCTTGACAAAACATGCTAATAATATTAATGAAGACTTCTAGGGTAATCAGCCGACTGATGGCGTCGTCTGGTCGCAACGTTTCGATGAGCTTCGTGCTCATCATCTTCTGGCGAAGATGATTGAGATGAATAATATTGTTCCGCCAGCGTCCAGCAACGCCTGCAAGATGTCTACATGCAACCAGCAAAACACCGCATATGAGCGGAACTGCAACCTCAGTACGACAGGCACCGAGGTTGCCAGTCAACCTAGAAGTAAATATTGCCGGCCAACCACGACAACAACAACAGCTGTCCGCTAATTCTAGATTTTTGTTTTCCAGAGGTCGTCAGTTAAGAAAGACGTTTCCAGCACCCCTGAGACGGCTATATGTTATCGACCAGGTACAGCTCAAACCAGTTCTTCCTGGCCTACGGATGGGTTAGAACTCGCCTCTTGAAGACCGAAGAAAGAAGATTGCTGCGCCTGAAAGGAAGATCCAGCTCGCCGCGACGGACGGGTACTCGCCTCGTTCTCTTTAGGCCTACCATTGGACTATCCAGGACTGTAAGGACTTTGTGATAGGGCCGTACTTACTAATGTTAGTGAAGTCTTCTGACTGCCTAGAACAGAAGTGTGTTGTGTTGTTGTTTTTGTGTGCAGAAGTAGCACGGATTGCAGTTCTTTCCGAGATAATAAAGTTTTGTGTTGTACAATCTCAACGCACAGTGCTAAACTGTGGTGTGCAGCATGCCGAATGAAGAAATAAATCTTGCCTTACGGAACCTGCTAACTGAACTTTTTGAACAATTTGCGGCCGTTCAACAACTGTTTCTACAACAGTCTCAGGAATTACAGCAACAATTGGTGACCGAACTCTGCCGCCAGCGCTAGTCTCCGCCGCCGATATTTCCAGCTTTTAATGAGGTGGTAGAAGACTGGGATACCTATGACCGCAGGATCCGCCAGCATTTCCAGATTCACCAAGTCTCCCAGGATACAGATCGACGAGCGTATTTCATCGTCTGGAACAATTATCGGTTGTATGTTCTTCTCACGAAACTCCAGCCGAAGAAACCAGAGACACTTATATTCTCCCAAATCTGTTAAGTTCTGACGGCATATTCCGACGCAGATTTCACGTCCTGGCGGCGCGAGTGCAATTCCACCAGTGCCGCAAGAAGCCTGGCCTGACGTACCGCCAGTGGGCAGCAGAGCTTCAAGGACTTAGCCGCAAATGCCATTTTGTCACTGTCCAGTCAAAGGAATCCTATGCCGGTGAGATGGTGCAAGATCATCTAATTCAAGCCGCCCCAGACGCTGTTTTTCGCCAAGATGCGTTGATGCTAAAGATCCGACTTTAGAACAAGTGATAGATTTGGCCTTCAAATTTGAAATCTCACCAGCGGCAGACCGTCGGTTAGAGTCTTGGGCTGACGTCGCCGCTTTCCGTGACACAGACGGTCTCCTGGAACCCCCACCGGTCGTCGCAGAAACAGAAGTAGCAGCCGTCCATGACACGACACGACGTAGGTGTCAGGGCTCTCCCTAGAGGCATCCTCTCCGCCCTCCTTCTCCACTCCTTGGAAGCCATCTCGGCAGCGATCGAGACGTCAACTTTTGCGCCTGCCTTCCTGCCCTGCCTGCTTTTCCAAACATGACAGGGATGACTGGCCGTACCGTTGGGCAACCTGCGCCGCTTGCAGCAAATCTGGTCATCTTGCGTCAGTCTGTTGTGCTCCGGCTTCCAGGTTCCAGCAGCAACAGCAGCAGCAGCAGGAGACCCTCCGTTCCTGGGACCCTCCTAATTGTATAACAACCAGGTGCAACAACCTTCAGCCAATAAACTTTTAATTGAGGTCTACATCGCGGAACATCAGCTACACCCCCAAGTGGACACCGGGGCAGCAGCCTTCCTTATTAATTATGCTTCCTATGCAGCCATCGGCGCGACCAGCTGACCCCGTCTCCGAAGCGCCTTCTCCCATACAACCATCAAGAAATTGCACTACTCGGCGAATTCAAGGCGCGGGTCAGCTACAAGTCAATCGGCTGTGAGATAACATTTTTTGTTGTCATCGACATGACCACTGCTAACTTGTTTGGTCTTGACGCCTTTTGGCCATTCAGATTCACCATTTCGGAAAATTTTAATCTGGTCTCGCCTGAGGTGCCATTCCCGGTGATCGACGATCTCTGCCAAGAATTTCACGATCTCTTCTTACCCGGGGCTGGGTGCGCCAAAGGCTTCCAGACTTCCATCTTCGTGAAGTAGTCGGCTCGACCCCGGTACCTCAGGGCGCGACAGGTGCCAGTAGTCCTTCAGCAACCCTTATGCGAGGAATTTGACCGCCTACAGCGCTAAGGAGTCATCTCCCCAGTGCGTTATAGTCCCTGGGCCATGTCTCTAGTCATCCTAAAGAAATCAAACAGTCGCATCCGACTTTGTGGAGATTTCAAGGCAACCCTAATCTCACAGATTCATGTGGACGATTACTCACTGCCACAGGCGGATGACCTGTTCGCCAATCTTGCAGGTGGCCAGTTCTTTTCCAAGGTGGACCTCGCAGAAGCCTACCTGCTACTGCCTTTGGACGAGCCCTCCAAGAAATTGGCTGTGATCAACACACCACTGGGCTTATTCTGTCTCAGTTGGTTGATGTTCAGGATCACCAGGGCACAAGCGATTTTTCAACTCTACCTTGAACAGTTGCTCCACGATGTGCCTGGATGCATAAACTATCTGGATGAAATTGTGATCACCGGACGTACTCCTAACGAACATCTGGCAAACCTCCGCTCATTGTTCCTTCGCTTCAGGAAAGCTGGTTTGAAATGCAACCGTGATAAATTTTCTTGTTTTAAGGCTATCCATTTCCTACCTGGGACATGTAATTTCCAGCCCAGGCATCTTCCCGTCCTTTTCCTATGTGGCAGCTATCTCGGCTCTTCCCGGCCCATCGGATGTCCATCAGCTACAGTCCTTTTTGGTCAAGCTGGCCTATTACAGAAAGTTTATCTCAAATGCTACCCACATATCCGCACCTTTATACCATCTATGCAAAAATAACATCCCATACCACTGGACCCCAGCTTGTGAGAGGGCCTTCCAATCCTTGAAAGATGCTCTTCAATCATCCAAATGTCTCATGTCTTATACACCTTCATTTCCATTGGTCCTTGCCACAGACGCATCGGAGTATGGCGTAGGGTGGTGTTGTCCCATCGCTTGCCGGACGGTTCTGACAGACCGACCACATGCGTGTCCAAGACTTTGACTGATGCCCAGAGAAGATATTCACAGATAGAAAAATAGGCGTTAGCCATTATCTTTGCCTTTACAAATTTGTTCCAATTTCTATATGGAACGTCCTTCCACCTCATTACCGACCACAAACCCCTACAGGCCCTTTTTGCTTCATTGGCTCAGATACCCATCAAGACGTCCCACCATTTGCAATGGTGGGTGCTCTTCCTCTCACGATTCCGGTACACAGTGCATTTTCGGCCCACGGCTCAACATGCAAATGCAGATGCCCTATCCCGCCTTCCCTGTGTGCCAGACCCCACGTTTGATTCCTCGGATTTATTAATATTACTAATAGATGAGGCTGTAGACAATGCCCTTCAGTCCTTTCCTATCACCTCCAGCCGAGTAGAAGATGGTACTTCAGCAGATTCAGTCCTGTGCATTGTCCGCCAAAATACCTAGAAAAGGTGGCCCTCCCTTCCGCCCCCTCGGTACCAGGCTTCTCTCCATTTGGCATCAACGTTTGGTTGTTGATGGGGTGCTGCTCCGAACTGTAGATGATACTTCACCCAGAGTCGTAGTAACAGCCACCCTGAAGCCAGAAGTTCTGCGTGTGCTCCATGAAGGCCAGTGTGGCATTGCGTGCATGCAAGCTATGGGCAAGCGCCATGTTTTCTGGATCGGAATATGTATGGATATTGAAAACATGGTCCGTCGCTGCATTCGCTGTGCCTCCCACCTGCCCAAACCCCAGCAGTCGTTTCAACCATGGTCTCTGGCTCAGTGCCCCTGGGAGCGTATTCATGTCGACTTACCGGGGCCCTTCCTAAACAGCAACTCGCTGCTGGTGATGGATGCTTACTGTCATTTTCCCTATATAGCACATTGGCCATTCATCTCCACACAGGCCACAGTTGCAGCTCTGGCGAAAATCTTCGCAATGGAAGGACTCCCACAGATATTGGTCTGGGATAATGGCCCGCAGTTTCGCAGTCTGGAATTCATGCTGTTCTGTCAGACCAACGGGATTCACCACGTCTTCACACCGCCGTTCCACCCTCAGTCAAATGAAGAACCGGAAAGACTGTAAGGACCTTCAAGACCCAGATGCTTAAATACGTCGCCGAAAAATCTCCAGAGGATACCCTCAAATTATTCTTAAGTACGTATAGGGCCACTCCAATCGGTGACAAAAGCCCCGCAGACCTCCTCCATGGCCGGCAGCCTCGTACCTTATTACATCCCCTTCATCCGAGCCTCCACCCTCGCCCTTCCTCAATCTCTATGCGCTTCACACCTGTCACCCCAGTTTGGACCCGAGAGTTCGAGCCCTGGTTCCGGCTGCCCTCATCTGCTCCCTGGGACGGATGCTGTTCGACCTGCATCAACTATCGCATAGTCTCACCCATCGCAACTAACTCCGTCTACGTTTCCTGGACCAAGCATTCCCACCGTCGCCGGCTCCCATGTCCCAGCCTGTGCTACAACCGTTGGATCTTCCCATCCTTCCGTCTAATCAATGCTTCCCACATGTTCCAGAGCGCCCAATGCCAGCTGAGACATAGGCGCCGGCTCCAGTCGATGCTCCAGAGCCACGTATCATCGCAGAACCATCCTCGGCGCAACCGGTGTGTGTGGACGAAGATGGTCCTATGCCCCTAGTGCCTTCGGTTCCTGCGTCACAGCCACCACCTCTCCGCCGCTCCTCCCAGCTGACGCGGTTGGCGGCCCCATACAATCCAGCGGCCGGGTTCCACCGCCTCCTCCAGGAAGACCTGACGACCGACCGAGATACTGATCCTGGCTACATTGGTTGCCTCGCAGCCACCCGCGGGAGGGGAGGTGTGTCCGCCAGCGTCCAGCAACGCCTGCAAGCTGGCTACACGCAACGAGCAAAACACCGCAGATGAGCGGAACTGCAGACCTCACTACGGCAGGCGCCGAGGCTGCCAGTCAACCTAGAAGTAAAAATTGCCCGGCCACCACGACAACAACAATTGTCCGCTAATTCTAGATCTTTGTTTTCCAGAGGTCGCCAGTTATGAAAGAAGTTTCCAGCACGCCTGAGCCAGCTATATAAGCTCGACCAGGTACAGCTCAAACCAGTTCTTCCTGGCCTACGGATGGGTTAGAACTCGCCTCCTGAAGACCGAAGAAAGAAGATTCCTGCGCCTGAAAGGAAGATCCAGCTCGCCGCGACGGACGGGTACTCGCCTCGTTCTGTTTAGGCCTACCATTGGACTGTCCAGGACTGTAAGGACTTTGTCATATGCCCGTACTTACTAATGTTAGTGAAGTCTTCTGACGACCTAGAACAGAAGAGTGTTGTGTTGTTGTTTTTGTATGCAGAAGTAGCACGGGTTGCAGTTCTTTCAGAGAAAATAAAGTTTTGTGTTGTACAAGCAATCACAACAAATATAAAAAAGGAACAACTTCCTGATGTTCTGCAAAACTTATTTATTCGTCACAAACCGGCTGTCGGCTAGTCGATTTTCTGTGATAACATCGTAAATCGTAATATCTTTGAAGACATATATACTACAGTCAGTTGTCACCTGATGATGCCCTGAGAAGCCGAAAACTAGTTTGTGACAACAAAAAAAAAGTTTTGTAGAACATTAGGAAGTTGTTCCTTTTTGGTATTAAGAAAATCTTCCTACCTATCTTGGTATTTGTATTTACAGCTGTAGTCATTGATGCTGTAGTGGCCTAATGATTGCTGATTCTGTGATCTACGCTAACTGAATCGGTAAGTTCGGGTCTGTTTGACATCAGCAGATCTCTACTTAACTGCTCGAGGTGATTTTCCGATGCAGCACTCAGAACAATATTTCTCGATTCTCCTCCCACACTCACGACCAGGGAAGACTTGAACTTACGATGGGAAAGGGTCGCGCCATCCGTAGCATGGCGCCTTAACCTGCTTTGCCATCCCCTCACGGCTAAGCTGAAGAAGACGAGCACGAGTTTTCCACCATGGAGCGGTAGCTACAGCGGACGACGGCAACGACGATGGCGCTGAAATATTGAAAACACCTAACCTCGCACATCTGCGCGGGAGCACGCGAAAACAAAATTTGGCTGCAGTCAATAGCGTGCCCGAATGTGATCCGGTTATTCAAAGAAACAATGATATCCTTTCATAATGCCCTCCGCAGACGGGGACACAATGTTGGGTATGTTAGTAATTCTGAGAGTGATTGTTACTCCTGGTCTATTTTCCCGACGCGTACATCGAAGTGTGTAAAATATGCCGTTCTGCACCAGTTGTGCGTGGGTGTGTGGACCTTCCTTTTCAGGTGTTCTCCCAGCATATTTTTCTTCCAGGAGAGGCGGTGGTAAGGCCGGTAAAGGGAAGGGGGATTATTCTTCAAATGTTTACAAACATAAAGGACCAAACTGCTGAGGTCATCGGTCGCTAGACATACAAACTAGTTAAACTAACTTTCGCTAAGGTCAACACATACACCCATGTCCGAGGGAGGACTCGAAACTCAGGCGAGAGCGCAATTCATGGCGCCTCAAACCACACGACCATTCCTGCACGGCCGGCCGCGGTGGCCGAGGAGACTAAGGCGCTCCAGTCACGGTCTGCACGGCCACTACGGTCGGGGGTTCGAATCCCCCCTCGGGCATGGATATTTGTGCCGTCCTAGTTCGTAAGTAGTTCATAAGTGGTTTGTAAGTTTAGGGACTGATGACCCCGTAGTTAAGTCCCATAGACTTTATAAACATTTGAACTGAATTTCATTCCTGCACGGTGGGATTAATCTGCAAATCACAAAGTTCCCGCCAAAGGAATTGACGTTCCGTCAATTGCAGAACTGCTCTCCCCTAATGTAGGACGTTGGCTAATAACCTTACGACGTTTGTCCAATGGTCTTCCATACACGGAGACGTTTCTGGAACAAAATCCAAGCAAGGAAAACACATACAATTTCAAGTGATGCGTGCAACTGTAGGTTTCAAAAATAGCCCTGAATTGCCCTTCTTATGTTTGTTACAAGAGATCCCATGGTTAACGCCCCCGAGTTCGCACTGCCATATCACATTTTTATCTGCGTATCGTTGGGGACCAACTCGCAAACAAGTCCATTACCTGCCCACGTGTTGTCTGCGCCCTGCAACGCCGTTTACATCAACTATCACTCGGTCTACTTCATAGAGGTGTGTATAACAATTATTACGTCCTCTACGAAAATCTAGTGAACCTCATAGGTGAGTATATTAAATATTACGTTTTCTGAGAAAATCTCACGATCTCAAAATGAAATATACGCCTTTACGTAACCCTTTTATGTGATTATTATGAACTACATGGCCGACTATCACCCAAGCGGCAGCTACCAGCATATGACATTTAATTAAAGGGTCATTACAAGTGATGGAGTGACTGTGAAATTGAGCAAAATAAAGAGCCACTTTATACAGGTGACCAGATCACTTCAAATCGATGCTTGGGCAGTATTATACGCAACTTAGGAGTATGACTCGCACGAGTGTCCATTTTAAATTACATCGACGAATGTTGTGACCTCGTCGCCTTTTGTCGTTTCCTCGTCCCGGTCTAGTCGTCAGAGAAGGTACTGGTGCAGGTATTGAAGTAAACAGTAACAACTATTCAGAATAATAATACAAGTTTAATCGACTGAAACTGATAATACTCAACTTAAGAACATAAGTCTGTTTCTTCTTTCTTCATGCTTCTCGTGGCATCGTCCGTATGAGGCTAGCTGCGCTGTGACCTAATTACTGCTAACTAAGGTCGTAGCCGCGTTCTGCCAAGTACTGTCCTATTTCTGACATCGCAGATGCCTAGTAACTGCCCTGAGTTCTTTCTAGTAACTTCCTTCGTGGCTCCCTGGTAACTGACGTTTTCCCGAATAGTAACTGACAGGCGTCCAGACATATGTCGGCTTAAATATAGCCGCTTGTAGAGGGCGCGCATCTTCGGTTACTCCCTCCAGGATCCGCGGCGCCTGCTTGCTATTGGCTTTCGGTCGATCGCTGCCTTCTCTACGATCGTTCTCTACGTCTGGCGTGTGGCGCTGACTTTACGCTACAACAACGAAGGACTACGGGTTGGTGGGTAGAGATATCTGGAATGCATTTTTCAACTAAAGAATAACTATCATATTCCATATCCAACGTTCATGCACAGCTCACGGAAGTAACATTCATTAACAAACATTCTTGTAAAGCTGGTCACCAAAGGAGAGAACTGTATACTGCTCAAAAAGTTCTTGGCCACACGGCCTATTCAGAGATGCCGTTCTTCATTTACAGTAAATATAAGATTCATTTGTGATCCCCAGATGTTAACATATTCATTTGGTACCCAGAAAACGAGACAATTTATGTCCAGTTTGGAAATGTTGCTTAAAACTTCTACATTCACATTGAAAGGTAAAGTCATACTTTCTAAAACAGCTATCCCATAGTTTAACAACTAACTATTGAAGTTCCACTCATTCCAGATTCACACAGACATTCTATTGTGCAAAAATTCTAAATTATCAAATAGTGCAGATGTGCTATGACACTAACCAGGTAGCACACCAGTGAATTACGGTACCACAGACATTGCCGAGGTGGGGTGGCTTGCGTGCCTCAACGATACAGATAGCCGTACCGTAGGTGCACCCACAGCGGAGGGGTATCTGTGGAGAGGCCAGACAAACGTGTGGTTCCTGAAGAGAGGCAGCAGCCTTTTCAGTAGTTACAGGGGCAACAGTCTGGATGATTGACTGAGCTGGCCTTGGAACATCAGCTAATGTGGCTTTGCCACACAGCTACTGCGAACGGCTGAAAGCAAGGGGAAACTACAGCCGTTACCTTTCCCGAGGACATGCACCTCTACTGTATGAAGATATGATGATGGCATCCTCTCTGGTAAAATATTCCGGAGGTAAAATAGTCCCCCATTCGGATCTCCGGGCGGGGACTACTCAGGAGGATGTGATCATCAGGAAAGACAATACTAGCATTCTACGGGTCGGAGCGTGGAATGTTAGATCCCTTAATCGAGTAGGAAAATTAGAGAATTTAAAAAGGGAAATGGATAGGTTGAAGTTAGATATAGTGGGGATTAGTGAAGTTCGGTGGCAGGATGAACAGGATTTCTGGTCAGGTGAGTACAGGATTATACATACAAAATCAATTGGGTGAATCACAGGAGTAGGATTGATAATGAATAGGAATAGGAATCGAGTAAACTACTATGACCAACACAGTGACCGCATTATCATTGTCAAGATAGATACGAAGCCAACACCGACAACAGTAGTACAGGTTTATATGACAACTAGCTCTACCGATGATGAGGAAATCGAAGAAATATATGAGGAGCTAAAGGAAATTATTCAGACAATTAAGGAAGAGGAAAACTTAATTGTCATGGGAGACTGGAATTCGGTAGTAGGACAAGAAAGGGAAGGGAAGATAGTAGGTGAATATGGTCTGGGCAAAAGGATTGAAAGAGGAAGCCGCCTGGTGGAATTTTGCACAGAACATAATTTAGTTATAACAAACACCTGGTTCAAGAATCACAAAAGAAGGTTGGACACGTGGAAGAGACCAGGAGACACCGGGAGATACCAGATAGATTTTATAATGGTAAGACATAGATTTCGGTACCAGGTTGTAAACTGTAAAACATACCCAGGGGCAGATATAGACTCTGACCATAACTTGTTGGTTATGAACTATAGGCTGAAACTAGAGAAACTACAAAAAGGTAGGAAAATAAGGAGATGGGACCTGGATAAATTGAAGGAACCTAAGGTTCTTAAGATTTTCAGAGGGAGCTTTAGGCAACAATTGACAGAAACAGGGGAAAATAAAACAGTAGAGGAGGAATGGGTAAAACTGAGAGATGAAATAGTGAAGGTAGCAGACGAAAAAATAGGTAGAACGGAAAGACCTACAAAAAATCCTTGGATATCACAGGAGTTACTAAATTTAGTCGATGAAAGGAGAAAATATAAAAATGCAGTAAATGAAACAGGCAAAATGGAGTACAGACGACTAAGAAATGAGATTGACAGGAAGTGCAAATTGGCTAAGCAGGAGTGGCTAGAAGGCAAATGCAAGGATGTAGAAGAATGTATAAATAGGGGAAAAATAGATACAGCCTAAAGGAAAATAAAAGAAACATTTGGAGATTAGAAAAACAGCTCTATGAATATCAAGGACACTGATGGAAAACCAGTTCTCAGCGAAGAAGGGAAAGCTGAAAGGTGGAAAGAGTATATAGAGGGGCTCTACAAAGGAAATGAACTTCGAGACAATATTGTAGGAAGGGAAGAGGATTTAGATGAAGATGAAATAGGAGATACTGTACTGAGAGAAGAATTTGACGGAGCCCTGAAAGACCTAAGTCGAAACAAGGCCCCGGGAGTAGATGATATTCCCTCAGAGCTACTGAAGTCACTGGGAGAACCAGCCATGACAAACCTGTTTCACCTGGTGTGTAAGATGTATGAGACAGGCGAAGTACCCTCAGACTTTAAGAAAAATGTTATAATCCCATTCCAAAGAAAACAGGTGCGGAAAGATGTGAAAACTACAGAACCATCAGTTTAATAAGTAATGGTTGCAAAATATTAACACGAATTATACACAGAAGGATGGAAAAGCTGGTAGAAGCCGACCTCGGGGAAGATCAGTTTGGGTTCAGGAGAAAAGTAGGAACACGGGAGGCAATACTCACTTTGCGGCTTATCCTAGAAGACAGATTAAGAAAAGGCAAACCTACATTTCTAGCTTTTGTAGATTTGGAGAAGGCTTTTGACAATGTTGATTGGAATAAACTCTTTCAAGTTCTGAAGCAAGCAGGAGTAAAATATAGGGAGCGTAAGGTTATTTACAACTTGTACAAAAACCAGACAGCGGTTGTCAGAGTTGAAGGGCATCAAAGGGATGCAGTGGTTGGAAAGGGAGTAAGACAGGGTTGTAGTCTTTCTCCATTGTTATTCAATTTGTACATTGAGCAAGCTATAAAGGAAAGCAAGGAGAAATTTGGGGAAGGAATTAAAGTTCAGGGTGAAGAATTAAAAACATTGCGTTTTGCTGATGACATAGTAATTCTGTCAGATACAGCAAATGACCTGGAAGAGCAATTGAACGGAATGGACAGTGTGCTGAAAGTTGGATATAAGATGAACATTAACAAGAGCAAAACTAGGGTAATGGAGTGCAATGTAAGAAAATCAGGTGATGCTGAAGGAATTTGATTGGGAAACGAAGCAATAAAGGAGGTAAATGAGTTTTGTTACTTGGGCAGTAAAATAACAAATGATGGTCGCAGTACAGAAGATATAAAATGTAGAATGGCAATGGGTAGAAAATCGGTCTTGAAAAAGAGAAATTTGTTAACATCGAATATTGATTTAAGCCTAAGGAAGTCCTTTCTGAAGGCATTTGTATGGAGTGTTGCCTTGTATGGGAGTGAGACATGGACGATAAACAGTGCGGACAGGAAGAGGATTGAGGCTTTTGAAATGTGGTGCTACAGAAGAATGCTGAAGATTAGGTGGGTGGATCGCATAACTAATGAGGAGTTACTGAACACAATTGGGGAGAAAAGAAATTTCTGGCATACGTTGACTAAAAGAAGGGATAGATTGGTAGGACACATTCTTAGACATCAAGGAATTGTGAATTTAGCGTTGGAGGGAAGTGTGTGGGGAAAAAATCGCAGGGGAAGACCAAGAGATGGATACAGTAAACAGATTGAGACAGGTGTAGGTTGCCGTTCTTATGTGGAGATGAAGAGGCTGGCTCAGGATAGGGTATTGTGGAGAGCTGCATCAAACCAGTCTCCGGACTGAAGACCACAACAACAACAGATCGTAAACAGACCAATAAATGGGGTACAAACGCAGTATGCAACAGAACACAATAAATAAAAACATACTTTTGCGACATAATTATAAAGACACATCAGTAAATTGAAACCTAGTGTAAAGGACTGGAAAATCAGTGAAAATATTGCACAGAATGAAATGCAACACTCTAGGTAATGAGGTACATAAAAGACTACAAAAAATGTTCAAATGTTTGTTAAGCTTATGTGACTTAACTACTGGGTCATAAGTCCCTAAACTCCTTAAGGACTAACTTATACTAAAGAGAGCACAAACATCCATACCCGAAGGAGAATTCGAACCCCCGAAGGGAGCGGCCTCGCGCACCGGAACATAGCGTATCAATGCGCTTGGCCACTTCCCCGCGGGTGAAAGGCTACAGTGTAAACAAATGTCACTCAAATTGAAACATTAATGGCGTGTCTATGCATTTATAAAAAAAAATGAATTAATTATGAAAGTTTAGAAATTATACAAGTCAAGTGTGATTGTGTTATTGCATGAACATACAAATAACAACAGAGAACGAAAGAAAATATCGCCACTGAAAATCACATGGTGACTGGTAATATTACAAACTTTTCTCTCGTTGAAACCCTACTTTAATTATTCTTCACGAAAGCACTCACAAAATTGGTTTTTGAGGCACGAATCACTGTGCTAAATTCGGTTGTTGAAACTGTAATGTGTGCTATTGGAGGCTGGAATAGTGAAATACTGTGGCTTGGAGGTGACCTACAGGATGTACCAGAAAGTTATCCTGTCATGTAGTTGTGGGGACCGGCTATCCTGTGAACGACTCTCCATGGACTTACGACTCTCAGAATCTGTTTTGGCAGAGTATTGGTTTCACTAAACAGGGTTCCGTGGTTTTGGATTATATATCCTCCTGCGACTGTGAATATTTTGATGAATTTCCTACTCTCAATTATGGCGTGGGGTAAGGAGATGCAAGGTGTGCAGTCGTAGAGGTGTGAAAAGTTTTCATTGTTTCAGTATTCCTTTTTATTTGGAGTCAAGGTTGAAGTTTCTGCGCTCGGAACGCTGTGGCGGGCAGCGAGTAAGCAGCAGCCGAATAGACCACCACCACCTAGAGAGAAGGCCGCGGCGCTCTCGTGCAACGTCAGGCAGAGTAGGTTGCGCGCGCACAGCTGAATGGCTCGCTGCTTCGGCATAGTGGGCCGTGCCCCAGCGGCAGCCCAGTCAGCTATGCGCGCGCAACCTATTCTGCCTGATACTTCCCTATACAGAGCTTTAGTGTCAGCTGGTGGCATATGCCAGAGCAGCCTCACCAATACCCTCCAGTTGGAGTGGCCCATTATGCCACGCGACGTGCTAGGCATACCTGCTGTGTGTGCCAAGTCCCAGGTGTACTGGCAAAATGATTGCCTTCAGCCCCATTAGGACGCTTGCAGGAGTGCCATTCACCATGTCTGTGCTCTCTGTGCTCTGTGAATGGTTCACTGCAGTTCGCAAGCGCTTGAAGGACCTGCAGTGGTTTGTCTAAAAAATGTTCTGTAAATGGTGTCATACTTGAAGGGCAACGTGCTGCATTTGTGCGTGCATGCACATGGGTCTTCAGAGGCTGAGGAGAATCGATACACAACATGCACTGCATGTGACTAGCAAACTAAACAGACTGTGTCCCGTTGAACGTTAAAATTTTCAAATGTTTGTAAATCAATGTGACTTAACTGCTTGGTTATTAGTCCCTAGCTTACAAACTACTTAAACTAACGTAAGGATAACACATACACCCAAGTCCGAGGGAGGGCTCGAACCTCCGACGGCAAACGACCGCCCGCACCGCAGCACGGCGCCTCGGTGCGCAGGGCTATTCCGCCGCGGCACCCTTGAACGTAATCATTGTGAGAGTAATTGTCACAGCGCAGTGGAGCAATGTCTAAGCATCACGTTGTGCTAAAATTTGTAGAAGACTGCGAGAAGGCGGATGCACTGTCCGTGCAGGTGTACGAGAGGGAAGCTGTGACCAGGAAATATGTTTACCAATGGTTTAAACGCTTCCGTGAGGACAGGCAAGAATGAGCAGCAATAATCCAAAGTAGGATGGGCAAATGTAGTGTACGCTGTTTCTTTAGTGGACCTGCTACATGTTCATTGGCAGATCACTTAAATATGAAGCAGGTCCACTAAAGACACTACCTACACTACATCTGCCCATACATTTTGGATTACTGTTGCACATTCTTGGCCATGCTCAGTTACTTCCTTTCCTTCACGGAAGCGTTTAAACCATTGGTAAACACATTTCCTGGTCACGACTTCCCTCCCGTACACCTGCACGGACACTGCATGTGTCTCCGTCACAGTCTCCTCCAATGTTTAGCGGAACGTGACACTTAGACATTGCTCCACTGCACTGTGACAATTCCTCGCACAATGATTGCGTTCAAGTGGGCCGCGGCGGAATAGCCGTGCGCAGTGAGGCGCCGTGTTGCTGTGCGGGCGGACGTTCGCCGTCGGAGCTTGGTTCCTCTTCCCTGTGGTATTTTCTATGTGGTCCTCCCAATCAAAGTTGTTCGTAATTGTAATTGCTAGGCATTTCGTTGAATTTAGGGCCTGTATATCTGAGTGATTTATCGTGTAAATGAAGATTAGCGGATTTCTTGTGGTGTTCATATGGGTGACTTCACACTTCTCATTATTTAGGGTCAACTTTCAATTTTCGTACTATGCAGGTATCTAATATAAATCCTTCTAAAGTCGCTTTTGATCTCCTGGCGGACTTTACAAACTGATAAACGACAGCGTCTTGCCGCGGCGGAGTGGCCGAGCGGGTTGAGGAGCTATGCTCCGATGCCGAGGGGGTTCGAATCCTCCCTCTGGCATGGATGTTTGTGTTGTCTTCAGTATAAGTTCGTAAGTACTTTGTTAGTTTAGGGACTGATGACTCCGCAGTTAAGTCCCATAAGCTTAACAGCGTCTTCCGCCAAATGTCTCAGAGAACTGCTAGGATTGTCTTCTAAATCGTTTATAAAGACAATGAGCCGGCCGCGGTGGCCGAGGTGACTGAGGCGCTCCAGTCACGGTCAGCACGGCCACTACGGTCGGGGGTTCAAATCCCCCCTCGGGCATGGATGTTTGTGCCGTCCTAGTTCGTAAGTAGTTCATAAGTAGTTTGTAAGTGTAGGGACTGATGACCCCGTAGTTAAGTCCCATAAGCTTAACAAACATTTGAACATTTTTTGACAATGAATAGTAGCGGCCCTATAACACCGTCGTGAATGCCAGATAGCATTTCCAGTTTGCTCGATGACTTTCTGTCAGTTACTATGTATTGTGTCCGCCTCATGGACAGCGTGGAAAGTTGACACGCACGGGGCGGCGCGAGATCGATTCCTGGTGCGGTCGGAGATTTTCTCCGCCCAGGGACTGGGTGTTGTGTCGTCCTCATCATCATTGACACGCCAGTTGCCGAAGTGGCGTCAGCTAAAAAGACTTGTACCAAGCAGGCCGAACACGACTGCAGTTGGTGTCTAACGACCATAAACATCACACCACCATCACGTCATCGCTACGTAATTTCTACTTTCTGACAAAAAACTGCATTTGCGTGTCTTATGGCTAATTTTAGGTTTCTATAAATGCATGATTTTTTTCAAATATAAGTTCAAATGTTCAAATGTTTGTAAAACTTATGGGACTTAACTACGGGGTCATCAGTCCCTAAACTTACAAACTACTTATGAACTACTTACGAACTAGGGCGGGACAAATATCCATGCCCGAGGGGGGATTCGAACCCCCGACCGTAGTGGCAGTGCGGACCGTGACTGAATCGCCTCAGTCTCCTCGGCCATCGCGGCCGGCTCAAATATAAGTATATTCAAAATATAAGTAATATAAAAGTAAATACATAAAAAGTAATAACCTAATATATAATCTATAACTATAGAAATGAAATTGTGTATGTATGTATCTAGGTTCCCTATAGACTACAGGGCGGCTGTCGCAGTTTTGATGAATTATTCAGATCTTCAGATTAGTAGAGCGGATGATCCTGTGAAGTTTGGTAGCGATCGGATCGATATTTTTTAACACACACGTAAAAGTTTTCGTCTAGCGCTTGGAACGACAGTAGCCCCCTATCGGAGAAATAGACAACCGCCATTCGTCTTCAACTATAATTCTGCTGCGTGGAACGCTAGTGTCGCTTCCGTGACTGTTCGTGATGAATATTTGAAGTGAACAGATAAGTTTATGAATTACGAGAGCACCCAGTAACGATCCAACTTCTAATATGTGGTCTCTCAGCTGCAGTAGTAGTACCTGTGCTGTTTGTAATATTTATTTCACTGCTGAACACTTCCTGCGATGACAACTGCATGCAAATTGATGATTAAAACACAACTAAGATTTTATGGATATACTGTTAACGAGTACAAGAGAGAAACATTTGATGGTTGCTAAGCGATTGTCTCGCAGACTCTGATATACAAGTTTTCAGGTTCGAATCTACTTACAAGCTACACTTCTTTTCGTCCCTTATCAAGAAGGAGGAAGGAAGCTTGGAGTTTAACGTCCCGTCGACAGCGTGGTCATTAGAAATGTTCAAATGTTTGTTAAGCTTATGGGACTCAACTACGGGGTCATCAGTCCCCAAACTTACAAACTACTTATGAACTACTTACGAACTAGGACGGCACAAATATCCATGCCCGAGGGGGTATTCGAACCCCCGACCGTAGTGGCCGTGCTGACCGTGATTGGAGCGCCTCAGTCACCTCGGCCACCGCGGCCGGCTGGTCATTAGAGACGGAGCTTACGCTCGGAGTATTTGGGTAAGGATGTGGAAGGAAATCGGCCGTGCCCTTTGATAGGAACCATCCCGGCATTTGCCTGGAGTGATTTAGGAAAATCACGGAAAACCTAAATCTGAATGGCCGGAGGTGGATTTGAACCACCATCCTTCCGAATGCGAGTCCAGTGTGTTACCACTGCGCCACCTCGCTCGGTCCCTATCAAGACATGTCTATACTGCATCGCTCATAAAAAGTAATTATAACAACACTATCATAGCACACCGTGAGAATACGTTAATTATTATTTATATTATTTACATTTTTATTATTTTTTGACAGGAATATTTGCAAAAGTGGGTTGAAAAACAGGCCAGTTCGAGTTTTAATTTGATAATTTCTTTTACTTTTCTGTCTTTTTGGAAGACCCTTTCAAATAAATTTAATTACGGCTGAAATTCATTTATTTTGGGTGGGGGTTCGGAAATAACGAAACCAATCCGAATAATCATGAAATTTTTATAGTTTTTATTTATTTATAAAAGGCATTAATGACCCACCGAAAAAGAATATGACGGTAGAGACATGTGAAGAATTATATATTTAGACAAGTGTACTACCAATCAGAGTCAAAATGTCAAAAAATATTTCAAACACAAGTGATTCGATTTAAACTATGAAGAACTTCAAAATCTTTTTAAGTTGACGAATAATAGCCATGATAGGGCACAGTGCCGCTCTCTAGCGGCGTCCAGTTGAAATTGTTGTTTAAGAGGTTATAAGGTAACTGACCAGCCTGGCCGTCAATCCCCTGCTCCTATCTAAGACAAGGTAGGAAAATACAGAACAAAGTAAAACTTACGTTTAGCATCTGGACGACAAACCGCCAAGATGTGTTGAGCGACAACGAACGCAACATTGACAAGACCGAAGAGGGACAACACAAAGGGAGTTGCACACACAAGAAACCCCCAGACTACACAAAAATATGCATACACCTTAAAAGTATTGAAGGGTGGGGACATGATACGTCAGGCACTTAAAAGAATGATAAAAATCGACAAATAAAGCGTAATACAAAGTCCGCCATTAGAGGCATCGTCACCAAGGATTAAAGTGAGTGTAACAGGCAGATTGAAGGATTGCTGCAAGGTAAGTAAAAGTGGACAGTCCAACAGGATGTGGTACATTGTCAAGAAAGCGCCACAATGGTACTTTTGAAGATCCTCTCGACAAAGAAGGTGGCCATGCGTTATCCAGGTATGGCCAATACGTAGGCAGCAGGGAACAAGTGAGTCCCTGTGAGAGGTCCTCTGACAGAACTTCCAGGTGGCCATAGAGAGCTTGACTGCGTGCATCTTGTTCGGCAAGTTCAATTCAGACCATTCAGAACTCCAAAACCCAAGTATCCTGCGGTTCAACTCCAATTGCTGATCCCTTTCCTGGACACCAATCTCCAGGGACCATGAAGTGATGTCCTGATTGGCTGGCCAATCGACACATTCATTCCCTGAGATGACATAGGGAACAAACAAACGACACTTTAAAACCAGATTTAATAAGGCTGAACAGAGAGTCTTGAATAGACCATAGCAAATGATGTTGGGTCAATAGTCAAGGGCTTGCAAGCCACTGATGAAGTCACTATAGACAACAAAAACACCCTGTGGCAAGCTCAGGGTTGTTCAAGAGCACGAGAAATAACTACCAGTTTGGGGTAGAAACACTGCACTGACAAGAAAAGGACCACTGTTCGATTCAGTCACCATGGACATAGGCATATCCAGCACAGTCATCTACCAGGGAAACGGCGGTATAGACAACTATGCGCCATGGAATGAATCCGAAAGTTCAAGGAAATGCTGACAGAGATTTATATGCGAAACTGAGTCTTTAGAGTCTTGTACCAGATCCAAACAATGTAAGGAGTCAAGAATTTCCTTACATGCCACTTTTACGTGCAGAAGTACATGTTGGTGTGCTCGCTGGTGAGGAATGAGAAAAACTGATACAACTACCAAGATACGAAATGAGGCTCTCTGTGGACGAGACCGAGAAGGCACGATGGTGGGCTTGTCTGCTGTATCAGCGTACCCTGCCATACTAATGTAGACTAGGTAAGTTAGCGGATCTTGACTTCATTAAAATTAATAGGAAGTTTGAGGTGATTAAGTTCAGCTACAAGTAAAAAAAAAAAATTTTTAAAAATAACGGGTGTTTTGATAACAGTTCAGAGTCGCAGATACAGCAGCCAATGACACAGCAGATGGTAAATCATGTGCTGATCTAAAGCTAGTTTTTGTTTTTGCAAAGTTGCTTCCATGCCAGGGGACTGGCTCTAGAACAACCATTATCTGCATTTTGCATGATAGCCTCACAGTATTTTTCAATTGTAAAGTCAAGTGTAGGTGCGGACTGTCATCCTCTAATAGATAATTTTCTTCTGATAATTGTTTTTTTGTTTGTGGTTTCAAATACCAAAGCAATATCGTTAACGGTCAAACCTTATCCTCTCTTTAAATTATTATTAAATTTCGTTATTAAATTCATTCTAACGTACACTACTGTCCATTAAAATTGCTATACCCAGAAGAACTGCAGATGATAGACGGGTATTCATTGGACAAATATATTATACTAGAACTGACATGTGATTACATTTTCATGCAGTTTGGCTGCATAGATCCTGAGAAATCAATGCCCACAACAACCACCTCTAGCCGTAATAACGGCCTTGATACGCCTGGGCATTAAGTCAAACAGAGCTTGGATGGCGTGTACAGGCGACCAACAGTGTCGCGATACGATAAACCGCAATCGCGATAGGCTACAATCCGACCTTTATCAAAGTTTCACCAGGCAACGCCGCTCAACTGCTGTTTGTGTATGAGAAATCGGATGGAAACTTTCCTCATGTCAGTACGTTGTAGGTGTCGCCAGCGGTGCCAACCTTGTGTGAATGCTCTGAAAAGCTAATCATTTGCATATCACAGAATCTTCTTCCTGTCGGTTAAATTTCACGTTGGTTAAATTTCACGTCATCTTCGTAGTGTCGCAATTTTAATGGCCAAGAGTGTATTTTCTTTTGGTTTTTCAATTAATGTTTAAAGACCATAAATTAAATTTTACCTCTCAGTCGAACAGGACTTTCATTTTCCTGAGAAACTGGTTAACCCTCCATCGGGCTCAGTTGGCGTCACAGGCCAGCAAAACACATTGTTCAATCCTTTGCTTAACAGTGGTGCTCTAGCATCCCACCACTCCATTTACTCGTGTAAATTTTGGAACCTCACATAATGCTGATCCTCAGTTTACCGTCGACCTTCGCACGGCTCATGGGGAACTCCCATGGCCTCACAAGCCATCTGCGCCCGATTGCGTCATAATTTTGAAGATACGTTTTTCAAAATGTTCAAATGTTTGTAAATCTATCGGACCAAACTGCGTGGTCACCAGTCCGCAGCTTACAAACTACTTAAACCTAGGTAAACTAACCTAAGGACAAACACACACACCCATGCCCCAGGGAGGACTCGAACCTCCACGGCGAGCAACCGCGCGCTCCGCAGCGAGACGCTTTAGACCGCTCGGCTACTCCACCGCGACAAGATACGTTTTTCCAAGATATTTTTATTATAATTGTCCATTGGACGAAAGAAATTTAGTTATCTGAAATATTCATCGTTACCTTGGGAAAAGAGTGTTTTGACAAACCTGGCGTCTCAGGGTGATTTCGCCTGATCGCTTTGTAATTTCAGTCTTTCTATCTTTCCATATGTTAAAACATCCATATTTCCTGCTGGAATGTCCAGGAAAGTATATGATCTATCTAAGCCCAATGATGTTGCAGAAAATGACGTAACAGGTCGGTAATATGAAGAAGAGGAGAGCATATGTGAGGAGTGTTATCTTAGAAACAATAAGACGGCGAAATCGACTACGAAATCACCTCCTACTTTTCGTAGGGTAAAGAGTCACTACACCAATATGCATCTAGGTGTAAAAGATGATACTAAAATTGACGCACCATATTGTAAACCGTTCTGCCATAAACTTGTAATTGGACAATTATCTCAGCGAAGTGGGAATACAAGGGACATGACGATTCAGCTATAGATTCCACTGTACAGATTTTTACCCTTCAAGGAACGTGAAATCCCCTACATTACCAAATTGCGGAAGTGTCGACCATGCACGGCTGAAACACGATTTAGTAGGACGAAGAATTAAGAATGTTCATCAACCAATCTTCTTGAGCGATGTAAAAGTTCTGTGCCACACCTGTGTTTCAGCTGTTGATTTAGGAGCCTGAGCATCGATTTTTGGTTACAGATGTGGCGTCAAATATGATTCCACGTCAGAATAGACTGCCTAATATCTTTTAAAATTAACTTTATTTCTTTCAAGGATGTCCGTTCAACCAATTTTGCATACCGTTTGTGGGAAATTGGCAATTTTAGTACCTTTAGTTGAAGGTGTATTCTGTTTAATGGATCCACTATTTTGCTTCCAATTTGCTGTAACTCCTTCCTCTAGATCCCCTTAAAGACTAGCCAACTTGTGTTTTGAATCTGAATTAATATAATGCAGCTAATTCACAAAATATGTGTGTGGCCTTTCAGGCCGGATGCGCCTGATTTTCTTTCATCTGGAGGTGCGCCCGATAAAGGGTTAATACCATATACCTTTTTTCGACTTACAGGAGTACTGTCAAAGACCTCTTACCTGTCTTGGATTGAAACATGCACTGCTTTCTTATGCCTAAGGCAGGATGCCACAGTAGATTTGTTCACCTTCAAAACCACTGTTTTAGAGTACGAAAAATTGCAAATCAATCCTCGCGCGTAATACAGTGTGGAATAAATCGTCTGTCCAGAGTTTTAAGACAGGCCGTAGGACATTCGGTGTTAGAAAAAATCTGCAAGCAAGGAATTGACCAAGGAGGAGAATGGGAAGAATATTGAAAAGTGGGAGGGACTCAAACGACGACGAAAGATGTGAATGCATATGGACCGCAGTTGGGAAATTCAACCATGGCTGTCGTGGAGGGCAGGGGAGTCAAACAGATGGAAAAAGATGCCTACAATTCGGGTGGTGCGGCGATGCACTAATACGAGCTACGTATGAAGCTAACTGCTGTTACCGGGAAGAGACCCCAGCTTCAAAAAGGAGGCTTGTCACTAGACTCAAGCTAAAAGCCCCTCTCGCCAAATGAATATCTCTATGGGGAATCGGGTCCAGGACTCGCAAAGCTGAAGGTGCTTCCGAGTTGTAAACCAAGTTCCTCTAGTTCCGGTGCGATTGGATGACAGCCTTGTAGAGCTGCAGTAGAGTAGAATTTGCGGCTCCCCAAACAATGTGGTTGAGACAGCGAATAATATTTAAATATAGCCTGCATTTTTGTTTCAGCTGACGTAAGTGTGGCACACGAGAGAGCCGAACGTTAAATAGCATACCTGAGAAGGGATGCGTCTCGTCATCGCGAAGTAGTTCTTCAGCCAGGTATAGCTCTGGATCCAGGTGGTTGCCTGGCGGCAACAGAAGTGCATAACCCGGGCTTTAGAGGCACAGAATTGGAAACTCGAGGCAAAGGCCCGTAACTGAGCCTTTAGAATGGCTCCCTGCAGCTGCCGTTCAGTGACAACGATGCTAGCAGAACTGAGGTACTTGCAGAAGTCATCAGCAAACAGGGATGAAGGAAAAGATGACCCCACTGACACAACAAGGCCGTTAATTGCGACCAAAAAGAGTGGACACTAACGATTGAGCGCTGTGGAATATCGTTCTCCTAAGCATGAGATGACCTGAGGGAGCTACCAACCCTGACCCAAGTGAGAGGAGTTCTGAATAACGATTTAAAGTGAACCCTGTGCTGTACGCTGTGGAAACGCCTGGGCAGCGAGCAGTACAGCACAACAAACGCGTCGGCCGGGAAGCCTATCCGCAGACGGTGTTTATAAAAATAATGTTCACGAAATAATGTGGCACCTTTTCCTGCAGATGCCGCCGCGGCCGACTGAGGAACGGTACCACTCCGCCAGCATATTTAAGGACCAGCCAGACGGCCGCCCGGCAACTTACGCCGAATTCCGAAGACGGAAGATCTCTGAGAACAAGAATCACCGCAGAAGAAGTCGCCCAAGAGGATCCATGCCTACGGTCCCTTGAAGACGGACTCTGTAGTTTGCATACGACATAGTATAATTGTAAATAGTAGAAGTAGAATATACTTAGTGTTGAAGCGATCTCGGAGTACAACACAAACCCCATAAGTCCCATTTATACAGTGTAGCTAGGATATGATGGCGCCAGGTGATATCGTAAGCGTTCCTGAGATCTAAAAAGACTGCAACAAGATGTTTACGCCAGCTAAAAGCAGTATGGATACCCGACTCCATTAACACCAGATTGTCAAAATTTTTAGACTTGGGCTAAATACAAGGTGCATGTATTTTCCCCAACTCTTGCAACTCTCCTGTGACACAATTAGGAGGTTACACAGGCATCTTTGAACTCTGCCAGCTCCTCCGGTCTCTAAGGTGGGAGAGGGGATTTGGTTAGGAGACTTAGTTTGCACTTGGCAATCCACTTTTATTGCATCCTTCTTGAAAACTATTACACCTTATAATCAAAAGTGGTCTCATACATGCAGCCGTCCATGCTTTTTTTAATATTCTTGAATACATCATTAAGTTGGTGGATAGTTTTCTCTTATCGTCTTTCAGTTCTATATAATCTCGATGGAGATCTGACAACTTTTAATCCCTAGATTAAAGTCACGACTGGTCATAGTTAATATAAAGTGGCTCTCCATTCCATTACTGATTCGCGCAACACGCTACGACTCTTCACCTTTATACTCCACTGAGATGTGTCATTGTTCTTGATTCAACTATTGACATTTTTTTCAGGCGGGAAAGTGACACATCTCACACTCTAGTGATTTTTCTGATACCTACGCCAATAATGCTTTCCTATAGCAAGGTGAAACCACATTAGTCCTATTTGCTGAAATAATAACAAAACCTTTTGAAAAATGATGTCACTTTCTTGCGGGTGAGTGATATGATGATTCTTCTGGTAGAGCGGTGTTAGGATAAGAGGGCACACGTTTACTGAGTTCGATGGGTACCTGCCGTACTCCATTCAGTACAGGGTAGGTGGTGAATAGAATGTTCAAATGTTTGTTAAGCTTAAGGGACTGAACTGCTGAGTCATCAGTCCCTAAACTTACAAACTACTTATGAACGACCTTCTACTAAAGACGACACAAACATCCATATCCGAGGGGGGATTCGAACCCCCGAACGTAGCGGCCGTGCATATTGTGACTGGCACGCCGCAGACCGCTCGGTCACTGCGGCCGGCAGCTGGTGAATTATGTCAACCTTTATACAACATTGCAGTAAAGTGTTCTGCGATGCCTGAGTGCAGCCACTACATCGTCTGCCATTACTTCTAATATACAGATCACCCTGTGACGGAGACCATCGCGATCCCTATTTACCGGATGAATGTTGCTGTCTGAACCCGTCCTGTTGGGAGGCGATGTAACTACACTTTAACAGAATGATACCACAACATTAGTGAAACATCCATTGTATTACAAATGAATCAGTACTCACCTTTATGCGTTACAGAAACAGAGCACAATCAATCCAGACAGATGAAGATAGAGAGCATACATCTTTGAATACTTTACAGTTCCTTGATTGTCTCCGTTCGTAAACAAGTCTTGAGTCACTGTATTGAGGTGAGGTCTCACTTCTGCGTAGCGTAGCAGATTGTCCTGAATCGTAGTATACTGTCTGCCGATCAATGAACATTCCTCTGGAGCAGGCGTGGGCGCGTTTGCTGTCCGCGGCACTGCGGGAAAGATATGAGCACAGCTCGCAATCTCTTACTCGCGAACAGCGCAGAAGACTGCTGAAAATACACGATCGACAGCTGGCGCCGGGGTTTGAAGTATTCTTTGCACTGTCATGATTACGACAGTATGACAGTGCAATGAATACTCCAGATGGAATATTACATGTGCATAGTTTTTCAGGAAGTAAAGACTTCAAGACCAATCTTGTGTTCTTGAAAGATGCCATGGAATGAATAAGTAATTTCAGCTTATAACAATTGCATCCCATAAAGGCATAACACGTCAAATGAAAAAAATAAAGAAAAGATATTTTCATTTCGTCATTCTGTAATGAGTAAAGCAGCGTCACAAAGTAATTCGTAACGGTTAAGTTCAGGATTCTGCGTTCAGGTCACTGGTGGGTACGGGAATGGAGGGGGACTAATACTAACCAATAAAGGTGTATAAACTGTTACTTCCTTCGAATTAATTTCTCTGGTCACATACACAACATAGACATAAAATAAGAAACAAAGAAGACATGCGTTTTTTATTAAACAATTATTAACTTAATAGATGTAATATTACAGAGAAATGCTAACTTCAGATCTGACATAGTACTTATGAAAATGAAAGAAAAATATGTCTTCCTCAATTTCTATTTGTGTTTAAATATTTTCTTATCACCCTCTCGATGTTTACACTGACAAGGAGACCACATGGGTGTCGGATTTTATAATTTTTTGATATTTATGCTACGTGAAGTTCAGAACTCAAATAATAATCAGCCAAACCCATTCGACGCAACTCTCAAAAATTCTAGAGAAAATCGACCGTGAAGTTTTGAAACTTACCGTAAATACCAATCCTAAATAAAGTATATCGTCTGTCGGTGTAGCTCAGATGCTAGCGTTCTAGCTTCCAACCCTAAGGTCGCTGGTACGAGTCCTGTAGGGAAACACATTGTAATGTTTTCGTTGTGTTTGAATACTTGTGTAATTTTAATATCTACTGATAATTTTTACAAAAGTGCACGTATTTTTTATTCGGAATTTTTTATAGTTTATAGAAGGTTGTTAATAATGATTGTTTCAATTAGAAATCATAAGTTAGATTTTTACAGCATTGGCTGCACTATTGTTAATGACAGTTCTAATTGTGAAGAGCTACGACAGTGCCCTTGAAACGCATCTCGACAGCTACTAATAGCTTTCCAAGCAGCTTTACCTTCTCAACCCTCATTTTATGTGACGACTAGGTGTTCCTCTACATGCACGTAAACAAAAACTGATAAAACACCTGGAATTAGAGAACCCAAAATGTTTTATATAAACCGAAAAAAAATCTTTCACCGTGGGATTCGAACCATTGAGCCGAGTGTTGTGAAGCCACAACGTTACTACATGAGCTACATCGACGAGTTCTGAATCTGTTTTAATTATTGGTACTTACGGGTACTTTGCGAAACTTCAAAGTCGATTTTCTCGAGAATTTTTGAGAACTGCGTCGAATGGCTTTAGCTGATTGTTATTTAAGTTCTGAACTTCACGTACCATAAATATAAAGAAATTCTAAAATCCGATACCCAAGTGGTCTCCTTGTGAGATTACTGGTCATCAACTGCGTTGCTCCTATGAGTTCGACGTCAGTAAGGTTACTCCCTTCGATTTAGTTAATTTCATTCTAGAAAAAATTAAAAAAGAGTTATAAAGGAATAACACTTCAGCACAAATATTTAGTCCTGAACATACTGGAGATTTGGACAGCTAGTCTGAACAGCTTTGGGGATCTACTTGAGGGAAGTTCTTGTAAAACATTTCAATATTGTTTTCCTCTCACTGATTTTGCCCTATCATGAACACCAAGCAGGCTGCGATGGGAATAACGCTGTCCTAAGGATGCGAAGTATGCTAGAATGTTAACATACAGGGGTCGATGGAAGTGCCCGCAGGAAATCTGCGTGGGCGCTCGAGGGCGGTCGCGTTCGCATTTCCCCAGCGCTGTTCTGAATCGATGCACGCTTATCTGCACAGAATATTTAACTATGCTTCAGGCAATCAGGTTTGACACGCGTGATGCTGTTAGTGCTGCGCAGCGGCCTGCTGCAAAGTAGCGAGTGGTGTTGCCAACTGTCTGTGTTTCCGTGGCCGTAGCAGTCTAGAATCAATAAAAGTAAAGTCTGACGAATCTGCCATTTTGTTTCCCAACGAGTACTGAACATAGCACGTAGCTTATGCGAACTGTGTTGTTTCGTTCAAGTTTTGCGAAATATTTTTGAAATGTCCTACATAGAATTTTAGCTCGTGGTATTTTAAGCTTGCATTCCATTCGTGTTTCCATCGATATATGGATTACACTCCTTTACTTATTGCTGCTTTTCTTTGCTGATAGATGAAAAAATAAAGGCGCAAGAAACATACGTATTTTTGTGAGAAAATCACGTACTTTTAATGTGACCTAGACCCTATCAACAAAGGGACTAAAAATTTTACAATATGTGTCCCTTTTGTCAAATGCCGACAGTGGAACTGGCGAGCTTTCTCAACTTTTAAAATAGCAGATAGCTCCGAAGTGTTACGATTACTATTTTGATACAGATCCTATGACGGCAGTTTAATTCTGCTGAAACCGGTAAACTGTATAGTAGTTTTATCTGCCAATATGCGATGTGTGTTCCATGTTTTGTTCAAATGTTTGTAGAACTTATGGGACTTAACTACGGGGTCATCAGTCCCTAAGCTTACAAACTACTTATGAACTAGCTAAGACTAAGGACGGCACAAATATCCATGCCCGAGGGGGGATTCTAACCCCCGACCGTAGTGGCCGTGCAGACCGTGACTGGAGTGCATCAGTCCCCTCGGCCACCGCGGCCGGCTCGATGTTTTGCAATACGTCTTTGTTGTCTGCTGTGTTAAATATACCACATCGGATTTTTGTACTCACAGTGCTGAATATACTTCTCTAATGTTATTGAGAATGTTTCAGAAAGTACTACAAACACTGAAACGAGAAAGACTATTAATACACAGGATGAATACTATTTGAAAACCAATTCGCTTAGAATGAGGGGATTAATCCTTTGTATTGACTATGAAATAAATAAATAATAATGTTCCTTCTTTAAAGTGAACAGATTTTTGGACTTAACCGTACGGTACTCCTCTCTTGTCAGTAAATTAATCATACTTGTAAAGTAAACATTTAGTTGCCAACTTTAACACACTACGCTGCCGCAGCCGTAAGTGTATTTTATCCAATACTATATCTATGTTAGTAATGTTATAGCCTCGTTTAGACATGCGTCAATATTGACACTTACTTATAAGGAATTCAATTGAGTGTGTGTTTTATGATAAAACGTCAGGTACCGTTCTTTCAAATTGCATACCGCAAGTTTTAACGCCAAAACTTCGAATTACCACAGACCGCATTCAACGGTTGTTGCCACCTTATATCCTGTATAATAATAGTCTTTTTCGTTTTAGTGTTTGTAATATATTCTGAAACTTTCTCAATAACGTATTAGAAGCATATTCAGCAATGCGAGTACAAAAATCCGATGTTGTGTATTTAACACAGCAGACAACAAAGACGTACTGAAAGACGGCGAACACACCTCGCATATTGACAGTCATAATTCAAATACGAGCCGAGATCATAAAAATGTTCAAATGTTTGTAAATCTATTGGACCAAACTGCGTGGTCATCAGTCTGTAGCTTACAAACTACTTAAACTAAGGTAAACTAACCTAAGGACAACACACCCATGCCCCAGGGGGGACTCGAACCTCCGACGGCGAGCAATCGCGCGCTCCGCAGCGAGGCGCCTTAGACCGCTCGGCTACTCCACCGCGGCCCTAGATCCTTAAAACTATTATTCAGTTGACCGATTTCAGCAGAAGTGATCTGCCGTTATCGGATCTGTATCAAACAGTAATCGTAACACTTGGGAGATCTCTGCTGTTTTTAAAGAATGAGAAAGCTCACAAGTTCCACCGTTAGTTTTTATTCGGACAGCAAAGAGAAGCAGCAATAAGTAAGTAAAATACGAGATTTTTGTATCTAATCCACATATCGATGTAAACACGAGCGGAATGCAAGATCAAAATTGCACTATCTAAGACTCTATGCAGGACACCTCTAAAATATTTCACAAAACTAGAACAGAACACGACAGTTCGAATAAGCTACATGCTGTGTTTAGTAATTGTTGGAAAAAAAGGAGGATGCGCCAGTTTGTACTTATAGGGGCCTTAAAAAAGTTATTGCTGTCATCACAAAACAGGTCCTGCTGTCTCTAAAATCGCATCGAATACTGCTTCAGATACTAATTTATCGTAAACTACTCTACTCACACGGTGAGGTGGATTCCACTAAGATAGGAACAAGAAATCCTCACACCGTGTCGAAGAAATCGTTCCGCTTCCAACACTCTCGGAAGTGCGTAGGTAATCGAGGAGCTGAATATTACTCTTCGATTTCCGACACGAATTGGCTATCTACTTCGAAAATGACTCCCTTGGCCAGGGCCGCTGAGAGCCAGCACAGGCCCGGGGCAGGAAGCAAGACGTGGCCCAACTCCAAATATAGCAGGCAATTTTTAAGAAGGTTTTATGTTGTTTTTAATCCTTTACTTCTGATTGTCGCAAATTCGCATCATACCGTTGTAACCGTTATATGTGGAAGAATAAGTATGTTCGAGAGCCAGTGCCGACTGAAGCATATTCTACAAGGAACGGGCCCAGTGCGTGTGACGTGTGTTGCCTTTAATTGAACGTTGACTATACTTGTACGACGACCCTCGTTTATCGTGCTCATGTTGCGAACAAAGAGCCGAGTTTGTGTTCATTCTTTATGAGATAAAGGTAAATACATAGGGAAGTTTCAATCTGAAAATAATTTATCTGTTAGGTGTTGCAATTCACTTTTAGATGTGATAAAGAAGATTAATTTTTCTGTGGACACGAAAGTAATGTTTATGTAAAATACTATAATCAGGCAGTTAGGGATCTTTACAGGCACATGCAAGAGGTAAAATAAAATGCAGGAAGTACGGTAATTTCCATTCAATTTGCTGCTAACATACTTCATTGCCAGATTTTGTTTGTGATTGACGTTTTCGCTGTTTTTAGTATAAGAAGCGTTGGGCTCCAACAAAACCAGCCCCAGGTAAGTCTCCCCTTATTGATGGAGTAGGTCATTGGTCCTGTGTAACAGCAAGGCAAAGATGCAAAAGATCCAGCTGTAAAAGACAGACTCGTTATTTGTACAAAATGCAAGCTTCACCCTTGCGGAACAAATACTCAAATTGTTTCAAACAATTTCACAAGCAAAGTAACCTTTATCCCATGAATTAGGTTTTGACATAAGCATACATGTAATTCAGACATACGTTAATTATTTTTTTCTATTATTATAAGAAATTTCAATAAAAAAAATCCCTCAATGATGAGTTGTAAGCCGTTTATATCTCGAATAACTGTTCTCAAAAATGTAAGAGGTACTTAACAATACCAACTACATATGTTTTACATTTGTTATTGTTAATTGTCTAACAACCCAATACTAAACACAAAACGACGATTTATTGTTTTTTTCATGCAGTAGAAATTAATTCAGGCTCTAAAGGGGTTCACACAATATCATTAGGTAACGTAGCAAATACACAAAAATATACTCCCTATAAAGTAATATAATTATAAAAATCTATTTTTTACTAAACATTTTAAAAACTTTCAAACCATTTTTAAGAAGTTTAACATTGTTTCAACGCAACGCAATGAGGTAAACGTTGCAAATACACTCATTAGAAACCAATACAGAAATACAGTAATAAATACTGGTCAGGAGAATAGTGATAAAGAGAGATTTCTGGAAGCTAAGGCAACGACAGCTAAGGAATTGTGTGATAGCTCGACCGAGACGTACAGGACAAGAGAGAAAACTGATATGACTTACAAATTTCATTTCAGATTCTACTCAGTAACGATTTATTTTTGTTATTGTTTGTTCGCTTCATTTAATTCTGTTCAGAAAATATGTTGCACTTCACTCTTAAACAGACAGCCAAGTATTACACTGCATATTTGAACACAAAAAAGTGTCACCTAATAGCTTTCCTGCTTCATGTCATGTTGTTAAGTTGACGACTAAGTTGTCAATATATATAGCAGTGAGTCGTGCAGCGTGTAATATATTACAACATTCTTGCCCTTAACTCTGTCAATGATGCTTTCCGAGCCTTTCGTTCAGCAAATGTTTGAATTATATTATCTAAGTACAGCTGCCTTGCCAAATCAGATTCAATAGCCAAAGTTCCCAAATAAATGACCTCTCTCCCTAAGCGACAGTCACTGGAAGACTGTAAAAGATGCGCAGAGCTACACATACATTCGGAAATAAACTTGAAATTTTAATATCTTGTATCTTATTCAAGAGTTCAAATGGTTTGAAATAAATGCCTTCAAAGTTCGAAGTATGGATTGTTTTTAAATATTTCATTTCTTCTTTGAATCTATTGTAACATCATTGTGTTATTCAGTGAAGAATGAATTGCATGCCTCAGCGATATGATCATCAGTCATCTTTGCATATTTTCACAAAAATCCAAATGTGTCATCTAACAGCTTTACTGCTTCATATCGTGTTGTTAAGTTGACGACTAAGATGTCAATAATGACATTAAAATATTTACCTTGAAGACATCTGAATTCAAAACTGTTACATCATACATGCCTTCATCAAGAAATGATTTCCTCTTCTTACTGTGTACCTCTGGAAATTCAGAGTTGATGTTCATTGCACTGGCAACAGCTTTAGATTCGGAGAGAATGGTGTCCCAGTATTCACCAAGATTTTTGATGTCAATAAGCTCTCAATATTATGTACTTCAACATCAATTGTGGTATTTCGAGCTTGTAGTAATTTATTCCTGTAGTCAATTTCTACCAACAATTTTAACCAAATTGATGCCATAATTAGACACTTAAATGACCTTACATAATCCAAAACACCGCGTGCTAGCGAAAGTGTTTCAGATGGCAGATTTAACTTACAAAGATTTTCAACTCCAAGGGTAACCTTATCCAAGTGAGCAGCAACTGGTCTTACAGCATCAACTCGAGCACTCCAACGGGTTTCACACATACAATGTAAAGATGAGCCAACACACTGTTTTAGAATTGACCATCGTTATGGACTGCTGCACCACGCCAAAAATCGTATCTACTTCAGGGCATCTCTCAGCTGCATGTACTGCAAATAAATCAAGGCTATAAAAAACACACTAAGAAAATTTTGAAGTGAATTCCACTTAAGAAAATGTCTCTGAGCTCCATTATAGCACCCACTCATGTTACTTCCGTTATCATAGCCCTGTACACGGCATTCACTAATAGGAATTGAGTGCTTCACAAGTGTTGATTGAATTAAATGGGCAATAGCAATCATTGTTTTCTGATAACAGTCTACAGATTCCAGAAACCGTTCATTTATTTCATATTTATCAATTACCGTATTTAAATACACATAATGTAGGATGAATGTTGTCTGTGCAACATTATTTGAAACCGGAGTAGCGTCAACAATAATCGAATAACACTTCGCATTTAGTCTCTGTTTCAAAATAGCACTCCTGACGCGATGCGCACAAGTAGAAATAAATTCATTCTGAGTATCACTAGAAAGATAATGCACCTGTAAACGCTTCCCTTCTTCTTGTACGTCTCTGACCTTGTTAATGTGTTTGCAATAATGGGATCATAGTGACTCAAGAGCTATACTATTCCTAGAAAATTTCCATTATTTGCATTTCCAATTTTCTGAGATCAACCTCTGAAGGACAAGCCTTTTAATGTCACATCAAGCAATCTTCTTAAAATCTGTTTCAAAAAATACACTTCATTTTCAATGTGTTTCTGCATTATTTGTGTGGTGTCGCACAAGTCCAAAGTGCGCGCCACCTACTTTCGCCGCGCGCCGCCATGCACGCACAGCGCGGCGTTCTGACGACGTCAGCCACGGGCGCCCTCTGCTACAACTCCGCTCGTGGCCACCACTGAACGACATCGTTCACTTGGGACTGAGATAGGAACCAGCTAACACTTCGGAATCAGATAGGCACCAGCGAAGACTTGGCTATCGTATAGGCACTAGGCAGGCCTCTAGCTCAACTATGTATCAGCATTCTGCAGTACTGAGCCGCGGTGGAGTAGCCGAGCGGTCTAAAGCACCTTGCTGCGGAGCGCGCGGTTGCTCGCCGTGGAGGTTCGAGTCCTCAGTGGGGCATGGGTGTGTGTGTTTGTTCGTAGGTTAGTTTACCTAGGTTTAAGTAGTTTGTAAGCTACGGACTGATGACCACGCAGTTTGGTCCGATAGATTTACAAACATTTGAACATTTTGAAAAAAGTATCTTCAAAATTATGACGCAATCGGGCGCAGACATTTGAACATTTTTGCAGTACTGAGCTATGTAAAAGTTAAGTATTGTATAAATTCTGTGCAATATATATCTCGTTCTAATTTACTCTAGTGTTTCTAGTTTCTGCTGTCCCACTGGCTGCTCACCTTCGTACCTGCACAAGCGTGCATCCTTCATTCCTGTGTTGGTGTCTTTTTACTCGGCCGCCGACACCTGCGACGGAAACGAGACACAAAAGAAGCGACGAGGCTGGGACACAAAAATTTGGAATATAGTACTAGAACTTTCAAATGCGTCTCAAAGTTCCGTCATTTAATGTAACATTCTTTATGAGATTGCTACATTGATGTTCTGGGATTTTGTCGTATAATTTTCTCCACTTCAGTTGATATGACTACCCAGATTTTGAAGAGAAATGTGAGCGAAATGTGAGCGAACTGAGTAGAAAAAAGCCGGCAAGGAAAACAAAATAATGCTTGTTGACTTTCACTCCAAACTAACCATTCACGGGGTACATATTCATTGTACGGAAGTTTGCACTGAAGCAGAGATGTAGGAAATGCTCGGCAATTAACATCAGCTGGAAAATTTTTTGGATGATTAGGTGGTCCACATTTCACTGCATCTTCTGCTTCGTTTGTTGTAGCATTTAAAGTGTTCAAACTTCCAGCACAGAAACCATTAAAGTCATTGGCCAATTCTTCGTAAAAAGAAATTGTTTCTCTTTAACAGCTGTCAAACATAGGCCGACCAACATTTCATCGTGATTTTAAGGGAGATGACCGACATCAGACCATGATTTTAAGGGAGATATAAGCGAGATATAAGCCAATAAATTTCATCTACACAACTACATCGTATTTTCGTGGACTCTCTGACAGAAGCCTAGGCTCCTCCAAGGCCTGGGCCCCGGGAATTTTGTCCCCCTCTCTCCAAGGCCCTGCCCTGCCATTCGCCGTAGGCTGCTGGAACGCAGAAACACCTCGAGGCGCACGCCACAGCGGGCCATAAAAAGCTCCACCCTCAACCATTTTCTGCCAAGGCCAGAGCCCGTGGTCAATTCAGATACGTTTCCCGTCAGACCATCATTGATATTGGACTCACATGTGCGGCGTGTGAGTATTTGGGTCGGCCGGGTAACGTATCCTGGTAGCTAAACTGTTTGCAGACCATCAGTTATCTCCTCCGTAAACATAAAGAAAAGAAAAAATAATCTTAAGGCCGATCACTCGCGTGAAATGCGAAAACCCAGATTCCAGTGTCGGGTGTGTTCTTTCATTTACATTTAGTGTCATTAATTATGTAGATAGCATAGTCGGGTTAATTCATGATAAGAGTACTGTTGTAATTACAATTTTTTAATTCATAAAATTTTAAACAATTTATTTTAAACTGGTGAAATAGCCTAGACCGCAAAGTCAAATTTTAATTTACAAAGTGGCGACTGGTTTCGACTTGTCAGTCATTTACGAACTACTGTTTTTGATTGAATATGTAAACCAGGAATGAACCTGAGCAGTCAAATAATGTTAGTTTCATCAGTTAAAAACCTGTCCAGTCAAAGCATAAAATACATCATTTGCATGTGGTATTGGGCGGTTGCCTGTTTGACATTAACACTTGTTACATGTATCCTGAACCTCAATAAGCCAATCATGTCGTGTGTTGTCAATGTTACACATGGCCGATACATGACTGCAAGATGTAGTGTGCACGTTAAAATACATTCGTATGAATACATGTGTTGGAATCCGTCCCATACACCATCAAACATAACATCTTGCACTCATGTACCGGCCATGTGTAACATTGGCAATACACGACATGATGGGCTTATTGAGGTTCAGGATACATGTAACAAATGTTAATGTAATACAGGCAACCGCCCAATACCACAAGCAACTGATGTTTTTTATGATTTGACTAGACAAATTTTTAATTGATGTTGTTGTTTGTTTGTTAAGCTTAAGGGACTTAACTGCGGGATAAACAGTCCCTAAACTTACAAACTACTTATGAAGTAGCTTATACTAAAGACGAGACAAACATCTATGCCCGAGGGGGTATTCGAACCCCCGACCGTAGCGGCCGTGCAGACTGTGACTGGCGCGCCGCAAACCGCTCAGCCATTGCGGCCGGCTTTTAATTGATGGAACAAACATTATTTGACTGCTCAGGTTCACTCCTGGTTTACATATTCCATCAAAAACAGTGGTTCGTAAACGACTGACAAGTCGAAACTGGTCACCACTTTGTAAATTAAAATTTCACTTTACGGTCTAGGCTATTTTATCAATTTCAAATAAGTTGTTTAAAATTTTTATGAATTTTAATTAATTGTAGGATCGCCCAAACTCCATTCTGACAATGTCAGATTGTACAGACAAATTTTTAAACGGATTCGATCTCGGATTTCCCACTTCGGGCCAGCGATTGCCTTAATCAAGTCGGCTACCCAGGCACGCTTCCCTCCTACCCCAAATTCTCAACTTGTAGCACACTAAGAAGGTAGTGCCCCTTTCCATTACTTTCTCTGGCTCGCAGCTGCGAACCTATACTGGATTCCCTCAAGCGATCGAGAGTTTCAAATCAAATGTTCAAATGTTTGTTAAGCTTATGGGACTTAACTACGGGGTCATCAGTCCCTAAACTTAAAAACTACTTATGAACTACTTACGAACTAGGACGACACAAATATCCATGCCCTAGGGGGGATTCGAACCCCCGACCGTAGAGGCCGTGCTAACCGTGACTGAAGCGCCTCAGTCACCTCGGCCACCGCGGCCGGCCTCGAGAGTTTCAAGGGCGGGTTCAGGGTGGCGGGGAACACAGGGGCACGTGCTCCCCCCCCCCCCCCCAGACGGCCCGACGAAAAATGAGAGAGAGAGAGAGGGGGGGGAGAAAGAGAAGAGGGAGGGAGAGAGAGAGAGAAGACAAGGCGAGAGAGAGAGAGAGAGAGAAGGGAGGAGAGAGAGAGAAAGAAGGGAGGAGAGAGAGAGAGATAGAGAGAGAGAGAGGTAGATGGTGAGGAAAAAAGGAAGATAAAGGATCTTAGCGTTAAAAGAATGAACTTTTACTTACAGGCAACATGTAACTGTGAGTTTTTAATTGGTTCTTGCTCTTTTTTGTCGGTAATTTACTAAATGAAAGTTGTTTATTGTTTCGTGATTGCTTGGGAGATAAATGAGCTATTGTGTATGTTTTACTCATACGTAAATAAAGTTAAAGGGTTTAACTGTAAAAAACTGTGAATTTCAAGGGCTGCATCCAGGCTAGCGCACAGATGTTTTCGGTAAACGATTTATCTAGTTCTTTTCCTAGAAATGGCCGCGGCGGATTAACCGTGCGTACTGGAGCGCCGTGTTGCGGTGCGCGCGGCAGTCTGCCGTTGGGGTCTCGAGTCCCCTCTCGAGCATGGGTGTTTGTGTTTGTCCTTAGGTTAGTTTACCTTAGTTTAAGTAGTTTGTAAGCTAGGGACTAATAACCAAGCAGTTGAGTCCCATAGATTTACAAACATTTGAGCATTTGAACTAAGAAATGGTACCCCCACTCATTATAAACAGTTTTACTACACGTTTCGATTTTCCAGTTATTATAGCATATTAGATATTTTCCCACACATCAGATACAAAGGATTTTCATGGTAGTAGTAATTCTTCTTGAAACACAGTCAAGTGTAATTTTTAGAATAAAATTTTCACTCTGCAGCAGAGTGTGTGCTGATATGTATCTTTCTGGCAGATTAAAATTGTATGGTGTACCCGGGATTCGAACCTGCGACTTTTGACTTTCGTGGGCAAGAGTTCTACTGTCTGAACTATCCCGACACGCTTCACAGTCCGTCGTCACAACTTTACTTTTGCCTGTTCCTCACCTTCTACGTTTCAAACTTCACAGAAGTCCTCCTGCGAACCTTGCAGGACTAGCACTCCTGGAGGAAAGGATGTGGTGGAGACGTGGCTTCGCCACAGTGTAAGGAATGTTTACAGAATGCGGAGTGCTAGTCCTGAAAGGTTCACAGGAGAACTTCTGAGAAGTTTGGAAAGTAGGAGCCGAGGTACAGGCAGAAGTAAAGTTGTGTGGACGGACCATGAAGCGTGCCAGGATAGCTCAGATGGTAGAGCGCTCGCCCGCGAAAGTCAAAGGTCACAGGTTCTAATTTCGTTTCTGGCACACTATCTTAATCTGACAGGAAGTTTCAAGTGTAATTTTGTTGATCGCGAAAGTTATCTCGAAAACATATTTAGTTTTGCATAGCAACTTCACAAAGAATAAAGAAGAAATTGGTTCAGTACAACGCAAAAGCCGGTTGCGGTGGCCGAGGGGACTGTGGGGCGCCAGTCACAGTCTGCACGCCCACTACGGTCGGGGGTCGAATCCCCCCACGTGCATGGATATTTGTGCCATCCTTAGTATTAGCTAGTTCATAAGTAGTTTGTAAGTTTACGGACTAATGACCCCGTAGTTAAGTCCCATAAGCTCTACAAACAAACACAAACAACGCAAATACAGGAAATCTGATTTTAGGTTTTGAGGGAATATCAAACTTAGCTCGACATACTCGTATTTACTGTCTGTTTCTTTCTGACCCGTTGTTGGGCGACGTTTTAGAATACGCTGTTTTTTTTTCCAATTTCTGCATTGTTTGGCAATGACACAGCTACTCTGTACTGTTACTGTTACTGTACTGTTCATCCACGGTAAGTTGACGATTCGTGCGCTGGCTGTTGGCAGAGGCCGGAGGCGTGTACGATGGCTGCAAGGGGAGCGAGCATCAGCGACAAGAAGGCAGCTTCGCAGTGTACTCGTAACAATGTGTGCAGTAATATTTCGTGTGTAGGGCAGCGTAACGTTGACAGCAATCCGAAATAAATGGATGTCCTTCAAGTAGTGCAGATGTTTTGTGCAGCTGCATCACCAGGTAAAATCGTCTTCACTTGTCAAATTAATATACTTCCATCTAATTACCTATGCACTACTATTTTCGACGCACAATGGCATTATTCTCATGTTCCTGTGATTAAAAAAAATATTATAATGATTCAAACACATTAAGCAGTGAAAAGTTTAATAATTTATCAAACCATGAGCGCCGCACTGGAATGGCCGCGTGATCTGGGACGCAACGTCGTGGAGTACGCGACCACTCCCACAAGAGGTTCGAGTCCTCCCTCCGCCATGGGCGTGTATGTGTGTGTTGTCCTTAGAATAAGTTGAAGTAGATTGTAAGACTAGGGACCGATGACCTTAGCAGGTTGGTAACTTAGGATTGGAAACATTCGGACTTTTTTTTGAAACAATATGGCTCATTTAATATGCACAAAACATTTTTCGACCATATTGTACAATTGTTTGAATTTTCAAGTGGTCAGTCTTATTCAGTCTTATAGTCCAGTTATTCCAAAGTTGTAAATATGTAGAAAACCTATGTCAATTTCGTATGGCTTCCTCTGTATAGGTATTCACATATACCCACCTGGCGAAGCTCAGAATCAGTTACATAATGAATTAAATTCAGAGCCTGAATGCCCAGTGTTCAGCTGTTAGCAAGCGTTTCATCCTTTATGATGATGAAGAATGAAACAAGTATGACAAAGCTGAAGACAGGGCATTCACGCTCTAAACTCTGTTTTCATTTTTTTTTTTTTTTTTTTTTTTGTGGTAAATTTAGAAAATGTACACTGTTTAATGTGACTGAATCATTGTAATATTTTTTCTGATCATAGGCATTTGAAAATGACGGCATAGTGCGCAGAAACTAATAGTGCAATGATAGTTAGATGGAAGTAAATGGAAAAGTTTTTTTCTAAGAAGTGACTGTGCCTTTGGACATATTTAGTGCGTTTCGTATAGCAGTTATATGTGACAATAACTGTAATAAAATCATATATGTGTGTTTTAAAGTTAGTCTAAAAAAGCCCTTAAGGACATGTTCACACCCTCCTCAGGTTTGTGCCGCCCCCCCCCCCCCCCAGAAAAAAATTCTGTATCCGCTACTGGAAAGTTTTAATACGTCCGCATTGAAATTGACAACTGCCCGTTGTGAACAAAATTCACAATTATTGATATGGTGTCTGCTCTTTCGGACATGTCCTAAGAGAATAAACACCATATCTAAATGTGATATGATTTCCCATCTACATATAAAATGACACGAACTGCAAAGCTAACTGCAGCTCTAAAGATTGGCATCGTTAACAGAAATTAATTACTTGCTGTAAAGTATTTGTAGTCTGAACAGGTACGGCACGAGCAGGAAAAGGCTTGTGTTTTCCTGAGTGGGTTTGGACCGGCAAATCATACTCGGAATGTTGCGGTGTAAGAAAGTGGATATATTTCAGAAAATGGGATACAATTCCTGAGATTACGACCTGAGGAGGGCCACCAGTGATACAACGGAGGTGATGAGTATGATGGCTAGAGTAGGAGAACGAGCCCACGGGACTGCAGAGCGCGGAGCGTCTTATCGGGTCGAGAGTTGGTCGCAGAGAGAGCTGTACTGTTTGTAACGATTTCGCTGCTAGCCTTTGCTGAACCTACGTAATTGAACGTTTCACGCTCCGATGGGTTACGATCTGCCGTGAGGACGTTGATGCAGGTGCCCTGATCACCGGGTTCTGTCTTAGTCTACGGGATATAGAACCTGCGACAACTGACAGGTAGCCCACGTGACGTCACGAACTGAGTGCCGAGAGATACAGGCCGCGGCGCGCATGTCATGCGACGTAAGCAAGGCAGTCCTGAGTAGGGATGGCGGTTATTGCTGAAACAACCGGTTTTCGCTTATACCGGTTCTTTTCATCTCCAGTTTAACCACACTGTAAAATTGCTCAAGATAACCGGTTTTTTAAATAACAGGTTTTCGGTTTTTTATTGCTATTATTGCCAGTAGACTTCGACCGAAACATAATTTGCGGCCGAAACAGAAACCGTAATCGAATTTTCGGTTCTTCTAGTTTCGTCCGAAACCGAAACTTACGAAATTTAGTTAAAATATAGGTAAATTTACGTTATACAACAAATCACTAGTCTTTCCACATTTTGCAAGATCCTCTCCCAATACTACGCCTTCTTGAGTGTGTGTAAGCCTAGCCAGGAGTCCGTAGACGACGATATACGAAGCATACAGATTTACTGGTCTAGTATTTCCTCCCGGCAGTTGCGAATATTGAGCCAACCACTCCGTAATTTGGACTTGTGAGCCAACGCATACGAATATCTCGTTATATACACAATATATATGTAAGTTACAGTCAGTAAATGAACTTCAATCAGTGCTGCAGAAGTATTTCGAAAAATAAAATCACAGAACAGACTAACAGTATGATTGTTATCAGTGTAAATTTACGCAAAGCGAACTAGGAAAGCTATGTACCACATGATCAAAGAATGTTCAAATGGGTGTGAGTTCTTATGAGACCTAACTGCTTAGGTCATCAGTCCCTTGACTTAAAAGCTACTTAATCTAACTTAAACTAATTTACGCTAAGGACAACATTGACACCCATGACCGAGGGAGGAGGGAGGACTCGAACCTCCGACTGGAGCAGCCGCGCAGTCTGTAACATGGAGCCTCAGACCGCACGGCTACCTCGCGAGGCACCACATGATCAATGTTACCTAACCCCATAATGGTTATTAAAAAAGCCAGTCGATTTCAAGGAATCACATTAATAAACCTTGTTAGCATAACAATATGATAATACATTGAAAGTTATTATTCTAAGCTTACATAATAGGTATATGAATCGAATTTACCTTCTCTTCCAAGAAACATTTTGGATGCTTTCTCCATAAAATGACACAGCATGTTTGTAGTACCTCCACCCGTTTTCAGCCTTTTAAAGCAAATGGAGCATTGTACCTCACTGCTCCCGTACTTCGTGAAGTACTTCCACACTCGGGATGGTGCCATTTAAGACACAGCCGATGTCTGGCGACGACAGCAAGGAACTGCCGCATGACCAGACGGAGGCAAATCTTGTACACCGCCGGTGCACGCACGTCGTCTAATAGGCCACGCCACGCGGCAACAGAAGCATTGATGCCTCAATAGCTGCTCCAGTTCTTAAGTTCTTATGCCACGCGTTTGTTGCGCGTTTCTGACTGACGGGATTGTTCTTAAATTATCACTGATCGCTTTTCTAAGATATGCGATGACCTAATATTTCACACCAGTGGAAATTTTAGGAATGGCCCTAAATATTAGGGTCTACTAGTTTTAATTTTTTAAAATTATTTACAAAAAAACACATTTTGAACCACTACAACAGGAAGTAGTCGTACCGGTATTTTTACCTGGTTCTTGGCAATAACTAAAAAACCCGTTTACAACCGACACCAAATACATACCCCAAAAAACCGGTTATTCAAAACTAAATTACTGGTATCGGTTTTAACCGGTCGGTTTTTCCCATCCCTAGTCCTGAGCCAACGCGATCGCTAGCTGATTGGCCAGCCACTGGGGCACAGCCTACTGCCACATAGCGACCAGCCACTCACCTGGCGATCGCGCCGGCTCAGGACTGCCTTGCTTACGTCGCATGACGTGCTCGCCACGGCCTGTCTCTCTCGTTGGCCTCGCTGAGTGCCGAGCCAGGGGTAAGCCCCGGCTTCTGGTGCAGCATTCGTGGGTTCAGTCGAGGTCTACGTCCCGTAGGCTACGGTTCAGTAAGCTTTTAGCGACAGTGTGAGGACAATCGCCTGCCTTTGAGTTGAATTTGGGTGAAGATTTGTGTGTCTTCATATTAGGAAACAGTCCACAAGCTGACAGAAATAACGAGGTAAGTACAAACAGTCTTTACTTAATTGTAAGTAGTATGGTTTTCTTGCCGCAGGAACTGATATATCGGTCTGTTACTTGTAGGTGTTCGAAATTGGGCATACTTGCTGTGTGCCAGGTTGTACTGTAAATTACAGGACGAACAAGGAAAGAAACATTTCAGTATTTTCATTTCCAAAAGACGCAAACGTTCGGGCTAAGTGGTTGCGAACAATTCAACGCGCAGATTTCACTCCTGGAAAAAATGTTCAAATGTTTGTTAAGCTTAAGGGACTTAACTGAGGGGTCAGCAGTCCCTAAACTTACAAACTGCCTTATACTAAAGACGACACAAACATCCATGCCTGAGGGGGGATTCGAACCCCCGACCGTAGTGGCCTTGCAGACTGTAAGTGGCGCGCCGCAGAACGCTTGGCTACTGCGGCCGGCACTCTTGGAAAGTATTCTGCAGTTTGTGCTAAGCACTTCGCCGTAAAGCACATAATTACTGAAGATAAAATGAGGAGAGCAGGTGGTTCTGTGTTGACAGTTCGTAGGACAATTCCCAAGTTGACATCAGATGCTGTTCCTTCATTGTTTCCTGACAACCATCCCACGTGTCTGTTCATCTTTCTGCTGAAAGAAAATCGCCAGATGTACGAGCAAAACAGATCTTGTGCCGGGTGCAAATAAATTTTAGTGCAATGTGCGAACAGGACGAGATTACAAACTACGCTAGTTTCACGAACAAAGTAAATGAACTACGTTTACGTGACTTTTCATATAAGATTACCACGGATGTCGTATTATTTTACAGACTTTGTGTGAAAGACATCCCATTTATTTTGCGTTCTGTAAAACATTTTAGAGATTATAGTGTAGAAATATGTCTGAATAGCTGTAAGGTGCCTTCCAGCAACTACAAGTGGATATTAAGTTACTCACTACTTTGCACTAGATACTCTACGTTAGATAATTCGCTTTGCCTTATGATTAGCTTTCAGAATAGTGACAGTGTGGGAATTAATGTCAAATTGGATAATATTTGCTCCACAATGGATCAGTTCATTAGTGACTTAAAAAGCTATAGGGGTCAATTAAGTTTTGTTAGCAAGCTACAGTTTGTGATGGAGCAAATTGAAAACAATTTACTTAATCGACCACGATATTCCCCAGATACTATCCTTTGGGCTTCTTCAGTGTTTTTTCCATTTACTGGAGCTTACAACCACATTTGGAATTCGTGCGTTTTATCAATATCCCAGTCATCATGTTTGAGAAAACTTTCAGGTGATATGAAGAGTGAAGTGGGATTAAAAGTAGGCCAGGTCGCGTATTTAAGAGAGAAATGTAATCGGTTACACCCACATAAGAAAATAGTGAACGTTCTTCTGAATGAAATACATATTCTGCCAAAGGTTACTTACAGGGGAGGACGTTTAGAGGGAATCTGGGAAAGTAATGTAGTTGGTACGAAAATCCAAGCATATAGCTGACTTCTTTATTTCCTGATAATGAAGATGCGATTGGCCTTTTTCCTTCAAAGACATTTCACTCAGATAAGCTCAACGATCTTATTCTTGTGGTCATTAAAACACTGACAGATGTGGGGTACACCATTTTGTCACTAATGACTGTTAATAATAATAGAATCAACCGTAATTTATTTCAACTCCTTTGTCGTGGCCCTTTAAGGAATTTCACACTTAACCCATTGAAACCGACAGTGAATACATTTTTGCTTTTTGACACTGTTCACTTATTTAAAAGTATACGTAATAGTTGGTTAAATCAATGTGATGAGGGACAAACGTTTGTATTTCCTTGTTTTCTGAATTCGTCTAAAGTTTTAACTGATAGTTTGAAAGATTTAAAGACTCTTAATCATTTAGAAGAGGGTAAATTAATCAAGTTAGCATCATAATTGTCAAAGACAGTATTACATCCCTCAAATATTCAACGTCAGAATGTTTCCTTGGCAGTGTGCCTTTTTGATGAAAAGAATGTGTCAGTTCTACACTCAGTTTTCAAAGAGGCATGGTCCGTAGGCAGTGCAGAATTTATTCAGATTATTCTTTCGCGTTGGAAAATTATGAATGTTCGTTCTCCTAAGACTGGTTGTCGCCTCAAAGCCCCTTTGAAAGGACCAAGAGGAAGTGTTGATGATGCCAGTATACAATACTTAAAAAATTTGTCGAGTTCCTAATGCACTGGAAAAACTTACCGCCATGTAAATCTTCAAGAAATGTTCAAATGTTTGTAATTCTATGGGACCAAACTACGTTGGTCATCAGTCCCTAGACTAACAAACTACTTAAACTAAGTTAAAGTAACCTAAGACCAACTCACACATTCATGCCCGAGGGAGGATTCGAACCTCCGACGCGGGAAGGTTTGCGATGCGTAACATGGCGCCCCAGACAGCTCGGTTACTCCCACGCGGCCCTAAGCCTTCCTCTAAACATACAGGAAAATTGACACCGGATACATTTTTTTCCTTGCTACATACAACGACATCAATCATTCATTTAACTGAATACGTTTTCAGCACTGTTGCGGGCTGTAAATATTTGTTGTTACGTAAGTTTCAGACGGATCCTCTAGAGAGTAGGTTTGGTAGATACAAGCAAATGTGTGGTGCGTATTACCATGTAATTAGATTTTTAATGTTTGTAAATGTATCGGACCAAACTGCGTGGTCATCAGTCCGTAGCTTACAAACTACTTAAACCGAGGTAAACTAGTCTAAGGACAAACACACACACCCATGCCCCAGGGAGGACTCGAACCTCCACGGCGAGCAACCGCACGCTCCGCAGCGAGACCCTTTAGACCGCTCGGCTACTCCACCGCGACGCAGGTATTAGACTCAGAAAATAAACGTAAAATAATGAGTGTATTAAAAATAAAATCTGCGATGTTTGGCGACTTCTGTGTAAAAGACTTGCCAGTGAGTTGTGTAGAAACACCTGATGAACAAGTGTCTATCAGAAATTTAGAGCATGTCCAGAACATGAAAATAAAGTAGGAATGTCTCAAAATGATTTAAGTGTTCTTTTCTATATTGGAGGTTACATATCTCACTGCTTACTAAAACAACAGTGAGATTAACTCATACTTACTCAATCTGTGCCGAGGTGCCTTAAAGCAACCATCTGATTTCATATTTAAAATTGTGGTTGTGGGTTACAAATTGTTTCAAACACTTATATCTGATGACTTTGAATCTTTGTTTCTAAGCAGCACAAATCATAGGGAAGTGTTCAAACAGCTTCTGGAAATAACAGTTGAGAGTTCTCCCTTTTCAGAGATATGTTGTGGTAAAAATACGAAAGAAATCATTTCAAAAAATGTCACATTTTGGGAAATATTTACACAAATAATTATTCTAAAATAAGGAACAATAGCCTTGTAACCAACAGTAGACGTGAGCTACTTAAATTTTCTAAATAAATGCAGATTTATATGTAGTGTGTCTCTCTTCCTTTCAATTTTTTTCGTTTTGGATGTTTGTTTCCTTGTGCCACTTGATATGAAAATCGTATTTTCACTATTATGTCAATTTCCAGAATTGCAAATTTCAAAAAGTTCGAAATTGTAGCAAATTTGTAAGTAATCGCCTTTGGAGTAATCTGTGTTGATAGTGATAAAAGCTGTAATAATATTAATACCCCTTTCTCAGTATCTCTATAGCTGTTGTGTAATCTCGTGGAATGTCCCATGTATGACAGTTTAGACGTCTGTATCACACGTAGGCCTCGGTTCTGCGCGCGCAATTGCGACACGTGGCGGTTACAGATCGACTCGGGTCGTTGAATCGGAAATGCGCACGATAGTGTTTCGCGCGTGAGGCACACGTATGACAGAGGCCAACAGCCTCCCACTGCCCTACGGAAGGTGCGGAGAGACATGGCAAATCGTGTCGAAAGTCCCGAGAAAAATAAGAACATAATGCTCCAATTCTCCACTGGTGTACACAGCCACCACTGAAGTAATAACATATATATTATCCTATGAAAGCTTCAAATCTACACAGTCGATAAATTTGATGTGCATCCCTGTCCTTGTGGGAGTGTGGAACTTCGGTTGTTTAAATTATTGAAGAAAGACAGTCAACAGTCGTTTCTTCAGAATTTATTCTTAAAATGCTCCCATTTTCGCATTCCAATCACGCCATCTTCAGCCCTCTACATATAAAACCATGAAATAGAAACATGGACACAGCAATGTCATTGTGACAACATCATAAATGCCAAGCACATAACCGTTGTACATGAATAAAATAGTTCAGTAACAAGTGAAGGTAAATAATACATATAAACCAACCGTGCCCAACCGCTCAAATGTTCAAATGTTTGTTAAGCTTAAGGGACTTAACTACGGGGTCATCAGTCCCTAAACTTACAAACTACATATGAACTACCTACAACTAAGGACGGCACAAATATCCATGAGGGGGGATTCGAACCACCGACCGTGGGGCTCGTGCAGACTGTGACTGAAGCGCCTCAGTCCCCTCGGCCACTGCGGCCGGCTGCCAAACGCAGTGACATGAATAACGTATACTATTAACACCATATAAGGGCATTTCGCGTTCCAGTCATATTCAAAACCGAGTGGGAAACAAAAGAGAAAGGCTGATGGAAGTGTGTTAGTACCGTAAATTTCGTAATAGACAGTAAATCTGCAACATGCGGTTCTACAAATACATTAAAAGTTTTTCTTCACTTGTTTCTGATAAAAAACCATTCCTCTCTGGACTTGACGTGGTTAAAAACTTGGACCTTTGAACTGTAATAAACTGTAAATAACCTTTCCTATAGCCACAACTACAGAAAGCATACCCATTTCGATTGATGGAGTAGGACAGTAAGAATTGTACCTTCATATAAAACAGTGTGGGAACAGTATAAAGCGTCTTAGCGTCTTTTGGTATTGTACGGACATTATCAGAGAAGAAGAGCATCAACGTTTCTTGCACACGGATTGTTTCTTTATGTCAACAAGGGCATTAATCAAAATAAGTTTCATGGCAAAGAGTAATGAGTCAGAGTAGTGTGGTAAGGGTCTGGAACCACTTTCAGACTGCATCACCTGCTCCATACTGAGTGACCTAGGAAAACAACTGCGGCAAACGTTCGGTATCAACGTCTTCTCGCTCGAAGGAACCCGAACCAGACAGGCACCATCAGGTTTTCAGAACCATCGGGAGGCAAGTGCCAAGCCAGGCTGTTCGAAATAGACTCCACAGCAACGCTCTGTTTTCTAGAAAGGCCATGGAGAGGGGCGGCTCTTAAACGCTGGCACCACAGTTCACAGTACAGTTCACTTCTTCAGAGGTGAATGCCGCATATCTGTGATACCAAATGAGCGTCAACAACGTGTGTGGAGCAAATATAACAGTGCATGTCAGAGCCATACCGGTACCGTCAGGCATGCTCAAGGTATCACAATTCAGCGATAACAGCATCAAACCGAGGTCTGCATCGGGCGGATACGGTCGGGTACGCCATTACGTAGTACAGGATTATAGTAGAGAGGGGCAACAGAGCAAAGCTGCGCGTTGGGCAGCACAGCTGCTCCGCTCCCAGCTCAGGGTTGCCAGGTGTGGAGATTTTTCGCATTTTGGGCTATCTTTTTCTTATAATAGTAGCCATTCTAGCAGTTTGGCGACTGGCGATTAAATTTGGCTATTAAAGGAATTGGTTGGCGACTTAATGGCTATTTTATTTTACTTCAAATACATCGAATGTAAAGCAATCACTCTTTAGACATTGCGTCAATGATACCGGCTAAACTTCGGGTTGATGCCGGGGAAATGTAATCAACCTACACAAGTTAGCACAAATGTTTTCAAGTATCATGGATGTGTGGGAGAGTCACAGAGGTGTAAACAAACTCAGCTTACAGACTCTACGTAAAATACCTCATGTATCCTACTTACGATGGTTCAAGAACAGGCTTTAAACGATATCTCTCAGTATACTACAACACCGTATATATGGCTCCCGCTGAGAATATGAGGATAAGATTATATAAATTACAGCATGCAAGGAGGCATTTAAACAGTTTTTTCCGCGTTCTATACAACACAACAGAAATTCGTAAAAACTGCTACTGTGAAGCGAGCCCTTTGCTACGCATTTCACAGTCGTTAACAATGGTTTACAGAGTATAAAATAATGTCGATGGAGAACAAGCAGTGATTTCCCAGTCGTTGTCATGGCTGATTTTTCAGTGTGTAATGACGCATTATTACGAATTAAAGTCCATCCCACCTCAAAATATGAAATGCTTAGTGCATTATTATAAATTACCTCAAAATGTTTTAATGATTTTATGTGTATTAAAGAAATGTTTGAAAGATTCAATAACTATTTAAAATCTGTAAATATTTGTTTTTAAGAAGATGAAAGTGATTGGTAATCGAATCTATGCATGAGAACATCCGTTGTGTAAGTTACATAGAATGATTCTAGAACAGTTTTGTGTTGTAATTCTTATAAGTTATAAAATTAATAAATGTGATAGTTAAATGTAAATGAATTTCCGGAGTCTCTCTATTATATTTATAATACGACAATATTTTGATTGCCCCCATTGTCAGTTGGTGGTGTCTCTGGGTTCAGTTCTTGGATGGACTTTAATGTTTCTGTGAAGTATGAGTTTCCTTGGAAAGTTCTGACCTGGTCTCTGTGAATGTGAGGGTGCCACAGTTTGTGTTACTTTTTACTCAGTAACCATCTTACTCCCTGAATTTCAGGATTAGTATTGTCGAGTAACATGCCATAATTATCATAGTATAATAATCTTAACAGATTAAAGGTTGCGATATTTGGCTATTTTTACTGATGAAAAGATGGTTATATTTTGGCATTTTATTGATGAAAATATGGCGATATTTTGGCTACTTTTGGTTTAAAATTTGGCGACAGAACAACAGAAAAACCTGGCAACTCTGTCCCATCTATTGTGTAGTGTAAGGCGGCCAACTACTTCGGGTCCAATGCGGGGTGTTTCGAGAATGTGGATGAGGACATAGAACGCGTGACTCAGTGTTACTGGTGGACTAACGTTGTTGGAGGCCCGGGGCGGCCAAACAAAATGAGGCCCGCCCGTCCACTTGGAAACAGATGAACTAATAAATAAATAAAAGGAAAAAAGGAACTTGTAAACTTTGTCCCGTGTCCCGCCTATATCATGTCTCGCAGGACCCACATTTGTATCGCTTCGTATGTTTTACTTTTCTATTAAATTCTTGTTTTGCTGTATGCTTTCATTAGCTGAGTGTGCCTCGATTTGTGACACGGTCACTAGAAACATAGGACACCATAATAGGCACCTCGACTGTAGTTTTCAATAGCTTCCTGTTTATTTTCAGACCAAAACGTGACCATAATGTTTTTCCCAGTCAGACAATCGTAGCCCATTAAATTGGTCCAACAGTACTATACTACGAGTACTTGAGCGGTATTGAAGGAAGAGAAGTCAATAGCATACGTGTAAATTAGTTCACCGAACCGAAATCGGGGAAGCACGCAAATAATCTCGAGTCTCCACGGAGACTAACGTAAAACCTAAACAATCGCCGGTTGAACTTCAGTATCACCCGGCATTTTTCGTCTGGAGCCTATTAAGATCTCTGCCAACTTCCGAGAACTATGACTGGTGCCCCGGACTAACATCGTGTGTTGTTTCACTCAGTTGTATTGTGTATTTATTTCTGTTTTTAGGTACACTAGACAACGACAGTTACTGCATATAATCACACTCATAAATCTGATAGAGGATATTAACTTATACTTAAAATAAGTGGGAATAATCTGCAGTCGGTGGAATATGAAAATTACCAAAATGCGGGACAAATCAGGCATTTTGCGGGACACTTTTGTTGAGTTTCCCAACGCGGGACGTTCCCGCAGAATCCGGAACGGTTTGCCGCCTTAGTGTAGTGGGGCAAACAGGCAGCGTGGCAAACGCATGGAGGTAAGCCATCTGCTGTATTTACATTGTTTGCGTATGCTTGTTGCTCGTTTTTGGAAGGATTTTGCGCCGCGGTGGAGTAGCCGAACGGTCTATAGTCTGCTGGCGGCCGCGCTGGCGGTAGGAAGTGTGCTGTCCGCTGCGCCTGCTCGCTTCCGCGTGGGTAAGTCTTCGCGCTTGCTGCAGCTTCGTGCTGTACTTGTATAAGTTGTTGAGGAATTATGAGTAGATGTCAGTGATGGCACAACTTACAAGGAAAGATACGTTGAAATTGACGTTTGACAACCGATCCGCGCGACCGAGGTCTTTTGAAATCGAGAATTGGCTGGAACAAGAGGTGAAGTTATCAGCAAACGATCTTATTGGTATCCATATTTCGATTGTAACCTGCGTAGTTTTTGTGAAATTGAGTAGTGCCGAGCTATGTGACAAAGTTGTTGAGTCTTGTGGAGGTATGCTAAAATTTAAATATTCTGATGGGCGTGTTGGAGATGTTACCGTTTCCCATGCAGGGTTTGGCGTTCGGACTATCCGAATATTTGAGCTTCCTTTCGAAATAACTGAAGAACACATAAATGCAGTAATATCACCGTTCGGGACAGTGCTTTCTAACGTTGCAGAGAGGTGGTCGAGCGCCCACAAGTTTCCTGTACTCAATGGTGTACGCCAACTTAAAGTTGAGTTACGACAGCATATCCCGTCATACATTAATGTGTGTGGGTACAGAGGTATTGTCATCTATGACGACCAACCGCGTACTTGTTCTTTATGTAACAAGCCTGGACATGTCCGCATTAACTGTATGCAGAGGCGCGTGGCACAACTGCCGGCAGGCGAGCCCGCCAGACCTCAGACTGTGACGTCACTGCCCGTCACTTACGCGGCCGCAGCTCGCGCGCAGCCGTCTGCCTATCCGAGCCCGGAAGTGACTGCAGCTACCGCCGATGCTGAGACTGAAATATCTATGGATATAACTGTTATCGTACCGGAAGAAATACCTGAAACCCATCCACTTACGACAGCTGCTGCACCTCTGCCGACGCAGGTGGCTGAAATTTCTAAGGATATACGTACTAACGTACTGGAAGACTCATCTGAGCCCCTACCACCTCCGACAGCTGCTGCAGCCCTGCCGACTCAGGTGACCCCAACCGGAAAGGTGGAAAAAACCCCGGCAACGGAGGAAGCAACACCGGTAAAAGAACCAGAAATTGGCATGGTAAATGAAGAGCGCCCGTCAAAGAGGAACTCCCCCAGAAGGACTAGGAAACGGAGGTTGGCACACCAAGGTGCAAACGAGACCGCCCCCTCTTTGCGTCAGAAAGCGAAGGAAATAGGGAGCAGCCTCTGCCAGAAGGACGCCACCGAAATAAAAAAGGCTCCAGCTAAGGAACAGAACCCCATTTCCGTGACGGGAAGACATGAGACAGAAGGAATGACATTCAAGGCAACTGGAGAACGAATAAAAGGAAGTCTGTCTTCGGAAGCTCCCCACGACCTTCCACAGGCACCCAAAACTAACTGGGCGGACGACGACGGCACCGACACGGCGGATGAGGGGATGAATGATGACTCAGAAAGCGAAGCGGCAAGCACACCACCCTCAGACCAGGATGACAAAATTAATGACGATGTCGCAATGAAAGATAAATCCTCTCTTCAGAGACGAATCCCCGACCCCTTTGACACCGACGAATATTATTAAGATGTTTTTAAAACGTGACTTTCATATGAAGAATTTGAAGTCTGTTTTAGAAGATAGATAAATTAGGAAGAAACATGCCTGAACGACAAGCATACAAGATCGCCACAATCAACCTGAACAAGATACAAAGCTCGTTCAAACTACAAAATTTAAAGGACTTTATATATGCCTCTGATAGTGACATCATTTTATTACAAGAAGTGACAGGAATTGATCTTGACCACATAACTGGATTCAACGCAATAGTGAACCCCGGCAATAGTACAGAAATGGGCACGGCTATACTTATAAAAGAGGGCATCATCTTAGAAGACATTATAAAATTACCAAACAGTAAAGGACTAGCGGGTACCATAAATAAGACACGTCTGATAAATGTCTATGCTCCCTCAGGTTCAAGCAACAGGCAACACCGGGCGCAGTTTTTTAAAGAAGAAATTGTTCCCCTGTTTGGATCCCGGTACGACCATATTATCATGGGAGGGGATTTTAACTGCGTTCTCCATGCAAAAGATCAAGTTCCGAATTTTAACAAGTCAACTGAACTAGAACGCATAGTAACTGACTTACGACTAACGGATTCATGGGAGCATATGCACGGTGCAACCCCTGGGTTTACACACGTGACCAACCACTCGGCGAGCAGGCTTGACAGGATATATGTCTCGCAAACTTTAAAAGACCACATTTTACAGTCCGAAGTCTGGCCAACGGCATTTTCGGATCATGCTGCGTTCATATGCACACTTAATATGGACAAACAGGGGACGTTTCGAGGGAGAGGTACCTGGAAACTAAATGTATCCCACCTGAACGACCATGTTTGTAAGGAGGCGTTCCAAACCCTGTGGCGAGAATGCGAAAGCAAATTCACCTCTTACAACTCCGGTATAACCTGGTGGCTACGTTACGCCAAACCCAAAATACGAAAGTTTTTCATTAATTATGCGAAAGAAAACAGCTTTTGGTACAAATCAACCATGGAGTTTTACTTTCAGTGTCTAAGGGATCTGCACACGTCAGATGCAACAATGGTCGGGAATTACGAACGCATTAAAAAGATTAAAGCAAAAATTCTGACTCTTCGGCGCAGACAGTTAGAAGGATACCAAATAAGGTCGCGAGTCCAGAATGTAGCACCACAGGAGGACACTTCAATATATCACGTGATACGTGAATCCAAAAGAGCCTCGCGCAAAATATTAACTGAATTAATAACTGCTGACGGAAGAAAGCTGACGAAGCACTCTGAAATCAAAGAGGCACTACTACAACATTTTACCTCCTTATTGTCGAGCCACCCGATTGACGAACAGCTTCAGGACGAATTACTGACCAACCTGCAAGGCAGAGTAACCCACGCGGAAGCGCTCAGTCTTACTTCAGAAGTTACTGAAGACGACGTTCTAGAAGCCATAAATGACAGTAAGAAAAACAAGTCGCCGGGACAGGATGGAATCCCAGCCGAATTTTATCAGCAGTTCAGGGAACTTATAACACCTAAATTCACCGTAATATGCAATGAACTTTTAAACCCTGACGTTGTTGTTCCAACAGAATTCCGAGAAGGTATGGTAGTTTTAGTGCCCAAGACCTCGACTTCTAACACCGTCGGCAACCTGCGGCCAATCACGCTATTAAATAGCGACTACAAAATCTTTGGTCGCATTATAGCGCGAAGATTGCGTAACACCATGACCGGCGTCATCGGCGCATACCAAACAAGTGTAGGCAAGGACAGAAAAATTCTGCAGGCACTCTGTGGTTACAGGGACCTCATTTCCACGGCTGATGTCTGCAAAATCAAATGTGCCATAGTGTCGCTGGATTTTGACAAGGCGTTTGATAGAGTTAATCACCAGTTTTTGCTTCGAACTATGGATGCGATGGGATTCCCACCGCAGTTCCTCGCCGTCATACGCAACACACTAATGAATAACTCAGCCAGGGTTGTCATCAATGGACAAGTCAGCCGTCCGATTCAAGTCACCAGTTCCATCAGGCAAGGGTGTCCGATGTCAATGGCACTTTTTGCGATCGCCATCGAACCCCTTCTCGCCTCTCTTACAGAGAATCTACGGGGTCTCTATATAAGAGGTGAAAAAATTGTGTGTCATGCGTACGCTGATGACGTTGGTTTCGTTGTTACGGATGGTAATGAGGTACAAACCGCACTACAAATAGTAGAAAAATATGAACAGGCAAGTGGTGCGAAACTAAATAGAGTGAAGTCCGGGATATTCGAAATTGGTCGTGGACTGGGATCGCAGATACAAGGACAGTTACCTGCTCTTTCAATCATGAAATGTCTAGGAATTGATTTTAAAAGAAGTATACAAAACACTGTTGCTGTGAATTACAGGAAAATACTTCACAGAATCCGTGCCACTGTCCAAGAGCACAGCATCAGGAAACTAGATGAACTCCAAAAAGTATCTGTGGCTAATATCTACATCACCTCCAAAGTAAATTATGTTGCGCAAGTGTTACCCTTGCCAGCAACGATGGCTAAATGCATTACATCGGCACTGGGACATTTCGTGAGCCGAGGCCGCATATTTAAGGTCACGTATGATACTCTGATGCTTCCAACGTATTATGGCGGGTTAAATCTCACAGACGTGAGAATAAAGGCGCGGGCTTTATACGTATCAAACATGTATAAGAACTGGAAACAGCCAAATGGTAGCCTCGCTGGGCATTTGCTGAATGAAATTGCCCCTGAAGATCTCCATGCACCAATCAATGTTCGACATATACCCAACGGTCTGTACCACCTCAAATATTTTTTAGTGGAGTATAGCTACCTACATGACAAAATCCCCGACAAGGACATCGTTAAAGTAAAACATCTTTACAACAACCTGATCAAAACGAAGGCCAGGAACAATATAGAACAAAAATATCCGTTCAACAATTGGAATGCCATCTGGGATAACATACACAGTAGACACCTGCCAACATATGCGAAGTCGAGCTGGTATTTCGCTGTCAACAGAAAACTGGCAACAAACTCCCGACTTCATGCTATTCATTTGGCAGAGACACCAATGTGTGCATACTGCAATGTACAGGACGATGATGAACACAAGTTTTTGTGTGCTAAGGTAACAGACATATGGCACTACATCAAACAGAAGATAGCGAGCATCTGTAGGACCTCGCCCAATGTTATCACGCCGGCTCAATTTTTAAACCCAGATGAAATACCTTACCCAAGAACGAGGAGGAACGCTATCAACTGGCTGAAAGGCCAAACAATACATTACATCCTAACCAGACAATCAACCTCCAGGGAGGACTTCACAACATATCTCACAGTTGAGCACCATATGTTAATGCGTACTAAAAAATATAAAGAGAACTTTGCAAACTTTTTAATTAAAACAATAATGTAGAAGAACAAAAGTAAGGAGAGTTATTTACACAGAGAAGGCGGTATCCAAAGGAAATACTTCCGATTAACACCCTTTAGACATGAAGTAAGAGCACATTTGATGAAGTAAGAGAAAGTAGAGAAGAACGCAGTTTTAAAGGACTACCTATACTAAAAATTACAAGTTCAGTTTTTGGTGTTTAGTTTTTATTTTCAACATTGAAGAAGCTGGATAATATCTGTATAATTATATACTTTTCCATTTAACAGAAGTAAAAATTTTGTTTGTTTTGAGACGAAAAATATAGTCTCACCTTCACACAAATGAAGGAAGAATTTTTTTTTTTTTTTTTTTTTCTGTATCCTATTATACTGAGCCAAACAAGCAGTGTAATTCTGTGGATGTGGAGAAAAATTTGGCTCATACAAGAAGTTTAAAAAAAAAACAAAAAAAAGAAAAATAAAAACAAAAGCAAAACAAGACAAAAAAATAGAAAAAAAGAGAAAATGAAATTAAAAAAAGAATAAAAAAACGGTTGTGGCAGCTTTTTTCTACTGCTCCATTTTCCAGGAAGATATTTTTCGTTTAAAAGCAGATGATGGTGTATTTATTTCAAAAAAAAGGAACAAAAAAAAAAAAAAAGAAAAAAAAAAAAAAAAAAAAGTCGGTAGAGCGCTTGCCCGCGAAAGGCAAAGGTCCCTAAAAAAAAAAAAAGAAAAAAAAAAAAAAAAAAAAAAAAAAAAACGGTCTAAAGCGTCTCGCTGCGGAGCGCGCGGTTGCTCGCCGTGGAGGTTCGAGTCCTCCCTGGGGCATGGGTGTGTGTGTTTGTACTTAGGTTAGTTTACCTAGGTTTAAGTAGTTTGTAAGCTACGGACTAACGACCACGCAGTTTGGTCCGATAGATTTACAAACATTTGAACATTTTTGAAGGATTTTGCACCGTTATGGTGACTTTTGTGATGTTTACGTGTACGAATCGTTCTTACTGTGACGCGAAATCGAAGTAAATATCATTTCATGTGTAAATTGCCTCGCTAAGTGTGATTTTACCACTTTTACTGTGAACGAACCTGTACATCTTTACTTGTAATGTAGCGTGTTTATTCTCCTAAGATTTTCGGTTTCCTACAGATGAAAGTTATTATCCCCACTTAACATACTATTTACGAATGAATAAGGAATGAAATATAAATTTGATTTTTATTAAGTCAGTGTTTTCGAAAGCAAAACCTAGTTTCAATATTAATGTAACTTACTACACAAAGAAAAGATATCGTCACTGTGCTTGTAAATCAATCGAATTATTTTATCTGACGCTCGTCAGATTAGATAAAGGAACAACCCACGTTTGTGATTCATAATATTGTAGTAACAACTATTTTTAAACAGAATAAACGCGAAATTTTTTCGTTTTTCGAGATTTTATTTTAAACAAAAACTTGAAACAACAAGTTTGAGGATGTTACATGCGTATATCATGGAATTAGCGACTGTAAATACAGACACAGCTATAACACGCTGTCAGTGTTTTGGTCCGAGTGTCATGGCGACCATGGCTTGAAAGCCTACTACGGCAGGAATACGTAGCGCCATCTCCCTCTATTCTTAACTCCATGGGCAAACGTGACTCAAGGCTGCCGAAGTTCCCCGACGAGCGGGAACAGTAGTTCCTCACCGACTGTCACTTTCAGTGTTGAAAGATATCGCTATCAAACGCTCATAAGCTGATCTTAGAAAACAGTGCTGCTAGAAATTATTTTTCAATTCTTCGCGAAATCTCATTTCTTAATTTTATTTATTTATTTATTTTATTCGTAACTCTTTTCCTTGAAGTAATTAAGTCTCACATATGAAGTCTAAGACTTCAACATTTTCCTAAAAGGTGCCATCCATACATTACGTCCCAAGAATTACACAGTTTTTGGCGCTCTCCCCCTCCCCCCTTCCCTTGTCACAGGTGGTCAAAATTACATGACTTCTCCCCTAGTGTGACGTCACATACATTGCAATTTTTAATCTTAAAATGTTTAAATTAAAACACAGCCTCCAAAATAATATCTGCTTTTACTAATTTTGCCCACTTTAGGCTACGGTAGTAAAACTAAAAGTAGGGTTTTGCGATCGCCTTTTGACAGCTCGAAATTTAAATGAAAATAACGCCATAACCGTTCATGACACGGAGAATACATGAATTTATAGCGCAGCAACTTTTCTCTCTTATGTTTTTTTCATATCTGGCATAATTTCACGGATATTTGCAAAAATAACGGCGAGTTTGGGATGTTTGTCTGTTTGTTTGTCTGTAACGTGTTCCCACTTTCTAAGTCGAACCGTTCAACCGATCAGCACCAAATTTTACAGATATAATTGTAGGCCGCCAGATACCAGAACCTCCATTGTTCAAATTTTTCGGACAAAAAATACGTTAGTAACACTAAAAAAAGCCGTTTTTAATGTAATTGTAATTGCAAACGAACCGTTCATCGAACGCGGAAATTGAAAAACTAATTTGTAGAGGGGAAAATTCTTTACAACGTCGCTCTGTTATGTTTTTTTCATATCTTGCATCGTTGCAGAGATATTTGCAAAAATAACGGCGATTTGACAATGTCTGTCTCTAATGTGTTTCCACTTCTTAGGTCAAACCGTGCAACCGATCGGCACCAAATGTTACAGACATAACTGTTAGCCACCATAGACCAGAACCTCGCTTTCTCAAATATTTATGACTACAAATTCGCTAGTAATGCCAAAAAAAGCCGTTGGTAATGTAATTTTAATTGCAAATAAACTGTTCATCTGACATTAAAATTGAATAACCGAATTTGTAGAGGAGAAAATTCTCTACAACTTTGCTCTCTTATGTTTTCTCCATATATCATATCGTCTGAGAGATATTTGCAAAAATAACGGAGATTTGGAATCCTCCATTGAATTAATGAAAACCAGCCGTTCGTAGATGACACGTGACATTCCTCGCCCCAAACTCTCTCTGGCATACACCATCTTGTGTTGCGTATTTGATGATTTTCTTATTGTAAGTTACACGTTGTGATTTCAAAGCAAAGGCGCACTGAAGAATTAACAAAAACATGTCGTTCTTCGTACGATAAATGATAACCTAGTGTCTAAAATGCCGTAATAGCATCAGTTACCAGCTGCCATCAATAGTACGACATCGTGGTCGTATGTTCTCATTGTTAACCGTAGTGTAATGGGCAGCGCTCGCGGTCATTTGTTCGGAATCCACCACTACCCATAAATTTTTTCTCCTTTTTTCGTAAAAGGGTTTCGGGCACTCTTATCAATTAAATAGAGCTATGTTCTTCAATGTTTAGAGTTGTGCATATTCTCCCTCTAAAATGCGTGTTTGTTCTATTTCGTGAACATGCCGTAAAATACGTAACAAAGAACTGAACACTGGTCTTCTGAAGAATATGCACATAAACTTTGGCAAGTGCAGTTCCTTAATGAAACGGAAGTGTATACATTGCAACAAATTACCTTGTTTATTTTTTCTAAGCGTTTATTCACTATTTATGGAATATATCGAAAGTCATTAATTAGAATCAATGCATCTACTAAAATGTTTGTCTTTGACATGGTTGCCGTAATTTACAAACTACTTAAACCTAGGTAAACTAACCTAAGGACAACACACACACCCATGCCCAAGGGAGGACTCGAACATCCACGGCGAGCAACCGCGCGCTCCGCTGCGAGACTCTTTAGACCGCTCGGATACTCCACCGCGGCCACCCAATCGGGTGAAAGCTTCTAACATCTAGGCGCCAAGACAGAGCTTGGGCTCTGTACCCAGTCTGCTACAGGCCACAGGACGGTCAACACGTATGTGAAAGTGACGAGCAGTGCGTGTGAAGTTTTGGTGCTGATATTGTGTAAATTAGACGCGCCTCGGCTCCGAGGATAGTCTGCAAAGGAAAAGAAGTTAATATAGTCATTGCGACACAGTTGATAAATTTAATAATTAACAGATTCAATATTGAGAAGGTGCTCAACAGATTTAATTACCTGGATATTTCGGAAGTTTGTAAATCTGGTTCCAACGTAGTTAGCCACACTAAAGTTAATAAACAAAATTGTTCAGAAAGGCCGCTTTCATTTCAAGTAGGCAGAAACATTTTCTCCTGTGATATTAATTTCCAGCAACACACGACGAGATTTACATTCCGTCAGAGTCCACGACCGGCGGAGGAAACATCCAATGGGACTTAATTGAGTCTGTATAATCAGGTAGGCCAGCCTGAACGGTGTTTGAACGAGGTAGGAGGAGAGGGCGCACACCGCAGAGAGTTAAAAACTGTTCTTGATATTGACATTTATTCAGAGTGTGTGTGTGTGTGTGTGTGTGTGTGTGTGTGTGTGTGTGTGTGTCCGCGTGTAACACCACTCGGCAAATTAATTCCGAGCTTCGGCGGCACTTTCCCGTAGCTGGCATCCCGCAGAAAAAGAGCTGTACTGATATTTCATAATTGCCCAGTGAGGAACCGTTACAGCTGTTCCACTCATAGCACTTCTCCATTACCTGCCGCAGGCTTAAGATATGGTCCTGACAGCCTCTAAGAGGCCTAAAACCACACTGATTTTCATCTAACTTGTCCTCAATTAATACTCGCACTCTCCTTTGAACAATACCTGAAATATTTTGCCTACAACGGTAATTAAGGAGATACCTCGATAGTTATTGCAATATTTTCTGTTTCCATGTTTGAAAATTGGCGTGATTACCGCTTTCCTCCAGTCAGACGGAACCTGTCCCGATTCCCACGCCTTTTCAATTATCCTGTGTAACCATTTGAGACCTGATATTCCACCGTATTTGACAAGTTCCGGCTTAATTTCATCCACCCCAGCTGCTTTATTGCACTGTAATCTACTGACCATTTTCTCCACTTCCTCAAATTAGATCCTGTTTCCATGGTCGTTCCTATCCCATTCTACCTAAAAATCTGACACATTATTGAATGTTTCACCTACATTGAGGAAAATATTACCTTCATCTACTCAAGGCATCCACAGGATTGACTAGCAGCTTTCCTGACCTGTCCAAAACACTTGTTAATTCTTTCTTCCCTCCCTTTCAAAGACTGCTGATTACTCTCCAAAATGGTTTTCCCGCGGCTTGAACCAGAGTTTATAGCTTGTTTCCAAAGTCTTCCCATGATTTCTGTTTGGAATCTGCAATAATCCGTTTGGATTTGTTTCTTTTTTCAACATAACTTTCTCTGTCTGCCTGATTTCTAGTATGGAGCCATTTTTGAAATGCCTTCTTTTTCATTTTACAGGCTGCCTTGAATGTGTCATTCTACCAAGCTGTCTGCTTCTTCCTGCCCTTACACACTTCTGTTCCAAGACATTCTCTAGCTGCTTCCAGTAGTGTGTCCCTGTATCTTGACCATTCCTCTTCCAGTGACTGTAAATCATTACATTAAACTAATTGGTACCTTTCCGAGATCAATGTTATGTATTTTTGCCTAATTTCCTTGTCTTGAAGCTTCTCCACTCTTATCCTTCTACATATGGACCTGATTTTCTGCTCTTTTGGCCTCACAAAACCAATTTCACTGCAGTTTAAATAATGATCAGTATCATCAAAGTACCCCCTGAAAACACGTGTGTCCTTGACTGTCTTCCTGAATTCCTGGTCTGTTATTATATAGTCAATAATAGATCTGGTTCCCCTTCCTTCAAAAGTATAGCGGTTAATGTCCTTCTGCTTAAAGAAGGAGTTTGTGATAACTAAGCCCATACTGGAACAGAAATCCAAGAGCTGTTTTCCGTTCCTGTTGGCCTCCATATCCTCTCCAAACTTACCCATAACCTTTTCATAACCTTCTATTCGATTTCCTATCCTGGCGTTGAAATCACCCATGAGTAACACACTATCCTTATCCTTCACTCTAACGACTACATCACTAAGTGCGTTGTAAAATCTGTCCATCTCACCTTGATCTGTCCCTTCACAGGTTGAATACACTGCCACAATCCTAATTTTCTTGCTGCTGATGGCCAAATCTATCCACTTCAGTCGTTCATTTACATACCTTATTGCAATTATTCTGGGTTCGATTGCTTTCCTTATATAAAATCCTACAGCCCACTGTGCTCTTCCTACTTTGACTCCTGACAGGTAGACCTTGTATTCTCCGACTTCCTCCTCTTTTTCTCCCCTTACTATAACGTAACTAACAGCTAAAACATCGAACCCCATCTTACTTGAAGCCTCCGCCAGCTCTCCCTACTTCCTATTGTAATCCCCATTGATATTAATAGCTACACATCTCATTCCAGATCGTATGCCAAGTCGTATCTAAGGAGTCCCTGGTCTGTCAATACAGGTCCGAGGCATTTTGCTCTGATTGTTGCCAGCATGATATTGCCGCGAGAGACCACGCACACCGAGTGCCAGCGTGGCGCAGGGGAGAGCATCACGGACTGTGGTGCATAAGGTCGCCGGTTCAATCTCTCCCACCGGCAAAAATTTATTTCTTTGTAATTAACAATTCCAGAAGGTTCTATATCTTTCTTATGTTCACTTGTAAATTCTACTTGTTTCTTATGTTAATTGTTCTTCTAATTTCTGGTAAATTCTGTCTGTGTATAAATAACAGAGCACTCTGTCTGAGAGGCAGTCAGTGCTGCGTGTATGTTGAGTTCGTAATAAACGTGCTGTCAGTATAAGGGCTGTGTTTAGTTGCCTTCGAAGTCAAGCCTGCTTCCATTTCAACGCGACAATTTTGAAGTACCTGGGAAGCAGGTTGCTAGCCTTAGTTGCTCCTGTCTGCCCCGTCAATCGCACCCGACGTGAAGAATGGCGTCGCTCTGCTATGACTTACGCTGCAGCCGCCAAACGGCAGCCTATGAACCGGCTGACGCGACCACAGCCAGCTCCCCCGGTAACTATGACGCCCCGCAGAAGAACAGACGTCTGGAGGACAGAAGACAGCACACCACTGTGTTTTCACTGTGGACGCCCTGGACATGTCGTACGCTACTGCAGAGAGAGGAGTGTGATATTCCTGGCCTATGGCCACTTGATATTTCTGGTCGCTGGCCGTTTCTTTGCTAACATCGTACGTGTCTTAAACGCGGAAGAACGACAGAAGTGCAGCATATGTTGAAATGTGGGGTGGGGAGCCGTAGCATATGGAACAGTAGATGCTGGTTCCCGTGGGAAAGCCCGCCTATGTTACTGGTGCTCTCCTCGCATTGGCTGCTGCATTTCACGTCACGTGATTTCTTTTGAAATTAGTTTTGTTTATTACATACTAAATATTAATTATTCAGAGTTGAGAATTTATGATAAATGTCTCTCAAGGACAGGCTAGATTTTGAAAAAGGCGCGCGACGGCCCTGTTTTGGCGCGAAATAGAGCGTCAGGTGCCCTCTCGCAACGCGCCGCAGTTTCAGTCTCGAGCTGACCACTATACGCGCCGGACCGCGCCGGTCATGAGTTAAGATTTTTGTAATAGTGATAACAGTCGAGGTCTCAACATGATCTATGGGCAGCATAAGCGGTGTCATATTAACAATAGTTGCTCATATTATATTATTTAATTAATAAATGGCATCCCTGAAAATTAAAAATCTCACGAGTAGCTTCTTATGCTTCCATCATACAGAACTTATTTTAGCCTCACTTGTATGCTATAGAAGAATCAACGACCTGTGTGCTGTCTTCTGCACTGGGGACACAACTATAGAAGACAACAGGTTAGTGAGAACTCTATGCTTTCCATAATGTCTTGGACAGCAACTACGGCACCTCGTGCGTACTGTAGGTCGCACACTGCTACGCAACAGCATCCGCAAGGATGCGGAGGTTTTAGGCGACTTATGGGAGGAAGCAGTATAACTTCTCCGTCCACAAATAAAACCCTAGGAAGCTTGTAGGAGGCGAGTATTCGATTATTATTTTGCCGCAAGACGTCAGCCGTCTGAGCAGTTGTATCCCAGGCAGTCACCTGCTGATGAATTCAGTCGACCTATGGGAAGAAGCCCATCGCCGTACCCTAGACGAGGTCGCTCCCCGACGCGCCGCAGCCGTTCACCGTCGCCGACTCGCCGTACAGAGGTACCAGCCGTTCCCCTAGCCGTCGCGCCCAGGAAAACTAAGCGAGGCGACTATCTACGGAGGTGAGGCCGCCGCAGATGAAAATCCTCCATGGACGACAGTCGCTAAGATGTCGGGAAATCTCATCGACGTCATAATCGACGGCCAACTTGTCCGGGCACTTGTTGATTCAGGAGTGTCTTTCTCTGTATTGCCGGCCGCGGTGGCCGAGGGGACTGAGGCGCTTCAGTCACGGTCTGCACGGCCAGTACAGTCTGGGGGTTCGAATCCCCCCTCGGGCATGGATATTTGTGCCGTCCTTAGTAGTAGTTAGTTAATAAGTAGTTTGTAAGTTTAGGGACTGATGACCCCGTAGTTATGTCCCATAGACTATACAAACATTTGAATTTGAATTTTTCTCTGTATTGTCGGATAATTACCGCCGCACACTAAAGAAGACAATGTTCTGTGATACGGGGGCAACTGTGCTGAAGGTCGCGAATGGAAAGTACGTCCATTCAGCAGGAACTTGTGTCGCAAGAATAACCATCAACAACAGGACGCAGCCGTTTGAATTTGTCGTGTTAACAGAATGTAGTCACATTGTCATCCTCGGATGGGACTTCCTTCAGGTATCCCAAGGTATCATTGACTGTGGAAGATCTGAGCTGCAAACTGAAGAAGTTGTTCCGTCGGATACACGTATTGCAGAATTTTCTGGGAAGCTATTCGTCGTTGACAATGTGACGATACCGCCGTTGACAATGAGAAGAGTTGCAGTCACAAACACAGATGACGGGTTAAACTGTGAAGTTCTTGTAGATAGTAAAAAGTTTATCAGGCCCACAAAAAAAAAAATTTACATACCAGTGGCTATCATAAGCATTACCGGTGGTCAAGGAGAGATTTGGATCACAAATTGTCACGAGCAGTCACAACTTATCCCCAAGGGAATGTGTATCGGGACAGCTGAACCAATCCAGGACGGTGAACTCAACGTCATCAATGAAGACCCATGCCCCGCTGTTAGTACAGACAACACGATGGTGGAAACAAACGTGGAACTGCCTGGACTGACCAAGGAACAACGCCAGCGGGTGTTAGGTATACTACGCCAATTTTCGGGTGCATTCACACCTCAGCAGGGGAAACGTCAGACGAAAGGGCCCACGATAAAGCACCGTATCAATACTGGGGATCATCCGCCAATTAGCCAGCGTTCGTATAGAGTGTCGCCAGCTGAAAGACGGATAATTCGGGAGGAAGTGGAGAAGATGTTGCGAGATGACATTAATCAACCTTCGGAGAGTCCTTGGTCGTCTCCGGTGGTCCTCATAAAGAAGAAGGATGACACGTGGCGATTCTGTGTCGACTATCGGCGGCTGAACAGAATCACACAGAAAGATGTCTACCCATTGCCGCGTATTGACGACACCTTAGACTGCTTGAAAGGAGCTACATACTTCTCAACTATGGCCATGCAGACAGGTTACTGGCAAATCGAGGTTGACAAAGTTGACAGGGAGAAGACGGCTTTTATTACACCTGACGGCCTGTATGAATTTAAAGTAAAGCCATTTGGATTATGTAATGCTCCAGCCACATTCGACCGCATGATGGACAACTTGCTTCGACACCTTATGTGGACGACGTGTCTCTGCTATTTAGTTGACATTGTCGTTTTCTCGAAAACATTTGAAGAACATCTGAGTCGCCTGTCAACTGTGTTGAAGTGTGTTCAGACTGCAGGTCTCCGCCTCAATCCAAAGAAGTGCCTCTTCGTCGCCAAAGAGAAAAATCCTGGGGGAACCTAGCCAACGGAGATGGTGTCCGTCCTGATCCAGATAAAGTAAGGGCAGTCACAGAATTTCCAACTCCTGAGCACATTCGTGATGTGAGAAGTTTTCTCGGGCTGTGGTCATACTACCGACGTTTCATCAAAGGATTTTGTAACATGGCACGTCCATTACAAGAACTTCTGCAGGGAGACGCCAAGTTTTACTGGGATGAGACAAAAGAAAGAGCTTTCCGGGCACTTAAGGAGGCTCTAACTTCCGCACCAGTGCTAGCCTTGTACGACGAGAATGCAGAAACGGAACTTCACACAGACGTCAGTGGTTATGGGATTGGTGCAGTGCATGTACAAGTTCAGGAAGGTGCTGAAAAAGCGATAGCCTATGCATCAAGAGTACTCTCAAAGTCCGACATAAACTACTCTACGACTGACAAAGAATGTCTCGCGGTTATCTGGGCTATCAACAAGTTCCGGCCGTGTTTATTCGGCAAACCATTCACCGTAGTGACAGACCACCATTTTTTGTGTTCGCTGACTAGCTTGTAGGATCCATCAGGTCGACTAGCAAGATGGGCACTAAGACTCCAAGAGTACGATGTCACAGTGATATTCAAGAACGGTCGCAAACACAAGAATGCTGACTGCCTTTCGAGGAATCCATTAGTGGAACACAACAGCATTCAGCTCTCACTGAATTAGATGACGTTACAGCTGAACAGAGGGAAGATCCAGCACTATTAAAACTGATACAGGCCTTGGAGAAAGGAGAACCGACCAATGGAGAGTTCCAACTTATAAACGGAACATTGTATAAGAGCAACTACGATCCACTGGGCCCCAAATGGCTACTTGTTGTTCCAGCTCATCTCCCGCCAGCTATTCTCAAATATTTCCACGATGCTCCAATATCCGGTCATCTCGGATTCGTGAAGACCCTAGACAGAATCAGACGCAGGTCTCTACCGATCTGTCAAGCACTATGTGAGTCACTGTAAAGAGTGCCAGCGACGGAGGCATGTGGCGCAATTACCTCCAGGACATCTCGTACCGATTCCGCCGGCAACAGTTCCATTCCACCGAGTTGGGATCGATCTTTTAGGGAGGTTCTCGATGTCGACAACCGGTAACCGTTAATAGTCTGCACTGACTACCTCACACGCTACGCTATCACCAAACCTGTGCCGACTGCAGAAGCTCCAGAGATCGCAAAATTCCTTGTAGAAGACATTATTTTAAAGCATGGAGCACCACGTGTCATGATATCTGATCGTGGAAAAGTATTCCAGTTAAAACTAGTATCAGAGGTAATGTCACGGTGCAACATTGTCCACAGAATGACAACCGCATACCATCCTCAGACAAATGGTCTTATGGAACGTTTTAACAAGACGTTAGCCGACATGCTGTCGATGTACGTCGATGTTGAGCAGAAGGATTGGGATACAATTCTGCCAGTCGTGACATTTGCTTACAATACCGCAAGACAAGACACCACAGGCTTCACTCCGGTTTTCCTGCTCCATAGCCGTGAAGCTGAGACGACAATGGATACGCTGTTCCCGTTCCAACCGGACGACACCCAGGATGACTATGTTAAACAGCTCATCACCAAGGTCGAAGAAGCAAGACAGCTGGCTCGCATACGGACAATGGACGCCCAGGAGAAGGACCGTCGGTGGTATAACGACAAGCACCGACCTGTTGTGTACAGCCCAGGAGATCTGGTATGGATTTTTACCCCTGTACGGAAGGTTGGACTGTCAGAAAAGTTATTGAGGCGATACTTTGGTCCGTATCGTGTCATACGCTGCCTGTCAGACGTCACATACGAAGTTGAGGATTATGAGCCGTCGTCGAAACGTCAAAAACGAAGAGACATTGTTCACGTCCTGCGCATGAAGCCTTACTACGATCCTGAAGAGCAGGTAGACGGCAATGGCTTCTTGTTCAAGGACTTTAAGGACGGTAATGTTCCTGATGAAGCCACGACAGGAACGTCTGTCATCGATAATCGCGGAGAAGGGACGGATTCTCTTGAACTGTCATACAGAGGACCCATGACAAGGTCCAGATCCAGGACATTGCAGCTGGCTCCACAGGGATCATAACAGTGGGTCGCTGTTTCTCCAGGAGAGGGGCAATGCCGCGAGAGAGGACGAACACCGACTGCTGGCGTGGCGCAGGGGATAGCTTCAAGGACTGCAGTGCAGGAGGTCGTCGGTTCAATCCCTTCCACCGGCAAAAATTTATTTCTTTGTAATTAACAATTCCAGAATGTTCTACATCTTTCTTATGTTCACTTGTAAATTCTACTTGTTTCTTATGTTAATTGTTCTTCTAATTTCTGGTAAATTCTGTCTGTGTATAAATAGCAGAGCACTCTGCCTGAGAGGCAGTCAGTGCTGCGTGTATGTTGAGTTCGTAATAAACGTGCTTTCAGTATAAGTGCTGTGTTTAGTTGCCTTCGAAGTCAAGCCTGCTTCCATTTCAACGCGACAATTTTGAAGTACCTGGGAAGCAGGTTGCCAGCCTCAGTTGCCCAGGGTCCCACTGGGTTTTACCCCTAACGGTTGAGGGACTAACCGGTGGATTTGGTAGTCTTTGCCGTCTGAGCACAAAGGTGCCCACGACTCAGAATATGTCTGAGATGCCCAACCTTATTCCATTGTAACTGGTATCCCAACTCTCAGGGCCACATACTTGGCCACTCATACGTTGCGCGTGGTTCATGAACTTGGACATGACTACAGGAACCCACTCCATGAACCCCTTGAAGCATACAAGTAAAAATTGAACCAAAAACTGAAATACAAAAATTTTAAAGTTTAACTTTTTCAGTTAATTTGTGGCTTCAGACAAAGGCAACAGGAAAACGCAATTTGCTTGGATTCTGACCGTGACCAACTCAATAACTATAGTTCATAACATAGAAAGAACTGCAGATATTTGTGACTTACCTGTGAGGTCATTAGACCCTTAACTTACAAACTACTTATAAACTAAATTATGCTAAAGACAACACAAACATCCATACCAGAGGGAGGATTCGAACCCCCGACGGAGCATAGCGCCTCAATGCGCTCGGCCATTCCGCCGCGGCTGCTAATCCTTAGTGGGGAGTATGACAAAATCTACCAAACTGTATTGGAATTTTTGTCAGAAAGCGTGATGGAGTTCCTGATGATTATGGATTAGTGTTTTATATTTGCAATGCATAGTCTTGTTGACTGTTTTTATTAATTGACGAAGGAGAGTATAACTGCAACATTGAGGAAAAGTATAAATGAAAGGTGTTTCAGTAAACTACTACTAGGACGCAGCGTTTCGATTCCGGTATGTAAGTATAATTATTCTTTTTCCTACCACAAAACACGGAATGAGACTATGCTCATGGACGACTAATGGAAGGCGTACATTTAAATAATAATTACAAATGGCAAAGAGGTCTGTAATGTTCTTTGGCTATTTTAATGTCGACGAGTATCAGATACTTTGTGGTGTCAATAGTGACATGCTTTCTGTAGTGTTTTTTTAAGCCCAGGTGGAACATTATCTTTTCAGAGTAAAGGATTTGATATTAGATTAGGCTAGGCGCAAATTGAGACGCGCATATCACTCGCGTAGTGTCGTGACACTCCAGCGCTACACGAGCCTACCACGCGCGCTGCGCCGGACCGCCGCGGTGGAGTAGCCGAACGGGCTAAAGGTGGGTTGTCCAAGACGCGGCTGTTACCTGCGATTGCGGCTCGGCCGCCTCCGTTTTCCGGCTGTGGCGGACAGCGGCGAGTCGGGAGCACGACGGCACCCGCTGCTGCCGTTTACCAAGGCGCGGCTCCTGGTCGGCGACTCGGGAAAGTCATGACGAAAATAAAATTTCAGATTTTTTTGCTGAAAAAATACTGCATGTTAAGGAAGCAAAGCTACATCAGTTCCCACATTTAGTTTTTCGTTACAGATTCTCGTTTTCCTTTAAAAAATTAAAAAGCGCTACTTTCGGTTATGCGTGTTTTTTTTTTTTTTCAATTTTTATTACATCTCTGTCGAGTTTGAGGAAACTAACACGAAGGGAAAAAAAAATTGGTTTCATTGCTTGTAGTTTCATACCCCAGCTTGATAATGAAGTGTCTATTTTCTCAAAATTCCTCATAGTTATTCAGATACTTAACTTTTAAGTAACCTATTGCATTAAACTTGAAGTGTTTACATCGAAAAATGTTGTCATTTTAATTCATACATTGTTGCAGATGAAATGAAGCCAATAATTCTAAATTATTTTTAAAGTTGAGAGCACGGCGATACCTGTCTCCGTTTTCGAGATTTTTTCTCGTATATCTACGGTACGGGAGCGTCGCGACTAGCGCGCTAGTTCTCTCCACATGCAACCTGAATTGTGCGGAGGTAACAATTATCACATCTTATAAACTGTTGAAGATATTGAACCCTTTTTTTAAATGATAGCCTGGGAAGGAATTCATGTTTTACACAATCATTAATACTCAAAGCTTTTTTATCTACAGATTACCGAAATAACTATAGTTTTTTACGATGAAACGATGTATTAATTAAACAGTATTTAATATTTATGGAGGTTTATTTCCGTCTATTGCAACTAAATAAAAGGCGTTTCGCTTCTTTATTTGTGAACCATCATGAATGGCAGTTTTTTAGTGTTAATTCTATGTGCGACTTCATGGAGCTGTGTGTGTATTCTCCAAAGGGATAGAAGTTTTGTTTCTTTATTTCATCACATTGCCGTGTACTTCACTGTGTCACTGCAGATTTCAACTGTTAGGGTTTTCTATACATTGATTCTATTTTTGTGACACATGACCATGAAAGCTGTTAAAGATTTTTATTAACAGGCACCTTTTAAATGACGACACGAAATTCATACTTGAGTTGAGATTAAATGTCATCCAGTTTGCACATGAATTGGAACTTGCAGAAAGTGAAATACAAAGAAGATCCTTCAACCGATTCAACAATTCTATCAGTGCAGCTGAAAAAAAAAATAAAAATAAGGTAATTGTTCTTTTATTTTCTTATTTACGATTGCGGCGCTGTTTATAAGACCAGGAGTGTGTGTATCTGAAACTCCTGAAATAGCTTGCAACTCTCTCGTCTCAGGCTTTTTTCCATTTTAACAGATTGGATTCACTTTCTGTATTGCCTTTGAAATAAGTCCCAGTGTTCGAAAACGTACGGTTGAAATTTTTGCCAAGGGAGATCAAAATAAACATACAGATATCAAACAAAAGATTTTTCTGTAGCTTGTTAAATGTATCAACAACAGTTGTAAGACTGCTGTTTTGTTATAATTTATTTCATTCTGACCGGTTTCTGTCCTAAACCATCTTCCAGGGAATATGGAAAACAAAAACATTTTAAAATATCGAAGATGTCATCCATACCGTACACGAAACAATTTAATCTAAATGGTACACCACAACATTTATCTTTGTTCATATAAACTAAGATAATTTTAACAGCGTGCCACAAAACGGACTGAATTGGTATGGATGAAATTAAAGAAAATATTACATTAACGCTGTCATGCATTTCCTTACACCTGTGGTATCACGTAAACAAAAAATTAGTTACCACCGGTCACAGTTTTTATTTCCAAAACCATAGAGGCCAATACAGCTTCATTTCTCTTTCATTTCTCCAAATATTTTCAGTCTACTCTTATATATGTCACTAGATTGCCATGAAATCTAAATCTGTTCAACATACAAAGGCAATAGCGTAATGGCGAGACGAGCACATCTTATGAGTGGTTCATATCCGTTTTTCTTCGGGCCGCTTGGCTCGACATCTTCCTGCCGCTGCCTTGAGTCGTCGCGACTCCCATCGCAACACTGCTCACTGGTGCAGTCCTGCGATTACCGCCGCATCAGCCGCGCGCCGCACTCCAAACTCAAAGTGCGCATGCGCGAGCAGCTAGCCTCTGACGTCACGAGCCACCTTTAAGGTGGGTTGTCCAAAACGCGATTGCTGCCTGCGGCTGCGATGGATCGGCTCGTGACGTCAGAGGCTAGCTGCTCGCGCATGCGCACTTTGAGTTTGGAGTGCGGCGCGCGGCTGACGCGGCGACAATCGCAGGACTGCACCAGTGAGCAGTGTTGCGATGGGAGTCGGACGACTCAAGGCAGCGGCAGAAAGATGTCGAGCCAAGCGGACCGAACAAAAACGGATATGAACCACTCAAAAGATGTGCTCGTCTCGCCATTAAGCTAATGCCTTTGTATGTTGAACAGATTTAGATTTCATGGCAATTTAGTGACATATATAAGAGTAGACTGAAAATATTCGGAGAATTAAAAGAGAAATGAAGGTTGGAAAAGGAGCTGTATTGGCCTCTAGGGTTTTGGAAATAAAAAATGTGACCGGTGGTAACAATTTTTTTGTTTGTTTAGGTGATCCCACAGGTGTAAGGAAATGCATGACAACGTTAATGTAATATTTTAAATAATTTGATTCATACCAATACAGTCCGTTTAGTGGCGCGCCGCAAAAATTATCTTAGTTTATATGAACAAAGATAAATGTTGTGTTGTACCATTTAGATTCAAATGGCTCGTATACGGTATGGATGACATCTCCGATATTTTAAAATCTTTTTGTTTTCCATATTCGCTGGAAGATGGTTTAGGACAGAAACTGGTCAGAATGAAATAAATTATACCAAAACAGCGAACAGTCTTACAACTATTGTTGATACATTTAGCAAGCTGCAGAAAAATCTTTGTTATGTGTTTGCTATTTTTGATCTCCCTTGGAAAAAAATTCAACTGTACGTTTCCAACACTGGGACTTATTTGAAAGGCAATACAGAAGGTGAATCCAATCAGTTAAAATGAAAAAAAAAAGCCTGATGAATTAAAGAACCAAAACTTTCATCCCTTTGGAGAATCCACACATAGCTTCATGAAGTCGCACATAGAATTAACACTAAAAAACTGCCATTGATGATGGCTCACAAATAAAGAAGCGAGACCCCTTTCATTTAGTTGCAATAGACGGAAATAAACATCCATAAATATTAAATACTGTTTAATTAATACCTCGTTTCTTCGTAAAAAAAAACTATAGTTATTTCTGTATACCTGTAGATAAGAAAAGCTTTGAGTATTAATGATTGTATAAAACATGAATTCCTTCCCAGGCTATCATTTAAAAAAAGGGTTCAACATCTTCAACTGCTTATAAGATGTGATGATTGTTACCTCCGCACAATTCAGGTTGCACATGGAGAGAACTGGCGCGCTAGTTGCGACGCTCCCGTACCGTAGATATACGAGCCAATATCTCTAAAACGGAGACAGGTATCGTCCTGCTCTCAACTTTAAAAATAATTTCAAATTATTGGCTTCATTTCATCCGCAACAATGTATGACCTAAAATGAACCATACGCAAAGTAGCCAGCGACTACTTTTTTCGATGTAAACACTTCAAGCTTAATGCAATAGGTTAGTTGAAAATTAAGTATCTGAATAACTATGAGGAATTTTGAGAAAATAGACACTTCGTTATCAAGCTGGGGTATGATACTACAAGATATGCAAAAACCAAATTTTTTTGCGCTATAGTTTCCTCAAACTCGACAGAGATGTAATAAAAAGTGAAAAAAACGCACAACTGAAAATAGCGCTTTTTAATTTTTTAAAGGAAAACGAGAATCTGTAACGAAAAACTAAATGTGAGAACTGATGTAGCTTTGCTTTCTTAACAAGCAGTATTTTTTACAGGAAGAAAATCGGAAATTTTATTTTCGTCATGAATTTCCCGAGTCGCCGAACAGGAGCCGCATCTTGGTAAACGGCAGCGGCTGCCGTCGTGCTGCCGACTCGCCGCCATCTGCCACGGCTGGAAAAGGGAGGGGGGCCGAGCCGCAATCGCAGTTAACAGCCGCGTCTTGGACAACCCACCTTAAAGGTGGGTTGTCCAAGGCGCGATTGCTGCCTGCGGCTGCGATGGAGCGGCTCGTGACGTCAGAGGCTAGCTGCTCGCGCATGCGCACTTTGAGTTTGGAGTGCGGCGCGCGGCTGATGCGGCGACAATCGCAGGACTGCACCAGTGAGCAGTGTTGCGATGGGAGTCGGACGACTCAAGGCAGCGGCAGAAAGATGTCGAGCCAAGCGGACCGAAGAAAAACGGATATGAACCACTCATGAGTTCGTCTCGCCATTCAGCTATTGCCTTTGTACATTGAACAGATTTAAATTTCATGGTAATCTAGTGACATATATAAGAGCAGACTGAAAATATTCGGAGAAATAAAAGAGAAATGAAGGTTGAAAAAGGATCAGTATTGGCCTCTAGGGTTTTGGAAATAAAACATGTCACTGGTGGCAACTAATTTTTTGGTTTAGGTGATCCCACAGGTGTAAGGAAATGCATGACAACGTTAATGTAATATTTTCAATAATTTCATTTATACCAATACAGTCTGTTTTGTGGTGCGCCGTACAAATTATCTTAGTTTATATGAACAAAGATAAATGTTGTGGTGTACAATTTAGATTCAAATGTCTTGTGTACGGTATGGATGACATCTTCGATATTTTAAATATTTTTGTTTTCAATGTTCCCTGGAAGATGGTTTAGGACAGAAACCGGTCAGAATGGAATAAATTCTAACAAAACAGCAAACAGTCTTACAACTGTTGTTGATACATTTAACAAGCTACAGAAAAATCTTTTGTTTGGTATGTGTGTGTCATTTTTTATCTTCCTTGGGAAAAATTTCAACTGTACGTTTTCGAACACTGGGTCTTATTTCAAAGGCAATACAGAAGGTGAATCCAATCTGTTAAAATGAAAAAAAGCCTGAGACGAGAGAGATGCAAACTGATTCAGGAGTTTCAGATAAAAACACTCCTGGTCTTATAAATAGCGCCGCAATCGTAAATAAGAAAATAAAAGAACAATTACCTTACCGTCACTGCATTTTATTTTTATTTACTTTTTTCTCAGCTGCACTGATAGATTTGTTGAATCGGTTATAGGATTTTCTCTGTATGTCACTCTCTGCAAGTTCCAATTCATGTGCAAACTGACTGACATTTAATCTAAACTGAAGTATGAATTTCGTGTCGTCATTTAAAAGGTGCCTGTTAATAAAAATGTTTTAACAGCTTTCATGGTCATGTGTCACAAAAATAAGATCAATATATAGAAAACCCTAACAGTTAAAATCTGCAGTGACACAATGGAGTGCACATCAATGTGATGAAATAAAGAACCATAACTTCCATCACTTTGGATAATACACACACAGCTCCTTGAAGTCACACGTAGAATTAACACTAAAAAACTGCCATTGATGATGGTTCACAAATAAAGAAGTAAAAGGCATTTTATTTAGTTGCAATAGACAGAAATAAAACTCCATAAATTAAATACTATTTAACTAATACCTCGTCTCATCATAAAAAAAACTATAGTTATTTCTGTATACCTGTAGATAAAAATAGCTTTGATTATTAATGAACTCCTTTCCAGGCTAACATTAAAAAAAGGGTTCATTATCTTCAACAGTTTATAAGAGGTGATGATTGTTATCTCCGCAGGTTGCACGTGGAGAGAACTGGCGCGCTAGTCGCGACGCTCCCGTACCGTAGATATACGAGCCAAAATCTCGAAAACGGAGACAGGTATCATCCTGCTCTCAACTTTAAAAATAATTTAGAATTATTGGCTTCATTTTTTCCGCAACAATGTATGACCTAAAATGAACCATACGCAAAGTAGCCAGCGACTACATTTTTCGATGTAATCACTTCAAGTTTAATGCAATAGTTACTTAAAAATTAAGTATCTGAATAACTATGAGGAATTTTGAGAAAATAGACACTTCGTTATCAAGCTGGGATATGAAAATACAAGATATGCAAAAACCAAATTGTTCTGAGTGTTAGTTTCGTCAAACTCGACAGAGATGTAATAAAAAGTGAAAAAACACGCACAACCGAAAGTAGCGCTTTTTAATTTTTTAAATGGAAAAAGAGAATCTGTAACGAAAAACTAATTCTGTACGTTTCTGCGGCCTGCTACCGCCCGAAACGGCCACCGAAATTTCGAGCGCTGCACCGAAAGCCGCTGAGGTTTCGGTGAGGCCGTATGGTTCGTTTCGGTGGGCTTGGATTGCGAAGATAAATTATTATTTTAGCAATCCTGTGTCGTTTTAAATTCCGATAATGATACCTCTGTTGTTTTTTAAGTAATAAGTAACTTTAAAACGTTCATTTTCAAGGTTGTCTACAGATATTATCAGAACATTACGTTAAAATTGCTAGCGTTCTAGAGTTTAATATAACGACATAGCACTTCTGAAAACTCTATTGCAATAAACTTTATCTTAAAATACGCGTCTCGGTAATGTCTTTAATGCGCCGTTTCATTTATCCTGCAAACTCTCATATTAAGTAAGTGTAAATACGAAATCCATGAAATACTGCGTCACCTTCGTTTTCGCCGTTCGCAAAGCTGTCGCGTCGTATTTGGCAAATTATCGTATTTGTACGTGAGGATTACTCAAATATGCACTCCAGATACTCCACCGCATTGAAAATCTTCATAAAATGAGCCAATTTCACCACAATCTTAAGACCTGTTGTGCCAACAAGCACGTTACCGACGTATCTGAACGGTACTTAGTAGTGTTTTACCGTAGTTTTCCGTACAAACTGAGTATTTATTACTTACAGAAAACACTCTTACAACGTTTAAGTTAAAATGGAAAGGATGTTTGTGAAGTTAGATAGTGGAAATCATACAAATTAGCAGCAGTATAAATAACCGATAATCATTCCGCAAAGAAGTCAATGGACACAGAGACTGGCCTCTCTTGTAGACGTTGTGGTCTAGCGGTTAAGGCAACAACCTCCTACCCTTAGTGTTTTAGGTTCGAATCCTATCTGGTGCAAAATATTTTTTCACCAATCATCTTGTTTGGAACACTATTCTAGTCGTGTAAGGAAAGCATGATCTGCAATATTCTTTAGCATGTACATGTAAGAGCGAGCGCCAGCAGTAGTTTGTTATACATCGGGGTTCACTCTTATTATAAAACAAAAGATGAAATTTCTGTGAGTGAAACAAACGTAGACTTTTATTTTTATTCATTTACTTTTTTAGTCTTGTTACAAATAATTCATGTGTGACTACTCTCAATGCTTGAAACGCAGTTTGAAACAAAGAAAAGTTTTCAGCCTTCATGTTGACGATCACATAATCTTCAATATGAAGACTGAAAATTTTTGTACGTTTCAAACTATGTTTTAAGCACTGATGAGAGTCTGACAGCGACCAAAATCAAATTTTGCGACAGTAAAGAAATATTTGCGACTGCTCTTCAACATCCGTATATGTTAACAGCCACTGAGCACTTGGATTCAAGATGGAATCAAACCTGACGTTTCAGGTTTTGTCCAAGTAACGACAGAAAATACTAAAACTGGTTATGAGTGAATCTAAAAAAAAATCCTTTAGCTTTCCCGCATCGGCAAACAACTGTTTTGTTATTAAAATATTGTACGGTCTTTCTTCAGTATAAAACCATTGACGCTTGTAAGAGCTGTCTCGACTAATATGCAATCCTTTTCGTTTCCCGAAACTTCCATGTACTTCCGTAGTGCCAAAATAAGAAATTTTTCACTGCTAGCACTGCGCTCTCTCTGCTGCTAACGCCGCATCTTCCCTCCCAGCGCGTTGAACTCGCGCCGCGCCAATGAACCGCACAATTCTGCTCTCGTTTAGGACAAACGGTAGCACCTAACGTCTTCCAATAAACGGAAAAAAATAAATTCAAACCTTTCCGAAACTTTATCTCGCTTTCACCCCCACAAAAAAATGTAAAGGGAAAAAGTTTGTCGCTTACTACATTTTGGACATTGGTTTGGTAAAAGTTCTGCGTCAGACGTGGGATTTTAATTTATTACTTCACTACCACTGAATATATTGGCCGGGAAGTTTGCAGACATCGACAACATATAGCACTGAAGGCAATTATAACATTATCTTGCTGTGCGACGCTTAGTTTAGGAGATACGGTGTGATAAACATAGAGTAGCGTGAATAAACAACTTTTATGAAAAGTTTAAATATTCTCTTTTTTCAGTGACAAAAAGTTTTAATTAAATTTAAAAAAAGTTACAGTAGGTCGTTCTCGGAACACACTGTCGTATTATGTCGCCAGATTATGAAATACACGACTTTCATTATTTACATTTTTTGGGCTGTCTGTCACGGTAGGAAACGCAGCGAACGCCGGCCACGGCTGCCGTTCCCGCTGCTCACCAGCACTGCGCATGCGCGGAGAAGCAGTCTGGCACTTCTGACTGGCTGATGCGAGCGGATCTGGCAACAGCGCCACCGTGAGCTACGGTGTCCAGGAAGGCATACCGCAACGCCACCGAAAGGCATACAGAATAAACTGACGGAGCTGCTTCGATAACTCGACCCCTCGGTGCGTTCTCTGACCGAACCGAACTCTGGGGCGCCGAAAAGATACAGAATAGGGCCCCAGGAGCCGCGCCTTGGTAAACGGCAGCGGCTCGCGTCGTGCTCCCGACTCGCTACCGTCCGCCACGGCCGAAAAAGGGAGGGGGGCCGAGCCGCAATCGCAGTTAACAGCCGCGTCTTGGACAACCCACCTTAAGGCTGCACCTACATTTCTTCCGGAAGTCGTCTGTTCCGATCCGATCCGGCACCGGCTGACGCCGGAGCAAAAAACAAACGCCAGTTGTCTAATGAGCGCGCCTACATTGGAGGCAGAATCGCCGTATGACGCCGTCCGGCACCGGACTGCCGGATAGGCCGACCAAACATGTTTGTTTCCAGGCCGGCAGCCCCGTCCGGCGGAGCGCCGTCAGCGGGCCGATCGACAAGGAATTTCTGAGAAATGAGCCTCGCTTGTGGGACCAGCGTATTCAAGGCTACCATAATCGGGATATTAAGCGAGAACTGTGGGAATCTATTGAGGAGCAATTATTAGGTCTAAGGTAAATATCGAAATTATGGTGCAATAGTTTTAATACTTTCTTTCATATCACTAAATGTTACTACAAATGACTACTAAATTCAGTCATATTACGTTTAACATATAATTTTTGAATCAAACTGTCAAAAAGAAAAGAACACTACACAATGCGTTAGTTTTGCCATGGAACGGCGACAAACCCTTTCAAGTATGATTTGAATTTGTCTCTGATTATTTGAGGCTGTTGTGACGGTCTGTTGAACGTTCGCCGGCCGCGGTGGCCGAGGGGACTGAGGCGCTCCAGTCACGGTCTGCACGGCCACTACGGTCGGGGGTTCGAATCCCCTCTCGGGCATGGATATTTGTGCCGTCCTTAGGGTTAGCTAGTTCATAAGTAGTTTGTAAGTTTAGGGACTGATGACCCCGTAGTTAAGTCCCATAAGTTATACAAACATTTGAACATTTTTTTGTTGAACGTTCTTCATGAACCACTTTATTGACGAGGTGATACACTCAAGTCTTGTTCTACGTTTGCAAAGTTGAAGAAGTCACCACCTTCACGGTCAATAACTATGTTGTGCAGTAAGCAGATACATTTCACTATCCTCTCCGCTTTGCCAGGGTCCGTTTCAGTACATTTTCCCAGTAAACGCCACTTGGCAGTCATAATTCCAAAGGCACACTCCACACATCTTCTAGCCCCCGATAGCCTGTAATTGAAAACTTTTTTCGTCATGAGAGAGATTTCGTTTCAAAAAAATGTTCATTGAGCTTAAGGGACTGAACTACGGGGTCATCCGTCCCTAAACTTACAAACTACTTATGAACTAGCTTATATTAAAAACGGCACAAACATCCATGCCCGAGGGGGATTCGAACCCCCGCTGGGGAACGGCCTCGCGCATCGTAGCATAGCGCGTCAATGGACTCAGTTGCTCTGCCGCGGCGATTTCGTGTAAAATAAGGTATCATAAGTTTTCAAAGGATATGCATCACCAGGTGCATCTAATTATTCCAATGATTCGTCTTCCTTCGTGAGCGTAGTTCAAGTGTGTCCTACTGCCCAACTACCTGATGGGAACGCATTTTAATGGACTATTCCTAATGTATTGCTAGTATATCTCTATGTATAACCTGAAGTTTATTTTCCTCAATTTTCCTCGTCACATTCAGTGCTCATATTTGTCAGTCTTCAACCAAACAATTATTTCATTGTAACTTCCAGATCATATATAGGTACCTCTTAACAGCTGCTTATTTCGTATTACATTCAGGTGAAGGAACGTTAACAAATATGTGAGTATGTTAATGAATATATCGTACTGTAACTGATGCCAGAATTTATTTATAATGTTCTAATATTATTTGGCCAGTTATATAGTCTCTTATGCCTTCAAGTATATAGTCAAACGTTTCTACAGACATTGTCTTTGAACTTGTCTGGAAAATTTCGCAGTGACTGGCAAGTTGTAAAAAATTCCCCTGAAGATCTGTCTTCATTAAAACGATGCACCCAACTCCTTTTCCTACGTTTTTAAGGCAAACGTTCTTGTCTAGCAGTGGCCAACACAAAACATCATCGTCCGAATCAGTCATGATAGATTCTTAACAATTGCCACTGCTGACCTATAGCGTGTAACTGAGTGCAGTGCGGAAACCGACGACTGTCGACAATACACTGGGCTGACGCTCACTGTCAGTGTAATCTCTTACATTGTTCATTTGTTTATGTGAGGGCAGTCGGCAGCCAGCTTGCCGGTGCGTCAGCTGCGCGCCGTTGCCGAATCGGCCCGGGCCCAGGGGCACTATTCTGTATCTTTCGTACCGTTCGGTTCGGTCTGTTTTTCTCGGCGGTTACGTCAATTTCGGTTCGGTAGCGAAAATGGTTATTCTGTACGTTTCTGCGGCCTGCTACCGCCCGAAACGGCCACCGAAATTTCGAGCGCTGCACCGAAAGCCGCTGAGGTTTCGGTGGGCTTGGATTGCGAAGATAAATTATTATTTTAGCAATACTGTGTCGTTTTAAATTCCGATAATGATACATCTGTTGTTTTTTAAGTAATAAGTAACTTTAAAACATTAATTTTCAAGGTTGTCTACAGATATTATCAAAATATTACGTTAAAATTGCTAGCGTTCTAGAGTTTAATATAACGATATAGCACTTCTGTAAACTCTATTGCAATAAACTTTATCTTAAAATACGCGTCTCGGTAATGTCTTTAATGCGCCGTTTCATTTATCTTGCAAACTCTCATATTACGGAAGTGTAAATACGAAATCCATGAAATACGGCGTCACCTTCGTTTTCGCCGTTCGCAAAGCTGTCGCGTCGTATTTGGCAAATTTTCGTATTTGTACGTGAGAATTACTCAAATATGCACTCCAGATACTCCACCGCATTGAAAATCTTCATAAAGTGAGCCATTTCCACCGCAATCTTAAGACCTGTTGTGCCAACAAGCACGTTACCGACGTATCTGAACGGTACTTAGTAGTGTTTTACAGTATTTTTTCCGTACAAACTGAGTATTTATTACTTACAGAAAACACTCTTACATCGTTTAAGTTAAAATGGAAAGGACGTTTGTGACGTTAGATAGTGGAAATCATACAAATTAGCAGCAGTATAAATAACCGATAATCATTCCGCAAAGAAGTGAATGGAAAAAAAGACTGGCCTCTCTTGTAGACGCTGTGGTCTAGCGGTTAAGGCAGCCGGGCGCCGTGGCTCAGCGCGCCCGGTCAGAGGGCTGAACGCCTCTCTGTAACAAAAAAAAGCTGAGCCAAGAACTCATCGAACGACAACGAACAAAAAGGAACAACGACCGCAATGAACTGATCTATCCATAGAACAAACAAAAAAAAAAAAAAAAAAAAAAAAAAAAAAAAAAAAAAAGCGACACCTCCTATCCTAAGTGTTTTAGGTTCGAATCCTTCCTGGTGCCAAATATTTTTTCACCAGTCATCTTGTTTGGAACACTTTTCTAGTCGTGTAAGAGAAGCATGATCTGCAATATTCTTTAGCATGTACATGTAAGAGCGAGCGCCAGCAGTAGTTTCTTATACATCAGGGTTCACTCTTATTATAAAACAAAAGATGAAATTTCTGTGAGTGAAACAAACGTAGACTTTTATTTTTATTCATTTACTTTTTTAGTCTTGTTACAAATAATTCATGTGTGACTACTCTCAATGCTTGAAACGCAGTTTGAAACAAAGAAAAGTTTTCAGCCTTCATGTTGACGATCACATAATCTTCAATATGAAGACTGAAAATTTTTGTACGTTTCAAACTATGTTTTAAGCACTGATGAGAGTCTGACAGCGACCAAAATCAAATTTTGCGACAGTAAAGAAATATTTGCGACTGCTCTTCAACATCCGTATATGTTAACAGCCACTGAGCACTTGGATTCAAGATGGAATCAAACCTGACGTTTCAGGTTTTGTCCAAGTAACGACAGAAAATACTAAAACTGGTTATGAGTGAATCTAAAAAAAAATCCTTTAGCTTTCCCGCATCGGCAAACAACTGTTTTGTTATTAAAATATTGTACGGTCTTTCTTCAGTATAAAACCATTGACGCTTGTAAGAGCTGTCTCGACTAATATGCAATCCTTTTCGTTTCCCGAAACTTCCATGTACTTCCGTAGTGCCAAAATAAGAAATTTTTCACTGCTAGCACTGCGCTCTCTCTGCTGCTAACGCCGCGTCTTCCCTCCCAGCGCGTTGAACTCGCGCCGCGCCAATGAACCGCACAATTCTGCTCTCGTTTAGGACAAACGGTAGCACCTAACGTCTTCCAATAAACGGAAAAAAATAAATTCAAACCTTTCCGAAACTTTATCTCGCTTACACCCCCACAAAAAAATGTAAAGAGAAAAAGTTTGTCGCTTACTACATTTTGGACATTGGTTTGGTAAAAGTTCTGCGCCAGTCGTGGGATTTTAATTTATTACTTCACTATCACTGAATATATTGGCCGGAAAGTTTGCAGACATCGATAACATATAGCACTGAAGGCAATAATAAAATTATTTTGCTGTGCGACGCTTAGTTTAGGAGATACGGTGTGATAAACATAGAGTAGCGTGAATAAACAACTTTTATGAAAAGTTTAAATATTCTCTTTTTTCAGTGACAAAAAGTTATAATTAAATTTTTAAAAAGTGTCAGTAGGTAGTTCTCGGAACACACTGTCGTGTTATGTCGCCAGATTATGAAATACACGACTTTCATTTTTTACATTTTTTGGGCTGTCTCTCACGGTAGGAAACTTAGCGAACGCCGGCCACGGCTGCCGTTCCCGCTGCTCGCCAGCAGTGCGCATGTGCGGAGAAGCAGTCAGGCACTTCTGATTGGCTGATGCCAGCGGATCTGGCAACAGCGCCACCGTGAGCTACAGTGTCCAGAAAGGCGTACCGAAACGCCACCGAAAGGCATACAGAATGAACTAACAGAGCTGCTTCGATAACTCGACCCCTCGGTGCGCTCTCTGACCGAACCGAACTCTGGGGCGCCGAAAAGATACAGAATAGGGCCCCAGTGTAGGCACCCAACACCTGACGACGCCGGATCACCCATTACCAGACAGGATCCGATCGGACGACTTCTGGATGCAATGTAGGTGCAGCTGACTGAGGCGCTCCAGTCACGGTCTGCACGGCCACTACGGTCGGGGGTTTGAATCCCCCCTCGGGCATGGATATTTGTGCCGTCCTTAGTATTAGCTAGTTCATAAGTAGTTTGTAAGCTTAGGGACTGATGACCCCGTAATTAAGTCCCATAAGCTACACAAACATTTGAACATTATCTAGCGAATCTGTAATCAATTCCATGTCATCTGCGAAGGATGAACAGTGGACAGTGATCTTGTTTGTATGCCATCAGTATTGACGGCCTTCCTCCATTCTCGAACTACCTTCTGTAACACACAATTAAAAAGCAGAGGTGACAATCTCCCTGGTGGACACCTGACTTTATTTCAAACGATTTTGAGAGCTCTCGCCTAAATTTTACTTTTGATTTTGTATCTGTCAAAGTTGCTTTAATTATTTCAGTTGTTTTAGTATCGAGTCCCAATTCTTCTAAGATATTTCTGTCAATTAAATCATAGGCTTCTTTAGAATCCACAAAAGTAATTACATATTTTAAGTTCCTGATTTTCCTCATTTCTATTATGTATTTTAAATGTAATATTTGTTCTGCACAGGACCTTCCCTTCCTAATTCCAATCTGATACTCTCCTAGCTGTTTGTCAAGTATTTCTTTTGCTCTCATTAAGAGTGCCTTAGACAAGATCTTATACGTCACTGGTAAGAGGGAGATTCCCCTAAAATTTCTAGGGTCTGCTTTCTTTCCTCTTTTATATAGTGGATGTATTAGGGCAGATGTTCATTCTGGTGGTAGGCTGTGTGTTGTCCACATTTCTTTCATTCTTTCTGTATCATGTTGTCACTAGAATACTTCTACAGTTCAGCGACTACATTATCCTCTCTAGGTGCTTTATTATTTTTAAGGTCTTTTATGATTTCTTTTGTGGTGGGCGGCTTTGAGCCCGGTGGTATTGGGTTTACAATATTGAATTTTGACAATAGTCCTTCAGCGAGGAAAGAAGCAAAACTATACCGATATAAATAACTGCAAAACATTACCGATAAGAAAAATATCGAGAGCTTATGTAGCGAAAATCGAAACGCTACTTAATGAAAAATTTTCGTATGCAGGTCGTCGAAGGGAAGAGATAGCAGACGCCGGCCGCGGTGGCCGAGGGGACTGAGGAGCTCCAGTCACGGTCTGCACGGCCACTACGGTCGGGGGTTCGAATCCCCCCTCGGGCGTGGATATTTTTGGCGTCCTTAGTGTTAGCTAGTTTGTAAGTAGTTTGTAAGTTTAGGGACTGATGACCCCGTAGTTAAGTCCCATAAGCTATGCAAACAATACAAAACCAGATGGCAGACGGCTTTCCCCCTCCCGGCATCGCCTTCCCCACGGTGCGTCACTCTGCCGCAGGAAACAGTGTCTCGGCCACAACGCCACGCACCACAGGTCGCGTCAGCGTCGAACAGCGTGCCAATTTGCGCGGTCCCATTAGAATACGTTAGTCACAAAAACGCGTGCTGCGCCGCGTCACTGGGCGAGTGCTATACGCGTCCCAATTTGTGCCTAGCCTTAGGCGCAGTGTATCAATTAAAGATGTTTGCGTACATGTAGTACAATAAACATCTCAGTGTCATACAAAGTTACGCATAGAGACAGTCGAAACGGCCGCAACTCCCGTTCGCTTCCCGCAGCGCTCGCTTCACGCTGGCTGAGGGCGCGTGGAGTGGGGAGGGATGACGTCACACTGCCGCGAGCGCCGCGTGTGTAGGCGGGGCGAGCTCGACACACTGGCTTTCACGTCGCGCAGCGCCTGTCTGCAGCTGTCGCGCTAGCCTTGATAGCGCACGGCACTTACGGTTACTTCAAAAAGTATTCGTCTGATATATTGTTGTATGTTTAACGTTGTATAAAGAGTGGAAAATTGACAGACTGAAAAAAAATAGGGAGAAAGACGTCTTTATTGATCTGTGAAATTGAGAATGCCATAAAGAAACAGAAACTGCTATTAAAATAAATGTGGTCAAGCATTCAGAAGTACGGACAAGTAATTTAAGACAAATAAGTATTCGTCTACAGAACTGAAAATCACCTTAGTACTTAATAGGGCCTCCGTTCGTCTTTATAGTCGCATGCATTGTTCTTTGCATGGATTTCAGCAGACATTCTGATGTTTGCACTTTAATTTTTACGGTATTTCTCTTGTAGAGCCTTCTGTACATCATTTCTATGGGATATCTGAAGATTCCTGCTGTTTCTATTGAGTAAGTGCTACAAATTCTCAGTATGACTAATGTTTGGGGATATCGGTGGTGTCTGCATCCAGTTGGGCGTGTTAAACTCGTACACCAGCCACTACTTTGTGTGTAGAGCAGTATGTTTTGGATCATTATCTTGTGTGAAACTATAATCCCCATTAAGAGCAATATGATTTGAACTACTGCATAGATGTGTTTTTGGGATATTTATGTGTATCTCCTGGTCTTTAATTCCATCAATAAAATTCAAATCGCTCATACCATTTGCACTCATGCACCCTCAAACAAGTAGTCAACCTCCTCCATGTTTAACTGAGGCTGTTGGAGATTTAAAAATACGGTTTAATTCGGTTGAGTTCAGAAACGTGTCGTTTCAAACCGTTTAAAACCATGTATGATTCCGGAGAGAGGTTCATTTCATGCTGGTTGTCAGGCAACCCGCAGGCAACACCACATATCGTAACGCTTTGGCATCACGAGTAAAGGAACAAATTACCAGATGCGATCAGTGCCCTCAGTCTATTAAACGTATAGCTTCAGAACATACATCGCAGGTGAAAAAGAACAAAACGGATATGCTAATAAATACTGGGGTGCAGAATATTGACGTAGCAGAGATTGCGTCTTCATCTACGCTATCGTCATTGCCTTCTGGTTCTGCTCTTAGTGAACAGCTTACAACAGAATCACAACAACAACCTTCAACATCTGGGCATAAAGATACCCTACCAGCAAGTGATGGTGATATTGATGAACCCATTGCTAGGGCAATATATGCTACAGCTGCTCCACTAACTATGCTGAATTCGAAATACTGGCGGGAAGCATTGCAGAAACTACGGCCCACCTATGAGCCACCTAGTCGCCACCAGCTTAGTACAGCTTTGCTTTCTGCCGAATATAAACGTGTGAAGACGTTTGTCACAAAGAAGTTGGAGCGCTCAACTGCTCATGCATTGATTTCTGATGGATGGACCGATGTATCAGGAAACAGTGTCGTGAACTTCATCGTGACAACATCTCATCCGATATACTATAAAAGTATGTGACCTGGCGACGAAAGGGAAACTGCACAGTATATTGCTTCACAACTAACGGAAGTCGTTCGTGAAATAGGTGCGGAGAGGTTCATAGCAGTGGTCACAGACAATGCACGAAATATGCGTGCTGCGTGGAAAATAGTAGAGGAGCAATATACACATTACCTGCATAGGTTGCACAGCACATACATTCAACTTACTAATAAAGGACATAATGTCATTGAGAACGCTGGTAGAGTGCTTCAATGTAGAGAAGAAAATAGTAAAATACTTTAAGGAGCATCATGTCCCCCATGCTTTATTGAAAACAAAACATAGAGAAAAATACGGTCACACGTCTGTGACACTGAAAATTCCATCACCAACCAGTTGGGCAGGTACAGTGGTTTGTTTGGACAGCTTACTTAAGAATAAAGAGGCTGTGTTAGAAACAATTGTTTGTCCAAATGTTCAGTGCGATAAAGCACTTAAGTGTTCTGTGTTAGCAGACGAAACATGGCAGCGGCTTGAGGAGGCATGGCGTATCTTGCGACCAATGTCGGAAGCCATACGCAAGGTTGAAGCCGATAATGCTGTACTTTCGAATGTACATGATGCCTTTGACAGCTTGTCTAGAGAGGTAGATGCTGTACTTCTTGAGTGTGATACACTTTCTCAAGCAGAGAAAGCATCGATCAAAGAAGCTGTGAGCTCAAGGCACACGTTTGCATGTAAAGCTATGCACGCTGCAGCAGATATGTTGGATCCACGCTTTAAGGGGGAAACCCTTATTCAGGGCGAGGAAATGCAGGCTCTAGACTACATCGCAATATTGACTGAAGTCTTGGGATATGACAGTGGCGTTATCATGGCAAATTTCGCGTCATTTCGGGCGGCGGAAGGTTTTTTCCAACAACACAGCTTATAATCTGCAGCAAAACATATATCTCCGTCTGTATGGTGGAAAGGCTTATGTACGAAACAACCCTTGTGTTCACTTGCTTCCAGAATTTTGAATGTACCGCCTTCCTCAGCGGCAAGTGAGCGTAACTGGTCAGCTCATGGACGAATTCACACACCATTACGGAACAGACTGTCTCCAGATACAACCGAAAAACTAGTGTATATAAAGTGGAACCTCAGGTACATGGATGTCTAACAAGATATCGATACGTTGATGTCATCCTGGGAGGAGGAGTCTGATTAATATTATGATAAGAGGCTACCGGTATGTTTATTTGTATTTGTTCCAGAGACGGGAAGTGTTTGTTTGTTCCACAGAGACATTTCAATAATAATAATAATTATTGTTATCATTATTATTGGTATTATTATTATTGTTATTGTTTGTAATGCAAAGTTTTAATTGATTATTTGCAGTCATGTACAGTGGCATATATGAAGAAGACATTTGATAATGATATCTTGTAGTGTAATTACGTTTCGTAATATGTCAAGTGTACTTTACACACAATTTGAGTCACATATCGAATAAAAATGTACTATATTTCTATATTGTGGACTATGAAATGTATGTAAGAAATAAAATACCCATTGTAACATTTCGGATGTCTAATGTTTCGGTTTGCACATTGAATATACCAATCTAACCCATTATACCAATACTACCTGGTATTAAATGGTTTAAAACCTAGGTTGTCGTATTATACGAAATATACCGACATGGTTTTAAACATCGTCGGAACTCTACTGTTGTATTTCCATCCTCAAGTTCACAATTCCTTTGTCTCCGCACTATTACTCGCCTATTAGACTTAAACACCTCATATCGACTCTCGTGCCAAAATACAACCTTGTTCCAGAAGTCAAACCAATCTGACTTATGTTCTCTTGCAAATGCAATTACCTTTCTTCTGTGGATTGTACTGATGTACGGTTTTCTGCGCACTGTTCGGCTTCCACACCCAGCTTCATGTAAAATATTTTTTACAGTCAGTGCTGTAACACACCTTGCTATACGCATATGAAAAGCAGTAGTAAATTGTGAAGCGCTCTGTTTCGGATTTTTGATGACTTCTCGAAGTAGTTGTCGTTTCTACGTCTTCAACAGAATTACAGGATGAGCTATTCGTGATTTGTTTTCGTACTTTTTGCTCTGATTAAACCTGTATATAAGACTCTTCACTGTACTGGTAGGTCTACCGACGGTTTCTTCGATTTCTTGAAAACTATTTCCTTGTCGAAACAACCCGACGCAAATTTCTCTCTCTGCCTTTGTAGTTTTGCAACGTTTGCGAGCAATGTTACACAAACATAACTCAACGGCTTTCAGACTGAAGAGACAACTATTCATTGTACTGGATGGAACACAACTCCATAACGAACGCAAGAGGAGCGTGCGTCATTGCGGCGCAATATCCCGGATACTGCTTACTAGACCAATATTTGTTTGACGTCAATTGAGGCGTGATTTTAAATACCGTATATTTGCTCACAAATTCAGTGACATATGAACCATAAATAGCGTTTTATTTGAAAGTATAGAAATCACCCAGTGTAAAGAAACAGTTATTATTTATTTCGCAGCTGTATTTGTTTGGCTGTGCGTTTTATAGTCTATGCACAACGTTCGGAGAATACTTTGTGGAGTCACCGTTATTGCACGCGAGCGGAAGTAAAGCGACATCTGTTAACTTACCTTCTACAACGTCGCCAAAGACAAATGGAACTGTTTTGAATGAAATGACTTACTGTAACGTGAATTCTTATGGAATAGCCCGCAAGTAAGGAAGGCTACTTCTAGTTGAGCAAAATAAATTGTTGCTGTCTTAGTTGTGAAAGCTTGTGTAATAAACTTCAGACCAACACAATGAGCGCACGCTACGTACAGTGCTGGTTTTACTGCTTCGCTTCAGGTTGTAAGCTGTTTGTTTTGACTTGAACAATTATTGGGACACCTAGAAAACATATGAAAAATGTAATTACAGCATAGTACAAACTTTCTTCATGTTTTGTCGTCCTGGTCAGCCCCTGTTTTGTCGTTCCCGGCCTGTATTTCAGGGAAGGCTCTATCAGGATGCGTGGACAGCTAAACAGCTATATAGATTAGTAATACAAGTTTTATATGCCGAAAGTTACACCAAATACTCAACTTCTATCTGTTCTTCTCTCTTCTCGCGGCGTCGTCTTTGTTGATGCTAGCTGCGCTGAGTCCTAGTGACTGCCTAGTTCGGAGCCTAGTTCAGACAGGGTCGTCCAGACGCATGTCGGCCTAGATATAGCTACTTGTAGAGGGCGCATTTCTTCGCTTACTTCCTCCAGGATGCGCGTATGATTTTGCAGCCGGTCGTCCGCTGTCTTCTGCGCGGTCGTTCTTGAGCGTCTGGCGTGTGGCGCTGACTTTACACCACAACATCCTCCCCCCCCCCCCCCCAAAGCGCCGGACCGTTATCGTGTAGGGAGCTCGACAACGCGGGAGGGGGCAGGCTCGTGGACGTAGTGATGGACCGGAGTCTGTAGCATCAAAAGTGTGCACAACTAAAACATTTTCTTGCACAGTAAAACCAAAAAGATCAAAAGAATCTAAACGAAAAATGTTCTCTCCATCGTAAGACTGAAGCTCTTGAAATGTCACTGTGCGTATTTGCGTTTGCTATTCTGCAGGTAGTGAACACTGTCCTAGTACAGGAATGTCATTGCCATTGTACGCTATCAACTTTGTTGCAGCGCGGGAAAGACTCGGCGTTCATAACTGTTCATAAGTTTTGCGACTGAGCAATGTGATTGATGCACCTGTGTCTAGTTGAAATTTTACAGAAATGTCATTCACACGCAAACTGACATACATTTTTATGGCCTGACATACAATTGTGCTACTTCCTTGTCCTTTATGTGACAAGGGGCAGCCATGGGTTTTGAAAATACTGTATTATTCCGTTTCTTTTTCTGCAAGCAGACTGTCTGTATATGACCTTTCTTGCCGCATGCATAGCATTTTGCTGACCGGGATGGACAGTTCTGCCTTCTGTGCCGCGAGAAACATTTTGGGCAAGACTTCACTTCCTTTTTAGGCAAGGCTCTGTAGGGCAGCAGGAAATGTACGTTGACTGACCTCGTGCTCGCCGGCATGTGACGTCGTTACATTACACAGTGAAATTGAATCAGAGTTTTCCACTGCCACGGTACTGGAATCGTAATGTTCCAAAATCTGTTCTACTTGGTGGAAAGACAGATCTGACATTTTTAGAATCTGCTCTCTAAGTCTGACATCAGTTACATTATAGACAATGGTGTCACGTAACATCACATCCGAATACGAACTTACACACGAACATTTAAACTTACACTTTCTAGTGAGACCTTGAAGATCTGTAATCCACTGCCAGTACGTTTGGTTCGGTTGTCTCCTACACCAGAAGAACTTTTGTTTTTGTTTGTAAATCTATCGGACCAAACTGCGTGGTCATCAGTCCGTAGCTTACAAACTACTTAAACAAAGGTTAACTAACCTAAGGACAACACATACACCCATGCCCCAGGGAGGACTCGAACCACCACGGCGAGCAACCGCGCGCTCCGTAGCGGGACGCTTTAGACCGCTCGGCTACTCCACCGCGGCCCAGAAGAACTGATACATAGTGGCCGCTACAATGATGTTCTGTTCATAATATGATGTGAGGGCTCCTATTATTGAATCATAAGAAAGTTCACAAGGCTCCGCAGTGGGAAACTGTTTTTTTGACAAGAAAGAATGCTGGGAGGCTTACAAATGGGAGGAAAAAAATTAGTTTGACAGTACCTTGTATCCAGAGCACTGTGGCGTAGGCTTCAAACGGTTGCAATCATTCTGTCCATTCCTCTTGTGCTTCGCGTCAAACTGGCGAAATGGTGGAATTAGTAGAGGTGGTAACTGCTGCAGTGGTACTTGCGTATTCTCTGGGGCATGTGTGTGTGTGTTTGTCCTTAGGTTAGTTTACCTAGGTTTAAGTAGTTTGTAAGCTACGGACTGATGACCACGCAGTTTGGTCCGATAGATTTACAAACATTTGAACATTTGTACTTGCGTATTTTGTTGCACAGGTGCGGTCAGACGTTATTGAACAGTTGACAACAGAGATGCAGTTTGTTGACTCTGAAACTGAAACATGTGCATTAATTGCTGTGCTTCAAGCACATGAAGCTGTGGCGCAGTGGCAGTAGCAGTGTTAGTGGTGAGTGACATTTTGCAAAAACAGCAATAAGAATATTCAAAAATAAGTAAATTGACTCGTATCCCTGCAAGAGAACCAAAAGATTTTTTTATACTGCAAAGCCCTAGAAGAAAGCAAATTAATTTCGCAGCATAGCGTCAGCGATTTCTGCGTCCAATGTGGTTCGTTGTAATCCTCGTCGCCATTTGTTTTGTCGTTCTCGGCCTGTCTTTCAGGAAAGGTTCTATCAGGATACGTGGACAGCTAAAACAGCTATATATATATTAGTAATACAAGTTTTACTTACCGAAAGTTACACCAAATACTCTGCTTCTATCTGATCTACTCTTCTCTCGGCATCGTCTTCCTGGTCTACAGTCATCACCGGCGCTGAGTCCTAGTGACTGCCTAGTTCTGAGCCTAGTTCAGAAGGGGCCGTCCAGACGCATGTCGGCCTAGATATAGCGGCTTTTAGAGGGCGCGCTTCTCTGGTTATCCCCTCCAGGATGCATGGCGCCGGCGTGTGATTGGCTGCCGGTCGTCCGCTGCCTTCTGCACGATCGTTCATTGAGCTTCTGGCGTGTGGCGTTGACTTTACGCCACAGCACTTCATGACAAGCACATCTGAAAATCAACAAATAGAAAACTCGTGTTGTTCTCTGAATTATCAATATTCAAGTAATACGCCTTATTCAGTCATAATTTTGAAAAGTCGAGCACGTTTTCGAATCATACTATGTAGCAACTGGCGAAGTTTTCTCACTGCAGTTAAGTCTGTATTCGCACATGCAGGTGTCTCTCACGCAATTGCATCCCCTCTTCTTCTCTTTTTTCCCTCTCATACTCATTCACATATATGCATTACCGTAAGAATGTTATACAACTCAAATTTCTGTTTATGTATTCTAGTTTAATTTGTACAGTATCAACATTGTTGAAATTATTTCGAAATCTAAACTATCTGTAGTATTCGTAGACTACATTTGTAACATGCATTACTACGAAATAATATGACACCTGATTTAATCTACTACTCACAGTACTAAAAAATCCAATTACAGTTGATATCTGACAAATGAAGCATTTCTAGACACACGTTTTGTGAGGTGGCGGTAATATGTAGTCAATTCTTTTATTCCATTATTTTTGTCTTTGGGCAAATGGGAAGTTCAGTATCGTTTCGGGGACTGATGACCTCTGTAGTTTTGTCCCCCTAAAACATCCAAACAACAACAACAAGTATCGTTTCGATACACTATCTTTATTTAGATTTGATACTTCTGTTTCTATTGGGGCATTTAGTCTAAGGAAAAGTCCTTCAATTATAGCAGTTTCTTGATGAATTTATTCTACGATTCTTTCTGATATCTGCTGTCCAGTTGACAAGCTGGCGTCGGCTGCTGTGCTTTCTCTCACGTAGCCTCGACAGTTGGCATATTGGGGTCCATAAATTAGCATTTTTGGGCATTTGCCTTCGTAGAACTACTTGGTTGCAAGACTTCCGACTGAGCTGTGGAAGTGAGGGCGGCCTCTCATGGCCTGGTACCTGTGAGGTCCCGTTTGGTGGGCAGTGGATGGAGAGAGCGGTTGACGAGGACCGAACGTGGCTACTTGCGAGGTATTGTTTGAAATTACTGGTAGAGGAGGATAATGCTCTGTAGACACACTGCGGGTTGCCCACAAAACTGTCGCTACTGCAACACACTCGGATGTCCCACCTCAAGGCGAAGTTAGCAGAAATCTGAATAGCACCCTCGCCAGAGCGGCGTGTCTTTTTCACGGTTATGAATGCCTAGACGATTTCTTTGAATTTGCCGAGGTGGGTTGTTGTGGAAACGTTCGTCTGCGTGACGAATGTTACGAGTTTTGTTGGGCGCATTGTCGGTCGTCTGGGCCAGCTGGGGCTTGGCGCCTATGCTCATAAAATTAATGTATTTTGAGGCCTGGGAACGAAAGAGAGCGTCCGAAAATTGCGGAGAGGTCGTGGACCTGTGCACAGTAACGTCTCTGTGAAAACGTTGCTCGTGTGGGAGGAGTTTGTAGGGGTGTCTGCAGAATGCTCTGTGATTCGCCAAAGCTTAGGATTGTGACAGTTTTGTAATTTGTCAGCAGCTTCTCGCGGTATCATTGGGCAGGCTATTAGCTGTATGTGGTAATTGGAGCGCTCTGGCTGCGTAGGTGGAGTCGCGGGTCGCGACCAGGAACGCTGGCGCGGAGAGAGAGAGATTTTTGGAGGATTCGCTTGTAGGTCTCCGCAGTGTGCGGATCGACTTAGATATCGCGGTTTACATGTGCTGTTGTCTGAACTTTGATTTTTGTCCAGTAGGTTTGCCTCCGGTGGCCACAGTTGCCTCACTTATTTTGAAAGTCTCACTTTGAGTATTCGCTCTTTGCGTATCGCGCATATATTAAGATTTTGTGTAGCAAGTTTGACTTAGTGATTTGCACTTAAGAACACTGTTTCATAAGTACACTACGATCGACTTGTCTGCTCGCGATATAAAATTGTGCAGCCATTGTCTGTCTAGCACCTCTCCGAAGGACACCATCTTGACGAAGCACTGTCTGTGCGGGTGGAGAGGCTTGCGTATCCGCGTGAAGCAGAGGGCTATAGAGAACGTACTGCCGGAAAGGCCTCAGCTGATGGATCAGACCAAGCGTGTCCCACAACGTCCCGTCTTCCTTATCCTGTCCCAGTCCTTTCCCAATTCCTTTCCCAACCCAAGGTGTGATGCGATCCGTACCGAGGGGTGCGTGGCACATGGGTGGATATGTCTCGAACGGAGCCTCAGGGATACCGGGCAACCTCCCTGAGTAAGTAGCCTTGCACCACGCGGGGTTATCGGGTGTGGACCATATAAATCTCCAAATCTCGTGGGACAAAGATGAACACAGAGAAAAAATTATTTTACAAGAATCCGAGGGGCAATCTGAGACCTCAGATAGTGATACATTGGGATCAGGACCGATGGAGTGCACTCATACTTCTCAGTCAAGGTCTAGACCTGAGCAGGAAGTGGAAACTGTAACAGAGAAGTTGGACCAGATTAGGATTAAGGCCTTGTCTGGGGCTCAGAGGAGGAAACTTCTCAAGGAACAGAAGCAAAAGGAAGGAAAAGAATGGCTTCCTAAACATAAGTGGAGGGAATCAAAAGGGCTTGAGCCCAAGACCACCAAAAAGAAAATGGCTCAGGTCAAAGGGGATATACAGACAGGTGGCAAGAGGGTTAGGGAGGAATCTAAGACTCCCTCCTCACTGGACAAGCGTGATCCTAAAAGGCTGAGACAGGAAATAGGGAAACAGGCCTATAGTACTGCAGTCTAAGTCTTTAGACTGGTGGTTGTCCATGAAGGATAACCACTGGTAAGCATCACCTCGCAGCAGGAGGAGCTCGTGCAGATGGCCCTCTTTGAAGAGATTAGGGGGGACGCTGGTTCAGGATCCAAATTCAGGAGGGTCTATCTAGATCGCAGTGCCCTCATTTTTGTCTGCGATGGGGAGCACTCAGCAGAATGGCTTAAGTACAAGGTGCCCATGATATCCCCGTGGGAGGATGCAAAGCTGCCGGTCAAGACAGCAGCCGAACTCCTGAAGACCGCAAGGATATCAATACGGGTACCAAAAATCCTTAAGGATGTCACTCCAAAGACTCTGTTGGAGAAAATAAGGGTCCAGAACCCAAAAGTCTCGACAGAGGATTGGAGGGTAATTAACCAAAAGGTCGTTTCGGAAGGATGAACCCTGGTGGTGGAGGTCGGAGAGAAGTCCCTGAAGGCATTGCGAGAGCAAGGCCTGAAACTGTTTTTAGGGTTCTCGCAGGTCCCTGTCAGGGTAATCAAAGACCTTAAAGGCAATAATGGCAGCAAGATGGGGACTGGAAGTGCTGCATATAAACCTGCAGCACAGTAAATGGGTCACTGCTGCCCTGGGCCGTCGCCTGGGGAGACAGGAGGTGGACGTGGCCCTGATTCAAGAACCCTATTTATACAAAGGGGGTGTATTGGGCGTCGGTGGTACTGGAGGTAAGCTGATTTATGCCAGAAATCTAAAAAACTCCAGAACATGCATTTATGTTAGAAATGGAATACCTTTCATACCAATGATGGAGTTTTGTTCCTGGTGACCATCAGGATGCAGCAACGTGAGGAAGGTATCACGAGGGAAATTATTTTGGCCTCAGCATACCTTCCTTACAAAGACAGCTCTCGTCCTTCTTTGGAAGTGAGGAGACTGATGAAAGCCTGCCATCGGCAAGGTGACGAACTGGTGGTGGGATGTGATGCCAATGCCCATAATCTATCTTGGGGCAGCAAGGACACCAACAGTAGAGGTGAGCATCTTCTTGAATTTCTCCTATCTAACAACTTGGAGATCCTGTATAGGGGTGATGAACCCCACATTCAGGAATAGTAGAAGGGAAGAAGTAATTGACATAACTTTTGGTTCCATGATGATGGGAAGTTGCGTCAAACAGTGGCATGTGGTCCTGGAGCCATCCTCATCAGATCACATGTATATTAAATTCAAGGTTGAAATGGGAACCAGACAGACCATGGCCTATAGGAACCCCAGGAAAACGGAGTGGGAGACATATAGGAAAGACCTTGACTTCAGCCTATCGGAAATTAAAACTTCGATAAGGAATCCAGCAGAGTTTGAGGAAGTAGCAGAGGCTGTTACCTCTGCTATAGTGATCTCATACCAGGACAACTGCTCAATCACCAAGAAGTGCACAAACAGGAGTGTGCCTTGGTGGAATAATAACCTGGAAATGCAAAGGAAACAGGTACGAAGACTGTTTAACCTTTCGAGGCGCAAAGGACAATGGGCAAAGTATCGTGAGGCCCTTGTCAATTACAACCTTGCCATCAGACGAACAAAGGAGGCATCCTGGAAGGTATTCTGTGAGGAAGTGGAGGGCACGGCTGCTCAAGCGAGACTTCATAAAATCCTCACTAGGTTACCAACTAATCCAGGAGGAACATTGAGGAAGGAGGATGGGGGGTATTCAAAGACAGCACATGAAACGCTGGAACTGCTCCTCAAGACTCACTTTCCTCAATATACTCTGGGGGACAACTCAGACCAGAATGCGATTCCTGAGAGACAAAGGTTCTCAGGTATTCGCAAAGAGGACTGGGATTTGGCCAAGGAGTATGTCGATCTCAGTAAGGTCCGATGGGCGGTGGGAACATTTCAACCGTTCAAGTCACCTGGCCCCGATGGAATCTTACCAGCTCTCCTGCAACAAGTGGGAGAAAATCTTATTAGATTCCTATGCAGGTTCTTCAGGGTTAGCCTAGCAGCAGGAAACCCAATGCCTGGAGGGCAGTGAAGGTTGTCTTCATTCCTAAACCAGGGAGAATTGATCATACCAAGGCCAAGGATATGAGACCAATCAGCCAGTCCTCCTTCATTCTTAAGACATTGGAAAAGCTGGTTAATGTGCATGATGGAGAAAGGAGGTTAAGTAGGGCTCCTCTACATTCAAACGAGCATGCATATCAGCCAGGTAAATCATGTGAGACAGCTCTCCACCAACTCGTTGGGAAGGTGGAGAAAGCACTACACTTTCAGGAAATAGCCCTCTGTATCTTCCTGGACATCGAGGGGGCTTTTAGCAACACGACCTTCGATTCCATGGTTAGGGCAGCAGAGGTGCATGACCTAGGGACCACTATATGTAGGTGGACTAGGGCCATGCTCAGTGGAAGAAAGCTAGACGCTACCATGATGAATGAAAAAATGGTAATCAACACCACTAGACCTTGCCCGCAAGGAGGAGTTCTTTCCCCATTATTGTGGAATCTAGTGGTGAATGATCTCATTGGAGAATTAATCTCTAGGCAGTACTTTTGCCAAGGATACGCAGATGATCTTGTCATAGTAATACTTGTCAAATTTGCTGACACAGTAAAGAATATGGCACAAGGTGCTTTGGACATTGTGCAAGAATGGTGCAGAAAACAGGATCTGGGGGTTAGTCCTAAGAAGACTGTTGTTGTACAATTCACAAAGAAGCATATACAACGTTCAAGTTGGAAACTAAAGCTTTTCAATGAAGCGCTACCTGTAAAGGGGACAGTGAAATATCTAGGGGTTACCCTAGATGAGAAACTGACATGGACCCCTCACATCAGGAATATTTGCTCCAAGGCAAAAGGTACTCTTCTGAGTACCAGGAGAGCTTGTGGCAAAAATTGGAGCCTTAGCCCCATGGGTATGCACTGGATATACACCACAGTGATTAGACCCAGGATCATCTATGGGGCGGACGTGTGGTGGAAGAAGGTAGAACAGCAGATTGCTGCTAAGGAGCTTGGTAAGGTGCAGAGATTAGCCTGCTTAGCCATAACATGCGGAATTAGCAGCACACCAACTGCTGGGATGGAAACCATGCTGGATATGTCCCCATTACACCTTTGGGTCAAGATGGAGGCAGCGGCTGGTGCATACAGACTCAAATCTGGCAACAACTGGAACTCTTTGGGATATCCAGAATCACACACTAAAATATGAGTGAGGTAAATAGGAAAGGTTGGGGAAATGACAGCCGACTATATTATAACCCCATACTGCTTCAACAAGCCTTTCAGTATAACAATTGGAAGTAGGGAGCAATGGGAGAAAATAGTTCGACACCGTACGGGGGATATTGTCTGGTTCACTGACGGGTCAAAATCCGACCAAGGTGTTTGGGCCGGGGTATATGGGGTGCAGCCAAGACTGGAGGGCGTCATCTCTCTAGGGAAACTGGCCTCAGTATTCCAGGCCGAAATCACTGCCATCAGGGCGTGTGAGGAGGAGAATTTGCGTAGGTGCTACAAAGATCGTAGCATCTATATCTATTCAGACAGCCAGGCAGCCCTGAGATCACTGGCAGCTCCTGCAACAAGGTCTAAAATTGTTGCAGAATGTCACAGGGTTCAGGTGGAGCTAGGGGAAAGCAATAGAGTATATCTATTGTGGGTCCCTGGCCACTCGGGGATCAGTGGCAACGAACATGCCGACAGATTAACCAGGATGGGGGCAGAGACTCCATTAATTGGACCGGAACCTGTCCTGACAATCACCAAGGCAATGATCAAATTGGAGCTACGTAATTGGCTCAGAAGACAGCACGTATAATATTGGACCAAAGTCTACCAACAAAAACATGGCATGTTTTAAAAGAAGCTCTGCAATCCTGGGCCTGAACAGGAGAGAGATTAGACTCATGGTTGGATTGCTGACAGGCCATGGGAATTTCAAAAAACACGTAAATACAATGGGAATAACATAAGAGGACCCTAAATGTAGGATCTGTGATGACGGTGATGAAACTGCATCACATCTAATCTTCGAATGCATTGCATTGGAGAGTAAAAGGCACAGAACATTTGGGACAACTAGGCCCTAAGAAATTGTGTCTAATAAAGAACTGGTAAAGGGACTCCTTGCACTGTTCAAGGGCATTGGTTAGCTTTACTAGATATACAGGGAGCGATACCGCACAATAAACTTAGTTTCAGTGCGGGCAGTGGCGGGTTAGACCAAGACTGTTTTGACTTCCCTGGAAAAATCAAATCAAATCTGTCTAGCAGCGCCGACGCTAGAGTGGCTGTTAGCTTAAATATCGGTTCCGCTTCACAGAAGACGGTCGCGTTTTATTTCAGCTCTGGTCTGCAGTCATCACCTGCCGCTGCCGACTCCTGTGCATGCCCATCTTCTGCTCAAAATATTTGGTAATGTGTCGTCTGCAACATTGCTAGGGGCAGTATATTGCTGTTTTTAAAGGATTTTCTCTTTAAGTTTATAACATGGATTATTTGTTCAAATTGGGAAACTTCATCTGCCCTTTGAGTTTGTGTATCTGCGGTAGCAGTTTGAATAATTATTTTTCCTGAGTAGGTTTCCTTCTTCCTTGACTCAGCCAGTCATTTGTTGATGTTAATGTATATGTAGGGAACATATCTTCATGTTGTTAATTATCAATTTTGTTTAACTGTTGCGTATAGGATCTCATTTTATTTCAAAGTTTGTGTTATGTTTCATTAGCTTTGTCATGTGATAGGATAAATTGTTTATGGTAAATAAATTGCACCTGAAGTATGCATATTCTTTCAATTGAAAACTTCCCTATCATTCATACTTTTGGAGGGGCAAACAGATATTAGTTGCCACGGGAGTGTACCGAGTGAATTAGGTTTAAATTAGTGGTACCTCTCATTGTGATATTGGTTAGAAATTTAGAAAATAAATGTGTCTGACCATATCATACGCCACGAGCAAGTGAGGTCAATAAAAAAAATATTTTTCTATGTTTTTACAAACATGGTGGCGGCCCAGATTCAACTATCAAAAATATTATTATATCACTTTAATACCTACAAATTAAAGAATTAATTTAAAACATTATATCAAGTGGGAATTTGCATACTGAGTACTGTCGCAGTTGACAAAACTCGCACACATAGTAAAGAAGTTTCAACACACAGAAGCAAACAGTTTACAGTTTGGCGATCTTGCCATGGGGTTTTTCGAAGGCTAGGATACGCTGCGATGTGGTCAAATGCATTATCTATTGTCGTCAGGCCAAAAACCTTAGTTTTAGTTAGCTTGTGAATAATAATGATAATAATAATAATAATAATAATAATAATTAATTTAAAAAAACTCGTGCTGGCAACGCGCAATCAGTATTTCTTACAGCGTTCACGTCTGCTGTGGGTTTTGCATGACGAAACTGCGTTGTTGCATTGTTTACGGCGCTGTTTGTTGACAGAGTTGTTCTGTCGATATTTTGGTCGGATATTCCTCTACATGTTTCACGATAAATCGTGTATGTGTTTATTATTGTGTTAGGTATTGTGATGTGGATTAATTGTGTCAATAATCAGCTCAGGACGTTGTACGCCGAGTGAAGATGTTTTTAGGCATTTATTTAACGTGTGTAATAAATCTTACGATTACTGGGAGTAAGTAAAGTTTTAGGTATTCCGAGTGTTTCGATCGATAACGCCACAATGAGTGACGCTGACCATCACTCGAAGGAATCCGATAGCTTAGTGCGTCGCGATTGTCGTAAGAAACGTGACATGAGCAAAGATTCCCGTAGTGCTCCCAGGGGAATGAGTAGTAGAAAAGGTTCAGATAACCATGCTAGTGATAGTGTGGTAGATATTCTCCACGAGTACAGTTACAGTGAAAATTATTATCATAGTGACAAAGGCAGGTCATACACTCTTGCTAAAGGCAAAAATGGGAAAGTCAAAGTCATCAACTCCAGGGGGTAAGGCTGTCGGAATACAGTTAGAAGATTTAAAGCAATTTTTGGAGACTGAAAGTATACGTAATATGGAAGAGAAAAAACATGAGGCTCATGGGAGAAGACGTGATATCGCAAATTTGATGGTCATTGAAGCTCGTACTGAGCAAGTTAAGAAAGAAGTGAGTAAAAAGCTTACGGTAGGATTGTCAGTAACTCACCAGGATCTAGCCATGATAGGAAAGACAGCTTCTGAAGCCGAAAACAATGCAGCAGAGGTCAAGAAGGACGCTAGAATTGATAGATACGAGGCAGCCGGTGCCAAAGGTGGCCGACTCGGTCAAGAAAGTAGCCGTTCAATCACGTAGCGAAATTGCGGAAGTGCAGAGAGTTGTCGAAACCTTTCGGGAACAAGAAAAGATAATTATTAAATAAACGCAGGAGAAGTTTACTGAGACGATCAAACAAATAGCTGAGGTGTCAAACAAACAAATGGAGTTTTCAAAAATTAAAGAGGCACAGTCTAGTATTACCTCTCAACAAAAGCAGCTTGTACGTGATGTCGAGAAAAAACGCGCGGTTGGAGACGTTATGGCTTAGCGATCGTCAGGCACCACACGTACGGCAAGTGTAGAAGAAGTTGTGCTAAGTGCCACACGCGTCCGGAAAGCATCATTGGAAGCAAGACGTGATATTAGAGTACTTTCATGAGCCCGAAATACGCCAGTAAGAGACAGTTCTATTCCTCGCGGTGAAAGTGCCCATAATATTCCCGAGGAACGCGAACCAGAGAACAACTGCTGTCGCATCCGGAGCACAGATTCTCGCTTCCGCGAATCAGATGATTCGGAAAGGTACCCATCAGATGACACCGATGTTACTATGGGATACGATCCGATGCAATTCGGTGGTGGCGGCCAAGCTTATAGAACGTTTGACCTGAACCTTTATTTGTATTTATTTATTTATTTATTTATTTACCCTTATTGCGGACCAGCTGCCTTTGGTTATATAGTTGCTCGTGATTACAAAAATTATGTGATACATTTATTCGACAGTGATACATTATTTTCTTTATACATTTACAGTAATTAGATAAAAAAAAAGAAAAGCGTAAAAACTTATCATAAGGAAAATGGAAAGGCAACTTAAAAACATCAACTACTTTAAGAAGAGAATAATAGACGATAGCAAAGATTGGTTTGAGTGACAGTCTGAAGAATAAAAGAGGAAAGTCCAAGATGGGAGACCTTGGAATTTGCTTCGAGCCATGCCATCCTGGAGTTTTCTCATTTTGAGACTCTTTATGATTGGCTATATCTGTAAGTTACATTTCGCATGTGTTTATATCGTCCTCTGTGTCGGGGCTGTCATCTGTGGTGTAATTTGTACTGTTTGTGCTTTCAGTGTCAGATTCATCATAGGTGTTTTGTCTTCTGTTGTGGGCGTTTCGTGTTGCATTACGTCTTACGTTCTGTGTGTACTCGTCTTTTTTTCGTAGTGAGACTTCGTCCGTCAGCCTGTTCATTATGTCCCATCCGTTCTTATCTCGTATTAGTTCGTTTAGGTCTTTAGTCGTGTCAAACATAGTGTGAGTGTGTGTTTTGTAGAGCTGACAGTGTATGACAGTGTGTTATGGGGTCCCAATTTCTCCACACGTACAGCATGGATTGTCACTGAGACCCACACGTGTGAGGTGTGTGGGGTAGGGGCCGTGTCCCGTTAGGAAGTGGATCATACCCCGACTGGGATTGGTATGACCCATTCGAAGACGTTCCCTTATATTCGGGAAAAAGTCATAGACACGTCTTCCTTTCTCGCAGTTTTCACATTCCTTTGCGATGTTTCCATTCTCCATTTAATTAGTTGCCTCCGTTCTGTTATCTCTTGTCCAACAAGTTCGTGGACCTTGTCGTATTTCCCTGCCTTCAGCCAGTACATATCAGCTCTTAGTCGTATGGTAAGGTCTATTGGTGGTATCCCCAGTACCACGAGAGTGCTTCGTCTGAGGTAGTTTTGAAGGCTCTAGTTAGCCTTAATAGGACACTCCTTTGACCTTTCCTAACAGTGGCAATGTTGGTCTGTAGTGCCAGACGCTGTGCCGATGAACTGGCCGCAAAGCAGATTACTGACTCGAAGAGGGCTATGTGGTATGTACGTACTGTTTGTGTAGGTAGTCTGTACGTTGTGGTGTTTAGCCTGGCAAGTTTTTCAGTCATCTTGGTGGCCCTGTCGGTTGTCAGTCGTATATGTTCATTAAAGGTCAAGCGTTCGTCCAATTGGACACCAAGATAACGTGTATTGTGTTTTCTGCGTATTTTGATGTTGTTGTGTTTTATTATTGGGTCCCTGATTATGGCTCCTTTTAGTAATATGTAGACTGTCTTATGTGCTGCAATCTGTAATTTGTTCTATGTGAACCAATGACCTATAGTTGCCAGGACATGTGTTGCCTTGTGTTCTAATTGCATTCTCGAGTCAGCTGTAACGAAAACAAGTAGGTCATCTGCATACGCTACAGTGCCTTTGACCAACTCCTGTTGCCCCAGTAGTGGTTCAAAGGTTATGTCCCAGAAGACGAGTCCACAGATCGATCCCTGGGGGCACCCTTTGGTAATTTGCTTTACTACCTTTTGAGAGTCCTTACGCCATTCAACTGCCCTATTTTTGCAGTAGTCTACAAGACTGTTAAAAAGGACCTTAGGTACCCTTAGCTCCTGAACCACTATAAGGTCTATAAGGAATCTAGTAATTCGTTATATCCTAAGTCGTTTATAGCGCAATTCGACAAGGTGTTGCCGCCAGAGTGACCATTACAATACAAACTTGAATATGTATGTGGCCACATGCAAGGAAGTATTGCAGAAGATATGCGTTCGGTGGCAGAGAGATGCACCTTGCCGGCCGCGGTGGCCGAGGAGACTGAGGCGCTTCAGTCACGGTCTGCACGGCCACTACGGTCGGGAGTTCGAATCCCCCCTCGGGCATGGATATTTGTGCCGTTCTAGTTCGTAAGTAGTTCATAAGTAGTTTGTAAGTTTAGGGACTGATGACCCCGTAGTTAAGTCCCATAAGCTTTACAAACATTTGAACATTTAGATGCACCTTATACGAACAGTTCAGAAGCACATTCTTGTCGTTCTACTGGTCTTCGCAGACGCAAGACAGGATTAAGGATGAAATAATTACGGGCAAGGATATGGAAGCGACTTGACTCACTGGTAAAGAAAAATAGGTGTCTAAATAACCCCTACTCGGAGAAAGAAATAATGAAGCACTGCTTTGCAAAGCTCCCTGGTTCCTATCGAAGAAGTATGATTGGTAAATGTGATAGTACCCTTGATCAGTTCATGGCGGCTCTAAGAGAGTCATAATATGTAGAGATTCGTCAGGGCTGATGATCATCTGAAAGCAGGGAGGAGAATTATTCTAAGGAAAACAACGGCTATTCGTGGAATAACAGTTCTGACCACGGCCGTGGTAAGAAGCGCAACCGGGGATTAAACAATAATAGTAACAACTGGCAGAGAAGTAACCGGAATGATGGGAATTGGCGCAACCAGGCTAATAGGGGTAGTAGCCAACAGAAAAGTTCAGAAATGAAAACAATCTGGGGCAGTCACAAGATGATTCACGGTGGCAAGTAACTTTTGTATCCCATCCTCGTCGCCACTTTTGTGTCCCAGCCTCGTCGCCGCTTTTGTGTCTCGTTTCCGTCGTAGGTGTCGGTGGCCGAGTAGAATGAGACCGACACAGGAATAAAGGATGAACGCTTGTGCAGGTAGGAGTTGAGCAGCCAGTGGGACAGCAGAAACTAGAAACACTAGAGTAAATTAGAACGAGATATATACTGCACAGAATTTATACAATACTTAACTTTTACATAACTCAGTACTGCAGAATGCTGATACATAGTTGAGCTAGAGGCCTGCCTAGTGCCTATCCGATAGCCAAGTCTTCACTGGTGCCTATCTGATTCCGAAGTGTTAAATGGTTCCTATCTCAGTCGCAAGTGAACGATGTCCTTCAGTGGTGGCCACGAGCGGAGTTGTAGCAGAGGGCGCTCGTGGCTGACGTCGTAAGAACGCCGCGCCGTGCGTGCATGGCGGCGCGCGGCGAAAGTATGTGGCGCGCACTTTAGACTTGTGAGACACCACAGTAACAATCTGCCAAAGTTCCATAATCAAAATAATAGTAGGCAACAAAAATCAGCTGTGGTCCACTTCACAAAATAATTCAAGTTCATGGGGGAATCAAAGAGCTCCGAGTCCTACTCGACGAGGTATCGAGGTCATTGAGCTGAGACCGCCTAACGCGACCAGTATTAACAGCACCAACAATAACCGCAACTGACAGGTTGTCTCTGTGGATTACGCGTGTTCTAGATCCGCAGAATCTCTCGGAGATAGCACGCTTTATCTTCTTGATTATGAAGATATAAGAGATATACTCAGGGATGAGAAGTCTACGATAGGCAGGCAAGAGTTTCATCCCATGTTAACTGTAACGATTGGCAACATTTCGGAGTCTGTCTTCAACCGTTGTATTAAGGACCTCCCGTGGCCGACGCTGAAGTTCCATAATCAAAATAATAGTAGTTTGGGCCAAAGTTAGGGGCGCTCTTATCGGCAAACAAGCCGAGATTCTATTACAGTGTCACGTGACTTTAAAATGTCAAGGTCATGAATGGGACTTAAATCTCTCGGTGATGCCTATGTTGGCAATCGACCTGTCACTAGGTATGGATTTTCTGAATGCCCAAAAGTCGAGAAAATCACTATCCACTTCGCCGAATAAATTTCTAAAAAATGTTCAAATGTCTGTAAATCTATCGGACCAAACTGCGTGGTCATCAGTCTGTAGCTTACAAACTACTTAAACCTAGGTAAACTAACCTACGGACAAACACACACACCCATGTCCCAGGGAGGACTCGAACCTCCACGGCGAGCAACCGCGCACTCCGCAGCGAGGCGCCTTAGACCGCTCGGCTACTCCACCGCGGCAATAAATTTCTAAAGCGGAAGTCGCAGCCGAGTGTTTACGGCTGAGCACGGCAGATGGGGAGAACCACTGTTGTTTGTATGACCACCGTTATTTGTAAAATTAATTTTAGCTGAAAGAAGCCAGTTAAAATCTTACATTCAACATAAAATTCTGGCCGTAAAAACCAGTTAAAAGGATCCGCGTGAACTACTGACTACTTCCTGCAACAGAATGTTGTTCCCCGGCCCAAAATTAATTTAGCAGCAGGAAGACAAAGAGACGGTGGCCGACACACTTCGTAGATCACAAGAATTACACACAATGATTAATATACAAGCCACCGCGAAGTAAACAATTTCATGAAGGTGGCTGAGAGAACACTTACGGCGCAACGGAATTAAAATATGATAATTTGCATCTGAATTTGTTATCAGCACTGGTGAAAAACAACATTAAATAAAAAAGGGAGGGTATTCATTAACTAATATTCATAAGGGGGCCGGCCGCGTTGGCCGAGGGGACTGAGGCGCTCCAGTTACGGACTGCACGGCCACTACGGTCGGGGGTTCGAATCCCCCCTCGGGCATGGATATTTGTGCCGTCCTAAGCTTAGTTAGTTCATAAGTAGTTTGTAAGTTTAGAGACTGATGACCCCGTAGTTAAGTCCCATAAGCTATACAAAAATTTGAAGTTCATAAGGGGGATAAAATTTCACTGACTAGAAATTATTTATTCATTTCGAACATGAGGAAATGGGCGAACCAATTTTGTTAAACAATAAAAATGCATCTCATTTATAATAATCTTAAAGTAATCTGAATTGAACATCGTCGGAAGAGGGATTTACAATCAACAAGCATTCAGCCACTCACATGCGCGAAGCAAAGCGAAACTCACTCAACTCAGCGTGCTGATACGAAGCAGAAGCAGGCGCCGCTATCGTACGCGAAATTCAGCGAACCAGGATGTACCACACAACACAAGGAAAATAAACTTCGTAGGTGGCTCTGGTCTGTGTTTCTTTACTTGAGATGGTTCGCGATAATAGCGATATTAATTTCCATTTAAATCAAACCGTGAGCATGTAAACTTACTGATACACACAGCACGTGTCTGCTACATTACATATTCGCACCCCACTGAAGGCGAAGTGCATTTCAACAAATATCAACGGAATGATAGATTACGAAGCAAGAATACACAATAGTAAGGCACTGGTATGTCTACATCTACATCTACATCTACATGGGATACTCTGCAAATCACATTTAAGTGCCTGGCAGAGGGTTCAGCGAACCACAATTATACTATTTATCTCCCATTCCATTCTCGAATAGCGCGCGGGAAGAAAGAACACCTGAATCTCTCTGTTCGAGCTTTGATTTCTCTTATTTTATTCTGATGATCATTTCTACCTATGTAAGTGGGAGTCAACAATATATTTTCGCATTCGGAGGAGAATGTTGGCGATTGGAGTTTCGCAAGTAACCCACGCCTCAGCGATAAGCGCCGTTGTTGTAATGATTCCCATCCCAGATCCTGTATCATTTCCGTAACGCTGTCTCCCCTGTATCGTGACAATACGAAACGAGCTGCCCTTCTTTGGACTCTTTCGATGTCCTCCGTCAAACCCACCTGATAAGGATCCCACACTGGGCTGCAATACTCCAAAAATGGACGGACAAGCGCAGTGTATGCAGTTTCTTTAGTAGTTCTGTTGCATCTTTTAAGGATTCTGCCAATAAAACGCAGTCTCTGGTTCGCCTTTCCCACGATATTATCTACGTGTTCTTTCCAGTTTAAGTCTGAAGTAATAGTGATTCCTAGGTATTTTGTGGAGTTTACGGCGTTCACATTTGATTGATTTATGTTTTAAACAAAGTTTAACGGATTTCTTTTCGTACTCATGTGGACGACTTCACACTTCTCATTATTTAGAGTCAATTGCCAATTTTTACACCATACTGATATCTTATTCAGATCGTTCTGCAGTTGGTTTTGATCTTCAGATGATTTTACTAGACGGTAAATGACGGCGTCATCTGCAAACAACCTAAGAGAGCTACTTAGATTTTCCCCTAAATCGTTTATGTAAATAAGGAATAGCAGAGGACCAATAACACTACCTTGTGGAACGCCCGATATCACCTCTGTTTTAGTCGATGCCTTACCATCGATTACTACGAACTGTGTCCTCTCTGACAAGAAATCCCCTATCCAATTGCAAATTTGGGGCGATATACCATAACCACGCAATTTGATTAAAAGCCGTTTGTGAGGTACGGTGTCAAAAGCTTTCTGGAAATCACGAAATACGGAATCGATTTGCGAACCTTTGTCGATAGCACCCATCACTTCGTGTGAATATAGAGCTAGTTGTGTTTCGCATGAACGATATTTTCTAAATCCGTGTTGACCTTGGGTCAATAGATCGTTCTGTTCGAGATAATTCATAATATTTGAATACAGGATATGTTCCAAAACCCTGCTGTAAATTGACGTCAATGAAATAGGCCTGTAGTTTAGTGGGTTAGTCCTACTGCCTTTCTTGAATATAGGTGTGACCTGTGAAACTTTCCAATCTTTTGGTACAGATCCTTCTATGAGAGAGCGGTTGTATATGACTGTTGTATGTGAGCAGTGGCCAGAATTCAAGTGACCAAATATAAACCCTTGAAATCTGAGTTCGGAACCACGTGGTTCCGAAAACCAGTAAAAATACAAACATTCAACTTCCTAAAAATAAAGGAAATTAGCTATGGCAGGGAACCCTTAGAAATGCGTAGGGTATCATAAGGAAGCTAAATACAGCTAAACGCGATTGGAAGGGTTTACACGGATGGATGAAGTCCAGTCTTCAAAAATCAGAAAAATGGAATAAATTCAAAGTCGGAGTAAATACGGCATGCAGCCCCTAGAAATACGTAGTATGTCATACGCAAGCTAATAAAGGGGGTTGTATTAGGCTAGAAGAGAATTTACTGGAGGAGTCTGAATTCAAAGTACAAGTTTGGAAACGAAACAATAATTTAAAATAGACGGAGAGGAGATCGGGAGGTACTAATGGAAATAAGAAAGATACATACATGATTTCTTGCCTGAAGGGCCTAGAAACAGACACAGGGGTAGCTGAAGGCTTTGTTATAAGAACACACTACGTGGAGTACATATCACTCACGGAAGGAGAAAACGGAAAAGAGTATTTCACATGCACTACACAGAATAAAAATATTCCCGCATATTAGTCGCGTATCACAAAGTTAGAAAGAAATTGAACAGAGATCGTACACCGCCAGCTAGTCTCACAAAGGTTACCGATACCCAGGTGTTATCAAACCGAATTAGTTACATATTCACCGCGTTTACCTATGCAAAATCACCGAAATGAAATTGAATACACTTCCCTACATGATCGAAGAAACTTATTCCGAAAAATGAACCTAAGTTGTGAAGTCTAACTTGAACAAACCAGGTCGAAGCGCAGCCACAGAGAGAAGAGTCGGCCAGTGAGTCGCCCGCCAGCACCGGAAATCGGTAAAAACCCCAGAAACAGAGGTGGTGGGGAGAGCCAAGACTCGCACGGCCTATAGAGGCTCGCTACTGGGTATTGCCAACTCAACTTGTAACCAAAGGGTACAGCAACCTCTTTGGTAGCTTCAAAAGCGGAAGTTGGTAACGACTACCTATCGACAAGAAGCCAGAGAAACATGCAAAGTGAGCAGCCAGCCATACACTCTGCCAGCCATGTCAGAAGATGCTCATGCATGCACATACAGAATAAAGCAAGTACACATTCTCACAGGGACAGTGGAGAAACCGTTCATATTGCCACATTCACAGACACAATGATAAATTATTAGCACAATGAAATCCCAGCAGTATTAACACAGTATTACAGAAACTAACACTTAAAAATATGAAATGAAATGCTATCCCTCATGCCTCCGAACGAATGGGGTTCCTAGTTTGCAAAAAAAAAGGCCCGTCGAGTGACCTTAGACAAATTACAAAGTTAAAAACCTAGGGAAGACGGCAGGCAGCCGTCTTTCAAGTTTCGTACCTATACATAGTCAAAAAAATAGGTACGAGAAATATCAGATTGAACACGAAAAATTGATACAAGACATAGAGAGTGTTGTGCAATCACAAATAAATATTTGCAGTTACGAGCGAGAGGAGCTTGCTGCTGTGTTGACAGAAAACGCAGAGGTGTTTTATCCAAAAACAGGGGCAATTCGAAATTTCATATATTCTTTTAAGGTAAAGCCAAACAAAAAGTTTGCGGTGCCTCCTTACTCAATACCGGCGGCTCATAGAGAAGCCGTGCGAAAGTAGGTGACAAGAATGGAAGAGGAGGGCGTAATTGAACGTGCTACCACTACCTATAATTCACCTCTGGTGGTCGTTGAAAAACATGATAAGTCTTTGCGTCTTGTCCTCGACTCCAGACATATCAACACTATTATTGAACCGGAAACATATAGGCATGAGAGTCTAGAAGAACTATTGCAAAAATTCCACGGTGCACAGATATTCACCTCACTCGATTTGAGATGGAGTTTCTGGCAGATCGTTCTCGATCCCGAGTGTCGGCCATATATTGCTTTTTTTGCGTTCGGGACATGCTACAAGTTCAAGAGATTGCCTCTTGGCCTGAATGTATCTTGTTCTGCCTTCATCTACATCTTCATAGATACTCTGCAAATCACATTTAGGTGCCTGGCATAGGGTTCATTAACCACTTTCATAACTTTTTTCTACCGTTCCATTCTCTAATGGCGCGCGGGAAGAAAGAACACCTAAATCGTTCCGTTTCGATCTGATTTCTCTTATTTTATTGGGATGGTCATGTCTCCCTAAGTAGGTGGGTGCTAGCAAAATATTTTCACTTTCAGAACTAAAAGTCGGTGATTGAAACTTCGCAAACAGATCACGCCGCAATGAATAACGTCATTCTTTTAATGATTTCCACCCCAATTCGTGCAACATTTCCGTGACGCTTTCCCCCCGTAACGTGATAAAACAAAACGAGCTGCCCTTCTCTGAATCTTTTCAATATTTTCCGTCAGTCCCACCTGGTGAGGGTCCCACAAGGGGCAACAGTACTCCAGGAGAGGACGCACAAGTGTGATGTAGGCAGTCTCTTTGGTGGAGCTGGTGCATCTTCGAAGCGTTCTGCCAATGAAACATAACCTTTGATTCGCCTTCTCCACAATATTTTCCATGTGTTCTCTGCAGTCAAAGTTGTTCGTAATTGTAACTCCTAGGTATTTGGTAGAATTTACCACCTTAAGGTTTGACTGATATATCGCGTAATTGAAGTTCAGCGGATTTCTTTTAGTGGTCATGTGTATTACTTCACACTTTTCTTTGTTTAGTGTCAATTGCCAATTTTGGCACCAAGTAGAAATTTTGACTAAATCGCTTTGCAATTGCTTTTGATCATCTGTTGACTTCACTAACCGATAAACATCAGAGGTTTAGACGTAGTTTTGCCAGCGTCTATCAAGAGCCGGATTACTACTTAGGTGGACGATCTCCTTATTTCCGAACCCGACTGGGGACAGCATAACCTCGTCTTAGGTGAGGTACTTTGAGCCTTTCGGCAGTGTGGAGTGACAGTAAACATAAAAAAGTCGGTTATCGGTACATCTAAAGTGAAGTACCTAGACCACGTAATATATGCGGAGGGAATTGCTCCCTATCCAGAGAAAATAGAAGCGATTACAAAGTTTCCTGATCCCAAAAACAAACGACAACTTAGAGGTTTTGGGCGTAGTAAATTTTTTAAGCACTTGAGTTTCATCAGGAAACTGGCGACGCCACGTCTATGTTCCGTAACGGGTAAAAACAATCTTTGAAATTGGGACGTTGTGGCAGAAAAAGAGTTTCAGCGCTTGAAGGAAGCGCTGGTTAACGCTCCGATTCTGTCACATCCGAACATTTCTGAGCAGTTGCGCATGGCGACGGTCAGTTCTTATACGGTGCTGGGAGTAATGATATTCCAAAGATACCAGGAGGCAGGAAATACCGTATAAAAGACCATCGCGTTCGGCAGTAGGATATTAAACCGAACTAAAGTGCCACGCCGTAGTGTGGGGTTTTGAGAAAGTTAGGTAGTTCTTCTATGGCCGGAAAACCAACGTCTCTACTGACCACTAGATCTTGGAATTTATTATGTCTGCAAAAGTGAGGAGTAAGAGACTGACGCGCTGGGTGTTACCGCTAATGGAGTTTGAATTTACTATCGAATATGTGACGGGAGTAGAAACATTATTGCCGACGCATTGTCACGATCTCCAGTGGGGTACGAACAAGTAGGACACCACAATCTAGAAGAGGAACATTACAGCATTTTCTACGTGCGCCAGGTTGCTTTTGAGAATTATGTGTTTACCACTTTGCAGGACTTGGGGAAGGAACAGGACAAAGATCCAGTCTTGAAAAAAATAAAGAAAAGATGAAGGACAAGAATTTTGCCAACATCCGGAAATATTACCATCTTCTGAAACGAATGTTATTCTTCTGCGCTGGTGGTGATGATGTGCCATGGCGTGTTTGCATCCCGGAGGACTTGATCAATAAGATTATTTGGCACACGCACGTGAGTTATGAACATTTCGGTGCAAGAAAATGCTACTTGAAACTCCTCTCTTTGTGTCACTTTAAAGATATAGAGAGAAGAATTAGGTGCGTGTTAGCCAACTGTAGGTCTTGCCAGAAGGCCAAACATAGTATATTTGGGACGCAAGCTCCACTTCACGCTATCATTCCTAGGAAGCTCCACCAAATAGCCTCCACGGATTTGATGGGCCCACGGCCTAGGACCAGCAGTGGGTACGGCAATATACTGGTAGTCATGGATCTCACATCCAAATATGTGACCCTGACTCCCTCCGTAGAGCAACGGCACGTACAGGCAGTCGAGCCTTTTGTAAGGATTTCCTCAGACAAGTCGGAAGAGTTCACCGCGTAATATCTGATAACGGTCCACAGTACAAAGATGATATCTGCAAGGAGACGTTAAGGAGACATAGAATCCAACCGGTTTACGCGTCGGCCTATCATCCGTAAAGTAACCCAGCTGAAACTGTAATGAAGAAACTTGGGAACATGTGCAGAATCTATTGTCAGAAGAAGCACGCGACTTGGGATGTTCTTCTCTGGGACTTCCAAGACGCAGGGCCGTAATTAGGCAGGTGCAACATGTGCAGCTGCACAGGGAGGTAAAATTTTGGGGGCGACAAAATTTTGTCATCGAAAACGAATTTTAAATATTATTTTAATGTTATTCATCGTTATTCATCGTTTCGATTACACCAATACATTTTAAAATTCAGGTTGTTGTGTTGATAGCAGTGGCGTATCCTGAGAGATCTTTTTTTTTTTTTTTTTTTTTTTTTTTTTTTGGGGGGGGGGGGGTACTTTTTGAATCCAAAATTCCACGGGAGAGGGGGGGTGTGTGAAATAAATTACTGCACAGGGGCGTCGCATACCATAAATACGGCCCTGCCAAGACGTCATTAATGAAATCACTTACAGTACCACTAGGTTGGCGCCGGTGACTGTGTTAAAGAATGTTGAACCGAAGGATGTAATTCGGGAAATTGTCGACTTTCCACCTTCCCGCAGGACTAGGCACTCTAAAATTGTCGAGTTGGCCATTCAGCATATCAAAGACGCGGCCATGAAACGCAAGGCTGAGGCTGATAAAAAAAGCAAAACTTAGGAATTTTGTACTAGGACAGAGGGTACTCGTGAAAAACTTCTAGTAAAGCGAAAAAACTATGTCACAAGTTCTAGTCTGTATACAGCGGGCCTGTTTTGATTCGAAGAATGCTGCATCCCTGTGCAGCTGTGCTTGCATATATAAAGACCAAGAAGTGTTTGGGTGTTCGCTATATATCACATATTAAGCCCTACATTGAGTAGGTATGACTTTTATGTATATGGTAGGATAAATTGTCTTATGTTTAAAATTGGATATTATGTTGCTATATGTTTTTGTTTAAAACAATGTTTACTGTACTTTAGGTTAAGTTTGTACATTTAATAATCATTTTTGTACAGGTTGTCTTTAATATTTGTGTTTTGATGTAAAGAATTTTGTTAGGTTTGGGTCACGAATATGAGAGTTTGGTTGTCAATTCATTGAATATCGCTTTGGTGTCGGTTTGTCCATTAATAGTCTTCAATGCCCATCGTATTGTTCTGGTTTACTATTGTAATTAAGTTAGCGGTTGCATTTGTCATCAAATCTGAGTTGCAATGATTTGTTTTACTGTGCGTCGAATTCCATTTTGCAGGTGTGGTAAATTTATTAGAATATCATCAGCAGTTGTCTGTCTTCAATTTTCCTGTAAAGTGGAAGTATGCGCCGTTGATAGTTTGCTTTTGTCATACTTGTGTCGGGAGAGAGTGTGGCGTTTTGGTGAAGCCGGCGTGCATCATTTGTAATTGAGACCCGATGGAACGGCTATCCAGGAGTGATGTGCCTAGTGGGGCAGTCTTGTATTTTGCGTAAGTACACAGTGGACGTGGTTACGTGTCCTGGTTTCGCAATGTCCACGCAGACCCGCGAGTTAACGCTATTACGATCGAGTTCCCGCTCTGGGTGAGATTTGACTGGACTTTCGATGTTTTTTCAGTTAGGTGCGTCCCTGAAGGCGGTACAAAGATGACACAGCTGAGGTATGAAAGGGGGAAACTAATTACAATTGCATTTCTTTACAGCGTAAAACTCCATGCCATGTATCTAATATCTTTCCATAGTTGCAGATCTACCCTGTGTGTCTTGCAGTTCACACAGATTTGAAGAAGAAGAGAGAGGGCGACAGCAGAAGATGCCAGGAGAGAACTGGCACCAGTAGCTAGGCGACTTTTGAGGATGATCTATGTATTTATATTGTCGCGTTGAAATAGAAGCAGGCTTGACTTCGAAGGCAACTGAACATAGCACTTATATTGAAAGCAGGTTTATTACGAACTTAACATACACGCAGCACTAACTGCCTCTCGGGCAGAGTGCTCTGCTGTTTATACACAGACAGAATGTACCAGAAATTAGAAATAAGAAACGAGTAGAATTTACAAGTGAACTTAAGAAAGATGTAGAACATTCTGGAATTGTTAATTAGAAAGAAAGATTTTTTTTGCTGGTGGGCGGGATTAGACCGGCGTCCTTCAGTACCGCAGTCGGTCACGCTATCCCCTACACCACGCCAGCAGTCGGTTTACTTGGTGTCTCGTGGCTTTTCTCCCTCTCCTGGAGAAACAGCGACACGCTGTTATGTTCCCAGTGCAGCCAGCTGCAATGTCCTGGATCTTAACCTTGTCATGGGTCCTCTGTATGGCAGTTCTAGAGAATCCTTCCCTTCTCCATAATTATCGACGACAGACGTTCCTGTCGTGGCTTCATCAGGAACATTACCGTCCTTAGAGTCCTTGAACAAAAAGCCAGTGTCACCTACCTGCTCTTCAGGATCGTAGTAAGGCTTTATGCGCAGGACGTGAACAATGTGTCTTCGTTTTAGTCGTTTCGATGACGGCTCATAATACTCAACTTCGTATGTGACGTATGACAGGCGGCGTATGACACGATACGGACAAACGTATCGCTTCAATAACTTTTCTGACAGTCCAACTTTGCGTACAGGGGTAAAAATCCACACCAGATCTCCTGGGCTGTACACAACAGGTCGATGCTTGTCGTTATACCGCTGACGCTCCTTCTCCTCGGCGTCCAGTGCCCGTTTGCGAGCCAGCTGTCTTGCTTCTTAGACCCTGGTGATGAACTGTTTCACATAGTCATCCTGAGTGTCGTCCAGTTGGAACGGGAACAGCGTATCCATTGTCGTCTCAGCTTCACGGCCATGGACAGGAAAAACGGCGTGAAGCCTGTGGTGTCCTGTCTTGCGGTATTGTAAGCAAATGTCACGGCTGGCAGAATTGTATTACAATCCTTCTGCTCAACATCCACGTACATCGACAGCATGTGGCTAACGTCTTGTTAAAACGTGCCCTAAGACAATTTGTCTGAGGATGGTATGCAGTTGTCATTCTGTGGACAGTGTCGCAACGTGACATTACCTCTGATACTAGTTTTGACTGGAATACTTTTCAACGATCAGTAATTATGACACGTGGTGCTCCATTCTTCAAAATAATGTCTTCTACAAGGAATTTTGCGATCTCTGGAGCTTCTGCAGACGGCAAGAGTTTGGTGAGAGCGTATCGTGTGAGGTAGTCACTGCAGACTATTATCCATCGGTTACCGGTCTTCGACTTCGGGAACCTCCCTAAAAGATCGATTCCAACTCGACAGAATGGAGCTGCTGCCGGCGGAGTCGGTACGATATGCCCTGGAGATAATTGCGGCATATGCTTCCGTCGCTGGCACTCTTTAAAGTGACTCACATAGTGCTTGACAGATCGGTAAAGACCTTTCCAGTAATACCTGCATCTGATTCTGTCTAGGGTCTTCACGAATCCCAGATGACAGGATATTGGAGCATCGTGGGAATATTTGAGAATAGCTGGCTGGAGATGAGCTGGAAAGACCAGTAGCCATTTGGGGCCCAGTGGATCGTAGTTGCTCTTAAACAATGTTCCGTTTTTAAGTTGGAACTCTCCATTGGTCGGTTCTCATTTCTCCAAAGCATCTATGGTTTTTAATAGTGCTGGACCTTCCCTCTCTTTAGCTGTAACGTCATCTAATTCAGTGAGGGCTCGAATTTCATTCATGCTGTTGTGCTTCATTAATGGATTCCTCGAAAGGCAGTCGGCATCCTTGTGTTTGCTTGCGTTCTTGAATACCACTGTGACAGCGTACTCTTGGAGTCTTAGTGACCATCTTGCTAGTCGACCTGATGGATCCTTCCAGCTAGTCAGCCAACACAAGGAATGGTGGTCTGTGACGATGGTGAATTGTTTGCTGAATAAATACGCTCGGAACTTGTTTATAGCCCAGATAACTGCGAGACATTCTTTCTCAGTTGTAGAATAGTTTATCTACGACTTTGAGAGTACTCTTGATGCATGGGCTATCACCATTTCAGCATCTTCCTGAACTTGTACAAGCACTGCAACCACTGGCGTCTGTGTGAAGTTCCGTTTCCGCATTCTCGTCGTACAGGGCTAGCTAGCACTGGTGCTGAAGTTAGAGCCTCCTTAAGTGCCCGGAAAGCTCTTTCTTTGTCTCATCCCAGTAAAACTTGGCGTCTCCCTGCAGAAGTTCTTGTAAAGGACGTGCCTTGTTACACAATCCTTTTATGGAACGTCGGTAGTATGAGCACAGCCCGAGAAAACTTCTCACATCACGAATGTGCTGAGGAGTTGGAAATTCTGTGACTGCCATTACTTTATCGGGATCAGGACGGACATCATCTCCGTTGACTAGGTGCCCCAGGATTTTTGCTCTTTGCCGACGAAAAGGCACTTCTATGGATGAAGGTGGAGTCCTGCATCCTGAACATACTTCAAAACATTGGACAGGCGACCCAGATGTTCTTCAAATGTTTCGAGAAAACGACAATGTCATCTAAATAGCAAGGTGTCGAAGAAAGTTGTCCATCATGCGTTCGAATGTGGCCAGAGCATTACATAATCCAAATGGCATTACTTTGAATTCATATAGGCCGTCAGGTGTAATAAAAGCCGTCTTCTCCCCGTCAGCTTTGTCAACCTTGGTTTGCCAGTAACCTGTCTGCATGTCCATAGTTGAGAAGTATGTAGTTCCTTTCAAGCAGTCTAAGGTATCGTCAATGCGCGGCAGTGGGTAGACATCTTTCTTCGTGATTTTGTTCAGCCACCGATAGTCGACACAGAACCACCACGTGCCATCCTTTTTCTTAACAATGACCACCTGAGACGACCAAGGACTCTCAGAAGGTTCAATAATGTCATTGTGCGACATCTTCTCCACTTATGCCAGAATTATCCGTCTTTCAGCTGGCGACACTCTATATGAACGCTGGCTAATTGGTGGAGGATCCCCAGTATTGATACGATGCCTTATCGTGGGCCGTTTCGTCTAACGTTTCCCCTGCTCGGATGTGAATGCACCCGAAAATCGACGTAGTATAGCTAACACACGCTGGTGTTGTTCCTTGGTCAGTCTGGGCCCTATTGGCAGTTCCACGTTTGTTTCCTCCAGCGTGCTGTTGGTACTAACAGCAGAGCATGGATCTTCGTTGATGACGTTGAGCTCACCGTCCTGGATTGGTTCAGCTCTCCCGATACACATTCCTGTGGGGATCAGTTGCGACTGCTCGTGACAATTTGTGATCCAAATCTCTACTTGACCTCCCATAATGCTTATGATAGCCGCTGGTATGTAAATTTCTTTGGTGAGCCTGATAAATGTTTTACTATCAAGAAGCACTTCACAGTGTAATCACTCGTCTATGTTTGTGACTACAACTCTTCTCATCGTCAACGGTGGGATCGTCACATTGTCAACGGCAAATAACCTCCCAGAAAATTCTGTATTACCTGTACACGTTGGAACAACTTCTTCAGTTTGCAGCTCACATCTTCCACAGTCAATGATAGCTTGGGATGCCTGAAGGAAGTCCCATCCGAGGATGACATTATGACTACATTCTGTAAAACGACAAATTAAAACGGCTGGGTCCTGTTGTTGATGGCGACACAAGTTCTTGTTGCCTGGACATACTTTCCTTTCACGACCTTCAGCACAGTTGCACCGTATCACAGAACATTGTCTTTTGTTATGTGCGGCGGTAATTATCAGACAATACACAAAAAGAAGCGCCTGAATCAACAAGTGCCCGGACAGGTTGGCCATCGATTATGAAGTCGATGAGACTTCCCGACATCTTTGCGATTGTCGTCCATGGAGGATTTTCATCTGCGACGGTTTCACCTCCGTAGATAGTCGCCTCGCTTAGTTTTCCTGGTCGTAGCAGCTAGGGGAGCGGTTGGTACCTCTGTGACGGTGAACAGCTGAAGCGCGTCGGGGAGCGACCTCGTTTAGGTTACAGCGATGGGTTTCTTCTCGTAGGACGACTGAACTCATCAGTAGGTGACTACCTGGGACAGAACTGCTCTGATGGCTGACGACTTGCATCAAAATAATCGTCGAATACTCGCCTTCTCTCTCTCTGCAGTAGCGTACGACATGTCCAGAGCGCCCACAGTGGAAACATAAGGGCGCGTTGTCTTCTGTCCTCCAAACATCTGTTCTTCTGCGGGGCATCATAGTTACTGGGGCAGTTGGTTGTGGCTGCGTCGGCCGGTTCATAGGCTGCCATTTGGCGGCTGTGGCGTAAGTCATAGTCGGATGACGCCATTCTTCACGTCGGGTGCGATTGACGGGGCAGACAGGAGCTGATGTATGAAATACATCTTCCTCAATGGCGTCGGCTTCCTTGTGACTTACAGGGCTTACATCCATGACCATCATCTGAGGCTCGCTCGATCTCATAGTCCCAGCTTCCATGCACTGTTGTAATTCTTCTCTCACAATTTGGTGTATGAGAGAAGCAAAGTGACGCTGGTCTTCCACAACAGCCATAGGGACTACATTGGGGAGTCGGTCATACTTGCTTCGTCCTACCCTCCTTTGTTGCATTTCTTCAATACGCTGGCACCACTTGATGAACTCTTCCGTCATAGTGACGTCTTTTATCAGAAGGGCTTGGTACATGTCTTCTGCTATACCCTTCACCAGGTGCGTGATTTTGTTGGCCTCAGATTGACTATGTTACAAAGGGCCAAACATTCTGTATGTATGACTGTGTCAGCTCACCATGTCGTTGGGCTCGGTTCTTCAGTTGTTCTTCCGGCGAACGGATTTGTCGCTGGCGGTGACCAAACGTCTTCTTGAGTTCCGTCTGGAACGTTTCCCATTCATTCAGCTTCTGTTTGTTGTTTTCGAACCATTGCTGGGCTGTCCCGTCCTAGTAGAAATAACCGTTGGCCACGCACATTGTATGATCCCACCTGTTGTACTTGGCGACTCGGCCAAACCCTTTTAGCCATTTGTTGGGGTCCTGTCCAGCGTCTGCATAGAACACTGAGGGGTGTCTGATGTGCAGCTGGCCTACCACTGGTTTCGTGTCCATTGTTCTTCTGATAATATGGACTTTCAGAAGGATGTACTCGGTATATCCCTTGTATTCCGGTTCTAGGCCGTGTAAGCGACAGCATTTACGTTGCCAAATCGGAGCCACGGTGATGCAGATGTTGCACAGGATATGCGGTGCCTCCACCAAACAATGCCACATTAAAATGGAAGCAGGCTTGATTTCGAAGGCAACTGAACACAGCACTTATATTGAAAGCAGGTTTGTTACAATCTTAACATACACGCAGCACTAACTGCATCTCGGGCAGAGTGCTCTGCTATTTATACACAGACAGAATGTACCAGAAATTAGAAGAACAGTTAACATAAGAAACGAGTAGAATTTACAAGTGAAAATCAGAAAGATGTAGAACATTTTGGAATTGTTCATTACAAAGAAATAAATTTTTGCCGGTGGACGGAACTGAACCAGCTACCTTCAGCATCGCAGTCGGTGACACTGTCCCCTGCACCACGCCGGCAGCTGGTTTACGTGGTGTCTCGCGGCAATATAATCAGTTGTAATTAACTGTAGAGATGTAGAAATGCACGCCAGTTACCAAAGTATGCCTAAAACAACTCTTTCCATGATAATTATTATTTTAAAAAAATTAGAATTTTAGATATTATTTGATAGAACTGACGAAGGTTGGTCAAATTTATATTTGCAAAATTATTATATAAAATCAAATTTTATATTTAAAACGAAAGTAAATTTTTGCATTAAGAAATTTATAAAATATATTTATATTCATGTTAAAATTTAAATTGGAGGATAATTAAGATGGTCCAGGTTGTATATTATTGTGATGTTTCTTTGTTCTTACATAGTTGGTTTATACATTCAGAGTCACTACATTGGACTCTGATTTAATAACGTCAGAGGGGCACATGCTCAAACGTTTGCTGGTATAATACTACGGTCATAGGGACGTCACCGTGATGTATGCCACTGTCTGCTCTGTAGGTGAGCCACACTACCACCGACAGGGCTTGACCGCGGCTTGCCAACACTGTCAGGGGTCATCCGGGAGGCTACTGGCATACGGCGTGGCAACTCAGCGCGGCCGGATACAAAGGCGACCACCTGGCAGGGGACAGACGGCCGCTAATGCCCTTTAAAGATACGCAGCCGGGTGGAAGCTCGCACTTCCACTTTGTCGGTCGGAATGCTGGTGCTCCAACCTCTGCGCTCTCGCTCCTGAGTGACAAAGACGGAGAAGGACACCCCCAGACAGCACGGAGCTACCATGCAGACGGCCACAAGGGTTGTCCCGCTAAGAGGTTTGACCTGGCGGAGGGCTGCCTTGAGGATTCGGGCGCGTGTCTGGCACACGTTCACCTGGCCCACTGCTCCACTGAGCGACTGGTGTCGCTGCTACGTTTTTCGTGGATGTGGAAGAAGTTCTTCATCCACGAATGGGCACGTTCCGTGCTAATGAGGCCCACCATTCTCTACAAGAATTGCACCTTTACGTAACAACAATTACTCCATGCACCCACCAGCCATCACAGTAGACTGAACAAAAGAACAGTAGTGCACAGCCCTCTGACCTGACTTATAAAGACTTGACCCTGTGTATATTTTATAAATTTAAGTTACTTAAATTATGTTTTCTTATATGATGTCATATTGAAATAATAATAAGCATTCTTTGATTTAGTTTTCTTGATTCTTTATTTGGGAGTGAGTGTTGATATTGTTATTCATTGTGAATGTGATAGGGCCCAGAATTAAAAGACGGTGAGGCTGAACGTTCCTACTTGAACAAACCACTTGTAAGTTACTGAAGGTCCATTCTCCAACACAAAGTATAATGTATTCGGAACGCGTGTGGACGCCTTACCCTCACTTTTCTTTTCACCGTCCCCTTACTACTTCATATTCAGAATATTTTCTTATTGCAGTCATTGTCTTTCATCGCCTATATCAGTGCGTTGTGCGACCTCACGATTTAGACCAGTGTAAGAATTGCGGTATTCCTACAATTCATTCATTTCAACAGCTGTTCGAATGACATGACTAGAAAATCTACTGTAAATCAAGCGTTCAACGGATTGCAATAGGACGAAAATGCTTATTCTTTGTATGAAGGAAGTACACAAGCCTACTTTTCAAGGGTGATTGGAAGTCTTTTCACTGGTTCCGAGAAGACATTCAACCAAAATGAGTACTCTAATTAAAAGAAAATATGTCTGTCGCAGCCTTAACGACAATATGAGGCAATTTTGAATGATAGTGAAGAAATGAAATAATTCGTGAAAGAGACTGCGATTTTGGACAATAAAAATGACCCTATGACATAGTGAGCCCATAGCAAGAAGGGGGAAGAAAATCTACGAAAACTGAGAGTTTGTTCTTTCTTATGCAAATGTAAAAGAAGGCTTCAGAAAGAACATTTCTGAAAAAATGAAAGCACGTGTTGTTGTAGTGATGCGTTCTCTGTGAACATATCGGTCTGTTAAAGAGGTTTCAGCACAATGAACTTAACATATAACGACACTTCGGAATTCGTTTTATGTTTGTCGCATCTCCTCCGTAATGTTTGCTTGAATTGTGGAGCCTCCGCTACATCTCTGGAAGTCAGAAAATTACATCAAAGTACCGCTGAAAACTCTTAGGAATTCCGAAGATAAGCAACCCAAGAAGGCTTATCTACACGAGCAGCAGCTTGGTCGGTGTCCCAACATACGGGAACTTCTTTAGGTGAGTCCATCCAGTATTTTTTAAGGGCTAAAGAACTGGTAATAATCTTTAAGTACCATATCATAATTCTATGGAGGTGCTAAAGACAAGACTTTAGCCGTTTCTGTCAACTAAGGTGACTTCGCAACTCCGTTCCTACCTACATTCTTATGACAGCACATCCCATAACCTTCCTTATTTTTGTTAAAAAGCAAGAGAGAGTATTTTATGTACAATTTCGCCTTTTGCCGTGAGTCTGAGCTGTCTTGAGAGTGCTGAGATACATTAATCGATCATTTAGCCGCACTATCTATGATCGGGAATTGATAACTCACGTCTCTGTATCCGTATTGATGTATTTTACGTGATTTTTCTCTTTTCTTTCTTGTCACTTATATCTGCCAAACTTCATGGTTGTCGGTCAAGCAGTATCGAACTCTGATTATCACAAACGAACCAACATCCAGGCCTGTGACGTTTTTATTGTGTTGTATTATTTGCGTATAAATTAAAAATTTGTTCAAATGTTTGTAAATCTGTCGGACTTAACCTCTGGGATATCAGTCCGTAGATTACAAACTACTTAAACTAAGTTAAACTAATATAAGGACATCACAAACACCCATGCCCGAGGGGGGACTTCAACCGCCGACAGGGAGAGATTTATTCTCACAGCAACTTGCAACGGTCAGAATCCACGTCTCAAAACAAACAATTTCATGAGCACTTTATGACTGGTTGAGTTAGGCAAAATATATAACCAGTGTGTCGTAAAGGAAAACCTGTGAAGGACGACACAAATCCTGGACGCAATATGACCACTCGGCACTCTCAGCTTTCCCGACAAGGTGGATGAGTTTTGCTTCTCCGACAGCAACTACGAGAAGCTGCCGAGAGACGGAGATCTGCGTTTAGATCTGAGTTTAGACAAGAGATAGAAACTGCCAGAGCACGACACTCTGGGGGCGGGGTCGGCCGCGGTGGCCGAGCGTTCTGCGGCGCGTCAGTCACAGTCTGCACGGCCACTACGGTCGGGGGTTCGAATCCCCCCTCGGACATGGAAATTTGTGCCGTCCTTAGTATAAGGTAGTTCATAAGTAGTTTGTAAGTTTAGGGACTGATGACCCCGTAGTTAAGTCCCATAAGCTCTAAAAACATTTGAAAGATTGAGTGCTAATCATACTAATGTAGACGTGTGCCAACTGCTGTCGGCTATCTGAGCTGCGTGCCGGCCCGGACGATGGAATCGCCTCGCGGCTAGCCCCCGGAACCAAGTTCTTGCACGCTCGACACCCGGAAGCTGCGCTTCTGCTAGGCGCTGCCCGTGGCGAGAGCGAGGTGGGTCAAGTTACACAAAGCAGTCCACAATCTGAAGCCTGGTTTGAACACCCAGTTCCCATTATAAGGCAATACAAGTATAGTTGAGCAGTTGAAATTTGCTGTAACTAGATCGCCCTTACATAAATAAGTCCGCTCTGACTGCAATAAACTTTAACTAATAAAGAACTATCAGTTTCGCGACTGCAGACGCAACAGCAGGATATAATTTTTTTTTTAATCACGACTGTGCCTGTAAACCACTCCCCAGCGATCAAGTCAGTTGATTAAAATATTCAATATGTTGGTAAGGTGCGAATTAATAGCCGTCAAACATTTCATAAAATGCACCTTAAAACCATCCGCTGTTTATTAATCCCGTAAAAATCGACTGGTTTCGGTCGCACACCATGTTATAGCTAAACTACACAAAAATACAGAATAAAAGTAATTAATGTACGCAATAAGAAAATATTGAACGCTGCTACTCAACGTTCGACTTAAAATGATTAAAATGGTGAACGTTGCTGAGGTAGTTTTTGCGTAAAAGGTAGTGATGGGGTAGGGCGGGCAGAAACGTATCATAAGCAGATGGGGTTCACGCGGCACTGGCCGACGCAGTGGTATGGACGCTGTGGGTCCCTTATAATCGTGGTCAGATTTTTGTCACGAAAATTGGTCACCCTAGAGTATATGGTTGTCTATTCTGCAGAGTTAGCGAGTTAAGGAAACGTGTCACCAACACGAACTACGTGTTTCAGCTTTTTCCTAATGAAATATCACATTTCGTAAACCGCTTTGAACTAAATCTAGCTCGTTTATTACTTATTATTACTTTTTTAATAATGCTTTCTAAATGTGCTCCGTTCAACAGTGAACGATGTACTTGCTTCTTCTTCACACTCGAAGTCAGTTCCCATCTGAATAGAAACAAAGTTTTGAGTCATCACTAAGGCTGACCTGTTGGCAGCAGTAAAACCTCCCCCACCACTCACTTCACCTCCATTCCGTGCACATAACAATGAGGACAGAAATTATCATCTCCAATGTTACTGCTGCACGATGGCACCGCGCCTGGAGTGCGTTTTGTTCAGAGACGTATAACGGGTCCGCGCTGTCCGCCATGGCCCGTGCTGCAGAAACAAAACGGTAGCCGAATAAGCTCGCGCCGGAATTATTAAACATGTTGGAAGTCGTCGGCTTTGCGTCCGGCACGTTAATACGGAGTTTTATACTTCACTCAGTATTTAGTTACACAGTTTTTCACTTTCGCTTTATATTAAACTAAGCGATCGCTCTAACATAAAGAACAAGATGATTCCGGGGTTCAACCACCAGCGGTGCGTGCGCAGAGAGCAGTGGCCGGACGCAGGCGAGCTCGGTCGGGTAAATGTGGCGCACTGCACGGCTCTGGTTTCATTACAGGACAAACAAGTTTCACCTGACATCTCGTGGATTCGGGTGTACTGCCGGTGATCCGTGTCTTTAAAACACGATATTTCGACACTGTAACTCGGCGTCTTCATCAGGTGTGAAAATGTGACCCATCCTTGATTCGAACGCGGGTCTCCTGCTTTCTAGACAGTTGCGTTGACCGCAACACCACTGGGGACACAGTGATCACCGCTCCTGCTAGGACTACAGACGCACGCCTCCCGTCAGATACAAATTCCCAGCCTTACCCTAACCCACACCACTCAAACTCGTAGTTTAGAAACTAATTCCCGTTAGAGTAAGGGCTCCAAACTTACGGTATTTAGTTTCGAAACTACGAGTTTGACTACTGAGGGCAGGGTAAGGCTGGGAATTTGTATCTGACGGGAGGCGTGGTGAGGTAGTCCTTGCAGGTGCTGTTCAAATGTTCAAATGTTTGTATAGCTTATGGGACTTAACTACACTACTTATGAACTAGCTATCACTAAGGACGGCACAAATATGCATGCCCGAGGGGGGATTCGAACTCCCGACCGTTGTGGCCTTGCAGACCGTGACTGGCGCGCCGCAGCCCCTCGGCCAGCGCGACCGGCGCAGGTGCAGTGATCACTGTGTCCCCATGGGTGTAGTGGTCAGCGCAACTGCCTAGAAAGTAGGAGACCCGGGTTCCAATCCAGGATGTGTTACATTTTCCGCTTTGCCCATTTGCAGTTGATGTCATATATTCTTTGAATATGAAAGCATAACAACTGCAGGATCAGAAGTGACGTCTGTTCTTTCGGAAGCAAGGCTAAATGTAGAGCGATTAAAATGACATGCTAGTTGACGTTTGTCACATGGCGCTACAGTGTTGTAACTTAGGCAGCCGGCTATCGCTCGGCTGTAGGCAACGTTCAAACACGGCGGATCACTTCAAAAACGCTGTCAATATTATCTCATAACTCGGGCAGTGGCGGCGCATCCTGTGTGTTTACTGGTTCGGTGAACCCCCGGAAAAAAGCTCGTCGTGAAAAAGAAATAAATAAATAAAATAAAAAGTGTTTTTAACTATCATTATCGTTTCGTTCGTTTTATATGCACATTCAAAGAATTTTTATCACATGAAAAACGTTTCACGTCGCGGAGATAGCACGTATTCTGGTCGTAGCGCGGCTGAGGCGGAAGTGGTCGCAGCGTTGCAATGCGCATGCCGGGCTGAGGTTCAAATTCTCTTCTGAACCCTCTGGAGGCAGTATATGGGCGCTCCCGCGGCAGGGAGGGCGAGGGGAAACGCCGCTTTTAACACTGGCGTTGGAGCTGGTAGAGACACAAGCTGCTGGATACTCGAGCTCTGATGGTTACACACGAATGGTCCTGAAGCAAGACAGTAGAGCTACTGTGCACCCTGCCCTGTGCATGCACTAGTCCTCCATAAAGGCAACATCCGCCATTCATATTTGTTTTTGGCGCCTTCTAGATTCATTAAAACAACGCCATATTTCGTAAAATATCTTAGAACTGTAAATTAAAAACGCAGCAACTGTAAAAGCCTCCAGAAGATCCCATCATGAATAAAAATGAAGTCACTGCTTTCCACCCAGCAAGAATACCCGTGTGGTTAGCGGCATTGCACTGTGGTGTTGAAGGTAGTGGGTTCAAGACCGACTGTAAACAATTTTTTTTCCAACACAATTTTCTTTTTAACAGATACGGGAACAAAAGTGACTTTTGTATTGTTACTTACCACATATCTTTGGACGTTTCTGCAAATGTGCCGCGATTTTGGGGGTAAACGACATTTTCCGTATATTCTTCATTGTAACGAATATTCAACTGTTTGGAAAGATTTTGGGGAGAGCAGCCTTTGCGCATGCGTAAGTTTAGTAGTGGGTGCTGCTTACAGTGTCACGTCACCTGAAGGTAGCTTGTCTTTTTATCGTAACAGATGGATTTTGTTACAGTCACTTAACAGTGTAATCAGTTACTTATTGTGTTTCAGTTTTCATGTGCATATTCATATGTTCTTGGTGTTTATTATCGAAGTAAAATTAACAATGTGGGTCTCTAGAGGCCTGTCGGATGGAGATGCAGTGATAGAACTTTCTATTCAAATAGTCCAAGATCAATTAGGAAAGGAAATAGATTCACTTAAAGAGAAATCTTAAGAAAGTGTTAAAGAAAATAATAGTTCTGAGCCGGCCGCGGTGGCCGAGGGGACTGAGGCGCCCCAGTCACGGTCTGCACGGCCACTACGGTCGGGGTTTCGAATGCCCGCTCGGGCATGGATATTTGTGCCGTCCTTAGTATTAGTTAGTTCATAAGTAGTTTGTAAGTTTACGGATTAATGACCCCGTAGTTAAGTCTCATAAGCAATACAAACATTTGATTTTTGAATAATACCACACTGGAACATACAAACAAACCAACTTACCTGGGCGTGGTGCTCGATAGATCTCTGACATATAGGTAGCACTGCGAAAGGACGCGCCATAAGGTAACTGCCAGAAATAATATTCAGCGGAAATTGATTAACTGCAAATGGGGTGCTGAACCTTCCGTATTAAAAACCATCGCACAAGCCTATGCTTCTCTACAGATGAATATGCCTGCCCAGTGTGGTACAGATCAACCCATGCAAAGAAGGTCGACTTAAGTCTCAATGAAACATGCCGATAACAACGGGTTGCATGAAACCCACTCCTCTACCAAAAATGTTTAGAGCTGCCGGGTTTGCGAAACCCAATTTTCGTAGGACATCACAAGAAATCACAGGATTCTCAGACAAACCATCGACGATCGGCATCCCCTTTTTGGCAGTGAGTGTAAACCCGGGCAAGTGAAATCCCGTAATAGGTTTTTAGTCACGAGAATAGAAGAACCACCAGATGATTACCCGCCTGTACAGGAGGTGCCCAGCGTATTCACCACGAACTGGAAGACATGGAAGACACTGAACCAAATAAGGATGGTGGTGGTCCCAGTGAAAACAGACATGATTAGGTGGGGTCTTGGAACCACGAAGAATGAGTGTGACTGCGGTGCAGTGCAGGATATGGAGCCCCTGCTCGCCTGCCCCAACTGCCCATATAGGTGCAACCCTGACGATTTATGGCTGAACAAGAAAGAAGCTTCGGACGTGGGCCTATAGTGGGCTGAAAGATTGTGATTTGGTTTCTGGACACGAGAAAGTAAAATGTGGACACGAGAAAGTAGAAGTAAAGTAAGGGGGGGGGGGCAAACCCGGACGCTACACTATTAGAATCTGGCAATGAAAGAAGTGAACCCCCAGTCATGTGAAGCAGCAGCCGCCACTGAACGTGGGACAGTGTTGTGAGAAGCTGCCAAGAGATAATGGCGAGAAGCTATGTAGACAGCTAATTTTAAGTTATCAATAACTAAACTGTTGCAGGAGACGCGTTTTGTAGCCACTCAAAGAGAAATATTTCAGATACATCGCTAAAAGTGAGAGGTGGTGTCCTGTTTCAGAATTATTTTCTGCATTGTGTAATTAAAACTTCCGGGCTGAGAGGCCGTGGTCGAACAGTAGAAATTTCTTCCCCTGACGTTTCGTTGCCGGCTGCGTCGACTCACCTCAGAAGATGTTGCCCGCAGCCGGCAACGAAACGTCAGGGGAAGAAATTTCTACTGTTCGACCACGGCCTCTCAGCCCGGAAGTTTTAATTACTGAAGACGCCGGCCGTGAAAGCCTACACGTTTCTGCATTGTATTTGGACACTATTGTCTGGATTGATTCCGGAAGGATAACAATAGTATTATCTTGTTTATATTCGATATCTTTCATTTGTCTTGTAATTATCAGAGGATAGGAGTTTGGGAGGTAAATTTCTGTTCAATGGGAGTATGACTCTGTTTTTGATTATTGTGTGTATCGACGATGGGATAATTATCTCCCGAGGCGGAAGGCGCTGACGACACCAGCAGACCGGCACTTTTGTGGTTCCGCGAGGGAGCGGGGGTTGCTGGCGGCAAGTTCTCTGAAGTAGCTTCCAAGGCATTCTGCCGACATCGCCTGGAGGGCGAGCGCTGGCCGCCGCCACCCGTGGTGAAATAAATGTTCAAATGTTTGTAAAGCTTACGGGACTTAACTACGGGGTCATCAGTCCCTAAACTTACAAACTACTTATGAACTACTTACGAACTAGGACGGCACAAATATCCATGCCCGAGGGGGGATTCGAACCCCCGACCGTAGTGGCCGTGCAGACCGTGCTGAAGCGCCTCAGTCTCCTCGGCCACCGCGGCCGGCCCACCCGTGGTGAAACCACTCCTCTGCAGATGGTCATTTATATTTGTGCTGGGCACTTGTGTGGCTGACCTGAGGCCAGGTAGTTTGTTTGCCGCTGCGGTGATGTATTGTGTAGGGAAGCTCTCCGGTCACGACGCACCGGAAGGGCAGTGGAGTACAATGAGTAGAGGCAGTAAAAGTTGGCGTCGTTCTGGTCTGCACGTGCGCCCGAGTTCATGGAACACTGGGGGCAGGCGCCTGCGAATGTTTGTGTAAATTGCCAGAGGTGATTTCTGGGGAAGTTAGAGCGGCGCTCTCGCGACGGGACGTTGGCGTCTGGACGGCAGTAAAGTTATTTCAGCGTCTGCAGATTCGTTCCAATGGTCCGCAATTTCTATGGATTTCTGAGAAATGCTGGCTTACGTGCAGAATGCAGAATGATCTCTCTCTCTCTCTCTCTCTCTCTCTCTCTCTCTCTGTGTGTGTGTGTGTGTGTGTGTGGCATATGGTCACTTTTGTGTTGTATTGCTCAGGCTGTAAAATAGAAACCGTGAATGTAGTTTTTATTCAAATTAGTGCCTACCTCATTTCAATTACCTTCGACTAAAATATTTTGGAGGGAAATTTCTTGTAAAATTCTCGTAAAGATTTCAATTGCACAGTGTGTGCAATATTGCCAATTAGTTATTGACAAATGAAAAGCTTGCATGTCACCACTGCATACAGTCTATAGTAAATTCACTTTAGATATTTTTTCTAGTTTTTGTAATTTCTAATAAATATATAGCTAGTGGCGACCCTTAAATTTGATTTCAGAAAAAGGTTATAAACAAAATGGTTGCATCAATTTACGAAAGTAATTTCACAGATGACATTTAAGAAGTATTGTGAGTTTTCACTCATCTCACTGTCTATTTGCGTATCATTTTGATCTGTAATGAGAATTACAGTCATCTATATAACTTTATTCGAAGAACACATACTTTCAAAAGCAAACTGTAATTCCTCGTTATTACTGGGTAGTGTGGTGTCGCACAAGTCTAAAGTGCGTACCACCTACTTTCGCCGCGCGCCGCCATGCACGCATAGCGCGGCGTTCTTACGACGTCATCCACGAGCGCCCTCTGCTGCAACTCCGCTCGTGGCCACGACTGCTGCATCGGCCACTTGGGAATCAGATAGGCACCAGTTATGATTTGGCTATCAGATAGGCACTAGGACTCATCAGTAGGCAGGCCTCTCTCTAGTTTAACTATGTATCAGCATTCTGCAGTCTTGGACTTTGTAAAAGATAAGTATTATCTTATTTCTACGAAATATACAACTTGTTCTAATTTAGCCTAGTGTTTCTAGTTTCTGCTGTCCCACTGGCTGGTCACCTCCGTAGCTGCACACGCGTGCATCCTTCATTCCTGTGTCGGTCTCTTTCTACTCGGCCACCGACACCTACGACAACCGGCGGAAACGAGACACAAAAGTGGCGACGAGGATGGGATACAAAAGGTAGCCCATCTGAAAATATCCTCACACAGCTAGTGGTTACGTAAGCTGCCGTGTTACGAACCAATCAGCAGTCTGTTTGGCGCTTAATTTCAGGTTATTAGTGACACAAGCACATTTAAATTTGCTCTTATTTTTAATCCGATAATTTTTATATTATGAAACATACGTAACAAGGTAGTAGAAGCAATTCAATTAAGTTATTGAAACTAACAGTCAAAGTAATTGTTATTTAGAAATTCAAATATTCACTTACGACGGGATTCTAACCTGCTAATTTTAGCACATGTAACAATGACTGCGATATCCAGCCAAGTTATTAGACGCTTCTAAGACACAGTACATACCCAGCAATAACCCTACTTGTAGCCTTAATTTTCGCGTAAATCATACGAAGCTTCTCCTAAATGTCAGCCGAGATCTGTGATATAATATTCATATATTTGACATTAAATCGCACCTTGTACGAAAGGATTCAATGTGCTTAGTGCTGTTCATGAGTACCTATTTCGTTATCACCGTCGTCCACGTCTTGTTTTTTGTAAGGTTATCATTAAGTGATGAAATGCGAAATAAAAAGGAGAGACCTATGAATCGGCAACAAAGCAAATGAAGAAAGAACTAGATGAGGAAATAAAAGTAAATTGACAAGTTATTGTGGCAGTTTGACAACGGCGAACAGTTCGGGCGTGACGTTGAGCACTCTGATTGGAGGAAAGCAGCTCTAGCGTGTGAACTGCCAAATAGCGAGTGATTTTGATTAAACTATACACTTGAACTGTACACCAGCGACATGGCTACATTAGATGGTGTTGTGTAAAAGTTTTCTCCTCTCTTATTTAATGTCGGAAAGTTTGAAATAAAATAATATTGATGAAAAAGAGCACAATTTTAACCTTAATCGTGGTTTCTGTGAAATGCCACTTTATACTCGGTGGTTAAACAACGATTTAAGAGTCTGAAGTACTTGATGGCTTCATTAACAGTTGAACTGAGAGCAAACAAGAGTGAGATGAGCTGGTGATACAGGTGGGGGAATTTCGCACTCGTTGAGCACGCGGCGGGTAGCAGGGCAGGGGTACTGATCAATATCAGAGTTCGTTAATAACTAATTAACGCTTAACGCTGGCAGCCTTTGTAAGCGATTTCTCCCACGGGTCGGCATGTAGCGTTAATTATACAGCGCCAGCCATTTGCTGCGGGGCACATTTTTTTTTTCTGACAGAGATGGCAAGTGCACTGGGCGTGGCTTCTGTTATGCGGTATTTGAAGCAGCTTTTGGAAAGTGAGTCTTTCCCGATGTACCGTAGCATTTCCAATTATTTGCTTACTACTGCAGAGGCATTTTAGATATTTATGTCCACTTACGGCTTTCCTAATTTTCTTATATTTATTTGTAAAAATAGCTCGCACATTTCTATGTCGAAATTTTTACGCGGCATTGTTAATAATTGGGACCATTTATGGGGATGTATCTTCTACAGTATGGCACACAGTTGTTTAAATCCCGAATATCCAAAAATTTACCTATACTCAGGTTGGCCAACAAAAAGGAGAAAATTAACGAAAAACTTATTCTTTATTATTACATTCGGCTTATATACGAATTCAGTTGTGTACCCGACAGAATCTGTGCTGGCAAATGAAAATAGTGAAATGGAAATATAGGATGTTGTAATAACAATATGAGGTTAGTACAGACAAAGTTGTTTCTTTCAATCGAAATAAACGTACACGTTAATCCTTTTATCTTTTTAAATTTTAGCCGTCGTATCATGGATGTAAGGACATGTTTCATGCGGAAATGCGTGCAACAAATCACTGCCTTTCTAAACGAGTCTGCCTTTGGTGTTACGTGATCAACTCAACTCACTAATAAACCTGGTCTCCGTTAAAACGAAGGAATGTCATTTGGAGTAGGTCTAGAAGTCGCTGTGCTTACATCATGGCCCAATATCGCTGCAATCCATTTTGGCTCAGTGTGAAACAGGCAACTGTATCTTGGAATATGAACTCATGGATTTTACTTCAGTTTTGAAATAAATGTATCTAGTAATTCCTTAGTTCAGTTTTAATAAATTGTCATTCAGAGCGTAGGAAGTGTCACAATCATATTAATATCATGTGGGAGAACTTAGTCATTCATCAACAGTTTCCTTAGTAGCAGACGAAAAGAAGCAATCTATGAAACGTTACTAAATGCCTTCTCTAAAACTGTCTAGAACGGATAGGTCAGAATGCCTCTCATGAAGGAAATACCGTGAATCTAATCATAAAAAATATGGATGACTGCTTGTATCAGTGACTTTGGAGCGACTGCAGCAACATTCATCTACATCTACATGGGATACTCTGCAAATCACATTTACGTGTGCCTGGCAGAGGCAACAAAATGCAAATGGAAACTAAGAAACGTAAAAATATTGTAAGTAAATTAGATTGAAACGGCAGTGGTGTCACATATCAATGAGGAACTTGAAATATTTAGCATAGTATAGGAGTATGAATAAGACGAACTACTAGAGTTTAAAAGAATAAAGATAGTTTTACGTCTTGTCGACAGCGTGGATATTACAGACGGTGGAAAGGAGGGAAGGAAGGAAGCTTAAGGTGTAATGACTCGTCGACATCGTGGTCACTGGAGACGGAGCACATGCTCTGATAGTTGTTTTCAGGGGTGGGGAAGAAAATCGGCCGTGCATTTCGATAGAGGCATTTACCTTGACCGATATAGGATAATTGTGAAAACTTATATCCAGATAGCCTGAAGCGTGTTTGAACCGCCGTCCTCCCCAATGCGAGTCCAGTGTGTTACCGCTGCACCACCTAGCTCAGTAGATAGAGGAAAGTTCATATTTTGATGGGGAAGGAAATTGATCGTATCCTTTTCAAGAGACATTTCTGAGATCGACCAAAAGGTTCAAATGTTTGTAAATATATGGGACCAGAGTCCTGCACGGCGTTGGTTTCAGCTCTCAAAGCCTGGGCCGTATGTGCCGAGATCAGCCCGTCTGGCCTGGCGGGCTGACGGGCTGACCTTGGTTCAGCAGGCTGGTGGGCTGGTGGGCTGAGCCACCGCCACCTAGAGAGAAGGCCTTACGACAGTCCGTGCTATGTCACACTGATCAGCCCACAGTCGCCAGTCGAATGGCTGGCCACTGGGGCAGGCCCACTGCCTCATAGTGGGCAGCCAGTAAGCTCGCGGCCACGGCCTGGTCAGTATAACATAGCACGGCCTGTTGTAAGGCCTTCTCTCTAGGTGGTGTTTGCTGAGCGCAGCGCGCCGGGCCAGCCCGTCCACGTTGATGGGGTCTGCTGCTACCCCATCCCATGAGGTCGCATGCTATTGTTACCAGCCGGCACCTAGCTCATGCTGTGTAACGGCCTGGCTGCCCACCAACACGGAGTGATAAGCAACGTGACACATGTACTGGGAGTGCACCTATTTACACTCAGTACATCTACTGACATATGACTGTTGCCATACGGCAATTTTTTTTTTTTTTTTTCGAAATAAAGGGAAAAACTTTTGAGAACATCAGTTATGTGCCCAAATAATCCTAGATTACGTAATTGAAACTATATTATTTGGCAATATAAAGGTTAAAATGTCGCAAACGAAGAGGCGCTGCAGCATGGGTAGGGTACTGTAGCGATGAGTGGCACAAGCAGAGAGTGAGGCACTGCGCAGCGGGTTGGTGGGCCGGTAGGCCGACCGGTTGGCCTGTGCGCTTGCTGCGTCTGGCCTGGCAGGTTGCGCTCAGCCCGGAGCCACGTTCAGCCCGGCGGGATGAAATGAGAGCCATGCAGAACTTTTTATGGGACTTAACTACTCTGGTCATCAGTCCGTTGGCTTACAAACTACTTAAAATAACTTATGCTAAGGGCAACAAATACACCCATTGCCGAGAGAGGACGCGAACCTCCGACAGGGAGTAGTGGCCCGCTCCACAGCTAGGCGCCTTGAAACGCTTGGCCACTCCACGGCGGCCCGGGATTTGCTTGGAGCGATCAACGGAAATAACGGAAAAACTAAGTCTGGATCACTGGAAGGATATTTGAACCATCATTCTTCAGACTGCTAGTTCAGAGTGGTAACAGCTGGGTAATAATAATAATTTCGTGTGGCTCATTGGCCTGGTGCAAGTCTTTCAATTGGACGCCAACTCGGCGACTTGTATGTCCCTAGCCTATCCCATTATCCAACCAGGAAAATGGGTGATCTGCCTCGATCTCAAATTTTAAAGAATTTCTGGTCATGTCTCAGTAGACATGTAGCCACTGGAACGGTCCATGATGGGAGAGTCTCTTCATGGTATACGTTCTTCTTCTTTTTGTGCCTTTGTGACTCATCTACACAGGAACGGCCTGATTATTAACAGATTGGAATAGTTTAATCGGGCTGACGTGATGCCTTTCCTGTGTACAACAGTCATCATCATTTGTCCGTTAGACAGATTCGATCTGAGACTGGCCTAAATGCTCAAAATCCCAGAAGCGGAGTGCTAACACCTGTTGCTATCATGGCAGATATCCATGGTATACAGTCAGTTTAAAGAAATGTCCAACGAAACATAATCTACTGCAAAATTGGTGAAATTTAAGCATAGGTGTATAGACGGAGAGATGGTGAATAAAATGCGGAAACTTCCAATGACTCCACTAGCAGAATATTGTTTAATGGTCACAAAACGCGTAGAAAGCATGCGCCTACATTCGAGTGGACTGCAACTGCAGTCAACGGACGGCTATTCTTCTACGTGCAGACACACACACACACACACACACACACACACACACACAGTGAAACTGTAGCAACGAGGTTGAAAGAAAGCTCCAGCCCTCAGCATTGTCACTGGTTTGACTGTCTCGTTTTAGGGTATGTCTACTTTCCTTTCTTGATGACTCACAAGGAGAGGTTCTGACATGTTGCAATGAGTGTAGTAGTACCCTCCGATAATATTTGACTTCACGTAATGCTACTAACCCAGCCAAGGGCATGTGAACAACATAAAACTTAACAGATATTTATTGGCAGAACCCTTAAAAATGCAACAGAACTACTAAAGAAACTGCATACACTACGCTTGTCCGTCCTTTTATGCATTATTGCTGCCCAGTGTGGGATCCTTATCAGGTGGTTTTGACGGAGGACATCGAAAGAGTCCAAAGAAGGGCAGCTCGTTTCGTATTGTCACGATACAGGGGAGACAGCGTTACGGAAATGATACAGGATCTGGGATGGGAATCATTACAACAACGGCGCTTATCACTGCGGCGTGGGCAACTTACGAAACTACAATCGCCATCATTCTCCTCCGAATGCGAAAGTATATTGTTGACTCCCACTTACATAGGTAGAAATGATCATCAGAATAAAATACGAGAAATCAGAGCCCGAACGGAGAGATTCAGTTGTTCATTCTTCCCGCGCGCTATTCGAGAATGGAATGGGAGATAAAATAGTATAACGGTGGTTCGATGAACCCTCTGCCAGGCACTTAAATGTGATTTGCAGAGTATCCCATGTAGATGTAGATAGCTCGTCTACTTCGGGAGCTATTGGTCACTTGCACCCTTTAGTTTAATGGCTTGCGAGAATCAGTGAAATTTTGAAATGTGTATACCACAAATGATATCGCTTGTTATGTTCAGTTTTATTAAATGACATAGGTCTGAGCTCCTGCTCTACACAAATTTATACAACAGTAATATATCTAATTCCGGTCGCTTGCCTAGTGAAGCCGTTCCCTTCTAAAACACATTTAGTCCGCGCATTGAACGAACACAATTTAGCGCTACGCCAAGCCGTCTCAGAGAACTCCTTACCCCTACGACGTCCGCCAGCCAAAATACCACCAGTTTTCCACACATGCCCACATCTCCATTAGTCACGTGACCAACTGAATGCTCTAGTCAAAGTATCGTCGTCCTTTTTAGACAGCTATTTCTGAACTTAATTTTTTATATAATTAATTATTTACAGTAACATCAAGTTTGGGTTTTGCTACTTATATTGTGCATTAACTTGATTGCAAATCTGAAAACGCGTTAAATGTCGCGTACTATAGTTGGCGTCATGTAGGAAGGCGCTTCCGCGCAGAGGCGGAGCGATAGCGGAAGAAGCGTAGAAGGGAGTAGCTACGGCTGAGCGCCAACAGTGGAGTGTGCGAGAGAAACATTGCGTAACTCGTGGCCAGCCACGCGCCTTCCTACGTGATGCAGACTGTAATCACGTGTAGTTGATTCTGTGGCTTTGGATTTTCTTATTATCTCGTATTGTGAGTCACCAATTTTGATCAAATATTGCATGGACGTTCTATATTGAATATAAACAGACAGGTCTTTCCGATTTTTACAAGACACTCCTTAGTTTTTGAAAAAATCTAGGTTAAAAATGATGATGGAGAATCCTATTTTCAGTGCTATATACTTACAGAGCGTCTAAACCATACCGCGGTGCAGCGGCCGAGCGCATTGAGGCGCTATGCTGCGATGCGCGAGGCCGTTCCCCGTCGGGGGTTCGAATCCCCTCTCGGGCATGGATGTTGTGCTGTCTTTAGTATAAGGTAGTTCATAAGTAGTTTGTAAGTTTAGGGACAGATGACCCCGCAGTCAAGTCTCATAAGCTTTACAAACATTTGAACATACCCCACTCATGCTCTAACGGAGACAAGTTTGCGGATCGATCTGGCCAGAGAAGATGCTGCACATCTTGTAGAGCTATTTGAGTTTCACACACAGTGTGCGAGAGATCATTATCCTGTTGGAACAACACATCACGTTCCTGCTGAAATAATGGCAAAAGAACGTGTCTTACCAATCTGAACGAACTAAGCGCTGGTCATCGTTCCCTCCACAAAACGAAATGTGTATGTGAGATGTAGCTTATAGCACGCTGGACCATAAAGGTTGCGGGCGACCAGTGTGTCTTGGGTGGTGAATGCACTCTACGAGACAGCGCTCTGCAGGTTTCTGTCATACGTAGAAACGACATTCACTTGCATGCAGGCAGAATCGCTGAACACCACGGCCCGACATTCCTTCTTCCCTTTGACGCTCTGACGGCGTCTGACGGCGCAAGTCCAGCTATGCTCGTCCGTGTTGGGAACAGTTCGAGTTGACAATTCCGGGCTCATAAACCATCTTACGTGTGCTGTGGCAGCTGTATGATCTGGCACAGCAGCCCTTAAAATACGACAATCTTGGTGGACGTCTGTGTTGCGTGGACATCCAGAACCTCGTCCATGGGAGAATGTTAACGTGAGCATTGCAGTCAGCATCATTGCACTACTGATGCCTCACGTCCAGTGTTTGTGGCAATTATCCGACTGATCAATCCCGCCATTCCCTATGCCACAACTTCAGCCCTTTCAGTTTCGATCATTTGGCTGTAGGAAGCACGACTGCGACATTGTGACAGGGTCCCTGTTTGCTTCACACGTTGGAAGTCACACCGAGCTTAATAGCTGTATACATTCCGTGTTAAAGCGGGCACACAGATGGCGCTCTGGCAGGTATGTCTCTATGCTCTCTTGTTGGCAGACGCCGTTGAAACCATTACCAATACATCTACTATGCCCCGATCAAAATAGATCGTCTTTCCAGATATAAGAAATTGTTTCTGGCAGTTGTCTGTCGTATCACAATTCACCACGTTACCTCACTTAAATGTTCAAATGTTTGTATAGCTTATGGGTCTTAACTACGGGGTCATCAGTCCCTAAACTTACAAACTACTTATCAACCAGCATATCCTAAGGACGGCACAAATATTCATGCCCGAGGGGGGATTCGAACCCCCGACCGTAGTGGCCGTGCAGACCGTGACTGGAGCGCCTCAGTCCCCTCAGCCACCGCGGCCGGCTTTACCTCACTTATACAGGGTGAATCGCCTAACACTTCCACCGCAAATATTGCGGAAACGGAAAGTGATATTGATGTGCGGTTTTCACAGAATGGATTGGTAGTCAAGGACTCGTATTGTTAGCCAATAAACAGAATGTAAGAATACCTAGAAAGTGTATTTTTTATGCAAACATACAAGTTTTCAAATGGAACAATGGTTGTTTCTACCATGCACTGGAATTTTTGACACCAGTTGTGTACAAGTAATTTTGAATGACATTTTTATCATGTTTAGTTTGGCAGCTACAGCCATTCAAAGATTTGGGGGTGGAGGCTACGACAGCGTAGCGGACTTCCAGTGCAAGATAGAAACAACCGTTGTTCCATTTAAAAAACTGTATGTTTGCGTAAAAATACACTTTTTAAGAAATATTACAATCTGTTTGTTGGATAAAAATACGAGCCTCTGAGTACCAATCCATTCTGTGAAAACCCACATTAATCGCACTTTCCATTTCCGCAATATTTGTGGTGCAAGTGTTAGGGTGATTCAGCCTGTATATCTATATAACAGCCACCTTTGGATATATTAATTCTTTCAATGGATCAAATTTTAATGTTGAATTTAGGCAACTATTTATTTTAATTTTCATCTTAAAACCCGATCTTTTGTGTATTTAAAGCATGTTTTACTATACAAGCGTATATGAAAAATCATAATAGACATTTTTTTGTGTCCCAGCCTCGTCGCCGCTTTTGTGTCTCGTTTCCGTCGTAGGTGTCGGTGGCCGAGTAGAAAAGTACCGACACAGGAATAAAGGAAGCACGCTTGTGCAGGTACGAAGGTGAGCAGCCAGTGGGACAGCAGAAACTAGAAACACTAGAGTAAATTAGAACGAGATATATATTGCACAGAATTTATACAATACTTAACTTTTACATCGGTACTGCAGAATGCTGATACATAGTTGAGTTAGAGGCCTGCCTAGTGCCTATCCGATAGCCAAGTATTCATTGGTGCCTATCTGATTCCGAAGTGTTAACTGGTTCCTATCTCAGTCCCAAGTGAACGATGTCGTTCAGTGGTGGCCACGAGCGGAGTTGTAGCAGAGGGCGCTCGTGGCTGACGTCGTAAGAACGCCGCGCCGTGCGTGCATGGCGGCGCGCGGCGAAAGTAGGTGGCGCGCACTTTAGACTTGTGCGACACAACACCCCTCCCCCCAAACCGCCGCGTCGTCGTGGCGTAGGGCTGAGGGCCACGGCGACGGCACTGGGAGGAGGGCCTGGGCGGGGGCGTTACTGGTGGGACGGTCGTCGTAGATGAGGCTGGGATCGAGACGCCGTCCGTGTCCCGGTATACACCTTGCGATCCGCCGGGAAACCCACCAAAACCAGCGGAAGGGCGCCCACCTCCGCCCAGAGGGAGCAGGTCATCTTCTTATGAGGTGCGTGGCCCAGGCGGCGCCAATCTTCGGTATATATAGAACGACACACACCGGTAATCTTCAGTCTCGTGCTCACCTGAAGATGGCTGCATGTTTGTCAGCAGAAATATCGTTGGAAGACGTCAACATGATCCGGCTGCAAGCCCGAAATATGAGGGATCAATCAATACGCCGGGAAAACTTCAAGATACACATGTGGAACTGTTATTGCCAACTACGGTGTTCCTGTATGTACGACTGCAATGGCAGTTCATACTGGTGTGGCGATATCTGATGCCATGCCTAACTACAACACCACATTGTAAGACAGCAACAGTTTTGAAACTTTAAGTAGTTTGGGCCGTTCTTGTGCACTAAACTACATTCAGCAGCTCCAAATTATTGTTATTAGGGCTCTGTCCCACGTGTGTTCAAGGTCAGGTTACGTAACAGGAGCTTTGTGACGGACGCACTCTGCGGAGCGGCAGCTGCGGCGCTGATAACATTATCGGCTGCAGGCAAAGCGGCGTCGGGAGGTTAGTGAGGGGGCGGCGCAGCGGGGAGAGGCTGCGTGGGCGGCGGACGCCCCCTCCCTCCCAGTGCCCGCAGCGCGGTGTGGCGCGGTTGTAGCTACCTCCCTCAGTCGGCAACAGACGGCCGTCCACCGGCTGTTTTGTCTGGCCGGTGCGACGTAGACGTGCCGCGGGGCAAAGACGTCAGAGGCACAACGACAGACAGGTATTGTATATCTGAGACGGAAAACGTGAACCTTCTGCAGAAAAGAATTGAAAATAATTCAGAGATTAGCAGTAGATTTTCCCTCGCCACCCTGTTAATGATAATTTATTGCAGCATAATTCTGTCGGTTCTCCAGTGACTATGCGTCACTTCATTCACTGCAGAAATACAAAAATCCTTTACAGCTGAAAAAGAAGCTCAACAAGACAATAATAATCCCCATTCTAGATTATGGTGATGCTATTCTGCAAGAACTGTCACACGAAAATTCACAAAGGCGATAAATGGTTGTGTCCGATACATTTGTTACCTACGCTTACAAGCAGTTATATTGGCTACGTGCAGATAAGCATAGAACCTACCATACGTTATATATGCTGCATCGCTTCCTCAAACATTGCAAACCTTCTTACCGATCCTGAACTATCATTACTACCTGAACAGCACAGCAGAAACAAACGCTCTCACTAGAATACAACTCTCTCTGTGTTGTTGTTGTGGTCTTCAGTCCGCAGACTGGTTTGATGCAGCTCTTCACGCTAGCCGGCCGCGGTGGCCTAGGGGACTGAGGCGCTCCAGTCACGGTCTGCACGGCCACTGCGGTCGGGGTTCGAATCCCCCCCTCGGGCATGGAAATTTGTGCCGTCCTTAGTCTTAGGTAGTTCATAAGTAGTTTGTAAGCTTAGGGACTGATGACCCCGTAGTTAAGTCCCATAAGTTCTACAAATATTTGAACGTTTCTCCACGCTACCCTGTCCTGTGCAAGTCTCTTCATCCGAGAATACGTTCGGCAACCTTCATCCTTTTGAATCTGCTTACTGTATTTGTCCCTCGATCTCCCTCTACGATTTTTACCCCACACGCTTCCTTCTAAGGCTAAGTTGACAATTCCTTGATGTCTCAGAATGTGTCCTACCACTCTATCCCTTCTCTTAGTCAGGACATGCCAGAAACTCCTTTTCTCCCCCATTCGGTTAAGCACCTCCTCATTAGTCAAGTGATCTTTATCATTTGTCTGTAGCACCACATTTCAAAAGCTTCTATAATCTTTTTGTCTGGACTCCTTATCGTCCACGTTTCAATGCCATACAATGCTACACTCCAGACAAATGCTTTCAGAAAGGACTTCCCAACATTTAAATTACTATTGCATGTTAACAAAGATTCGCTTCTTTAGAAACGCTTTTCTCCCCATAGACAATCTGCATTTTATATCTTCTTTACTTTGGCCATCATAAGTTATCTTGCTACCAAATAGCAAAATTCATCTACTACTTTAATTGTCTCATTACTAATCTAATTCCTTCAGCATCGCCTGATTTTCTGACATTAGATTCCATTACATTCGTTTTACTCTTGTTAATGTTAATCTTATATCTTCCTTTCAAGACACTGGCCATTCCAATGAATTGCAATTCCAGATCCTTTGCAGTCTCTGACAAAATTACTATGTCATCGGCAAACCGCAAATTTTTTATTTCTTCTCCCTGAACATTAATTCCCTCTCCAAATATCTCCTTCCATTCCTTCACTGCTTACTCAATATACAGATCGAACAACATTGGGGAAAGGCTACAACCCTGTCTTACTCCCTCCCCAATCTTTGCGTCCCTTTCTTGCCCTTCGACTCTAATAACTGCTGTCTGGTTTTTGTGTAGGTTGAATATAACTCTTCGCTCCCTATATTCTACCCGTGATACCTTCAGAATTTGGAATAGTGTATTCCAGTCGACATTGTCAAAAGATTTCTGCAAATCTACAAACGCCAAAAACGTAAGTTTGCCCTTCCTTAGCCTATCTTCTAAGATAAGTCGTAATGTGAGTATTGCCTTCCGTGTTCCTACATTTTTCCTAAATGCAAACTGATCTCCCCCGAGTTCAGATTCCACAGGTTTTTCCATTCGTCTGTAAATAATTCGTGTAAGTATTTTGCAACCATGACTTATTAAACTGATAGTTCTGTAATTTTCACACTTGTCTGCACTCGCTTTCTTTGGAATTGGAATTACGTAATTCTTCTTGAAGTCAGAGAGTATTTCCCCTGTCTCATACATCTTGCATACCAGGTTGAACATTTTTTTCATGACTGGCTCTCCTAAAGAAATCAGCATTCAGACGGAATACCATCTATTCCAGGGGCATTGTTTGGACTCAAGTCCTCCAGCGCTCTGTCAAATTCTTCTCGCAGTATCATATCTCCTATCTCATCTTCCTCCACTTCGTCTTCCCTTTCTAGAATACTGCCTTCAAGTTTATTTCCTTTGTATAGGCACTCTATATATTCCTTCCACAATTCAGCTTTCCCCTCTTTGCCCAGTACTGGTTTTCCGCCTGAGTTCTTGGTATTCATACAGCTGATTTTCTTGTCTCCAAATATCTCTTATTTTCCTGTAGGCGGTATCTATCTTTCCCCTGGTTATTCATTCTTCTACAGTTCTGCATTTGTCCTGTAGCCACTTGCTGTCAATCTCATTTTTGAAACGTTTGTACTCCCTTTTTCCTGCTCCACTTGCTGAATTTTTATATTTTCCCCTCTCATCAATTAAGTTCATTATGTCCTGTGTTATCCAAGAATTTCTATTAGGCCTTGTCCTCCTGCCTATATGCTCCTCTGCTGCCTTCACTACCCTCTCAGAGCTATCCATTCTTCTTCTACTGTATTACTTTCCCCCGTTTCAGACAATCCTTGCCTAATGCTCCCTCAGAAAATCTCGACCACCTCTGGTTCCTTTAATTTGTCCAGGTTCGATCTCCTAACTTTTATACCTTTCTGCAGTCTCTTAAGTTTTAATCTGCAGTTCATAACTAACAAATTCTGGTCACAGTCTATATCTGCACCATCAAATAACGGTGCTATCTTCTCTAAATAATTTTCTGTATCTGGAACACGTTTGTGGAATAATCTTCCTCAAAATTTAAGAGTGATAAAATCAATTCCAAACTTCAAAACATAGCCAAGGGTCCACATTCTGTCACAATAGCCATCTTTTTCTCCACTCACCAGTCTGTATCTCACTGTTCTCAGTTCCTCCCCCCCCCCACAAATGTTTTCCTTTCCTTTCGTAAGCAGAGATTTTTATTCACATTTATCTCCACTTGCTAACAACTTCTGGCACTGTCATTTGCAATCTTCTCCTCTATCATTAATCATTTTTTCATTCTGTTTATTATAAACTTAGTTTAAATGTATTAAACTAATCTATCTCCATGTATTGTTGATACTGTGATTTTTGTGTTATTATTATTATTATTATTATTATTAGTAGTAGTAGTAGTAGTATTAGCAGGTATTGTTATTATTAATATTGTGTATTTTGTTTTTAAATGCTTTGTATATGTTGTTCCTGGTAAGAGAGGGCCTTAAGGCCCTAATCAGTTCAGGTTAAATAACCAAACAAATAAATAAAATAAATAAAAAATAAACAATTCAGTGATTGAGAGCGCTCTAGACAAGAGCATTCTGAAGGCCCGTATTAAAAATGACAGTGGATATCAATATCCTATCCGATTCTTAAATGCGCGCCATCCTATTTTGGAATTAGAATGCGGTAGTAAAGAACTGTTTTAGTGTGTGACCTACAACATCCTCCCAAATGGAAGTTAGTGATGTGAAAACACACCTCTTCCACGTTTGGGCGAAACGTGTTGGCTAATAACGTTGTCTACGTCAATTGCTAAATGGGTTCATTATTTCACCTTGAGTATTATCCCACATAAATTCTGGATCTCCAAACACAGGGCTCCGAAAAGGTCCATACCCACTAGATTTACTGCCCCAGGCGTGTTAAACACCAAGATACATGCCTGAATGGAGCGGGTGCCACACTGGACCGGCGCTGTGAATTCACCCTCAAAACGTAACACATCATTTCTGTAGGAACGCATCTGGAAATCAACCGGCCTGAGAGTTGGGGGGGGGGGGGAGGGGTGGTGCATACCTGTTGGTATGAGTGTAAATCAATGATGGTAGCCGATGACCCTGCATCTATCTGCAATTTGAGTGGCACCCCTGCAATGGAGGCTGTGAGAGAAGGACTCTTGGGGGGGGGGGGGGGGACTGCCCTCACATATGCAACCTCTTGAAAATTGTCCCCAGGCGAGTTGTCACTGTCTAGGTGCTCAACCTGAGCGTAGTCTACCGCTATTTTGGATGCCTGACATACCACACTGTTGCCGGCGGTGGAGGGATGAGCTGAGTAAGTCAGATGCGAGTCCGGTCGTGCGGGAGGTGGGTTTCGGCGCGTGGGCTTTGCTGCAAAAACCTGAGACTAATCGTGCAGTGCCGAAGATGAGTGTAGTGACTGTTCAAATGTGCGGATGAGTGGCAAACATGCGTCCAATTAAGGGTCCTTCAACTTCAACAGGTCTGCACATATAGCATTATATGGAGAATGCACCAGGACCATGTCCCGCACTAAACTAGCTGCATAGGATCTTTGGCAGGTCGGAATGAGGCACAAAACGACAGTTCGTGGAGAGGCCTTGTAAACGGGGAATCCACTCCCTATAAGATTGCCCAGCCAGTTTTTGGCAGTTGAAAAAACTTATGGCGGGCAGTCGCGACGTTAATTTTGGAGTCAAAATTATCAGAAAGGCTGGACCCCACCTGATCATATGGGAGGGCATGGGGTCAGTCTCCGGGTTGAGGTGTTGCACCAGCTGGTAGGTCTCTGGGCTGGCGTACGCGAGCAAGAATGCTCGCTACTGGCGGTGCCATGGACCAAGAAGTGTCGTTCCAGTCGTGCGACGTAGTTTGCCCATGGCTCCAGCTTGCTTTCGAAAGGTGGGAACGCCGGGCTGCTGGACAGGCGTGCTTTACCATGGTTTCGATGCGGGAGATCCGGTTGGAGACGCCTGTCGGAGTCACTGCCAGAGCGGCCACCCTCTCAGTCAAGGCCACGAAGGCCTGCAGTATATGTTGCAGGGTGCACATTATCTGTGAAATCACATCAACCTCCTCAGGCATCTTGAACACAATAACATTGACAAAAGTAACTTAGGTGGTTGTCGCACAAGATACACACACACACACACACACACACACACACACACACACACACACACGCACACACACAGGTAAAAAAAGCAACCCTCGTTGCTACTGAAGAATCTGCTGTAATGATGTCACTCGTTTTTTCGTTCTATGAGGATAATTAGAAACAAATAAAAGAAATGCAATACTTCTCTGATTGTATCGCAATATCACAACGGTTGTCAATGCTACACCAAAACAAAATATCCACAAAACTAAATGACCGCTGGATTGCAGTTATAGTACTTAAAACGTCCAAGTTCACCAATCTCGGACGTCAGTGAGGAGGACCTATTGTTCTTCCATTCTCACAGCCGGCAGCGGTGCTGCAGAGCCCCAATACCGTCCCTGGCGGCGCGGCTGGGCGGCGGAGCAGCGGCGGTGGTGACGTCGAAAAGCGGAGAAGTTGTAGGTCTCTTGGCTGGCGTTCGACTGCTGTGGCTAGGCTGTGCGCGACCTTAAGTACGCACGCGGAAGGATATCTGCCTGCCCTACTACCCGATCACTTGTACGGCGGGCGGAGTAGGTCCCTGCTTTCTGCGCCCTCTTGGAGTTCGGCTAGCGCCTCCTGCGAACTCGTGTTGTCCCGCGGGGTGTTCGCCTAGCTGCCCGGCAACCCGCGACACCCTTGTGCCTTGAGTGTTGCCTCTGTAGTAGGCGGACAGGACACACACACACACACACACACACACACACACACACACACACACACACTTGCAAAATAAGTGTAATAAAGAACCTTTAGTTCTACACTGCTACGCTGGCGGGATGAAATAAGACCCCGGAGGCCACTGGACATGAAAAGACACAAGGAAATGGAAAGCCGACCCGTATTCTGCCGCTGTCTATGTGCGGGTACCTCCTCACCATGCCACTTAGCGGAGATACGTAAAAAGGAAACCCCTTGGGGTCAAATATGCCACCGCCAGGGCAGTTAAGGGTTAAGTAGTTTGTAAGTCTAGGGACCTAAGACCAGAGTATATCGATTCCTTAGGTCTAGAAATATTTGAACATTTGGTGAACACAAATTATCGCAGCATTGCCTGTCTCTCTGATTTCCAAAGAGGTAAAATGGATGGTACGCAGTTAAAACGATTGTGGCACGACAACATAAAACCGCCGTGGCAAAGCGACTGCGAAACGCGACACTCATTTGAGTAATACTGTATCGATAAAAACAGGACCGCTGGAGCTTAACAGTCAAGGAAAAGCTGCAGTTGCTAAAGCCTTAATAAGAGAAGCCAACGCAAAACAGAAGGAAGCGATGCCACGATCATAAAACTGAACACTTGATGACTGGAAGCCCTATGAATGATTGTTTACATTGCTTCGTACTACATTAAATTTGATCAACTTTTTGTCTGGAAGGTTTTTTTTAAGAGATTATGGGACTTAACTACGGGGTCATCAGTCCCTAAACTTACAAACAACTTATGAACTAGCTAATACTAAGGACGGCACAAATATCCATTCCCGAGGGGGGATTCGAACCCCCGACCGTAGTGGCCGTGCAGACCGTGACTGGCACGCTGCAGTCCCCTCGGCCACCGCGACCGGCTGTCTGGAAGGTCTCCCTGAACTGATGGTCTCTGACAAGGGCCCTCAGTTCACACAACAAGAATTTCGCTCCTTTTGAGAAAGCAATGGAATTAAGCATCTGACCAGTGCACCGTTTCACCCGCATTCAAACGACGCTGCGGAACGCTTCTTCCAGACATTTAAGCAACAGATGTATAAGCTTCGTTGAGAGCACTCACGGGTGGCAGCATTGCAACTGTTCCTCGCTTCCTACCGCTCGCATCCACGAGCAGGATCATCGCCGGCCGAGCTTCTGCACGGCCGCCCCCACCGCACCCTGCTCCACTTGCTCCACCCACCGCGACGCCGGGAGCAGCAGCCGACGGCACGCAAGTATCGCTTGGCTCCGCGTAACCCAGACTTTTTCAGAGTTTTTGGCGGTCGCAGACGATGGGAGCGGGGCGAGATCATCAACTGTTTTGGTGCTCACATGTGTGAAATTTCAGGACGTGATGGTATCGTACGCAGGCACCGCAATCAAATTCGCCCTTGTTGTGTACCCTGTGATGCTTCTGCGTTTCTCTCGGCAGATTCACGCAACGCGCCTCCGCCGGCTCTCGCGACCTCGGCAGCCGTCCACACAGCAGATCTATACGGCTCGTCAGGGAGACGGAGCCCTCTCCGCCTACACTGGACCTCGACCCACACGACTAGCACGCCACGCAGCATCCGACGCCGACGTTTCGTGGATGTGAGCTCTTCGGAGGTTTTCACGGAAGACGTTCCCTCACGAGCTCAGGCTGGATGGTGGGGCCCGGCCGGTAGTCTGGCGTCCTCCGCAGCTACAGACTCTGGTCCATCAGTACTTCCATGAGCCTGCCTCCTCCCACGTTGTCGAGTTCCATACACGACAACGGTTCGGCGCTTCGGGGGGGGGGGGGGGCATGTTGTGGCGTAAAGACAGTGCCACATGCCAGGCGCCAGACGCAAGAGAACGATCGTGGAGAAAGCAGCGTATGACGTCCGGCAGCCAAACGCACGCCGGCGCCGCGAATCCTGAAGGGAGTAACAGATGCGCACCCTCTACAAGCTGCTATATCCAGGCTGACATGCGTCTGGACGACCCGTCAGAACTAGGCAGTAACTAGGTCTCAGCGCAGCTTGTATCGTACAGAAGATGACGCCGGGAGAAGACAGAAGAGATAAGAACAGATAGAAGTTGAGTATTGTATTCTTCAGTCAATAAAACTTGTAATACTAATCTCTATAGAACTGTATTAGCTGACCACGATCCTACACCGTACCTTTCCTGAAAGACAGGCTGACCAGGGACGAGTACACAACAAATAGCAACGAGGATGATTCAACAGTAGCGTACCAATTGTCGTGATCGAGCTGCTCTTTTAGCTAGAATGCCAGCTAGTTCATTTCCCCATATCCCTCGGTGTGCTTTAACGCAATAGAAATGCACCTGCCAGTTGTGTGTCTGCAACCTTCTGATTATACGTCGTATTTCTTCAGACTAGAAGTTGTGGTTCTTCGGATTTCGTAACGAATACTGCTATCGGTGTGAATTACTGCAGTTCTATCAATATTCGAGGGACTGGTTATTAACTCAAGGGAACTGAGAATGGCAAACTGTTCCGCTTGATTGACCATTCATTAGACAGTTTAAGCTGTATCTTGTAAATAAGCTTCTTATTAATAAATATTGCTATTTCCTACCCACTCCGTCGTCTGAATTGCTTCCGTCTGTGTATACTTCAACTGGCTAGCTGTTGCATGCTCCATTCTCAATTATCCTCCTGAAGTTTGCCGGGTTTGCCCAACTTCTATACTCTGGGGCTATGTTGATTGTTGTGCAGACATATAGATCAATTAACCTCCATGCCTGTAAGTGTAAGACAAACATTTGATTAATACACCCTGAATAAAGGCTTTAATAAGAGAATACTTGAAGCGCGTTGTTGGATTATTTGTAAAGATATACTCTTTGCATAAAAGTATTACTTAGTCCTTAAGAGTTGTGTTGTACTCTCCCTGTACGATAGTGTATACATATATAGACTGTCCATGCTTTAAATAATGAAAACCTATGGAGGTTCGAGTCCTCCCTGGAGCATCGGTGTGTGTGTTTGTCCTTAGGTTAGTTTACCTAGGTTTAAGTAGTTTGTAAGCTACGGACTGATGACCACGCAGTTTGGTCCCATAGATTTACAAACATTGGAACATTTTTGAACTCGGTCTTACACCCTTTCCAACCTCTGCATCCCCTTCATTTCTGATAACTGCTGTCTGGTTTTTGTACAAGTTGTAAATAACCCTCCGTTCCCTATATTGTACTTCTGCTGATTTCAGAATTTGAAACAGTCTATTCCAACCAACATTGTCAAAAGCGTTTTCCAAATCTACAAAAGCTAGAAATGTAGGTTTGCCTTTCCTTAATCTATCTTCTAAGATAAGCTGAAAAGTGAGGATTGCCTCTCGTATTCCTACATTTCACCTGATTCCAAACTGATCTTACCCGAGGTCGGCTTCTACCAGCTTTCCATCATTCTGTAAAACATTTGTTTTAAAATTTTGCAACCATGTCGTATTAAACTGATGGTTCAGTAATGTTTACATCTGTCTGCGGCTGCTCTCTTTGGAATGGGGATTATTACATTTTCTTAAAGTCTGAGGGTATTTCCCCTGTGTCATACATCTTAGGCACCAGGTGAAAAAAGTTTTTTCATGGTTGGCTCTCCCAGAGACTTCAGTAGTTTTGAGGAATGTCGTCCACTTCAGGGGCCTTGTTTTAACTTGAGTTTTTAGGTGCTCTGTCAAATTCTTCTCACAGTATAATATCTCCTATTTCATCTTTATCTATTTCCTCTTCCCTTTGTACATTATTGTCTGTAATTTCATTTCCTTTGTACAGCCGCTCTATATATTAAAATAAATGTTTCCCAGTCTATCGGACCAAACTGCGTAGTCATCATTCCGTAGCTTACAAACTACTTAAACTAAGATAAACTAACCTAAGGACAAAACACACACACACACACACGCACGCACGCACGCCCCAGGGAGGATTTGAACCTCCGACGGCGAGGAACCGCGCGATCCGCAGCAAGGCGCCTTAGACGGCTCGGCTACTCTACCGCGGCCTCTATATACTCTTTCCACCTTTCAGCTTAGCCTTCTTTACCGAGAACTGGTTTCTCATCTGAGTTCTTTATATTCATAAGTCTGCTTTCCTTGTCTCCAAATGTCTTCTTTTTTTCCTTTAGGCGGTATCTATTTTTCCGCAATTTAAACATTCTTCTACTGAAACTTCCTGGCAGATTAAAATTGTGTGCCGAAACCGGATCTAGAACCTGGGGCAAGCGCTCGGTCGTTCGTTCAGTTTGTTCGTTGAATTGTTGGCTCAGCTTTCTTATTAGAGAGGGCGTTCAGCCCCCTGACCGGGCGCGCTGAGCCACGGCGCCTGGCTTTACCACTGAAATATCCCGACACGACTCGCGGCACCGCCTCACAACTTTACTTCCGCCCGTACCTCGCCTCCTACTTTCCAAACTTCACAGAAGCTCCCCTGCGAAACTTGCAGAACTAGCACTCCTGGAAGAAAGGATATGGTGGATACATGGCTTAGCCACAGCCTAATGGATGTTTCCAGAATGAAACTTTACTCTGCAGTGGAGTTTCCGCTGATAGCCGGCCGCGGTGGCCGAGGTGACTGAGGCGCTACAGTCACGGTCAGCACGGCCACTACGGTCGGGGGTTCCAATCCCCCCTCGGGCATGGATATTTGTGCCGTCCTAGTTCGTAAGTAGTTTGTAAGTTTAGGGACTGATGACCCCGTAGTTAAGTCCCATAAGATTTACAAACATCTGAAACATCATCTGTCCGCTGATATGAAACTTCATGAAGCAGGGAACGCGGTGTACAATCCATTTTAAGAAAGAAATGCTATCGAGCCTCATACGTTCATTGCTCAAGCCACAAACTCAACCTTGTGGTAAACGAAGCTAAAACAGTGCCGGAAATTAAGAATATTATTACCACAGTAAAAGAAACAATAAACTTTTGTTTTAGAGAATACGCTACACGTCGGAAATATGTTCCCAATTTATCACGAATGTGTGAGACGAGATGATCTGAAAAATACAAATCCGGCAGACTATTTTCTCAACATTATCCAGAGGTTGTGAGAGCCCTAGAAGAATTGTCCACAGATGGAAATTATGCAACGAGAAAATCTGCTTATCAGTTGCACAAAAGCAGTATACATATTAGTTATACAAGCAATAGCTGTTGTGACTGACCATTTATGTTCACCTGCAAACTAGTTTATTTTTTACAGAGAGTCACACTCCGCACTATACAATTCTGGATTCACAAGTCACAGTTCACTACAGAGGTTACGCTAGAGTACAATTTACAAGTCCGTAGCGTGGACTCCCGAAGAAGGTCCGTAGGTACACTCCGGTATTCGTCAGTCCGCACTCCGTCCAAGGCGGCGAACAACTTCGGCGGTGACGGTCGCTGCGCCGGCTAATTTTCCGTGTTGCGGCTGTGAGCTTGCGCCGCAACGGCTAATCAGGATGCGGCGTAAGGATATTTGGAGGTACGGCGCCCCCTGTAAGAAGTAGCTCGGTGTAGTTATCGATAGTCACCGAACCTCTGGTTAACATGCAATCTCTGAGTTGCCCCTGGAGTTAGGCAACCGTAGACTAATTAGCTTCGGTGTTGGTGTGGTTGCGGCGCTGGCAGGCGTTGCAGGTGCTGTAGGCTGCCGCCGCAACAATAGCCAAATATTCAGCAGTTTTGGAACCAGTAGATAATGATCTGCAATCTAAGTCTCTAGACAGAATTGGCGTTAGGGAACACGCCTTGACATTCTTAGTAATGACCGAAAAGAAACTGACAGCATAACCATCGAATTACTTGGAAGAGAACAAGCTACTGCATTACTGTTGGACGATTTGTTTGTAAGCAAAAATTCAGAAGCAACCCGCCATCGGAGAATGACACTGAATACTGGCGACGTACACTGATAATACCATATATCCAATCACTCATGTTATCTTCAAGTACTCGATTTTCAACAGAAAATACTCCCGCTTTTGCTGTAAATAAGCCACATCCGTTGAATATGAGTAAAATTAGTATAGCATAGTTTCATAGAAATGCAGATTTGTTAAAAAAATATGATTTTGATGTTATTACAGGAGAACTGGACCTGTGCTACAGTTTATAGAGGGAAAAGAATGTTCCTGAAGCTGAATTAACGGAAATAGAAGTAACTGACCTGCTTAATGAGGCGAATATATTTTTCCCTAGTATGAGAAAAGCTCTAAGAATTTTGAGCACTATTCCATGCACAACAGTGACAGTGGAAAGACCCTTCAGTTGTCTCCGAAGAGTGAAGACGTGGCTTAGAAGCACTATGGGACAAGAAAGGCCGGCCGCGGTGGCCCAGAGGACTGCGGCGCGCCAGTCACGGTTCGCGCGGCCACTACGGTCGGGGGTTCGAATGCCCCCTCGGGCACGGATATTTGTGCCGTCCTTAGTAGTAGCTAGTTCATAAGTAGTTTGTACGTTTAGAGACTGATGACCCCGTAGTTTAGTCCTATAAGCTCTACAAACATTTTTTGGAGAAGAAAGGCTCGCGGGTTTGTGCCTGATGAGCGTGCACCAAAAACACTGCCAGATGTTAGAAAAGACAATAATTGAGAAATTAGCAGCAAATGACTAAATTGAAATTTTGTATTGTTTTGCAAGTGCATTCTTACGTTTAAAATGTCTATTAAACGAATTTTACACTAGTTTTCTGTCGTATTGATTAAGAAAAGACGTCTATTGTCACTGTTCCTCGAGGGTAATATGACCTGCCTCCACCCCCCCCTCTATGACTGATCCTGAGTACGCCCTTGATCGTGGACACAGTAAAATGTCCACTGCTTGCTCTGTGAAAGTGCCGTAATTATAGATGATGCCAGAAACTCAATACTAAGCACTGCCCACTACCGGTTTTATGCCAGAAGGCAAACCACAGGAACTGTTTAAATATTCACAGAAGTACTTACGTACTGCCACTAGTAGACACCACAAGAAGAGTCCCCACAAGGAACTGGCGTTCCGTAGCAAATTAAAAATGTATACATCTTTCACGTGCTTCACAGCCCGTGGCCAATGTCGCCTGTTCTCTAGTAAGCCTATAAGAAGTGCTGTTGCAATTGCCGGTACCTCCTCAATGCTTCGCCTCGCCAATACGGATTTATTTTACAGGCCATCTAAGCATGTGTGGGAAGCTGACAGCCGGCCGCGGTGGCCGAGGGGACTGAGGCGCTTCAGTCACGGTCTGCACGGCCACTACGATCGGGGGTTCGAATCCCCCCTCGGGCATGGATATTTGTGCCGTCCTTAGTTGTAGGTAGTTCATAAGTAGTTTGTAAGTTTAGGGACTGATGACCCCGTAGTTAAGTCCCTTAAGCTTAAAAAACATTTGAACATTTGGAAGCTGACACAGTGTGTTTTGGTTTCTGTGTGTCACGTTCCTGCAGAGAAAAGTGGAACAAGGAAGGGTGATTTACTGGGCTGGCCCCTCGACCTGTGGCTACCCTACCCCCTTCCTATTGTTACTCTTAAAAGCTTCCTAACTCTGCCGCCCCCTGGGAGGGACTAACTCCTGTAAAGCGCGGAATTTCCTCAGTGACTTCTTTCAAAACAAACACGGCCTGTTGCTTCCACATCCGCGCCGTGCAGAATAATGTCTGGTCCATCAGCAGCCTCGTAATGTGTAGTGTTCTTAGACGCAATGAAAATTAAAAGTACAGCAATTACTGACTCTAATTACCAACACGAATGTCAAGTGTGGGGTATCAAATTAATCAGAATAACGGTGCGGTTCTATTTGTATATATTAAAATTGTAGATAAGGCCGTCAGAAATTCTTGACTACTTACACTGTCTACATGACTTAGCGAAAACACAACAGTTAAAAGTACCATACAATGCTAGTTACATTTGTATCTTTCAAATTTTCAAATGTTCAAATGTTTGTATAGCTTATGGTCTTAACTGCGGGGTCATCAGTCCCTAAACTTACAAACTACTTACGAACTAGCTAACACTAAGGACGGCACAAATATCCATGCCCGAGGGGGCATTCGAACCCCCGACCGTAGTGGTCGTGCAGACCGTGACTAAAGCGCCTCAGTCCGGCCGGCCAGCCGGCTTTCAAATTTTGTCTTTCAATTCTTTCTTTCCTGTAATAATACAGTACACTCAAGTAATCAAAAAAATGCTTGCTTCAGGAACTGTATATTACTTTGATATGGAAACCAGAATCTGTTTAGTTTACTCAGTTATGTCATTTTTTGTGTGCTGTCCGTAACAACCTACAAATAAAAGCAACGGAATATGTGTAATTTAACCTCATGACAGTATGCAGGAATTTTCTTCAGAAATTTATTCAAGTTAAAAATGTGTAGGCATCTGCTGCGTGATCAATTTGTCAGTGAGTATTTAATCTACTAATTTACGCTATGAATTAAAATTATCACAGCACAGAACCGACGGTCGTTTCTGAGCTCTTAGTTTTTTCTGACGATTTTCGTCAGCCAGACTTTTCTTTATGCATTTATGGATTCAGATGGAAGAACTATAATGTTTGCCCCCCTTATTGGCTTGTAAAAATCACCTGAAAGCACAACACTGTGGTGTTATACAAACCCAAACATACGAATACTCACAACACTTCTTATGGCAGACAAACAACCTTTAGGGTCAAGATGTCGGAAAAACTCATCACGAGGTGCAGATGGTGGCAAGAGGCGCGGAAATCAATGACCATATTTTCCCTATACAGAGCTTTTATTAAACCGCGTGCCCTCTTCCAAGCTCCTCATTGGTCAATTCGCTGGTACTTTCCGATCGTAATGTTCTAAGCAACATTCTCGAACGCGTACCATCGTCAACGGTACTCACTGTTGGAAGAGAGGCACGTGAACAGAGTGAGGATAAGAGGTGTATTCCGACTGTCTCCGTGCACACGGAACTAGGCTCATTTTCCGTGACTCTTGTAGAATGCAGTACAGATAATTGAAATGGAAAATTTAATTTTGCAAATAAAGCTTCCCTGCTGCCTGTGGACCAGACAGGAGCAGTTTTACTGATCCTCCAGGTCGGTAACTCTGTTTCTTTCGATTTATATCAATTCTTTAATTTTTCATACATAAAGTTTCTAAGTAGCTGTCCGAAAATCACGTACTGACTCGTTCCATGAGCAAGTCACTTTGGCCCACCCGATCCGACGGATAATTAATAAAAATAGAACACTTCTGCTTGTCCAGTTGAGATCGCGCACTATTAGTAATCACCCTTATGTCTGTGCAATCTATGGCATTCTAAATTCCAATCTTCTTTGACACATAAACTATCTTTAGTTAAATAACTGTTTGAATAATGTAGATATATAGGAGGAGGCTTTTAAAAGGCCGCGATGAGTGGCCGAGCGCCTTGTTACAGAGCGCGCGGTTGCTCGCCGTCGCAGGTTGGAGTCCTCCCTGGGGCATGGGTGTGTGTGTTGTCCTTAGGTAAGTTTAAGTTAGCTTAAGTAGTTTGTAAGTCTAGGGACTGATGACCATAGCTGTTTGGTGCAGTAGGTTTACAAACAGTTGATATGCTTTTAAAACAGTGTTTCGGAATATTTGGAAAAAAAAAAAAAAAAAAAAAAAAAAAAACAACAACAAATCGAATTAGAAAGAAGTTGCAATAAAAGTTGTTCACCACGAAGAGCAACATCTATTAACGTAAAGCTGAACCCCCCGCACAACATACGGGGGAGAGGTGGGGTGACTTTGAAATCTTAAATAAAAATGCCTTTTTTAATTCACATTTGTAGTCCCAGTGAAGAAATAAATAACTTTCCTATGAAACCTTTTTTTCGTTTCATGATAAAATTCGCTGCGATCGGCAAAAATGAAAATGAGCTGACAATTGTTGAGAAACCGTAATATCTGAAACAAATACACATCAGATTAGGAAACTCAAACTACAGTACATTCTGTAGGTTTAGCATTTCCGGCAAACGATTCGACAATGCCGGGTAAAGTCGTTGCAGAAGAATTTTCCTATCAGGAAACAGATTAGCATACGTTTGACGAGCTTCTTCAATATTTCTATTAGCCTGAAAATACGTGGAAATGATATCTACTCCCTTTACAATCGTTAATATCAATGAACAATTCGGCTGAGATGTGTACAGTACGAATCGTTAAATTACAATTACCAATCTGACCACAGACTAACAGCATGAGCACAGTCTGTGCTTCACGCGATTGTGGGAGATGTCACATGATACAATTCTCAAATATATCAAAAACTGTGCTTTGATTTACCTAATCTGATGTCCATTTGTTTGAGATACTACCGTTTTTCAACAATTTTTAACTCATTATCGTTTTTTGCCGGTTACAGCGCCATCTATCATGAAACGGAAAAAATTGTTTCATACAAAAGTTACATATTTTTTCACGGAGAATCCAAATTTGCAGTAAAAAGGCGTTCCTATTTAAGATTTCAAAGTCATCCCTCCTCCTGTCGCCAGGGATTGTGCAACGGGTCGAGCTATATGTTTATATATGCCCTCTTATAGGTGAACAAATTTTTAAATTTGTTCAAATGTTTGTTATGCTTATGGGACTTAACTGCGGGGTCATCAGTCCCTAAACTTACAAACTACTTATGAACTACTTTATACTAAAGACAGCACAAACATCCATACCCGAGGGGGGGTTCGAAGCCTCGACGGAGAGCGGCCTCGCGCATCGTAGCATAGCGCCTCAATTCGCCGCGGCAACAAATTTTTAAACTGATTTGTAGTTTTCCAGATATTATGAAAAAGTTTTGAATGCCTCACCATTTATACATGAAATAAAGTTTTATCATTAATGGTGAACTCTGTCTCGGAAAACATTCAATAACACTGTCTGAAATATCTTGCTAATGTCTGAAAGCGATTCCGTGCCATTTGGAGTGACTAAAGACGCTTGAGATTCGTGAGTTAATACACGTGTTGTGTTCTCGTAAGTGAATTGCCTTGATGCTTTATGTCATTTACTACATCTATCACCTTTTTACGGCTATATGTTTCTGGGCCGCGCGGAATGGCCAATGGTCTAAGGCGTCATGCTAAGGACTGGACGGCCGTTCCCACCGGTGGTTGGAGTCCTCCATCGTGATGGGTATGTGTGTGTTATCCTCAGTGTAAGTACATAAGTAGTCTTTAAGTCTAGGGACTGATGACCATAGCAGTTTGGTCTAGTAGGCTTACAAACATTTGAGCATTTATGTTTCTCTTTTATTGTGTTCACAGGTGAAGGAATGTATTTGCCTCCCGCGGCAGTTATTTCTTGCTAATATATAACCCAGTCGTTGTGTTGTTTCCATATTCATGCTTGTCTTTGTGTGTGACATACGAGCAGAATTTCTATGTCCGCTGCACGTGTGAAAAATACGTGTTTCATGTCCCTCACTGGCATAATTTATGTGTTTGCAGCACCTATAAGAATTACGTGTCCCACTCCAGCGGATTACAGCCCTTGTACACGTTATCATTTACTATTACCTGCAGCCGCTTTCTGTAGCTGGATGCGTTTGTCATTGTGCTGCGTGCCGTGCATGTTCCGGGACATCACTATCGATCGATTTAGTCATTTAATAGCCAAAGCAAACAGCAGTCTCCAAACCTCCGCCCACAGCGCTCAGATTGTTTGTATGACGTCATCCCTTTCCTGTGTACAAATATTTGTCAGACGTCAATTTCTGCCTGGAGGGAGAATCGGGGAAACGCTGCAGATTGTGTACGCAGTCAGGTGGTGTGGCGTGTTTTGCTGTATGACTTATGCGCAGTTTATTCGGTTGCGCCTAAAACATTTCTGGATTAACGAACGAGACTGAATTTTACGAACATTTTCTGTTCGAGACCTTAAGGTAAAAACACTTATGTGAAGTTTTTTGTACTCTTATTTTATGTGTATTAACAATGTTATTAGTAGTTGTTACTCTTTCAGTAGAGATTGCAGTTTGTACCTTCCGTAGCTGATTCATAAAATCGTTCTATTTTAGTAACTGAACTTAGAAAACATACAGTTTAGTTGTTGATCAGTAACTGTAAAAATTTACATCCTGAGTGAAAAGAGTGGTCTTATTTTTAGGTTGTGAGCAGTAGGCTTAGGTGTGAGATTTATTCAAAGCATTGTAACCCGCGGGAATGCAATGGGGAAGACATTGAGCATTCTAGTGAGACCCTCTCCTGGAATTGCCGTGTATCTAGCAAGAACAACATGATAGAGGAGCACGTAATATCTGCAGGTGCAGTTGCATAACGCAAAGGAGGAAATAGATACGATGATAAATAAAAAGTGCGATGTTGGATGCAGGCAGTTTAAAGGAGGAGGAGATATTCACATAGTTGCACTTTGCGTGTTACTGATATGTTCAACAAACTGTCAAAGTTTAGTGGAAAGGAAATTTCACTGCGTATAGGTGTAGAAAAGATACAGCAGTTTCAAAATCTGATAGAAAGAAGAATGTGCTTTTTTAGGTTGTTTGAACGGAAGAGTTGTAGGTCAGCAATCGCAGGATGCATTTCGGGGTACCACGTCAACAGCATTGTGATACCTAGTACATCGTTGGATCAGGTGACTGTTATACGGGAGCTATGTAGGAATTTCTGATACGAGTATCAGGTAGTGACAGTGGGTGAAGCTGGCAACAGGCTTGGCAGGGACGGGGAGTGTGTTATATGTGGTGATCTGTAAATAATAGCTACACAAACTGTTAGCCCAAATGTGCATTTCGTGCAACTGATTCAGCGTCATGATCAGCCCCATCTTAACACAGCTGTTCGAGGAAGCATTGATGGTGTAGGGCCTGGCTCACATTGTAGAAGTGTCAGTTAAGTGTGTCAGAAGGTCGTGTTTCTTTAGGTACGGCCTGTTCCTCAATACGTACGGGGAAGGAGGGAGGGAATGAGGACGCTTATAGGTGACAGCATAGTGTGGGGTGGAGTGACCGCTCACAAGAAAATTACTGCAGCAGTGGGTGTTAGAGCAGCCCCTTTTGGTTGGGTTGGGTTGTTTGGTTGGGACTGGGGGACTTAACTATTGAGGTTATCAGTCCCCCGGTGGGGAGGGGAAGGAGTGAGGATACGAAAGGAGGGGAGGGGGAAATGAAATGCAGTCCAGGGAGGAAAGAAGGAAGAAAGACTGCATTAGCTCGGGTGCTCGCCATGCACGTACTCACGAAAGGACCGTGAGCTCCCTGGGGGGCAGCTCCTTTCTTACAAGGAGAATACCAAGAATGGTACCAACGAATTTTGATGGGTCTCAGGTGTGTTGTGCGGGAAATCCTCCAGACCACCAAGCTAAAAGGATTTGTTGTAATGCGCCTTGGTTTCCACGGAAATCGAAATGTTACATTCTTTCTTTTCTTAGAAATGTTTGTAAATCTATCGGACCAAACAGCGTAATCATCAGTCCGTAGCTGACGAACTACTTAAACCTAGGTAAACTAACCTAAGGACAACACACACACCCATGCCCCAGGGAGGACTCGAACCTCCACGGCGAGCAACCGCGCGCTCCGCAGCGAGGTGCTTTAGACCGCTCGGCTACTTCACCGCGGCAAATCGAAATCAAAGTTCAGTGCCTAATTACTATACCTGTACTGAGAAACCAGCAGTACATGAGCCAGCGTGGTGTAATTCAATTAGCAAAGCGTTGGACTGTCACACAGATGACCAACTTTCAAATCCTGCTTGGAGCCTTTTCTTATTTATTTATTTTACTTGTCCGACGACTGATTGTGCATAATTATATGCTTTCATAGGCACTCTTATGTTAATGCTTGAGTAATTGGTCATGATAATAATAATAATTGCCCAATATATTATGTATTACACACGATTATTTTATTGTATTCGTTATTTCGAAGCATACTTTTACGGCGATTGAAGGATCATTAGACCGTGTGTAGTTATTACCTGTAACATTTGTGCAGCATTTGCTAGCTTCGTTTATAGTCCCCGGCTCCACTGTTGTTACACCGTCGAATGCAGTGTGTACTCACTTGACGCGTCCCAGTGGATTATTATGCTGCGACCAGGCGGCTAGTCATACTTAGCGTATTGTTCACATGTAAATGTAATTACCTGATATAACTTTATCTTTGCAATAAGAATTGATAAAGTGGGAAAAAGGAATATAATTATAAACAATCAATCGTCCGACAAATGAAAAGAAGAAAAAGAAAAACCTGAACGCGATTTGAAATTGTCGTCTGTGTGGCAGGCGAGCGTCTTGCAAATTACACCACGCTGACTCACGTACCGGACGTGACTCAGTACAGGTATAGCTGTTACGCGTTGGACTTTCATCTCGATTTTCGTGGAAACCAAGGCGCATTGGAACAGATCCTTTTAGCTTGGTGGTCTGGAGCAGTTCCCACACAACATACCTGCGACCCTTCAAAATTCGTTTGTACCATACTTAGTGTTCCCCTTGTTAGACTGAAGTCACCTGATAGGTATTCGTGCTTAAGAGAAGTCTCTGTAACAGAGGAACCAATTTCGACAACGGACGGGTATCCAAGTAATGAGGGAATCAGCAGAATACGAGGTGTTACGGTATAACCTGCCAAAATTATGCAGATCGTAAATATCGGTGTGCTTGACGAAAAGTTTAATGAACTATTGTTCTATCATTTTCTTCATTTTTGTATTCCTAAACATCAACATTTGTAGGTCTGATAACAGACGAATATCTGAATGCATTGTCAAGTGGCGATACACGCGAGAGTCCTCCAACCGCGTGACCCTGCAGCACGCTACCTGCGCTGTGCGAGGGAGAGCACGCGAGTACACTTAGTGACACGAAATATAAAGTGTACAACGATGCGGCACGTTGGCTAGCTGCTACTGAAACGAGCAATTGAACAATCATTGGACTGTCACAAGAAGATGTAATTCATTTCTCATAATAATGAATGAAGTACGACCTGACGTTTTCTCTCTTACAACAAACTTTACAATAGTAAAGCAAAGGTAAGATAAATTTTTTTGTAGAAGATCAACTTATTACCAAGTAATTCGTTGTGGATTACATACAATCAACTCTTCCATCTAGTAATGGCGATACTGCCGATGATAGCGCTACTGAAGCACAGTTACTAAACATAGCTTTTAGAAACTCATTCATCAAAGAATACGAAACCAATATTCCAGATTTCGAATTACAAACACAGGCAAGAATGACAAACGTTGAAGTAGATATCTTCGGAGTAGTGAAGCAACTTAAATGACATAACAAGAACAAGTCTTCTGGTCCGGACTGTATACCCATTATATTTATATCCGATTATGCTGAAGCGATAGCTCCTTACTTAACAGCCATATACAACCGCTCTCTCAAAGAAGGATCTGTACCAAAAGATTAGAAAGCTGCACAGGTCACACCTATATTCAAGAAAGGCAGTAGGAGTAACCCACTAAACTACAGGACTATTTCATTGACTTCAATTTGCAGTATGGTTTTGGAACATATCCTGTATTCAAATATTATGAATTATCTCGAACAGAATGATCTGTTGACCCAAGATCAATACAGATTTACAAAATATCGTTCATACGAAACACAACTAGCTCTTTACTCACACAAAGTAATGAGTGCTATCGACAAGGGTTCTCAAACTGATTCCGTATTTCTTGATTTCCAGAAGGCTTCTGACACCGTACCTCACAAACGACTTTTAATCAAATTGCGTGGTTATGGTATATCGCCCCAAATTTGCGACTAGATAGGGGATTTCCTGTCAGAGAGGACACAGTTTGTAGTAATCGATGGTAAGGCATCGACTAAAACAGAGGCGATATCGGGCGTTGCACAGGGTAGTGTTATTGGTCCTCTGCTGTTCCTTATTTACATAAGCGATTTAGGGGAAAATCTAAGTAGATCTCTTAGGTTGTTTGCAGATGACGCCGTCATTTAGCGTCTAGTAAAATCATCTGAAGATCAAAACCAACTGCAGAACGATCTAAATAAGATATCACTATGGTGTCAAAATTGGCAATTGACTCTAAATAATGAGAAGTGTGAAGTCGTTCACATGAGTACGAAAAGAAATCCGTTAAACTTTGTTTACAAGATAAATCAATCAAAAGTGAAGGCCGTAGACCCCACAGAATATCTAGGAATTACTATTACTTCAGACTTAAACTGGATAGAACACGTAGATAATGTCGTAGGAAAGGCGAACCAGATACTGCGTTTTATTGGCAATACCCTTTAAAAGATGCAAGAGAACTAGTAAAGATACTGCTTACACTACGCTTGTCCGTCCTTTTTTGGAGTATTGCTGCCCAGTGTGGACTCTTTATCATGTGGGTTTCACGGAGGACATCGAAAGACTTCAAAGAAGGGAAGCTCTTTTTGTACTGTCACGACACAGGGGAGTCAGCGTTACGGAAATGATACAGGATCTGGGATGGAAATCACTGCAATAACGGCGCTTATCGCTGCGGCGTGGGCTACTTAGGAAACTCCAATCGCCAACATTCTTCTCCGAATGTGAAAATATATTGTTGACGCTCACTTACATATGTAGAAAAGATTATCAGAATAAAATACGAGAAATCAGATCTCGAACGCAGAGATTCAGGAGTTGTTTCTTCCCGCGCGCTATTCGAATGGGAGATAAATAGTATACAGGTGCTCGATGAACCCTCTGCCAGACACTTAAAATGTGAATTGTAGAGTATCCCATGTAGATGTAGATGTTTACATCACAGCCACTACGAAAATAAAATTCGGTTTAAAAATGTTCTAATGTTTGTTAAAGTTAAGGGACTTAACTTCGGGGTCAGCAGTCCCTAAACTTACAAACTACTTATTAACTACCTTATACTAAAGACGACACAAACATCCATGCCCGAGGGGGGATTCGAACCCCCGACCGTAGCGGCGGTGCAGACTGTGACTGGCGCGCCGCAGACCGCTCGGCCACTGCGGCCGACAAAATTCCTATTATTTTCCTTTTGCACAACAGTACAGTAAAATACTGAAAACCAAATTACTTTGTTTTCTCTTTCACCAATACTGCAATAAGTATTCAAAATGTCCACCGTTAGCTTATACATTTGCTTCATGACGACGATTCCAGTTTCATACGCACGCAAATTCGCCTTTGTCGTACTGGCAGCATCGAGAATGCTCTGCGTAAGCTTGTCCACTTTATTTACTAGCTGACCACAAACAAAGTCATTCATATGGCCCCACAATCCAAGAGATTTATTAACAAATATGTCAACTGGTCGTGAAAGATTTCACTTGTCGGTCAGGAAAACATCTATTTACATATCTTCGTAGTTAGTGATGCGGCTCCATCCTGGAGGAAACACTAACTATGACGTATGCCTAAATGAATGTCATGTCATAAGGTTGGTAGCAGTATTTCTTCAAGAAACGTCAGGTAATTACTACCAGCCGTTCGTACAGGTAAAAACATAAGGCCAAATAATGTCATAATCGATTATACCAACCCAAATATTTATGGAGATGCGTTACTGTAAAATTATTGCCACTACTTTGCTACGTTTTTGTACACTCCACGTGTGTATTATATGGAAATTAGTTATTCCGACGCGAGTGAAAAATGTTTCGTCTGGTTCGAGTAATTTGTTTACAATTTCATGCTTCGCACATTCTGACAAAAACAACTCAGAGACTTCTCATCGGGGAGGGAAATCTTCCAACGCTTGTATGCCTTGAATGGGTTAAGGTCGCAGACGCCCCTATTCCAAAGTGCGATGAACGACAGTGTGCGATGAAGCTACCTGGCGGGCCATGCTTCTCGTACTATCAGTAGGATCTACATGGAAGCAGTCCATAATTTGTTTCTCAGCTTATAATGCACGATCGTCGCGTTGTAGGCCTCTGCGTTCTGCGGGGAACAGTAAAGAGCCAGTCTCTCAGTCTAAGCAAAGTAAATACATACTCATAAGTTTTATTCTGTCCTTATTTATTTAACCGAAAAGGAAACCATATCAGAACAGAAAGCATGTTTCGCATACAGCATTAAATTTAAGGAATTAAAGATAACTATTGTACTTCATTAAGAATGAACTTAAATTAATCGGTTAAGTAGAGAATTACGATGATAGAAACGATTGGTGAACAGCAACCAATGTGGATTGAGCAACAGGTCTGCGTTGCGGGAAGCGTTCTGGATAAACTCGTACAACTGCTGTCGCACCACCTTTTGCCACGCCGTAAATAAAATGAATATTGCGTACTACAGCGGCCGTGAGCATTTAAAAGTGTTTGATTACATCTGCACAGGTTACAAAATTGTTCAAATTTTTGTAAACCAAAGGGACGAAACTGCTGAAGTAATGGCTACCTACACTTCAAAACGACTGAAACTAACTGATGCTAAGGACAACGCACACTCTCATTCGCGAGGGAGAACTCTAAACTTCCGACGGGAGCGGCCGTGCAGTCCGCTGCATGGTGAGCCAAACCGCGTAGCTCTGCGCAGGTTACTCGACCACTGTTGTCGCTCGGCGTATTACAATGACGCAGATGCACGCCGTAGTTGCCTATGTGTTTACGATTCACACTCGCGATGTCTGTACGTGCAGAGTAAAGTAACACCAACCGATTGCTTACCTACGTGCAGTACCGAAAGTCTACTTTTCCAAAACACTGTCCTGAATGCACTGATTTTTTCTTTCTTTTCTGGGACAACCGCAGGAAACGGGTAAACGTGTTATTAGTTTTTTTGTCAATTATACAGAGATGTACAGTCTGTATCTTTTGGTACCTTCTACCGTTTACACACTGTGTAAAAGTGATTGCCGGCCGCGGTGGCCGAGGGGACTGAGGCGCTTCAGTCACGGTCTGCACGGCCACTACGGTCGGGGGTTCGAATCCCCCCTCGGGCATGGATATTTGTGCCGTCCTAGTTCGTAAGTAGTTCATAAGCAGTTTGTAAGTTTAGGGACTGATGACCCCGTAGTTAAGTGCCATAAGCTTTACAAACATTTGAACATTTTTTTGTAAAAGTGATTAAATGTAAAGTTAGTCACATGCTTATAGATGTTTACTCTGAGTTATTGGTATTTCAGAGCACTTCTTAAATGATGTGATAATTCAGAAACTTTCGTTACCAGGATACAGAGTATCTGCATGTTTTTCCGGGAGCTCTTAGCAGTGTAGGGGAGTAGTAACGTAATAAAGAAGTAGTAATTTTGTAGATGTTTCAAAACACTCCACAAAAAAGAGATCTGATGAAGGGGGATTAGAATATCATGCAGAACTAAGTGGGCCCTACATAAGGAGGCTGGCAGCCTTCACAACCTAGCTGCAGCAGCCTATTGCCAACAGTATTGTAAAATGAAAACATTCATTAGTAAGGGGAAAAGTGTGTGGTAGCCGCAAAGGATAGCTAATATTCAGGACAAAATAAAAATCAAATTATCAGTTGTGACGGAAAAGTCTCATTACCTGCGTAATGGTGTTTCTGATACTGGTACGACAGATATACGCACAGTATTTAATCATCACTTCCTGAATATATCAGCTGAATTAAACACAAACTTAGTTGTTACGGGGTGTCATATAATAGCTTGCAGAGTCATTTGTCTGAAATAATCCTTTCGTGATACCGATTAAATTACCAAAAACTGAGTACTCTCAAGGATGTACAGTGTGTCTTGCAGAATGTTGAAGTACTGTTCTAAATATTTTAGCCCAGTACTTGGCGATATTTGTAATTTTCCTTTCGGAATGGTCATTTACCTGACAGATTAATGTATTCGTTATTGAAGCCACTTTATAAAAACAGACGAAGGGATAGTGTAGACAATTTCACAGCTATTTCTGTAAAGTCGGTGTTTGCAAAACACATTTACAGTGTTGTATATTCAACGATAGTTGTTCATTGTAGTTCACATAATTTTCTGGCCAACGTATAGTTTGGATTTAGCAGCCGTTTAATAATTTAATGTTCCAAATTTTCTTTAGTTTGTGAGATACTGGATGGATTGAATTTTAGGCGTCTTCTTTGATTTAACAATGGCGTTTGATGTTGGTCATAAAATGCTACTGCAAAAATTAGACCATTAAGGAATCAGGGGAGTAGTTCACAACCAGTTCGCTTCTTTTACGTTTATGAACAAACATTAGAAGTTATTTCTTCTCTATTTTGAGAATGCCAACGACGTGCATTTACAATAAGGAGCAATTAAGTGTGTGTGTGTGTGGGGGGGGGGGGGGGGGGGAGGGGAGCATTCATATTCCACTTCCATTTCTAATTGATCGTCAGATATTTTTGTTTACTTATGACACTAGCTTGGTAGTGGAATATGACGTATACAGTCCGACACATTATTAAAAATGCAGCAATATTCATACGTTAATCGCTTGTAACAATAAATTGATACTAAATTACAGTAAGACTCAGTTTCTACAATTTCCAACATACTGTTAAACAAAAATTAATATTTTAATTGCACAGAATGGGCAAATGATTAATGAGACTGAAAGGTTCAAAGTCATATGCATATAGGTAGATAGTTGTCGTGGAAGGCTACGTTCAAGATCTTGTTTATACACTAAATGCGTCTTGATATACCATTAGAACATTATCTGAAATAAGTGACAGTTCAACACGAAATAAAGTCAACTTTGCTTATTTTCATACGTATGTCACGTATGATATCATATTTTTAGGTAACCCTTTTGATTCAAAATGTATATTTTTAGTTCAGAAACGGTACGAGCAGTACTGGAGTAAGTTAGCGAATTTTGTGACTTCTGTTCATAGTATGGGAATCCTGGTATTGGCCTCTCAGTACACATGTTGTTCAATGTCGTTTGTTGATATCAATATCAGTTAATTCGGAAGGGTTAGCTAGTCAGAAATCGAATCCGCATTTTGAACGCACCTCCTTGACTCTTCTGCAGAAAGGTATGCACTATTCTGCTGTATCCATTGCCAGTAATTTGCCACGAGAATACAAAAATCTTTGCAGTAATCCACGCACTTTCAAGTCTAAATTAAAGAGTTTCCTCAGGGCTCACACTTTGTATTCTGCAGAGGGAGTCCTGTGAGAACTAAAAAAAAAAGAGAATAGATATGTTGTTTCCTTAAACTTACAGCTTATCGTCTTCATATGATTCCTATGCTTTGATTTTACCTTTTACTATAAGAGACAGGCTCCAGATCACCATCCCTATTTTACAGTCTCGTACTACATTACAGTTTCATGGTTATGTGTTACCCACACTGTGTTTAGAATGAATTTAACCAGAAAATACGGGGAATAGTTACGGTAATATTTTATCTGTCCATACTAAACGCTATTTACAATAGTATTTTCCTGAAAATACCTCTAAGCTACGTGGATATGTCCACCACTGAAAGGAAAACCTTAGTGGAGAGAGAGAGCTAAGGGAGGACTCGCTGTCAATAGAGCCTAAAACTCTGAAATCCTCTCTTTCACCACAAGCCTACAAGCAGTCGCACTGTCAGTGCATGTGCGTCATCGATTGACACTGTGCTCCCATATCTCTGTATCTGCCTCCACGCGGCACGCTCAATGAAGAGGCTCTTGAAGATCTTCTTACCTTGCATCCCCAACCATAAATCCTCTGTCATGATTTTAATGGAAACAGTGTGCTTTGGGAGTCTGGTACAAGAGTCGATAAACTGAGAGGCCTCTTTTGTCCTCACGTGTAAATTTACTAAATACATGTCAGAGCACTCATATCCTTCAAAAGGGACGTTTTCTGCTACAAATCTCTGACTTTGCTCTTTAGCTCTTGTTTACATTTCTCAATAAGAAGTGGGCGATGAGCTGTATGTCAGTGATCACTTTACGATTTGGATTCATCTGCGGCCCAACAAAGTAGAGTCAGCAAGTCAACATCCTCGATGGGTGCTTCGCAGGGCAGACTGGACACCGTACAGCCGACTTCCTGAACTTGAGCTTCGTGAAATTTTCCAGGAATGGGTGGATGGTATTACTGAAACAATCGACCACTAATGCATTCATTCCATGGTCTTTAAGACACCCAAAATAGCAGCATGTCCCTTGGTGGAATGACGAATGAAATTCTGTAATCAAATCTACGCAAGCGGGTTGGAGTCGGTTCACGTGCTGGCCGACTGAAGAGACTCTTGCAGTATTTCGTTTGGCGAAAGCCTAATGTTACCGAATTATTCGAGAGAGCAATTATAGGTCGTGGTAACAGTTCCTGAATTCCATTAACTGTACTATTAAGACTATAGTTGTAAGGAAGACCTTCAGTAAGATATCTGGGATAAGAGGGAATTGTCCAGTTGCCACAGTGATGGGAAATGGTGCTCTCCAGAACAGCCATATTTTTCTATATTTACCGCCACCTCCAGTTACGATCGAGCACCGGAGAGTGGCTGTTATGAAGGGTATTTTTGACTTCTGGTCCAGCATTCATGAGATTTACAATCGACCCTTAACAATGCGGGAGCCTGATTCTGCGTTATCTGCGTCTCGTGACGCATACCCATGTCACGATAGAATCCACTAGAGTATGCTACGGCATCTAATAAGGCAGAACAAGGAAATCCTTCTAAACACTTAACTTCATCTCAGCGTCAGGCCAGTTCCCCGACTAATTTAGGAAGGCCATTTTAATTCCTCTTCTCAAACCCGTGGAAGACCGCACGTGTCCAAGCAGTTATCGTAGTGTTTTCCTCACTAGCGGAATGGGAAAGATCTTGGAGTGGATTGTCAAAAGCCGCCTTGTCTGGAACTTGGAATACAGGCAGATCATTAGCCAGTTTCAACGTGCGTTCAGGAGGCATCGTTCAACCTTAGATAACCCGACCTTCCTGAATGTGGCTATATGATGGGCTTTCCTGCTCCAGCATCACCTTCTGGATGTCTTTCGTGATATCGAGAAGGCCTACCATACTTATTGGAGGCATCTTAGTCAGCTCCAATAGTGGGGGTTTCCTTCTTGTAGTCTCATTTTTATTCGGTTTTTCGTTTCTTCACGTTATTCTTGAAATAGAGTCGGTACGCAATCTCTTATCGGTTTGTACATGAGGACGATGTCCCTGAGGACAATATTTTAGGTGTGACTTTGTTTACCATAGCTATTAATTGTATAACGTCAGTCGTTAAACGTATTCTTTGTTTTTGATGACCTCTCTGGCTTTTGCTGCTGTTCTTCCAGCCTTGCGACGATAACATGTCGGTTGCAACTCACTCTTCGAACGTTTAATGGATGGGCTGAGAAGACAGGTTCTAAATTCTCAACCGAGAAGTCCGTGAGTGCTATTTGTATCCATTCCCGACATGGTTTTAACTTACCTGAACTGAGGTTGAAGTACAAAGGGGGTCATGATTTTAATGGGACACACACCATAGGCCTCGGTGTGCAGAAGCCACATTCCCGAAGGCGATTACGGGCTGTTTGTGATGATATTGTGCGTTCTGTTGCTGCCTGGATGGTGCGCTACATCTGGGTTGCATTCAGCCTCCTGTTTCGACAGGCTGTTAACCGGAGATAACGGTCATCTCTTGGCGATGTCACACCTGGAAGACTTTGGCCTTTCATTTACTGTTGTCTGGAATTGCGTCCAGGTCCTGGAAATTACACTTTGGGACACTCCTCCCTCTGGGTCTGTCGCGGTTCCGGCCGGGAGCCATAGCTTTGGGTAACTCACGTTGTTGTTGCATTGCACTACCTGCTCTCTACAGTATCTTAACCCAACTGCTTGTGTATTTCCTTTGTAAACGCAAGTCAACACCAACTCCCTCTTCCAGTTATTACCACTACAACGGCTGCAGTAATATTGTTGTCTCCACTCCGTAGAAGCGACAGGAAGACGTCGAACCATTTTAGTTCATTCTGCCGAAGACACTATTTCAGAATCTTGATATCTCAACTGACCCCGTAATTGTTTTGATGAGTATATATCCAGTTGTTATATTAATGCAGCCCATACATAACTAACTGTATTCTCTCCAGCAGCAGGGAAGCAAGTGTACCAGGGCATGTTGGAATTTGGGAAAGTTAAACGTCTGATCAGACTGTCAAGGAGGTGTGAAATTGTACGGTGTGTCATTCCACTGGAGGACGTCCTTTCTATGGTGCGGCAGCGGTCCTTTCAACTGTGGTGACGGACGTTGCTCGCAGTGAAAGGAAATAAGCTGCAGCTGGTTAAACCAACTTCCGGCGGTGGCAAAACTCCTGTCAGTCATTCGGGGACCATGAAAGCCTCCGAATGGGGTACTGCTCTATGACACATAGCCTTTTACTCTTTTAAGGGGATCCTCCGTTTTGTGATTCCTGTGGCGTACAAATCACTGTGCGTAACAATAAGTCAGCTGAGTGTATTTGATATCGTGCTGAGAGGGCAGCGGCGAATCTTGGTGGTGCTCTATCCTCAGTTTTAGCTGATGATGGCAAGAGTGTGACCAAAGTCTTAAAATTTTTTGAACTTTTTGAACTCTGGCGTAAGCCTTTAAGCTGAAGGTTTTAGCATATATACACTCATACACAGGGAAAAAAATGAAATGAGAAAAACACGTTAAAAGTCTAGAGAAAGGAAGTTCATATTTACAAGATATGTTCAACACTATCTTCTGGAGAAACGAGTAGCATTTCACACACCTTGGGTCAGGATGTCCCCTGTGGCCTAATTTTTATTTTTATATTTATAATATGTATATCGTGTTCCACAGGGGCAATTAAGGAGCAAGGATCCACGGTCAAGGAACGAGTCAGTTCACGAAAGCATGGCCCCCACAAGGATGGAGCCGGGTGGGGGCCCTGGGTACAGGGCCCGAGCCTGAAGGGGGCCCTGGCCAACTCCACCTAGGGCCTAGCTGACTGGCTGGCTGCTTCGGCATAGTGGGCCGTGTCCCAGCGGCTACCCAGTCAGCTACGCGCGCGCAGCCTACTCTGCATGACGTCACATGAGAGCGCCGCGGCCTTCTCTCTAGAAGGTGTTGCCCAGGCTCATTTACTTGCAGCTTAAATATTTTGTTATAACTTTATTCGCACAGGAAAAAATAATTCCTATCCAATTAAATTTTAGACGTTGTTTAATTAACAGCTTCAAATTAAAAACAAGTATTTTTGACAACCCTTTTTCACAAGAATTAATGAAATTGATGCTGGCAGTTACTATCACTGCATATGTGTGTGAAGTCGTGTGCAAAGGCCAGTGCGGAGTTGTCTCAGATAGAGGTTGGCTACGCCGACCCACGGCACTTGTTGGCGCTTCTGATTGCTGTGGTCTGCACTAGAGGTCTGCATTATGTCCGATTTTTACCGGCGAGTCCCGCTCGCCCCTCTGGTTCTCGGAAGTATGCGGCCGAGCGTCCTCTTTAACCGGTTGCGGGCAACCGATCGCCAGCGCTCGGTCGAGCGCGCCGAACGCTCGGTCGGTCGTCAGTAACCGGCGGACTCAGCGCCAGCGAGCTGCACTTTGTCAGACTGGTTACATTAATACTTCTTCCATAGATCATGAATACGACACTTCGTAATAATGTGTAACTTGTCAGTGTAATAAAAGGTGTTACACAAAATGTTATATGACACAAATATATTTTGTATTATTATTCTTTTTCTTTTTATTATTATTTTTAATTTTTTTATTTTAGTTTTACTAATTTATATCTAAAAATTCATCCATTGAGTAGAAGGAGTTGTCATTCAGTTATTATTTTAATAAATTTTTAAATCTATCTGTCAGGTTTTGATGCTGTTTGGTAGGTGACCGAAGACTTTTGTGGCATTGTAATTCACCCCTTTCTGTGCCAAAGTGAGATTTAACCGTGCATAATAATATCATCCTTTCTCCTGGTGTTATACCTATGCACACTGCTATTACTTTTGAACTGGGTTTGCCGCAGCGGATTAGCCATGCGGGATGCGCACGGTCGTTCACCATCTGGGGTTCGGGTCCCCTCTCAGGCTTGGGTGTCTGTGTTATCCTTAGGTTAGTTTACCTTAGTTTAAATTGTTTGCAAGCCATGGACTAATAACCAAGCAGTATAGTCAGATAGATTTACAAACATGTGAACATGTGTGTGAACTGGGTTGGATAATTAACAACAAATTTCATAAGTGAATATATATACTCTGAAGTAACTGTGAGGAAACCTAAATCCTTAAATAGATGTCTTCAGAACGATCTTGGGCGCGCTCCAGTCATTATTCTGATTACACGATTTTGGGCAATAAATACTTTTTTACTCAACACTGAATTACCTCAGAATATGATGCCATACGAAAGCAGTAAATAAAAATAGGCGTAGTAAACTGTTTTACTGAGATTCTTATCGCCAAAACGTGCTAAAACCCTAACAGCATACGTAGCTGAACCCAAACGTTTTAGCAGACAATCAATGTGTTGCTTTAAGTTTAATCTCTCATTAATTCAAAAATCTAAAAATTTTGAAAAACTCTGATTTCCCTTCAAAACGAACGAATAATTTCGAAAAACCTTAGCTACAGACTTCTGTTCAAAGTCAATATTTATTACCGGAGTTGTGCCATTTACTGTACGGAACTGTATATGCTGTGTTTTATCAAAAGTTAATGAGAGTCCGTTTGCTTAGACCCACTTAATAATTTTGTGAAAGACGTTATTTAAGATTACATCAGTTAGTTCTCGTGTTTTCGGTGTGATTACTATACTTGTATCATCAGCAAAAAGAACTAATCTTCATCAATGTAGAATGGCAAGTCATTAATGTATATCAGAGATGAGAGACCACCGCTTCATATTAACAACTTACTTATTTGTTTTACAAATGTCTTTCGTTGTTTACTATCAGTTCTATAACCCAAATACTACAACTGTATATGTCACACTTGAAGTTTGATAGTTGTAAGTTTAGGGAATGATGGTCCCGCAGTTAAATCCCATGAACTTTACAAACCTAAAACATTTTTAAATATACTTTTTATGAGTTTTACCATTTTTATTTCATTTTGCCAGAAAATTCCCCATTATTTTATGTGACATGGGGAATTTTATGGAATACATACGACTTAAAATAAAAATGGTACAACTCATAGAAAGTATATAATTCAACAAGACCTGTCTCAAGAAGAAAATTTTTAAATATTTTGTTGACTACTGGAGTTTCGAGCGTTGAGGTGATCATGTCTTCCAGTAACTGCAACGTTAAAAACTGTAATTTCTGTATATAGTATTTCGTTCCTTTTGGTAGACAAACGGTAATACAGTAGTCTAATCGTGTGTTATGTGCAGCGTATCGCCGGCCGCGGTGGCCGCGGGGACTGAGGCTCGTGGTGGCGCTTGAGACGCGGTAGCGTGAGGACGTCAGGGAGTGTGCTCACAGTTTAAAGCGTTCACAAGTCGCGAACAGCTCTTTCCTTCGTGTTAAGTGTTCACTTGTTGTGCAGTATCGTCACTTAGTGTTCTGGTGCGTGTGTTGTGTAAATGTTAGCGGTCTCGGCCGCCAAAACCGTAAATATGGAAAAGAAGGTCCCCAGGAAGTGCACTCTGCGTTTCGAGTTTGATAAGGCAACCAGGAATACGCAACCGACTTCGGTAGAAGTTCATGATTGGATCAACAGTGTTTTTGGAATCGTCTCTGAACATGTACATACCGCTTATTACGATTTGTATGAATACTGCTTTTATGTCAAGTTACTGGAACCCGTTCAACTACACAAAATCCTGATGAAACACGAAACATCTGCTCAATTTCGACATCGAGACTCAACGGTGAGTACAGTTTCCATATCTAATGCCGGTATTGAATATAAGAATGTTCGCGTTTTCAATTTGCCGCCAGAAGTAGAAAATTGTTATCTTAGAGAGGTGTTATCATGTTATGGCGATATTAAACAAATTAGAAACGAGCGCTGGTCAAAGCAACATAAACTTCAGTGTTTCAGTGGTATAAGATCAGTAGAAATGCACGTTAGAACTAATATTCCCTCCCATATCACTGTCTGTGGGTACAGGGCTCATGTGACATATACTGGTCAGGAAGAAACGTTTTACATCTGTAACCAAAGCGGACATATGTGTCAGGATTGCCCGAAAAATCCGGTTGTATTAAGAAATAACTTACAACAACGCAAAAAACTGACGTTAGCTGAATTAGTAGCATCCACTCGGGAAGTTGATGACCCATCACCCAATAGCAGTTTTTCTGAGCAACCACCTCTGGTCCCGACTGAATTTCCACCACTGCCAGCAAAAGTAAACTTAGATCAGGTGCCCACTAAAGTCATTACACAGTTGTAGCTAATAAACGGAGACGAACCTCTGGTGAAAGTAGTGCGGATGACAAATTCGAACATTCGTCACAGGATAACAGCAAAAACACCGTTAACACCGTGTTAGAAACTAAAGTTCCTACACCCGGTACGGATACAATAATTGAAAGAAATCCCATAGAGATTTCAAACAGTTCTAGTATAGAATCCGAACCGCAGCAACGGGAAGAAATTCTATCACCCGTGCTGCAAACATCAGTAGAGGAAGTACAACACGTAGACCTAGGGACACCAGGCAAACCCGACCCAGGTGTTAGTGGAAATCATCTAACCGAACCTCTGATAGTACACTACCCGGACTGTGATCCTGTTGTCAATACCACAGTCAAGTGAGGAAGAGGCTTGCTACCACAGTCAAGTGAGGAAGAGGCTCCTTTAGAAGTAGGTGCAGTTAGGAAGCAACAGACTTTCACAAGGAAACCAACGGTTTCAAAAAAAGTAGATAGTAGGAGGAAAGTTCTGTTGTTAGGAAGTAGTCATGGAAGAGGTGTGGGCCAGATTTTACAGGAAAAACTAGGTGACAGGTACCAGGTCACAAACATTTTCAAGCCCAGTGCAGGTCTAAGCCAGGTGGTAGAGGATATAGGTTCCTTGTGTAAGGGTTTCACAAAACAGGATCATGTTGTTATAGTGGGTGGGGTGGGAAACAGCATTGATAGGGATCAGGGCTACAATATTGAGTGTGACCTGGTTAAAATAGCTTCTGCAACGACTCAGACAAATGTTGGACTGTTGCCTGCTTTCATGCGGCATGATCAACCCCAATTGAACCGCTCCGTCAGGAGAGTCAATATGGAGATTGATCAACTGCTTAGGGCGGACACTCTGTCGGACATCGGTTTGGTTCCTGTGGATGCTATTGATAGGTGGGATTTCACTAGACATGGCCTACATCTCAATAGGAAAGGGAAGGGGAAACTAGCTGGGTTGATAGCAAAGTCCTTAAGGGGGGACACTGCAATTCATGAAGGTACTTCTTTTTTAGGCTAAGATCAGTGTCCAGTGAGAAGCTCAGGCAGGCAGGTGCTAAAAATGTTGAAAAATCAAATATTTCTCAGAGAAGTAAAGTAAAAAATAATGTTAGCATTTTTCACCAGAATATTGGGGGACTAAAGAATAAAATAGATGAGCTTTTAGTTTGTTTAGATGCTATAGAAACTGATAATGTAATAGATATACTATGCCTGTCTGAGCATCACATTGTCACCGGTATGGAAAATGTGAATGTCAGTGGATATAAATTAGTCTCAAATGTAAGTAGAGATAATAAGATAAGAGGAGGAGTTGCCATATATGCCAAAAGCTATCACAGTGTAAAAAATTTAGAAACAAAAAAGTTTTGTGTAGAGCAGCATATTGAAGCATGTGCCTGCCAGCTTAAACTTAATGATGATTATCTTATAATTGTAACAGTATATAGGTCCCCTTCAGGGAACTTTCAGTTATTTCTGGAAAACTTGGATGCCTTGTTGTGCTATCTGTCAGATAGGGGGAAGCAAATTATTATTTGTGGTGATTTCAATGTAGATTCACTGAAAGAGTGTAATAGGAAGAAAGACCTGGAAGTCTTACTTGGCTCATTCAATCTGACATCCGTTATTGATTTTCCTACTCGGGTAGTAAAGGACAGCAGTACATTGATAGATAACTTTTTTATAGACCAAGATAAGTTTAACAACATAAATGCTTGTCCCATTGAGAATGGTCTTTCGGATCATGGTGCACAGCTAGTAACAGTATATGAAATAGCTCCGTTCAGTAATTCGAAACTGTCCACCAGAATAGTGCGCTCGATTAATGACTTAACAACTAAAAATTTCAAAGAAAGTCTACAGCAGTTAGACTGGGATGAGGTTTACAAGGAACCTGATGTTAATTTAAAATATAATTTATTTCACGATACATTTGTAAGGGTATTTGATAACTGTTTCCCCAAGAAATTAGTAAAATTTAATTCTAAGAAACCATGCAAAAAACCATGGCTTACTAAAGGTATAAAAATATCGTGTAACCGAAAAAGGGAACTATATCTGTCCGCAAGAAAGAGTAATAACCCAGAAACAATAAAATATTATAAAAGCTACTGTGCTACATTAAGAAAAGTTATTAAAAAATCAAGAAGCATGTGCATCATGTCTGAGATTAGCTCCTCTGATAATAAAATTAAAACAATTTGGAATATTATTAAAAGGGAGACAGGGCAACCAAGAGCAGAGGAAGAGGGTATTACCATCAAAACAAATGAAAACTTTATCAACAAAAAGTCAGAAGTTGAAAACATTTTTAATGATTACTTTTTAAATGTTGTGGAGAAAATAGGATCTAAATGTTCATTAGAAGGAGCAAGGCAATTAATGGAAGAGGCCATACCCACACAATTTGATACAATTGAAATTCCACCCACCTCACCTTCAGAAATTAGGAAAATAATAAACTCTCTCAAGAGTAAACGGTCATATGGAATTGATGGCATTTCCAGCAGGGTATTAAAAACTTGTTCCCAGGAGATAAGTAGGATTCTCAGTCATATTTGTAATAGCTCATTAAAGCAGGGTATTTTCCCAGATAGACTGAAATATGCTATAGTTAAACCTTTGCATAAAAAAGGGGATACATACGATGTCAACAACTACCGGCCCATCTCACTTCTGACAGCTTTATCAAAGATTTTTGAAAAAGTTATGTATTCTCGAATTGCTTCACATATTAGTATAAATAATGTTCTAACAAAATGTCAGTTTGGTTTTCAAAAAAGCTTTTCAACTGAAAATGCTATATACACCTTCACTGATGAAATATTAAATGCTTTGAATAACCGGACATCACCAGTAGGGATTTTTTGTGATCTTTCAAAGGCGTTTGATTGTGTAAATCATGGGATTCTTCTAGATAAGCTTAAGTATTGTGGTATGAGTGGGACAGTGCACAAATGGTTTAAATCATACTTAACTGGAAGAGTGCAGAAAGTTGAAATAAGCAGTTCACATGATGTAGATGACACAATTAATTCTTCTAACTGGGGAGTTATTAAAAATGGGGTCCCACAAGGTTCGGTCTTGGGTCCTTTGCTGTTCTTAATATATATTAATGACTTGCCATTCTACATACATGAAGATGCTAAGCTAGTACTTTTTGCTGATGATACAAGTATAGCTATCACACCTGACAAACAGGAATTAACTGATGAAATTGTAAATGATATCTTCCAGAAAGTCATTAAGTGGTTCTCTACAAATGGACTATCATTAAACTTTGATAAAACCCAGTATATACAGTTTCATACAGTAAATGGCATGACACCATTAATAAATTTAGACTTTGAACATAAATCTGTAGCTAAGGTAGAATATTCAAAATTTTTAGGTGTATGCATTGACGAGGGACTGAATTGGAAGAAACATATTGAAGATCTCCTGAAACGTCTGAGTTCAGCTACTTATGCTATCAGAGTCATTGCAAAATTTGGTGATATAAATCTCAGTAAATTAGCTTACTACGCCTATTTTCATTCACTGCTTTCATATGGGATCATATTCTGGGGCAATTCAACATTGAGTAAAAAAGTATTCATTGCACAAAAGCGTGTAATCAGAATAATTGCTGGAGCCCACCCAAGAGCATCCTGCAGACATTTATTTAGGGATCTAGGGATACTCACTGTAGCTTCACAATATATATATTCACTCATGAAATTTGTTATTAACAATCCGACTCAATTCAAAAGTAATAGCAGTGTGCATAGCTACGACACTAGGAGAAAGGATGATATTCACTATTCAAGGTTAAATCTAACTTTGGCTCAAAAAGGGGTGAATTATGCTGCCACAAAAGTCTTTGGTCACTTACCAAGTAGCATCAAAAGTCTGACAGATAGCCAACTAGTATTTAAAAAGAAATTAAAGGAATTTCTGAATGGCAACTCCTTCTACAATGTAGATGAATTTTTAGATAAAACATAAAAATATATATATATATATAAAAAAAAAATAAAAAAAATAAAAAAATAAAAATTTACAAAAAAAAATTCTTAAAATATAGATTGTCAAGTATAGACATAATTTACTAAACTGACACGTTCCACATCATTACGAAATGTCGTATACATGATCTAAGGAACAAGTATTAATCTAATCTAATCTAATCTAATCTACCCAAACCGCGCCAAGTCAGAGCAGCGTCCAAAACAGAGCGGACGTAAACATAAATAGTGACGCGGAAATGGAAAGCGAAGCAGGAAGTGGCGAGCCGGCGAGGCCGCAGCCTGCCGCTGCGGTGGCCCGCCAACTGTCGCACTCTGATATGGAGCTGGACGTCTGCAGCGAGCTGCCCACCTTGCCTTCTGCTGTGGGTTTCACCAGCAGTGGCAGGCGTAGGAGTAAAGTACAGCCGAAAATGAACGCTGCGCGAAAGAAAAATAAAAACTCCGATTCTCAATACAAGACTGATACTAAGAAAACAAGTGGCAAAGCATCAAAGGAGTGGGACGCGCACGCAGGAGGGGGGAAAGTTAAAAGTAGTGCTTTTCTGGACTAGATAGATGCAGGCATATAAAGTTGTCACCCTGAACATCAGTAGAATCACCTCTGACCTGAAACTCGCGGCCTTCAAACAGTTTGTTTACGAATCTGAAGCCGATATTTTGCTGTTACAGGAGGTGTTAAGAACGAACCTCCGTATATCGGGCTTCAACACCATAGAAAACATAGCCCTGGAGAACAGTACCGGTACTGCAGTTTTAATTAAAGACGGTATTCCATTTCAAGAGATTGAAAAATTGGAATCCGGTCGAGGTATAAGTTTTAATTTGTATAATGTCACCGTGGTAAATTTATACGCTCCGTCGGGGAATTCTAATAAAACTGAACGTTCTAGATATTTCAAGGAGGAGATTATCTACCTTCTAAGGAAAAGCCCGCAATACATATTATTAGGTGGAGACTTTAATTGCGTTTTACATGCGAAAGATCCTCATTTCAATTACTGTAAAGAGCTGCACGAACTTGTAAAACATATAAAGCTGCAGGACGCGTGGGAAGTGAAGTATCCCACACTGGTGAGATTCACCTACTTCACCGCCCACTCATGCAGCCGCCTTGACCGACTATATGTGACGGATAACATTAGTGACAGGCTTCGCGCCGCGGAAGTAATCCCTGCAGTATTCTCTGACCATTGTGCGCTTGCTGTAACACTTGATCTCGATAAACAGCCCACCAAACTATATAGATCACAATGGATGCTTAATATCTCGCTGTTACAAGACAGAGAATTAGAAGACGACGTCAGGGACACATGGAACGTTTGTCTCCCTCAGCCGCTATCAATCCAAAGTAGACTGGTGGACAAATCACGTAAAACGAAAACTTCGCCAGTGTGTGATAAACTACGGCAGACAAAAAGCTAGGGAAATAAAAAACACCACAGAATTTTATTATTCTATATTAAGAGAGCTCTATGATAAATCTGACAACAATGGATCGCACTTTCAACAAATCAAGAGCATCAAAGCAAAATTACTTAGTATCAAGCTCAAACAGTTAGAAGGTCTGAAAATAAAGTCCAAATCACGCTCTCTGGTAGTTGAAGAGATAACGTCTCTGTACCATTTAATTAAACATAATACCAACCGAAGACGGACGTTCATTGATGAGCTATTGACGTCAAATGGTAGACTGCTCGTGAATCAAAACGACATAGTACAGGAAATACATCAACATTATAGAGAATTGTATTCTCTGGAACATGTTGATGAGGGTGCAGTAGGTGAATTTTTTCAAGTACTTACTCCGGAAATTAATTCTGATGATAACAGTGACATATTAACTGCGTTTACAGAACGTGAAGTTTTAGAGGTTTTCAAGGTCGCCGCCCAACAAATCCTGATGGGTTGCCAAAAGAATTTTATTGTAAATTTTGGCACCTTATAGGACCAACTTTTACGGATATTCTAAACCAAATATTAAAAGGTGTCGTAGTTCCTAAAGAGTTTAAGGAAGGGAAAATTGTTTTAGTTCCAAAAAACAAGGGAAGAAAATGCATCGACAACTTCAGGCCTATTACTTTGCTGAATTTTGATTATAAAACCATTGCCCGGGCAGTTAACAGTAGAATGAGTCTTTCCATAAGTAAAATTATTGGAAAACACCAATCCTGTTTCCCTGCACGAACTGTCATGAACACAATTTCTGCCTACAGAGATGTCATATCCATAGCCTCCGTTACAAATATAAGGTGTGCACTATTTTTTATAGATTTTAATAAAGCGTTTGATCGAGTAAATCACCAATACCTGGAAAAAGTAATGAAGGAAGTAGGCCTGGAAGAAAGAGTTTTAAAAGTGGTATGAAATTTGATTACAGGGATAACGCCAAAAAACCTGTCAATGGGCAATTAACTGGGGCTATAAACATTGAAAGGGGGGTCCCACAGGGCAGTCCTCTCTCTATGCTGCTGTATGTGCTCTCCTTGGAGCCAATGCTCAAAAGGGTTACCACGAAACTATCTGGGTTACAACTTTCGGGTGTCAAATTCACTACAGGGGCGTATGCTGATGACGTGGGAGTGCTACTAAGAACAGTAGATGAGGTCACAAGCCTAAAAGAGGACTTTGACACCTACTGTGCAGTTTCAGGTGCAAAAATTAACACGGGAAAGTGTAAATTAGTAAATATCAGAGGGTTCGACGATGTAGCCGTGCCATGGGCACAAACCGTCGAACAACACAAAACTTTAGGGATCATCGTTGATAAATGTCCATTAAAAATGGCGGCCCTGAACTGGAGAGCAACAGTTAACAAAATGCAAGGGACTACTTTAGAAGCAACATGGCGATCACTAAACCTTATTGGAGCCGTGAGGATTGTCAACACCTATCTATTGTCCAAGGCATACTATGTGGCTCAGATTTTCCCGATTCCAAAAGTACAGGCAAATAAAGTAATGCAGTTAGCAGACAGGTACGTGTGGAGAGGAAACATTTTTAAACTCACACCCGGAACATTAAGGAAACCAAGATTGACTGGAGGACTCGCACTCACTGATATTCATAGGAAGGCAACTGCTTTATACCTTAGACGAACAGAAAGATTAATACATGGCAACCACAGTAATATTACAGAAAAACTCTTTGAAATCCTGCAGCCAAAGAGCATGAATCTGCCGATAGATATCAGTAATCATAACTTCCGTCTGAAACATATCAGTCTATTTTACCTGGAGTATAGTTACTTAAAAGAAACTCGTGTACCATCTACGACCTTAACTACAACCCAAATCCTACAGATATGGCAACAGAAAGATATGCCAAACAGTATTATGCTAAAGTTTCCACATAGAAACTGGTTGACAGTGTGGAAAAACATCAGCCTTAAAATCCACACGTCAGAGGTTGCGTCCACCTGGTACAAAGTCGTCAACCAGACGATAGCAACGAACGAAAAGCTACATCGCATCGGCATAAGTGATACAGACAAGTGCAGAAAATGTGGACTACTGGACACCATAATCCATAGATTCACTTGTAGCGGACATATCGATAACTGGAAGTAGGTGAGGAAACGAATAGCATTACTATCAAGAACCTCCGAAACTAGTTACACTTCAGAAATTATGATGTGACCGGAAAGAAGTTATTACCCGAAAACAAAGAACAATACAATTATGTGGCTTCTCGGTAATTATGTAAACTATATATTCCACGGACCTGCAGAAGACAATCCCATAAGTTTTCAATCGTACATGAACACTGCGAGATGGAGCATCATACGCACTATTAATGAGAAAAAACAGTTTAGCAACATGCTAAATATAGCATTTGAAAAGGCTGGAATAGGATAAACATTTTTGTCTTGAGACTGTAATTACTGCTACTGTCGCCATTTAAAGAAGAAACAGTTTCACTTACATTTTAAAGAAGAACCTTTTGTTTCTGTTTTGCAATGGATATTGCTGTTTATTCCTAGATTTTTTTTTAAAACAGTTGCTTTTAACGAGAAAAAAAAAGCAGTCTAGTGCATATGGTAACGGTGGGTTGTGTGGGCGGCCAGACGCCTGCCGCCGGCCTCCTGTAGCCGCGGCACCGCGCACCTCCCTCCTGTCTACAAGTTTTGTTTGGTTTCGTTAATCTGTAGTAGTGTGTGTGCACTGCTTAAACGCGGTCAGGCGTTGGTTTCCTGTTAAAGAAGAACCTTTTGTTTCTGTTTTGCAATGGTCTGCACGGCCACTACGGTCGCGGGTTCGAATCCCCCCTCGGGCATGGATATTTGTGCCGTCCTTAGTCTTAGCTAGTTCATAAGTAGTTTGTAAGCTTAGGGACTGATGACCCCATGGTTAAGTCCCATAAGTTCTGCGCCGGCCGCGGTGGCCGCGGGGACTGAGGCGCTTCAGTCGCGGTCTGCACGGCCACTACGGTCGGGGGTTCGAATCCCCCCTCGGGCATGGATATTTGTGCCGTCCTAGTTCGTAAGTAGTTCATAAGTAGTTTGTTAGTTTAGGGACTGATGACCCCGTAGTTAAGTCCCGTAGACTATACAAACATTTGAACATAAGTTCTGCAAACATTTTGAACTTAAACTAACTAAAAACAAAACACACACACACTCATGCCCGAGGGAGGACTGAACATCCGGCGGCGAACGGCCATTCGCACCGCAGTAAGGCTCCTTAGTGCGCACGGCTATTCCATTGCGGCTGTATTTTTTTTTTATTTATTTATTTGCTTTTTTTGTCTCGTGCTACTATAAGTGATTATGATACTCGTTTAAGTTTCGTAAAAAGTTACTGTACAAAAAGGTGCTTCGATTTCCTACGATGTTGTTTATATGAAATTATTCTTGAACAAATAAGGTAAGGGTAATCTTTATTAACAATCCAATGCGTGAAACGCAGATTTACTGTCTATTCCGGCGGGGATCCATGAGTTCTCTTAGGGAGAGGTATTCTTAGGGTCTGTTGCCTTTATTTTACCCCTTTCAGTCCCATATTATGAAATAAACTTTGGAAAAATTAAAATCAAGTGTTTTCTGTATTAATACAGTGCAGTAAACATCAAAATAAGTGTTTTACAATTTTTGGTCGGACTATTGATTTTTTTTTTTACGTCATGGATTTCCCACACAACACAGACGTTTGTATCGAGGTACTTTATTACTTGGACGTTATTTTGTTCATAGTTAACACTGCCAGATCAATAATGCTAGCATAATCTTCGTCACAGCACCAAAGACAAGACAATTCACTGCTGGAATGAAAGGAATCACACTCACGCACACACTCTCAGCCACGTGCAGACGGCAACACAACATAACAAGATGGACAGACTAATGCCTCAGAAATGGATACACGCCGTACCAAGCAGCAGAATGTCATACTAGAGACATGTTTGTCATGAACGAAAAGTAACTTTAAGGACTGAGGCACAAAACAAAATACGGTATAAATCATTTTTTAATACGTTGTTGTCCAGGAACAACACTGGGAATGAAAGGATTAACAAATCGCCTAGCAGATAAATTTGATACTATAAACGTTGTAAGGACCAGTACAAGCTCGTAGAATGTTCCTTATCGCACCAAACCAGTACATCAAGAGAAATTAGGGCAGCACTTTTGCCATTAATTTTGTAGAATCTATTTCGTAAATATTATCATTATCTTAATAACGTGTCCTGAATAGAAATACTTGCAATTTAGAGAGGCTATATATGTTTCCTTTCCTTTAGACAAGTTTTCCTTCAACCTTCTGTCAGATACAGCATTTCTGATAGTAATTTAAAATTTTGTAATTTTTTTAATAAAATGGTAATAGTACTCTTTAGCTACAAAACAGCTGCTCTCCTACAATGTGGGCTGATGTGTTGTGAGTGACCAAGAAAAAGTTACAAGTTTGTTGAGAGTTGTGAAGGGACCGTAACGAAATTAATATTTTTGATAAATATATTGAAAAATAACGTCAAACAAAATGGCTAATAAGTGCCTGGCACGCCAAAACTCATCCATGGCAGAGTAACTAATACAGAGTTTTATTCGAAAGTTTAATTTTTTTGTCGTTCGTTTGTTATGCCAAGGGCACAATATTCAGTTGTTGTACCAAAATGTTTGACATTTTTTATATTATTTACGCAGTGATGACGATTCTCTGAAACAGTTAGATATACGTTCATTACTCTTTAAAATTTTGCATCTGATACAAATAGAGAACTTTTGTCGTAATCCAAAGGAGGAGGGCACTTACCCCCATGTCCCTTTATCGTAGCGGATTCGAGCCTGTGCATCTTGAAAACACCGTATTTTAAATGGAATGTATCGTTCCATTTCGGATTACATAACACCGCAACAAGATGTAGAGCTATGAACATAAATCTGAGTTTAGAAAGAAAATTGCAAAGAGACAAATTAGGAAAGATCGCCAGACTATTAAAAACATTTTAAGTGTTAGCGTTACAAACAGAGTTACAGGAAAATGTGTCTCATGCTATGTCAGAACTTAAAAAAGCCCCAGGTAGGCTACCTTGGTTCTCTGTTGTTCAGTCGGTTTCAGACCAAAAAGATGTAAAGGAAATCACACCATAACAAGGTAGCGTGATTTATGAAAAGCTAATTGAAGCAGAACAAATAAAAATCAACACAGATTCCCTTCGTGTACGCCACAAAAACAAGGAAAAATTTGATAATATAGACCTCGGTATGAATACTGATGAAAGCAACTGTTATATTTTGGACGATCCTGATACTTCGCATCCAGTGATGTGTGATAAACTGCGGCAGTAAAAACCGTTGTCTTACGTTGGTTTCCCAGGTTTCCCGACCAGATCAAAGTTTGACCATTCAGGTTAACACTTCCATGGGATATTTCCGTACATGAAAGCAGCCACCCACTGAACAACTTAATATTTTCCATGGGAATACTTAATATGAAGAAAGTAGCAAATTGTATTCCTTTTTTTTTTCCCTTGCAGTATTTTTAAATCGAATCAAAGTAAACTTGGCGAAAGAAGGGTTCTCTTCACAAAAAGCACCATACAAAATATTTTACAGGTTGTTACCGATGCTCGAAGAACGCTCCGAGCTTCGTGAAAATTACCTAATTACCCTTCGATTGTCATTGAAATTACATGGTGTCGACTGTAATATTCAACAGCTGATTAACTGTGAAGTTAATAATACAAAAATTTATTGACATAACTTTATTCTTGAGTAGTAGAGATTTAACATTCCAAGGCGAAAATATTCAAATTGGTGGTGTTCGCAATGGAAATTTTTTGGGGAATTTTGAACTGATTGGCAAATATGACAAAGTAACTGCTGAACAAGTATCCGAAGTAAAAGAAAAGGGACTGATGAATAAAAATATGACAGGTCAAGCTCACTGTGAGTCATGGTACTAGCAAAACAAATTTATTTCCCTGCGTGGCGAAACACTATTGAAAACGATCTTACATCAAAGATAGGAGTCTGTCTTCTATGGAAGTCCTGGAAGTCCAGGAAAAGTGTCATCAAAATTTGTCAAAGATTATTGAATTTATGAATATGAACAGAAAAAATACTGTCCACATTATAAATTCGTGGAGCGCCACTTGCGGATTGTCGTGCTCAGGACTATGACAATAGCTCTAGCGAAGAATACTCGAAGAAAATAAATAAAAATAAGTCTGCCGTTTTTTTCTCCTTGCGGAGCACACTCTCTGAACGAACTTGGTGCCAAGCTGAATTATGATCTTGTAACTTTTTTTTGAAATGATAACAGTTTTTATAATTTTATCTCTAGCAGCCGTGGTCGTGTGGAACTTTTGAAACAGCATGTCCCTTTGTCTTTACAAAGAGCTTTCTGAAACTTGTCTAACGTGAAAGCTATGCTGTTAAGATTCTAAGATTCTACTCTTCCAAAGATTTATGCTGTGCAATACATCTATCTGACCTACCTATTGTACCCGAGGCTCCTGCAAGAAAGACATCAACAGCATGTCACGTAGAAGTCAGAAAGATGCTTTTTGCCTACCTGCAATATGTGAAACTTTATCACTTATGTAAAGATAGACTTAGATGACATCTCATGTAAGAAAAAATCTTAAAATTAATAAAGTGTAATAGTGAGGATCAGTTCGGGTTCTAAACTAATGTCGCTAGTTACTGAAATGAAAAACTGATTGTGAACCACTTGTTTTATTACTTAACCTTTTTAGAAAACTCAAAAATTTATAAAAATAATAAATTAGATATTTTAATTTCCAAGTTCCGGATAGGTTGACAGAATAGATGAAACGTATAAGCAATTTCAAAATAAAATAAAGTTGGTAGAATGGCTAAACGACCGCACCTACTTGTCTTTAAAATTAATTCAATTTCATCAGCTTATGTTCAAGGCTGCCACAAAGTCAGAAATATTACGCATTGGTAAAAAAAAATGTATTTTTATTCCTGTTTGGGGATGGGTGGAGTTCGCCTAAATCGTTTGCACTCAATACCGTTAACTGCGTCGACGGCTGCTAGCTGCGTCTTCGCTAAAACCGAAACAAAATATTCTCTGTCTTGATAGACTACTGCCAATCGCACTTTTCCTGCGTCTTGATGAAGTCAAGAATGACCCATAATACTTGTCTGGCTATAAATTGGCGTGGTACGTCAGTCTCAGACTAACCCGCCACGTTGCCACTCAAAAATGCGCTCGCAAGCGTTAACTAATGCTCTCTGTCTGTTTTCACACCGCATGTGAAGTATCTCGGCCAACCCTGTGAACAACGCGCAATCTTTAGTTCTCTCCACTGGAGATCCACGGGGGCGCTTGCGCTACCCTGCCAATGCGTCGCCTGCCAATGGGATCGTGCGTTTTAAACTACCGCATGGTTCACCGGCCAATAATATGTTAGCTAACGTCTCGTTTAGGCATTCCTCTTAAAAATAAACAGCGCCTTCTGGGATTAACTTTCCTCGTGTGTCCTAACAAGTTGCAAGTAAACATGATTTGTGAGAAAAAAAACTATTGTCTGTTCCTTTTAAATGGCCTTCAGAGAGTTTTCGAAAGCATCCGTGTGGTGTTTTCCCAAAGTGGAAGGAGGATTTTTAAGTTGTTTTTATGCGTAAGACCGCTGGGGTGGCTATAGTAGGGACCTCTGCCCTCTGCCCACTTGCGCTTTTCTGGCCAGACGTCGCCGCGCGGCCGCCCTCGCCTCCACTTTACAAATGTTCAAATGTTTGTAGAGCTTAAGGGACTTAACTATGGGGTCATCAGTTCAAACTACTGATGAACTAGCTTATACTAAAGACGGCACAGACATCCATGCCCTATGGGGGATTCGAACCCCAGACGGGGAACTGCCTCGCGCATCGTAGCATAGCTCCTCAATGCGCTCGGCCGCTCCGCCGCGGCGCTTTACAAAAAATCTCTGGGTGTTTGTTCACTAGTACACGTCAGCCTTGATTATCTTGTTGCACTTGCAACATGATCTTGAAATTTACATATCAAATAGTAATTATTATCATTGAAAGTGTCCGTACTTCATAGAGTTTATATTCAAAAGATTCGTCTTGGCGAGTAGAATGTAATTGTGAGTTAGGAATATGCAGTAAATGACAGTGAGGAAAACTTGACCCCTACATTCACTGCGGCCGGCCGAAGTGGCCGAGCGGTCTGCGGCGCGCCAGTCACAGTCTGCACGGCCGCTACGGTCGAGGGTTCGAATTCCCCCCTAAGGCATGGATGTTTGTGTTATCTTTAGTATAAGGTAGTTCATAAGTAGTTTGTAAGTTTAGGGACTGATGACCCCACATTAAGTCCCTTAAGCTTAACAAACATTTGAACACTCACTGCAGTAAACGACTACAAGCTGTGCGGTCGAAATTGAAGCTCTATCCTTCAAGCCTCACACCTTAAGACTTGTTCCTGGTGGATAAGGAACCCTTCGGTTATCACTGAAGTTACGTGGTTTTGACTGTAATCTTCAACAGCTGATGAACTGTGAAGTTAATATTACAAAAATTCATTGACTCAATTTATTTAACTCAATCAGCAAGATATACAATTTTGGAACTCAATAAATACTTTAGACCTTTCAAAGGCTTTTTGATGTCATATTTTTGACTCAAAATCTTGGGAACTGTTCAACACAAAATCGGCATTATACATAACAAATTAATTTCTCTCATAGTAGTAATGGAACTAAAACTTACTTAATAAAATACACGTCCTTTAAGGTTCAAGGAAAAACATTTTGAATGAAGAGAAATTAGTTGCCGAGGCAGCTGATATTACATCGCAGCTTCTCATCAAAAGGAAACGTAGTGCAGATGAAAAGACGCCTGAACAACTTTAGCTGGTTATCCGTTTTCCTTCCAGTTTTGGATTTTATCACGACATGCCTGACTATACTATTTACAAGCTTTGAATAAATTTGTAATCTGAATTCACTTGTTTTGGACGTCATGGATCTAGAAAATTGTGAAATGAATGCTAAAAAATCAATCTTGTATCAAAATGTTTATCAGTCTTTTCAGATTCAAACAGCTTCGTTGAAGGAGTTCTACACATGACGAGCGTCCATAGTACAGTCTTTCGATCAGAAAGTGTCCCGATGAAGCTTCTCATATGAGAACACCCTTCATTGCACCATTCACTAACAGTGTCTACGGTTCTCGAACTTCTTAAAAACGCGGCAAAGAAGGACTTAAGGCCAAAGTCGTCATAACCATTTATAAATATTAGCAATTGAGAATGATTTGCCCAAAACTATTGCTTTTACGATGTAATTGTAGTCAGAAGACATCGTGGAAGACTATTCTAAAGTAATCAGAGCCTATGACTGACTTATATCTTAATTTTATTTTTTGTAACTATTTTTAATTTAATCTTCGTGTTATAAATAATCTGCCAGGAAGTTTCATATCAGCGCACACTCCGCTGCATAGTGAAAGTTTCATTCTGGTAACAATGCAGTTCTCTTTCATATCATACGCTTTTCTGCAGAAGAACACATTAAAAGCGAATGTAACGTCGTTTTTGTAAAAGCACTGATGTTTTGTCTGACCGTAAAAAAGCACAGTTTTATATTCATATTTTTCATTAGGATTGTTTATCTGAACAAGAATGTGTTAACCGAATGTAGATTTGCTTTATCTTTCAGCTGAGGAACCACGTTACCGGTACACTGTAATTGAGTGCAGCTATAGCGTTGGTGCTTCATTCGGACAACAAATAGCAGAACACGTCAACAGTTCGCAGCGCCCACAGCTCAAAGAGACAACTGTCAAGTGAACGGGTAATATCAGCCATCAATGACTGATTAAGTACAGAGAGAGTATTATTGAAAGGAATAATTGAATCATTCAGTACCATGCTGCGACCCCACTTGGCGTAGCACAGTGGCAGCCTTCTCAGGTCGTAAATTGTAAGTTATGTGGTTGCTGGTTCTATTTCCTTTCTGTGTTATATTTTAATTCCTCCAACTACAGCCCTTTCACCTGTTTTTTCCCTTGTGCAAAGTTTTATATATTCTCTTCACAGAGCACCGCAAACTATTTCTTTAAAGTGCTTCCGAACATATTTTATCTTTAATTGCAAAGACTTATCACACTGTACCAAACACATCAAATTCCTAATGAACAGTATATAAAAACATTTTACTCAGAACCATAATTTTACATGCTTCTCGAAGTATACTGTATGGATTTCACTTACACAAACTATTTCTACTCGATTAACAATCAATTATGTACAAGGCTATATGGAGTTGGAGGAAACCCTCGAAGAGTTGCCGGTCCTGAAATCGTGGCTTCTTGGTGGTATTCTTCCTCGTTGGCTTCTGCTGGTAGTCGATCTCGAAGTCGGGCTGAGATGTCTTTCGCTCGGCGGAGAACTGGTGAGACCTTGGCCGCGGACGGCTTATAAGGCCGGCGGAAGCCGGCGATGTGGTGTAGTCATCCGCGGCGCGAACTCTGGAGGAAAAGGTTCGTTTTAGCATCTAGTAGGTTCTGTTTGGTTTGGTGAGGCGGTACTTACCAGTCTGCGCCTGCGAGTGTTTTGAATATGTAATACGGCGCACAAGGATGTGATGAGTGAGGTCTGCCTTGCAGGGGCTTGTGGTATGCAGACGTAACACTTCTCGTTTGACATCCTAGTGTTCTCTCTCTTACTTTTTGGGAGTAAGTTTGTTGTTACTGATGAAGATTTGCAAATGCATAAAGCACACAAATGCGAGTAATTGTTCAAAACTCGTTTATCATGGTGTAAATGAAACTAACACTTAGGATAAAAATACAGAAGTCAGACAGAAACAATTTAAAAGTTGAACTTCAGTCGTCTATCAAGTCCAAAAAAATATTTACGAGCTAGTTCTTTAAGGACACTTCTTATCCAAAACTAAATAATTCTTTTTTTTTTCCTTTATTGTATTTTAATGCCGCGTGGGGACAGGCTGGGAGCAGCCTCGTACGCTGCTGTTCAGCCCAGTGTACATATGAGTTTGACAGTTGGTAATGGTAGTTTAAAACAGGACATAACAATTTAACAATAAAAAGGAAGATAAAATTAGCAAATTGAAAATAATGATATGAAGGATTTAAAACACACATAATCAGTATTAAAAATTGCCACGGTGGCTAAAAAACACAGATTTTACACAGTTAATGGTGATGACAACATAGAGAAAATAAAAAACGTGGCAGCACAATGTTCTGCCTATGCGGCGGTTGCTGAAGTCTTAAAATCACGCTCACCACTTGACAGCCGGCCGCGGTGGCCGAGGGGACTAAGGCGCTCCAGTCACGGTCTGCACGGCCACTACGGTCGGGGGTTCGAATCCTCCTCGGGCGTGGATATTTGTGCTGTCCTAGTTCGTAAGTAGTTCATAAGTAGTTTGTAAGTTTAGGGACTGATGACCCCGTAGTTAAGTCCCATAGACTATACAAACATTTGAACCACTTGACACTGACACAATCTTTAGCACGGTGCACTGTTAGAAACACTATTAAAAAGTAAAGCACTGAGACCCCGCAGGGGGATTGGGGAAGGAAGGGAAGTGCGGAGGGGCGGGAAGTGGAGGGGTGAGGAAGGAAAACGTAAGAACTCTGAGGGAAGGGAAGAGAGATCCAAGTGGGAGAGGGAAGGGAGGGAAGTGGGAGTGGAGGGGGCCACGCAATATATGGGGAGGGGATGGATTAGGCGTGATAGGATAGGTAAATATCAGGACAGAGGGCGTCATCCGGGACAGGGAGGTGGCAAAAGTTACCCTGGGAGAGGATGTGGAGAGTGTGAAGGTGTAGGGAGGGATGGATACGCTGGTACCAGCGTGGCAGAGGCCCCTGGGTTCAGCAGGAGGGGGGAAACAAAAGGGTGACGGGATTCAATTTTGCCGGTGGTGTAGAGGATACGGATATGTTTGAGGAACTTTAGAAGGTGAGGGAAAGGAACGAGATCGTAGAGGATCCACCTGGAGGAAGAGAGCCAGATGCGATAAGCGAGGCGGAGGGCGTGACGTTCTAGGATTTGGAGGGATTTATAATAAGTGGGGGAGGCGGGTATCCAAGTGAAACTGCAAAGTACAGGATGCATCAGGAATGATAGATGTATAGGGTTTTGGAGGGGTTAAGTCCCCATATCTGGCTGTAAAGGAGCTTGAGGAGGTTGAGATGGGAGAGGGCTTTTTGGTGGATTATTTGAAGGTGAGGGTTCCAGGAAAGGGAGTGAACCAGGGTGAGGCCAGTGGAGGTTTGGGGGATGGGACGGTCATGGAGTGTAAGATACAGTGCGTGGTGACAGAAGGATCGAGTGGTACGACCTATAATGATAGCCTGGGATTTGGTAGGCTTGACGGAGAAGAGCCACTGGTTACACCAAGTGGAGAATTGGGAGAGGTGAGACTGGAGAAGGTGCTGAAAACGTGCAAGGGAGGGGGTGAAGGCTAGGAAGCGATGTCGTCAGCATACTGAAAGTGATGGATTGTAGGCTAAGGTTGTGGCATGTCAGTCGGGTAAATGAGGTAGAGGAGGGGGGAGAGGACAGACCCATAGTGTACATCAGCGGAGGGGTAAAACAAGCGGGAGTTGGAGTTGACATTCACATAGGATGGGCGGTGGGAAAGAAAGGAAGTGATGAAACGGACGTAATTAATAGGAAGGGCGTAGGTTTGGAGTTTGAAAAGGAGACCAGAATGTTGAGGGAGAGAAAGATGGCGGCGCAACGAGAATTTAGCTGTATAGAAAGGAGGTGAGTGAGGTGGAGGAGTTGGTCATCAACAGAGAAGGAGGGTCAGAAGCCACACTGGGAGACGGGAAGGAGTTGGTGTTGACTGAGACGCTGATGAATGTGGCGAGAAAGGATGGTTTCCAAAACCTTGCTGAACACCGAGGTGAGGCTGATAAGGCTATAAGAAGAGGCATCTGAAGGAGGTTTGCCAAGTTTAGAGAACCTAAGAATACTGGAGGTTTTCCACAGGTTTGGGAAGAAACCAGTGTATAGGATGATATTGTATAGGTATGCAAGGGTAGTATGGAAGGAGTCAAGGCAGGCAGGGCAGCCACGACGGTGCCTGTAGGTTAAGCAGTTGTGGCCGGGGGCGGTATTGCGTTTTGTGCATAGTGTAAGTTGGATGTCAAGGGCGGTAATAGGTGTGTTAAGTTCTGAAGGAGGGATGTGGTCCAAGTACTGGAAGGTGGCGTTGTAGTGTATCCCGGTCACGGGTCCGCAGGAAGGAGCGATAGAGGCAGTGGGATTCACGGAGGAGGAGGTCAGCCTGTCGAGGGAGGGTGGGGCGGTTTGGATGGATGGCTTTGGTAGGAATATGGGCATGAACGGCGTCATCAATGGTCTGGTGAAGGAAGGATGAAGCGTGAGCTATATATGAAGGGGGGGGGGGGGTGTAGAGGCAGAGAGTGGCTAGCGACCGAGGTGTGTATGGAACGAAGGTATGCATCTCAGTCAGTGCAGGGGTAATCATGGACAAGTATAGGAGGGGGGTTAAGATGGGGAGCGCAATCAGAACGGCCGTGGAGGTCAATGGTAAGGAGTACGGGTCGTGGTCACTACCAATGAGGGCAAGGGCTTCCACGTGTAGGCACCCGAGTAGGTTGGGAGAGGCAAGGACGATTTTGGGGGTGGTGTTGCTTTCGGGGTGCGTAGGGCGAGGGAGGGTAACAGTGTCACCCCGAAGTGAGGCGACAAATTGACGCCAATGACAGAGTTCACCTATGGGATGGGAGGCAAGGTAAAAGTCAGCAGCAATCACATAGGTAGTAAAATTGCGGTCATCGTGGGAGAGGAAACCGTAGGGGAGGGGAACGTGACTGCACATGTAAACAGTGGCCAGGGTGATGGTGAGGGAGGGAAGAAAAGAGGCTGAGGATGAGGTGCTCGATAGGATCGTTTAGGAGAGTCTGTAGCCGGACAGTGTGGTGACGAAGGTGGCAAATCACCACTCCGCCTCGAGCAAAGGGTGGGAGGCCATCTGTATGGTGTAGGGAGTGGTGCTGATGGAATCACGGGGTTGAAGGAAGGTTTCATTTAGGAGAAAGGCATCCACGATATGTTTGGAGCTGGTATGCATGAAAAGGTCCTTGTTGTTAGGGAGGGAACGAACATTGTGACAGAGGATGAAAATTCATCATTATATGTACAATTTTATATTCTGCTATCTCAGAAACAGTTGTAGTTGCTGTTGCAGTTTCATATACTTCAGGGATTAGTAGCTCTCAGAATTATTGAAACATCCTTTATAACCTCTACAAGCAGACGATTCTCAACGTGCCTTGACACTTTCTAGCGCGTGCGACAGCGATAAGATTCAAACATGTTTGAATCTCAAACGTCGCACGTTGTATCATCTTTCGCGCGGTGTAGCAGATGTCGTTCACGTAGTACAGACCGTAACCATACATGCGGTTTAGATTTGTCGCTTGAAGCTATCGCGCGCTGTCGCGCGCTTTTGTCGCTCACATAGGACACGGCATAATGGTTCCAAATCTTTTTTGTAGTGGGGCCCACAATATTTCTGGAAAGATTTTTGCGACCCGATATTTATAAATATCCTGACTCCACCGCAACCAATAGATATATAAAAATTATGTGTAATATAAAACTGAAGCTGTTGTTATGTATTTGTACACAAATTCCTTATGAGTAAGACTTCGGAACTAGTGAGGCGAAAATGTGTAGAGAAAAGGAACCAAAAGTTTCTACAATAAGGCCGGCCGCAGTGGCCGAGCGGTCTGCGGTGTGCCAGACACAGTCTGCACGGCCGCTGCGGCCGGGGGTTCGAATCCCCACTCGGGCATGGATGTTTGACCGTCTTTAGCATAAGGTAGTTCATAAGTATTTTGTAAGTTTAGGGATTGATGACCCGCTAGTTAAGTCACATAAGCTCTACAAACATTTGAACATTTCTACAATAAAAAATAATTATTATATACCAGTTAAATGCTAAAAGTCAATGAGATTTTGGTAGTGTTTAGTCTTAGCATTCATGACACATTATATGAATTAAAAATAGTGGACTTTTGACGTAAATCTTTGATCAATCAGAGTTTAATCAAGAACCGAACTACAAAATGCAGGCTCGCATAACTAAATAGTTTGGGTCCCATTAATTCCCTCAAAGCTATATTTGTTAACACACAGAACTCTCCCTCCCTACCCGATAAGGGACGAGCTAGTCTGAATCCTCCGGCCCATTGTGAAAGAAATAGAAAACAGAAATATAGTTGAACATAAAGCAAAGCGCCACTGTAAAAACGGTTTACACAAACATAAGGTCTCGCTGTCAGAGAAAGAATAAATCTATGGATAGTTACTCATTTGTCGCGAATGGAAGAGAACGACATATCGCAATTACGAACGAATGCTATAGCTGTGATGTTCTCGTATCGCCTGAGTACGTTATTATTGGCAATGGTTTCTTATGCAGGCCTGTTTCTAAATTGAGATCTGCAAAAATGTTCAAATGTTTGTAGAACTTACGGGACGTAACTACGGGGTCATCAGTTCCTAAGCTTACAAACTACTTATGAACTAGCTAGACTAAGGACGGCACAAATATCCATGCCAGAGGGGGGATTCGAACCCCCGACCGTAGTGGCCGTGCAGACCGTGACTGGAGCGCCTCAGTCCCGTCGGCCACCGCGGCCGGCTGAGATCTGCATTTTTTGGACTGTGACAAACTTAGTTTTGATCGCCATGTTGTTTTCAGTAAAAGCTGTGATGACAGTGAAATCGCCATTTTGTTTGAAGCAGAAGCAATGCTGATAGTGAAATCGTGTTTTGCACTGTTGTACATTGTGGTTAACAAGCACAGAAGAGAAATGGTGACACCTTCAAAACCAGGAAACGTGACCTACTAAAAATAAACAAAGTGAGTTGATAAAACAAACATTTACAATCAAAGAGGTACCGTTAGTCAGTAGAGACATCACCTCACATGCGATATCTTTCTGTTTTCCACAGATTTATTGCAATGAGCAAGATTTTATTAATGTATAACTACTCTAAAATATTCATGAAATTTTTGTAATGCCAGAATAGCCTGAAGATGAGGCGCAACCTATAAACATGTACTTACATAAAGGCTATTTACGGTTGTAAAACAATTTGTAACTGGTAGCGGTAATATAAGTAACCTGTTACCTAATTATAATGTTCACTGTTCAGATAATCAACCAACGAGAAAGTATTAATTTAATATTTTATAATTATTTCCGTTCTTTTTTTTCAGTTACTATTCCAAAGACAAATGTTCAAATGTTTGTAAATCTATCGGACCAAACTGCGTGGTTATCAGTCCGTAGCTTACAAACTACTTAAACCTAGGCAAACTAACCTACGGACAAAAACACACATGCCCCAGGGAGGACTCGAACCTCCACGGCGAGCAACCGCGCGCTCCGCAGCGAGACGCTTTAGACCGCTCGGCTACTCAACCGCGGCTCCAAAGACAAGGAATGATGTAAGTTGGTATGGTACGTGGAAGTATAATTTTCTAAGGTCTATTTTGCCACCAGTAAAGAATATTTTCTTTGTCATAGTACAGCAACTGTGTAAATATTTTCCAAGAGAAAAGAGTCACATATTGTTTAGTGTTCCATGTCTATTCATAGAGCGCTATGGTAGTTTCACCTGTCTAGTCTATAGTGGGAAGATGATAGTACTAGACCGTGCACATTTTAAAAATATTTGAGTACGTTCATTAAAACAAACACGACTTACAAGCTTTGGGATTTGAAAAGCAATTTTCTGAGGACAGTCTGCTGGACAGATACATAGACATTATTTTCGAAATTATGAACACACGAAACTATGATTTCCTTATCATTTTTGCAAATCAGTTATTTTCAAGAAAGACTTCTGCCCTCCAAAGATAGATTTATTTGTCTCAGTAGTACCGTAAGTTATATACACTCGTGGCCATTAAAATTGCTACACTACGAAGATAACGTGTTACAGAGGCGAAATTTAACCGACAGGAAGAAGATGCTGTGATATGCAAATGATTAGCTTTCCAGTGCATTCACACAAGGTTGGCATCGGTGGCGACACCTATACCGTGCTGACATGAGGAAAGTTTTCAACCGATTTCTCATACACAAACAGTAGTTGACCAGTGTTGCCTGTTGAAACGTTGTTGTGATGCCTCGTGTGACGAGGAGAAATGCGTACCATCACGTTTCCGACTTTGATAAAGGTTGGACTGTAGCCTATCGCCATTGCGGTTTATCGTATCGCGACATTGCTGCTCGCGTTGGTCGCGATCCAATGACTCTTAGCAGAATATGGAATCGGTGGGTTCAGGAGGGGAATACGGAACGCCGTGCTGGATCCCAACGGCCTCGTATCACTAGCAGTCGAGATGACAGGCATCTTATTCGCATGGCGGTAACGGATCGTGTAGTCACGTCTCGATCCCTGAGTCAACAGATGGGGACGTTTACAAGACAACAGCCATCTGCACCAACAGTTCGACAACGTTTGCAGCAGCATGGACTATCAGCTCGGAGACCATGGCTGCGGTTACCCTTAACGCTGCACCACAGACAGGGGCGCCTGCGATGGTGTACGCGACGACGAACCTGGGTTCAAGAATGGCAGAACGTCATTTTTTCGGATGAATCCAGGTTCTGTTTATAGCATCATGATGGTCGCATACGCCATCGCGGTGAACACACAGCCGGCCGCGGTGGCCGAGGGGACTGAGGCGCTCCAGTCACGGTCTGCACGGCCACTACGGTTGGGGGTTCGAATGCCCCCTTGGGCATGGATATTTGTGCCGTCCTTAGTATTAGTTAGTTCATAGGTAGTTTGTAAGTTTACGGAGTGATGACGCCGTAGTTAAGTCCCATAAGCTATACAAACACATGAACATTTTCATTATTTTTTTATATTTTATTTATTTATTTATTTTGTGCGCACATTAGAGGCGTCTATTCGTCATCATACTGACGTATCACCCGGCGTGATGGTATGGGGTGGCACTGGTTACACGTATCAGCTACCTCTTGTTCACATCGATCAGTGGCCGTTACATTTAAGATGTGTTACGACCCGTGGCTCTACCCTTCATTCGATCCCTGCGAAACCCTACATTTCAGCAGGATAATGCATGACCGCATGTTGAAGTTCCTGTACGGTCCTTTCTGGATACGGACTACTACACTGACCAGCACATTCTCCAGATCTCTCACCAATTGGAAACGTCTGGCCAATGATGGCCGAGCAACTGGCTCGTCACAATACGCCAGTCACTACTCCTGATGAACTCTGGTATCTTGTTGAAGCTGCATGGGCATCTGTACCTGTACACGCCATCCAAGCTCTGTTTGATTCAATGACCAGTCGTATCAAGGCCGTTATTAAGGCCAGAGGTGGTTATTCTGGGTACTGATTTCTCAGGATATATGCAACCAAATCGCATGAAAATGTAATCACATGTCAGTTCTAGTATAATATATTTGTCCAATGGATACCCGTTTATCATCTGCATTTTATCTTGGTGTTGCAATTTTAATAGCCAGTAGTGTATATATTGCTTATTACAAAGGTACGAGGACCTGCGTTTGACATGTCGTAACGAGGAGGCTCACAGAATATATAATCGAAACAACTGAATGGATACATTAACTTTCGATCTCCCTTTAACCTCTGGTCCATACATGCAAACCAACATTAAATGTATCGCTCGCGCTGCAGTACAAAGCGTCCTGGGATTGTAGCGAGGGAAATGCATTAGCCGTGGCATCTGCTGGCGCGCTAATGAATGGCGGCCGCTTTGTCGGGAATGCCACTGCTAATCAGCGCGATCGGCTGCTCGCCGGACCGCAAGCGCCTGCTCCAGTTACGGCCGTCACAAACCGTGCAATATACGCGGATGCTACATTTTACTTCCGTTTCTCCTATCTGCTACAGGTTAGTGCCGTTAGACAGAATATAACATGAATCGTAACATTGGCAATCAGCTCTCCATTTATATGCTGTTATAAATTAAAACCAAATAAGTCCACAGCTAACTGCTATTAGCACTTATATATAACCCATTAAATTTTCCTTGTTATTATGGATTCATCGCTCGTTAAATACAATGTACTCGAATTATCTTCATGCTGCCTTATATACACGACTCATGTCGATCACAACCATTCTAGACCTGCTCAATACTTCTTTCCGTTATTATCTCGTTTGCTCTGCTATCCTTAGTGTTACTTCGCCGTCCAGACTACAGCCCTGAAACGGGGACATTGTTTTAAAGCATTTAAGTCCCGCATCATATCTTTAAATGTTAAATGTTAGGAAGTCCTTTCTGAAAGCATTTGTCTGGAGTGTAGTATTGTATGGAAGTGAAACGTGGACGATAAGGAGTTCAGCCGAAAAGATGATAGAGTCTTTTGAAACGTGGTGCTACAGCCGAATAATGAAAATCAGATGGGAAGATCAGGTAACTAATGAGGAGGTGCTTAACCGAATTGGGAAGGAAAGGAGTTTCTGGCATATCCTGACTAAGAGAAGGCATAGATTGGTGGGGGACATTCTGAGACATCAAGGAATTGTCAACTTAGCATTAGAAGGAAGAGTGTGGAGTAAAAATCGTAGAGGGAGACCGAGGGACGAATACAGTAACCATTTTCAAAAGGATGTAGGTTGCCGAATGTATTTTCAGATGAAGAGATTTGCACAGGACAGGGTAGCTAGGAGAGCTGCATCAATTCAGTCTGCGGACTGGAGACCAAATGTTCAAATGTTTGTCAGTCTTATGGGACTTAACTGCGGGGTCATCAGTCTCTAAACTTACAAACTGCTTATAAACTACCTTATACTAAAGACAGCACAAACATCCATTCCCGAGGGGGATTCGAACCCCCGACAGGGAGCGGCCTCGCGCATCGGAGCATGGCGTCTCAATCCGCTCGGCCATTCCGCCGCGGCTCTTAAGATCACAACAACAACATCTTCTAATTGCTCCATCATTACTTATGTATACAGAATCAATATGATTTATTTTCGCCTATGATGCATAGGTCAGAAAAAAACCGGAGACCCGTTAATAATGATCACGTATAGATTTGTAGGAAAAAACATACGAAAAATCAGATACAGCTAGTGGACCGGATACATCGTTTAACACTATGATTTCACATTGAACACGCTATGGTCGGAGGTTCTAATCTTCCCCCGGGCATGGGTGTTTGTGTTGTCCTTAGCGTAAGTTACTTTAAGTTAGTTAAGTAATTAGTGTGTATGTCTACTGACTGATGACCACGAAGTTTGGTCGCGTAAGACCTCACACACACAAATATTGAAAAGCGTAAGTGTCCTACATGTCTAATATTTTTCTAATATAATGAAGCGTACCTCCCAGTAGAGAAGTAAAGTAAGATCTTGTGCAATATACAGGGTGATTTAACTAAGCTGCACAGCTCACATATTTCTGGAACCCTTCAGTATATTGTAATTCTGTTTTCACCCAGATGAACTGTAAGATAAAATCCTCACTAAACGATGTAAAGTCTCTTGTCATAGCTATATCAATTACATAGATATCGATATCAATTTCGTTTATTAAAATTGAAATGTAGTAATTTCTGCTGCTGCCATCGTTGACCTAAAAGAGACGATTACAACGGCGTTTCGCACGTCGAAATCCGATTAGTAGTTTCTGAAAATTTCAATATTTAGAGCCCAAGATTTATCTGTTTTGAACATCAAACCAGTTGCTGTCTTATGTGTCAGTCAGTGATTTCACACATAAATAAGTAAATGCGTCACGTCGGATAAGGAGGAAACAGTGTTGCAACGCCGCGATGCAGGTATAAAAGGGCCGGAGAGTACAAGGGGCTTGTATTCTTTATAGTTCAAGTGTGACAAGTGCTGGGTAGTTTGAAATAAAAATGTCTTTTACAAACCAAGAGAAGTAGAATATCGAATTTCTATTGGTTTTTAAAAGAAATTCTTTTTTCCGAACTATCCAGCACTCGTCACAGGTGTACGAGACAGAGTACAAGCACCTATCCTCTCTTGCCCTTTATATCGACATCGCGACGATGCAGTACTGTTTCCTCCATATCCGACGTGACGCATTTCCTTTTTTGGGCATGAAATCACGTACTTTTGCATAAGATAGCAATTGCTGGCCACTAAATATAGTAATTTCTCCTAAACTACTGATATGATTTCGGCATGTGAAACGCCATTGAATTTGTCTCTTTGAGATGTACGATACTGGCAGCAGAAATAATTACCATAGTTCCATTTGAAAAACCGAAGTTGATATGGATATCTATGTAATTAATATAGCTATGGCAAGATACGATACGCTTAGCGATAACTTTCTTACCCTTCATCTGGGTGAAAACAGAATTACTGTATCTTAAATATTTCCGGAAAATATTTGAGCTGAACAGGTTAGCTGAATAACACTGTATATAAAAATTAATAAGTTTTAATTTTCCTTTAATTAAAATTACTATTAAAATTACTCCGATCCCAGTACCAGTCCGCGGCGACACACCCAACACCTCTCCCTCTCACTTCCACCTTCCAAGCCTCCCCTCCAGACCTGGCCCTCATCCTGAGTCCATGCAGCCAATCGCTCGGATGGTCAGCGCAGTCCGAGGGCGTGACATCTAGTGGTAGAAGCATCGTTGCGGCAAGATAAGGCCAAGTTCGTGCCCGGGGTCAGCACCGAGAAGTGAACCACTTCCCCAGGTCCTGCAGCACCACTCGAGTGGGGCTGTCGCTGTCCTTTCCGCTTCAAAAAATGTTCATATATTTGTAAATCTATCGGACTCAACTGCGTGGGTATTACTGCCAGCTTTCAAAGTACTTAAACTAAGGTGAACTAACCTAATGACAACACAAACATCCATGCCCGAGAGGGGATTCGAACCCCCGACAGCAAAAGGCTGCGCGCACCGCAGCACGGCGCCCCACTACGCACGGCTAATCCGCCACGAATGTCCTTCCCGGCAGCAAGACGTCAACGAGAAATGTGAGAGTTGTCAGCCCAGCGCACGGATAGCCTGGCCGTCGCTAGCGACCTTCGGAGTAGTGTTGTGTAATTCGCGAACGAACTAGTTCGGTAGAGCGCCTTCATAGACGAACTGCACGAACTAGTTCGCAGATCCCTCGTTTCTTAGTTCGTGCGCTCGTTTTCCGAAGAGACTGACGCGCAACAGCGAGAGGACGCGAGAGCGCGCAGTCACGTGATTACCTTCTGCTAGTTACCGTCATTTCGAGCTGAGATGAAGCTAACCCGTAGTTTCATAGTTCACTGCTATAGATTTTCTGTTTTAAGGTATTTAGTAGTGTCTAAATATAACCCTCATTCCAAAGTGTAAAGAAGTAAAGAGAACTCAAAGCTTAACATTGTTTGCAGGTATATGCCAGAAATTATGCAGCAAACACTTTCTCTCTCCTGCGTAATAATGTTGGCGGCTCGCGTGGTGGAATGTTGAGGATAACGTCGTATAAGCGACACTAAATCTGTAAAGTATCGAACCCGTGTAGAATTAAATAGCAACAAAACTTTAATGTACTCCCTGCTGGCAGAACGTAAAGGTCGAAACCCATCGTAAACAACGTCGCTAGTGTGAAGATCATCAATTTCTTCTATTTCATTTGTTAAAATAAAATCAATTTCTGTAATAAGAGTGAAGTCGACCCGAATGGGTTAACTTTCAATGCAACTGAGGCCGCCTCGGTCTGCGTGTCTAATTTTAAGCAATAAATTAGAAATGTTAGTGTTTCTTTTGTTAATGATATGGGTAATACTGTTTGTGCCATATAATACTTGACCTGTACCTAATGATAGTAAAATTTTTTGTTGATCACTTGCAATACTTTATAAGAAATTTGTCAGTCAGTTATTTATAAAAGAGTATTTTTATTCAACAAAATTAACAGTTCTAGCATATTTTGTAGATAATGTTTCTTCAGTGACCAAATAAACAAATAAATCTATTTTAAATTTAATAAAATAATAACAGTACAATGTATGTAAAGTAGTTGAATACCATTATTATATCATCCATTTATGTAAATAACTGGTTTATTTGCCTATTTGATTTCTAATTGTCAAATGTTCAAATGTTTGTAAATCTATCGGACCAAACTGCGTGGTCATCAGTCCGTAGCTTACAAACTACTTAAACCTAGGTAAACTATCCTAAGGACAAACACACACACCCATGCCCCAGGGAGGACTCGAACCTCCACGGCCAGCAACCGCGTGCTCCGCAGCGAGACGCTTTAGACCGCTCGGCTACTCCACCGCGGCTAAATGTCCAAAAATACGGGTAATAGTACACGCTTGGGCAACACTCATTATAAAAAGCTACCATAAAAAAAGAAAGAGCGCTTACAGCAGCGGTAGCAAAAGCCAAAAAGAGCCAACGAGTTCGATCTGTCTCGCGCATGGGAGCTGACGAACGAAAAACAGCGACCTACTTCACGGCGGAGCAGCGAAATAAAATGAGAGCTACCGGTCGCGAACTATTATGCCAAACGTACCTCGCTCCTTAGTTCGTTGGATGCTTTTACGAAGACCGACGGGCAACAGCGAGACGGCACGCTGCGGAGTTAAGTCACGTGCGTGCTTGCCTTCTGCCGATGAGATCCATTTCGAGGTGAGCGTCTGACGCTCTAGAGTAACATAGTTGTGCTACAATAGTTCTGTTTTAATGCTGCACATCGCAATATCTGACTAAAAAACTTAATAATGCCAAAATATGAAAGTAACTCAAAACATAAATGCGAGAAATCATCCACAAACTGTTTCTTTTGGCCTGCGTGATATCGTTAGCGGCTCAGGCAGCAAGCGCATGAAGCAGATAGGTGGGGGAACTTCTCCCTTCACCTGCATTGCGCAGACCACACCGCTTAGTCGTCGGTGGGAGCGGACGAACTAAAAGATCGAACTCGTTCGCGACAGAGCTGCGAACTAAAGTGAGCGCTCCCGGTCGCGAACTGTTATGCGCAAGACTACTTCAGAAGCGTCCCGGCAGCGCGGGTTTGGCAGATTCAGCAGAGCGGGGTATCGCTGCCGCAGCATAAGGCCGTGTTTATGGTCCGCGGTTGCTCCGTGGCGGAGCAACTGCTGTGATTTTGCGGAGGCACCGCTCGTCACTCACACATCAAGTGTTACAGCCGCAGTGACCTTGAGCACCCTCTTCCCACCCGGCGGCCAGACATACGGCGCACCGAACAGCCCCATTAGCCGCCATGTAAGCGGTTTGGGAGTGCAGCCGCTGGTATTTTGACGCCGCAGCGTAAGAGCGGAGGGGCCGCCGCCGCCGCCGCAGCCGCGCCTAAACAGGGCCCACGCTGCCTTACGAGAAACAGCGCACTGACAAACCGCCGCGATTCCTTCTCCGCGGAGCAACCGCGGGCTATAAACACGGCCTAACAACGGCGACCAACTCTGGCTGCCGCCTGCCGGGCAGAACAATCATCGCCAGTTATCCTGACACAATGCGTAGACTGGGAGGAAATTTCAGCCCACCCAATCTCTCCCGCCAGCCGAAATACCCACCTGTCCATCAACCATTGGTGGCTGACGGGCCGAACCACACGCTATTATCGTCGTTCCTGGTTTGGTGAGTTGGACAGTAATGTTTCTCCTTCGTGGTGCCCAAAACATCAGTTTTCGGTTATGTGAGTAAGGTGTTAGAAGCATATATGCAGCGTGTTATACGAGGCGCGTTATTTGCGCATAATCAAAAAATGTTCAAATGTTTGTATAACTTATGGGACTTAACTACGGGATCATCAGTCCCTAAGCTTACAAACTACTTATGAACTAGCTAACACTAAGGACGGCACAAATATCCATGCCCGAGGGGGGATTCGAACCCCCGACCGTAGTGGCCGTGCAGACCGTGACTTGAGCGCCTCAGTCCCCTCGACCACCGCGGCCGGCTGCGCATAATCGGTAGAAAAGACGGAGCAATGGCAAAGTGTAACGGAATGAGAGGAAGTTCGATGTTCTTGGAAAGAGTAGCGCAGTTGACGAAACAGGTTAAGTGAAAGGGATGGACAGGTAAATCACGTCGAATTATGTAGCCATAAAGTTGATGCTGTGTTGGCTGGGTTGATTAGTCCCTTTTCAGGAAAGTTTCGGAAGATGTGGTGTCCTTTTTGGAAGACTTGTCCACAACTGCAGAAATGGGACATTGGTTTTAGATTCACAGATATTGCCAGTAGCAAAATTAAAGTTATCAGGGGAAGCCAAAACATTTGTATGTAGTACAGATGTGTTGTGTAAAGTGAAAAAGAGTTAAAACAGGTTTTCTTGGCAACGGTGTAAGAAGCACAACAGCGCTAGATTTTTTTTCGGGAAAAGTGAGCATCTATAGTAAAAAGAGACAGTGAGAGCATGGGAGACTTTGCAGATAGCATGGGGCGAGAAAATGTGAACACTTATGAGCTAGGAAACCGTGACGAAGCAAAATGAGGTTTGTTCCAGGAATCAGAGCAGAAGGCTCTCAAAACCTTTTGTGAGGGCCATACCTGATAAATTGTCAAGACGGGTTCCATCAGGTACACCAGCTGATCTGCACGCGGCATTAGGATTAACAACGGAATATGAACTAATTGTCCTAGGTACTGGGATACGAAGTTGGCGAAATATTTTTTCTACGGGTGCGAGATATTTTTCTTATGGCCATGCGGGCGATGCGCGGAAGTCTTTCCGCCAGCCGTGAAGTAGCGACTCATCAGCGTTGAACGGGTTTTCGGAATTATAAGAGTAAGCGAGGAGTACCTCAGCAACAGTTAAAAATTAATCACATTCGTTGTTGAAGTGAGTGAGTAAGCGTTGACAGACACCAACAAGAGTGAGCTTATGGTCGTCGGTAAGCTTTCTTGGTACCCAACGTGCATTGACGTTATGGAAACCGAGCTCGTTGTGGATGATGTGATGGGCTGAAACATGGCTGATGTTCAAAGCGGATGCTACTTCATCGATAGTCATTTGCCTATTCGCCAGAACCATCTCTCGAGCTTACTCAATGTTGTCACCTGTTGTGGGAGTTGATGGCTATACCATTCCCTCTTCATATGTGACACCTGTTCGCCGCGGTGGAGTAGACGAGCGGTCTACAGCGCCTCGCTGCGGAGCACGCGGTTGCTCGCCTCGGAGGTTCGAGTCCTCCCTGGGGCTTGGGTATGTGTGTTGTCCTTAGGTTAGAGTACCTAGGTTTAAGTAGTTTGTAAGCTACGGACTGATGACCACGCAGTTTGGTCCGATAGATTTACAGACATTTGAACATTTGACACATGTTCGTCCACTTTTAAGCTTCTCGATCCACCAAAACACATTTATACGTGACAGTGCACTTCTCCCATATCGCAATGATAGTCTGGGATGAATGCCTGCCCCTTTGACACGCTTCGACCAGTGAAATTAGATCACCGCTCATTGTTCCTCATTGGTGCATGCCTCTAACGGAGCTGCCATGAAATATCCGCAACAGAAGGAAGAATAATGGCGGAAATAAGATCACAGTCTCACAGCGTTACCACAACAGTATGACAATGACATGTACGAGGACAGAAGACAACGTGCGCAAAGTAGCAAACTTTATGGCAAAGGACTAGAGAATTTTTTACTTCCCCTCGTATGATCTGACAAATTGATAACATTGTTACGTGACAGTTTTAATCAGTTCAAATTAAACAATATTATAAGAAAACGTTTGCCACCCGAAAATTCTTTTACCCTAACATGCACTGTCAAGCATTGTATGAAAATTTAAACCAAGGTCAGGATTCCAACGCGTGTGTGCTCGTCGCTGGAAAATTGCGTTAAGCATTTCGCCACCAAGGCACAACGGCTTCCAGCTTCCAAAAACCACGCAGAGTTACTCAAAATCAGTCCCTAGTCTTACAGACTACTTAAACTAAGTTAAAATAACATAAGGAGAACACACACATCCATGCCCGAGGGAGGATCCGAACCTCCGACGCGGTAGGCCGCGCGATCCGTAACGTGGCGCTCCAGACCGCTTGGCTACTCCCGCGCGGCCGTAGAGTTACTCTCACCATTTTAAAGTCTCATGAGTGCGTCAGCCCACATGGTGTTTCCCTGAAACTCCAAAGCATTTTAGAGGCTCTGCTAAAGAAAGAACTGAGGAACATGTCTGAAGCCCACTCATTTCAGAAGGTAGAATGTGGCCATAATTTAGACCGTCAACGGAGAAACCAGTCCCGCATATTCTAGAGACAAAGAAAGAAATTTGTGTTCTCCGTCAAGAAATATTTAAAAAATAAAAGAGAAATTCACAGAAAATATATTTCTTAAGACTGGTTTTATAGCCATATCAATAAACGTATGCATTTTATGACGTTACAAGCATGCCACCTTCCACTTCTCCTGTGTCAAATATGGTTAGGCACACATTAGCTGCATGTAATAGCCTAACGACGAAAGTGCAGGGTATGACTATTGAATCACCGTCTGTTATGAACAGTGGCAAGCATAAGACAATGTCTGCCGACACTGTGGTCTACTTCACACCGTATTTTGAGCATGTGTGACGAAGATAAGCTGTAGCAATGTTTTACTTTTGACGTTACCTCCATGGCTACATTGCTGTAGGAGATATTCTAAAAATGCAGAAGTAAAGTAAAAAGAAATTAAATGACTTTTTATTGAAATTAACCCCTCCTCCTTCCCCCTCCCCTCTAGCAAGGCCCTCCTCCCTCTTGCCGATATACTCGGCTAGTGAGTGCTGGACTGCTGGATGGGAAAGGTGCGGAAATGATGTACGCGATTGTGGAGGAAGATATTTGTTTATAAAATTAACGGCAAATAATTTTTATTTATTTATCTTATTTTATTCCATTTTGGCGGGAATGCACACTTCCCTCCACTTCGAACAATGGACCTGAATTGACTGACTGCTGCTGCGAATACTACACCACTGGTCTATCCGGGAGTCATGCCCTGGACCTCCAGATTACAAACTCAGTCTCCACCTCCCTATTGGCTGCATCTTACAATTTTCAATTACATTGTATTGTGGATTACGTAGAAATTATTTACAATTTTAATGTGAATTTTTTCTTTATGTTTTTGATCATTTTCAACAGCAACACACATGGATCACTGGGTATGTCAGCTGGAGAGTCCTACCACCACAACTTCCCAAGTTACCCGATAATAATATAACACCACTGGTCTGTCCAAGAAACACTGCACCGGGCCCTCAGTGGGTTATAAAACCCGGACCTTCCGATTGCATATATTTTTGGGGAGGGAATTTGGAAGCATGGATGGAATATGCAGCCCCTGACGATAAAGTTAGGTGAATAGTCCGGTAACATTAACGTATATGAACTATGAACTACAGTTACCTTACTTTCCTTCGAAATAGTCACCTCCCATAACTACGCAGCACTGAGCTTTGCGATACACGTCCTGGAAACTTCGCACGAAGTCTTCATTCGGGATGCTGTTCAAAAGGATCGTAACGTGTCGTTGGATGTTAGGAATAACATCAAGTCTCTTCCTTTCAAAGACAGTTTGAGACGAACGATTAAGAAATCTGGAGGATTGAGATCAGGTGGGTATGGCGGATATGAAAGGTGCTCCACTTCCTTTTTTGCCAGGAACTGTTTGACGATATTGGCTGTGGGTGTGCGAGCGCTGTCGTGCAACTTTTACATCCACCATACTCGCCGGATCTCATTCCTCCAGAATTCTTCCTATTCGATATTGCGATATTCCTGACATCCAACGAAGAGCAATGAGTATTTTGAACACCATCCCAAAGAAAGACTTCCTGCAGAGTTTCCAGGACATGTATCACAGAGCTCAAAGGTGCACAGTTAGGGGTGGTGACTATTTTGAAGGACAGTGAGGTGACTGTAGTTCATATTTCATCTACGTTAATGTTACAGAACTATTCCTCGAACGTTCTTGTCAGAGGATGTAACTGCAAAGTGTGGAGGGCCTCCACCGGTCTATGAAGAGGCCAGAGCCAAAGAAATACGGCAGTACGAGTCTACAGAGGAGCAGACCCCACCAATAACCAACTGTGTGTCTAGAACAGGGGTTGACGACTAGCTGAATATATGAGAAGCATCCTGGCGATTCAGTCTATTGCCTAGGGGGACGATAGCGGGATAGAAACCTTCTATCCTGATGACGCTGACTATACAGCCAACCATCCTCCCGCCACACAAATACACTCTTCATTGCTTAAAAAGTAATTGAAATTCCTCCCTCTTATGGGTGACGTCGTCTGGCAGCGGCTGGACTGCCACACTTCACACAACAGAATTAGTGATAATTGACAACATACCGTAAATTCCCCTATCAATTATGGGACGGTTAGGTTTTGAAAACTCCATAAAGGACCGATAAGTGACAGTCGAGCGCTGCCATCGCCCTCAAAACACTGAGGTGGTCCGCCTCTACTGGCAGGGTCATAAACTGCAAGATCGCACGCGATAAAACATCGTAGTAACTATAGCGTAAACGTGAAGAGGCTCATTCCCAACTTATCCGTACAAATACTTTCATACTGAGAGCAAGGTAAGGCTAGGCGGAAATTGAGACGCGTATAACATTCCCGTAGTGACGCGACACTCCTGCGCCTTCCACACGCGCTGCTCCTGACCCGCGCAAATTGGGACGCCGGCCAGGCGGAGTGGCGCGCGTGTACCACACGCATGTTACTCACCCACGGTCCGCAAGACTGACAACGTGTAATTCGCAGATAAAACAGTTATTGTTACGGTAGATTTCCGAATAACATTCCAAGACTGACGCTGAGGACGAAGCGTTTCATTTCTCATTAATGAATGAAAACTTCCAATTTTCAAAGAATTTTTTGTGATTGAAAGGAAATGGTGTGGACAATTTCAAACTCATATCATGTACAATATCACTTCATATCCGGCACTTGACTTTTATCTTAATATAGTCACCATGTTTTGTATTGCCGGCCGCGGTAGCCGAGGAGACTAAGGCGCTCCAGTCACGGTCTGCACGGCTACCACGGTCGGGGGTTCGAATCCCCCCTCGGGCATGGATATTTGTGCCGTCCTAGTTCGTAAGTAGTTCATAAGTAGTTTGTAAGTTTAGGGACTGATGACCCCGTAGTTAAGTCCCATAAGCTTAACAAACATTTGAACATTTGGACTGATGACCCCGTAGTTAAGTCCCATAGACTTTACAAACATTTGAACATTTTTTTGTTTTGTATTATACATTTCCCTATGCTGCCTCGCTGCCTCTATTAACTTTTCTTCTATCACTTTGAAAAGTAATCAATTGATCCGCTACACAAGACGATGGAGAGTAAATTCTAATTAAGAAAAGTGCCTGTCAGGAATATGATAGATAGCCAGGTGTGCCCTGTGAGAAGAAGAGTTAATGTAATTCGGAAAACGTTGTAATTAATATACATTTGATTTTGTAAGCAAAGCAAAACTTTACCGATATAAATAACTAGAAAACAGTACTAACAACAAAAATATCGAGAGCTTATGTGGCGAAAATGAGAAAGATCGGTGTGCAGGTTGTCGAAAGGAGCATATGGCAGACGGCTTTCCCTCTGCAGGCATCGCCTTTCCCACAGGTTGTCGAAAGGAGCAGATGGCAGACGTCTTTCCCTCTGCAGGCATCGACTTTCCCACAGGTTGTCGAAAGGAGCAGATGGCAGACGGCTTTCCCTCTGCAGGCATCGCCTTTCCCACAGGGCGGGCGTTAGGCCAGGCGCACATTGGGACGCAGCTGATGCAGGACAGGGCAGGGCAGCACAGCGAAGGAAACACTTTGCGACGCAGCGTCTGCGCATATTGGGAGACAGTTTCTAGCCATTGTCGCACAGTAGTTCCTTGTTAAACCAGTACACAGTGTTTCCTTGTACAGTTATGGGTGCACTCATGAACCTTAGTTCAGAGTGGGGTTCCGATGAAGACATGAACATGCTGATATTATTATACAACGCTTTATAACGCGAGAAATCAAACTGGAAAAGCAATTACACGAAAAGATAAGCACCTATAGCGAATTCGCTTTGACATCAGAGTTTTCTGATACACAGTTCAGAACTAGTTCCGTTTACACCAAATTCCACGAGGTTCACAAGCTGATCATAAAATCTATGTTTTCCTATTATAGTCTCTGTCACCGTCAGCAAATGGTTGCACGCAACTATTTACAAAAAATTAAAGTTTATGTAATCTCAATGCCTTCACTTTCCCCAGACCGTATTAGTATTCTTTTTGTACTCTGTGTATTTATTACGTAAACTTAATACTGTACGTGATAATAATGACAGAGCATCTACAGCGCATTCCATGCGTTTTTTTCCTAAAATACATTTTTCCCCACAGGTATTTAGCCACAGGAGAGTTAGAAAAGTTGGAATGTTTGTTAAGCTTATAGGACTTACCTGGGATTTCATCAGTCCCTAAACTTGCAAACTACTTATGTACCAACTTATACTGAAGACAATACAAACATCCATACCCGAGGGAGGATTCGAACCTCCGACGCGGGAGGCCGCGCGATCCTTAACGTGGCGCTCCAGACCGCTCGGCTACTCCCGTGTGGCTAGAAAAGTATTGCCTACAGCTACAGAATGGGCGATCGAAATGTGCCAGATACTGTTAATTCTATCTCACATGGGATGTGGAACACCATGCATTTTTACCACAAGCCACAAAACAGACACGGAAAACAATCGGAGAATGTTTCGAACAACGATGACAGTTTCCACACTGTATCGGAGCTCTCGACGGAAAGCATATTGTGGTCAAGAAGCCAGCAACCAATGGCATCAATACACAACTACTGACTTACACAAATTATGTAGTGCTAATGGCTACTCTCGATGCAAACTACAAGATCCCCACTATTGATATGGGGTCAATGAGCAGGTTGAGCGATGCGAATATTTTTTCAAGTATTACGTTGGCAAAGAAGTTGCGGAGACAAAATTTACAGGTACTTCCACACCCTGAACAAGAGCTTTCTTTGATACTGAATCAAACTGGAGTAATAGAGCATAATACGTACCATCCTGCATATCCAGATCTTTTGCAACAGAAACTTAAATTTGTTGGTTTAATTTGGTTTTCATGTAGTCATTGTGATTGGTATCGTACAAAACCAGATTAGGGGGGAACCGCATCAATTACGTTTTCCTCCATGACAAACATAGACTCGTGAAAATGCGCGGTAAGCAGCTGGAGAAGACTGGCAGCGAGCGGGCAGTGGGGCAACAAACCGTACCCCCAGCCCAGCAGGTGGCCTGCCTGCCGCCAAGGCTGCGCGGCACTCTTACAGCAATCTGTGTCCCGGACACTGTGCGGCCCAGGCGGAGGCAGGAGCTGTGCTGCCCTGTGCCGCAACTGGCGCTACTGCATCTGAACCCGGCAGTCACAGAAACCTGTGTTGTGCTGCGCTGCCCTGTCCTGCCCTTCGTAGCCTGCGTCTCAGTGTGTGCCCTCTGTGGCGCAGAAAACTGTGCCTGGCCCACAACGCTACGCAGCCCGGCGCAAGCGCAGCGCCGTACTGCCTGCCAGTTTGCGCGGACCCATTAGAATACGTTTGTCAAAAAACGAGTGCTGTGCCGCGGTACTATGCGAGTTCTATACGCGTCTCAATTTTCCCCTAGCCTAAGAGTTTGTTGTGGCGTAAAGTCAGCGTCAAACGCCAGACGCACGAAACGATCGTGAAAAAGGCAGCGGATGACCGGCAGCCAATCACACGCCGGCGCCGCACCTCCTGGAGGCGGAAACGGAAAAGCGCGCCCTCTAAAAGCAGTTATATCTAGGTCGACATGTGTCTGCAAGGACCCATCTGAACTCGACTCCGAACTAAGCAGTTACTATGAGTAAGAGCAGCAAGCATCGTGCAAGAAGAAGACGCCGCCGCAAGAACAGACATACTTTCTAGAAGTTGGGTATTTGGTGTAAATATTAGTAAATTAAACTTGTGTTACTAATCTGTATAGCTGTTTTAGCTGTCCACGCATCCCACATGTCCTGAGCAGATCCTTTCCTGAAAGATAGGCCAGGGAGGACAAAACACACGGCGACGACGACCAAAGCAGAGTTACCTCATAAAAATTCTCCTCATGTATCTTTTAATATATTTACGATGTATTATCTAAAGCGTAGTGATTATCTACTGACGTTCTATACGAGAAACGAGCAAAAGAAGCAAAACGTGTGACATTGATCACATCTATTTTCCACTTTCGAAGGATGGACCATGGTTGTCTTCCATAGATGTAAATGTTAAAACAGATTTCTCTGCATTTAATTAATAGTTTAAATACTAATTAAGGGTGATATGTCATTTTGGGTATTTTAGGTAACTTATAGACACCAATGAGTGGCCATAAGAGATTAACGTCGCCCATACAAACCTTATTCTGAAGCTGTGGTGCAATACTGCTTGAAGGATATCAAGGCTAAAAGACCATCCTCGCGCAAGGCTGCAGTTCTCTGAAGAATTCCATGTAGTTCTAAAATTCTTGAAACGAAGGGTGTATAGGAAAACAGTGTGGTAGAAACTGAAAAAAACTGTGTATTTACTTCACAAGAAGAGGAATAATTTGTACAGCGTGCTATGAAATTGATATTCGCTGCATTTTAAAGATGTATCTTGTTTCATCTGACTGTAAATAAATAAGGTTCACTAATAATTTACCTGAAAACGCTGGGCTAAATCACCTGTTCAGAGACAACATAAGCGATTATCAAACATATCTGCAAGTGATGTTAAGCGGAGGAGTGCTGCTGTGAATAGAGATGTCATCAACTTATACTTCAATAACACTGAGAAGGAACAGGAAGGTATTACTCTTGAAAATTTTACAATTACGATGAGACAAACCTGATTGATGACCAGAAAAGGAAAGTGTTATCACTAAATGGGATTTTGAATATTCCGAACTCTATCAAAGCGCCGTAATGATGTACGACAATGCTGTGGAGAGAACTTTAGCACCATATATCATGTATAAGGCCGAAAATATTTGGGATATTTGGACTGAAGGTGATCCTGTAGGAGCGAGATGTAATAGCACGTAAAGCAGTTGGTTCGACAGAGCTAGTTTTGAAAAGTGGTTTACGACTTTACTCTGCTCGGCTGAGCTGAAGAAGAAAGGAGAAAAGATGTGGGGTATGAAGTAGATTGTTTTTCTTATAACATGTTGCCAGCTGTTCTTAGAGATTTTTGAGGTCTTTCTTTTATATCATGACTTCATTTTTTATTAAAATTCTTTCTGCATTCTCATGAGTGTACATATATCAAAATAACTAGTATAAATTAAAGGCATCATTGATTCAGCATATAAGTCAGGTGGTCTATAGTCAGGCACTTGTTGTACAACAATGTACCAAATGTTGGAAATAATGTTTCACCAACAAAATTATGTTCAACTTTTTGTAATTGTAAGGGATCAAACTACCGCGGGCATCAAGCCCTAGACTTAAAAACTACTTAAATCAACCTAAACTAACTTATGCCGTGCACAACACACCCAGCCATGCCCGAGGGAGAACTCGCACCTCCGAAGTCGGTGGCCGCGCGATCCTTAACGTGACGCCGCAAACCGCACGGCGATCCCTGCGCGTCCGTGTCACCAACACATTGGCGGTGTTGAATCCAACTCCAACGGTAACTTAATTTCTAACATAACCTGCTATCCGAAAAAAATGAGAACACGGTTATGCATTAAAATACGTCGAAAGTGGTATACAAGATGAATCACCTAACATTTGCACCGCAAATATTGCGGAAACTGAAAGTGCGAATGATGTTCGGTTTTCACAGAATGGATTCGTAGTCAGGGGCTCGTATTATTAGCCAACAAACAGATTGTAATATTACTTAGAAAGTGTATTTTTTATGCAAACATACAGTTTTTTTTAAATGGAACAGTGGTTGTTTCTGTCATGCACTGGAATTTTTGACACCTGCTGTGTACAAAGAATTTTGAATGACATTTTTATAACGTTTAGTTTGGCAGCTACAACCGTTCAAAGTTTCGGGAGCAGAGGCTGCGATAGCGTAGCTGAATGATCGAGTGGCTAGCCCCTGTGGCACGGCCCACTGTCTCATGACCACCAGCCAGTCAGATACGCTGTCGTAGCCTCCGCCCCAAAAACTTTGAATGGTTGTAGCTGCCAAACTAAACGTGATAAAAATGTCATTAAAAATTCCTTGTACACAGCTGGTGTCAAAAATTCCAGTGCACGATAGACACAACCATTGTTCCATTTGGAAAATTGTATGTTTGCATAAAAAATACACTCGCTCGCCGTCGCAGGTTCGAGTCCTCCCAGGAGCATGGGTGTGTGTGTTTCCTTAGGTTAGGTTAGGTTGGTTTAAGTAGTTTCTAAGCCTACGGACTAATGACCAAAGAAGTTAAATCCCACAGAGTCACAAACATATGAACATTTTAATGAACTGTATGGGACAATAGATTACATTTCTGTTCAACTGTTTGTAAAGCTATGAGAACCAACTTTAGTGGTTATCAGCCCCTAGACTCACAACCTACTTAACGTAACTTACGCTAAGAACAACGTACACATACATATGCCGAGGGAGGACTCGAACCTCCGACGGGTAGCAACAATGAACTCTGCAGCAAGGCGCTTTAGAGTGTACGGTCAATCCCTCGTGGCCACATTGTGAAATTTTATTATAAATAATTCCGTGTAAACTAAAAGTGGTCTAACCAGTTGTATTTCTTCTTTACTGCAAGCTTGTTCCGGCTATAGTGCCATTCTGAAATAAACCTACAGATGATAAAGTTGGTGAATCTGTTTGCAATTATTAAAGTGGTACACCAGTCTCCATTTACATATTTGCATGCGTACATAAATATCACATCAGTGGATAAACTGTCATTTGTGTTTATTGTCAGACAATTATATGTCACGGTACGTAAATTCCATTTCTATAGATTTTTTGTTTGGAAATATTTTTGTCTTTTTAGACACATTGGTGATGTTAATATTTACAATGTAATCTTTGTTAGTCAATGATGTTAGTGTGTTTCATTGATAATTTAATTTTGTAGGATTTGTATCTATGGTTGTCTTTGTTTTCCTTTAACCTTTATTTATACCTGTTCTGTTTTTACAAAATATGAATAAAATGTTGTAGATACTTTCCTGCTGAACATCTTATGTTTCGTAATGAGAGAATCGAACTTAAACATGAAAATTATCTAGGAAATTTTATTCGGATTTTGGAAAACTGGGTGGGTTAGGAATATACAGTAAACGATAACAAAAGATAGTCGTAGATACAAACTGTAAGGGAATTATAATATCAATGAGACATAACTAACATATCTGAGTAGCAAAGACTACACTACACAGATAAAGCATCACCGAGAATACATTATGTATCGAACCTGTCAAAATATTTCACGAAGGAGAAATCAGAACATCCGTGACTTGTCATCTTGTAGTAACGAATAGCTAGTTGACAATCTAATCACTGATACAATGTCTTTATATATGCCAAACAGATATAGGGAAAGTGACATTGATGTACAACTTTTAAAATATAAGTAGACTCACTATGTTTGACGCCTACAGGTTTAATATTTATGGACTCTTCCGTCGGTTCTTGGTGGAACATAGACATATTAAATAACTGTATACACTATACATTTGTTCTACAATAATATTTATTTTGTTGTGAACTAGCTTTCGGCTTCTTAGGCCATCTTCAGTCAACTTAATACTGTACATTATCCACATCACATCAGCTGCTGTGTTTCGAGTACAAAGATTTTACAAAGATCACTGCCAGTCATAGACTATGTAGTCATTAAGTATTTTATAAACAGAGACGCCCAACCAATTAAAAATTTGTAGTTAAGACATAAACTATACATTAATTTTCAACAAATAGGTTAAAACAAACAATGGCCCAGTGAATATTAGTAAGTACAATTGTATATTAAATTAACTTGTATATACGAACAGAAGTAGGCGGGGAACAGGTGACAGTGGAATACATAAAAATGAATTGTTGGTGGGGAACAATTACATAAGAGTGGAGTATGTGAATATGGAATAAAGAAACGTACTGAAGTATATAGCCTACATTAAAATTTGCTGGTCTTCACGAGAATGGTGTGAGTAATACAAGAAAGGAAAAACATTGGAATGTGGGTGAGAGACATTACATAATTTCCACAAGTATGGTGGCAGAATTAGACATAATAGTTTACTTTAATGATGGTGAATACTGAAATTGGGTCTAATCATTGAGAATTAGGTTTGGTTTCTAAGCTTGGTGTTTGCTGAAAGAGAGAATTTCACGCAATGTTAGCTTTCTGTCTGTATCTGTGTGAGTGATACAAGAAAGGAAAAACATTGGAATGTGGGTGAGAGACATTACATAATTTCCACAAGTATGGTGGCAGAATTAGACATAATAGTTTACTTTAATGATGGTGAATACTGAAATTGGGTCTAATCAATGAGAATTAGGTTTGGTTTCTAAGCTTGATGTTTGCTGAAAGAGAGAATTTCACGCAATGTTAGCTTTCTGTCTGCATTTGCTCTGTGGAGGACATCACATTTAATGTCAAAGGCATGGCATTCATTTAAGGTATGTTCTGCAGAGGTGGAATCTCTCTTTTTTAGTCTCCAACTCCTCTAATGTTCAGCCAGTCTGGTAGTTATAGCTCAACCTCACTGACCTACATATACTTTGCCACAAAGATTACAAGAGATTCTGTATATGTCACTTCTTTCCAAAGGAAAAGGGAGAACGGTTTTAGATATCTTCATGATGGCCTTCCACAGGGTTCGGTCCTCGCTCCTATACTTTTCAATGCGGGCATTCCTGCAACACAGTCCTGAAAGTTCATCTATGCAGACGACATTGCCATTGCGACTCAACATACAGTATTTACCATGACAAAATACACTTTTAACATCTGCCCTATCCATACTTAATAATTATTTCTCACTGTGGAAACTAAAACCAAACAAAAACAAGACAGAAGTAACATGTTTCCACCTTAATAACAGGATGGCTAATTACAAACGTTGAGTCTGGTTCAACGCTGCTGAGCTAAAACACTATGAATATCCACAGTACCTGGGAGTTACACTGGACAGATCTCTCACATTCAAGAAACACCTGCCGCGGTGGAGTAGCAGAGCGGTCTAAAGCGTCTCGCTGCGGAGCGCGCGGTTGCTCGCCGTGGAGGTTCGAGTCCTCCCTGGAGCATGGGTGTGTGTATTTGTCCGTAGGTTAGTTTACCTAGGTTTAAGTAGTTTGTAAGCTACGGACTGTTGACCACGTAGTTTGGTCCGATAGATTTACAAACATTTGAACATTTTTGAAGAACCACCTCCAAAAGACAGCAGGCAAGGCAAAGACGAGGCTCAACATCACCGAGTGAGGTGGCGCAGTGGTAACACACTGGACTCGCATTCAGAAAGATGGTGTTTCAAATCCACCTCCGGCCATCCCGATTTAGGTTTTCCGTGATTTCCCTAAATCATTCCAGGCAAATGCCGGGACTGTTCCCATTTTTATTTTATTTTATTTTTTAATTTTTTTTTTTTTTTTTTTTTTTAGGCTCAACATCCTACAGCACTTAGCTGGATAAAATTGGGGAGCAGCAGCATAGGTACTCTGCTGGTGAATACTGTTCTCCTGACTGGCTAAACAGTGCTCATGTCAGAGAAGTCGATGTGCAACTAAACAGGGCAATGAGGGTGATGAGTGGCACCCTAATGGTCACACCCCTCCAGTGGTTCCCAGTACTGTGCAATACTGCTCCTCCTGAAGTCAAGTGCAAAGAAGCCCTAATGAAGGAATTTAATAAGATTACGGCCGCTCCTAATCTACACATCCTGCAAGATTTCCCACCATATATCAGTCGCTTGAAGTCCCGCTAATCACCTCTGAAAACAGACTTCCAGCTGCTTGAAAATGACTTTTCGCAGAAGTCCAGCTGGATGGGAGTTTGGGAAGAATACAGCGAGAAAAGCAGTAACCTTATAGACGACCCTACGGAGGAGCTACAAGGAATGTGTCTTTCCCGTAGGAAATGGGCTTTGCTAAACCGGTCAAGAACTGGTGTCGACCGGTGCAATTACTGAAAGTTTCGGTGGGGACAAGAAAATGATTAATCCTGGGAGTGTGGGGCGGATATTTAAACAATCTACTTCGTATCTGAGTCTCCACTAAGCCATTTTCCAAGTGGTATGTTTGAGCTAAATTTAATTAATTAGTGAGAGAGCCCTTCAGTGGTTAGAGGAGATGGACCTGGCTATGTAACACAGATACAACTATTCTAACACAGGCATGGTCAACATTTCCGCCCGTCGGGCCGCTGCGCACATGGCGCGGGGCAGGGGCGCGGCAAAGGCCGCCCGCGGGCGGCGGCGAGGGCACGGCGAGGGCGGGGCGGTGTTTGCCCATGCCTGTTGTAACACATAGACGCTAGTTGTTTTTTTTTACAAAAGCTCTCTTTTTACTGATAACAAAGAATCTCTATCTATATAAAAGCGAAAGGACACTCATTCAGACACTCACTCACTCACTGACGAAACACGAAATCTCTAAAACTACTGCACCTATGAATCTGAATTTTTGCTGGTATGTAGTTTAAAGGTATAAGATGTTAGCTAAGAAAGTATTTAACATAGGACGGAATGAACGTACATGGCGGAGGATACTTCTCCTACAGACTGACGAAATCTAGTTTCATCCCGACCTTCACGAAACTTTGCACGCTTGACTTTCAAAAGGAAAGTCACCGTCTACCTCAAGTTTCACACGGTGCATGGAGGAGAGTATCTTGCAAGATAAAAACGGGTCCCTAAGTATGTTGGTCGCGCCATAACTTGAGAACCGCTCGACCGATTTCACAGATCCTTTTTTTGTTGTTTTCGTTATTCTCAGAACATTTGTTGTATGAAATAAGAGTGGACAATTTGAGAACAACAAAGTGCGTTTTACAATGTGACTCTGTGTTTCTATTTCATACAAATCTATAGTTTTGTTCCGATATTTATGAAATTTTGCACACTTCACTAGAAAAACAAGAGGAATGTCGCTGTTTGTATAAAATTTTGTTCGGTGTACGGTGGAGGGTACTGAACATACGAAATTTGACAAAATGAATAGGTTTTCTCAGATCTTGATGAATGTTTCCACACACGACACTTATACCTAGAGGAAGGTCACAAGATACATACATGTTCGTATGGTACATGACAGAGGGTGCTTTGCAAAAAAATATTGCCGAGAAAGGAAGAGATGGAAACGAACAGATACTCGGGAAAGAAACAGATGAATGCAGATAGAGGAGGACGGGGGAGGTGGACTACGAGAGTGTAGAATAAATAAAGACCCGCAATACCTACTGCCGGCGTGGCGCAGGGGATAGCGTCACGGACTGCGGTGCAGAAGGTCGCAGGTTCAATGCTGCCCACCAGCAAAATTTTATTTCTTTGTAATTAACAATTCCAATAATTATGTTCACTTGTAAAATCTACTTGTTTCTTATGTTAACTCTTCTTCTAATTACTGGTTCATTCTGTCTGTGTATAAGTAGCAGAGCACTCTGCCTGAGAGGCAGTCAGTGCTGCGTGTATGTTGAGTCCGTGTCTGGCTGCCGGCCTGAGCACGTCGCTCTCCGGGCAGTGCAAACAAGTGTGCTTCGAGGCGGTCGGCGGCGGTCTTCGCGGCGTGTTTCCTTGTTTGGTGTTAAACACCTGTTTGTAAGTAATGGATTCCGAAGACAGACAGAACAATATTCAATGTAAGTTCGATCGTTCTGTTCCCCGCCCCTCCGCGTACGAAATTCATCGGTGGATATTGGAAGAACTGAAAATTTCGGAAACGGACCTTTTCGGCTTGAAACTAGACGTTTTTCTAAACGCGTTATTTCTGAAATTACCGACCTCCGAAATGTGTAACGAACTAGTGAATGCAAACGGTGGTACTCGTTCCTTCAAACATCTCGACGGTACTGTGAGTAGCGTTCAGCTTTCTCATGCAGGGTTCGGACTTAGAACTGTCAGAGTTTTCAACTTGCCGTTCGAGACGAGGAATCAAACCATCTCTCGCAGTTTAGCGCCGTTCGGAACCGTGTACTCCGTGACCAAGGAAAAATGGTCTGCGGCCTACATATATCAGGTAGAGAACGGCATCCGCAGCGTCCGGATGGTGGTACGACAACACATTCCATCGTTCCTCATGATGGGCGGCAACCGCGCGTTCATCACATACAGCGGCCAACCGCAGACGTGTTCGTTCTGCCACGCCATCTGCCACATGCGGAACAAGTGTCCTCGCAGGCAGGGCCCCGTGCAGCTGCCGGCCGGCGACGGCGGCGCAACGTACGCGTCGGTCGCCCTCGGCGTCGCACCCTCTCCCGCGCGACGCGCAGCGGACGACGTTCCAGCAACACAAGAGGTTCCGATGGACGCGGAAGAGATCGGCGCAGCACAGCACCTGTCGTGGGCGGACGAAGTCGACGCCGAACGTCCCCTGCAGGAAGCCGACGCGAGCACAGGACTCGAACCCGCCACGGAATCCGTCGTTCCCGAGGTGTGTGCCGCCGAGCCGGGATCTGAGCATCGTGCGGCAGACGTCGCCGTCCCCTCAGTGTCGACTGCCTCCGAGTGTGTGGAGGAGAGACAGTCCGACCCCGAGGCCGGACAACCTGCCACCCCCTCAGTTTCGATTGAAGAGACGACGGCCCAGTTGCCCGCCCCCGACACTCCGGTGGAGCAGGCGCCTCAGGACGGCGCCGCCCCCGTCGCCCAGGAGGAACCGAAGCCACGGCGCGACCGCAGCGCCTCCCGCTCCCCGGAGGTGCGCCGTGCCGAGTGGATGCGTCGCAGCCCCTTCCCCGGTAGGCGGTACAAGTCGCGCAGCAGCAGCAGCAGGAACAAGTCCCGGCACAAGACCGCGTCGTACTCCACGCGGGACTCGAACTCGGCACGACGGCGGCAGCCCGGCGACCCGCACAACCAACCCGACCACCGGGCCGGCCCCTCGGCCGGTAAGTTCGAGCAGACCGTGCGGCAGCTGAAGGATTTCCTGGAGAAGTCGACCTCGCAGCCCGACGCTTCGCCCCAACATGACCCTAAGTCTTCGCAATTGTCTGGAAAGAGGAAACTGAAGGAAAGTCCGGGTCGACGAGTGCGGACGTCTGGACTCGACTCCGGCACGAACCCTCGTGCAGATGTGCCGATGGCGGAAGCGGCGCAGGACTCCGGAAAGGAGCGGCCGCCGCCCGCGCCCAACCAGTAGCGACGGACACGGGGCGACACCAGGGGGCGCGCCCGACACTACTGGCGCGTCTAGACAGTGACCGTGACAGTGCGTCGTGCCATCATCTTACGACACTTTTCACACGTTATTCATGTGTTTCCGGAGTGTTATGCTTTACACTGGATACGGGTTCGTGCATTCTGCTATGGATGTTTCCAATTGTTGTGTTTTACGCTTATGGATGTGTGTGTCGGTGGGAACTCGTAGGCTGAAAACCTTTTTCGAACAAACATACCTCGTTGGGTCTTTCCTCGTGTGTCAGGTGACATTTTATTCCGTGTCTTCTATAATGCCAGTGGATGTGCGTGGTGTTCGTGTCTGTCCAGTACTGACTATGCTGCTGTTTCATTTCGTGCACAATCTGGGTACTGGTATGATGGATTTTTAACGCTTTCAAGCAGCATTTTTGTCTGTTTTTAGACTGGACAATTTGTAGTACTATGTTTGTCTTTTTTTGTTATGACTTTTAACACCAGACTTTGTAACGTTATAACAGTTAATGTTAACAAGATGACCAACCCATATAAAGCACTGGCACTTGAAGACTTTTTGTTGTTTCACAACTGTCACGTCGCTTTTCTTCAGGAAGTGACACGTGAGGCATTGAGTTATATAAGCAAGTTTACGATTATTGATAATGTGCCCCCTGAACGTAAAACCGGAACTGCTATTTCACTTTGTCCCGACCTTATGGCACAGGATATCGAGTATTTACCACACGGTCACGCAATAGCTTGTACTATTTACGGTACTCTGTTTCTGAACGTGTATGCCCCATGCTCCGATAAATCTGCGAGACGCCGGTTTTGCGGAGAAGAGGTATGCCAACTCCTGCGACGCAATACCGACCAACTGGTTATGGGAGGCGACTTCAACGCCGTCCTCGCCGACATCGATCAGGTGCCCCGACCGAACAGAAGCCAGGAGCTGCGCCTCCTGGTCGACAGCTACCGCCTGAAGGACTCGTGGCGCGTGCTGAACCCGCTCAGGACGGAGTACAAGTACTTCTACCCGACGGGCCACAGCCGCCTCGACCGGATCTACGTGTCGGCCGACCTCGCGGGCCACGTCGCGGCGACCGTCGTCCAGCCAGTCGCGTTCTCCGACCACTGCAGTTACATTCTACGCGTCGCGCGCTGCCCACACTTCCCACCCCCCCTCGCCGGAACCTGTGGAAGTTCAACTGCTGCCTTCTCGACGACGCCACCTTAACAGCGAAGGTCACCACCGTCTGGCGCCAGCTACTGCGGGACAGGAGCGACGCCGGCAGCACGATCGAGTGGTGGGTGGCGACGGCGAAGCCCACCCTCCGGTCCTCCCTGAAGGAGTACAGCCGCGAGGCGGCGCACTGGCGCAAGGCGACCTCCAGCTTCTACCAGCAGTGCCTAAAGGACCTCGCGAGGCGCGTCACGGACCGCCCCGACATGCTGCCCGACTTCCAGCGCTACAAGGCGCGCTTCATGGCCGACCTGTGGCGCCGCAGTGACGGACTGGACTTTCGCAGCCAACCCACCGGGGCCGTCAGGGGCGAACCTCTGTCTCTGTACCACCTCAACAGGGAACGGAAGAGGCGGGACAGGCTCCACATCGACTCGTGGGTCACTCGCAACGGGTAACGGACGACGGATGTCGGAGTTATCAAGCAAGACGTACGCTGCTACTTCCAACAGCTGTTCACCGACACCGATGTCGACGCTGGATCCTTACGCGCGCTCATCCAGAAAGTTCTGCACGTTCTAACGAGGTCTGACCGAGCACACATCAATGAACCTTTCACGCTAGACGAATTGGAAGCCGCTGTCAAACGCAGCCCTAAAGGGAAATCCCCAGGCATCGACGGTATCCCTGCCGAATTTTATCACAAATATTTCTATCTTGTTGGTGACGTTCTAAGTACCATCGTTACAGAAATTCATAATGGGGTCACTATACCGCCGGACTTTACTGAAGGAACCATCATACTTGTACCAAAATCCAATGCCATACCGAGTATTGAAACTGTGCGACCCATTACACTGCTGAACACGGACTATAAGATTGTAGCTCGATGCGTAGCTGGCCGTCTTAAAGTCTTAAACCCATGTTGTCGAAGGTGATTAGCGAATATCAGTCGTGTGCAGTCCCTGACAGAAATATATTCGATGCTGTCCTAGCCTATAGGGACTGTATAGGCTCAGTTAAAGGCGATCGAATGAACAGTGCAGCCATATTACTTGTGGATTTCAAGAACGCCTTCGACCGCATCAGCCCCACGTACCTGATGAAGGTTATGGCCAGAATGGGATTTGGGACGAAGTTTTCCGCCATGGTTCGTAATATGCTTGGCACGGCCACGTCGAGCGTCAGCGTTAATGGGTCACGGACGGAACGGATCTCCATCAGCCGGTCGGTGCGCCAAGGCTGCCCTTTATCTATGGGCCCGTATGCCATCGCCCTCGACCCGCTCCTCCGCTACATCTCGGAGTAATGTAGTGGTATCGGCATCGGCAATAGTCGATTGGTGTGTCGAGCTTACGCCGACGACCTCGGGGTATTCATCGAGCGTTCAGAAGACATCGACAGGCTACGAACCGTCCTCCAACACTACGAAAGGGCCACCGGAGCGGTAGTCAGTCCACGAAAGACGGTCCTCCTGCCACTGACGCGTCGCTTCCAGAACGAACATCGGGACTGGTATTCCATCTGCTTGCAACACAAAGGGTTGGGAGTCATTATGACGGCCTCTCCCCAGCGTATGGGTGCCCTCAACTGGCGAAGTACGTTGTATAAGGTCCGTGCCGTCAGTAAAACACACGCCGCAAGAAACCTGGCACTCCCGGACAGGGTGGCAGTCATCAATTCCAACATCCTCGCCAGGGCGTGGTACCTGGCGCAGATCCTGCCGGTACCGACGGAGCTGGAACGCGCCATCCAACGTGCCGTGAACTGGATGTTGTGGAGGGGCGAGTTCTTCAAGGTCTCCCTGGCCACCTGCACCCTGCCCCCGGCGGAGGGCGGCCTCGGGCTGGCCGACTTCCGCTGCAAGTGCGCCGCGCTCTTCCTGAGGAGAACCCGCGCCGTGGCCCGTGCGACGCCCGCCGGCCCCACCGCCGCGCTCTTCAGTAGGTACCGGCCGCCCTCGCTCGCCGCCCCCATGTCGCTCGCCGGCATCCCTCCTCCTCTCCGGTACGTCCGCCTCTTCTTCCTTCACAGTAGCTACATCTCGCAGCCCACCCGACGAGCAAACGACGTCCGCAAGCTAGTGTTGTTGTTCTTGTTGTTGGTTGTTTTAAGGGGACTAAACAGCTAGGTTATCAGTCCCCTGTTGCTAGCTGAGAGTCAACTGTCAATAAAGATAAAACAACGCCCTGAAAATGACACCGCACAAAAGGGCAGGTTAACAATAGACAAGCCACTGACAATACAAAACGAAGACACACACAATTAGTAAAAGAAAGTCACGAATAAAACTGGATAGCAGAGTACCTTGGCTGGCTGATCACAAAGAAAAAACAGGATGAGCCAGCCATACTGCACACACTTAGAACTCCTAAGGACGTGAAAAGTTAAAAAGCTGGGTTGGTGGTGACCTAAGATGTCAGGCCACAGCACCTATCGTTAGATCGAGTCATAAAAACCAGCAGCGCGGATAAAACGGAAAACTTTGTTAGCCATAGAGGCGCCGTCACCTAAAACTAAGGGTAGTGCGTCTGGAAGATTAAAAGAATGCCGCAGGTTGGCTAAAATCGGACAGTCCATCAAAAGATGGGCCACTGTCATTACGACACCACATCGACACACGGGCGGGGACTCACGGCGAAGGAGATACCCATGGGTCAACCACGTGTGCCCAATACGGAGTCGGCAAAGGACAACCGACTCCCTGCGAGAAGCCCTCAGGGACGTCTTCCATGCAGCAGTAGACGGCTTGACAGCACGGAGCTTATTGGGTTCAGTGGAATCTGCCCATTCAGAATTCCAAACCCTTAAGACCTTGCGGGTCAACTGGGTTTGGAGGTCGGAAACTGGGAGTCCAATATCCAGGGACCGCGAAGTGGTGGCCTGCTTGGCCAGCTGATCAACACGTTCATTGCCCGGTATACCTATGTGCCCTGGCGTCCAGACAAAAAGGACAGAACGGCCTGACTCGCCAAGGGCTCGCACCACTGTGTTTTTCGGTAGAAACTGGTTCGAGGGCCTGTAAGCCACTCAGGGAGTCGCTACAGATGACGAACGATCCCCTGGGGCGAGCTCTGAGGTGTTCAAGAGCTCTCAAAATACCGACCGTTCTGCGGTGAAGATGCTGCTTCCACAAGGCAATGACCGCTGTTCGATGTGGTCACCATGGATAAAGGCATATCCAGCATGGCCATCGACCAAAGAACCGTCCGTGTAAACAATGTTTGCTCCGTGAAACGTATCAACCGGCGACGGAGAAGCAGTGGTGAAATCGAGGCTTTTGAATCCCGGGACAAGTCCAGCCGAAGCTCCAGGCGAGGAATTTTCCAAGGGGGGATACGGAGGGAGTAATGGTAAGGTGGAGGAAGGGGTAAGGAATCAAGTGAGGAGAGAAGGGAACGGACGCGGACCGCAATCGGGAGACCCGACCTGGGCCGACGTCGTGGGGAAGGGAGTACAGAAAGTGGGAAGAGAAGCCTGTGGTTCGGATGGCGGGGTGAAGCATGAACCCGGGCAACGTAGCTCACCAACAGCCGTTGCCGGCGATACCGCAGAGAGGGAACACCAGCTTCAGGTAGAAGGCTCGTTACGGGACTGGTGCGAAAAGCCCCTGTTGCAAGACGCACACCCGTGTGGTGGACGGGGTCTAGGACCCGCAAGGCAGAAGGGGCTGCTGAGTCATAAACCAGGCTCCCGTAATCAAGCCGAGACAGAATAAGTAACTTGTAGAACTGAAGAAGGGTGGAACGTGCTGCTCCCCATCCAGTATGGCTGAGGCATCGAAGAATATTTAAATGCCGCCAACACTTCCGTCGCAGCTAACGTAGGTGTGGCACCCAAGTCAGCCGGGCATCGAAGACCATGCCCAGGAAGCGATGTGTTTCCTCGACCTGAAGTAGTTCACCACCCAAGTAGAGCTCTGGGTCAGGGTGAACTACCCGACGGCGATAGAAGTGCATCACGCGGGTTTTCTGCGCGGAGAACTGAAATCCGTGGGTAGAGGCCCATGAGTGGGCCTTTCGGATGGTACCCTGCAGCCGTCGTTCAGCTACGCCGATGCTAACGGAGCTGAAATACAGGCAGAAGTCATCGGCGAACAGTGAGCAACTGACCGATGACCCCACAGCCGCAGCAAGACCGTTAATCGCCACTAAAAACAACGGGACACTGAGGACAGAGCCCTGAGGGACACCGTTCTCTTGAATATGGGGGGAGCTAAAGGATGCCCCAACCCTAACCCGGAACGAGCGGTGGGAGAGCAAATTGCAAATAAAAATAGGAAGGGCACCCCGTAAGCCCCAGTCATGAAGAGTTGTTAAAATATGGTGGCGCCAGGTGGTGTCATACGCCTTTCGAAGGTCGAAAAATACAGCAATTAAATGCTCACGCCTAGTGAAGGCAGTGCGAATGGCCGACTCCAGTGACACGAGGTCGTCAATGGTAGAACGGCCCTGGCGAAAGCCCCACTGTTGCGGAGCAAGGAGTCCGCGCTCTTCAAGGATCCACATAAGCCGCCGTCTCACCGTACGTTCGAAGAGCTTGCAGAGAACGTTGGTGAGGCTGATCGGACGGTAATTGTCAGCCACCAGGGGGTCTGCACCAGGTTTCAGCACCGGGGTGATAATGCTTTCCCGCCACTGCGACGGGAAAGTGCCCTCTGCCCATAGACGGTTAAACAGGGCGAGAATGCGGCGTTGAAACTCTGGTGAGAGGTGTCGGAGGAATTGGCCGTGAATCATATCTGGTCCCACAGTTGTATCAGGACACGCAGCAAGGGCAGTTCGGAACTCCCACTCGCTAAACGGGTCGTTGTATATTTCCCGACGACGAGTGCGGAAGGACAACTGTTTCCGCTCGGCCCGCTCTTTGAGGGAGCGGAAGTCGGCACTGTACGCGGCAGTCGCAGAGCATCGTGCGTAGTGCTCTGCCATATGCTCGGCGATAGCTGTCGGGAGCGTGCAGAGCACACCCTGGATGGTAAGGGATGGGATTCCTGTCGGTGGGCGGTATCCAAAGACGCGTCGTACTTGCGTCCATACCTGAGACAGGGAGGTGCGGGATCCGATACTGGCTACATACCGCTCCCAGGAATCCTGCTTGCTCTGCTGTATGTGTCGTCGAGCACGCGCACGGAGCCGTTTAAAGGCCACCAAATTCTCCACGGATGGGTGGCGTCGATGGCGCTGGAGCGCTCGCCGACGTTCCTGGTTAGCCTCAGCAATCTCCCGTGTCCACCAAGGCACGGACCTACGCCTAGTGGAACCGGTGGTTTGTGGAACTGCTACCTCAGCGGCCATGACAATACTATCAGTCACCTGCTGGACTGCATTGTCAACGTCATCTGGCAGTGGTGCAGCGATGACAGCGGTTGAAGTATAGACTGACCAGTGAGCCCTACGGAGACACCAACGGGGTAAGCTGCCTGCAGCTTGGTACTGCGGGAGCGACACAAAGATTGGAAAGTGGTCGCTGCCACACAGATCATCATATACGCGCCAACCAAGGTGTGGTCGAAGGCCGGGGCTGCAGACGGAGAGGTCGATTGCTGAATACGTGCCCTGTGCCACGCTAAAATGCGTGGGGGCACCTGTATTCAGGAGGCAAAGGTCTTGTTGCGCCAATAATGTCTCAACATCCCTACCGCGGCTGTGGTCTGGAGTCCACCCCACAAAGGGTTGTGGGCGTTGAAGTCCCCCAAGAGGAGGAATGGTGGAGGAAGTTGGGAGACCAGAGCAGTAAGGGTGTTGAGAGACACGGCCTCATCTGGAAGAAGGTACAAGCTGCAGACAGTGAATTCTTGCGTTACCCGGATTCTGACAGCCACTGCCTCAAGAGTGGTTGTGAGTGGCACGGGGGCACTGGGGACGTGTCCAGGATATACAGGCAGACACCGCCAGACACCCTGTCGTAAAGGGTCCTGTTGCGGTAGTAGCCCCGATACCCACGGAGGGCAGGGGTGCGCTGTGGTAGAAACCATGTCTCCTGTAGGGCGATACAAAATGCCGGGTAGCGGTACAGTAGTTGTCGCAGCTCAGCCAGGTGATTAAAGAAGCCGCCGCAATTCCACTGGAGAATAATTCGTTCTCCACGCTCTAAGGCCATAAAAGGAAAGAAAAGAAGAAGATCATTCCATAGGAGCGTCTGCTGCCTGATGGTCAGGCTCAACAGAATCTATGACCATAGAATCAGGTGATTCTGGTTGTGCAGATCTCCTATGGTTGGGTGAATCAAGAAGTGCGAGATCCTCAGCGGAAGAGAGGATCTCGACCTCATCCTCTGAGGCAGAGGATGCGGATGTGCGTGGCTTGGAAGCCACCAAAGAATCCTTTTTCTTCTTCTCTTTCTTTTTACCCTCTCGCTGGCCCTTGGGTGTTAAGGGCCTTGGGGGCTTCTCAACAGGGGCTGCAGGTGCCGACGAAGAGGTGGAGGCCCCTCGATCAGCAAACGCGGGATCCTTCAGCCATCGGCCGGGATCCACTTTCCCACGAAGAGAAGCCTCGGAAGCGAGTGTCCCGTGGGACCCCTTCCGGGCGAGAGGAGCCGGAGAAGGCTGTTGTTTCTCCGGCTGTGGGGTGGGGACCGACATCCCCTGTGATGGTTTATCTGTTGCTCCCAACGTGAATAGTGTGGGAGCAACCGAAGGGGTTGGGCCCCCAACTGTCAAGGGGGCAGGTGGAGTGGGTCGGGCCTGGCGGCCCGCTGGCATTGGTGGTGCACTCTGGGGTGTAGCGACTGTGGGGATCGACAATGAAGCTACTGTCGAGTATGGGGTCGTCATGGTCACTGGGTGGAGTTTTGCATATTTGCGCCTGGCCTCCGCATATGTCAGCCGGTCCAGGGTCTTGTACTCCATGATCTTACGCTCCTTGTGGAGTACAGAGCAGTTGGGAGAACACGAAGGATGCTGCTGATTACAATTGACGCAAACTGGAGGCGGGGTACAATGGGCGTCCGGGTGGGATGGACGCCCGCACTCCCGACATGTTGAGTTGGCATCACATCGGAAGGACATGTGCCCAAACCTCCAGCACTTGAAGCAGCGCATAGGGGGAGGAACATAGGGCTTTACGTCGACCCGGTAGACCATCACCTTGACCTTCTCAGGCAATGAATCGCCCTCGAAAGCCAAGATGAAGGCACCGGTGGCAACCCTCTTGTCCTTCGGACCCCTATAGATACGGCGGATGAAATGCACACCACGCCGCTCCAAGTTAGCTCTCAATTCGTCATCCGATTGCAGCAGCAGAGCCCTGTGGAAAATGATACCCTGGACCATGTTTAACGTCTTATGTGGCGTAATAGAAACGGAAACATCACCCAGCTTGTCGCAGGCTAGCAAAGCCCGTGACTGCGCTGGGGATGACGTCGTTATAAGAACCGACCCAGATCTCATCTTTGACAGACCCTCGACCTCTCCATATTTGTCCTCTAGATGTTCGACGAAGAACATTGGCTTCGTCGTCATAAAAGATTCCCCATCATTACGTGTGCAGACCAGATATTTCGGGGCATAAGCCTCACCCTGAAGTTTCGCCCGACGTTCCTCCCATGGTGTGGACAAGGAAGGAAACGTTTGGGGATCATAATTTGCAGCGTTGTAATCGCCTCGACCACGCTTAGAGACGGCGGTTGTACGTCCGCCAACGTTTCGTGTTCGTTTCATGGTGTTCCCACGAGCAGCTAGGGAAATAAGCGTCCACCCAGGCAGAGCCCCGCTTGCCTGGGTAAGCCTTATACAACTGAGGTGCGGCAGGTTCCTCAGAGGTTGCTCGCTAGCGGTTTTTCAACCTCAACAGCCATGCATCTCCTCGGCACGTAGCACACCTTGAGATTGAGGTTTTTTTTTTAGAGAGGTTTGTACCGTCCTCGCGACCCGGGCGATTAAGCCAAGATCCCCGGGCTCTGAAACGTACAACGTTCCACCGTCGCGCCGAACGATGGTCGTTGAAGCACGCACAGAGCTTACGGTGTAGCGGACTGTTGGCACGACACAGCCCATGGCTCAGGACCCCGGGTTCGCCAAGCCCGTACTCAGCAAATTAATGCTGAGCCCCTGAGGGGACAAGCTAGTGGAAGAACTTCGATGGACTCCCGGCAGGAACAGGTGGGAAGCACGCCTGCCAGACGTAGACTGGAGAGCCGTCTGGAAGAACATCTTCGCCACCGCCCAACCCTGCCAAAGTGCGCGCTACATAGTACAAGGTGGTTAATCGCACCGTGGTCACTAATTCCAAACTGCACGCCATCCGCCACCATCGCACCGGCGAGTGTGAGATCTGCGGTGCGGAGGACACGATAGCTCACCGTTTCGTGTGTCCCAAGTTCATCGAGGTGTGGAATACCGCCAGGGACATGGTTCGCCTCATCAACCGCCTCCCCATGGAAAGTGTGACAATAGAGGATGCAACTCTACCCCAACGAAACCCCTATCCTCGGACGAAGAAGAATGCAACACTCTGGTTACTAGGACACACGGTTCACTGTCTGTTTTCTCTTATGACGACCGGGCACTTGGACTATTTGGCTTTTCTCTGGGACGGACTGTGCAAGGAAAAGGACCGAGCTGGTTATGGTGATAGGTATGCAAATTTTTTACAGGTTGCACTTGATCATGCAAATAACAAAGTTATGATGACCTGACTGCATAGATAGCAGTTTAGTGTTTTGTGTGCACCTACTGCAAAAATGAAATTGTAACGTACTACTATTTCGTAAATGGAAGCTTCTGTTATACTGTTTTATTGATTTGGAAGGTCTACTTCTTTTCACAGTGTTTCAATTTTAATTTCTTTTTATTTCGTGTGAATTTATTTTGGCATGAAAGTGTGCATCGTGTTTCACGAAGTGCCTTTCTACAGATTTAAGTGTTCGAAACTTGAATTTAATTTCCAGGATCACTTCTTCGTTCGGAAGACTAATTTAGTTTTTTATTTATTGAGGAAACTAAGAAGCCTTTTCATTTTAATCATAAGGTTTTTATTGTGTTGTGGATATAAATGGGCTCAAATTTACGTCAAGAAGATGACGGCTTCCACTGTGTTGTCTTAATCTTTGGGAGCTGCGAAATGGAGCAATAACGTTTATTTTCACCTTCAGCTAAGAAAAAAAAATGTTTTTAAGCCTAGTAGTGGAGTTTTAGTTATCTATTCCCTACTTATGAAGAGATTTTATTTCTCAAGATTGACTCTAATCACGATATCGAGCCCTACCGTTATGAGATACCGTTCTTTATGTTGAAATATATGTTCTCATTGACAAAAAAAAAAAAAAAAAAAAAAAAAAAAAAAAAAATCCTGCCCACCAGCAAAATTTTATTTCTTTGTAATTAACAATTCCAGAAGGTTCTACATCTTTCTTATGTTCACTTGTAAATTCTACTTGTTTCTTAAGTTAACTCTTCTTCTAATTACTGGTTCATTCTGTCTGTGTATAAGTAGCAGAGCACTCTGCCCGAGGGGCAGTCAGTGCTGCGTGTATGTTGAGTTCGTAATAAACGTGCTTTCAGTATAAGTGCATTGTTCAGTTGTCTTCGAAGTCAAGCCTGCTTCCATTTCAACGCGACAATATAGCTTACATGCGCGTGCTTCTCAACGGTTGTTAAGTACAAAAGAAATGTTACGGGTCAATATCTGATTGACTCCATGTGTGCGTCGATTGGTCGGCTCCGGCTGCTGCCAACTTCGCCACACTGCACACTACGCCGCGACACCATGGTAGGAGCACCGCATCTTTTACAAAGGCCAAAGGAGATCATGTAGCCACAATTCGTATACTACACTAAAAAATGTAATGATACGTCAGGAAATACTTCAGTAGATACATTTTTATTTTGTTAAATTTTAAGCCACATTTACATTTGTATCATAACATGTAAACATAAAATATTAATTACAGTATGTGTGAAAGCAAGGAGGTTTTGAAGCCGGTCTGTCATATTGGCGAGTCGTGGAATGCTATTTCTCCGTTAAAACTATGTGGTAAGCCGACCCTCTTAGTATTAATGCGTTGAATTCACAGTCAGTGCGAACTATATGCTTTTAAATAGTATACTTTATTGAATAAATATTAATAAATACTCGTTATAAGTTATTTAATAACTTAATTTCAACGTTAATTTTCAGTCTTTTAACACGGCAAAACCACCGGAAGTTTTATTCCTGTTTTGAGTGACCATTAAACATCAACTCTGCATTACCAACACTTGTCCAATACTTAGCAATATGGCGGAAGCAGGCTTCATTTTTTCAGTCAATGGCATCTTCCTGTATTCTAACCTCCTTGTTTGAAATAGTCACGAATATTTTCATTTAGTTTTTCTTACCTTCTCATTAAGCACTGCTGTAGTCGAATCGATATGAAACGCTCCTGCACTTCTGTGTTATTCGATACGCCTCTGTCTCACGTTTCTAAAACGCGATTTTTTTACGCGCCTTTGGCAACACTTGGTCATAGTTCTATAGTAAGCTATTGATTTCGCCTGCAGCTGTTTGCACTTGTTCAAAGATGTCAACAGCACAGTCAGCTTTCAGGAATATCCTCAAGCTGGCTGGAATGCAGTAGCGTCTTGTTAGTAGTAAATAAGAAATGTATTAAAACGCGGTGCATGATGTGACATGTTTTTACCTATCGCAGTGTTAATTTACTATCTCATATCTACTGATGTTGCACAATGATATAATTTTGCAGGTATATATTAATTGGTATAAATGCTTTATGTAGGTTCCTCTGTGAAATCTGTTGTATTGTTGTCTGATAGTAAGTAATATGTGTACCAAGTTTAATTGAAATCGGTCCATTATTTCAGGAGGAGATGTGGAAAAAAGAGCGCATGATGTAGCAGTAATTCGGAAAATTCATTGTTTATGACGTCATATCTCCTGAAATATGTGTTGTGTTATGATGTAAATTCGAACGTACATTCAGTGATATATGTGACTGATGTCTTCGAAATGTATCGTGAATAGTGTTAGCAGTAAAGACGTAATAAATCAAAACCTCATGCATGATGAAGCGGTTTTTCATGAACCAAATTGTTTATGACTTCATATCTCATGAACTATATGTCGAACTGTGATATAATATCGAAGGAACATTCAGTGGTATGTATGTGTGCTGTCTGTGAATTGTCTGACGTATAAAATTTACAGTGTAGAAGTAATAACTTGTAACGTCATGGCAAATGCAGTAAGGTTGTCAGTTAAGGTTGTCAGCGAGAAAAGTTTCGTAATGATGTGAAATTATGTTTACAATTTATTGCAAGCAGCTAAGTGCTCTCATTCTCAAATAGTTGAAGATTAAAATCACGCTATCACACGCCGCAATATGGGACAGATTTCATTGTTTATGACGTGATATCGTATGAACTATGTTTCGTATGTGGTTTTTACAGCCACAGCAAATAATTCCTGACCTTAAAGAATATTTGTACCAAATCTGGTTGAAATGGAGCAGATGTAGAATATTAATCATGATGCGGCCGTTTTTCACGCCTGTCATTGTTTATGACGTCATGTCTCCTTACGTATGTGTCGTAGTTGGTTCTTATCCCGACAGCGATTGTTGCCTGATAATAAGGATCATGTGCACCAAGTTTGGTTGAAATCGGTCCAGTAGTTTAGGAGGAGATGTGGAACACAAATACATACATACACACACACACACACATACACATACATACGGCCTATTTTATAAGATGTAAGACTGCTGCTACCAGCATTTCCAGTATCTTCGCAGCTCCAGACAGGTATCGTCGAAACAAGTTCACGATTTCTCGGAATAGTTAAAACTGCTGGAAATCGCGGTGCGTGGTATATCCTTAAATGATACCGATGTTGCAACTGAAATTTTTGTAATTCTAAGGAACCAAACTACTGTGATCATCAGTGCCTAGACTTGCAGTCTACTTAAACTAAGTTAAACTAACCTAAGGACAACACACACACACACACACACACACACCTGATGGAGCATCCGATCCTCGTACGCGAGAGGCCGCGCGATCGATAACGTGGTGCTCCAGACCACATTGCCATTCCTGGGCGGCTAATGGAGAAATACCGACTGCTGAAACAGTAGGACTACACCCGGTCAATACGGCTACCACTCCCTCTCACTTGACACCGCTACCGCGGACGACAACATCCGCGGCTCGCTCCCGTCGGCTAAGAACGCGAAGAGTGGGGAGCTGGGTGTGTCCCGAGCTAGCCGACACGTGGCGCAGCGGCCGTTTTCAGTTATTATGCTTGTCATTGTTTGCGCACGGCATTTAATTGCACACGAGCGAAAGCGGAAGTGAAGCTACGTCTGTTAGCGTACAATCCAGAATGATGGCAATTACAAACGAAACAGTTTGTGAACAAAACAGCTTACATAAAAATAATTTCTACTGAATATTCCGGGAATAAGAAAAACTGGTTCTAGTTGAGATAAATAACTTGGGGATGTCTTAAGTGTGTCAGCTCACATAATAAACTTAAAAGCAGCACGGTATGGTCACGTTGAGTACAGTTGCTGGATTTACTGCTAGTCTTCAGTTTGTTAGCTGTTTTTGCTTTGCACCGTTCAAAGAACATCTAGAAAACACACAAGAAACAATTACAGCATAGTACAAACCATCTTCATGAGAAGTATTTCTGAAAATCAACAAATTCAGTAACAGTGTCGTGCTTGGCATTATCAATATTTAAGTAATAGGCCATCATTCACAATACTGGTTTCAGAGTCCGAAGCGTTGCCGATTCATAGCCTCTGACAACTGGTGGTATTTCCACCGCAAATGAGTCTGTATTTGCACGCGCAGGTGTCATCTGGTTCATAGGTGCCTCGCACATGCACGTCCCCCCTCTCCTTCTTTCCCCTCTCACTCACACACACACACACACACACACACACACACACACACACACACACACATATATATATATATATATATATATATATATATATATATATATGCATTACCGTAGGAATGGTATACAACTCGAATTTCTTTATAAGTAAAGTATTCTTGTTAATTTTGTATTGTATTAACATTATTGAGACTATCATTTTACGCTTCAAGCTCTTCTTGCCTGTGTTTACTTCCTAATATATGGTAAGGATGGTTGTTTCCTCCTTCAGCAAACAATTTATGTTTTTATGTTCTCCCAAACAGGTTTTGGAGGAGTTTCTCCACCATCAGTGGGATTTCTATTTATTATTGCTTCTGTTAATGATATATAAAGAAATTTAACATAATATCTGTCAATTTTTTAGACTAAGCTACTTACATTAATGATATATTTATAGAGATTATAGAAACTACAATACACACATTACAGCCACTTTTTCTGTTTCTTGTGATTGCATGAGAGGTTTAGATCGGTTTTAAATGCCATCAAGTATGTCATCTGCAGTTATCTGTAGAAAAAGAAATCACGAATGAATACACAGAACTATGCAACAATACCTTATTTTCAGCTTTGAAACGACTATCAGAAAATCAAGAAACATAACGCACACACTTACTCGCAAAAGCTGTCGTAAAGTGAAAAAAACTCTCGAGTGTATGTATACCTGTCAGTAACCGGTACAGCACGTTGTACCTTTATTTTGTATCTCTCGATATATTTTTGATTTAAAGTTGTATTCTCATAAGCAGATCTCAGTGTGCTAGCCATACTAATGTAGACTTGTATGGGACATGCGCGAGAAATCCGGTGCGGCGAGGAGAGCTGGCCAGGCGCATGCGTACTGTTGTCGCCATGTAGTAACAGGGCCTGTTATTTCTGACGGAAACAAATTTTGTTTCGTTTGTTACTACATCTATCAGCTTATATGGCTGATAACGCCTCTTACGTGTTCCTCATGCGGTGCTGCCATTTGCCGCGGCGGATTAGCCGTGCGTACTGGGGCGCCGTGCTGAGGTGCGTGCTGCTGATCGCCGTCGGGGGTTCGAGTCCTCCTCGGGCATGGGTGTTTGTGTTGTCCTTAGGTTAGTTTACCTTAGTTTAAGTTATTTGTAAGCTACGGACTAATGACCACGCAGTTGAGTCCGATAGATTTACAAACATTTGAACATTTACTGCCATTTGAGAAAATTGGAAATATCATCAGCTTAACTAAACCAGTGATCCTGGTTCGCCAAGTGTTGCTTGGGTATAGTTTACCTTCGCATACTACAGTTTACCTTCATCACTGTAACTGTCTTGCCTGACTCCCTCTGTAACCAACATACGCGGCGAGGATATGTTATTTTTAATACCTCGGCATATAGTAACTCAAGGGAGGATTAAGAGGGTGGGCATAGGGGCAAGTGCCCCCCCCCCCCCCCAGACGGCCCGATGAAAAATGTGTGTGTGTGTGTGTGTGTGAGAGAGAGAGAGAGAGAGAGAGAGAGAGAGAGAGAGAGAGAGAGAGAGCGAGGGAAAGAATCTTAGCATTAGAATAATTAACTATTACTCACGGACAGCATGTAAATGTGAGTTTAAAAATGCAAAATACCTATAATTAACATAAGGTAATTTTGCTTTTTGTGTTATGCATCCATTTAATTGCTTCTTGCCCTTTTTTTCAGTAATTTACGATAAAAATGAATAAAAGTTGTTTATTGTTTCGTGACTGCCTGGGAGATAAATGAGCTATTGTTTATGTTTTACGCATACGTAAATAAAGTTAAAGGATTTAACTACATAAAAAAATCTGAATTTCAAGGGTTGCGTTCAGGCTGGCGCATTCAGATGTTTTCGGTAAACGGCTTATCTGATTCTTTTCCTAGAAACTAAGAAGTGGTACTCCTACCTATTATAAACAGTTTAATTTGAAGATACACGTTTCGATTTTCCAAATTAGAAATTTCAACGATATTTTTCCATACATCAGATACAAACATTTTTCATGGTAGTAGAAATTCTTCTTGAAACACAGTCAATATGATTTTCAGAATCAAATTTTCACTCTGCAGCGAAGCGTGCGCTGATATGTAACTTCCTGGCAGATTAAAATTGTGTGCTGTACTCGGGATTCGAACGTGAGACCTTTGACTTTCGCGGGCAAGCACTCTACCGTCTGAACTATCCAGACACGCTTCACAGTCCGTCATCACAACTTCACTTTGCCTTTTCCTCACCTCCATATTTCAAAGAAGTCCTCCTGCGAAGCTCGCAGGACCAGCACTCCTGGAAGAAAGGATGTGGTGGACCCATGGCTTAGCCACAGCCTAAGGGATGTTTCCAGAATGAGGAGTGGTAGTCCTGAAAGGTTCACAGGAAAACTTCTGTGAAGTTTCGAAGGTAGGAGGCGAGGTACTGGCAGAAGTGAAGTTTTATGGACGGACCGTGAAGCGTGCCAGGATAGCTCAGCTTGCCAGCGAAAGGCAAAGGACTCAGGGTCGAGTCCCGTTTCTGGCCCACACTTTTAATCTGCCAGGAAATTTCAAGTGTAATTTTGTTGATCGCGAAAGCATTCTTGAAATATCTCGTTTTGCATAGCAACTTTACAAAGAATGATGATGAAATTGATTCAGTACAACTCAAACACAGAATGTCTCTGACAATATCGAGACGAAAAACAGGCTCAGGGTGTATAAATTTATATTTATAAAGATACGGGAAATCTGATTTTAGGTTTTGAGCGAATATCAAACTTAGCACCACATACTCGTATTTACTGGCTGCTTGTTTCTGTCCTGTAATTGAACGACCTTTTGGGATACGCTGTTTTTTCCAATTTCTGCATTGTTTGGTAATGACACAGCTACTCCGGTTACTGCACTGTTCATCCACGGTAAGTTGACGATTCGTGCGCTGGCTGTTGGCAGCGGCAGGAGGCGTGTACCATGGCTGCCGGGCTGGGGCGGGGAGGGGGAGAGCGAGCATCAGTGAGCAGAAGGCAACGGCGCAGTGTTAGAAACGTTACCGGTAGCAATGTGTGCAGTAATATTTCGCGTCTATGGGGAACGTAACGTTGGCAGCAATCCGAAATAAATGCATGTCCTTCAAGTAGTGCAGACGTTTTGTGCTGCTGGCATCAACAGGTACAATCGTCTTAATTTGTCAAATTAATATACTTCCATGTAATTACCAATGCACTACTAGTTTCGACGCACTACGGCGTCATTATCAAGTTCCTATGATTAAAGAAAAATATTACAATGATTCAATTACATTAAGCCGGCCGCGGTGGCCGAGGGGACTGAGGCGCTTCAGTCACGGTCTGCACGGCCACTACGGTCGGGGGTTCGAATCCCCCCTCGGGCATGGATATTTGTGCCGTCCTTAGTTGTAGCTAGTTAATAAGTAGTTTGTAAGTTTAGGGACTGATGACCCCATAGTTAAGTCCCATAGACTCTACAAACATTTGAACATTTTTGAATTACATTAAACAGTGAAAGGTTTAATCTTACATCTTATAAAATAGGCTGTATGTGTGTATGTATGTATGTTCCACATCTCCTCCTAAAATACTGGACCGATTTCAACCAAACTTGGTACTCATGTTCTTTAATGTCAGGCAACAATCGCTGTCGGGGTAAGAATCACCTACGACTCATACGTAAGGAGATATGACGTCATAAGCAATTAGTACGGTGCAATTAGACCTAAGCCCGGAGATTTAAAGTAAAAGTTTCCCTCCAGTTCCAAATTGTTCAATATAATATACATATTTTTTTGGTAAAATGTTACACCATTTCGAGCGTCGGGTTTGGGGGGAGGAGGATGAAAAGTTAGAAATTAGTGGTTTTTATCAGTTTTTCTTAATTATTTAGAAAACTATGCGGCCTAGCGCGAAAGTGCCCAGTAGAAAAATAATTTACATTAAATTGCCAACAAAAATTTTCCTGTGCATAATCTTGCTAAAGTGAACCATTTCAGAGTTACAGAGGTTGTAAAAGTACGAATTTTTCGTATTTTTTTAGATTTTCTGGACAATTATTAACGAAACCCTTTCTTTAATACAGCATTGCGTATTGTAAAGGCAAATTGCGTTTTTTTAAATTTTTTTAGTTTTTTTTTATCTTTGTGGCCGGTGGTATGTTAGTGATAAGCCCTTGAAGGAACTACATCCTCACCACCTTCTCAAGGCGCGCTCCTTTTTAAGGGAAAAGAAGTTTCCACAGACCTAGACTGTACCTCTGGCACGGAGAAACCCACGCTGAACTTGCTCTGGATATTTCCGCATTAGGAATGAATATCTTTCCAACATAAATAATTTAAAATTATACACATATTTTCTGTGTAATGATTATGAGAAATAATTACATCATTTTAATCGTAATACTTTAAAAACTGAAGCTTCTGGAGATTTTTCTTTAGAAAATAGGTTTAAATAAAAGTGAGATAGTCAGGCCTCTTCAAATTCACTGAAGCTGACTGAGTAATCTCTTCAGAAGATGCATTACCTCGCTTGAAAGGTGAATAGACATAATTAAGCTCATCTTTATCCACACTAATGAGAATTTCAGTAGTTTTCAGAACTACAGTAATGAGCGCCTCTTCGACAAGGAAGAGGGCACGATTGACCCTGGAGAAAGCTTTCCCACCCATCATTTGTTGAATGATATTTTTGGCATAACACTGCTGTACAATTCCTCCAGGCCACTTCCTGCCATGATGTAACCAATCGCTGACAAAAGGGACATTAACAAGTGAAAACATCCTAGTCGAATGCTACTATTTCATGAGCCTTCGACTACAAAGGCTGATCAAAGTCATTATTGTTGTGCTTTGTCCATCGCTGGTGCCTTTTGTAGCAGCTTAAAGAAGAGCTGTATAAATTCTTGACGGATTTGAAGGAGCTAAGTTGATGAATGGAAGAGGAACTAAAGTGGAAGTATGGAACTCCCTCGCATCATACATTTCCATGCAGCCACTCCAACCTGGTTTACATTCTTCAGGGCCTTCCAGGTACCACTCAGCTAAAACTAAGTGTTCGGCCATGTACACATGAAAGTGGTTTCATTTTCAGGGAAGCCATGTTTATAGCTACTATTTTGAAATAGCCAGATGTAGTTGTTGCTCTATAGGTTTGCAAATCAAACAGGCCTCGTGTTTCAACAGCTAGAGCAGTAATAATCTTTCGAAGTACATTGTCCTCTACCTGAAGGACGGTTTTAGGTGTTATGCAAGCATTTACGCACATGACATGAAATGTGTTATGGCATTTCACGGTGTTGCATTGTTGTCTGCATTATCGAAAACAAATTGCACGTATCCATTCTCAGTTCTCGTGTTCTCTTGGAAAGTGACCAATCTCTCATATTTTAAAACTTTCTTTTACGGTACAGAAACACCCAAATTGCACAGGACGTCGATAAGGAACTTTGAGCCAATGTAACAACCATTCAAATTTGGACAGGGGACAAAAATGAACTTGGGCGTACAGCGCTGATTATACTATGACATATTTAAGTATTTTTTCCTTTAGGTAATTTGTTTCGTCCATTGAATTTTCTCGCGTGTTTGTCTTTTAGAAGTAGGCTGTATTATTTCAGTTATCAAGGCATTGAGCAGTTCAGGTATCAATTCAGCTCGTCCTCTATGAATCTCTACAATTGTCTTTATCTCATTTCGAATAATAGCTACTGCAGTTTTGATCACTCTCAGTTCCTCCTAAGCTTCGTTATCAGTGTTCTGATTTCTATACTAGGTGTCTGTAAAATATGCTAGTTGCTCCTGAGAGACAAATCACACTTATTTTCCCTGGTAATTCTGTTAAATTCAAGCTATTACCATAGCGCTGGATAAGTTTTCTTCTCATATGTTTGTCAGTATATGGCTCATCTACGGGACTCGGTTGAAGGAACAGTATTTGTAATTCTTCAAAAACGTACTGACATTCATAATTTTCTTCCAAATAACCATACAGCTTTTCAAAAGCATCTTCTCTTTTAGCATCAGTGCTTGACCCACCTTTGGTTGTTTCCGCTCCTTTTTCAAATGTATGTTAACGGTGCCAGTGGTACCTCCCATCAGAACTGGCGAGGTCTGTGACCCGAGAGAGCCTCACAGTTATCTCATGTCCCCTCTTGTCGTGCCTGTTATTTGCTTCCGCTCGGATGCTTTCAATCGGTTCAGATTTCTGTACTGAACTCCATTTTTCTTCAGCTGAGTTCCTGCATTTAGAAACATCTACACACTTGCGACCACAAAGAAAACATAAGTTGTTAAAATCAAATGATTCACGAGGAATCTTTGATGGAGGTTCCTTGTCATGTTGAGGAGGCTTTTGACGTAGCTTCTAAGTTTGTCGACACTTATTATGTACCTGAAGCGATTCATTCATCAAGAACCTGTCTTTAACACCGTCTTTACGAATTTCACTGCACTGAATTTTTTTGTCGACTGCTTTTCTACTCAGGTTAATTAGTTTAAAAAATAAAGTTCAAATGTTTTGTAGAACTGAAACTTAACTACGGGGTCATCAGGCCCCAAACTTACAAACTACTTATGAACTAGCTAAGACTAAGGACGGCACAATATCCATGCTCGAGGGGGGATTCGAACCCCCGACCGTAGTGGCCGTGCAGACCGTGACTGGAGCGCCTCAGTCTCCTCGGCCACCGCGGCCGGCAGTAATTAGTTTACCGGCCTTGTTCTTACAAAGTTTCAGAACACACTCCGCGACAATTCACATACCTACCAGTGATTATCACATAGTTCGCCCAGTATTCTAAAGACAAACAATAAAAAAGTTACAGCAGAACTTTAATAGAAATAACACGAACGCACTCAACGGGTCTCCCAACACGACTGAGGGAAAGACAATGGGTGACTCGGTGTGTGCCGGGGAGGCGGGCGTCAGGGTGAAACCACAGCAGTCGGCAGCTCCCTTTTACGGTCGCCTTTGTTCTGGCGGCCGCGCTCTCGTTCCCAGTATTTCTATGCTTTTAACCCTCCGTGCTGGCCCCTAGTCTCTCTTCGACGACAATACGATTTTTCACTATTACTTTTTATTAAAATTGTTTAGTTATTTCTGTGAAGCTTCATTTTTCCAAAGAAATTCCAGACATTTCTACTTTTTCACCTTCCGTAACTCTTAAACCGTTCACTGTAGCAAGATTATGCATGGGACCATTTTTGATCTCAATGTAATGCAGATTATTTTCCTATTTGGCACTTTTCACGTTAAACCCCATAGTTTCCTAAATAATTAAGAAAAACTGATATAAACTGCTAATTTCTAACTTTTCACCCCCCTTCCCCCCAAACCCGACGCTCGAAATGGTGTAACTTTTTACCAAACAATAGGTGGACTGTATAGAACAGTTTAGAGTTGGAGGGAAACTTTTACTTTGGATGTCCGGGTTAGGCCGTTTTTCGGGCTAATTACTCCGACTGAATGAGACGCGCGAAAAACTGCGTCAAACGACAATGCTGCATATTTCCACCTAAACCACTGGACCGATTTCAACCAAATTAGGTACATATATTCCTTATGTGAGATAGCAGTTGCTGTAGGAGTACTGCCGGCCGCGGTGGCCGAGGGGACTGAGCCGCTCCAGTCACGGTCTGAACGGCCACTACGGTCAGGGGTTCGAATCCCCCCTCTGGCATGGATATTTGTGCCGTCCTTAGTATAGGGTAGTTGATAAGTAGTTTGTAAGTTTAGGGACTGATGATCCCGTAGTTTAAGTCCCATAAGCTTAACAAACATTTGAACATTTTGTAGGAGTACTAACCACATACGACATATGGTTCAGGAGATATAACATCATAAACAATAAGAGTTGCAAGAAACTGCCACATAATACGACGAGAGTTTATGAGTACATTATATGGGAATGAGAGTACTTAGCAACTTGTAACAAACTTTAAACATAATTTCAAACCGTTATTAAACATTTTCTCGCTGTCTACCATAGCAAACGATGAAAGGAAAAAAGTTTCTCCTTTTCCGCTGTCCATGGAGCAAAACTGTGGCATTCGATACGACGTTACAATTTGTAATTGCTACACTATAAATTGTACTTGCAGGAAATTTTGCAGACGGTATACACACGTAAAGCTGAATGTACGTTCCAAATTGTATCACAGTACGACACGTACTTAATGAGATATGAGGACATAAAGAGTAATGTTCATGGAAAACCGACCCATCAAGCATCACGTTTTAATCTATTACTTCTTTACTACTAACCGTATTCGCAACAGATTTTATCGACACACAACACTTATACAAATCAATATGTTCCTGCAAAATTTTACAATTGTACAACATATCTATACTAACAATGAATCTGTAAATGTAGGCCTGTCGCTTCAATGCAACTGGACGAATTTTCATGTGGTTTTCACAGGAAACATGAGCCAAGATTGGTTCAGATTCTAGGCATGATTTCATCAAAATAGAATCACGAAGTGTTTTCATAGATCGTCGTGTATGTCTGTTCATCTATTAGAAACCACTTCTCCAAAACTACTTCACGAATTCGCATGAGGTTTTCACAGGCAACTTTAGCGTACCTTGGGAAAACATACAGACTTAGTTTCATAAAAATCGGATCACGGCAAGAAGAACATCACAATATAACGTTTTTGAACGACAACCGTCATGTCTATCTTTCTCTTTCATCTCCAAAAGTAACAGACGAATTTTCAGGGAGTTTACAGAGGAAACGAGAGGGTATTTTACGGTTACAGAAACGCTTCGTTTCACAAAATGGGATCGGAAAAAGTAAGATATTACAATTTAAACATTTCTCTGAAAGCAATCGCATGTGTCTATTTGTAGAGAGTAATCTCCAAAAGTACTCAGTGAACATTCTTGGGGTATCACAGATAAGTAGAGAATATCCTGAGGCAACATATAGGCTTCATTTTATCAAACTGAGATTAGGAAAGTAAAAGATATCGTAATTTGAAGTTTTAGGTGTAGTTCATGCTTTGAAAGAACGGCGTAATGGCCGGCCGCGGTGGCCGAGGTGACTGAGGCGCTCCAGTCACGGTCAGCACGGCCACTACGGTCGGGGGTTCGAATCCCCCCTCGGGCATGGATATTTGTGCCGTCCTAGTTCGTAAGTAGTTCATAAGTAGTTTGTAAGTTTAGGGACTGATGACCCCGTAGTTAAGTCCCATAAGCTTAACAAACATTTGACATTTGAACGGCGTAATGCAGCAAAGAACTAATAGATAGCGCTGCGGATGTTCGTGTGACGTTCGGGGCAGCGATCGGATTATTACCCTTTGAAAATACTAATTACAACTTAACTTTTCAAATTTACCCTATTTCTGAAAATCGTTTTCTTCGTTGCTATGTTTTACGAAATATGATTCAACACATTGAGTATAAAACTGATACAATCTTCGCCGTGTTTAATTCATACTTTTACATATTGATATCACAGTCTAATGTACGATATCTATATGTACGACTCCTATGGATGTTTAAGTCTCACCCTGGAGCAACAATAGCGCATCTTACGTAAAGAGAGCCAACGGTAAGAATAATAACTGTTTTCAGTGATATTTCTACTTCATTAAGGCAATACTTATTATATTTCATCTTTCCATGCCTTAGCCCATTGTCCAGAGATATGAATTATCATCAAATAAATGTTTTAAATGGCGAATATAACTGATGTATGATGTAAGATACAACATATTCATGAAGATATGCCTATTTCTAACATGTTTCGCAAACGTATTAAAAAAACCAACAGACACATTTTCATGCGGTTTTCACAGGAAACTAGACCTACAATTGGGGCAACATATAGGTATGTTTTCATCAAAATCTGATCACGGATAAAAGATACATAGCAATCTTAAGCGTTTTCAGTAACTGTCTGTTCATCTATTAGAAATACCTAATCTCCTAAATTACTTCACAGAGTTGCATGGAGCAACTTGGTTTCATAAAAGTGGAATCAGGTAAATGGTTTCAGGTGTAGATTATGCTTGAAGTATGGACAGCGTAGTACAGCAAACAAGCGATAGAGTTGCTTGTGATATTACAGATACAGGGGGAAGCTGACTTTCCTTGTGAAAGGCGGGTTTTGCCAGGCTGTTGGGTTCCCCGGCCGGTGCGCAAGTTACAAATAGGGCAGCGCAGAACTTCACATCGAGTTCTACATGGCGGCAGTTCCAGGAAGCAGTCAACATACATCGGCGGCAGCGGCAGAGGCACCATGCCAGAAAGGCTAAGTACCAACGTCGATGTTGTAAATGTGTGTGAGTCTGGGGCTGGACCTTACGTTCACGATTAAGCAGTCACGAAGCGAAAATATTACCGGGTTTGCTAGCCCGAGTTTTGAGGGAGAAAATGTAAATGGGGAGGGCTATAGTGGGGCTAGTAGTACAGCTACTGCGAATAAAGATGATACGGCAGGAAATTCTTTGGAAAGCAAACTTTACATATGGATAATAACGTTAAAAGCAGATTTGGGTGGTATAAAATCAGAAGTGAGTGATATAAAATCAGAAGAGGGTTATGTAAAATCAGAAGTGGGCAATGTAAAATTAGAAGTGGGCAATGTAAAATCAGAATTAAAATCAGATTAGTGTAGTGTAAAAGCAGAAGTAGGTAACGTAAAAGCAGAAATAGGTAACGTAAAGAAGGAATTGGGCTTGCGTTTGAACAAAGTTCAATCGAACGTGGAAAGTGTGAGGGCAGAACTGAGTAGCGATACTGAAAATGTAAAATTTGAGTTAGAAAAATTTAAATCGAAAGTGGATGGAATGGTAGAATTAAAATTAAACGATGTGAAGGCAGAAGTGGGCAAAATAAGGGAGGTCGGTGATTCTGTTAATAATAAAGTCATTGCATTAGAGATAAATTTAGACAATAAAATGGAAAGTTACAGCACGAATTGAACAGCAATGCAATGAAGATTGTGCAACGACAAGATAATTTTGAAAAGGCAACTGCAGCTGAAGTAAATAATTTAACGGATAGGATGGAGGGTTGTGAAATGGAAATAAAAGAATGTAGTGGGAGAATTCATCAGGAAAAGGTGCAACTACAGCAAAAAATTGAGGCAGTGTGAGCTGCAATAGGTAATGTAAATATTAGTCCACTTGTAAATAATCTGTGATTTTCAAAATAATAAGAAGTAATAAGAATTTTTCTAATGATGGCAATTACCACCCAGTATATTTTCTTGCCGCATCTAAGGATGGATTTGTTACGGGGATGAGTGACCAAGATAAAATTAAATCGATAAAAAGACAACTTGAGGGTAGTGCGCAGTTGTGGGCTAATTTAAGTAATCATTTGTACGAGACCTATGACAAGTTGGAGATTTGTTTCTCGAATAAGTAATGGAGTGAAGCAAAGCAAACGCGGCTTCAAAACGAATTTCTTAACGGTCCAAATTTCAAGTTTGGCAGTGGCTCAATGCGCGAAGTTTGTGTGCGCGAACTGTATAAGTTAATGCATACAAATCGGCCGCTGGCAGTTCTGACGGAAACCACGACGTTAATGAGGCGATTACCACATAATTTGCAATGGGAGTAGGTGCATAGTCCGACGCAATCGGTTGATGAATGTTTAAATTTTGTTGAAAAGTTGGAACGAGCACTTAAGTTTAAACCAAATCATGGTAACGGAAGAGGAAATGGTAGTCAGAATTGGAACCATAATAGTAATAATGATAATTATGGGAACCTCAGTGATAATGGTAACTTCCGGAATCGAAACAATAACAATGGTAATCAGGGGAATAAGTTTTATAAAGATCAAGGCAGTGGGAATTATCAGGAGAGAAATCATTGAAGGGAACATAGTGATCTGCGGTCGAGAAACTGAGAAATGTCGCGTCTCATGTGCGGGGATAGCGAAACAAACCACCGATAGATAGGATACCGTACTGTGATAATTTGTGGGAAATAGATGCAACAGGGGGCAGAAGGAAATTGTGGAAATATGTGTGATATATAACTCTGTAAATGGTGGTAATTTAAAACAGCGTGGCCGTCAGAGAAATCAAAATTATTTTCGGCATTCATTTGAATCAGATGAAGATATAGGTTTACAAAAACTATTTTGGGAAGAGAGAATGAGTGATGGAGTGAATCAATATATGCTAAATAGTTCTAAGTCTAACAAAGGGTATGACGAAAATTTGAATTTGGTGGAGATGAAGTGTGTAGAAAATTCCGAGAAGTTATCGATCAGTAGATATAAATGCAACTACGTGTGTACTAAATTTTGCGGCGGATGTAAGTGGTGAATTTTGTGAAGGCATCAGGGCTAAGGGCACGCTAGCTGGTAACAATTTAAGTGGTAAATCGGCGGATGTGAGTAAAGTTGATACGTAAAACTGCGTAGCATTGGTCTCGTCGTCTGGTGATGACATATTATGTATGTGGCATGATAAGTGATTTATTGTTGAAGGGAAATGAAATAAGTGGGACATGTGTAAATTTGAAGATAGTGAGATAGATGCTACTGAGGAAGGAATTTGCGCCTTTATTTCTGTTGATGAGGATGATCCAATAGCTCTTGATGGGATTATGAATTGTCAATGGAGGGTGATGGGTGAAAGTGTTGATGCTACGTTAAAGGAACCATTATCTGTAGTGAAGGCAGGAGAGTTTAATATTGGTGAAACAGATAATATTTTGGGGGAAAATTTTATTTGTGTTACAGATGCTGATGTGAAACTGAAATTGTCAAATAACGAGTTACTAAAGATCTGAATGAGGAGCAACGTTGTAGCAAAGTAATACGTAGTGATTGTATGGAAATAGATTTTAATTACTATGTGTTCAATGATAAACCGGTGGAGGTAAATGATATATGTAATAACGTTTTAAGTGCATCGGTGAAGTTGATAATGTTATTTGTGTGATTCTTCAGTTTCTCCCAGCGTATTTGATAATCAAAATATCCACTGGTGTACTGCCGATCTATAGTGTCCAACGAGCACAATATTTCGGCGATCATAGATGTCGCCATCATCAGGTGAACTGACGGACTGAGCTCCTGGAAACGCGCCGGCACGGAGATCCGCACGCCACGGCTGCTCGAAGGGAACTGGGTTCTAGCCCGGTAGCGGGCCATTTAAATACCCTCGGCCCACGGAGCGACCCCTCCGCGGTCCGCGCCCCGCGCCGCGGCCGCGCAGTGGAACCGATTGCGCCGGCGTCTGAGGTGACATCGGTGTGAGGGCTCCGTCCGCCGTGGTCGTCACTTCGTTACGTTTGCTAGATTTACTCTTAATTAACCCAATCGCTGGTTCCCAAGCATTGCTAAGATTATAGCCACAGTCACGGTTTATGAGGTCGTGCGAATTTCAATGGCCTCTCTAACGACGCAGTCCCAGTATCTCGACGTCTGTACCAGAATCCTAGTGCCTTCATAGTCCATCGCATGATTCTCCGACAAACAATGTTCAGCGACCGCCGACTTGCTCGGATACATCAATCGTGAGTGCCTCTGGTGTTCAACGCATCGATCCTCGACGGTACGCATCGTCTGTCCAATATATGACTTTCCGCACTGACACGGAATCTGGTACACGCCGGCCTTCCTCAAACCGAGATCATCTTTGGCGCTCCCCACCAGTGCACGAATTTTATTCGGCGGACAAAAAACAGTTCCAACCTGGTGTTTTTTCAAAATGCGGACGATCTTCCCCGAGAGTGCGCCGTTATATGGAACGAACGCAGTGCCTACATCCTCCGTCGTGTTTTCATCCGTTTCCACAGGTTGTGATGTAATGGTTGAGCGGAGAGCCCGTTGAATCTGCCACTCTGAGTACCCATTTTTTCGAAATACAATTCTCAGGTGTTCCAATTCCTGAGGTAGACGCTCTGCGTCGGAGAGACAGCGTTATTAATGACAATTTTGGTGAGTTAGGAGAAAGGATAAACGTTGATTGGTTTGGCAAAAGTAAACGCAAATTTTCTGTTACAGACTGGTGGTGGTATGGGAAGATTTCAAAGTCAATGTTACCGCACTTAGGGGTTAAAGAAAAGTTTAAAATAGAAAGGGAACTTGAAGAAAAAAGGGTGAAAAAGGAGCATACAGTGTATTTAAGGAATTATTTTATGGGGACGACGAAATTGAGGGGTGGACTAAAGCTTTGTGTACTACTGATATAGAAGAAAAGGGGAAAGCAATTGAGAATGACTTGTTACATCAAGATCTTTTAGATAGGGAAGAACAGATTGTTGTACTGCCAGTAGTTGAGATAGATGTTGGAAAAGCAAGAGTGAATGCACTTCTGGATTCGGGAAGTTACATATCAGCTGTGTCAGAAAATTTTCTGACCAGAATAAAGAACAAACAGTTTGCTATATTCCCAGTAAAAAGCGGGAAGCTACAGGGGGAAGAGTATGCCCATCAGGCAGGAGATGAGTTTAAAATATAAATGTTATGGATATGAATATAAGATGTTTTGTGGTAAGTGGGTTTGTGATAGATGTTATATTAGGTAGAGATTTTCTATGTAAATTTAAAACATCTTTCAACGATGTAAAGAGGTATATCAAGTTTCAAGCAGAAGGAATAAGAGGAAAGGTGAAATTCAAGAACTTATTAATAAGGCAGCAATGTATTGCCCATATTGTAATGACTGGATTAGAGAAAAGTAATAAGTGAAATTCTTGCTGTGGATGCTTATTTCAGTATATTTATGTTCACTATATTAGAATTTTGCGGGATATTTGTGTGTTTATTGTATGTGGTCTAAAATAAGCTGCTATGCTGAGGAGAACAAAAAAGGAATTGTGAGGGCGCATTTTGGTGTATGGAGGTCGGCAGTTTGATGGGGTTATGTTGATGAAAATTATTTGTTAAATGTTTCTATAATTTGTGATTTGAAATTATGAGGACAGTTGACAGAAATGTGGTATTATTTTAAAGAGTATTGTCGCTAAAATTTTGGTGCAAGGAGGTCGGAGTAATGTATCAGTAAAATATATGTAATAATTTGAGAACTGCAGCGTATTGAAAATTATAAGAAGGATCGTAGTGATATGAGTGGTTTATATATGGGTTGATATGGAAATTTAATTTTTTTTAATATTTGGGGATTAAAAGATATGGTAATTAGGGTATAATTTAACAGGGAAAGCTATTCAAGGGAAGTAATGGTTTGTTGCTTTGAATTTCTATTTAAATTTCATCAGTCGGCAATGGGGGAGACTAGTGCTGCAAAAACAAAAATTACTAAAGTGTGGACATGTTTTCTTGTGGGAACGTGGAAAGACTGATGGTAAAAGCAAGAATATTTAATATGTTGATAATATTTTAATGAATTGCTGTTGAAGGATGTGTATCGATTCCACTGGGGGAAGGCGTTCAAAGCTGGAACCTAGGTAACGGTTGGGTTTCTATATATTGGAAACTACGCGGTAGTCGAATTTCGACAGGTGTTTTCATTTCGTCCGGGGAAATCGGCTGCAGAGGCACAGACATTCCGACAAGGTACGACGCTGACGGAGAATTGGTGACAGTGCTGCAGACGGTGGGCGTTAAAGTGATATTTGCCGAGTGAAATTAGTGTGCTTCGCACCAAAGGAACACATAATTCTCTGGGCATTTAATTAATATGCCATAAAATTTATAATTTATGTTACTTTAGATTTAAATTTTATACATGACGCACAGTGGTTGGTAACAATTTTAATGTTTTTATTAATTTAAGAGAAAATGGTCAAAACGTTTGGTGATACTTGACATGATAATTTGACAGGCAAATGTATCATATTGCCGCGAGACACCCCGTAAACCGGGTATAGCATCACCGACTGCGGTGCTGAAGGTTGACGGTTCAATCCCGCCCACTGGCAAAGATTTTTTTTAACAGTTCCAGAATGTTATGCGTCTTTCTTATGTTCACTTGTAAATTCTACTTGTTTCTTATGTTAACTCTTCTTCTAATTTCTGGTACATTCTGTCTATGTATAAATAACAGAGCACTCTGCCCGAGAGGCAATTAGTGCTGCGTGTATGTTAAGTTCGTAATAAACCTGCTTTCAGTATAAGTGCTGTGTTCATTTGACAATCCTGCCTTCGAAGTCAAGCCTGCTTCCATTTCAATGCGACATTGTTTGGTGGACGCGCCGGGTACACTGTGCAACAGCTGCATCACCGTGGCTGCGATTAGGCAACGTAAAAGCCGTCGCTTACACGGAAGAAACCGGAACACAAGGGATATATCGAGTGCATCCTTCCGAAAGTCCGTATTCTCAGAAGAACGATGGACACGAAACCAGCAGTAAGCAAAATATGTTGAAATGTTTGTAGAGTCTATGGGACTGAACTACGGGGTCATCAGTCCCTAAAATTACAAACTACTTACGAACTAGCTAATACTAAGGACGGCACAAATATCCATGCCCGAGGGGGATTCGAACCCCCAACCGTGGTGGCCATGCAGACCGTGACTGAAGCGCCTCAGTCCCCTCGACCACCGCGGCCGGCCAGCAGTAAGCCAGCTACACATCAGACACCTGTAGGTGTTCTTTGGAGACACTGGAAAGACCCAACAAATGGCTAAAAGGGTTCAACCGAGTCGCCAAGTACAACAGGTGGGATCATACAATGTGCTTGGCCAACGTTTATTCCTACCTGGACGGAAAAGCCCTGGTGGCCAAGGGGACTAAGGCGCTCCAATCACGGTCTGCACGGCCACTGCGGCCGGGGGTTCGAATCCCCCCTCGGGCATGGATATTTGTGCCGTCCTAGTTCGTAAGTAGTTCATAAGTAGTTTGTAAGTTTAGGGACTGATGACCCCGTAGTTAAGTCCCATAGACTATACAAACATTTAAACATTTTTAAACGGAAAAGCCCAGAAATGGTTCGAAAACAATGAAGAGAAGCTGAATGTCTGGGAAACGTTCCAGATGGAACTCAAGAAGACCTTTGGTGACCTCCAGCGACAAATCCACTTGGCGGAAGAACAACTGAAAAACTGGGCCCAACGACATGGTGAGCCGACACAGTCATACATACAGAATGTTTTGGGCCTGTGTAACATAGTCAATCCGAATATGACTGAGGCCGACAAAATCACGTACCTGATGAAGGGTATAGCAGAAGACATGTACAAAGCCCTTCTTATAAAAGACGTCGCTACGATGGAAGAGTTCATCAATTCGTGCCAGCGTATTGAAGAGATCCAACAAAGGAGTGTTGGACGAGATAAGTATGACAGATTCCCCAATGTAGTCCCCAATGGCCATCGTGGAAGACAGCATGACTTCGCTTCCCTTATATGACTAATTGTGAGAGAAGAATTACAACAGTTTGTGGCAGCCGGGACTATAAGAAAGAGCGAGCATTAGATCATGGGCATGGATGTAAGCCCTGTAAGTGACGAGGGAGCCGACGCCGCTGACGAAGAGGTATATCAGGCAAATAGCTCCTGTCTGCCCCGCATCGCACCCGACGTGAAGAATGCCGTCGCCCTGCTATGACTTACGCTGCAGCCGCCAAACGGCAGCCTATGATCCGACCGACGAGGCCACAAACTAATCCCCCGGCAACTATGACGCCGCGCAGAAGAACTGACGTCTGGAGGACAGGAGACAACACAAAATGTGTTTCCACTGTGGGCGCCCTGGACATGTACGCTACTGCAGGGAGAGAAGGCGAGTATTCGACGATTATTTTGCCGCAAAATGTCAGCCATCAGAGCAGTTCTATCCCAGGCAGTCACCTGATGATGAGTTCAATCGACCTATGGGAAGAAGCCCATCGCCGTACCCTAAACGAGGTCGCTCCTCGACGCGCCGCAGCCGTTCACCGTCGCCGTACAGAGGTACCAGCCTCTCCCCTAGCCGCCGCGCCCAGGAAAACTAAGCGAGGCGACCATCTACGGAGTTCAGGCCGCCGCAGATGAAAATCCTCCATGGACGACAGTCGCTAAGATGTCGGGACATCTCATCGACGTCATAATCGACGGCCGACCTGTCCGGGCACTTGTTTATTCAGGAGCTTCTTTCTCTGTATTGTCGAATAATTACCGCCGCACATTAAAGAAGACAATGTTCTGTGATGCGGGGGCAACTGTGCTGAAGGTCGTGAATGGAAAGAACGTCCAGCCAGCAGGAACTTGTGTCGCAAGAATAACCATCAACATCAGGACCCAGCCGTTTGAATTTGTCATCCTCGGATGGGACTTCCTTCAGGCAGCCCAAGCTATCATTGACTGTGGAAGATCTGAGCTGCAAATTGAGGAAGTTGTTCCGACGGGTACACGTAATACAGAATTTTCTGGGAAGTTATTTGCCGTTGACAATGTGACGATCCCGCCGTTGACGATGAGAAGAGTTGCAGTCACAACAGAGGTGAGCGATTAAACTGTGAAGCGCTTGTTGATAGTAAAAAGTTTATCAGGCTATCATAAGCATTACCGGAGGTCATGGAGATATTTGGATCACTAACTGTCACGAGCAGTCGCAACTTATCCCCAAAGGAATGTGTATCGGGACAGCTGAAACAATCCAGGACGGTGAGCTGAACGTTATCAACGAAGACCAAAGCTCTATTGTTAGTACAGACAACACGCTGGAGGAAACAAACGTGGAACCGCCAATAGGGCCCGGACTGACCAAGGAACAACGCCAGCGGGTGTTAGCTATACTACGTCAATTTTCGGGTGCATTCACACCTCAGCAGGGAAAAAGTCAGATGGAATGCCCACGATAAGGCATCGTATCAATACTGGGGATCATCCACCAATTAGCCAGCGTTCTTATAGTGTCGTCAGCTGAAAGACGGATAATTCGGGAGGAAGTGGAGAAGATGTTGCACGATGACATTATTCAACATTCGGAAAGTCCTTGGTCGTCTCCGGTGGTCCTCGTAAAGGAGAAGTATGTCACGTGTCGACTCTCGGCGGATGAACAAAATCACAAAGAAAGATGTCTACCCATTGCCGAAAGGAGCTACATACTTCTCAACTATGGACATACAGACAGGTTACTGGCAAATCGAGGCTGACGAAGCTGACAGGGAGAAGACGGCTTTTATTACACCTGACGGTCTATATGAATTTAAAGTAATGCCATTTGGATTATGTAATGCTCCCGCCACATTCGAAAGCATGATGGGCAACTTGCTTCAACACCTTAAGTGGACGACGTGTCTTTGCTATTTAGATGACATTGTCGTTTTCTCGAAAACATTTGAAGAACATCTGAGTTGCCTGTCGACTGTGTTGAAGTGTGTTCAGGCTTCAGGACTCCGCATCAATCCAAAGAAGTGCCTCTTTGTCGCTAAAGAGATAAAAATCCTGGGGCACCTAGTCAACGGAGATGGTGTTCGTCCTGACCCAGAATTTCCAACTCCTCAGCACATTCGTGATGTGAGAAGTTTTCTCGGACTGTGCTCATACTACGGTCGGGGGTTCGAATCCCCCCTCGGGCATGGATATTTGTGCCGTCCTTAGTATTAGTTAGTTCATAAGTAGTTTGTAAGTTTAGGGACTGATGACCCCGTAGTTAAGTTCCATAGACTATACAACATTTGAAACATTTTGTATCTCGTACTGATTCCGCCGGCAGCAGCTCCATTCCACAGAGTTTGGATCGATCTTTTAGGGAGGTTCCGGAAGTCGACAACCGGTATCCAATGGATAATAGTCTGCACTGACTACCTCACACGCTACGCTGTCACCAAACTTGTGCCGACTGCAGAAGCTCCAGAGATCGCAAAATTCCTTTTAGAAGACAATATTTTAAGCATGGAGCACCACGTGTCATGATATCTGTTCGTGGAAAGTATTCCAGTCAAAACTAGTATCAGAGGTAAAGTCACGGTGCGACATTGTCCACCGAATGACAACTGCAAACTATTCTCAGACACATGGTCTTACAGAACGTTTTTCAAGACGTTAGCCGATATGGTGTCGATGTTCGTCGAAGTTGAGCAGAAGGATTGGGACACAATTCTGCCAGTCGTGACATTTGCTTACAATACCATAAGACAAGATATCACAGGCTTCACGCCGTTTTTCTTGCTACATGGCCGTGAAGCTGAGACGACAATGGAGATGCTGTTCCCGTTCCAACCGGACGACTCCCAGGATGACTATGTTAAACAGCTCAACACCAGGGTCGAAAAAGCAAGACAGCTGGCTCGCATACGGACACTGGACGCCCAGGAGAAGGACCGTCAGCGGTATAACGACATGCATCGACCTGTTGTGTAAAACCCAGGAGATCTGGTATGGATTTTTAGCCCTGTACGGAATGTTGGACTGTCATAAAAGTTATAGAAGTGATACTTTGGTCCGTATCGTGTCAGACGTCACATACGAAGTTGACGATTTAGAGTCGTTGTTGAAACGACAAAAATGAAGAGACATTATTCACGTCCTGCATATGAAGCCTTACTACGATCCTGAAGAGCAGGTAGGCGACAATAGATTCTTGTTCAAGGACTCTAAGAATGGTAATGTTACTGATGACGCCACGACCGGAACGTCTGTCGTCGATAATCATGGAGAAGGGAAGGATTCTCTTGAACTGCCATACAGAGGACCCATGACAAGGCCAAGATCCAGGACATTGCAGATGGCTCCACAGGGAAGATAACAGCGGGTCGCTGTTTTTCCAGGAGAGGGAGCAGTGCCGCGAGACACAGCGTACACCGGCTGCCAGCGTGGCGCAGGGGATAGTATCACCGACTGCGGTGCTGAACGTCTCCGGTTCAGTCCCGTCCACCGGCAAAAATTTATTTCTTTGTAATTAACAATTCCAGAATGTTCTACATATTTCTTATGTTCACTTGTAAATTCTACTTGTTTCTTATGTTAACTCTTCTTCTAATTTCTGGTGCATTCTGTCTGTGTATAAATAGCAGAGCACTCTGCCCAAGAGGCAGTCAGTGCTGCGTGTATGTTAAGTTCGTAATAAACGTGCTTTTAGTATAAGTGCTGTTTTCAGTTGCGTTCGAAGTCAATCCTGCTCCCATTTCAACACGACAATATCAAGTGGATATGTGTGATATTACAGATACAGGGGGAGGCTGATTGTTTCCATGTGAAAGGCGGATTTTGCCAGGCTGTTGGGTTCCCCAGTCAGCTGGCTACCAGTCTGGATGTAGTGAATGGGATACAGGTAGTCAGGGTTTCCCTAATGTGCTCAGAAACAGAAAACGACCGTCTTTGATGAGCCAGGGCGGCTAACCCAGATTGCAACTGAAATACAATATAGCCACACACATTATTCTAAGAATCCATATAAAATCAGGGAATGATCATACGGCAAATATAATTACATGAATGGACTCAGGAGACTTGGGAGAATCAAGTGCTGTAATTACAATTTCAATATCCCTTACAGATAAATAGCCGACAAATGTCAATACTAGAATAATAATATTATAAGACTGATATTTACAATGATTGATACGTAGTGTTTATCAGTAACAGTTTAAGAAGCAAATGGGCAGCATTGGACCATGCTACCTATCTTAAAAGACATATCACGTTATTTCCATATTCTTTCAACAAATTTTATTTTACTCTCTTGTTCTGCTTTTCGTTGAGGTAGTAATATTCTTGTGTTAGAACATAGATTACACCACAGAAACACAAAACATAACCCCAGCAAAAAAGCATTACATTTATATATGTATTTATGACATTAAATATTATTCTTAGAAACGTTCGTTTTTTATGTTGTAGACCGCCACTTAAATATTTAATGGCCGACTATAAATAGTAGATATGCAGCAGATAATTTATATAAAAACAATTATAAGTATTTGTGGACAAGAACGGAATATATTTGTATAAAAGGCCATGATAAATTAAATATTAATTATGTAACTATATTGCAATGTCGGCAGTATATTTGAACAGTGAAACACCACACTTAATGGCTCAAACGATTTTTAGTTTATATATATATATATATATATATATATATATATATATATGTTAAATGTAAACATCATTTGTAGGGAGGTGGTCAACGCATTTAATTCTTTGATATTTAAATGTATAATATTTTGGAAGGGAAATTGTATTTTAAAGATGAGGCATTAGCATGCGCGGAGGGTTACAATTTTTGGAGCAGGGAGAGCACGTTTTTCGGTCGCTTGGGAAGGGACTCATAATTACGACGTGATGGTGTAAGGTTGTGACGCTGGGCGGTCGGAAGCCGCGTTACGAACTTGTGGTCTGAAGAGATAGGCATGTGTGGACTTAGAAAATTTACGGGACTGTAACTGCAGAACTTAGTCTCTGGTGAAAAGTGATAAACTATGCATGGTAGTATGGCTGTACAACTGTGATAATTCAGCGATCGTGTACTCGTGTGATGACAAACTGTTCTTTATAACAAATACTGTAATTAATCGCGGATTAATTTGGAACTGCAATGTTCCATGGATTTCACTAATTTACGAGTGAAAATTTGGAACTTTTACTGTCGCGGAGGATTAGCCGCACGTACTGAAGCGCCGTGTTGCGGTGTGTGCGGTCGTTCACCGTCGGGGGTTCGAGTCCCCCTCGGGCATGGGTGTTTCTGTTGTTCTTAGTTTAGTTTACCTTAGATTAAGTAGTTTGTAAGCTAGGGACTAATAACCAAGCAGTTGAATCCCATAGATTTACAAACATTTGAACTTTTACTCTCGAGTGACACTTATTGTGCCTCACATGAACAATAGTGGGTAAATATTCAGTTATTTACCGATGTATAAAGTAGGACCACCTCCGGATTTCATGTCCAATAAGAGTAATTAACTCCATTTATAAAGAATTATCCGGCCGCGGTGGCCGACCAGTCAGCGGTGTGCCTGTCACGTTATGCACGGCCACTACGGTCGGGGGTTCGAATCCCCCCTCGGGCATGGATATTTGTCCCGTCCTTAGCATTAGCTAGTTCATAAGTAATTTGAAAGTATAGGGACTGATGACCCCGTAGTTAAGTCCCATAAGCTCTACAAACATTTTAACATTTTTTGAAAGAATTACTTCGTGAGTGATTAACTTCTTTACCTTAGAATCCATTTTGTTGGTCATTCAGAGGTATAATTTATGTTGTTAAATATATTTTCACATCATCATATGCCGATTGATAAACTGGCTAAACTACAGATTAATTATTGATCTTGTTTAAACATATTTGGTAGCTGTTTAGTGCATAGAAGCTGACATGCATAACTCACCCCTATGAACAGAGACAACGAGCCATAAACTTTTACTACTATGAATTATATCTTGCCCAATTCTTATTGGAGTATACCGACAGGAAGGTCGCACGCTATATGCACGAAAGAACTAGTAAACACGCTGCTGCATAATAAGTATGGGGTATGAACTTTAAAATTCTCCCGGCGGATCGAATATTCATAAAATTTTCGGATATGCAGCCGGTAGTCGTCTAAAACATCACACGATATTTCGGCCAGACACCTGCTAGCCATCCTCAGGTGAGTCGATGAAGACTGAAGAGTGCGTCCAGCGTTCCACTATATATAGAAAACTTGGCGGTTACAGCGCATGCGTCAAAACATAAACAGACAGGTCACACTGCCGGACGGCAGCGCCCTCGCTCGTGGAGCCGCGGATTTCATCTGTCCTCTGCACTGCCACTGCCGCTCACAGCCGATGTCAGCGATCTCTGTCGTCTTCGATATGAGCAAATTTTAGTAATGACGGAATTCCATGCTTTGTCAAGTTGGTAGCCACTATCCCGATTCATCAAATTTTCCGCGACACGAATTTCCACAGATTCTTTGATAATGGAGAAAGGGCTGCACTACGAAATCTGAGAGAGGATCCTGATACTGTGATTTTGAAGTCTGACAAAGGTAATGCAACAGTTCTACTACTCGGACTATGTACGTAGATAAGATGTACGGGCTATTAAATGATTCTGCCTATAGGAAGTTGGATGATGATCCTACAGGACGGGTGCAACGAAAGACTATTTCTCTTTTAAACGCTTCCTCATTACCTCAAGTTACCATCAAGAGATTATGACCACATGGCTCTGTACCACCAAGATTGCATGGCCTTCCTAAGGTTCATAAGGAAAATTTGCCTTTGCGTCCCATAGTTAGCAATATTGGTGCCCCCACATATGACTTAGCAAAACATCTTTCTTCCTTACTCAGACCATTGGTGGGCAAATTCTCGCACCATATAAGGAATTCTGCAGATTTTATCAATAGACTGGGGGCTCTTCGTCTTAGTAGCTCCGATCTTTTAGTCAGATTCGATGTGGTATCTCTTTTTACAAAGATTCCTCTCACAGATTGTTTGAAACTAATTGGTAAAAATTTTCAAGCTGATGTCACTGCTCTCTTTCAGCATGTTCTTTCCTCGACCTATTTTATTTTCAACAAAGAATACTTTGAGCAAACTGACGGTGTCGCTATGGGTAGCCATCTGTCTCCCATGGTGACTAACCTTTTTATGGAGGACTTCGAGGAACGAGCCCTTGCATCAGCACCCCTTAAACCTACGGTGTTTTGGAGGTATGTGGATGATACTTTCATTGTGTGGCCTCATGGGGAGGATAATTTAAAGAAGTTTTTACATCATCTCAACTCCCTTCATGATAACATCCGGTTCACTATGGACGTAGAGCAAAATGGATGCTTACCTTTTTTGGATGTTTTAGTTAAAAGGAAGGATGATGGCTCTTTGGGACACTCAGTTTATCGGAAGCCCACTCATACTGATTTATATTTACAGGCTTCAAGTTGTCACCATCCGTCGCAAACCATCAGTGTCCCTAAAACACTTGTTCACAGAGCCCATACAATCTCAGACGCTGATAGTCTGCCACAAGAGCTGGCTCACCTCCAGCAAGTGTTTCGAGACAACGGATATTCTAACCAGCAAATAAGTAAGGCACTCTCACTTAGAAAGAAGAACAAGAAAGTGGAGAACGAGGAGGGTACACAGGCAAAATCCCTCGCCTTTCTTCCGTTTGTGGGCAATATTTCTTTTAAAATAGCAAGAATTCTCCATAATTTTCAAGTGAAAGTAATTTTCCGCCCACCATCCAAAATTTCAGACTTGCTGGGTTCGGTCAAGGATGACTTGTTGTTACGTAAGGCTGGTGTCTACAAAGTTCCCTGCCAATGTGGTATGGCTTATATAGGCCAGACTACGCGCACTGTTGAAGAACGTTGCAGTGAACACAAACGCAACACACGCTTTTACAGCCAAGCAAGTCTGCTATTGCTGAACATTGCATTTCTACCGCACACTCTTTGGAGTATGATAAAACGGTAATTTTGACAACAGAATCGTCTTTTTGGGACTCCATTATCAAAGAATCTGTGGAAATACGTGTCGCGGAAAATTTGATGAATCGGGATAGTGGCTAACAACTTGACAAAGCATGGAATCCCGTCATTACTAAAATTTGCTCATATCGAAGACGACAGAGATCGCTGATATCGGCTGTGAGCGGCAGTGGCAGTGCAGAGGACAGCTGAACTCCGCGGCTCCGCCAGCGAGGGCGCTGTCGTCCGGCAGTGTGGCCTGTCTGTTTATGTTTTGACGCATGCGCTGTAACCGCCAAGTTTTCTATATATAGTGGAACTCTGGACGCACTCTTTCTACACCTACCGGTCCCTCATGCGTCCTGTGCTTTGCAGCTTCCATCCCGCCTGGATCTCCGCTCCCACGTCCTACTATAAGACCCTTCATGTCCTCGAGCGCCACGCCCTCCGCCTCGCCTACCGCATCTGGCTCCCTTCCCCCATGCGGATCCTGTATGACCTGATCCCGTTTCCCCACCTCCTACAATATCTCGAGCATATCCGTATCCTCTATACCACCCGTAAAGTTGACTCCCGCAACCCCCTGGTCCACCCCATCATTACCAACCCTGGGCCTCTGCCACGCCTCTACCGCGTTATACCCCCTTCCCTTCATCTCCACACCCTCCATGTCCTCTCCCAGGGTAATTTCCGCCCCCACCCCTCCCTGATGACGTCCTCTGTTCCGACATATACCCGTCCTACCAGCTCTGATCCCCCACCCATGGATAAAGTGCCCCCTCTCCCCCCCCCTTCCACTCCCCCGCTTGGCAACCCCCTCCCCGCCCTGGAGTCCCTACGGCTCCTCCCTGCCGCCCCCTTTCCCCGCCGTCTTTCCTCTCCCCCATGCTTCCCTCTCCCCCCCTCCCCTCTTAACAGTGCTACGTCAAGTGTTTTGTGCTGTGCTCCAATGAAGTGTATATTTTTTATCTGCGTCCACCGCAACCAGACAAGTGTCGCACCGTGTATTTTAATTAGTGTCTCCGTGTACTCGCCGTCCTGTGTTCTTGTCGTCCTACATTGTTTTTTAGGTCACCGTGGCTCATCATTTTTAACTAACTAACTGTGGTTTTAATCATCTGTCTATTGTCATGTACTCCAAACTGTCGCCTTGTCTATGTCACTTTATCTCTGTTGTTTTATCTCCTGTTATGTATTTTAATTCTCCACTCATATATGTATTTTTACTCTCGGCTGAAGAGCAGCCCATAGTGCTGCTGCCAGCCTACCGGTGTACTGCTGGTATAAAACACAATAAAGGAAAAAAAAGCACTCTTCAGTCTTCATCGACTCACCTGAGGATGGCTAGCAGGTGTCTGTCCGAAATATCGTGTGATGTTTTAGACGACGACCGGCTGCATACCCGAAACTTTTATGAATAAGTATTGGGTAGTACAACAAGGAAGCGAATGTCTGTGACAGAATTAAGCAATCTTTTGTCTACGAATACCAACAAATATTGGACATAGAGTAACTGATTTCGCTTTATGTATTAAATACTTAACGACATTTCTTTGCTTATTTTGGCACGTTTCACCTTTTTTACCAAAAACGTTATGGAGATACATCGTTTGGGACAATGAATTTTACTTATATTTCATATATTTATAAAGATTTATCGTTTCGGACAATGACGTCTACTTACATTTGACTTCTTGGATAGCACAACTGATTTTATTGACAGAGCGATCTGACTGAGGCCCGCAATCCTAAAAAGCCATGGTACACACAGATCCTCCTTCAACGACCGTTGCGTAGCACGGGCATACAAGCTAGTAATTTATCAAACCATGTGCACCGCAACGTCGTGGAGTACGCGGCCACTCCCACCAGAGGTTCGAGTCCTCCTACGTTTTTGTACAATCACCATTAAGTCATTTGGCTCATTTAATATGTACAAAAAATTTCGATTATATTCTATAACTGTTTGACTTTTCAAGTGGTCAGTCTTATTTAGTCTTATACTCCAATCATTCCAAAGTTGTAAATATGTCCAGAAACCAATGCCAATTTTGCATAGCTTCATCTGTATAGGGATTCGCATATACCCACCTAGCGAAGCTTAGAATCAGTTACATATCGAATTAAATTCCAAGCCGGAATTCCCAGTGTTTAGCTGTTGGTAAGGATGAAACAAGTGGGTCCACAGTTGAACACAGGGCATTCATGCTCTAAATCCTCTGATTTTTTTTCTTTTTTTTGTGGTAAATTTAGACAATTTATACTGTGTAATGTGAATGAATCACTGTAATATTTTTGTGATCATAGGCATTTGAAAATGACGCCATAGTGCGCAGAAACAAATAGTGCATTGGTAGTTAGATGGAAGTAAATTAAACAGTTTTTTTCTAAGTAGCGGCTTTGGCTTTGGAACATAGTTTGTGTGTTTCCTATAGCAGTTATATGTGACAATAACTACATTTATTTCATATCTATAAAAATGAAATAATCGTATGGCTTTTTTGACCGCGAGATCCCACACGGGATTGTTCGGTCGCCGTAGTGCAAGTCTTTTAGTTGATGCCGCGTGGGCGACTTGCGTGCCGATGATGATGAGATGATGACAACACACAACACCCAGTCTCTTGCCGGGAATCGAACGCAGGCCTCCTGTGAGGTAGTCAGCGACGCTATCGTCTGAGCTACGGAGGTGGACTATTTCATACATATATATGACACAGCTACTCCGGTTACTCTTATATGTGTGTGTGTGTGTGTGTGTGTGTGAGTGTGTGTGTGTTTTAAAATTAGTCTCACAAAGCCCTTAAGGCTTCTGCTCCCCTCCCTCCCCCCCCCCCCAGAAAAATTTCTGTATCCGTCATTGTAGTAACTTTAATGACTTTTTAAAGTCCTAAAACACTAATCATCAGCATGACCATCATCATGACTGCATCATCCGTCTTAATCCCGTCATACACAGATTTATCTCTAGTCTTTGTTAACTAAGAAAGTCTTTTCTTAAAGTGTCTCCTACCACATTTGGGACCACGAAACTTCCTACCGAAACCCAAGTCTACTTCCACATCGTAAATACTGTAGATTGTTACAGGCACACTGTTAGGTGCCATACGACTCATAAATATGGCTACTGATGCGTTCTCGTCCTGGTCGACAGGCAGAGCACTCACGTCACAACTCGAGTCTCATCAGGTAGCAACGGATTGCTTTTTTATCACTTACGTGCAAACAGCGCAAGTATTGTCAGTTACTGCAGGTATGATAGAATTGCCATTAATTATGAGGCCAAACTCTAACACTGTGCTTCTAGATGTAACTTGCCGCTCTTGGGTAATGTCGTGGCCTGCTGCACCTTCGACAGGCCGCTGAAGCCGTTAGGATATGCTTATTGAGGCACGCATATGATGGCCAGATCATCAAATGCCGATAATAGCAGCACATTGGTTTTTTTCACTTCCCTTTTATCATCTGTGTTGTGACCTCGTCACCGTTTGTTGTTTACTCGTCCCGGTCTAGTTGTCAATAAAGGTATTGGTGCAGGATCCTTTTGACATATAAAACACGGATATAGTTAGTATTACAAGATATTTATTGACTGAAATATACAATACCCATCTTTAGAACATATGTATGTTTCTTCTCTCTTCTTGCTTCTCGTGGCGTCGTCCGTAATGATGCTAACTGCGCTGAGACCTAGTTACTGCTAAGGTCGTAGCCGCGTTCTGACTTCGTAGCTGCCTATTTCTGAATAGTAACTGATGGGCTCTCACTAGTAACGGACCGAGTTCTCACTAGTATCTGACCTAGTTCTGTCGTCATGACTGACATATTCCTGAATAGTAACTGACAGTCGTCCAGACTAGAGGTCTGCAAATCGCCGGTTTCGCTCGCTCGTACTCGGTCGAGTGCGCAACGCTCGGCGGTGGCGTGCCGAGTGTGTACACTCGGAGTGAGCGTGTTGACACTCGAACGAGGCTGCGTGGGGCGGCGCGGGCAGAGGCCGCTCGGCGTAGCGCTGCCGCTGTACTCGCAAGGAAACATACCCAAGTCACTCTCCGATTTTTATGAAATTTGCATATTTTATAGTATAAGAAAAGCTATGGGACACGTAATTTTTTTAGCGGTGGAAGAACATATTTAAAGGGGTGAAACGGTCCCTCCAAAATTGGGCTAAATAGAAAAATGGCGATAACTTAGAGATTAGTGAAGCGATTTTAATGATTTTTGGTATGAAAGTATCTTTTGATAAAAGACAAATTTCATAAATTCAACTTCGATTAAATCAAAACAATTTTATAGCACCAAAAACTGATCATTGTAGGGGAAGCTGCCCCCTAATTGTCACTCCCCCTGCAATGTACTTAGGCCGATCTCTTATCAAAAGATACTTTCATACCAAAAATTATTAAAATCGCTTTACTATATTCTAAGTTATCGGGATTTTCCTATTTTAGTCCCAATTTTGGAGGGAACGTTTCACCCCTTAAATATGTTTTTCCGCCGCTAAAAAAATACGGGTCTCACAGTTTTTCATGTACTATCACATATCCAAATTTCATAAAAATCGGAGGGCGACACTTGGGTAGGTTTCCTTGTCAGTCGCTTACGGCAGCGGCTCTGTGGCTCTTGAGGTGTGGGCTGCTGTTGCGTCTAACGCACCCCAACCATCTACATGAACTACAATCAGTTATGCTGTAGACGTTTATTTCTGTATAGTAGCATGTAACCGCAATATCATTGTACCGCAAACGAGACCAAAATGTTGTTTTTACCAACTACAACATTTGGAAGTAATGTAAAGGATCCAAAGAGAAACTGTTTTTATTGCAATGTACAAAAGTGAATGTTATCCTATAAGTATACATCGAAAAGTAACACCATTATCCCCAAAATATTCGTTGGTGGCATTGTAATTGCAATGTACTGTTAATATATCATTGACACGTTGAAGATCGAGTCGAGTTCTTCTATCAGAGATCAGGTTCCCTTCCGCACTGAAAGTGCGTTCACTAGGTGCATTTGAGGCTTGCACAGAAAATACTCTTTTGGCCAATATAGCTACCTTAGGAAAGAGAGTACTGTTGCGTTTCTACCATTCAAGCGGATCGTCGTTATCACCATCAATTCGTGACAAATAAAGGTCCACCTTATTGGTGGATTGCGACTCACGTATTTCACAGTCCAGCCATTCCGAAAGCATGCACTTCATTCTTTTGGCTGGTCCACCCGGGTGACATTCTTCAGACGGACCTAAATAAATATAACACATATATTACTGAAACAGCAGGAGCACCATAAATTCGTATATCTGTGTAAAGTAAACAACTGAAATAAGAGGATTTAAAACAATTACAGGATATATGAGCATTAGACCGGCATATGACCCTGACGACGGAAGAAAGCGCGGATCCTATATATTGCACAAAAGCTTGCATGCGTTCTTTATTATGTAGATAAGAATAACGACAGTGGCAGTGGGGGATATAGAATGTTGCAACTGGAAAAATTCCCGTTAAGGACTCACTCGAAAAAGGTAGAGGCACAGCAACCACGCACAGTTCCAAAATGCTACGGGAATGTGTATTAACGGGGTGCAACAGAGAGAGATGCACAAACATCAGTATCTGAGTATTTAATATCAATATAAAAGACGGACAAAGTATTCCACGACTTGAGAGTGATAAAAAGAATGGATATAAAATACAGTCACTTCCTCGTTAAGACGGTAAGTAACACTTACCACTTAACAGATACTAACAGTCCAAAAAATAGGAACAAAAAAGAAAGAAAAGTCATGGAAAACTCATTTAGTAAATGACCTTAGCACAGAAATTTAATATTAATCGCGTATATTAACCCGTATGGTAAAATATAAAATGCGAAACTGGTTGGCTAGTTCCATTGGATTGAGAGAACAGCTTTCGAAGCACCCGGGAAAGGAAACAATTCCAAATTTCGCAGTCAGGATTTATTCTCAAGCGTCTAGTTTGCTCCCGACACTCGCCTTGGAGCTGGCCGCGGTGGCCGAGGGGACTAAGGCGCTTCAGTCACGGTCTGCACGGCCACTACGGTCGGGGGTTCGAATCCCCCCTCGGGCATGGATATTTGTGCCGTCCTAGTTCGTAAGTAGTTCATAAGTAGTTTGTAAGTGTAGGGACTGATGACCCCGTAGTTAAGTCCCATAAGCTGTACAAACATTTGAACATTTTTTTGAACTCGCCTTGGACTCGTGTGGCGTGGCGGTGGGCGACTGAGTAACGAGCGGACTATGTGGACGGTCGGGCCGGTCGAGCGTGCAGGAAGTCGAGCGCAGCCACACTCGTTGCCGCAAGCTGCAGCACCGACATCTGTCGGGCTGTCTTAGAACGACATGTATCACGCGATTCGAGCGAGCAACCGAGCGAGGTGCAGACCTCTAGTCCAGACGTATGTCGGCCTAGTTATAGCCGCTTGTAGAGGGCGCGCATCTTCGGTTACTCCCTCCAGGATGCGCGGCGCCTGCTTGCTATTGGCTTTCGGTCGATCACTGCCTTCTCCACGATCGTTCTCTTACGTCTGGCGTGTGGCGCTGCCTTTACACCACGACAATATGTACGTCTTTTCGCTGTTTCTGGAATGAATGACGCCTGTGGTTTTAGTCCTATTTTGTGTGGGTTCACATACCAACTTTCATTTCCGACAGTAGATTCTGAAGTGCGTGTACTTGGCACAATGACCAATACAGCATATATTTTCGGGGGCAGGGTGCAAGATTAATCTAAAGATTAGTAAAGTAATTTTAAGTAGACGTCCCATGATATTTTGTATCAGTTTTGCTGCTCATATTCGGAGGATAATTTGCGCAGAAGCCCCTTTTACTTTACTGAGATCAAATTTTTGCTGCTTACATTACATTAAAAGAAATATAGGTATTTAAAAAAAGTTGGCATGAATTTCACACCACTAATACCCCACTCTGGTCACCAACACAGCGAAGTATGACTGTCTACCACGGCGATGCCTTCACACAGCAGTCATTAAAATAATTCAGATACCGCACTTATTTATTTCTTTATATTCAGTATTTATGGTGGGGGTGCATGCTTCCTTACCCCCCTCCGCATCATATACGCCACTGACTTGGCAGTTTATCTTCTAAGCATTTGCTTCAGTATAGTGTCTCCAGGCTGGCATCGTGGGTATTTGCAGTAGTACCGGAATGTTAGCTTCTTCTTTCATGGCGAGCATTGTGTCCACTACTGCAAGTACAGAGTACATGTTGCTTCTCTCGCTTCTATCTGGCCGCGGCGGATTATCCGTGCATACTGGGGCGCCATGCTGCGGTGCGCGACACCATTCGCCGTCGGGAGCTCGAATCCTCCCTCGGGCATGGGTGTTTGTGTTGTTTACCTTAAAAAATGTTCAAATGTTTGTAGAACTTATGGGACTTAACTACGGGGTCATCAGTCCCTAAGCTTACAAACTACTTATGAACTAGCTAAGACTAAGGACGGCACAAATATCCATGCCCGAGGGGAGATTCGAACCCCCGACCGCAGTGGCCGTGCAGACCGTGACTGGAGCGCCTCAGTCCCCTCGGCCACCGCGGCCGGCTAGGTTTACGTTAGTTTAAGTGGTTTGTAAGCTACGGACTAATGTTCAAGCAGTTGGGTCCGATAGATTTACAAACATCTGAATACTTTTTCCATGCATGAAGTAGCTTTACGTAAGACAATGCCTCTTCTGCCACCTTACACTTTAGGTGAAACCACAATCTGATGCATATGTGCCCTATTGCTGATATACTCACTCTGTTGCATGTGTCAGTCTAAAAGTTTGCACTTTCGGTTGACTAGAGTTTGCCCTCAGATGGAGATAACGTTTTTTCTCTGGGTGACTTCAATATAATACCCGAGATCACTTCTGCTCCTCAATCATCTAAACTTTAGATTGTTACAACAAACGTCATGTACTTGATGGTGACAATGTTTTGTAACATGAACAAAATCATATCTGAAATACGGAAAAGGTAATACAATCTACGATATAGCAACCACGTCAAAAACAAACATTTTTGTAGACGCATTGATTGCAATTAATGATTTTCAACATATTCTATAAGTAGTGAATAATTGCTTAGGGACAAAAAACAGGTAATTTGTTGGAATGTATACACTTCCTTTCCGTTTCACTAAGGAACGCCAGTTGCCACAGAAATCTATGACTTCGTTTATATATGAAAGTACCGGTATCAACACGTTGTTTAGAATATTCATTATTACAGTATCCTCCCAGTTTTGTCCATATGCTTCCGAAGACCATTGTTCAATTCGTTGTTACATATTTCACGGCATGTTCACGAAATAGAAGAAACATTTTAGAGGGGGCCTCTTACATATGCACAACTGTAAACATTGCAGAACATAGCGCTGTTTAATATATAATGGTGCCCGAAACCCTCTTAGGAGCCAAGGTAAAAAAAAAAAAATATGGTGTCGGCCGGTTTCGAACTACCGCGTTGCACACGACACTACGGCGGACAATTACGAAACTGTTCCTATTTCTCGTACTATTGGTGGTAGTTGTTAAATGCTAATATGGCATTTTAGACATTAGATTATAATTTCTCGTACTAAGAACATGTTCTTTTTAATTCTTCAGTGCGCCATTGCTTTGAAATGACAACGCGTAAGTTACAATAAGAAAATCATCAAATACACAAAGCAAGATGGCGTATTCCAGAGATAAAAGTCACGTGACATCTCAGAACGCCTGGTTTACGTAAAATCAAGTGAATGTTTCAAAGTGTCAGTTCGCCTTTATTTTTTCCAAATATCTCTGTAACGGTGCGAGTTATGAAAAAAACACAATAGAGCAAAATTGTAGATAATTTTCTCCTATGGTTATTCAATTTTCATGTCAGATGAACGGTTAATCCGTTATTTTCATTTAAATTTTGAATTGTCAAAAGGTAATCGCAAAGGCCCACTTTAAGTGTTACTATCGTAACCTAAACGTGCCAATAATAAACACGATAAACTGTTAATGGTTGTACTGTGTGTGTTATAAAAGAAAACTCTTGAGAAAATATTCCTTTTGTGTAAAAATACGGCGGTAATAAATGTTACAAAAGACAATGACTGAATGGTTATGGAGAGAGAGAGAGAGAAAAGAACAATACCGGTACACTAGATAACAGAATATGGCAATCTTTCGTCTGGATGTCTGGTAGTAATGAAGTCGATCTGCTCAGGTATCCAATGAGTAATGTATTTAGTTTTACAATGAAATATATTTAGCTATGTTTACATGTTTTTGTTAATATATAATAGTATCCTTTACTGCATATCAGCCCGATTGCATTATTTGCTGGCGAGATTAGCGGCGTCAGTACTTTTTTTTTTTCAATCGACTGTCGGTGAATGCCGCCAATACATTTTCACTTAGGACCACAAAAACCGCAAACATAGAAACGGCAATAGTTCATTGTTCTCAAATTCAATTAGAAGTACAATAGGAACATGGAAGTAAGTAAGCTGGGAGTTTACCGTCCCTTCGACAGCGTGGACATTGGAGACGGAGCTTAAGCTCGGAGTTTTGGGTAAGGATGTGGAAGGAAATCGGCCGTGATCTTTGAATGGAACCATCCCGGCATTTGCCTGGAGTGATTTAGGGAAAAGAAATATTGTATATTTTGTCATTAATCTGTTTTCACTATTGCGGTATTTTCTTATGATAATTACTAAGATACTAATTTGAATGATAATATTTGATAGAGAATTATTTCATTTCCTTTCATGACAAATACTACTGTCATACCTGATTGTTAAATTCTCGCATGTCCATGTTGTTGTTTGTGTATTGGTAGAAAGTTGTTATGTGAATGTCAATTTTTTTTAGAGATTAGGTGATCTCATTGATTCATATAAAACATTGTGCTACTGTTTATTATTATTATTTCTTGTTCTTGATAACTAGGTAAAATTTTGGCAATTTATGCTTAATAACGACTTGCTATTTTTGCTCATGAAGAAAAGTTCTCTCAATTTTGGTACATTTTATGGTACATGTATATGAATTTTTAATAAGTATGAGTTAGGTTTAATGACAATACTGTTTATGTATTTATCAAAGGGTACCACTGTATATAGGCATTGATGTTATTATTAGCTATGTTTGGGGATATATTTTGAATTTTTTGTTTAGGTTACAGTTATTATTGTTTGACTTTGGGATTATTTTGTTGGAAAATGTCTTCAAATTATCTGTTGACTTCGAGAACATTCTTATTTGAAAATATTCACAAGGGAGGGGATGTGTGTTGGTACTGGCTTGTAAGCCATCAGCCATTTCTTTATTTTATTTCATAATTTCATTTACTTGTAGGAATAGTGGAAAGTAGCGTGTGCCAGATAATAGCCAGATGGTACTGTAAGTACGGTCCCGTGGGAAAACTCCGCCCCTTTCTCTAAGAGTGATCTGATTGGCTGTTGCTATATCGTTATGCGCCACAACCTCCCAGCTATTTTATTAATTACTAGCTGCTCCCCGCGGTGTTACCCGCGGTTCAATAGTCAGACATTAAAGTTCCAAGAAAGGGCATAAGTAACTACATGACTGTTTGCGAAATTGTTAGCACGGAATATATAATTGTCTTGGAACGGATGGAGAGCCAAAAATCTATTGCAATACGTCCCTGTAAACGACGTTTCGAGACTTTTTGCTCTCCGAGTATACGTAGAGATTTCTAGCTCTCGATACACGGGAGCAGCCTACGTAGAGCTGTCCGTGCGAGAAACATGGGGTGGCCAGGTGAATACCTGCCACTTTTAATGTTTGTCCTTGACTCTTGTTTATAGTAATCGAGAAGGCCACTTTCAGTGGGAACTGTAACCGTTTAAACTGGAATGGAAAGTTTGTTGAGATGATGGGAATTCGTGGTATTAATGCAGTCTCTCCCTTGGTGCACCGGTGATGACGGTGGCTTGCACGATATGCCTTCTCAGGTCCGTGATGCGTAACCTGCTGAGATTGCATAATCGTGGTGCATCCAAGTTACGCATAAATAAAACAGGCACACCCACCTTCAGCTCCAACTTTTGGGATGGCACCCCTGACAGCTCTAACGGAGAAAAGTAATGAAATAAAAAAGAATTCTAACGGAGAAACGAACTGTTGAGATCCTACAAATGCAAAGCGAACCAACAAATGTAACGAATAAAGAAACTATCCTCATCCTATAAATACGAACTAAACGAATGAAAGAAACAATAAATATAACAGGGATAGAAACCAGCGAAGTCTTACAAACCAACGAAATCACCAGAGAAAGATTGAATCAGTGAAATCTAACCAGCAAAGTCACCAGCACTAAAAGCAAACGTTCGAATGCTATAAATAATCGAAATCACCAAAGAAACTATTATTCTTTGAAATCCAAAGAGAATACAACTTTAAAGAATTACGATAACATCAGAATGTTCGAACATCTATAGTTGAAGGTGACAGTCCAATACATGTCATCGAAAACCAAGGAGAAAACAATATTTAACAACCTGGATAATATCACAATTGAATACACATTATACGTCCCGAGAAATATTTTCATGAGTGTTATACTGCCTGCCATATGTTGAGTGCATTTGCTACTACTTTCGTTGCAGTTGGCCGGAACACACAACGTTTCATATGTTAATTGCAGCGTACCGCCTGCCATCTGTTGAGTTCATTTGCTACTACTTTCGTTGTAGTTTACGTACGCTATTTATACATGGCAGTTCGCGCTTTGTACACAAAATACGTCTTGGTATCTAGATCCCATTCTACGCAAAAGGTCAATGTGTTTTCTTGCCATGGTACTTAGAGCATATTTTACTTAAAGTCTTCAATTTATATACATACTTCCTTCATTTGTTACAACAAATGAAAATGAATGTGGCATAAACACCAACATTCAGATTTCTTGTGTATGTAATTATATGTCAGTTAAGCCGTTTTCGCAGTATCCCAGAATCGTTTTGTATATTCGAAAGTAAAAAAGATAAGAATAACAAAGAAAAAAAATTTCACTACAGCAGGACACGAACCATTGCCCAAAATAATGAAAGTTTATGTCATGACGCGCTAACCCTCGCAACTAAACATGACATACAATACATAGCATCTCTGCTGTTGTATTAGAAGCTTCTTACAACCGTTACGTATTTCTATGGATATATTTCAAATAAATAACTTGTAATAAACATTTTGAAAAGTAGCCTATGTCCTAATCCAAGTCATAAGAAATCTCTATATGAAATTTCATCTAAATCAGTGCTGAAGTTTTAGCGTGATGCGGTAACAAACATACAAACTTTCGCATTTGTAATATGTATAGGATTTAATAAATAAAACTTCAGTTATTAATTTTATTACTATAATGTTTGTTAATTAATTGTTTGTTATTACACTATTGTCTTTTAGATTTATTAGATTAAGTATTTTAGGTAAAGAGTGAGTGTGGCGTTCTAGAAGTGTCGGTTGGCGTCAAAACTCTAGGCGCTAGTGTGGAGCCCAGCTCCACTGCTAGTCAGTTCACTGCGAGCCCCGACACGGTAAACATCTAGCGGCACTTGCGATAACCAGTCTTGTATTAATCGGTCGATAATAGGGCTAAAAATATTTGTAAAGTGCATGCAATGTATGTCAAAGTGTGTTATGACAGTAACAAAGTTACTTTTGTAAACTAATATTGACGTCAACATGCAATTTGTGGCTTCTGTATTCGTGTGTATAGTAAAAATAAAAGAGCCACTGGCATCTCTAAAGGAATTCATCGACTTCGTTAATGGTAGTTAGAAAGCCACAGCATCCACCACTTTAAATTTCAGCCTCACCTCAGAAAATTCGAGTCTACGCCTGTGTGCTGCTTCTGCGCTGGGGACATCTACAAGAGAGAAGACACCAGGTTAGCCAAAATATTAAGCGACAACCACCTACTGACCTCACGTGCAATGTTCGGTCTATTACAACTAGACGAGTTAGCACGCTGCTCTCGGTAACGTGAGTGAAGTAGAGGGAAGATAGGAAAGTGTGAAGGAAACTGTCACAAGTGGACTTGATAACATAAACTTTAACCATATCATTGAATGGTTTATAGATTAGATGTGGGTCACTGTTTCCATCACAATCCCCAATCCTGTAATGTAAAACACATGCTGTTTTGATTATGAGACACCCATGTTGTACGTCTCCAACGGTTTTAATAATATGCGCCATTTTACACACAAGATTCCAAACGCGCATTCAACGCATTTTTTAGCATGAGAAAGGTGTTCATTGTAACACCTTCTTTTATCATTCAGAGTTCTTTCCGGAAATGGACGCATTAAGTTTGGCTTCAGTGGGTATGTTCCATCAGCAATAAAAACGTATGGCAAAGAACTTTTTGTTTGAGGCATTGTCTGGTGGTGGTTTCTTCAGATTTCCACTTTCTATCAACTTATTCAGCACAGAATGGTGGAAAGTTCCGCCATCACTTTGTCTCTCCCTCGCACCAACTTCTATCGCTATAAATTTTTTGTTTGTATTGGCAACAGCTTGTAAAACCACACAGAAATAATTATTATAATATGCTGGTCTGGACTAATGATTTTACAATGTTTACCGTCAAGTGCCCCACTGCAGTGCGGAAATTTCCATAATATATTATTCTCATCTGCAATTTTCTTCATTTCATCTTGAGACGGAGGTGCCATATGTGTGTCAACACGATCTGACCATATTGCTGCACATGTGTCATACACTATTGTAGCTATTGTTGTTTCTCCCATGCAGAAGCTAAAGGTCAAAGCTCTGAATACTATTCCTGTAGCAAGATATCTGTAACAAGAGAAAAGATCGAAATGTGTATTTCATTTTTTTTCTTTCAGATGAAACTCCGAAAAAAACGATGGAAGTATCTAAAAGATCAATTTAGAAAAGAACTGAAGAAGCAAACAAGTTGTAGGTCGAGATCAGAAGCCCCTTCAAGCATTACATCGTCTTGGCAATACTTCTCATTAATGATGTTTTTGCACGATGAACTAACTCCAGCAAAGACAACAGGCAATTTAAATAATGAAACCGACACAGAAGATGCTGAAAGTTCAAGCTCAAACATCACAGCAACTTCAGAACAAGAAGACAATGAAGGACAGTCGCAAACCACGACTGATTCATTACTTACCAGGAAAAGAAAGCGAAAAGCAAATGCTTTGCGAGAAGACATGCTGGTAGTAGATAGGCAGAAACTATTGCTGATGCAGAAGAGACTAAATGAATCTGAAGCAAGTGAGAAATTAAGATAGATGATTATTTGTTTCTGATGAGTATTCTGCCTACGATGAAGAAGTTGTCTGACCTACAGAAATTCCATTTTCGGGGCAAGATCAATGTTTGGTTGCTTGAAAATGAAACTGGTTTTTCGTACCCCACAGGACAGTGTCAAAATCAACTAAATACTTCTTGGTAATTCATACTTCACACGTAACTCACATTAGGCTACCTGTTTCGGCCGCTTACGAGGGGTCAAATGAAGTTTTTCAAGTAATGTAATGCTAACTTCGTTTACGCTCAAATAATTTAACACTAACTTAGTTTACAATAAAATCTGAAACAAAACAAAATATTGTTGAATTTACTCATACTTACCTCAAGGTAAATATAAGATATTCCTCTGGCGATATACTGGAATGGAAATTAGTACAGGGTACTCCCAAGCGGGCATAGATTTTTCTCATACTGTAATCAAATGTAGTCACAGACATTCTTGTGTACTGATAGAATTTATCAGTATCTGATCGTAAACTTTCATACAGTCTATTGAAATCTCCAAACAATACACTCTGTTTCACTAGAAAACATGGACCTTTGTTTACACTGAATAATTAGACTTTTAAAAAAGTATTTTCTTCCAATAAGAGATCAGTTAACAATGCATCCGACTCCATTGTTGACCTGTGCCGAAGAGGGAGGGTTGCCAGGTGTGGCGATTTTTCGCATTTTTGGCTATCTTTTCTTATAATAGTAGCCATTCCAGCAGTCTGGCGATTAAATTTGTCTATTAAAGGAATTGGTTGGCGACTTAATGGCTATTTTATTTTATTTTATTTCGAATACAACGAATATAAAGCAATCACTCTTAAGACATTGAGTCAATGATACCGGCTAAACTTTGGTAGAATGCTGAGCAAATGTAAAGTACCTGTGAAAGTTAGCACAAATGTTTTCAAGTATCATGCATGCGTGGGAGAGTGTCACAGAGATGTAAACAAACTAAACTTACAGACTCTTGAAGATAGACGTAAACTAACTCATATACCCTACTGAACGATGGTTCAAGAACAGGTTTTAAATGATATCTCGAAGTATGCTACACCGTATGTATGGCTCCCGCTGAGAACATGAGGATAAGATTATATAAATTACAGCATGCAAGGAGGCATTTAAACAGTATTTTTTTCCGCGTTCCATACGACAACACAACAGAAATTCGTTACAACTGCTACTGAGAAGCGAGCCCTTTGCTACGCACTTCACAGTGGTTAACAATGATTTACAGAGTATACATGTCGATGGAGAACACGCGGTGATTTCCCAGTCGTTCTCATGGCTGATATTTCAGTGTGTAATGACGTTATTACGAACTAAAGACCACCTCACCTCAAAGTATGAAATGCTTAGTGCATTATTATAAATTACCTCACCTCAAAATGTTGTAATGATTTTGTGTGTATTAAAAAATGTTTGAAAGATTCAATAACTCTAATTAACATGTGTAAATATTTGTTTAAGAAGATGAAAGTGATTGGTGATCGAATCTATGCATGAGAACATTTCTTGTGTAAGTTTGATAGAATGATTCTTGAACAGTTTTGTGTTGTAATTTTTTAAGTTATGAAATTAATAAATGTGATAGTTAAATGTAACTAAATTTCCGTAGTCTCTCTATTATATTCACAATGTGACAATATTTTGACTGGCCTCATTGTCAGTTGGTGGTGTGTCTGGGTTCAGTTCTTGGATGGACTCAGATAAATGTTTCTGTTAAGTATGAGTTTCCTTGTCTGTGAATGTGAGAGTGCCACAGTTTGTGTTACTTCTTACTCAGTAACCAGCTTACTCCCTGAATTTCAGGATTATTATTGTCGAGTAACATGCCATAATTACCATAGCATAATAATGTTAACAGATTAAAGGTTGCGATATTTGGCTATTTTTACTGACGAAAAGATGGTTATATTTTGGAATTTTATTGATGAAAAGATGGCGATATTTTGGCTACTTTTTGTTTAAAATTTGGCGACAAAGCAATAGAAAAACCTGGCAACTCTGGTGCCGAACGCAACCACCACCACCTAGACAGAAGGCCGCGGCGCTCTCGTGTGACGTCAGGCAGAATAGGTCGCTCACTGGCTCGCTGCTTCGGCACAGTGGGGCGTGTCCCAGCGGCTACCCAGTCAGCTATGCGCGCGCAACTTACTCTACCCTGCCAAACGTCACACGAGAGCGCCGCGGCCTTCTGTCTGCGTGGCGTTGACGCAACACGCTGCGTTGTCAGCTGGCCGTGGCCTGCAGCGTCAGCTGGCGCTCTGACGTCATCGAGCGTTCTGCCGGCTCCGCGCCACGCCGCAGTCAGGCCGTGTGCTGCATGCTGTAAGCCGCGCTTTACGCTCCTCTTTACGCCCCGCTGCACTCGGGCCACGGCAGTGGGGTGTGACGTGTCGCGCAGTGTTGCCAACTGTTAGAACGAGAATGTTGCTAAATGCGACCTCGAAAGTCGCTAAAATATTTCCCAATTAAAGAAATATCGTATTACGTCTTCTTTTTATTATAAGTAAGTACTAGTTATCTTTTTAATCTACTACAATTGTTTTGCATATGTAGCTACACGACAGTATTTGCAAAAGGCTTTTGTTGAGTCCCCAGCCTCAGTACTAAGCCGTCCATCATCATTTCGGTCGGATTCATATTCTTTTCAGTACCGGTGCAGGTAGTTTATTTTATTATTATTATTATTTTTTCCTCATGAAGAGGCAAATCCGTATTTTTCTTTCACATAAAAAAATCCCCACGTAATATTAAGAAATAACTCGTTAATGTGTATACATTCCCTGAGATAAATGTAAAAAGAACTCCTCAAACATACACACACACACACACAAAATAAAAGCCGGCCGCGGTGGCCGAGGTGACTGAGGCGCTCCAGTCACGGTCAGCACTGCCACTACGGTAGGGGGTTCGAATCCCCCCTCGGGCATGGATATTTGTGAGGTCCTAGTTAGTAAGTAGTTCATAAGTAGTTTGTAAGTTTAGGGACTGATGACCCCGTAGTTAAGTCCCATAAGCTTAACAAACATTTGAACATTTTTGAACAAAATAAAAAAAAATAAAAAATAGGAAATTATAACGTAACTTGAACTCAAACGTAAGTAACTTGAACACTATCGCACCTAGGCAGTTGCCACTCAATGTTAAAAGCCGTTCGCATCAACAATGGGATACTAGACTGAAATTGGGGAAGTCCCATTAGACAATCAGATCACTCATTGACAAGATAGAGAACGCAGTGCTAAAAATGTTGGTATAGCTTATGGGACTTAAATACAGGGTCATCAGTCCCTAAACTTGCAAACTACTTATGAACTAACTAACACTAAGGACGGCACAAATATCCCTGCCCGAGGGGGGATTCGAACCCCCGACCCTAGTGGCCGTGCAGACCGTGACTGGCGCGCCACAGTCCCCTCGGCCACCGCGGCCGGCAACGCATTGCTGGCTACGAAATCAAATGCAATAAAAATACTATAGGTATTAGGTCAGTCAGCTTGACAAAATATTTGATGAAATAGTTTCCGAAAACTAAAAAAATTCAAATTTCAAGATAATTTTGGTTCAATCGCCAGAATCGCTAGTTTTGTCGCTAGTCGTTAAAACTTAAATTTTGTCGCTTTCAATGTCCGTAAGTCGCCAGATAAAGCGTCAAATTCGCTAAATTGGCCACACGGGTGTCGCGTGTGAACTGCTGACAGCTTACCAACATTTCTGCTTTAGTTATGCGGCTTTCTCTGTACCCAGCAGAATGAGAAACGATTGTAACTATGCTGATTATTCATTTCTGTTAATCTAGTGCCAAAAAAAAATTCACGTATTTCTATTCACAACAGGAAAGTCTGTAAAACATCAGAAATGTCAAGTAATTAGTAATTATTTAAATCGTTTCTCTAAGAGAATACATACAAACATAAAACAAAGTTAGGCAGCCCTTCGTGGTTCGCTGGTAAATTACCGAATTAACAATGTAAAAACCATAAGTTCGAATGCTTGTCACTCCTATTTTTATTGGAAGAAAGGATACAGTGAAGAAATGGCTTAGCGACAGACTAAGGGATATTTTCAGAATGAAATTTTCACTCTGCAGTGGAGTGTGCGCTGATATGAAAAGACAAAGGACCCAGCTTCTAATCCAGGTTCCGGTACACAATTTTAATCCGCCAGGAAGGTTGATATCAGCGCACACTCTGCTGCAGAGTGAAAATTTCATTCTGGATTTCTGGTAATGTTTGTCAAAGTGAAAAATACCAAGACAGAACACGGTTAGGAATCTGAATTTCACTGTAAGTCCTCCTGTAAATGGCTGGTTAAGTCAGTTCGAATGTTGGAATGGCAAACGGCATACCACCTCTAACAGGTCCATGTTTGGTAAAGCACTACGGTATTCAAACAATCTTCTGGTTGAAGCCTGGGTTACTTAACTTTGAATTACATTAGTTTTCTGTAAGACACGTTTTGATATCTCTTTAATGATCCAATCTTCTGTTCTGAAAAGTCAGTGCTCCACTTGGCTAAGAAAGAAGCTACAGAATTTGATTGTAATGAGTAGTTTGAACTATCACATAGACTGTATTTCTGTCACAAAGTATCTAATATTCGAGTCCACGACAATAACATTGCTAAGGAAATTATACAGACCTACTTGCCCTGCGTAATGCGTAGTTAAATGTACGCCTTTCATTGCTTAATCATCGACGAGCACACTTACTCTCTGTTTTGTGAGAGGAAAAGCAATCTTCTTTCGCCAAAGATTTACGTACCGGAGGGTGTAATTTTCATGTCCAAAGGCCTGGATAACCTTAGGATTAATATGGTCACGTTAAAGAACTGACTAAAACCGAGTGCAGGTGCCAAATTGTCATGATATGGTAAAAAAGAAAACAACTATCCGGATAACGAAGTGTAGCTCTGCTCTCCACAATATTATTAATCCACTTGAGCAGAACCCTCTATGGAGAGTGTAGTATTTAATAGCATGCTCTTTCATGAGCGTTCATTCCGAGGAGTTGAAGCCTCATCAGAAAACTGCACAATCATCGAAATGCGTCAATAATTACGCCGGAATGCACATGTGATAAGGAGGTGGTTTAAATCATGTAGGCTACTCAATAATCTGATAGACATGATTTATATCCACTATTAAATAAAAATCATACCTTTTCTAAGAAGTCCTATACAGACGAAGTGACCACTAGAGGTAAACACTCTTGAAGAAATTTAGAGGGCCGGAATTTGAAACTGACTGCAAAAAGATTATGTTCCCGGCAACTTACATTTCGCGTGAAGATCACCAAGGTAAAATAAGAGAAATTAGGGGTCGTAGTAAGATATATGGGTATTCGTTTTTCCCTGGTTCTATTTGGGAGTGGGATATAAAAGGAAATGACTAGTAGTGAGGCGAGGTATCCCCCGCTATTCACCTTAGGGTTGATTGCGGAGTATGTACATATGTGGATGTAGCTTTAGATGAGCACGTAGAAGAAACTTATTGCAAACATTGCAAAATGTTTAATTCAACCTTTATGTTTCGTATCTCTTACTCGTAAAGAATATCCGTTACGAGCGCGCAACGTACGCATCTGTAACAACATTCTCAAACTAAACACTTAAATATCATAATTATCGCAAGTTTAAAGTGTAACTGTTTATAAGGTAAAATTGAATGTTTGTCAGTATGTCCTCTATGTGTTCATAAACCATTCATTCAATTGCAATGCAACTTTGGTGAACTGACCACCGTACGCCCACGAAGGTTCCTGACTCAAAAACAAGTATTTTGTTATAGGTGCATGGCGGAGCATACTTTTCCTACAAATTCACGAAATCTACAGTTTCATTCCGATCTTCACGAAATTTCGCACGCTTGACCTTCAAAATAAGAGGAAGGTCACCGTCTACCTTAAGTTTCACACGGTGCATGGGGGAGGCTACTTTGCAACATAAACCTTGGTCGCATCATAACTTGAGAACGGCTTGTCAGATTTCACGGACCCTTTTTTATTTAATTTTTTTTTTCGTTGTTCTCAGAACAAGGATTGTATGAAATAAAACTAGAATATTCTAGAACAACAAATTGCTTTTTCCAATGTTTCCCTGCGTTTCTGTTGCATAGAAATCTATAGTTTTGTTCCGATACTGATGAAATTTTGCAGCCGGCCGCGGTGGCCGAGGTGACTGAGGCGCTCCAGTCCCGGTCAGAACGGCCACTACGGGCGGGGGTTCGAATCCCCCCTCGGGCATGGATATTTGTGCCGTCCTAGTTCGTAAGTAGTTCATAAGTAGTTTGTAAGTTTAGGGACTGATGGCCCTGTAGTTAAGTCCCATAAGCTTAACAAACATTTGAAATTTTGTACACTCTACCTTAAAAACAAGACGAATGTCACTGTTTGTTTAAAATTTCGTTCGCTGCATGGTGGAGGGTACTTAACTTACAGAATTGTACAAAATTCATAGTTTTTCTCCAATCTTTATGAATTTTTGCACACATGACCTTTAAATCAAGAGGAAGATCACTGGGTACCTAAATCTTTGTATGGTACATGACAGAGTCTACCTTACAGAAAACTTTACTGAGAGGGGGGAAAGGTCGAAACGGATGGGAGATGGGAGACGCTCCAGTCACGGTCTGCACGGCCACAATGGTCGGGGGTTCGAATCCCCCCTCTGGCGTGGATATTTGTGCCGTCCTTAGTCTTAGCTAGTTCATAGGTAGTTTGTAAGCTTAGGGACTGATGACCCCGTAGTTAAGTCCCATAAGTTCTACAAACATTTGAACATTTTTGGAGATGGGAGAGAAAGGGGTGGATGTAGAGAGAGGGGGAAGGCAACGCCGGGTTTACAGCTAGTATTAAAATAAATCTTCAACACTGTTGTTTGAAATGGCTATAAAAATAAACTTCCGAAAAATCGGATATATTAACGTGGGAACCGCGTTCATCTAACATGAAATGACACAAATTTCTTATTAAATTAAAGTTATCGCAGCAGGAATTACTGCGGTTTGTTCTTAGCTTATCCAGCAGTACGTACTTTCGGTCTACTAACATTCGCAGAACATCCTTTTTCGTCGTCATTGTAAGAAACGGCTCTGCGAGTTCCTATGAGCTTTACGAGTCTGCGAGTCCCACGACCGCTGCGTTTCTACGTGCATTACGGGTCTATGAGTCTCGCGAGCGCATGGGAAACTCGTAGCACGCTGGCCGCGTCTAATCAACATAACCTAGCGATAAGGCCTTACAACAGGACATGCTACGTCACACTGACCAGGCCGGGCCCAGCGGCAAATATTTGAGCATTTGCGAAGTGCAATCACTACCTGTTAAGTGTCTAAAAACAGTTGTCTAGTAGATGGTGATGGGCTGACTCGCAGTGCCATGGCTGCGAATCTGGCGCAAGGCGAGGTCGAGCTACGAGCGAGCCCTAAGGCTGAGATGATGACTACCGGCTCTAGTGTGCAGGGTGCCAGTTGCTAGTGGCCCTGGGGTGTAGGCGCCACGAAGTGCTGTGTCTTCCGCGCGAGTGTAAAATAAATAAATATTCAGTGAAGAAAGATATCTTGCCGAATAATATCGAGAGACTGAGGCTCTGTAAACTTTATATGTGCACGTGAAACATATCTACGAATTTTTGGTGAATTGTGCTTGCCAAGGCATATCGATGTTCGGAAGTTAGCGACTACAAGAGCTGAGAGTAAAGGTCAAATTAATATTTCGAATTTAACATTGGAAAATCTGATTGGAATGTCAATAATTGAGGATGGATAACAACTCACTGAGCCTGTGCCAGGCACGAAAAATAGACACATTTGCGCAACTCAAATTTTCGGGCACGGCCTTCAACAGAAAAATAAGCTCATACATCGACACAATCATTCAGACAACTATACACACACAACCACCATGTCCGGCCACTCCAGCGCAAGCCCCTATAGAGTCGGGGGTTCGAATCCCCCCTCGGACATGGGTATTTGTGCCGTCTTTAGTGTAAGCTAGTTCATAAGTAATTTGTAAGTTTAGGAACTGATGACCACGTAGTTAAGTCCCATAAGCTATACAAACATTTTGCAAGCCCCTACCACGCTGTAGTGGAGAAGCGAGCCAACTGTCCCCGAATTGAAGCAGCTGATCGCCGCCATTTGCAGGGAAAAATCCTAGTACTGGGGCTGGGATTTGAAGTATGTGAGGCGCAACAAGAGCAAAACGAGGACAAAATAAACGCATGATCGTTTAAAAAATACTGAGTATTGCAGTCTGTTTAAAAAGTATTCTTAAATGAATGAAGTTTCCTAATTTCCGAAATACGTCTGCATAGAGACACGAAACATAAGAGTGTAAGGCTGTTTTCTGACAAGGTGGAGCGATTTTGCAGGGAGACATTTGCCTAAGATAATTTCATGAAAATTGTAAAGTAGCAGAGAGTGCGATTATTATGAAATCCACGTAATTTTCTTTCAGGTCCTGTTTACTTTTTGCCGACTTCTCTGTACGTTACGCACGTTTATTTTTGTATAACACAATTTTATCTACATACCTTTCCATATTACATAGAATTTTTCTTTCAGCTTGCTCGAATTTGGGTATGAATAATTGTAATAATCTATAAAACTTTAAACAGGCGTTTCATTCACACATTACTTTTTAACAGAGACAGTATCTCTCAAAGTGGTCGTGTATGCAACATTAGAATAAATATTTGAGCATTTACGAAGTACAATCACCACCTGTTAAGTGTCTAAAAACAGTTATTCGGCCTACCTCTGCATCATACTTATATATAGGCTATGATAAAAATTATTAATACCTCTTATATGCCTAGTTATTCATTCTGCTCAACTTAGTACATTAATCGTGGTAGTAGTTTTAGTAATTTATATGCAAATTAAATATAAGTACTTGACATGTAACAAACTCACTTTTCTCACTTTTAGAGGACCATTTGTAAGAGGAAACCTAAACAAAAACAAATGCCCATGATTTCGTATTTCCAATGAAAATACTATACGGTATACAAGTAATGACTGATCTGTGAAATGTAACATTGTTTCCGTCTTCGTCTTTGCTTCCATTCTTAGTGTTAGAATTAAAAGCAGCACACGAAAGCCCACGTTTACGCACTGTTTCCCTGCAAATGGCGGCTTCTGTCACGTTCAATGTGGGGACGCGACACTAGCGCCAGCGAGCGTTCTAGTTTTTCAAATGTTCAAATGTTTGTATAGTCTATGGGACTTAACTACGGGGTCATCAGTCCCTAAACTTACAAACTACTTATGAACTGATCAAAATATCCCCGGGTGTACTGCCGGTCTATACTGTCCAACGGGTACAATATTTCGGCGATCATACATGTCGCCATCATCAGGTGAACTGACGGACTGAGCTCCTGGAAACGCGCCGGCACGGAGTTCCGCACGCTACGGCTGGTCGAAGGGAACTGGGTTCTAGCCCGGTAGCGGGCCATTTAAATACCCTCGGCCCGCGGAGCGACCCCTCCGCGGTCCGCGCCCCGCGCCGCGCAGTGGAACCGATTGCGCCGGCGTCTGAGAAGACGTCGATGTGAGGGCTCTGTCCGCCGTGGTCGTCACTTCGTTACGTTTGCTAGATTTACTCTTAATTAACCCAATCGCTGGTTCCCAAGCTTTGCTAAGATTATAGCCAGAGTCACGGTTTATGAGGTCGTCACTTGTGCGAATTTCAATGGCCTCTTTAACGACGCAGTCCCAGAATCTCGACGTCTGTACCAGAATCCTAGTGTGTTCATACTCCATGGCGTGATTCTCCGACAAACAATGTTCAGCGACCGCCGACTTGCTCGGATTCATCAATCGTGTGTGCCTCTGGTGTTCAACGCATCGATCCTCGACGGTACGCATCGTCTGTCCAATATATGACTTTCCGCACTGACACGGAATCTGGTACACGCCGGCCTTCCTCAAACCGAGATCATCTTTAGCGCTCCCCACCAGTGCACGAATTTTATTCGGCGGACAAAAAACAGTTCCAACCTGGTCTTTTCTCAAAATGCGGGCGATCTTCCCCGAGAGTGCGCCGGTATATGAACTACTTACGAACTAGGACGGCACAAATACCCATGCCCGAGGGGGGATTCGAACCCCCGACCGTAGTGGCCGTGCAGACCGTGACTGAAGCGCCTCAGTCCCCTCGGCCACCGCGGCCGGCTCTAGTTTTTATTTATAAAGTCTATTGTCCAGCGCCATGAGCAACTAGACTGAGTGAGGTGGGGAGTGGAGGAGGAAGGATGGGGATGGAAAGTTCCGCGTTGCATGACATGTTCTAAAGGATCTGATAGGCAGGAGTTGCGACATTGAATATAGGAAGGGAAGGGGGCGGGAAAGGATCAAAGGGAGGTGTAGAGGAGTGTGGAGAGGGAGTGGGGAGATTTGAAACAATAAACATTATAAGGAAAAAATAAAAATGGGATATATAAGTAATTAATTAAGGGCATTTTGTAAGGGACGTCACGCAGCTGCAAGGAAGACATGAACTGGAAAGATACAGGATAATGAGTGGGGAAGGAGGCAGGGGGGAAGGGGAAGATGTTAGGCATAGGGTGTACGGATGGGAGGTTATCTTAAGCTGAGGACTAGTCGCTTATGGCGGTAAAGTAGCTAGCCATAGTGGTTATATACTTGTATAGTTGTCCGAATGAATGTGTGAATGTATGTGTTTCTTTTTCTGATGAAGGCCATGGTAGAAAATTTAAGGTGGATAAATTTGATTGTCTCTCTTTCGTGCCTGTCAGTAGCTCTGCGAGCCTCTTCACACAGATATTTTGATTTAATATTTAGAAAGGTGCTCAGCAAAGATGCGCAACTGATATTCTGAAATATAAACCTAAAAAACATTAAAATAAAATAAAACTTTATTTTCAATCAGAGAAAGCCATTCCTCCATTGACTTACATTCTAGCAACTGATATTGCGATCTGCACATCGTTCGAGTATCGAGTATCCAGTGGGAAATGTAAAAATGAGGTAAGCAACATTAAACTGTGTATTGAGTGGGAATAGGCACACGACACTGAAAGGTGGAAAGAACAATTGTGTGAAGTTGTCGTTTTGTGTGTGTGTTCGCTATGCAACGAATTCCGGCGAATATTTAGGTCCTGTACAACACAGGTATAGGTGGCATCCCTTAACGAACTGACACTGATAATTCATACGTCTACTCAGTACTTAATTAATTCATCAAACCCAACATGAAGTTAAATGGCGGAATGTTGTACTATATCAAATGTTCAAATGATTGTTAAGCTTAAGGGACTTAACTGCGGGGTCATCAGTCGCTAAACTTACAAACTACTTATGAACTGATGTAATTCTTCATGCTTTCCCGGCGATATCTTGACATTTTGGATAAACGGGATTACTGCCGGATGTATGCGTCGTTCTGGCACAATATTTCGGCCGCGTAACTCGCTGCCTTCTTCAGGTGCTACCTGAGACTGCCGTTTTTGGAGGACCTGGTCCAGTATTTATGCCCAGCAGACGCTAGGCGCTCTGTCTGCGGTCCGCGCCCAGCGGGCGCTGCTTGTAGGGTGTTGTCTCTTCCCTGGCGTTCCGTCGGACGTCCGCGCCCCAATCGGCCGCCATCTGTGGCAGCGGCAACTCTCTGAGGCCCCTCCCACGTTGGGTGCTCCCTCCGCGGTCCGCGCCCGTCTGGCGCTGCTCCTGAGGTGTTGTGGCTTCCCTTGTGCTCCAACGGACGTCCGCGCCCATCTTGTCCACCATCTGTGGTCGGTGCAGCTGTCTGAGGCCCTTCTGGCATCAGGCGCTCTGATCTTGGTCCGTGCCCGCCTCGCACCTCTCCTGAGATGTTGTGGCTGCGCAGATGCTCCACCGGACGTCCGCGCCCGCCTCGGACGACATCTGCTGCTATAACAGCTGTTTGAGGCCGCTCCTGCATTGGGCGCTCCATTTGCGGTCCGCGCCTGCATGGCGCTTCCTCTGCTTACCTCCCTGCTGTTCCGACGGACGTCCGCGCCCAGCTCGTCCACCATCTGTGGTAAGGGCAGCTGTCTGAGGCCTGCCTGGCGACAGGTGCTCTGTTCTTGGTCCGCGCCCACCTCTTGCTGCTCCTGAGATGCTGCCCACATGCTCCAATGGACGTCCGCGCCCGTCTTGGCCGACATCTGCTGCTATGGCAGCTGTTTGAGGCCTGTCCGGTGTCAGGCGCTCCATACTCGGTCCGCGCCCGCTTAGCGCCACTTCTGAGTTGTTTCTACTTCTTGTGGAGTTATTTGGTCCCTTCCGCTGGGCCTTAACAAGTTCCAGAGCCGGACTCCACGCTGTGCTTAGCTGGTAACCGCTATCTCGGTTTATTAGGTTGTCAGTGACCTTTATTTCGATGGCCTCCTTTATGATGCTGTCCCAGAATCTTGGGGTCTGTGTCACAATTTTGGTTTTGTCGTAGTCCATTGTGTGGCCATACTCTAGACAGTGCTCTGCTATGGTTGACTTGGTTGCCTGTCCGAGTCTGGTGCACCTCTGGTGTTCTTTGCACCTTATATTCACCGTCCTGATTGTCTGGCCGATGTATGACGTCCCACAATGGCACGGGATGCTGTAAATGCCTGGTTTACGTAGCCCTAGGTCATCTTTCACACTTCCCAGCATTGTCCCAATTTTGGCAGGTGGGCAGAATATGCTCTTAATGTCATACTTCATAAGAATTCTGCTGATCTTCGCAGAAATAGGACCAGCATATGGTAGGTATGCCACCTTCTTTGCCTCCTCCGGCTCCTCCTCTGTGTCCTGTGGTTGGCTGGCTGTATGAAGTGCCCTCTGGATGTCTCTGGAGGAGTATCCATTTCTGCTGAAAACCAGCTGAAGGTGTTCAATCTCCGTGGCAAGATTTTCTGGATCTGACAGTGCTCCGGCCCTGTGCAATAGAGTTTTCAAGACTCCATTCTTCTGTGCTGGGTGGTGGCAGCTACTGGCTTGAAGATATAAGTCAGTGTGGGTGGGTTTTCGATACACACTGTGCCCCAGAGTGCCGTCTGCCTTCCTCTTGACCAGGACATCCAAGAATGGGAGTTTCCCATCCTTCTCTAGCTCCATGGTGAATTTTATACTCGGGTGGCGTGAGTTTAAGTGTTCCAGGAACTCCTCCAGCTTCTCCCTGCCATGGGGCCAAATGACAAATGTGTCATCAACGTACCTGAAGAAGCACTTGGGTCTGCCTAGCATAAATACTGGACCAGGTCCTCCAAAAACGGCAGTCTCAGGTAGCACCTGAAGAAGGCAGCGAGTTACGCAGCCGAAATATTGTGCCAGAACGACGCATACATCCGGCAGTAATCCTGTTTATCCAAATACTTATGAACTACGTTATACGAAAGACGACACAAACATCCATGCCCGAGAGGGGATTCAAACCCTTGACCGTAGCGGTCATGCAGACTGTGACTGGCGAGCCGCAGACAGCTCGGTCACTGCGGCCGGCTGTACTATGTCCAGCGTCGCTTATAGCTACGAACAGCGCGAGGTGGATTTTACAAAGTCATTACTTTTAGAACGCATGTTGTTTCCTACAGATGGGATTTTCAGTCTCCATATATGAAATACTACACGAACAGAAAATATGTTCCAAAATTCGACAATACACCAACGTCAAAGATATAGGCCTACAGTTTTGCGCATCGGTTCGACGACCCTTCTTGTAAACGGAAATGACCTGTGCATTCTGCAAATCGTTAGGAATGTGTCATTTTTCTAGAGAGCTGAGGTACACTGTCGCTAGAAGGTGGCTAAACCCCTTCGCATAATCTGTGTGAAATTGAATTGGTATTCGAACAATCCCAGCGGTCTTTTCTCTGTTAATCGATTTCCGTGGCTTTTGTATGCCTCTGCCATTTGTTTCGATATTTTTCATTTTTTTGTCTGAGTGACTATTTAAAACAGGAACTACAGTGTAATCTTCCTCTTTAAAACAGTGGCACTTATGTAGAGTTGGCGGCACTAACAGACAAGTTACACTGATACACGAAGTACCCTCTACCACACGCCGGAATGTTGCTGACCAGAGTCGATGCAAATGTAAGGATATGCCGCGGATCATTACGTGCACGTCTGTAACAAAAAAAAAAAAAAATGTTCAAATGTTTGTAAAGCTTATGGGACTTAACTACGGGGTCATCAGTCCCTAAACTTACAAACTACTTATGAACTACTTACGAACTAGGACGGCACAAATATCCATGCCCGAGGGGGGATTCGAAGCTCCGACCATAGTGGCAGTGCAGACCGGGACTGAAGCGCCTCAGTCCCCTCGGCCACCGCGGCCGGCGCACGTCTGTCGGTGCACTGGCCTTCGTAGGAGGTGACGCCTGAAATTTGGCACATTCTTGACAGTGCATCTCAGAATACTGCATTCCCAAATGATTTATTAAATGGCATATCCTATTATCGTAACTCCAGCTAACATTTCGCGTTAAAAACCTGTTAATTCCCGTCGTTCGGCCATAATCTGCTCACTACCTCTTTGACATGAATCACCGGAGTACAAATGACAACTCTGCCGATTAACCGCTCTTTTATACCATTTGTGCCAAATGCTACCGCCATCTGTATCAGCTGTGCATATCGCTATCCCGTTAATTTTTATCTCTCGCTGTAAAATAGCAACATCGGTAAGGATAAGTAGTAGTGAAATTATAATTACAGTACGTACACTGTTCACTTCAAACAATACCGCGCGGAATAGACGCGTGGTCTAATGCGTCATGCTACGGACTGGGCGGCCGTTCCATTCGGAGGTTCGAGTCCTCCCTCTGGCATGTGCGTGTGTGTGTGTGTGTGTGTGTGTGTGTGTGTTGTCCACAGTGTAAGTTTAAGTTGTTTGTAGAAGAAAGGAAGGTTAGAGTTCAACGTTTCGTCGATAGCTTGATCCATAGAGAAGGAGCCAACGCTCGGAGTTTTGGGTAGCGATGGGAAAGGAAATCGGCCGTAGCCTTTGAAAGGAACGATCCCGGCATTTGCCTGGAGTGATTTAGAGAAATCTCGGAAAACATAAATCAGGATGGCTGGAGGTGGATTTGAACCACCATCCATCATAATGCGAGTCCAGTGCGTTACCACTGCAGCACCTTGCTCGATAAAGTTGTTTGTAGGTCTGGGAATTAGTGACCATAGCAGTTAGGTCCAATAGGTACACAAACATTTGAACGTGTAACAACATATTGAATTCGGTCCGTTGTTTTAGGGTGCAAAGTTAAGGCTATCACCTCTTGTTGCCAGAATGGCTACAACCCGCTGGGCATCGAGCCGAACTAAACTTTGATCATTGATGCAGGTATGTCATTCCATACGTTCAAATCTATGCAACGGGTCAAATGTCGTGGTGGCTGGTGAATGGTGGCGTAACAGTCCGTTGATCTATCACATATCCGGATCGGGCAACAGTTGAGAGGCCTATATATCGTGCTAGATCAACACACCACCATCAACAGTCGGTCTTGTGTTATTTTGCTGTTGTATATTACCCAGACTTTAAAAGATATGTAGAACCCGCAAGCCTTAAGATGGACGAATATAAAAAGCTGCTGTTCAAATTACCAACCATGGGGAAAGAAAGAAATTCTAGTTGTGTTTCCAACAGCGCTCTATTCAGGAATGTCCCTTTTTCGGCCGCTGTGACGATGATGAAAGCAGTCTGCTACATACAGAATGGGGACTCGTCTGGTCGGGGGTTCGAATCCTCCCTCGGGCATGAATATTTGTGCCATCCTAGTTCGTAAGTAGTTGATAAGTAGTTTGTAAGTTTAGGGACTGATGACCCCGTAGTTAAGTCCCATAAGCTGTACAAACATTTGAACATTTCTATTTTTTTTTTTTTTTTTTTTTTTTTTTTGGGACGCGTCTAAAGCGATGACGCAGTATCTCTCGGGTGCCCACTCTTGTCGTAGATATTCCATTGCAATCGCGCCTCTACCTGCTGCCTCGTTTGGGGAAGATACTAAAAAAGTCGCCGAGATGACAGTTCCTGTTGCTGCAAGGATCGTAGCAATTTCTGTGAAGACATTTATGTTTCTCCAAGGGAGCCCATTTCCTGAGCCTAAGTATGTGAAATGGCTGTACCTCCTGAACCCATCGATTCAGTATTCGCGTAATAGTCTTTTGCCAGAGCAAGCAAAGGTACTGTGTAATGAGAAATCAAAGCCTCAACAGGTCACGGTCCTGCCAATGTGAAATTTCTAACCTTGCTATTAGACCTTCACCTTCCTTATACTTAATATAATGCGATCTTCTCCGAAAGAACAAACATTCACATTCGATATCTAAAGTAGAAACGTGATGCAGTAATCCATCCCGACATAGAATTCAGGTGGCCTAGCTCCTACCTGCCTGTGCGGTTTGAAGTAGCTGAACTCTGCAACATTACTGATTTATTAATAACACACTATATACAGCAGTAATGTAAAAGTATACACATATTTATAAAGCACGAAGCGTGAGTCTCTTCCAGGTTCCTTCTATGGAGGCTAGGCGGAACTTAGAATAATAGTTCGGCGATTGCCGTCGGCTAACTGTCACTTGAAGATGCCAAAGCTAGTTGCTGAGTGAAGTCCTCGGAGTGGGGCTGAATACTCAGCCCGGCACTGGCTTGTGGCGTCCCATACTTGGACGCGCGGTGGCACTCCAGTCGCACGCCAGTCATGTTACCTTTCCTGGCTATCAACTCCCGAGCGGTTGTTGCTAATCATGCACCTGTCTAAAGATGTAGAACATTTTCTGCTACTTTCATGGCGCCTTAATGGTTTTACAGTTTATATCGCTGTCGCCAATGATGCCTGGAGTTCACCATCCACTGAGTTAGCGAAAATTAGTTGCGTTCCCTGAGGCGGAGAGAGAAATTACCTGGATTCCTATTCAGAATCACCGAATCTATATCTTTTCAAAAAGGCTGTTCATGATAATAATATCAATCATACCAGCAAAAATCTGATAACTGAAATGTTGTGTCACTCTGTGATTTTTCGCTTTGAAATAACATTTGAAGATGCTACTCAGCGTTTTAATTTTCTTCTATTAGATTCTACCGAGCGAGGTGGCGCAGTGGTAATGCACTGGACTCGCATTCGATCCTCATCCTTATACCAAAATCCAAACGTTAGCTCCGTCTCTAATGACCAAGCTGGCGTCGGGACGTGAAACCATAAGTTTCCTCCCCTTCCTTCTATTAGATTAAGGATGAAATCAAGAATGCTATTGATGATCATTTTATCACCCATCTTCCCGAAAGTATGTCAGATGTTGAAACACGTCCACTGAATGTGTGGTCGTGTTCCAGTTCGATGTATTCACTAATCTAAAGTGTTTCTGCATCATTAATGTTATCTATTTGTGTGTCAATTGTTTTATTCCTTTTTATTATTGATCATGCCCCATGTTTATATATGTTTCCATCCGTGTGATTGAACTTGAGTGGTCGTATGAATGTGCAAGGTTGCTTTTAATATTGAATGACTGCCGCGCAATGGCTTACAGTCGCCGCCTCACGCTCTAGGCCTCGTTTTGCTGTAATTAAGAACGCATGGCTTCGTTTGTCGTCTGCGCTGCCGTCTGCTGGCCGGCCAGAGACAAGCTTACTTGGCAAGATGGCGAGGTAGCTGTGTTCTTAGTGTCGTACCAACCTAATCTTGGACGAAAGAGGTGACAGGAGACCTCTCTGGGAGCGGGTGTAGAGGGCATTGTCTTCGCCAGGTAGCAAGGGTTGGTAGACAGGAGGCTCTGAACGCACTCTGCGTCGTTTTTAGCACGCTCTACATCCGGTGTGTAGTGGGGGAAGGTTTTCCCCGTTGCCTGAGAGCCATACACTTGCTGCGACCGTGGAAGTAAGTACTTCGCCGAATCATACATAGGGAAAGGAATGCTGTTAGAACTTTGCTTTCTATGTGATCAGGAAGTCTTGGTTTATCAGTGATAGTTTACTTGAGTAATTCTTTCGCTACACGAGGGGAAGTGTTTCTTAATTTACAGAAGTTTAAATGTTTGTATAGCTTATGGGACTTAACTACGGGGTCATCAGTCCCTAAACTTACAAACTACTTATGAACAAAGACTAAGTACGGCACAAATATCCATGCCCGAGCGGGTACTCGAACCCCCAACCGTAGTGGCCGTGCAGACCGTGACTGGAGCGCCTTATTCCCCTCGCCCACCGCGGCCGGCATTTACAGAAGTGGAGTAATACAGTGTGAAGTTAGGGTTTTTATTTTCATTCTGGTGATGATTTTGTGTTCGGATTTTCTCAAGTTAGAATACACATGTGTGGCCTTCATCCTTTGTGTAAGCTTAGTATGTTTGAATTTCCTTGCTGCTTTAACTAACTTTTCATGTAGAGTCTGTATCCGCGAGTATGCTAAATATTTCACAGATTTTCTAGTTTGAGTCCGTCTTTCCTGTGTTGTGTGACCGATTACACCAGGTGCTTTCGTAACGGTCGTTACTTCGGCCTTCAGCCATGCTTTTATTAATACTAGCTTTCTTCTATACGAATTGTCGCGTGTGCTTTACTTGTCCATTCTAGATTAATTTCTGTTTGTAAATGCCATGTATTTCGGCGTGGTCGCACACCACGTGGTACTTAAGAACAGTATACCGCTGCCTCCACACACTTGAATTCATTTGGTGCATAGTGTTCTTAAATTTGTGATCAAGACATCCGCCATCTCGTCAAAATGCCGCCGACGTTTCGTTTCACTGCTGCTATCAAGTGTTGCCGCATCATAATGTACCGCAAGCATTATGCGTATGTCTATGAATGAATGAATGTGCTTTCATCTTCCCATTGTGTATTTGCAAATTTCCTCCCATGTTACCTCCATATTCATAAAGGGCAGAAACAATCTAATTATGTGCAGTAATTTTATCACTTTTGTACAAGTTGTGTGCTTAATTTGGTCTCCCCACATTTACTTGTTTGTTCATTTTACTGAATAGATTATGATTTTATAGTATCAAACCTATGCTTTATGATTTCATGCTCCCCATCCCAGGTTTAATTATTTATTCATTCATTTGTTAACATTAATTTTGTGTTTGTTAAGACGTTGGCTGCTCCCTTAAGGAGTGAGCAGTTAGATAAATTTCCGTTGCGCAAGTACTGTGGCCACTTGTAAAGTAATTTAGAGCAGCAGTGAGCGTTTTAATTTACATTTGCAGATCTCAACTGCCCGAGATCTTGCTTAGAAAACATAACAAGCTACTTTCAATGTCGCATAAAGTATTTATTTTACACTTCGGAGTAACGTTTGAAGAGGCTGCTCAAGTTTTTTGAAATATTTTTTTTATATTGAGGATAAAGTCAAATTTTTTATGAAAAAACAATTGTAATTTTGACTTAGAGGATTTCATTCTTAATATAAAATTTACTACGGGTCGGAGTCAGCAATGTTGTCTATGTGAACGAATACGGTTTTTATTCGTAATATCCATTCGGTCCATGGGTTAGTCCACAACGGTCTGATGAAATTTTGCTATACAACTTACATTATTAACACAAGAAGAATGCATTTTAGTGTCTTAGAAGTGCATAATTAGTAGTTCGTGTTATACCCCTATGAGAGCCAAGTAAGATTTTTTATTAATTTATGCGAATCTGTAGATACAAAAGCTGCGTTTTGGCAGTTAGAAGTCGTACTCCCGGAAATGTTTGAACTTTTTGTGTATCAATGCTAAATTATTCTGATAGGGACAATACGTATTGTTCGTAAGCATAGTCGAACTATTCACAGAACTTCATGTTCCACTGCACAAAATGTTCCTCGCTCAAAATAAATAATTCAGACTTCCGGCTGACAGAAAGCCAACAATATAGATCACGGATTAATGGCCAGTGACCGAAGTAGCCAAGAAGAGGGAGCACAAGCTAGAATGGGGAGACACTCGACAGCGACTATTTCAGCATTTGACATGACCGACTGAGGTAAATCATATAAATTCTGAACCGCTTCCCCCACTGCGTCGTGGACCCGTCTAACTATTGAAATAAGCTCTACACTACATATTTTATTCATCTTAAAGTACTTCTTCTTGACAACTTTATCATCACATTTAACCGTTCGAAAGATTGTTCACAAAATAATTTTCGGATTATTTCTTCACCAAATCATTCTCCAAAGTAAAAAAATTAAAAAATTAATAAAAAAATCTGTGTACGTCGTCCAACTTCCTATAATTTATTGTAATAGTCGTTTCTTCCTCTTTTGCATTCAGAAGAGAAAGTTATTGATTGAGTTATCGTGAAAAGATGTTACCGCAACGAAAAACACACTTGCTTTAATGATTACAACCTCATTCTGCACCGTATATGAGACACACTATCGCCGATAATACAAAACGAGTTGACTTGATTTGTACTTTTTCGTTGTACTCCATCAGTCCTACGTAAGAAGCATTTCCTCTCACGCAGCAATACTCCATAATAGCTTATTTAAGCATAATGTTCTTGCCTTTTTCAGAACAGTTATTGGACCTTCTAAAGGGTTCTGCCAAAGAGACGCAGTATTTGATGCGCTTTCCTTTCCAATAGTTGCTCGCGTATGTGACAGACTAGTTTTAAGTTGTTTGTAGTTACATATCTAGATATATACATGAATAGACAACTTATGCGATCTATCGCATAACAGATATTTGACGTAATTATTTTTAGTATTCTCATATTGGACTTCTCATTTATATTTGCTCAGGCTCAACTGCCACTTATCTCACTATATACAGACATCTGCTAAGCCATTACGCAGTTCATTCTACTTTTCTGATTATTTTACCAGATGTAGTCTTCAGTTGACTTTACTAGATGGTAACAGTCTAAGAGAACTTCCCATGAATTCTACGAAATCATGTACGTCCGTTAAGTACATAATACGGCGTATAACACTTCTTTGGAGAACACCAGATATTACGTATAATCCTCTAGGTAACTCTCGATCATTCCTGGCAGGAAATCATGAACCCAGTTATACAATTGAGATGGTGCTTCACAGACACACACTGTGATTATAAATAGGTTGTGAGGACAGGGATCGAAGGCTTCAATGTCTTTTATTGGGAACAGATGCCAACTCTAAACCTTTATAGCATTTAAGTACAGACTTTTGTTGAGAGTGGCTGTATGTAATTAGTGATTTCTATTTCATCACCATATTCCGAAACGTACCAAATTGGTAAACAATTGAGATTGAAATAATCGGTTTCGGCATGGAGACAGTATTTATAAATCACTCATGTTGTACAAATTTACTTCTTTGACGACCACTGTTACTACAGTTAGTGAGACTACGGGTTGTTGTACCCAGTCTATCCGATGGAGTTTCGTAATCACTGTTCTCCCAAACAGGAATGATATTGTCTAAACACAGCGTTACTTCATTTGAATTTGAATTGGTATACTCCTCCTTTCCAGGCAGCAACGAAGAGTGGGATTACTCCGATCAGTTATCAAGGATGAAGGAAGACTGAACCCGTGACCTTTCTACGGGAACAATTACCATATTCGACAGACGTTGTCTAGAGGAATGGTGGAGAAGCTAAATCACGATAGCCGCGGAGCAATCTAAACGGAGAGTGGTTTGCCAAGCCCCTGCGCCATCCACATAGTGGATTGGTACTCTGGTCCCGCCTTATATTTCGAGAGCTCCTATCAATGTTTGTTCGTCTATGAGATTCCTCAGAGTAGCGTCTTCGGAAGTTCTGAACAGCCAAAGGTAAATGTTATATTTCGTTCTTTCTACAGAACAGATGGCTTTGGCTGGGGCGGTGCTTTTTCTCCGAGCGGACGATATTGATCAAACCAACAAAGGGGAGCCGCGCTGCTGATGTATCTGAGCAGAGCGCAGCGCGGCTGCAGCGGCCTTTTCCATTATGAAAGGGAGTGTGCACAAAAGAGCCACCTCCGCGCTCCTGCCTCGTTCATTACTGCGTTATTATTTTAAATAATTTTCCCGAAGACAATGAGGCACCGGTAAACGGAATGCAAGAATTAAATTCAGACTATTGTTATAGGTCAGACAATCTGTGGAGGGTGTAGAAAGTCACAAAAGAAAGCCTCTAAAAAAACATTCGCAGAAAATGGAATCCACTCTTCAAAGAAATGTAATGTATGAGTAGAACACAAACCACCGGATCTGCTATTTTCTTCCAAAAAAAAAACATTTGCAGAATATAGTGGTTCTTATACAAAACAGGTTTATGGTGTTGTTGTGGTCTTCAGTCCGGAGACTGGTTTGATGCAGCTCTCCACAATACCCTATCCTGAGCAAGCCTCTTCATCTCCACATAAGAACGCCAACCTACATCTGTCTGAATCTGCTTACTGTATCCATCTCTTGGTCTTCCCTGCGGTTTTTACCCCACACACTTCCTTCCAATGCTAAATTCACTATTCCTTGGTGTCTAAGAATGTGTCCTACCAATATATACCTTCTTTTAGTCAAGGTATGCCAGAATTTCTTTTCTCCCCAATTCTGTTCAGTACCTCCTCATTAGTTACGCGATCCACCCACCTAATCTTCAGCAACCTTCTGTAGCACCACATTTCAAAAGCCTCAATCCTCTTCCTGTCCGCACTGCTTATCGTCCATGTTTCACTCCCATACAAGGCAACACTCCATACAAATGCCTTCAAAAATTAATTGTAAATTCGCTTATTAAAAACGTTTAAACTCTTGGTCATTACAATTGCTACACCACGAAGATGACGTGCTACAGACGCGAAATTTAACCGACAGGAAGAAGATGCTGTAATATGCAAATGATTAGCTTTTCGGAGCATTCACACAAGGTTGGCGCCGGTGGTAACACCTACAACGTGCTGAGATGAAGAAAGTTTCCAACCGATATCTCATACACAGACAGCAGTTGATCGGCGTTGCAGCCACGTCTAGATCCCTGAGTCAACAGATGGGACGTTTTCAAGACAACAACAATTTGCACGAATAGTTCGACGACGTTTAGAGCAGCATGGACTATCAGCTCGGAGACCATGGCTGCGGTTACCCTTCACGCTGCATCACAGACAGGAGCGCCTGCGATGGTGTACGGAACGACGAACCTGGGTGCGCGAATGGCAAAACTTTTTTTTTTTTTTTTTTTTTTTTTTTTTTTTTTTCCGGATGAGTCCACGTTGTGTTTACAGCATCATGATAGTCGCATCCGTGTTTGGCGTTATCGCGGTGAACGCACATTGGAAGCGTGTATTCGTCATTGCCATACTGGCGTATCACCCGGCGTGATGGTATGGGGTGCCACTGGTTACACGTTTCGGTCACCTCTTGTTCGCATCGAAAGCACTGGCCGTTACATTTTAGATGTGGTACGACCCTGGCTCTACCCTTCATTCGATCCCTGCGGAACCCTACATTTCAGCAGGATAAGGCACGACCGCATGTTGCAGGTCCTGTACGGATGCTGCCCTGGCCAGCACATTCTGCAGATCTCTCACCAACTGAAAACGTCTGGTCAATGGTGGCCGAGCGACTGGCTCGTCACAATACGCCAGTCACTACTCTTGATGAACTGTGGTATACTGTTTAAGCTGAATGGGCATCTGTACCTGTACACGTCATCCAAGCTCTGTTTGACTCAATGCCCAGGTGTATCAAGTCCTTTATTACGGCCAGAGGTGGTTTTTCTGGGTACTGATTTCTCAGGATCTATGCACTCAAATTGCGTGAAAATGTAATCACATGTCAGTTCTATTATAACATATTTGTCCAATGAATACCCGTTTATCATCTTCATTTCTTCTTAGTGTAGCAATTTTAATGGCCAATAGTGTACAGTTACTGATTCCTGACTGTATATTGTCCCATTGTGTTTCTTTTTCATAGATAGTGTTCTCATTGAAAGTAATTTGTCACTTTGAATGTCGAAGACGTGTCAGCAGCAACAGATTGATCTTGTTTCGGTGTATGAACTTGAGTGTAGCTTAAATGTAGCGAGTTGCCATATTTGTTGAAGCATTCGCTAGCGTTCATGAGTAATCGATGTTGAAATTCCGGTCCGACTAATCATAGTTCAATTGATTGACGAAATTACGCAAGGGAAATGCCGGAATGCTTACTACGAGTGTATGGACAAGGTCGATTTTTTTCGATGTTCCTGTCCTAATTGAGCTTGCAAAGATTATTTAGGTGTGGTAGAGTTCTATAGATTTATTGTTACTGTTCCTTTGACACTCTAAATGATTCTGGCTACGTTGTTCTATGTTTAGAGAGCTATCAGTCCTTACACATGACATAGGTTTGTTGGGAAGCCGAATGTAGCGGTGTATGGAAACTGAAATGTTGTATAATACGGGATAAACTCAGTATGGCGACATAGCGCGTAGTGATCACGCACCAGGTGCGTTGTTGATGACATGAAGGCATCGAAAAATAAAATTCTGGTCATTCAGAGCATGTTCTTGCTCGAAAGTTACATCCTATCCGACCTCTTATTGTACAGTTTTCAGAACAGTATTTCTAGATCTCCTTGTCACCAAAGCATGGTGTCAGTCTATGAGGGTACGTTGAATGATGCGCATTACATACGATCATAGTTACATTACATAATTTAGTCAGTAAATTGTGTGGTAATGAAGGATTTCACCGCGACGTTAACGGGACCTGGACGTGAAAATTACTTCAAAACCGAAAAAAAAATTGCCTACATCTGTAAGACAAATTTTTTTCGTTTCCAAAATTGTATGGTTTACATACTTTTAAATAGTTATTAGTCTTAAACGCTCTTTGAACAAATATCTGCACACTGGCCACGCTGATGCTTCAGGCAAGGAATATCACCATAAACATTCCATGTCTGCCACAGTCATGGCAACAATAAAGCCAATATACAGGGACTTTGCAGATAACAAAACTATTTGGCAAATGTCTACATGGCCTCACACAAAATCATAATGAGAATTTCAACTGCTGCGTGTGCTAACTAGTAGCTAAAACAATGTTTATTAGATGGACAGTACTCAAAATAGGTGTGATGGATGCTGTTATCTGTTGCAATGACGGTGTAATTAGAAGGACAAAAATAACGGTCAAATTAGGTATCCAAACGGGAAATAGTATCACAGCTGTTCTGACTGCCATAGATCGTCAGAGACTAGTTGAAGCTGAAAGGGCTGCGGAAGCCACCTCTAAAGAATCCAGAGTAAAGAAAAGACGCCTGAGAGAGTCTGCAGAAGTTAAATAAGCAGCTGGCCAGCAAGATTATGACACTGGAATATTCTGAAAGAAGCATAAGGGAGTCAAAAACACTGTGAACATTCTTTTCTCATTTTCTCAAAGCTACATTTTCAGAACATTAGGTACATGTATCTTCATAATGATTTTTGCTATGTTCACCAAATTTTTCTCAATTAAACAATGGGACAGTATTTTTATGTTATGCTTAATACATTGGAGAAATGTCTATGTTTGTCATTCTATATATAACAGCAATTCTTTCACAAAATAGAAATGAATTGTAATAAGGAAGTTTCTGTTTCCTCAGATATAATCCATTTTACACAGAGTACGCGAAGGAACTTGCCCCACTTCTTGAAGCGGTGTACCGTAGGTCTCTAGCAGAGCGTAGCGTTCCAAAAGATTGGAAAATGGCGCTGGTCAAACCCGCTTTCAAGAAGGGGCGTCGAACAGATGTGCAGAACTACAGGTCTATGTCTCTAACGGCGCTCGGTTGTAGAATTTTGGAACAGGTATTATGTTAGTGTATAATGACTTCTGGAGACTAGAAATCTACTCTTTAGGACTCAGCATGGATATCGAAAAAGGCGATCCTGAGAAACCCAGCTCGCGCTATTCCTCCGCGAGACTCAGAGGGGTTACCAGGTAGATGCGGTGTTTCTTGACTTCCGCAAGGCGTTTGATACAGTTCCCCACAGTCATTTAAGGGACAAAGTAAGAGCATATCGACTATAAGACCAACCGTGTGCCGGCCGCGGTGGCCGAGGTGACTGAGGCGCTCCAGTCACGGTCAGCACGGCTACTACGGTCGGGGGTTCGAATCCCCCTCGGGTATGGATATTTGTGCCGTCCTATTTCGTAAGTAGTTCATAAGTAGATTGTAAGTTTAGGGACTGATGACGCAGTAGTTATGTCCCATAAGCTTAAAAAACATTTGAACATTTGAACCAATTGTGTGATTGGACTGAAGAGTTCCTAGATAACAGAACGCAGCATGTCATACTCAATGAAGAGAAGTCTTCCGAAGTAAGAGTGATGTCAGCTGTGTCACAGGGGAGTGTCGTGGGACCGTTGATACTCACAATATATATAAATGACCTTGTCGATAACATCAGAAGTTCACTGAGGCTTTTAGCGGATGATGCTGTAGTATATAGAAAGGTGGTAGCAATGGAAAATTGTATTGATGTGCAGGATGATCTGCAACGAATTGACGCATGGTGTAGGGAACAGGAATTGAATATCAATGTAGACAAGTATAGTGTGGTACGAATACGTAGAAAGAAAGATCCTTTATCATTTAGCTACACTATAGCAGGTCAACAACTGGAAGCAGTTAATTCCATAAATTATCTGGGAGTAGGCATTAGGAGTGATTTAAAATGGTACGTCCATATAAAATTAATCGTCGGTAAAGCAGATGCCAGACGGAGATTCATTGGAAGAATCTTAAGGAAATGCAGTCCGAAAACAAAGGAATTAAGTTACAGTACACTTGTTCGCCCACTGCTTGTGTACTGCTCACGGGTGTGGGATCTGTACCAGTTGGGGTTGATAGAGGAGGTAGAGAAGCTCCAACGGAGAGCAGCGCGCTTCGTTACAGGATCATTTAGTAATTATGAAAGCGTCACGGAGATGATCGATAAACTCCAGTGGAAGACTCTGCAAGAGAGACACTCTAGATAGATACTGGGTTTTGTCGAAGTTTGAGAACATACCTTTAGTGAGGAGTCAAGAAGTATACTGCTCCCTCCTATGTATACCTCGGGAAGAGATCATGAAGATAAAATCAGAGACATTAGAGCACACACATACCAAAAAAATTTCAAATGTTTGTAAATCTATCGGACCAAACTGCATGGTCATCAGTCCGCAGCTTACAAACTACTTAAACCTAGGGAAACTAACCTACGGACAAACACACACACCCATTCCCCAGGGAGGATTCGAACCTCCACGGCGAGTAACCGCGCGCTTCGCAGGAGGCATACCGACAATCTTTATTTCCGCGAACAATATGAGAATGGAATAGCAGGGAGAATCAATAGTGGTCCTCAAGGTACCCTCCGCCACACACCGTCGGGTGGCTTGCAGAGTTTGGATGTAGGTGTAGTACGTGTATTATAAAAACATCTATTAGGCAAAATATTGTAATTCTTCAACTATAACAGATATTTCACAGAAAGCCTACAACTTGAATTAATGTCATTCAGTGTTGGTACAAAATCGGAACGTCCTCCGCATTGTAGATCAACAGTAATGTGCATCGAAAGCAAGGGACGGAAATGCATCCCGCTTACGTCCAGGTACCCTGAACTGGAGAAATCTCGTCATGCTATCACACGAGTTCTGTGGCCACATTGTCGAAAGATATTGACGAGTTTCATAAGCGGAACTTCTAAGATGACCCGTGGAGCCGCGGTGTATTAGCCGTGCGCACTGGGACGCCGTGCTGCTCTTCGCGCGGCCTTTCGCCGTCGGTAGATCGAGTCCCCTCTCGGGCATAGGTGTTTGTGCTGCAAAAATGTTCAAATGTTTGTTAAGCTTATGGGACTTAAAATGTTCAAATGTTTGTACAACTTATGGGACTTAACTACGGGGTCATCAGTCCCTAACCTTACAAACTACTTATGAACTAGCTAAGACTATTGACGGCACAAATATCCATGCCCGAGGGGGGATTCGAACCCCCGACCGTAGTGGCCTTGCTGACCGTGACTGAAGCGCCTCAGTCACCTCGACCACCGCGGCCGGCTATGGGACTTAACTACGGGGTAATCAGTCCCTAAACTGACAAACTACTTATGAACTACTTACGAACTAGGACGGCACAAATATCCATGCCCGAGGGGGGGGGATTCGAACCCCCGACCGTAGTGGCCGTGCTGACCGTGACTGGAGCGCCTCAGTCACCTCGGCCACCGCGGCCGGCGTGTTTGTGCTGCCATTAGGTTAGTTTACCTTAGTTTAAGTAGTTTGTAAGCTATGGGCTAATAACCACGCAGTTGGGTCTTATATATTTACAAACATTTGAATTTTTTTTTACCCGTGAAAAACTTGCCGAAACGTTGCTACAACCGACACCAGAGTTTGGCGGATGATAGAGCCGGTCAGCAGGCGCAAGAAACTCGCTCGTTACTTGTTAGCGCGTTCGCTGCTCGGAAGTGACGCAGCGAGCAGCTCGTAGCTCGGGCAGAGGCGCTCTGGAGCGAGGCGACTCGGTCAGACCAACACCACCTAGAGCAGGCCCCTCCAACTCGAGCACTCGGTGCTTGCGCGCCCCGGTGCCGCACCGTACGGCCCCGGTGCTTTTTCCCCACCACCCTTCCCTCGACGTGTCGCAGCATGTGTGGGACAGAGACAGCGCTCGCTCTCCCATCTTCATGGATGCGCTAAATATCCGTTCTGAATCTTATCAAATAGGACACTGTTAATCTATCTTGCAAACGTCTGTCATGAGCACAAAAGGTTCGGATTTGCGTGTACCATTTTTTTATTAGTCAATGGGAAGATTCATTAAACCTGGTGGGAAAACACAATGCTTAATGTGCGATTCTACCGTAAATATCAAAGTACCGACAACTCCGTTACTACGAAAATAAACATTCTTACACACAGGGGGATTATCAGACCAGGCAGAAAGTAATTAATTAAGAAATTAAACACACAACTGCCACAATCTTAAGAGGAAAGTATTATTTATTCTAAAAGAAAAAAAAAAACATTGTGTTTTTAAAATTGTACTTATTACGGATCATCCGGCCCCTCACGTCGAATGTCTGTGTCCTACATCGGGCATCCGTGTGTTTGTTGTCCTTAGTATAAGTTACTTTAAGTTCTTTGTAAGTCTATGATCCGATGACAAAATCAACGAAGAATGTTCCAAATTTGTGCAAAATAAGGAGCGTAGCTAAACTATTATTTCTGTCTATAGACAAAAATTTGCATTATTGTCATTATTCGTTTTAATAATTCAGAAATAACCCAACTCTCACTGCGCTAAGTGCTTCAGCAACACGTTCCTAACAGTGCCATGACAGCGCAGTGTCTGCCTCGCTCACGTGCCCCCTACCACCGGCGCTGCAGCAGAGCAGCGGTGCTTTTCCCGGTGCCCGCCGGTTCTCGGAAAGCACCCGAGTTGGAGAGACCTGACCTTGAGAGAAGCCCTCACAACAGCACTTGCTACATCACACGGACCAGGCCGCGGCCGCCAGCTGAATGGCTGGCCGCTGGGGCACAGTCCACTGCCTCGTAGCGCACAGCCAGTAAGCTGGCGGCTGCGGCCTGGTCAGCGTGACGTAGCACGGGCAGTTGTGAGGCCTTATCTCTAGGTGGTGTTGGTCAGACTTGTAGCGGAAGGAAAGTCAGCCAACTGTGGTCTGCCATCTCTTGGAATGTCGCTTGTGGGAAGACTTAATAGTAACAATAATAATAATAAACATGATAAACTGTTAACAGCTGTACTGTGTGTTATAAAAGAAATCTCTAAAAAAATATTCCGTCTGTGTAAAAATAAGGAGGTAATAAACGTTACAAAAGACAATGACTGAATGGTCCTGAACGACAGCAGAGATAAAAAGAAGAACAATACCAGTAAACTAGATAACAGAAAATGGTTGTCTGCTAGTCTCATAGTACTGCTGTCGATCTGCTCAGGGCTCTAAAGAGTAATGTATTTAGTTTTACAAGGAAATATATTTAGCTGTATTTACATGTTTTTTTAATATATACCAGTAATAGTACCCTTTGGCGTCAGTACATTTATTCAATCCACTACCTCTGAATGCCACCAATACATTTTCACTTAAATAGGACCACAAGAACCGCCAACATCAAAAGGACAATAGTTCATAGTTAGACTTCTATAAAATCTAAACGTCACAAGAAGGACTGCACAATCATTTAGAAATATTTTTGTGTCTCGTTGCAAATGTTCAAATGTTTGTATAGCTTAAGGGACTTAACTACGTGGTCATCAGTCCCTAAACTTACAAACTACTTATGAACTAGCTAATCCTAAGGAAGGCACAAATATCCATGCCCGAGGGGGGATTCGAACCCCCGACCGTAGTGGCCGTGCAGACTGTGACTGGAGCGCCTCAGTCCCCTCGGCCGCCGCGGCCGGCTGTCTCGTTGCCGCCGGTTGTCCTAGGTTTCGGTGGCAGAATAGATAGAGACCGACACAGGGAAATAGGATGCAAGCGTGTGCGGATACAGAGTATGAGGTGACCAGCCAGTGGGACAGCAGAAACTAGAAACACTAAGCTAGATTAGAACAAGAGATGTATTTTGAAGAAACATTATAATACTTAACTTTGTTAACTGAAGACTAGTGGAATGCAGATACATAGTATAACTAGGTAGAAGCCTGCCTACTGATGAGTCCTAGTGTCTGTCCTAATCCAAAGTGACCGATGCAGTCCAGTGGTGGCCACGAGCGGAGTTTTAGCAGAGGGCGCTCGTGGCTGACGTCGTAAGAACGCCGCGCCGTGGGTGCATGGCGGCGCGCGGCGAAAGTACATGGCACGTACGTCAAACTTATGGGACACCACAAATATAATAGGAACATTTTATCTATGATGCCGTGGTTCGGAACCCTCGTTAAACTGTAGGTCCCCCTATAACTGGCTGGGTAAGTCAGTTCGAAGGTCGGAGGAAGGCAACGGCATACCACCTCCAAACAGGACCATGCCTAGTAAAGCACTGTGGTGTTCAAACCAATCATCGGATTGTTGACTGCTTTACCTTTTTTTATCTATGATGACCAGTGTGAATGTGTGTGTGTGTGAGAGAGAGAGAGAGAGAGAGGGAGAGACAGAGACAGAGACAGAGAGAGAGAGAGAGAGAGAGAGAGAGAGAGAGAGAGAGAGAGAGCCGGCCGCGGTGGCCGAGGGGACTGAGGCGCTTCAGTCACGGACTGCACGGCCACTAGGGTCGGGGGTTCGAATCCCCCCTCGGGCATGAATATTTGTGCGGTCCTTAGTTGTAGGTAGTTCATAAGTAGTTTGTAAGTTTAGGGACTGATGACTCCGTAGTTAAGTCCCTTAAGCTTAATAAACATTTGAACATTTAGAGAGAGAGAGAGAGAGAGAGAGAGAGAGAGAGAGAGAGAGAGAGAGAGAGAGAGTTTGTGTGTTTGCATACAAATCTACAGCTTTATACTGATTTTGAAGAAAATCTGAGAAACGATTGTAACTATGCTGAATATTCATTTCTGTTAATCTAATGATAAAATATCCATGTATTTCCAGTCAAAACAGGAACATTATTAAAACATCATAAAGTAATTGGCATTCATTTAATTTGTTTCTCTAATACAATATATACATACAATAAAACAATGTTAGGCAGCGCTCTCGTGGTACACTGGTAAATTGGCGAATTACAAATGTAAACATCATTAAGTTCGAACCCTGGTCATTTCTAGGACTTTTATCCCTCACTTATGACGTCTTTCATTTCTTGTAATGAAACTTTCCGGCAGATTTAAATTTCGTGCCGGAACCAAGATTCAAACCTTTGTGTATCGTAGGCAAGCGCTCTACCTTTTGAGCTCCCCGTACGCTTCACGGGCCGTTCTCACAACTTTACTTACGACAGTACATCGCCTCCTACTTTCTAAACTTCACAGTTCGCCAGCGAACTAGCAGGACTAGCACTCCTGGAAGAAACGATATGGTGGAGACATGGCTTAGCCACATACTAAAAGATGTATTCAGAATGAAATTTTCACTCTGCAGCGGAGTGTGCGCTGGTATGAAAAGGCAAAGGTCTCAGGTTCGAATCCCGATTCCGGCACACAATTTAAATCTGCCAGGAAGTTTCGTATCAGCGCACAATCTGCTGCAGAGTGAACGTTTCATTCTGTTTTTTTGTTAATGTTTGTAAACGTGAGAAATACCAAGGCAGAACATGCTTAGGAATACAATTTCACTGTAGGTCCTCCTGTAAATGGCTGGTTAAGTCAGTTCTTAGGTTGGAATAGCAAATGGCATACCACCTCTAACAGGTCCATGTTTGGTAAAGCACTACGGTATTATAAAAATATTCTGGTTGATAACTGGTTTACATAACTTTGAACTACATTAGATAGTTTTATGTAAAACATGTTTGGAGATCTTTTTAATGATTCATTCTGCGTAATGTATTATCGAATCCTTTGTTCTGAAAGACAGTGCTCCACTTAGGCTAAGAAAGACTCTACATACTCTTTATAATTATTGTGGTTCCGTTAAAGAGCTCACTAAAACGGAGTGCAGGTTCCAAATATTCAAGATATGGTAAAAAAATACTAGTCGAATAGCGAAATGTAGCACAGCTCACCACAATATTATTAATCCACTAGAGCAGAACCCTCTGTAGAAAATGTACCCTTTAATAGCAGGCTCTTTAATGAACTTTCATTCAGTAGAGCTGATGTCTCATCAGAAAACGGCACAATCGGGAAGGTGTGTCACTAATTAGGCCTAATTGAACTTGTAATAATGAGGTGGTTTAAATCATATACGCCAAAATATGATAGACATGATTTATATCCACCTTTCTAAAAATTCCTAAACAGACGAAGTGACCGTTAGATGTAAAAACAGTTGAGGAATTTTAGAGGGCCGTAATTGGAAGACGACTGCAGAACGATTCAGCTGCCACCAACATACATTTCACGCAAAAACCACAAAGGTAAAAAGATAAATGAGGGCTCACAGAAAGACATACGGCCCTTCGTTTTTGCCTCGTTGTATTTGGGAGTTGGATATACAAAGCAATAACTAGTAGTGGGACGATGTACCCTCTGCCACGCACCTTACGCTGGATTTCGCAGTACATACACGGATTGAAATATTGATGAGTGGGTGGAAGAAATTTATTACGAGGCTGCAAAACGTTTAACTGAATATTTATGTTTAGGACCTCTTACTCGTCATGTTACCGACAGAATCCTGTCTGATGGGAACAATCATGCAAACAATACTCACAAGTTTGAACACATACAGCCATGGATAAGACACCACATCATTATCGAGCTCCCTGCACTTGAAAGATTAGAGGCTACCGCCGTCAGGGCCAAGTAAAACGAAGCATACACTGTACTGTCATCGCTATACAACCCTTCTGGTAACATTGTAACTCGCGATATAAGCATAGTACTCAACATAGCACCGCGAGTTGTAATCGCTGGCAATCTAAACGCAAAGCACCCCGACTAGAACTCACGAATCCGCAACAAACGTTCAAACGTTTGTAGAACTTATGGGACTTAACTACAGGGTCATCAGTCCCTAAGCTTACAAACTACTTATGAACTAGCTAAGACTAAGGAGGCACAAATATCCATGCCCGACGGGGGATTCGAACCCCCGACCGCAGTGGCCGTGCAGACCGTGACTGGAGCGCCTCAGTCCCCTCGGCCACCGCGGCCGGCAATCCGCAACACCAATGGCAAAAAACTGTACGAACACTCACTAGGCCGCAACTACATTGCGCTTGCACCGGTTGAACCGACTTACAGTCCTTACCAAAAGAAACAAAGGCCAGACGTGAAGGACATGGACCTCATCAAGGGCATAACAGTTACCCTCAACCTTGAGGTTGTAAACGATCTACCTTCTAACCACACCCCTGTTATACTATTCACGGAAGAAACATTACAAAACAATGAACCACGCAGGGGAATTGGAGCCTGTTCAAGGAAACGCTTGATAGTCGTATTCCTGATATTCACGAAATTACGCAAACCGTACGAATTGACGAAGTTGTAGAAACCTTCACAGCCGCCTTGTAGCAGTACCCGATGCTGTCCCGGTTCTCAACACACAATACCATTCAGCGGCCCTACTCCAGGAGGTTCTGGAGCTTATCCCAATGAGAAACCGTCTCAGGAGAGACTGGCAGCGTACCAGGCGTCCGTTCTATAAACAGCACATGAACAGGCTACAGGGAATTATACGGGAAAAGATACAAACATTTAAAACCACACAGTGGGGTCAGAAACTTGCAGGGCTGTATACCACACGTCCTGGAGTGTGCCAACTTTCTCGACACTCATCAGGGAAAAACATTACACACCCACATTACAGGGACCGGACGGACCTGCATACTCTGCGGAAGAGACGGCGGAACTGAGGGCCTGAATACTAGCAGCGACTTTCATGCCGAATCTGGTTCCATCAGACCCAGAATTCACAATCGAAACGGACCAGTAAGTCACACGACTTTTAGCCCAGCCTGCCAGCGGCGCCATTCGACATACTAGTACAAACGAAATCACATGGGTTATTAAATATACTACTGCTAGAAAAGTTCCTGGTCTTGATGGCATTCAAAATTGTCTTGCAAGAGTTCACGGATAAAGCCATATAAAACCTCACACACATCAGGAATGTCAACTTACAACACCAACACTTCTCTGACTTTTGGGAAGTGGCCAAAGTCGTGACGTTCAGTAAGCCAGGGAAAGACCACTCCCTCCCACAAAATTGCCGACCCATCAGCTTACTGAGCTCGCTCAGCAAGATTGTTGAGAAGGTGATTCTTAAACGACTCACTAGGCACTGCATATGTAATGACACACTGAGGCAGGAGCAATGCGGCTTCAGGAATCACCACTCCACAACACATCAACTCCTTCGCTTAGTTGAACATTTTACACATGATCACAACACAGGCAAAGCCAATTGGGCTGTGTTCCTGGACATCGAATAGGCTTCCGACCGTCTATAGCACAACGGCCTTATACGCAAACTCAACGATGCTGGATTTTCCGACGGGTCCGAAGATCTCATAAACTCATGTCTCACCGACAGATGTTTCAACACTGACGTTCAGGGGAAATCGTCAACACGACTCGGTATACAAGCGGGAGTACTCCAGGCAGTGTCCTGGGGCCCCTCTTGTTTAACCTGTACATTAACGACTTTCCAACTACACATAACACAACGGTCCCCATCTACGCGGATGATACAACCATCCTAGCGTAAGACTGGAACCGTCAAAAATCAACTCAGGACTACAGACTGCACTCTGTGTTGCAGAGCCTTGGTTGGAACGATGGCGTGTGAAAGTTAACGTCGACAAGTGCAAAACAGTACTGTTCACTCTAAGGACGAAACAACTGCGCAAACACCAACACTGCAGACCAGTGACATTACACACACGCCCAACACGCTACTGTGTGAAAGTCAAATATATCGGTGACTGGCTGAACCGAAAACTCAATTTGGAGGATCACATGAAACACATAGCCAACCAGGCAAACCCGAGGCTTAAACACCTCTACCCAATGTTCAACAGGCAAAGCAACTGAATAGGCGGGTGTCGAGGAACATGTACACGACACTTGTGACACCTCTGATGATGTACGGTGCTCCGTGCTGGGCTTACGCAACGCCGACACGGCTGCGCCGCGTGCAGCGCATACAGAACAAAGTGCTACATATCATAAGCAATGCTCTAAGATACACGCGCACAGCGCATCTAAACCGTGAATACCGCCTTGATACTTTTACGGAGCTATTCATAAAACTTGCCGCTCGAATATATAAAAACTCTAGACATTCGAACATCCCCTTCTTCATTAATCTGGGCAACTACGATCATAACCATAAGTGGAAGCACAACCTACCTAAAACACTATTTCTTAGGAATAGATAAGAACCAACAGTAAGCTTAACTCGCAGCGTTGCGGCCGAGCGCATTGAGGCGCTACGCTACGATGCACGAGGCCGTCCCCGTCGGGGTTCGAATCCCCCCTCGTGCATGGATGTTTGTGCTGTCTTTTGTATAAGGTAGTTCGTAAGTTGTTTGTAAGTTTAAGAACTGATGACCCCGCAGTTAAGTCCCATAAGCTCTACAAACATTTGAACATTTTTTAAGCTTAACTAACACCAAAAAAATCATTGTCCGTCGAACCTCAGCACCTCAGCCAACTGACTGGCTATGCCATATGAGCTAATACAGCCGACGAACTGGCGACAGCAGGGAACACGAACAAGTACGGCACACAAAATGTTCAAATGTTTGTTAAGTTTATGGGACTTAACTACGGGGTCACCAGTCCCTAAACTTACAAACTACTTATCAGCTACCTTATACTAAGGACGGCACAAATATCCATGCCCGAGGGGGGACTCGATCCCCCGACCGTAGTGGCCGTGGAGACCGTGACTGGAGCGCCTCAGTCCCCTCGGCCACCGCGGCCGGCAAGTACGGCACACAAACAAATCCCAGAAGCAACACACACATGCAGAGGTTGATACCAAAATCGACCACTCATCTGTCAATCTTGATCGTTGCAACCAGCAGCCGCTCATGGTGGCCCAGGAGACATCCCAGTACCAGCTGCCGTGGGGCGACTCATCAAACCGGATTGACAAATTTATGACAAACACGCAATGAAAATGGTAACGAGCTTGCACGATACCTAGTAACTAAAATAACCCAAATCTTTGCATGATCAGTCGCAATAACAAGAAATCCGCTACTGCTCTTACTACAAATGTTCAAATGTTTGTTAAGCTTAAGGGACTTAACTACGGGGTCATCAGTCCCTAAACTTACAAACTACTTATGAACAAGCTAAGACTAAAGGCAGCACAAATATCCATGCCCGAGGGGGGATTCGAACCCCCGACCGTAGTGGCCGTGCAGACCGTGATTGGAGCGCCTCAGTCCCGTCGGCCACCGCGGCCGGCTGCTCTTACTACCCTTCCATGACTGTCTTAGAGATCTTTTTTCCCTTGGCAACTTATCTTGGCACTTTCTCCCTCTACCCTTAAAACCGCTCTTGTTTCAAAAAGCTTTCGCCCACTTACTATCCTCAGATGGACCGTATGAATGGGTAATCTTAGCCACATGTACGGCACACATCATAGTTCCCGCTCCTACATTATAAATACTAACACATGTAGAGGTAGCATTAGACCTGTTGAGTTGGTCACCAAGCTAGTGAGAGCGTGGAGGGGCTCGACTCCTGTAAAAACTCGTAAAGAATATCCGTTACGAGAGCACAAAGTGCGGATCTGTAACAACATTGTGGAACAAACTGAACGCTTAAATATAATAATTACAACAAGTTTAATGTGTAACTGTTTATAAGGTAAGTAATCGCTACAATCATAAGACGCATTTGTTGTCTGTCTGTTCTCTTACAACGCAAGATCCAGACAACCAAATAACGTGAAATTTGGTACACGTACACAAAATGACACGAGGAAGGTTCTTAAATAGGTTTCGTTGCATTTCTTGGAAAACCAACCGGAAACTTTGAGAAAAAGTGAAAGTGCGTTTACAATGTGTCCGCGTAAATCTATATCTTCGCACTGATCTTGATGAAATTTTGCTCAATTGCCCTTCAAAACAAGAGGAAGGGCAATATCTACATAAAGTTTCGTTCAGTGCATGGTGGAGTGTACTTAGGGATTACGCCAAAATCCATAGTTTTGCTCCGATGTTGATTACATTTTGTACACTTGACCTTGAAAACAAGATGAAGGTTACTGTTTACATAAAAGTTTCTTTATCACACTGCTGTAACATTACATGCAAGTAAACGGTTTTCTACGCTTCTACAGAAAACCTTATATTAAAACCGGGCAAAGCCGGGTACGTGCAGCTAGTATAAATATAAATCTCCAGCTCTCTTGTTGAAAATTGCTATAAAAATCGGATGTGTTAACGTGGGCACTGAGTTCATCTAACATGAAACGACGAAAATTTCGAACTAAATTAGTATCTTAAAGTTATCCCAGCAGGAATTACTGCGGCTTGATGTTAGCCTATCCAGCAGAAAATATTTCCTGTCTGCTAACAATCACAGAACGTTCTCTTTCGTCGTCATTGTATAAAATGGTGCTGCGAGTTCCTAAGAGCGTTAGGAGTCTGCGAGTCTCACGAGCGCTGCGAGTTTCTGTGAGCGTTACGGGTCAACGAGTCTCAAGAGCGCAGTGGAAGCTCGGAGCAAACTGGCTGTGACTGACTCGCAGTGCCCCAATGCGAGTCTGACGTAAGGCGGGAACGATCTACGAGTAAAGGTGGATTCACACTTAACGGAACGTCAACGTCACGTCCGTCACGTCAAAAGATTCTCTCCTGCACTTGTAATGGCGGCATTCACACACGCTGTCAACGTCACGTCTCCGTCACGCAACGTCACCTCACCGTCACGTCAAGAGTTCTCGAGAAGAATTTTTGGACGGGTCGGACGGAGACTTAACGGAATTACGTGATCACGTCTCTGTGGTTGTAGGTTAGTAGTGACTCCATATTGGTTTGTATTTGTTTATATTCTGAGATTTGCGAGGTAGTTTGTATTTCTTTCTGTTCATTTTACGTGTTTTGAAAGAATTGTGGCATGTTACATTTGGTGTTATTTTCATTCTAGGTGTTAGAAATCATGGAATTCGACGAATGTCTGATTGAGTTAGTTCGCTGTCGGCCTGAACTGTATGACATGAGTGACCGTCGATACAGCGATGCAGGGAGAAAGGAAGCGATATGGAAAGAAATAGGGGACGAAATGGGACGCCCAGGTAAATGAAACACACTTTAAATGAGCTTTCTAATAGGTGATGAACATTACTTTCGTAGGCCATCATGTGTACAAATTTCGCCACGGAGATGAATATTTGATACCAGTACTCGGTTAAGTCTAGTTGTTTCGTCTGTTAATGTACATAGTGTATGCATATTTTTAATCTGTTTGGAAATAACTCATGCTTAAAGGATCGTTGCCAAGTTCTTCGAAATATTAATTCTTGCTAATGAAAAGGGAATCATTACGAGTGAGTAAATATAGAAAACATTGTGTAAAAGTACTGCCACCTATGGTGGCTAGTTATAAAAATATCTGCAGTTCATATTTTCACATGAAGAATTGACGTATAAGTTATAGAAAACTCTCTCTTGAATTTAACCATACACATTGTTAGTGGTACAAAACGACTTAAATCAAGTTTTATTGTCATTAAACAACTTTGTGTTGTAATAGACAACGTCAAAGCTATACATAGTTTGTACATAGACATTGGATGAATTTATACAAAAATGAAAGAAATGAAAAGGAAATATTTACAGTTTACAGTTATATATCTGACTGATTACCAGATTTTCATAAATATTTACAGCTATGCCTTTGATGGGTGTATATTTGTAGAAACACAGTAGTTGAATTTATACACAAATAAAAGAAATGAAAAAAATTAGTTATACATTGACTGATTTCAAGTTTGTCAGAAATATTTATGCATCCACTTGCTATACTCATCATTCCTACTGGAGGCATCTCAAGTTTTCTTCGAATTCCGCAACACTGTAGGTTGTATTCTGGATCAACCAGTTTTTCAACTTCTTCCCTAGTTGCTGTATTGGGATTTCCTTCAGTGTTTTAGGTAGTTTATTAAATAACTTAATTCCTGTGTAGTTATGGTAGTCTTGGGTTTTCTTTAGTCTTACCTGGGGTATGTCAATATAATCTTTATTTCTTGTATTGTGTAAGTGTACCTCCCCCCTTACTGTGAAATTACTCTGGTTTTCTTTTGTGCTAATGAGGCAATGGTATATGAATAGTGCAGCAAGTGTCATTATTTTCAGTTCCCTGAATACCGGCCTACATGACTCATTGTTGGGTAATCCCCTTATAACTCTGACTGCCCTCTTCTGCCACTTAAAAACTTCCTGCGCCCCTGCGGAGTTTCCCCAGAGTATTACACCATAAACCAGGTGCGAGTGGGGAAAGGCATAATATGCCTCTCTCAGTTGGCTATCATTCACACAAGTCCTAAGTTTACGCAGTAAGAAAATTACCCTGGATAGTTTCTTACATAGTTTTTGTGTGTGTTCACTCCAGTTCAGTTTATATATATACATTCCTAGTAGCTTAACAGATGTGTTTGCTAACCCTTCGGGTTTCAGGTTACTCAGATGAAAATATATTGTTTCAGTTTTATTGCCATTTAAGACCAGTTTATTGCTATTGAGCCAAGTAGAGGCTTTTTCTACCATATCTGTATTTTTCTCTTGTACAGTTTCCAGATTTTTGTCCGATGTTATTAAAGTTATGTCATCGGCATATAGAACGGATTTGTTTGGCAAGTTATGGGGGAGATCATTGATATACACTAGAAAAAGAAATGGGCCGATTACTGAGCCTTGTATCACTCCGGTTTCAATTTTGAGTATGTCGGATAGTTGGTTCTCAATTGCAACCATTTGGCTTCTATTGTCAAGGAACGATTTTATTAGTGATAGTGCTGAGCCCTTTATTCCGTACTGTTGTAGCTTAGAAAATAAAATCTTATGGGAAACTATGAGAAGCTTTACTGAGGTCCAAGAGTGTAATGCCAGTAATTAAGTGTAATTCGAAATTGGTGATAATCTCAGTGATGACTGTGTCTACAGCTTTGACTGATGATTTTCCTGTCCTAAATCCAAACTGAGCATGATTAAATAAATTATTTGTTTCAAAGTACTTTAATAGTTGTTTTCATGCAGTATTCAATGACTTTTGAAAGAATTGGGGCAATTGAAACTGGTCTATAATTATTTGGGCAGTCTCTATCTCCTTTCTTATGAATGGGAATTATGATTGTCATTTTTAAACAATCTGGAAAGATTCCCTCCTTAAAAATGTAGTTTATGAGATAAGTTAAAGTTAGCAATATTGTATCTGAAATATGTTTTAGTATAGCATTGGAGAAACCATAATAATCTTCAGTTTTGGAGTTACTCAATTCTGTTATTATTTTAGACACTTCCCTAGGGGTGACTTGTGCCCAACTGAAGTTTAATCTTAGTTATATTTGAGGTATAGTTGTTTATAGTCCACATATGTTGATTTCAGAGTGTCAGTGGGAGTGATGTTTTTAACACTATTTACAAAGAACTCATTAAGTATGTTTGGTGCTATAGGCACTGGTTCCTTTCTTACTTTTCTCCCTGATTCATTATTTATTACTATCCAAGCAGCTTTACATTTATTTTTAGATGTGTTTATGAAATTTTCATTAGCTCTAATCTTTGCTGCTTTAATTTCCTTTCTATATATTTGCTTTACCCTGCTATACCTATCTTTATCTTCTTGGTTTCCTTGTTTGGCTTTCTTATGAAGAACATTTGTAACTTTCCTAAGAGCTGCAAGTTCAGAGGTGAACCATTTGCAGATGTTTTTATTTTTCAACTTATTTTGGTTATTTAGTATCTTTGTAATCTTTGGGTAGTATTTATTAATGTTAAAGCTAATTATGGACAGAAAGTTGGAAAAGGCTTCATTAACATTATTACAGTTTAAAACTTTATTCTCCCAATCCACCTCCCTTAAAAACAATCTTAGCTTTTCTATATTCCCTTCTCCCAGCATCCTGAATGTTTTATGTTCGCTCTTATGGGACTCGGTTCTTGCTATTGGGAATTTAATCCATATCCCACTGTGGCCAGAGATTAATATTTACTCAGAGAGTAATGTGGGTCATCTGGTCAAAGCAAGTATGGTTAGTGAACAATATGTACCGTATTTTGGTTTCCTTCTTTGTGTGGAATTGTCATACAATAACTTTTACAAATGTCAGTGTAGTCTCATAGCAAGCCTAATCTGAAAGATGTTCCAGAAATAAATGTCATTTGACTATCAATAATTATTCATTTAATTAATAATCATGATTTCAACCATATTAGCGATTTTTGAGTGCCCAATTAAAAGGAGGAGCTGGAATGTCTGAAATGTGTAATTAAAACATCATATGTTTTCATAAAACCACTGCATTACCGGTAGTGCATGAAAATTTTTTTTTGTGTCCCAGCCTCTTCGCGGCTTTTGTGTCTCGTTTCCGTCTGTAGATGTAGATGTCGTAGGTGTCGGTGGTCGAGTGGAAGGAGACCGACACAGGAATAAAGATAGCACGCTGGTGCAGGTACGGAAGGGAGCAGCCAGAAACTGTAAACACTAGAGTAAATTAGAACGAGATATATATTGCACAGAATGTATACAATACTTAACTTTTACATAGTACTGCAGAATGTTGATACATAGTTGAGCTAGAGTCCTGCCTAGTGCCTAACTGATAGCCAAGTCTTCACTGTTTGCTATCTCAGTCCCAAGTGAACGATCTTTCCGTGGTGGCCACGAGCGGGGTTGCAGCAAAGGGCGCTCGTGGCTGTCGTCGTAAGAACGCCGCGCCGTGCGTGCATGGCGGCGCGCGGCGAAAGTAGGTGGCGCGCACTTTGTACTTGTGCGACACCACAATTTTCATGGGCAATAGAAAGGTATGAAACTGCTTTGCTTTCATTCACACATGCATAGATGAGACATAATTCAGAAAAGTCATACAACTTGAATTTTTATTAGGCACTTATAATGTCTAATAAGAATAGAAGCATGTAAGTGAATAAAAGTAAGTTAGGGTATTGACAGAAAAGTGCTCATATGTTAATTATACAACTGATGACTGGTCTCCCACCAAAAAATTCATACCATAAAATATTTTTTTGCAGACAATGCAGACGGTGTGTGTAACTTATTACTGTTGTTCTACATCTATTTATAAATAAATATATGAACTCATGGCCTCTCAACTTCTGAGTAGTCTATTGAATAGGACCTATATACATTTACTTTCTTTCAAGTATATTTCTACAATGTGTTCTTCATTATTTTGGCACTGCGTTCTTCTACATTTAACCACTGATAGTTGATCCTCTGTAGCAATTCTGAAGATAATAAATCTTCCCCACTTCTTGTTCTCAGAAAGTTCCTGTTGGATATGCTATAAAGTACAAAACATGTTTGCAGTGCAGTGCTGAAAAGTACTGGCTACTTAAAAACTTGATAATGAACTGTAAATATCATTTGATTTCAGGCCCTGAATGCAAGCGGCGTTGGATTTCTTTGAGAGATCAATACCGCAAAAGTGTGGACAAGAAAACGAAGAGTGGCCAAGCTTCTGCACCGAAGAAGTACTGGAGGTACAAGGAAGTTATGTCCTTCTTGCGCCCATTTCTGCAAGAAAGGGAAACAGTAACAAATGTGACTGTTGCTTCATGTGGGGAGGAGGAGGAGGAGGAAATAAATGAAGACGTGCTTCAAAGCTCAGTTCCCCCTCCTATGACAGCAACAGTCAGTCAGCAAGTGTCCTCGCCGCCAGGAGACGAGACAACAAGCCAGTGCAGCATCAGCTCCACCCCAAATTCAAGCCAAAGAGGTGTAAAGAGGAATCAGCCTACTGAATCGGCTTCTGCCGCCTTGATGCAGTACTTATTATCAAGGCAGACAACTGACGATCACATTGAAACTTTTTTGGCAGGTATTGGAGCCACAATGAAGAAACTGTCGCCGTTGAGGCAATTAGAAGCCAAAAATAAAATATATAGCATTGTGTCCAATCTTGAACTGCAACAGATAATTGAAGATACAGAAAATAATTAATAGGTATGTTGCAAGGATTAGTGCCAAAGGATTCTTCACACATACAAAATGAGTCAGTAGTTACCAATCTCTATCCCAGAAAGTTTGATATTTTAATTTGGTTTAAATTTTACTTATGGTGTAGGTCACTTAGCATGTTGAATGTATTCAGTAGTTTAAAGGGAAAAATTAAACTCTAAAGCAGCATTTATGATGTCATGTACGGTATAATGATTGTGTGTGTTGTGGAAGATTGGTGCAGGGGAAGCTGAAATGAGTACTGTTACAATTAGTCATTACAATTTGGCAGGGAAGCTGCTGCCATTCAATTGCATTCCATGGCGTAATGTAATGTTGTGAACTTCTGTCCATTGGAACACCATTTGCTATATCTTCCCTACAATGTAATTTGAATTTAATTCGTGTAAATCCTGTGTTCCTGAGTAGGCATACTTTTTTGAACTATTTCCTGATGTACCACCTGTGTTGTCTTTGCCAAAGAATGTTCTGTTATTAATTTTCTGTTTTCTCTGTTACAGATGCAGTGCATTATGCGTCTTCAGAGAAGAGGGTGAGATAAGTTAATTTCCGAAATTAATAGTTTTCATCAATACGACTGTAATCATTCATAAATATGCAGTATTAAAGTTGTACAGTACAATTCAGTTTCTTGTGTTGTGCAGTATTTTATATTCATGACTGGTTCTCGGTGTACTTACATAAATCACGACCTGGTAGCAAATTGTATTCCCAAATAAGTTCATAGAATTTGACAGTCACTACGATATAACATTATTCGTCAAAGCCTACAGGTGGTATCCCGGTCTTCACGTGACCCATTTTTTTGTCCTATCTGTACAGAAAGTGGACTTAGTCCTAAAGTGTAGGCCTACTTCCAGGTGTGATTATTAATGTGAATAGTTGCCATACAGAAACAAGCTAAAAGGTAATGTAACTAATGCCCAATGCTGTCTGCAGTTAATATTCTTGTCTAAAGTGTTCAGGTGAAATAAGTGTACTTCCACAATACAATCATATTTTAAAATAATTTCTACTGTCAACACAGCAACAATACATTGACATTACTTTTGTTTTCTTCAGTTTTCTCTTTCTGCTGTCAAAAATTTAAACTCTACGGTACCACAGTATGATTTGATACTTGTGTGTGCCTACAAAATTGAAAGGCAATGTTTGTCTGTGGAATGCAGTTTATTTTGCACTGTAAACTATGAGGTTTAATAATATACTTTTTTATATATACCAAATGCTTCACCTTAATGAAAGGCACACTCACTTCCCAATTCATTTACTCCTTGCTGGTTTTTATTGCCAATAATAAAAATAAGTTTCCACTTAATTGTGATATATACAGTCATAATACAAGACAGAAGTAATTTTCCTGTAATCTTTGCCTCCTTGTTCATGGTTCAGAGTGGAGTTTTGTACTTTGGAGGAAGCTTATTGAATATCTTACCACCAAACAAAAGTGAGAAGTTGAAGAAAAAAATAAAATAAAATGAAAACATTTCATTAGCCACTCTTCTTAAAAATAACCTGAATAACTGATTCCTGGGCTTGAAATTTCAGTTACCTATATAGTATGTAGCAGTGTTTTTCTTAAAGTTGTATGAAACTCAATAGTGTGCTGTAAAAATAGTTCAGTATTTACACTGTAAAAGATGTTATTTGAAAAACATCATTGTAATCATTTAAAGTATTAAGCTACAAAACTAAAAAACAACAGCCATATAACTCAACACAACAGAACATCTTTTCACTGTCTTTTGTAGGTGCATTATATACAAATATTATACCCATTTCGGTTATCAGCCAATTCAGGTGTCAGGACAAATTGCTTCAAAGCTCCCTTTATGAATTCCTCTTTCAAACGAGAGCAAGTGCTACATTTCAAATACCCAAACTTCCTTAGGCACATATAATACAATGTATAGCTGAAGGGCTTTGAAGCCACTGATAAGGTTTTTACTATCTTCAAGTAATTTTAAGAATAAGGTGAAGGCTTCTTTAAATTGCAAAACATAAAACCATAAGTGTCAATGAAAAAAAAGGGTACAGTGTTCAGTCTGTCTGTCCTTTATATTCATATTGTCTAAGAACTACTAAGATTAAAGGTAGAAAAAATGAAAGAAATAAAAATAATTAAAATATTTTATTTTCAGCTATACAAAGACAATTATCACACACAAATTAATCCCATGGCAATTTACCATTATGGGAATTGAAAAATTCTTTAAATTGTTCTCTAACATTGAAAGCTGATGATGTAGCTGAACCCCCTTATCCAGTTATGTCCTGCAAGACAGTCATTCCATTTGTTCCATCTGTTTATCCTGGAATGATGTATTTTATATAATTATGGAGAGTGCAGATTGTCATTATGATCAGGTCCACATTTTCAGGTAGTGCATTAATTCGCCTGTAGAAAATTCGTAGTTACTAGGCTAACTGGCCAAATGTGTTTTCGGAAACTCGCCATGCTCGGGATAACCTGGCATTGAAAACTGTTGCACTAAAGTTTCCACTTGACTGATTCTTGGGGTATGGCCTTCATAAATAAGTTTTTAGAGGAAATCTATGGTCTGCAACGGATCGCCTGTTGCCAAGTACCTGCCAGCACCAATTTATCAAGAATAAAGTGTCGTATACATAAAAATATTTAGCATAAATCTCAATGTATGAAACTCTAATAAAATATCGCTACATATTAAGAAAAAAATAACATGACAGGTACAAAATATACATGAGAGTTCTATAAGATATTAAAAATCTTTGAAAGCCCTGTTATTCCTATCTGGTGTACGAATTACCAGTGTACACTGCACTGTATGACAGGTTACTGTTCAGAAAATACAATTCATGGCTAGTTACATTAGTTAAAGAGTATAGAAATTTGGGGTTGGCTGACTGTACCAATAGCAGGCACAAAATTTGACGTGTAACATAATGTTAAGATTTATATGCACAAAAACAGAAATAACTGGCAGATTCAGCATCAGCTGCACTCCGACTTCCAGCAAGAGAGGTTCCAAGAAAAAGCAGCCTGCTGAATCTGCTTTACTGCACACATTGTATCATGACAGAACCACAGATAATCTTGAAACCTTCCTGGCAGGCATAGGTTCCTCCATAAAAAGACTCTCACCATTGAGGCAGTTGCAGGTAAAAAATAAAATATACGGTATTATTTCACAATTGGAACTCGAACAATTAATCGAAGATGCAGGAAGTCAAAATGAAAATAACAGAGATTGATTGTTTCGAGGCTTACTACTGAAGGATTATTTGCAAATTGTGAGTACAATTGTTATCATTCTCTATTCCAGAAGGTTTCATATGTTAAGTTGTACCCATAGTTTCAAGCGAAAACATGAACTTGAAAGCACTCAGTAATGATGTCAATATTGATTTAACCTTTCATTTACTGGCGGGACTTTGGAATCCCAGCAACAATGGTGTGAAATTATGTACGGTAATTTACAACACCTCTGTACATGTAGAGACAGAAAGTTGCCTTTCCATACAGTTTACCCTTCCTGTCCGTTATTTCATTACAGTCTGCACACCAATACAAAGCCTGAAATGTAAATAACTACTGCACGAAATTCATTAAATGTTATGTGTGTGTGTTATGGAGTTTTGGTGCAAGGATTCTGAATTGAGTATTGTTACTATTAGTCATTACAATTTGGCTAGTTATTTTTGCAGTAAAATTGGTGAAATATGCATTGTTATTAAATGTAAAGTGGGATATAAAGGAATGAGGCAGAACCATTGAGTATTGAAAGACAGTTTTGAAATGGTCCTGTTGGGACATAGACAGTTTCATTGATACATTAAGAGTTGCTGCTGGATATAATGTTTACTGTGCAAGCTACAACATTTGTGGGTACTTGAGTTAATGATTAGGCATCAGGGAAGGCATTTCTTAATGCATTACTGAGCTTCGATAACATGATCTTAAGTAATTAGTAATTCTTAGGAGTGTTTTAACAGTCACAATAGCAAAGCTCTCCCTGCTGTATTCATGGCTAATTTTGAGAAGTATTTTCCAAAAAAATTAGTTCATTTGTGCCAGATCACTAAATTTAGTTTCCCCAATTGTGTCCAGTAGGACTTGAAAGACTGTTCTCAAATGAAACCAGTTGCTGGTTTGCAGAATATGTAGACTTAAGACTCAGTATGCTGGAAAAACAATAGCTAGTGCAATAAGAGTGTTGAACAATAAATCAGCATTTGTGGGCCTTTGCTATAGAAAAATGTGAAAACAATGTTTATGAAGACCAGTACCTTCATTACATTAATACTAATAACATTAATATTGGGAAAGGGCCTTCCAACTATTTACATTTTTATTTATTTTATATTTGTGAAGGACTGCTTTCAGAGCAGAGTTAAAATCATACCTTGTAGAGAACTGTTTCGGTAATGTAACTCAAAATATTTTGCAAAAATCATATGTTGTTGTTGAGTGCTCTTAAAACTGTTTACACTGATGCACTTCATATGTTGTGTTTGTCTTTGACAAAGAATGTTTACCTTTTGATTTTCTGCTTTCTTTCACAGAAGCTATTATATACCTTCTCAGTCTTATGAATCAAAGGACAAAAGAATAAATTTGAAGATAGTCAAGTAGCCAAAATTATTTTCAAAACATTTTTTAATTATATACCTTCTTACAACTCTCTCAGTTTTTGGTATTTTGTTCATGTACATATAATTATTGATGAAATAAACAGCAGTGTATACAGATTTTCACTTTATTATTAAATTTGGCTGAAAAGACATAATTCCACATACCTATAGTTCCTTTTATTAATGGAGAATCCAAAAAGGAACAAAATTTTGAAAAGATTTCATTGTTACTCATAACGAGAGTTGTAGGCAGGTTCATTACAAGGTTTCTAAAAGATTCAGATTTCAATAGTAAGGGCCTTCTTCAGAAACATACAAGCACCACACACACACACACATCTCAGCCACTGTGGTGAGACTTGGTTGTCTGTGTGTGAAGTGTGATATGAGTAAAAGCCTTTTGAGGATCCTGAGACTATTTCCTTTGAGTTATATGTTAGAGTTATTAAAATGTAATGATCATTTGGCAGTTGAGGTATTCTCAGATGGATCAAACTTATCCCCATGTAATTGTTAGGTAACATTTATTAACATTAAGTTTTTAAACACTCATAGGGGCTATAATAGAAAGTTCATTCCAATTGTAGGTGATAGGTGAGCAACTCTCTCTCCAAAAGCTTAATTCAATTTCTGCTTATGTTTTATAAATTTTCCCAAAAAATCATTTTTAAAGATCTTTTTAGTGATTTTCTGTACAAAGAAGAGCATATTGCATGTCTTATGCATTACCATAATAATATGAAAATAGGGTACAACTCACTGTAAAGATAAACATTGAGCCACCGACAGACACAAATAAAAGACACACAAATAAGCACACAATTTTAAATTTTCGGCCGCAGCCTTCCTCACAGACTTTGTTGGGCGACCAGAGATGGCTGATGAGTGTGCCTCAGTGACTGTGTGGATGAGTGTTCTCTTTCTGATGAAGACCGCGGTCGAAATTTGAAAATTGTGTGTGTGTCTTATTTCTGTCTGTCGGCGCTTCAACGTTCATCTTTGTGGTGAGTTGTTCCCTATCTTCATCTTATTATTAACATTCCTTACTGGACCTTCCATTGTTGTTCTTATGTATTACACCAATTCTCTAACCTTGTACATGCATGTAACACCTACATTTCGGTACTGAAATATGAGGGGGGAAAGAGTGAGTGAAAGTTCTTTGTAAAATGACATTTTTGTTTTTCAGTGTTATGTGCCTTAGTATTTATGTTGGAATCAAAACAATTTGCCTTAAAATTGAGAATTATTGCAAAATCAATCATTTCATATGGCCTTTATAACAAATTGACAGTCGTAAATTGTGCAACACATATGGCCTATAAAATTGAAATGCCAACAATATTCATTAACAATAATACCATCAATATACCACCACATTTGCTGAACAATGATTGTATGTCTGCTGTACATAATTATTTCCAGGAAGCCATCCTCCAAATCATCTGTTAAACCTGTGCAAATAACACTAGTGCAATTGTACTCTGCAACTTTTACACATTGTTGTGCTGCAAAAGTCTGCCTCATCTGGTTGTTTTATGTGATCTGGAGGGAAGAATTTATTTCCCTCCATCCTCAGTTTCTGGGGTCCAAGCTGTTCCTAAATCATAGCTGGACTTGCAGATATACTTGGCATGCTTTTCAGTAGTGGGTGGCAAGTGACAAAGAGTATGACAGCATTATTTGGCTGACCCACAAGTATATTAATTGCTTCAATGCCAGTGTTGCCATACGGCAGTGTTAGGTTTTTCTTGTCCATTCTTGGAAACTTTCCTCTCAAATCTTGGTCCTATAGTTGTCTTATGGCTACAGGTTTTGAAAAATCAACAATAGACTGCAGCATAATGCCCACCAAGTATCCTTGAAACTAATATTTAGTAATAGCCACCATTTCAGTGGTTTCATCATCTGTTGAGATCTGTTAGTTGCTGCGCTTTTGTACTGCTCACACCCCAAATATTTATAGAGCAAGTTTTGTGTATAATTAAACAACAACTTATCAATAACTGGAAAATTGCATTTGGAATGATTTATATTCAGTATATGTAGTTATATGGTAACACTTTCTTCAAAATTGGCTGGGCAGAAATTTTTGAAAAGTAAGTTTACAAATTCATCCACAATACAAATTTGAAAGGGATATATATATATATATATATATATATATATATATATATATATATATATATATATATATATATATATATATATATATAAATTTGGGGTATGAAAGGGTTAAATCATTTAAATCTAGAATCATCAGCAGGACTCCTATTTTATTGAAAAGAGAATGAATTTTTCTCCTCTTTTTACAATGGAGACGATTTTGTGTCACTAAAATTACATGTTATATTATGAAGATGTAGAAATTGATTGAATAATTTGAAAGCCTGCAACTGAATGAAGGAATGAGATTGGTACCTTGTAGTTGTGGATTAGTGAGGAGGTACAGGAACTTCTATATTTCTTACTGCTACACCCTATAATGAGCATTCTCACAAAATATCGACACTTGATAAAATATTTCCCCATTTGCAGTTTGTCTAATTTACCTTTTTACACCTAGTAAAGTGACTCATTTCAGTTTGAATATTAGATACAGGTGTGAAAATATTTGTAAGTAAACTTTCTCTTGATACTCGAAACGAAAGTACTTTTGTTTATAATAATTAATATTTTCTTCCTTCTCATATTTTTTATTTAACTTGCCAGGAAGCCACAGGAGATTTCACTGTCACTACTCTCTTCACCTCCCCCTACTCTCTTTTCACAAGTGGGTCTACCAGAGTTATACATAAGACCTAAAAGCTAACAGTCACATCAGGAAAATAAAGATTTAGGTTTCTTTCAAATGGGTGTGATTACATTGAAGATTTCTGTATGGCTATGCTTGCTTTGCAAATTTAGACTTGGGTGTGGTATGGTTGAGGAAATTTTATCAGTGAGAAAGGAATGAGGCTTGGTTTGTGGTAAAGAAAGCTCTCACTTGAATACTATAAAACAACTTTACATACAAGATGTAAACATAAAATTCATTATATCACCAACTGGTATCTTTAAGAATTTTCCTAATGTCAGTTATACTCTTATGTCCATAATCTGAAACACACATCATACTTCTAAGGGGGTTCAAGTCAACTGAATTGATGAAAACTTTATTTTTGTAATTATCTTATATGGGCATGTTTTTTGCATTTTATGTTAATGATGCAAATACGATTCTCAGACTAGAATATAATTTTTTTGTTACATTTTGGTATTATAATTAATTGAAAGGAAATGGAAACTGGTTATTCCTTAAATAATCACACATACAAATACTGAAATCACAGCTCATCTTTATTCACATCATAAATACACAATTGGGCACATTATGCAAACACACACTCTCTCTCTCTCTCTCTCTCCTCTGAAGACGCATATGCACTGCATCTGTAACAGAGAAAACAGAAAATGAATAACGGAACATTCTTTGGCAAAAACAACACAGATGGTACATCAGGAAATAGTTCAAAAAAGTATGCCTACTCAGGAACACAGGATTTACACGAATTAAATTCAAATTACATTGTAGGGAAGATATAGCAGATGGTGTTCCAATGGACAGAAGTTCACAACATTACATTAGGCCATGGAACTAGAGTTAGTTACACAGCTCTTCTTCGCCAAGCAAATGTTGGCAATGCCTCTGCTGGGGCTCACCTGTAGACGGGAATACCGCCCGTCAGCTCTGACCCGTGACTTCATCACAGCGTGGTTGTTTTGAGGTGTGTGCGTGTTTGTAAACGGAGTGAGTGATTATGTGGTGGTCGAGTTGAAGACGATAGTTTGTTTACAAAAAAACAGATTAATATTTTGTGTTTAAAAAGTGATCTTTAACTTCTCTCTGACGATTAGGTGTAGGTTAACAGAAAATTTTTTTTATGTGAGTGCCGAAGAAGCAAATTTTTGAGCTAAGACCTGTGATCGATGGTACGTTCCGTTATCTATAATAACTACAGATTATTTGTATCTACAATTCAGAAGTATTGTGATATCCCGTATACTGGTTTTCCAACATCTTGATGACGTCATGGGTCAAAGCAGACGGGTGGCATCCCAGTCTACAGTTATGCCTCCGCTGGTATGGCAGTTAGCTAGTAGTCATCAAATACAAAAATTGAGAAACTGGTTGTTGTGATAAGCTGAACTGTAGAACAGCCTAAGGTTCAGGTAGTTATGTGTTGGTGAAGCCAACAAAATAAAACATGAAACTGGAGGTGTTTACACTGACCTATTGTGTAGTGAGAGTTTGAGGTTAGGTTGGGAGGCAGTGGTTTGATTGTGAAAGCAAGGAATCTGGTCTTGATACAGTACATTATGTTAAAATTTAATATTCCAAGTCAAAATCTGTATTAGCAACTGAAATCAGCTATTCTGTCACCTTAGCTTTCCGTCAACTATCACTAGTCTTTACCAACATAACTGTCCTATAAGAACTTGCACAACTTATTCTAGACTTTTACCCAATGTTTCTTCTTCTTCCTCCTTCAATATTCAACATTACACCCAAGAAAAATATATACTTAAATCTAAATGCAAAAATTATTAGCCAGATTGTGACAAAATAACAATACTTAATTAAAATCCCTGCCTAATGATCCATAATAATGGAGCACTATACCACCCATTAACTTTGACCCAGAGCACTAGCATATTTTGTAGAAGCCCATGGAGGAGCCGTTTGTTTTATGAGGGTGGTTGCTTTTACTGAGCAGACAAGTGTACATCGAGAAGTAGTCAAACAAAGAGCAGAGCAGGGACAGCATTCTTTATTTACTTTATGATCTGCCTGAAACACTACCGGTACCCAAGTCATTCTATATTTTTGTTTCTAAGAATATTAACATTTTGGCAAATTACTCAAGGCCACTGGGATGCAAAGTGAGCCCCAAGATTTAATTTAAACCACTAATCAACGGAAACCTTTATTATGTGTATTTGGCTATGACTGAAATACACATTTTCCGCCAGGATGATGAAATGGGTCAAAGCAAACAAGTGGAATCCCTTGGTTTACTTATGGCCAAACTCGACATTTGCATTTGTAACTGCTGCTTTAAAGAGCAATTTTCCCCCTTGAAACTCTGAATTTTGGAACTTAAAATACAATACAGATTGACAAAAATTATACTTACTCTTCTGTGATCCTGTTGGCGAAGGGTCCGCTACCCCCAAATTTACTCCCATGGAAGGGCTCCACATGGTGAATTAAAAAATTCCTTGTACAGTTCTCTAACATTGAAGGCAGAGACTGTTGCCGAACCCCCCTGTCCTGCCAAGTCCTGCAGCAGATGGGTTCCACCCATTCCTTCACTTACATTATCATCTTTTATGAAATACTTTTATGAAATATGCAATACGCAACAAGTCAAGATGATTTTATCAACATTCTCTGGCAGTGCATTTATATGCCGCAAGAAAATCCGATATTTTTGGCCAGTTGGCCAAATGCATTCTCTGATGTTCTTTTTGCCCTGCAATGCCTCGAGTTATATATTGTTGCACTTGGATCATCACTGGCCTGATTTCTTGGGTATGGCCTCATAAGGTATGTTTTTAGAGGGAAGGCCTCATCACCCACTATAACATGGGGCACTGGAACATCTGTGCCAGGAAGAACTTTCTCTCCTGGGACATTGAGTCGATTATGTTCCAGTGATTGCCCCAGTTTTGAGTGGGCAAATATGCCCCCATCACTGTTTTTCCCAGATGACCCTATGTCCACAGCAATGAATTTATAATTTGCATCTACCAGTGCAAGTAGGACCACTGAAAAGGTCTGTTTATAATTAAAAAATTGCGACCCACTCTTACGGGGGGCCACAACCTGCACATGCTTGCCATCAATGGCCCCTATACAGTTTGGATAATTCCAAATGTCCCAGAACTCGGGCAATCCGCAGCCAGTCTTCTTCCGTTGGTGTCGGCATCTCTTCACTTAACATGCAGTCTATTATCACTGCGCACACTTCTTTCACATTGTTATGCACGGTGGAATGGCCCAGCCGAAAACTAAATGCTTTTGTTTGCATGGTATCTCCAGTTGCCAAGTATCTGGAAACATCAGATCATCAACAATAAAGTGCCATATTTAAAAATGTATCTAGCATAAATAAAAATATTAATACTACACAATGTGACAAGCAAATACGATACTTGCAAGTATTTTGCTTCCATTTGGTCTCGGAATCTTTGACGTACTATGTACTTCACGAAGATGAAGTGCACAGCAAATGCAGTTTGGATTAATTTGCACATATATCACTCCAGATCAGGAATAGAGCACAGGAGGTTGGGAGGGGTAAGTTTAACCTACTAATATGTGAGGTCATATTTGATGATTTCATTGTGACATTTATGTGAGTAAAATTAGAAGAATAAAAATTAAATTATTTTTTGCAAAAAAGCTTGTGAAAACATGTTGACATACATAATAGCTCAAGGTGAACAATAAATTGAAAACCACTGATGTCACATGAACTGTTATATGGTAATTCTTTTTACACAGGCTGTAATTCAACAAGTTATCTCCATAGCTGATGACAAGGTAGAGGTACACGAGTGGTATCAGTACGCTCAGTATTGCTGAAAGATGCTTAGCTATGGGTATCATTAGACAATATTTGTCCACGTTTAATGACTAATTACAAATAAGTGCTTATTTAAACAACCCTGCTTATAATACACATTCTCAAACATTAAAAGGTGTAAGACCTACTGTGAAAATACCTATTAGCCTACATCGAATACATAGTGTGTCCCAATACGAAAATGTAGGTGCTACTGCAGAATATTATAAGGGTTACATTGCGAAAAAAATATCTTTCCCAATGTGCTCTACTCATAATTCTTAAAATATAATTGTGGAAAGACAAATCGGGAGAATAAAGCCAATGCGACATGTGAAATTAAAATAAGGTTCACAAAGTTATGATTTTATATCAAACAGCAGTTACCAGAACAGCAACTCAATAGTTACAGATGTACACTCTTTGACAAAAAACCTGGCCGCCGGCCGGCCGCAGCTGAGCCTAAGTCCGAGCCGATCGCGACATGGGACAATAAAAGTGGCCGCGCTGATTCGCACTAAGTCCGGCTATCTGCACAATCTGACAACACTGTAGACTGCGGGAGTTCATACAGTACTGCTTGTGTGCTGTTAGAAGTTGCGTAGGTCAGCTACATACGTGGTCTCGCGGTAAAGTGCGTGACTACCATGTGAAAGTATTAGCGATCGAAACAGACTGTTGACAAAAATTTTAAATTCCCGTTCCTCGTGCGTGCTGATGCCACATGTGTAAAGGAAACATATGCGTAACGTTTTTCATTTTCGATACAATGTTAATAACATTTCGGCCCAATAACATCGCTGCCTCTGGCCGCAGCGCTTGGCAGAGCTCTCCGCGGCCCATATACCTCGCCGGCAGCAGCGGTGGCGGCGCTACACAGCGCTGCCTCGCCCTCTGCCCACAGCGCCTGCTGCCGCTCATCGCCCTGGATATGTAAAATGCTGTAGTGTTGCTGAGTGGTGATAAAAAAAAAAAAAAAAATAAAAAAAAAAAAAAAAAAGTTGCGATGTGTATTTCAGATACGATATCAACGGAGCAGACCACCCATTTTGAATGATGACCATACTATTACACTAATACATAATACATTAGCATTAGAGAGGCAAAACATTTTCATAGTCAGTAATCCAATCAAATGGCACTCTACGATAGTTAACACTTATTTATCGTTTAAATCGCGATCCTTTTCCTTTCAGAAAAGCCCTTCATGTAATTTGTTATTGTTATTGTCATCACTTCGTATGTTTTCATGAAGACACTGTGCGTAACTGCACTACAATGTTTAGTGCCGTTGTTTGATTCATTATGGTAAATGTATGAGCTAAATTATGTGAATACGTTTCAGCGCACGTTATAAATCAACACAGCCACACTGAAAGGTGTCTCATTTCTACAGCAGATATTGTGCATGAACGAACTATATTAATCATTGTGTTCACTTCCTCTGTAAGCATCCCCTAGCATGTGGGTCCTAAGGAAATAGTAAAAATTCCCATCGAGGGAGGTCAATTCGAATTCCTTCAAAGGCGTTTGTATGGTGAAGCAAAAAAGACATCTTATACCATTTCCGTAATTTTGAGTCGACCTTTCTGAAAGCCTTATTGTATAAAGCTTTTCTTCTGATTCCATTAAAGAGTTTCTTCTTGCAATCTGCAGCGTATAAAGTAAAATAAAACAATGTAAAACGGAATACCACCGCCAAACGCACTGTCTCCAACCAGTATTAGAACTGCCGACTCACAGATCAGTTGCATCGCAAGTCACGAGCAGAACCACACAGCCAACCACATGCTGTCGGCTGGTGCCCTCAGTCTCTCTCATATTCAATGCTGAGCCTCTAATGTATCTCGAAAGTTAACCTGAAAGTCATCTATGGGAATAAAAAAATTCCTTGAGTGCAAAAGTTAAATTCTGTCTCTCATATCACATGGGCATCATACAGCATGAGTCATGAAAGTAGAAGAGGAATGTCAAGTGAAATTAGCTAGACAACTCAGTACCACTTGCGGAAGTAACTGCACTGTCACAGTGTTGCCAAATATTAGCAACGATATTGCCAGTTCTTAGCTGTACTAGGAAGACCTATGTAGCGATAAGCGACGCGATATCGCCCTCGTTTCATACGGGCTTCAAGAGGGAAGTCGCAGAGTTTGGTTAATACGCGGCGCAATCTCCTGATAGTTTTCATCGTCACACTTTAGGATGCAGATATTTAATTCGTCCAATGAGGCCGAAACCAGCGTTCATATATTTTGAAACTTAACAGCATTATGATATAATTTTAGCAAATGACTAGAGAAGTTAAACATACTGATATTGTTCTTGAAACATACGGCAGGTCAAAGACTGAGATATGTAAACTTCCATCACGATTTCAGTTTCACCTCCCTCCTCCCCCCAAAAAAGATTAAAGCAATTACTTTGTTAGATTGCAGCAAAAGCTACTTTGTTTTTAATTTTTCATGAAAAGTTACTGTAAATCAAATTTGCGTCATCCGTCACGAAAATCTTCGCATCTTGAAAGTGACTGCGTTTCAGAATGCAGCCTTACGACCGCACAAGTAATATTTCACGTGTTGGTTTGTTTGAAAGCCAGAAGAAACATAATCAACTGATTATGTGTGCAACACAGTAATTAGTTCATTTGGGGATTCAGAAGACAGGATACTTAAAATTACGGCCATGAACACAGAAACTAAACTGTATATGTGAGAAATGTGCAATTCTGAGGTTTTTCATCTGCAAACATATGCATATAATCCGTAGACTACTAACCAGCTTATTGATTTCGCAGTGTTACAGCCTTGTTGGCCCAACAAATGATGATGAGAATCCGAATCCATGTGTATGATGGATTCTTCGAATTATGCCACCCACGACTTGCATGTGTTGTTGCTTAGTATCTGTCGTCACGATGATAAATCAACAGAAATTATTACAAATTTTTTGCTTACTTTTTCATATAGTTGTATTTTCTGTAAAACCACACATTCTTTCTGGTCTCTTGGCCACATGGGAAAGAACGCTATTGCAACTGAATTAATGATAATAATGATAGTAATCAATGGCTTTTACCTCATTACAGCAGAATGATAACAATTACAATAACAATAGAAAATGCCGATGTCTTGGTTGACACACTGCAATGAGTTTTGGTATTTGGTTGCTGAATACCGTTTAGGACATTTTGCAGAGGAGAAAAATAGACCTAAAGCCACACACATCACTAGTACAACGATATCTCACTAATCAACTATGCTTGCTGTAGATCAGGAGACGAGAATAGCGTTACCGACCTAAATTGAGAGTACTGGTTCAGTTGTCTGACATTTGTTGGCAGTTAATACAGTCCCGACATAAACCACAAAATTGTTAGCAATTTAAACATGGGTCGACCTTCCTGCGGTCGAAAATTTAATTCAGGATAACAGAGTCATATTAAGTCAATGACCAAACTCATATCCTCAAGAATATTGGAAAATATCTCGAATGCTGGAAATGAGGAAACGATCAGAGTTGTCTAGCGTTGTAAGCAATACTGCCAAGCAATAGCAAGAACTTCTTGGGCATCCCACAATATCCTCATTCCTACAAACAGCATGCTAACTGGCTTTTAGCCATGCTGCGCTACCAAAGGCCATTCTAAGTAATGCTTCAGTCCGAAAGCAGACAACAGCATTGAAAAATGCTAATGAATAGCTGACTTACACTCATAAACTTCCGGGGAGAGTTTCTTTTAACAAACGACTACTTTCTCCAAAATTCCTACGGACTGTTGTCCTACAATGGATGTATATACGTTCAGTCTTGCCATACGCGGCTCAAATTCCAGGAATATAACAAAAATGAGTATCTGGCGTGTACCGTCTTAGAGCAGCTATTACGCAAGTGACCAGACGGGTTTTGCTGCAGAATATAGCGACTTCTATTAGATCCGCGTAATCTTTCCCGACAAGAAACTGTTTTCTTCGTATAATGAATGATGCCCCTGTTTAGGTGAATTATAATGTTACTGTTTAATGTTGCTTCAGAAGAACTTTTTGCCTTAAATATTTTTATCTTTGCAGGTGATTAAAAGTAATTGTAATAATTAGTTTACCTTCAAATTAATCCATTTATTCGTTGTATTATTTGTAAAGTAATTGCAACCGCGAAAAGTGAAATTGTACTATAAACCAAACAGTTTGGTTACTTTAAGTCTATCGTCCATGGGCAGAACACTTCCATCTGAAATATCTCCACGAAAGGCAGAGAAGCGGACGGTTCTCTATCGTAGTACAGTTCGACTCGGGTAGCCGGTCCTCTGTGGAGAAGAGATGTAATTGTGCGTTGAAGAAAGAAGTCATATCTAAGAAACCTGCCTATTAATTTTATTTTTCTCCTATATTTTTCAGGCTTATATTCGCCTTTACTTGTCACAAAATAATGACATATCTTTTTCTCTGCAAGTAGCATTACATTTTCCGTTGTCTCTAGATGGATCATACTTTGCCTCTGCCGGTCCCAGATCTCACGTCGAAAGAAAAATGTCCTCCACATCATTCATTTCGCAGGAGGCGGTCGTATATTTACCATTGGTATATTTACTTGTACGAATATTGTTCGCAAGCGTAAATAGTTTGCTCTTGTTGTTCGTCTCCAATTCCCTATAATTCTCCTCGTGAAGTGGATGAACTGTGCTTTATTATTGTTAGTACCAGTTTTTATTTCAAGTTGAGCTTTGAATTTGTATTTTTTGTTACCGTTACATTTGTTTGTTGAGTATGTTTGACAGTATTGAAGGTCAACAAGTTCTCATATCCATTAACATAAGCGTGTTAGAGCTAATGTATAACGATCATTTTTGTCTTGTTTCATCTGTAACCCTTCATTTGAAACCGACATGTAGGCAGTGGACATTCACGGATTACTCATTTATTAACGTCATTGATAATGATAATTAGGATCAGATTTATCTACAAATTTTCTACTCAGTCCATTTAATTAAATTACAACCCTCCGCATTCTACGGCATCTGTTCTAAATCAATGAATAAGAGATACGTCAATATGTTTATTTGCTATCTTTTAACAAGCAACAGTGCAATTGCTTTCCATAATACTGATTTAAGCCGTTGCACAATTCATAGATCAATTTTAATTTTAATCGTTGTAACACGTATTTATTAGGTTGCTTTATTGTCTAGTGTGTGTTTCTTACAAATTTTACAATTGATTTTATACTAACGATAGGCCATAAACTTAATTAACGTAACTCAGAACCGTGTGACAATGCAATATCTACTCGCGTTCATTTTTGAGAGTTGTTGCAGTGGTAACACACTGGATTCATATTCGGCCATTTGGATTTGAATTTTCCATAATTTTGCTAAATAAGTCTAGGAAAATGGCGGAATGGTCCCTGCGGCAGTGTGCGGCCGTTTTCCTTCCACATCCTTATCACAACAATCTGTAACCTTCCTTCTTCCTTTCGTGTCTCGTGTGCAATATTTTGTTTATGTTTCAGTGCGTTGGTACAAATTTTGCAGTTCATTTCAAACCTAATTCCCACTGAACAAGAGACCTTAAACTTTCAACTCAACTTTGAACTGGATGACACTGCTACATTAAAGCCATTTCTTAATTGGTGTGTGGTGGAGGGCACTTTTTATACAACTGTTGTTTCTCTTCCAGTCGTGAATGGTTCGCCGTTAAAACTATTTCTGGTAAGACTTAATGTGAGTTCATATCGCCCTATCTTTTACCTTAGCGATCTTTCCGTGACTAATACGTACGAGGGGTAAGGTGAATTAGAAATAAATCAGATTTATCGAATGTCTCTGTTGTATTCTCATGCAAACGTTTGAAAGTGAAAGAATAATTTCACACATACAAAATTTGAAAAGTGTAACACAATCATTTAAATGAAAAATGCTTGTAAAATGGTTTTAAAATAGACTAAGACGTATAAAGTAACTTTTTCCACTCGAAAATTGCTACCGCGTTAAAGATAGTTAAAAAAATACGAATTTTTAATAGCTATGTCAGTCATCATAGGAACACTGGAACGTAAAGTGTTCTTGCTTCATGAGTAATGCTAGCAGTAGCGTTTAGTCGCCATCGACGTGAAGGGTAATTTATTTCATTAACATTCTGAAGTCGATAAGAGGTATGACGCGGTGGCGGCAGCCACGGTCGTTTTGGTAAATGCGGCACAAGGAGCGAGCGAAGGCGCGCGCATTTCAATGATCAAATGTTTGTAAAGCTTATGGGACTTAACTACGGGGTTATCAGTCCCTAAACTTACAAACTACTTATCAACTACTTACGAACTAGGACGGCACAAATATCCATGCCCGAGGGGGGATTCGAACCCCCGACCGTAGTGGCCGTGCTGACCGTGACTGAAGCGCCTCAGTCACCTCGGCCAACGCGGCCGGCCGCGCGCATTTGGAAACGGAGAAGACGGAGCACGCCTGCTGGAGGGAAAGGATAGTTGTCGTTCTGAATAGACGAAGCCATCAAACGGAGTCTAACAGATGTTCGGTAGACCTCCCCGAACTTTCACGGTTTGACTGTAACATAAGAAATAAATGAAATTCACGAATTGCATTGAATGGTTAGTAAATTAATTTCGTCCGCTATCTGCCGACGATACCGCTCGAATGATAATCTATCGACGTGAGATACATGGAACCTAAAAGTCGACATAAAGTTTGTACTCTGAAACCTATCACCGCGCTGTAGCGAGCAAATTGCAACTAAAACTATGTCTGCAACGCATCCGGCCATCAGACTACGTAACATTTTATGAAATCAAAGAGGCAGGCAAAAGTAAGATAGGTTCGAAATCTATCGAGCATATCAAGGAACGTGCTAAAATTAGCGTTTGATTCAAACGGAACGCTATTTAACGTAGCAAGATGTTCTATCAATAACAGGTCGCTTGTAATTTCCATATTGACCTGCCGACATTTTATTTCATCAGGAAGCAAACTCGAAGGAAACTGGACAGAATTTGAGTATTTACGAAGACTTTTTTGCGACAAATTGTGCGTCATTTTGTTATTTAATGGAGTAAACATAACGATAAGGCCTACCCAGTATACAACCATAAACCGAGAAACAAAACTGGAAAAACTCTCAATGAGGTATTCATTGATATTTTTTCTTTACTCTTTTAAAATAGCTGGCCACATGACAAATATGCAATTTGGAGGGCACAGTGTCTCGAGCATGAGTGGAATTACGGATCCTAACATGCAGGACGCCAGCTACAAAAACTCGTTCATCAGGCCACCAATATAATCAAGATTTTCCAACGTCGTAGCTAGGGTCTATTGTTTCGCAAATTTGGCATCATGTAGATGTGAGTCTGATTTGTAACTCTGCAAACAGTTGACTTTTTCTCGTCACCTCCATTATATATTCTGAAAAATTAATATCAGAATATGCACATTATAGTAGCTGAATTGTGTTCAAGAAGGTCGTTTCATACATTAACTACTCCTACTCTCTTTCACGTTGCGAGCAATCTGCCTCAACTGTGAGTAAATATATGAGGTAAGGTTTACAGCAGTAATGTCTAGCTGTATAATTGTCACTTTCTAAACACCTAGCTTATTTCGAAATCGGGTCAGTTTTGTTGCAAAAGCTGGATCTTATCAATTCATCTCGTTATGTCTTTCAAATGTTGAAGCTTAAGAGACTTAACTGCAGGGTCATCAGTCCCTAATCTTACAAACTATTTGTGAACCACCTTATACTAAAGACGACACAAACAGCCATGCCCGAGAGGGGATTCGAACCCCCGACGGGGAACGGCCTCGCGCATCGTAGCATAGCGCCTCGATGCGCTCGGCCGCTCCGCCGCGGCGTTACGTCTTTAAATTATCCGCTTACTCTCAAACAAAACCATTCGTGCCAACTGTCTCCTGGCAACCTCATAGTAGATACCATAGCCACCTACTTCAGGAATATCAAGTGACATCACAAACAAAACGACAGAACATTATCTTAAATGAATTTATCTGTTGATCTAAAATGATGATACACTTTTAAATATTGATAAAACAACTTACTTGTAAATTACTTCAAATGTTGTCATCACATAAAGTAAATAATAAATTCTGAAACCGCATCAGCTGTTTTTTAATTAAGATCCTCGCTTTACAGGTCCACGACCGTTTTCATGTTAAATATTTTTCATATGAAAATTCATTACAGAGACCCAACGTTCAAATCACTTTCATCTGTCATGGAAATAAAGTTTCATTAAATAGACCCGGATATATGGAACCAGTCCAACATAAATTATTACTGTCGTTCGGAATAAAATCCAACGACGTTAAAATGTGGGACACATAGTCGCGTAATTTTGATTGCTGTATTGTCCAAGAAACCAGTAGATTGCCGACGAAGTGAAGGTGTCGAAAGTAAAGAAGACTGTCTAAAGAATCGAAAAAAGCGATAGATGACGCATTTGTATTTTGTTCATCTTTGCATCAAGTATTACGGGAACGTAAAATACTTACTAATATGCACAACTACCCAGTTTCTCTATTTTGTTTCAGTTTCAAGAGGACTAAATTCAAAATATGCTTATCTAAACATAATTTGTTTATTACACTGCGTCGATGCTTTGGGTACATTTCAATAATAGCTGCTCATTTAGTTAATATACCTTGAATGTGAGACGCGCATGACAAGATACAACGTAGATACAGTCCGTTTTCGAACTACAATGCTTAGTATCATTGGACAAAATGATTTTTCGCACTACTTTTTCGTTTTGTTACAAAAAGCTCTCACTGAAAGTTTGTGAGGGTAAGTGTTTGATACCTTACTGTTTAGTGACGGATGGGGCAACGTTCATTTCTAGTAACATTTAATGAAATGTCGAAATCTAACAAACTAATTGTTTTAGTCTGTTTTTATGGAGGGGGGGGACTGAAATCGTGATGGAAGTTTACATATCTCAGTCTTTGACCTGCCGTATGTTTCAAGAACAATATCAGTATGTTTAACTTCTCTAGTCATTTGCTGAAATTATATCATAATACTGTTAAGTTTCAAAATATATGAACGCTGGTTTCGGCCTCATTGGACGAATTAAATATCTGCATCCTAAAGTGTGACGATGTAAACTATCAGGAGATTGCGCCGCGTATTAACCAAAATGCGCGACTTCCCTCTAGAAGCCCGTATGAGACGAGGGCGATTTCACGTCGCTTATCGCTACATAGGTCTTCCTAGTACAGCTAAGAACTGGCAACATCGTTGCTAATATTTGGCAACACTGTGACAGTGCAGTTACTTCCGCAAGTGGTACTGAGTTGTCTAGCTAATTTCACTTGACATTCCTCTTCTACTTTCATGACTCGTGCTGTATGATGCCCATGTCATATGAGAGACAGAATTTAACTTTTGCACTCAAGGAATTTTTTTTATTCCCATAGATGACTTTCAGGTTAACTTTCGAGATACGTTAGAGGCTCAGCATTGAATATGTGAGAGACCGAGGGCACCAGCCAACAGCGTGTGGTTGGCTTTGTAGTTCTGCTCGTGTCTCGCGATGCAACTGAGCTGTGAGTCGGCAGTTCTAATCCTGGTTGGAGACAGTGCGTTTGGCGGTGGTATTCCGTTTTACATTGTTTTATTTTACTTTATACGCTGCAGATTGCAAGAAGAAACTCTTTAATGGAATCAGAAGAAAAGCTTTATACAATAAGGCTTTCAGAAAGGTCGACTCAAAATTACGGAAATGGTATAAGATGTCTTTTTTGCTTCACCATACAAACGCCTTTGAAGGAATTCGAATTGACCTCCCTCGATGGGAATTTTTACTATTTCCTTAGGACCCACATGCTAGGGGATGCTTACAGAGGAAGTGAACACAATGATTAATATAGTTCGTTCATGCAAAAATCTGCTGTAGAAATGAGACACCTTTCAGTGTGGCTGTGTTGATTTATAACGTGCGCTGAAACGTATTCACATAATTTAGCTCATACATTTACCATAATGAATCAAACAACGGCACTAAACATTGTAGTGCAGTTACGCACAGTGTCTTCATGAAAACATACGAAGTGATGACAATAACAATAACAAATTACATGAAGGGCTTTTCTGAAAGGAAAAGGATCGCGATTTAAACGATAAATAAGTGTTAACTATCGTAGAGTGCCATTTGATTGGATTACTGACTATGAAAATGTTTTGCCTCTCTAATGCTAATGTATTATGTATTAGTGTAATAGTATGGTCATCATTCAAAATGGGTGGTCTGCTCCGTTGATATCGTATCTGAAATACACCTCGCAACCTTTTTTTTTTTTTTTTTTTTTTTTTTTTTTTTTTTTTTTTTTTTTTTTTTGCCAAGCGCTGCGGCCAGAGGCGGCGATGTTATTGGACCAAAATATTACTACCAGTGTACCAAAAATGAAATTCGTTACGCATATGCTTCCCTTACACATGTGGCATCAGTGCGCACGAGGAACGGGAATTTAAAATTTTTGTCAACAGTCTGTTTCGATCGCTAATACTTTCACATGGAAGTCACGCACTTTACCGCGAGACCACCGATGTAGCTGACCTACGCAACTTCTAACAGCACACAAGCAGTACTGTATGAACTCCCGCAGTCTACAGTGTTGTCAGATTGTGCAGATAGCCGGACTTAGAGCGAATCAGCGCGGCCACTTTTATTGTCCCATGTCGCGATCGGCTCGGACTTAGGCTCAGCTGCGGCCGGCCGGCGGCCAGGTTTTTTGTCAAAGAGTGTACATATAAATCTGTTTGACTGAACATACCTTAAGCACACCATCAGTTTTTGTCTTGGAGATATTGGCCGCCGAAATCTCGACAATTTCTTTGTAATTTTTGTTTCTATCTTGCTTAGAAGATGGAAAAACTGATGCTTTGACATCCTGAAATATTTGAAAAAAGAAGTCTCCTCTTCTTCTAATTCCTTATAAAGAGTATGGAACTCCCCTTCCCTTTCTCGCAGTTTTAACATATTCCTCACCCACACCCTTTTTTCTCTACTCTCTCGTTCCTCCTCATCGAGAGCAACAGCAATCATTGCTAGATCTTGCGGACTAAATTTCAGCATTTTTAATGATGATTCAGTAGTCTCGAGTCTCTCTCTACCAAAATACCACGTTGCAAGCACAGAACACCAAAAAGTACGTAGAACTGAAACACACTCTGGTGAGTGTTTTACGAACGAGCTGTGACGTCACTCAACGTTCTCTCGACGTTGACGTTCCGTGTAGTGTGAATACTCCGGGATTTCTCTGACCGTCGACGTAGGGAGACGTGACGGTGACGTGACGGTGACGTTCCGTCAAGTGTGAATCCACCTTAAGCATAAAGGCTGAAATGACCGGCTCTAGCCAACACGAACTAGAAGACAAGGCCTCACAACTGGCCGTGCCTACGTCACACCTAAAGGCTACTGCCGCCAGCTCACTGGCTGGTCGTTTGGATACGCCCACCGCATCGTACCGGCCTGCCAGTCAGCTCGCGTTCGCGGCCTTTAGGTGTGACGTAGGCACGGCCAGTTGTGAGGCCTTGTCTTCTAGGTGGTGTTGCTCTAGCGGATGACCCCAAATGATTTCATCACTCACTAATCAGTCTCATATTGGTGGTATGGTGACAAAAGAATAGCGAGGTTGCAACGCATTGTTGGTACTTGACAACTGCACCCGAAAATGAAGGCTATCGCTGCTAGACACAGTGCCCAATGAGCAATGTGAACAGAAGACCTACCTCCGAGACAGTTGCTTGGTAACCAGCACAAAACACAGTGCAGTTCGCTCCCAGACTTCAGATCTTTCAGGGTGCAGGACCTCATTTGTAGTTGGTCATTAGAGTGTGCAGGAAATGTAAGTAAAACAAAGGGCATGCATCGCAACGAAGCCAGTTGAGTTGGTCAGACTAGAGCAAAAGCAATAGTAGTGTTTGTTCTGTACAGGAATGTTAGAACGGAATTATAACAGTGACAGAACATATACATTAAACAGTGTTCCAGAAAAAGTTTGTCTTTATTACTCGCCGAACTATAGATGGGCAAATATCAATGTACATATACAATACTTTAGAACAAGTGTACAATAGAAATGTTATACTTTTATATCTACATCTGCAGACATACTCCGCTAAACACCATATGGTGGCGCATGGTGGAGGGTACCTTATACCAATACACGTGATTTCCTTTTCTGTTGCACTCCCAGTTACACCAAGGGAAAAACGAAGCCATGTATCTAGCTGTAGGAGTCCCGTTTCCTTTTATCTGTGTGGTCGTTACACGAAATTTAAGTTGGCACGGTAGAATTAATCCACAATCAGTTTCAAATTCAGGCCTTCTAATTTCCTCTGGAAGAGAAAGTCAGCTACCTTCCAGACAGATATTCCAATGTGGGTTCCCAAAACAACTCTGGAACACTCGCGCATTGGTCGAACCTACCAGTAAAACACTTATCAGCCCTCTGAATTGTTCTTACGTCTTCCTTTAAACTGATCTCGTGGGAATCCCAAAACGTTTACCAATACTCAAGAAGGGGTCGTATAAGAGTTCCGTACGCGGTCTCCTTTATAGATGAGGCACATCTTCTACAGATTCTCCCAATAAACCGCAGACTAGTGTCCATCTTCTTCACGACTGTCCTTGGATACTCATTCCATGTCATATCACTCTGCAATGTCACACCTGGATATTTAATCGATGTGACAGTTAAGCAGCTAACTACGAACACTGTTTCAGGAAAATAAAGGATTGCTTTTCCTAATCATCTGATCTGCCTTATATTTTTCTGTATATTTCTGTGTCATTCTGCATGCAAATTAAAATTTTTGTCTGACTCGTCTTGCATCCTATTACCGTCACTGAATGACGACACCTTTCCATACACCAAGGCATCATCAAAAAAGAGCCACATACTGATTCTCACAGTCATATCAATCATGTAGGTAGAATTTAATAGCAATCCTATTACACTTCCTGGAGACACCGCTGGTAAACTTTCGTCACTGAGATAAACATACCACCCTGGATAAAATAAAAATATACTTTGTTACCTTACTTAAAAGACTTCGAGCTAGTGACATATATATGAGAACGAAATACATACGCCCGTAACTTTGAGAGGTGGTAGGACATTTCTTACTTTATTTGTACGTCACTCATTCAGATTTCACTCTATGACCACCTGGAACCTTCGTTTATTACTATATTAATTAAGTTAGGTGATTTCTTGGTTAATGGAAGAGTAAAAAAGGTAAATCAGTCAACAATACGAAGATTGGTTTGAACACCACAGTGCTTTACAAGGCATGGTCCTGTTTGTAGGTGGTATGCCGTTGCCTTCCTCCGACCTGACTTATCCAGCCAGTTGTAGGGGGACCTAGAGTTTAACGTGGGTTCCGAACCACGGGGCATTTTTTCACATGAGCAATACCGTCAGAGGGGAAAGAAGTGGAAAGTGACGGTTAAAAATCCTAGGACGTCGCGATGATCGATCCCGCAATCTGTGGTTTCATAGTCTGGCACTCTACGACTGTGCAAACGAGGCGCACGGATATAAGAGTATTTAGTGGTAATACTAATGGCAAACTTGTATGAAGAGTAATTTTGTGCTGTTGTTATTAGTATTTCTTAATTAAGAACGTCGAATAGCACAGCTGTCTGCGGGTTACTTCAAGGAATGACGCTGACAAATAGCTATACGCCTATGAGGAGAAGGGAAGCAACCTGCTCTCACCGCTGCCTTTGAGTTTGGGTTGTAAACCATCTGGCGCTGCAGTGGTAGCGAAATGGGTTCGTGAGTGAGGCGGGGACACCTTTGGTGATAGGTCGGATCTATTCCCATTGTCCAAGTCGGCCATATAACGCAGATGTTTCCATGTTTGCGTCATCTTTGTTTATTTTTGGATGGGGAAGTGAACTTATCGTGAAAACAGGTTTTGACCATACCAGTTAAGCTTATATTTCGGGAGTTCTGCACAGCATAGTATCAGATAAACCACAGGCAAAAATCTATTATGTGGCATAATGAATGTTATTGTGTTCAGCGCCCGCCGCGGTAGTCTCGTTGACATTGTGGTTGGTTGACACGCAGGGGGTACCAATTTGATTCCCGGTCAGGTCGAAGATTTTTCTCCGCTCGGGGACTTAATGTTGTGTCCTCCTCCTCACCATTTCGTCATCATTGACACGCAAGTCGACGAAGTGGTGTCTGCTAAGAAGATTTGCGAAAGGCATGCTGAACACGACCACAGGTTGGGCTAACGGCCATAAATGTCACACATCATAATTGCGTTCAGGAGTGCAGTTTTCTACGTGCTTGCTCACGGGGGGTAAAGTTCGTCCACTTTAAAGACGCAATTGAGCAAGATTTAACAGTCAATTTAGAGGAAAGGGTTCACGGCGACAGACCTGGATATACATTTCTTACCAGTCTTTCAGTGAGCCGACTGGATCGTATGTATGTGTCACAAGGTATTACACATGGAGTGGTGGACGCTGAACGATGGCCACAGACACACTCGGACCACACAGCCTATATCTGCACGGTTCGTTTTCATCCCCAAGACGTCTGGCGTAGTAACGACTAATGGAAATTGAATGTCTTACATCTTCAAGACCCAGACTGCCGAGAGAAGGTAGCCGCAACGTGGGCCAACTGCGAACGGCGCCATTCCTGATATTTCACTACGCTGAAGTGGTGACTGTTCTGCGCTAAACCGGTAATCCGTAGGACACTGATGCAGTTTGGCAAGGCCACGGTGGCGTGGCACCGGAAGACCTTAGATTTCTACTACGCGACGCTTAGGGATCTTGACGCATACTATCGTTGACGAAGTGCCGTTAAGAAGGAGCGGTAGTCCGCCGTCGACAAGATTATCTAACAATGGCAGAGGCACCCACCATGCACCATATTACGGCGGACAAGCGCCGACTGCGTCAACGGATCATCACACGCCTTGTGATGCCAGACGGCCGCAACTGTACAACCCAAGCAACAATAGCGATAGCCATGGAGAACCACTACAATCATCTTTACCAGGAAGGAACTGCAGATGAAGAGGTATTATAGGAAGTGTCACGAAAAATCGATATCACCGCAACAAGAGCACTAACAGAGGAAGTCACGTCTGAAGAAGTTGAGGAAGCTTTAAACAAAGGTGCGATCCACAAGTCTCCGGTGCCTGATGGAATACCAGTTGAATTCTATCGGTCCTTCCGGCACCTAATGATGCCTCGGTGGGTCACCATGTTCCGTGAACTTATGTCACCAGGCTGCACCATACCCCTTTCATTAGTTGAATGACTTCTCATACCGCCGGTCGCAGTGGCCGAGCGGTCTGCGGCGCTCCAGTCACAGTCTGCACGGCCACCAGGGTCGGGGGTACGAATCCCCCCTCGTGCATGTATATTTGTGCCGTCATTAGTATAGCTAGTTCATAAGTAGTTTGTAAGTTTAGGGACTGATGACCCCGTAATTAAGTCGCATAAGCTCTACAAACATTTGTACTTCTCATACCGATACATACGACAAACGCAGGAGGTTCAGTCAACGACTATCGCACACTTACGATGTTGAATGCTGATTACAAAATATTTTCCAGGCATTTAGCAGGCCGCATTATAACGACGTTGCCGATGGTCCTTGCCCCAGAAGAGATGTCTCATGGAGGGGAAGCCAACATACAGATTGCCACCGGAGACTGCAGGGACTTAATAGCAATGGCGTCAGCGTGCCGCCTGAGAGCGGCGATCGTCTCCATTGATTCTGAATGGGCGTTCAATAGAGTACAACACACATTTCTCCTACGGGTGTTGGAACGGATAGGATTTCCTCCGAACTTCATCGAGATTGTGCGGCGCCTTTTGGTCGTCGGCAACTCTAAAATCCAGGTTAATGGATGGATAGTTGGCCCAATACCCATTAAAAGGTCGATACGACAAGATTGTCTCCTTTCCACCTACCTTTATGCGATCATGCTAGAACCACTCCTTGAAGGTCTCAACCGCAAGCTGTCTGGCATCACACTGAAGGGATATCACTTTTCGCCACCGGGCTAAAAGAGATGACCTGCTGCTGCTGCTGCTGGTTCGTTCAGCAGACGAAGTACGACGAGTGCTAAGTTGGATCGAGCGATACGAGCAAGCTGCTGGCAGCCTTCTGAACATCAACAAGTCGACGGCTTTGGAGATCGGACGCGGTCTCGGACCAGACGCTGTCGCCCCACTTCCGACAGTTACTAAACTAAAGTATTTGAGTGTCACGTTTATAAAGGTGTGCGACGATCCGCCGCGATAAACTACCGACGGCTACTGCAACTAATACGAGTAATGGTGCGCCAGAACCTACTCAAGGAACTAAATCATCTGCTACGTGAGGAATATCTGAACCTCTATGTGCCATCAAAACTCAACCTCGTGGTACAGGTTCTCCCCTTACCCGTACAGATAGGCTAGAGGATACAGGTGGACTTCGCCTATTACCTATCTCTAGGACAGTTATTCAAAGTAAGATACCCCTCAGGGGCTCAGCATTAATCTGCTGAGTACGGGCTTGGCGAACCCGGGGTCCTGAGCTGTGGGCTGTGTCGCGCCAACAGCCCGCTACACCGTAAGCTCTGTGCGTGCTTCAACGACCATCGTTCGGCGCGACGGTGGAACGTTGTACGTTTCAGAGCCCGGGGATCTTGGCTTAATCGCCCGGGTCGCGAGGACGGTACAAATCTCTATAAAAAAAAACTCAATCTCAAGGTGTGCTACGTGCCGAGGAGATGCATGGCTGTTGAGGTTGAACAGCCGCTATCGAGCAACCTCTGAGGTACCTGCCGCACCTCAGTTGTATAAGGCTTCCCCAGGCAAGCGGGGCTCTGCCTGGGTGGACGTTTATTTCCCTAGCTGCTCGTGGGACCACAATGAGCAACAGATAACGTTGGTGGACGTATAACCACCGTCTCAAAGCGTGGGAAGTTTCATGCCACTTATTATGACCCCAAGTCGTTCCCTTCCTTGGCTACGCCCTGGGAGGAACGCAGGGCTGCTAACAAAAATGAACCATATTCGCCTAAATATCTTGTATGTACGAGGACTGATGGGGAATCATTTACAACAGTCAAGCCTCAATTCTTCGTAGAACATCTGGAGGAGAAGTTTGGAGAGGTGGAGTCCCTCTCCAAGGTGCGTAATGGCTCTGTCTTGATCCTCACCGCATCCCCAGCCCAGTCGCGGGCGTTGCTTGCTTGCGATAAGCGGGGAGATATAGCGGTCAACATTGCGCCACATAAGTCTCTCAATCTGGTCCAGGGCATTATTTTCCACCGGGAACTCCTCTTACAATCTGATGAGGAGCTGCGCGTCAATCTCGAGCGGCGAGGTGTTCACTTCGTCCGGCGCATCCAACGTGGGTCTAAAGACAATAAGGTTGCCACCGGTGCCTTCATTGTAGCCTTTGAAGGCGATACACTGCCGGAGAAGGTGAAGGTGATGTGCTACCGGTGTGATGTAAAACCCTACATCCCTCCTCCCATGAGATGCTTCCAGTGCTGGAAGTTTGGGCATATGTCATCCCGTTGCCCTTCCAGCGCCACTTGCCGGGATTGTGGACGTCCAGCCCACCCGGACGCCCTATGTACTCCGCCGCCCATCTGCGTGAACTGTGGCCAGGAGCATCCTCCCTGCTCATCACAATGCCCTATGCACCGGAAAGAGAGAAAAATTATTGAATACAAGACCTTGGACCGGTTGACCTATACTGAGGCAAAAAAGAAGTACGAGCGCTTGCACCCAGTTGCCATGACGACTTCTTTTGCAGCAATTACATCGTCAGCACCATCTGTGGCGACACCCATCTCTTCTCATTCTTTTTCTGTGGGCCCCCAGGGCCACAAACCTACATCTGCCCCCAAGGTGATTGGGGGCTCCCTTCCTTCTTCTGCTCCCAAGGTAATTGCCTCGGGAGCAACCTCCACCCTTCTGCCGGAGACACAACAACCTTCTCCGGCACCCCTCGTTCGGAAGGGGTCCCTTGGGACACTCCCTTCCGAGGGTTCCGCCCGTGTCGCTTCTGAAACACGCCAGCAGCAGGCAAAACCGAAGGCTGCTGGACGCAGGGCCTCATGCTCCTCCTCAGTCCCTGAGGCTGAGTCTGAGAAGCCAGTCCTGCCGGCGAAGCCCCAGAGGGGCAAGAAGGACCGGAGGAAAAAGGTTGAAAAGCTTCTGATCTCCGTTCATTGTTGCGCCAACGGGTACATCGGCTTTGGGATGCTGAGTGGCGTAGCCTGAACACGCCCAACAAGCTCCGGATGGTCAAGGAAACGGCGGCCGCATGGCGCTCCTCCATGCGGGGTTCACGACGGGACTCGGTGGTTTTATGTCGCCTCCGCATTGGGCATACTTGGCCTGTCATTTTATCAGATGTTTTAGGTGACGATGCTGCAATGGCAGATTCCGTTTTACGTTTTATGCGAGCAGGGGGTTTTTATCGTTCCATCTAGCTGGAGATTTATTTGTGTTCCTGAGTGGTTGACTTTTCCTTTTTTTATTCTTCTGGTCGGTCAACCACAGACATCAGCTTCTTTCTTGTCAGATGTCTTTGTGTGCTCATCTTTTCGTTTTGTGTCTTGTTCTTCTTGCTGTTTTTCTTTATAGACTCAGTGGGACTCCTCTCCCACTTCACAACTTTTTACTCTGGGCGTGTTATCTTTCACGTGTATGGCTTTCATTTTGACGCCTAGAGAAGGAATGGGGGACTGATGACCATTGTAGTTTTGTCCCCCCTAAACAACCTATCAACAACAACAAAGTAAGATACGACACATTCACCCTTCCACTGAGCGATGGAAGGTTGGGACTGGTATACGTCCGAGCACATGCAGCAGCCCTCTACTTCAACCATATGAGGAAACGATGGATCAGACAACACCCCTCCCTCACGGGTCGACTGTTGTAGGTCCTGATGCCAGTGCCCCAATTCCGCCGGTGTTGGTGGCGCAAGTCGCAGGACACCTCTCTCATGTATCATCGAATATAGTTATATGATTTCGAATCTCTCCACAACGCGTCCGCCAATGGCAGAACACTTTTACCATAACCTTCTGTGGGCTGTTCTGCGTAACGTAATAGAAACTAAGTATCCAACTGTACATTGATCACGGGTGTGGAAAACTATACACCACACCTTCCTGCCCACCCAAGCCCGCTCGACTTGGTATCAAGTCGTCAACAAAAAATATGCGACGAGACACCGACTCTACAGTATTGGACGAACAATCTCCCCACTACGTCCTGACTGTCAGCTTCCGGGCTCCGATGAACATCGCCTCAGGTGCGCGTCGACGTCCGGCGTTTGTAGGCTGACCCAAAAGACCATAGCTTGTTATCTTATCGTCACACCGGATATGATTGAACCGCGAAGCCTGCTAAGTCCGAAGGATAATAACTTTCCCCCTGCAAAATATCATGCGATCACATGAATCAAGGCAATGACAACTGACTACGTCTTCGGCGGCGGAGAGAAGGCATGCCCTGACTACTGGTACTACCTGCAAGACGCACACAGTGTACTCCAACGCGCACCAAGATACCGAAAACTTTTCGCAAATGATTTACGAAGTGTTTTAGTCAACCCACTACAAAGTTGGGGAGTGCAAAATTACATCTGACGTCTTACAATGGAAAACAGAAGAGACTGCTGACGGGAAGTGCCAATCCATGAAACCACAAACAGTACGAAATTGCAGACACAATTCATGCCGATGCTGCAGAAAAGAGGCATGCAACGATCGAGGAAATTCCCATACCACCCTTATCTGAAGAAAGATGCTTAATTTTCTAGATTTTTCTGCCTCGTTCTTTTTTTTTCAATAAAACTGCACATATGATAGAAAAATTATTTTGTTATTATCACGTAATATCATTACTGTTGTTTCTTTTATTTGTCATGCGATCTCGCTTCTAAATCATTAAACGTGGTAGAACAGATCAACGGTAACTGCTCAAAACTGCGAGAAGACCTGTTATGACGATTTGGCAGTACTCCATAGTGGAGTAATGCGCAGAAAATGAGGTCTTCATGAATTTTTTTCTTCCTTTCCTTAGTTATTTTTATCGCCGGTTTACCCTTTTGTCTACTCCTCATTAATTTCTTTTCAACAGAAGCTCGTCATGGAAAACACGGTTTTATTTTGTTAATATTACAACAACAAAAAAAGTGGACTGTGTGGTCGGTTGGTACACAGGGTCCCGGGTTCGATTCCCGGTCAGGTCGAAGATTTTTCTCCACGCGGGGACTGGATGTTGTGTCGTCCTCATCATCATTTCGACATCATTGACACGCAAGTCACCTAAGTGGCTTCAGCTAACAAGACTTTCACCAGGCAGACTGAACACAATCCCAGTTGAGGTGTATCGGCCATAAATGTCACAATATGTCATCATTGTGTTCAGGAGTGCACTATTTTACGTGCTTGCTCACTGGGAGTAAAGTTCGTCTACTTTAAAGTAGCAATTGTGTTCAAACTCAAATAAAAATGGAGCGAGATCTAACAGTCAATTTAGAAAAGAATAAAGACATGCAGGAACCGTAGTCGAACCACACTGCAAAATCAGTAGTTACGACGAATGCAGAAGAATTCAAGTCGTAGCGATAGTGAAGACGGGAAGATGGTATCACAGAAAGTGAAAATGTTTAGCGAGGAAATATACTTGCACAGTGAAAATTGGGATCCGGTTCAAGAATCAACCGCCACGAAAAGTTACAATACGGTTCATCAACAACTTGGAGGCAATATGGAGGGTGAATCGTTATGCATGAATTTAATGCAATTCACACAGTAGGAACAAGAGGAAACGAGATAAGGAAAGAAAAGAGTACATAAAACAAAAGCAAAATGAGAATGAAGAGGTTGAAATAAAGAGAACGAAAAATTTGTTGGGAGAATCCTAGACTGTAGCAATCAAGTGAATTAGTGAATGGAGACATTGAAGTTGTAGAAAAAGAGATAGAGAACATTAAGAAGACGTCAGCAGAGCGAAGAGAAACAGGGAGAGATTACAGGTGTGATGAAAAAATGCCGCGCATAACATCGCAAAGTAATGTATTCAGGCAGAAATAATGTAGACGTGCAAGCGCCTAGATAGATCTGATATCATACCAGGAATAACTTCGATAGAATCGAGATGTAATACTGAGAAAGAAGCACGGGATGTGGAAATGGGAATTCAAACCACGCCGCCTGCAAGAAAAATGAGAGGCGAGGAACGCCCGCCAGTGATCTCATATTCTTCATCAGCTCGCGCACAGTCGGGCGCGCGTACGGTAACGGAGACAGAGTCAGGAAATAAGTGTCTCGCGCTCAGAAGATGCTTTGGGACATATAAAACTTAACGTGAAATACACAAAATTTTCGTAACAGGCAGGTGCTTGCGGCCGTGTTACCTCTACTGTCACTGGTAAGCGCCATGAGTGTCTTTTGCGTCATTCCAGCTCTCCAACAGCGCGGATATGTGGTTGGAATCATTTTATGCAATGTGACACGACACCTCACATTGCAAATCCAGTTAAGAAGCTGCTGAAGCACCATTTCGGAAATACTAGAATGATCAGCCTCCATTTCCCTACACCATGCCCATCTCGATCACATGATCTTAATCCGTGTGACTTTTGGCTGCGGGGCTGTCTGAAAGCTGTTGTGTTGAGTGTTCCGACTGCGACCTTATCTGCATTGCGCAACACATTCTGAATGTAACCGTGCAAACACATCGATCACTTATGGAACATGCTATTCCTCGTTTTCAACTTGTTACAGCAATTTTGCGCATTTCAAGAGTCAACTTCGCGTCGCAATATCTCGGGATGTGATTGGCGTATTGCGATGCAACCAACGCCATTGTGTATGTGATTAGTCATGCTATAGGTTGCTAAAGAAATAATATGGGATATCCATTCCAAAAACTATAAGCTTGTGTCAAAAAACATATATGCTTTTGTTTTAGAATGTTTCAAAATATGTACATTCATGAGCCCTAGCCTTACATTGATACCGGTGAAAGTCGTTTTACAATAGCTGTTGTTGTTCCACAGATATTTTGGGTGAGCAAGATAGCGGGGACACCCTTTATATCCAGGGTGAATCTAAATTCGCGTACTCTGGATTCGCAGCGCGATTTCTCACATGTTAGCAATAAAAAATGTCTCTCACAAAGTTTCGACCTGCGCATATTTCCGGCAGTAAATGGACGTCGAAAATTGAGATGGGTGTGTGTTCCATACGTCAGTGTGTTTCAGAATTACAATACTACACCAACAAACTTGTAAGGGATGTATTAGGCGTCACGAGGAACACAATAATCATGGAAACCCATGCCCGGAAAAGCCATTCAACGACGCTACGGAGAGTCCAAGTTATAGTCACCAGCTCCTGCCGCTAGACATTCCCTCCAGCAACTTCGACGCTCTCTAGCGTCATTGGATGACATTTCCGGGATGGGTTACCATGCTCACTTTGTTCCTCAAGACACCTCCCACATCCCCTAGAAGTTTGTTTCTTTAGTAGTGTAATTCTGAAATACACTGACTTACGGGACACAAACCCCCATTTATTGCCGGAAATATGCGCTGGACGAAATTTTGTGACTGACAGTTTTTTTATTGATAGCATGTGAGGAATCGCGCTGCGAAGCCCGAGTGCGCGAATTTATATATGGTGTCACAAAAAGGTACGGCCAAACTTTCAGGAAACATTCCTCACACACAAAGAAAGAAAATATGTGTATATGTGTCCGGAAACGCTTAATTTCCATGTTAGAGCTCATTTTATTACTTTTCTTCAAATTACATTAATCCTGGAATGGAAACGCACAGCAACAGAACATACCAGCGTGACTTCAAACACTTTGTTACAGGAAATGTTCAAAATGTCCTCCGGTAGCGAGGATACATGCATCCACCCTCCATCGCATGGAATCTCTGATGCGCTGATCCAGCCCTGGAGAATGACTTATTGTATCACAGCCGTCCACAAAACGAGCACGAAGAGTCTCTACATTTGGTACCGGGGTTGCATAGACAAGAGATTTCAAATGCCTCCATAAACGAAAGTCAAGAGGGTTGAGGTCAGGAGAGCGTGGAGGCCATGGACTGGTCCGCCTCTACCAATCCATCGGTCACCGAATCTCTTGTTGAGAAGCGTACTAACACGTCGACTGAAATGTACAGGAGCTCCATCGTGCATGAACCACATGTTGTGTCGTACTTGTAAAGGCAGATGTTCTAGCAGCAAAGGTAGAGTATCCCGTATGAAATCATGATAACGTGCTCCAGTGAGAGTAGGTGGAAGAACATGAGGCCCAATCAACACAAGCACTGAAGTCAACATTACGTTCCTTCAATTTGGCCAACTGGTGGTAAATCAAGGAAGTACAGTACATACTTACGAAAAAATTGGGTACTTTAACAATTGTCTGCACGAATTATTTCAATTTACATTTAAAGAAAAATACTAAAATGAGCTGTAATATGGAAATTAAGCGTTTCCGGACACATGTCCACGTAACATATTTTCTTTCTTTGTGTGTGAGGAATGGTTCCTGAAAGTTTCGCCGTAGCTTTTTGGAACACCCTCTGTATATACAGGGTGTTTCACTAAGTGTGTTTGCCTCTGTAACTTACAAAATAAGAGGTGACGGGAAATTTTAATGTGGTTGGTCAACACGGAGCTATGAACATAGTTTATTGTATCATTTTCCAAAGAGTTACAGCACAAAGATATAATTTTTTTTAATAGAACAATAGTGTTTTCTATCGTGCATTGGAATCGTTGAAACCAGCTGCGTCGAAATCAATTTAAACTACATTTTTATCACTATTAGTTTGGGAGCTACAACCCTTCAAAGTTTCAGGGGCAGATAGCACACGCTGTACATAAACATGGCTGTGTGGTGGGTGATGGATGTTATGGCGGTGGGAAGTTGATTTACATGAGATGTTCAAATGTGTGTCCATGTTCCTCAATGCATAATGCAATGCTCCGTCGAAAGGATCTGTGGACGAGATGTAACATCGCCGGTGTGACGGAGCGACATGCGTCCTCGATGAGCCGTTTTAGATCATCTGGGGATGTGGGCTCAGTGACATAAACACGATCCTTTAGATATCCCCACAAAAAGAAATCTACTGGTATTAAATCGGGCGACCTTGCGGGTCATGAATGAGGATCATGGCGCCCCAACCAACTTCCTGCAATCCTGTTGTTTAGTTCTTCCACAACAGCACGCGTAGAATGGGCTGGGTGACCATAGTGCTGCATCCACATATGGACTCTCGTGTGTAGACACACATGTTCAAGGAGAACACCCAAACTGTCGGCTATAAAAGCGCGATATAACTCACCTGTCAGTGTACCTGGGAAGTAGTGTGGACCGATGATTTAATCCCCAAGAATTCCACACCACACGTTAATAGACCACATACATTGACGGTCAACAGGTCGTACCTGTTGGAGCGCGCCACTGCAAGCCCCGTCCCATCCGTCCGCGGAATCTGAAAGACGCTCCACGGCCGAGTCCGCCGCACGATGGCGCCGCCTCTGAGGGACTGCAGTGCCGGCACAACCGGGCGAACACGCGGTGTGCGAGGCGTGCCTCAGTTCATGTGTAGATCTCGAAGGTCTCACATGTAAACATAGCTGTGTCCGTGACTTGCCACCACAGTACCGTGCATTTGTATATCTGTTGTACCGTCCATGAGTATTCAATAACTTATGCTGTTAACAGTATAATTGGCGACAAGTTTCGTTCTTACGCGTGTATTTCTGTTGTGGTGGTTATGGATCCGGCGTTGCTTCAGTTACTGCAAAAGCAGCAGCAACAGCTAGATTTGCTTACGGCGTTGATTACGTCTCCTCGTCCCGCTGCGGCCCCTTCGCCGCCGCCCCAGGCCTACCCCCCCCCCCCCTGCTCCTCCGGCTTTCTAAGGAAGACTGGGACTCCTACGTGCGGCGTCTACAGCAGCATTTTGCGGCTTTTAAGGTAACGGATCCTGACTTACAAAAGTCTTTCTTCTTGTCATGGATCGAGCCCAATACTTTTCGTTTACTACGCAAACTAGCTCCGGTGTCAGAGCCCGCCGAGTTGCCTTTTTTCCCGTATCTCGGAATTGCTTAGTTCTTATTATCGGCGGCAAACGCACGTGGTGCTTTCCCGCCTGGATTTTCATCAAAGCCGAAAGAAACCTGGTCAGTCGTATCAGTCCTGGGTGGCAGTCCTCCGCGTTTTGAGTCGTTAATGTGGTTTTGTGTGTGCAAATTGTCAGCAGTCGTATGCAGATTCCTTAATTCGCGATGTCGTTGTCCGTTCGGCTCCTGATAGGGCTGTGCGTCGCGAGGTTTTGCGGTTACAGGATCCCACTCTTGACGAGGTTTTGTCTATTGCACAAGCTTTTGAGGTGTCTAAGGCGGCAGCGGATCAGTTTGAGAAAATGGTAGAGGTGGCGGCGGTACAGTCCTCGCGCCCCCACAGGCGTCGTTCTTCGCCCAGATCTTCGTCGTCTACGTGTTCTTCACGATTACCTTCCGCCGTTCCATACCGACGATGTGACTTTCCCTCTTCTCCGGATTGTTTTCATGCGCATGATCGCCCGCGCTGCCCCTTCCACCGTGCGTGGTGTGCATCCTGTCGTAAACAAGGCCACGTGGCGGCGGTTTGTTGAACTTCTGCACGCGGTCGGCCGCCGCATTCTGACGAGTCCCAAATGGAAGTAAACTGTCTACCGCACCTGGACAGGAGCAGGTCACTTCTTCAAAGATTTATGTCACACTTCTGATTCAAAATCGTCCGTTCCGTATTCAAGTTGATAACGGTGCCTCCGTCTCACTCGTAAATTTGGATACATATTTGGCACTTGGGAAGCCGCCTCTTGTTAAAACTTCTCGGCGTTTGGTCGGCTATGGTGAACAGCCGATTCCAGTGCTCGGTCAGTTTACGATTGAGGTGGAGTACCAGCACGTAGTGCGCGCCGTCACGTTTTTGGCCGTCACAAGCGCGGTTTCAAAAAACATCTTTGGCCTGGATGCGTTCACGGCGTTTGGTTTCAGCGTTCACGACGCTGTCCATCTTGTGTCTGACTCCATACCGTTTAATGAATTGGATTCCCTTTGCCGCGAGTTTGGAGCACTTTTCTCGGCGGGTTTGGGAACGGCCGTTGGTTACATCTACATCTACATCTACATGGGATACTCTGCAAATCACATTTAAGTGCCTGGCAGAGGGTTCATCGAACCACAATTATACTATTTATCTCCCATTCCTTTCTCGAATAGCGCGCGGGAAGAAAGAACACCTGAATCTCTCTGTTCGAGTTCTGATTTCTCTTATTTTATTCTGATGATCATTTCTACCTATGTAAGTGGGAGTCAACAATATATTTTCGCATTCGGAGGAGAATGTTGGCGATTGGAGTTTCGCAAGTAGCCCACGCCGCAGCGATAAGCGCCGTTGTTGTAATGATTCCCATCCCAGATCCTGTATCATTTCCGTAACGCTGTCTCCCCTGTATCGTGACAATACGAAACGAGCTGCCCTTCGTTGGACTCTTTCGATGTCCTCCGTCAAACCCACCTGATAAGGATTCCACACTGGGCTGCAATACTCCAAAAATGGACGGACAAGCGCAGTGTATGCAGTTTCTTTAGTAGTTCTGTTGCATCTTTTAAGGGTTCTGCCAATAAAACGCAGTCTCTGTTTCGCCTTTCCCACGATATTATCTACGTGTTCTTTCCAGTTTAGGTGTGAAGTAATAGTAATTCCTAGGTATTTTGTTGAGTTTACGGCCTTCACATTTGATTGATTTATGTTGTAAACAAAGTTTAACGGATTTATTTTCGTACTCATGTGGACTACTTCACACTTCTCATTATTTAGAGTCAATTGCCAATTTTTACGCCATAATGATATCTTATTCAGATCGTTCTGCAGTTGGTTTTGATCTTCAAATGATTTTACTAGACGGTAAATGACGGCGTCATCTGCAAACAACCTAAGAGAGCTACATAGATTTTCCCCTAAATCGTTTATGTAAATAAGGAATAGCAGAGGACCAATAACACTACCCTGTGGAACGCCCGATATCACCTCTGTTTTAGTCGATGCCTTACCATCGATTACTGCGAACTGTGTCCTCTCTGACAATAAATCCCCTATCCAATTGCAAATTTGGGGCGATATACCATAACCACGCAATTTGATTAAAAGCCGTTTGTGTGGTACGGTGTCAAAAGCTTTCTGGAAATCAAGAAATACGGAATCGATTTTCGAACCTTTGTCGATAGCACCCATCACTTCCTGTGAATAAAGAGCTAGTTGTGTTTCGCATGAACGATATTTTCTAAATCTGTGTTGACCTTGGGTCAATAGATCGTTCCGTTCGAGATAATTCATAATATTTGAATACAGGATATGTTCCAAAACCCTGCTTCAAATTGACGTCAATGAAATAGGCCCGTAGTTTAGTGGGTTACTCCTACTGCCTTTCTTGAATATAGGTGTGACCTGTGCAACTTTCCAATCTTTTGGTACAGATCCTTCTTTGAGAGAGCGGTTGTATATGACTGTCAAGTAAGGAGCTATCGCTTCAGCATAATCAGATAGGAATCTAATGGGTATACAATCCGGACTAGAAGACTTGTTCTTGTTAAGTGATTTTAGTTGCTCCACTACTCCGATGATATCTACTTCTATCTTACTCATTACGGCATCTGTTCGTAATTCGAAATCTGGAATATTGGTTTCGTCTTCTTTGGTGAATGAGTTTCTAAAAGCTAAGTTTAGTAACTCTGCTTTAGTAGCGCTGTCATCGGCAGGATCGCCATTACTATCACGTAGTGAAGGTATTGTTTGTGATTTGCCCCGAGTATATTTAACATATGACCAAAATCTCTTTGGGTTTTCAGTCAAATTACGAGAAAGAGTTTCGTTGTGATAAATATTGTAGGCATCTCGCATTGAAATCCTCGCTAAATTTCGAGCTTCTGAGTACGATCACAAACCCTGGGGATTTCGTGTTCGTTTAAATTTAGTATGCCTTTTCCTTTGCTTTTGCAACAGTGTCCTGACCTGTTTTGTGTACCAAGGGGGATCGCCTCCTTCTTTTATTAATTTATTAGGTATAAAACTTTCAATTGATGTCGATACTACTTCTTTGAATTTGAGCCACATCTGGTCTACACCTACGTTTAGTGTTAGAAACGAGTGGAAGGTGTCTTTCAAGAAGCAATGTATTTTGTTTCTATCTGCTTTCCTGAACAAATATACTTTGCGCTTATTTTTGGTAACTTTGGGACTTTCGATATTCAATTTCGCTACGACAGCTCTGTGTTCACTAATACCTGTATCCGTTTTGATGCTCGTTATGAGCTCAGGATTATTTGTTGCTAAGAGATCAAGTGTGTTTTCACATCCATTTACAATTCTAGTTGGCTCATGAACTAACTGTTCGAAGTAATTCTCAGAGAATGCGTTGAGTACAATTTCGGACGATGTTTTATGCCTACCTCCTGATTTGAAAATATAATTTCGCCAACAGATCGAGGGTAAATTAAAATCACCACCTACTATTAGCGTGTGAGTCGAGTACGTTTTTGTAATTAGACTCAGGTTTTCTTTGAACCTTTCTGCTATTTTATCGTCAGAGTCGGGAGGCCGGTAAAAGGAACCGATTATTAACTTCTTACGATTTTCGGGTACAACCTCTACACATAATAGCTCGCACGAACTATCAACTTCAACTTCGCTACATGAAATACTACTTTTGACGGCGACAAACACGCCCCCACCTATTTTGTTTAATCTATCCTTTCTGAACACCGATAGATCTTTTAAAAATACTTCTTCTGAACTTATTTCCGGCTTGAGCCAACTTTTGATGCCTATAATGATGTGTGTTTCGGTGCTTTCTATTAACGCTTGCAGTTCTGGAACTTTCCCGACACAGCTACGACAATTTACAACTGTTATACCGATAGTTTCCGGATCTACATTTCTCCTGTGATCCACCTGAACCCTTTGAGATTGCCCATTTTCTATTTCCCCGAAGCTCTTTATCCTAAAAAACCGCCCAGTCCACGCCACACAGCCCCCGCTACCCGTGTAGCCGCTTCCTGCGTATAGTGGACTCCTGACCTATTCAGCGGAACCCGGAAACCCACCACGCGCAAGTCAAGGAATCTGCAGCCTACACGGTCGCAGAACCGTCTGAGCCTCTGATTCAGACCCTCCACTCGGCTCTGTACCAGAGGTCCACAGTCGGTCCTGTCAACTATGCTGCAGATGGTGAGCTCTGCTTTCATCTTGCAAGCAAGACTGGCAGTCTTTACTACTTCAGTTAGCCGCTCGAAACCTGAGAGGATCTCTTCAGATCCGAAACGACACACATCATTGGTACCGACGTGAGCCACCACCTGCAGATGGCTGCACCCCGTACCCTTCATGGCATCCGGGAGGACCCGTTCCACATCTGGAATGACTCCACCCGGTATGCACACGGAGTGCACGTTGGCCTTCTTCCCCTCCTTGGCAGCCATCTCTCTAAGGGGCTCCATCACCCGCCTAACGTTGGAGCTCCCAACTACAAGTAAACCCACGAGGCGCACATCACTCTCAAACCTACAGCGGTTCCGAAATTTTGTCGCGCCCGGCCTATTCCGTTTGCTTTGCGCCCAGCGAGTTGGATCGGTTGCACGGCTTGGGTGTCATCGAACAAGTTTCCTCTAGCCTGTGGGCGACACCTCTGGTGATAATAAAGAAACCCACGGGAGCCCTTCGGTTGTGCGGTGATTTCAAGTCTACGGTTAACTCGCAGTCAGTGATAGATTGTTTTCCCATTCCCCGCCCGGACGACATTTATGCGAAATTGGCGGGCGGTGAGTGTTTTTCAATAATTGATTTGGCGGAAGCGTATCTTCAGCTTCCCTTAGATTCTGATTCTCAACAATTCATGGTTCTCTATACTCCTTTCGGGCTGTACCGCTAAAAACGTCTGCCGTTTGGGGTCGTGAGTGCGCGCGCGATATTTCTACGGTTCTTGCAACAGTTGTTGGACGACATTCCGTGCTGTGCGAACTATCTGGACGATATCATCGTCACCGGTTCCTCCCGCACAGATAACTTCAACAACCTGCGGCTCTTGTTCACGAAATTGCACGCGACAGGCCTCAAATGCCATCTTCAAAAATAACAGTTCTTTCAACCTGAAATTGAGTATTTGGGACACCTGGTGTCACGAGATGGCGTGCGCCCTAGGTCAGAATTGGTTAGGGCGACTGACCATCTTCCTCGTCCTACGAATTTGCAGGAACCCCAGTCCTTTTTGGGCAAGGTCAGCTACTACTCAAAATTTCTTCCTAACGTGGAGGAGGTCACACATCCTTTGAACACACTTCGAAAGAAAGGTGTTCCGTTTGTGTGGTCTGCTGCTTGTGAGGCGGCATTCGCACGCATCAAATCAATGTTAAAGTCTTCACCTTGTCTCGGCACATTTACACCAGGCCGACAGCTAGTCCTAGCTACGGATGCTTCTCAGCACGGGATTGGAGCGGAGTGGGCCCACAGACTGGATGATGGTTCCGAGCAGCCCATTGCCTACACGTCTAAGACGTTGTCAGATGCACAACGTAATTATTCTCAGATTGAGAAAGAAGCTTTGGCGATGGTTTACGCTGTTCGGAAGTTTCATGTGTTCCTCTATGGCATTAAATTCCACCTTATCACGGATCACAAACCCCTGGTGGCACTGTTTGGTCCGCGTTCTCATCTTCCAGACCGGACTTCGCAACGTCTCCAACGTTGGGCTCTGTTTTTGAGTGCCTATCACTACGAAATTCATTATCGGCCCTCGTCACACCATGCCAATGCCGACGCCTTGTCCCGTCTGCCCATGGGCCCCGACCCTTCCTTCGACAAAGACGAGGTGGCGATTTTTCAGATTGACGAACGTTTGCACAACGCAGTTGACCGACTTCCGATTACGGCCGATAGAGTCGCGCAAGCCACCCGTCGGGACCCTGTGCTCCGGGAGGTGCTTAAGCATGTCACCGCCGGGTGGCCTGAGCGATTGTCCGCCAAAGAGGCTGGCCCTCTGCGTACCTATTTCCAGCTTCGACACCGGCTGTCAGTTATCGATGGTGTCCTCCTCCTCAGTACCGATTCCGACGAGCCTCCTGTCGTTATTCCGTCCGACTTCCGAGCTCGTATGTTAACTCTGTTACATCGGGGTCACTGGGGTATCACACGCATGAAGGTACTTGCACGCCGTTTTGTCTATTGGCCAGGAATCGACGCCGCCATTGAGCAGTTGGTTCGTACGTGCACTCAGTGTGCTACCCAGCAAGCGGCCCCCCGGCGCACTTTTTCCCCGTGGCCTACTCCGGAGCACCCCTGGGACCGCTTTCATGTGGACTTGGCCGGCCCTTTATGTCAGTCAATGTGGTTCGTGGTGGTAGATGCACTGTCTAATTATCCGTACGTCGTGCATATGCGCTCCACTTCGGCAGAAGATGTGGTCAGAGACCTGGTACAGATCTTTGCGATTGAAGGCCTTCCTCAGACACTCGTCGCTGATAATGGCCCACAATTCACGTCTTCTTATTTTCAACAATTCTGCACTAATAATGGTATTTCCCACCTCACCTCGGCTCCTTTCCATCCACAATCCAATGGGGAGGCAGAGCGTAATGGTGCGAACTTTTAAATCACAACTTCGTAAGTGCCTGGAAAAGTCATCCGCCGAGGCGGCGCTCCCCTTATTTCTTAGTACTCATTGGACAACACCAATTAATGGTCGGATCCCGGCTGAGGTCCTCCACGGCCGCCAGTCCCGGACGCTGTTGCACCTGCTGTGCCTGGAGCCCCGACCTGAGGTGCCCACACACACTCGGCGTTACGCGCCAGGCACCCCTGTCTGGGCATACAGCATTGGCCGCCGCCCAGGGTGGACGCCAGGGGCAGTACGGCGTTCGCGTGGTCGACAGATGTGCGTAGTAGATGCAGACGGGCTGACGATCTCCCGCCATCTCAACCAACTACATCCTCGGTGGGGCCCCACCCCACCGCCTTCAGATCTCACGACTGTGCCTCTCGGATACCCCTCCGATGACGGTGGCACCGGCCTCCTCCCGCCGACGGCTGTCGCACGGCAGACACTGCTGCATTCTCGCCCCATTCCCACTAAGACGCCTTACTGTCGGAGCCGACGCTCGACGAGGCTCAGGGAAGTGGCGAAACGGATGGGCGTCCACACCGACAACAGTCGGCCGCTGATGATGACGTCGAGATGCGGCCTCTATCCCCGCGGATCGACGCTCCGGCCGGTGCCCCTCCGTCGCCCCCGCCTCCTGCCTGCTCGGGTCCTGCTACGGACGCGGCCGTGTCGTTTCCAGCACTGGCGGTGGGGGGAGCGCCGGCAGGGGAGGCGTCTTCCTTCAGTGGCGACGTCGAGATGCGACCGGCCTCTCCGCCACTCTCACCTGTGCTAGCGGGGACCCTGCCACGACCTGGTCGCCGCCGGCGTGGGCACTTCCTACCCTACCTGCCCCCGGACTGGTTGGCCGCGCAGCGACGGGCTGACGACATCCCCTCGGACGCAGATGAGGCGATGGATGCGCTCTCCGTCTCCGGCCGGCTCCCGCCCCGCCGCGATCGCCACCGCCGCAGGGTTACGTGGGCGACTCCCGTGGCCGTCTCGATCCAGCGTCGCCGGCCATCTTCCGCCTCCACCTGCGATGTCGGTTTTTCGGAAGAGGGGAGGGATGTTGGAGCGCGCCCCTGCAAGCCGCGTCCCGTCCGTCCGCGGCATCTGAAAGACGCGCCACGGCCGAATCCGCCGCACGATGGCGCCGCCTCTGAGGGCCTGCAGCGCCGCCACAACTGGGCGAGCACGCGGTGTGCGAGGCGTGTCTCAGTTCACGAGTAGCTCTCGAAGGTCTGACATGTAAACATAGCTGTGTCCGTGACTTGCCACCACAGTACCGTGCATTTGTATATGTGGTGTACCGTCCATGAGTATTCAATAAATTATACTGTTACAACAGTATCCACCGAGGATTGTCTGCGGCCCAGTAGTGCATGTTATGGTGATTCACTGCACCATAATTTGTTAACGTGGACTCATCAGAGAACATAACACTTTGTAAAGACTCCATCGTGAAATTACGCATGGACCACTCACAGAATGTCACTCTTGCACGGAAATCGTTCCCATGCAGCTCCTGGGTCAGTGACAGGCGGTACGGGTGAAACCTGTGGCCGTGTACTATACGCCACACAAATGCGAGACTGACACCAGCGACTGCAGCAACGGCTTGTAAGCTGACATGAGGATCGTGGTGTAGTGCAGCTACAACAAACATCTCCGTCTCCTCACTTCTTGCAGGTTTCGTCTGTTACTGCGGCGCATCCAAACTGTCTGTTTTCCGAAGTCGTTGTTAGGCACGTAAGAACGTAATGACTGCCGGGGCTTTTCGCCTAGGATATCTCACGGCATACGCCGTGGCTGCTTCAGTGGCATCGTGTCGGCACTAGCCGAGCATCAGCAACATGTCAACGTACTCGTTGTTCGTGTATGCTATCGTCATCCGATGTCAGTAACTGTGGTATATTGAGCCCCAGTTGTTTTGTGTGGCTCCAACTGCCGGGTATACGGCCGTGCGCGGCGGCAACAGTCGGCAGTCTAACAGCGCATCGAGGAATCTTCTCGCTCCGTGACACCGGCGACGTTACAACTCGGCCGCACCACATTTAGAAGGCGCATTGCATTATGCGCAGCGTTTGTGGTATCTGCCCCTGAAACTTTGAAGGGTTGTATCTCACAAACTAACAGTGATAGGAATGTAGTTTAAATTGATTTGAACGCAGCTGGTTTCAACGAATCCAATGCACGTTAGAAAAAACTATTGTTCCATTTAAAAAATTATATCTTTGTGCTGTAACTCTTTGGAAAATGATACAATAAACTATGCTCATAGCTCCGCAGAAAGTGTAACATTTCTTGTGTTGACCAACCTTATTAAAATTTCCCGTCACCTATTATTTTATAAGTTACAGAGGCAAACACACTTAGTGAAACACCCTGTATATGCCCGTATGGAGTTGCTAGTCTCCCATCGGGCGCCTCCCCTGGTGGCGTATAGGAGATTGCTCCCCAGCTATGGTGGGTATCGGGGCAATAAAATACCCGGGGTGGAGCAAAAGTAGCAGCTGCTGCCTTGTAGCGTGATATTGGCTTATCAAAGGCTAAAGGAAGAAACCCTGAGAAGAAATTACCTTTATATTCACACAGAAGTCAGAAAACATCTTTAGGCAACCTTTAGGGCTTTAGTTGTAACCAGGATGCGTATGCGTTCAAAACAAATTCAAGTCAAGAAGCATGATGGAACAACATTTGAAGAAAAGTACCCCAGGGTTAAGTCTTCCGAAGAATCCCTCGTCGTGAAAGCCAGGGCGCACGAGTCTCATTCGGGTTCTGGGGAAGACTTAACATCATGCATGAGACGAATCGGAGCGTCTCGGTTTATTCCGTACAATTAGAGACTAAGGCCTAATTTAAAAAAAAAAAAAAAAAAAAAAAAAAAAAAAAAAAAAAAAAAAAAAAAAAACCTTCCTAGCAACTTTCAATATAAATTCACTCACGCAAACTGGCAAGTTGAAAACTCTCATCAAAGCCCTACACAAAAATCATATAATCATAATTGTCCTACAAGAAACAAGGTACCCAGACGAAGAGATCTTTGAATCCGATGGTTACCGTTTCTTCAAGACCAGAGGTCAAAAACAGATCCTCAATGGAGCTGTGAAGCATGGAACCGTGTTTTCTGTGAGAACCACAATCCTTAAATCAGTCACAAACGCTGAACCAGTGAATGACAGATTATCCACACTGACAGTCAAATGTGCCAGTAAAACCTATGCTTAGTAAACTTGCATGCCCCTGCAAATGATAAAAACAGATGAAAAACCGATAAAAACAGATGAAGTCGATAACTTCCGGTACCTACTAGATAAAAAACTGTGTAAAATTCCTAAATACCATGTGAAACTCCTTATGGGCGACTGCAATGCCCAACTCGGCCGAGGGCGAAAATACAAGAAAATTATAGGAAATTACCCTGCCCATAAGAGAACCAACCAAAAACGACAAAAGACTTGTATCCATCTATGAAATTCAGAACCCTGCAGGTAATGTCGACCCACTTCCGCCACCTACTCAGAAAGCAGACCACTTGGCGATCTCCCATCCAAACCATCGGAGAGTTCCAAATAGACCATGTTGCGATCTCAAAGAGGAACAGCCCTGAAATTATGAACGTTAAAGTGAGGAAAGGCATAAGTGTGGCCTCAGATCATTACATATCCGTGATTTCATTCAAACCTATCCCCGCAAAAACCAGACCGACCACCAAACAAATTATACATATTGACAATCGTAAACATCGACAAAGGGTCACGGAGTTCCAAAAAAAGCAAGACCAAGTGACTTTGACTTCAGTACCACCAAAGAGCGCCTTATAGAGCCTGCCAAAGAACTTGCAGAAATCAAAAGAAGCAAAAAGCATGTCTGGTGGAATGACACATGTAAATCAGTCCTTAAGGAAAGGCGCAATGCATGAAAACAATACTATTCAACTAAAATGGAAACTGACTGGGAAACCTACAGAATCCAACGTGCGCAAACAGCCAGAGTCATCAGAACTGAAAAACGTAAGTACGAAAAATCGCCCACTGAAAAAATAGAACAAAATTTTAGGAAGAATGAAACCAAAGAGAACTACAGAGCCTTCAAACGCAAACTGACTCGCTCCAAGCCGGCGTCACTGTGCTTCCAGCGAAAGAACGATACACTGGCGACTTCAAATGAAGAAAATTGTCAGATTCTAGCAGACTACTTTCGAGACCTAGTGAACTGTAATAAAACTCCAAACCCCACTGAGTCCAAAGAACCACTGCTCAGGTGCCCCGAGTCCAGACCACCTGACATACATGAAATCAAGTGCCACATTGCCCGTCTCAAAAACAACAAAGCGCCTGGAGAAGACTCAATCACAGCAGAACTGTGGAAATATACCCAAAAGGAATCACTTTGAAATCTTGCAAAAGCAAATCGAAAAAATATGGAATGAGGAAACACTGCCTGAAGTTTGAAAAACGGCCCTGATCAATCCCTTACACAAGAAAGGCAGCATGAAAGACATTAACAACTACCGAGGAATATCCCTGCTACTGGCAACTTATAAAATTCTTTCACTCGCCATTCTGGAGCGGTTAGATGCCCAAGTCGCAAATCAAATAGGTTTAATACCAAGGGGCTTCATAAAAAGTCGCTCAACAGTCTAACATATCTATAACCTCCAAACAATAATCAAATATTATAGTCTGCGATACAAACACTACGTGTCAGTCTTTGTGGACTTCAAGAAGGCATACGACTAACCAGATCGGGAGGTCTTGCTGAACATCCTAAAGGAGTTCGGAGTTGACCTTAAACTGCAGGGATTAATTAGAGCTACCCTAACGGATACAAAATGCAAAGTAAAATTCCTTGGGTTTCTTTCGGATTCCTTTGAGGTCAAAACATGGGTCAGGCAAGGTGATGGTCTGTCTCCAATACTTTTCAACTGCGTCCTTAAAAATATCATCGGGACCTGACGCGAAAGATTAATTAAACCAACTATAGACCGTTACGAATTGAAACCAAATCGAAGGGGATCGAGGTAGACTGTTTGGCCTTTGCCGATGACTCTGCCATCCTATCAGACAACATAGACACCGATAGAATTCAAATCGAACTGTTAAAAGAAATCGCTGAACAAACTGGTCTGCAAATATCATTTGAGAAAACGTAAGTTATGACTAACATTAAAAACGCCCCACGAAAGCTTCCTACTAAGTATGGAGTAATCGCCCGGGTGGACTAATTCAAGTACCGCCGGCCGCGGTGGCCGAGGGGACTGAGGCGCTCCAGTCACGGTCCGCACGGCCACTACGGTCGGGGGTTCGAATCCCCCCTCGGGCATGGATATTTGTGCCGTCCTAGTTCGTAAGTAGTTCATAAATAGTTTGTAAGTTTAGGGACTGATGACCCCGTAGTTAAGTCCCATAAGCTGAACAAACATTTGGACATTTTGAATTCAAGTACCTAGGTGAGCTCATAATGAAAAATGGACTTGACAAGGAAGCTCTTAGGGAACGGATACGCAAACTAGAAACACCCTACCAAACATCCCACAGATCTACAACAAGAAATGCCCTTCCAAAACACTAAGATACATCACTACGTTTTGGAGCCAGTAGTTCTATATGCAGCTGAAACCTTATCCTTAAATGCTGATAAAGTACTCCTCGAAGAACTCGAGAAAAAAGAGCGCAAAATCATTAGAGGAATCCTAGGATCCAAGTAAAAAAATGGCATCCATCAAAGCAGATCCAACAAGAAGGTCTACAGCAAAACAGAAAAAAAAAAATTACAGACACAGTTCGTAAAAGACGGACACGATTTTTTGGTCACCTCAAACGAATGGACGGAAATAGGTTAATCAAAAATATATTTCTCTTTTATGATTTAAAACCAAAAACTACTATTCCATAATTTAAAAACACCAAAGAAGACCTCCAGATGCCTTTGACAGAGTTCTTTTCCGATAGAAGATAGTGTGAAACCGAATATCCCGAGACCAGCATCCGAAAAGAAGACACGGAGTCCCTTGGACGGAAAAGCGCAAGCAGGCCCACTCACATCGAATGAGGGAAGTCTGAACTCAGACAAAAGCCGGCTCAGTTCTAAGTTCAGAAAGACTTAACGTCCTAGTGATCATAATTAAAGGGAACGCAGAAGAAGACGAAGGTGAAGTAAATGGGCACGAGAATATGCATACAATTTAATTCATTTTCGTCTTCCACAGCTTTCGTTTCTACTTGTAAATTTTCCCTCTCGTCAGTCTGGTTGGTTTCTACACAATCTGTCGGCCGCAGTGGCCGAGCAGTCTGCGGCGCGCCAGTCACAGTCAGCACGGCCGGTACGGCCGGGAGTTCGAATCCCCCCTCGGGCATGGATGATTGTGTCGTATTTGGTATAAGGTAGTTCATGGGTAGTTTGTACAAATGTACAAATGTTTGTTAAGCTTATGGGACGGAACTACGGGGTTATCAGTCCCTAAACTTACAAACTACTTATCAACTAGCTTATCCTAAGGACGGCACAAATATCCATGGCCGAGGGGGGATTCGAACCCCCGACCGTAGTGGCCATGCAGACCGTGACTGAAGCGCCTCAGTCCTCTCGGCCACCGCGGCCGGCGGTAGTTTGTAAGTTTAGGAACTGATGACAACGCAGTTAAGTCCCAAACATTTGAATTTTGAACAACATAATCTGCCGATTCGTCGACTGATACTCTCTCGACTGTTTCCCATTTTGACGGTGACGAAAGATGTTGCAACATTAACACTGGTGTCACTTTGATGACTTTTGAAGGTGCTTCGTGCCTATCAATTTCTGGCCCACTGTAGGTTACGGTGGTAACACTAAAAGTGGGCTTTTGCGATCGCCTTTTGACAGCTCGACACGAAAATTGAATAAAGAAATTTGCAGAGGAAAAAATTCTCTACAACTTTGCTCCTTTTTTCTTTTTTCTTTTTTTTCATATCTTGCATTGTTTCAGAGATATTTACAAAAATAACGGCGATTTGACGATGACTGTTTGTCTCTCTGTCTGTCCGTGACGTGTTCCCACTTTTTAGGTCGAGCCGTTCAACCGATCGGCACCAAATTTTACAGACATAATAGTTGGTCGCCAAAGACCAGAACCTCCCTTTTCCAAATTTTTCGGACAAGAAATGCGTTAGTAACACTAAAAAAAGCCGTTTGTAATGTAACTGCAGTTGCAAACAAACCGTTCATAGCCACGGCGGTTACCCGTGCGCACTGGGCCACCGAGCTTCGGCGCGTGCGGCCGTTCGCCGTCAGGGGTTCGAGTCCCCCCTTGTGCAGGGCGTTTGTGTTATCCATAGGTTAGTTTACCTTGGTTTAAGTAGTTTGTACGTTACGGACTAATAACCGCGCAGTTGAGCCCGATAGATTTACAAACATTTGAACATCTGAAACGGTTCATCTGACACGAAAACCGAATAACCGAATTTGTAGAGGAGAAAATTTTCTCCAACTTTTTTCTGTTATGTTTTTCTCGTTACTCGCACCCTTACAGAGATGTTTGCAAAAATAACGGCGATTTGACACCGCCTCTTCATTTTACGTAAACCAGGCGCTAGGAAATGTCATATGACATTCCTCGCCCAGAAGTCTCTCTGGTATAAGCCATCTTGCCTCCTGTATTTTATAATTTTCGTATTGTAAATTACGCGTTGTCATTTCAAAGCAGTGGCGCACAGAGGAATGAACTAAAGAACGTCGTTCATAGTACTATAAATTATAATCTATTGTCTAAAATGTCATTTTAGCTGTTAGCAACTGCCACAAGTAGTACAAGAAGTGATGTACAATGCCGTATTTGTTTGCTGTTGTTGTTCAAAAGTTTATTAAGCTTATGGGACTTAACTGCGGGGTCATCAGTTCCTAAATTTACAAAATACTTGTAAACTAATTTATACTAAAAACAATACAGACATCCATGCCCGAGGGAGGATTCGAACTTCCGACGCGGGAGGCCGCGCGATCCGGGCCGGCTACTCCCGCGCGGTAGTTGTTTGACGTGGTGTAGTGGGTTGTGGGTTGTGGTAGTTCGAAACCCGTCGAAAACGATTTTTTCGCCTTGTCTCCTAAAAGGATTTCTGGCACTTCAAAAAAAAAAAAAAAAAAAGTTTAACTGTTCGTAATCCTATCGGACCAAACTGCGTGGTCATCAGTCCGTAGCTCACAAACTACTTAAACCTAGGTAAACTACCCTAAGGACAAACACACGCACCCATGCCCCAGGGAGGACTCGTACCTCCACGGCGAGCAACCACGCGCTCCGCAGCGAGGTGCTTTAGACCGCTCGGCTACTCCACCGCGGCGATTTCTGGCACTCTTATTAATTAAATAGAGATATCTTCTGCAATGTTTAGAGTTGTGCAGATGTAAGAATGCTCCCACTAAAATGTGCGTTTGTTATACATCGTGACCATGCCGTGAAATACATAACAACGATCTGAACACCAGTCTCCTGAAGCATTTGCATCACAACGGGGACTATACTGTGATAATGAATATTCTAAACAACGACCAGAAACTGGTAATTTCATATATAAATGAAGTTCTAGATTTCTGAGGCAAATGTCGTTTCTTAATGAAACGGTAGGGAAGTGTATACATTGCAAGATATATCTGTCTTCTTCAAAAGCAATAATTCACTATTTATTGCAATATGTTGAAAGTCATTAATTAGAATCAATGCGTCTACTAATATCTTAGTCTTTGGCATGGTTGCTATAGCCGCCTTTGACATGCATTGTATTACCTTTTCTGTAGTTCAGATATGACTTTGTCCACGTTACTTTGTTCTGCACTAAAATAAAGTTCAAATATTCTGTTTCAAACCGTGACTGGGTTTTATTTTACAGCTAAAATAACAAACGAAATAAGTTTGGTAATACAGAATTCCACAAAGCTCTAGTTCTTAATCTATATACAAAGTTACTATTATCATTACATCATTTACGACAGTCATTGTGAAAGTATATCCCAGGTTTGTCTACGTGTGATAAAGAATTCTATTTTTGCAATTCCTTGGTATTTTATTTCATGATATTTTCACAAAATAGATCAAATGCACTTTTCAGAGAAAGTGCTGTTACCTTTGAACAACTCAGAATACTTCACGATGTAGTTGTGTTCAATTAAAAAGAGTGCAAAAACGTTTTAGGAAACAAGATGAAAAACATACCAGTGGCGGGTTTATATATATATATATATATATATATATATATATATATATATATATTCTTCAGGTAGATCGATGCTTTGCAGTCGTTTGTTCATGTTCATTCTGGGTTTTTCGTTAAGACTTTTGCTCAGTTTTCTATTATAGATGGCGCTGAGCCCTCTTTCTTTTTCTCTCTTTTCATTGGTTCTTTGTTTTGATCAGTCCTTTGCGAACGTTGGTTTATTTTGTTTAATTTCGATCATTTAGTCGTTGATTCAGTTATTTTGTTACAGAGGGCGACGAGTACTCTGATCGAGCACGCTGAGCTACGACGCCGGCAATCCTCTGACCGAGTGCACGCCCGGCAAGTTTCGAACTACCGTCTAAGTGTATCGTGCATCATAAACTAATTCGCTGACCATTACGCTACGCCGAACAGCTGCGAGGGTAATCCGTAATTCTCGTACCATCGCTGGAAGGAAGGAAACTCAGAGTTTAACGTCCTGTCGACAGCGTAGTCATTAGAGACGGAGGTTACGCTCGGAGTGTTTGGGTAAGGATGTGGAAGGAAATTGGCCGTGCTCTTTCAAAGGAACCATCCCGGCGTTTGCCTGGAGTGATTTAGGGAAATCACAGAAAACCTAAATCTGGATTGCCGGAGGTGGATTTGAACCACCATCCTTCCGAATGTGAGTCCAGTGTGTTACCACTGCGCTACCTCGCTTGGTGTATCATCGACGGCAGGTGTTATCTTCTAACATAGCATTTTTAGACATTAAATTGTAATTCATCGTCCTAACAACGATATTTTTGGTAATTTTCAGTGCCATTGGTTTGAAATGACAACGCTTGAGTTATAATAAGAAAATCATCAAATACAGAAAGCAAGTTGGTGTATGCCAAACAGAGTTTCTGGCGAGGGATGTTACGTGACTGATCTCCGAACGCCAAATGTACGCTGTGTTTCACCCACGCTATAGCCACTTGTCCGAACGCCAAATGTACGCTACGTTCCTTCCGGGATATAGTCATTTGTAACCAGTACAGGCAAAGAATATAAACGTTAAACAAACAAGGAAGGCAAGACAGGTGATAATATTTTAACGGAAAAATGTAATGAACATTTGGGAGAGATATTAAAATAACAGTTTAAACGGGTAAAATTTCAGAAAAGAGTAAATTCGTCAAATCTAAACTTAAATATCAAATAATTTTGTCTGTTTGTTAGAATACGGTCAGAAAGTATATTACGAGTTGGTTGCATAGATATTATCACAATAGTAGAGTCTTAATCGTATCGCCCATATTTTTTTATCATTATATTTGTCCGAAATGTTTGCAAAAAAATTATAAAACTACAAGCAAATCTAAAGTGGGCCGTAAAACACGTCAGTGCGATTTTTTTCGAGTCCAGGTTCCGGCACACAATTTTAATCTGCCAGGAAGTTTTAATTCATTCTGAATTAATTTTTATGTATTTGAATAGTTCCAAATACCCGCTTCGCTGGGTTTTTATTTTGTCGTTATTTATTTATATATGTTACAGTTCTTTGTGTAGGACAGACATGGGTAATTTCCTAGGAGCTATGTACATCGAAGTATCAGCAGTCGGGGCCAAAATACATGTATGTGTTTCCCTAAAATCTTCAAGCTGTTCTTCTGTGTGATTACCTCTCTGTGGACGATAGTTTTCTCGGTGCAGTGCTAGACGTGCTTCTCTTTTGTCCATATATTCACTTTTTAGCGCTGTTTTCTGTCGTTTCCTTAATGATGGAAAACGCGAAAATTCTTTCTTACGTTTAGCCTTCTTTCTTGATATTTTCATTTTTGAAACTGCACTATTCACTAATTCTTATTTTTCCTAATTCGTGCGCTTCTCCTTGCAGAGAAACAACTGACGAATGTGTATCACGTCTGTGACATCATCACTTTTCGCTGTATGAAACCTCCTTGCTGTATAATCGTAAAAGTCATCGCTGGCCTTCAGTCCGAATTTCCTACAATTTTACGATTTTCAATCAACATATATTGCACTCCCTTGTAGCTATCGACATGGAACTGCTATCGTGTACAGCGAAGGACTTTGAACTACAGGGACTGATGACCCCGTAGTTAAGTCCCATAAGCTGTAAAAATATTTGAACATTTTTTTTGGACTACAACTACACTTAGAGACCATTCGTCTGCATTGTGTAATTTTTCCTTCAGAGCGAAATAATGACAAACACACATAGAATTTTTATAGATGTTTGTGCCTGTATTTCACTCTTTAGCCAAAACTACGAATCGCTGACAAATAGTGGTTGTATATGATATTAGTTATCAGCTCCTACTGTCACTATGTTGGTTGACGGTTGATAACTACAATCGGGTGGAACATATGGGCGTTTAAAATAATCGACTTAAAATTTTCTGTCATTCAACACCCATACCTTCCAACGACGTTTCCTCGGTAACCGTCAATCACCAAAGTGCACAATGGGACACTTGGCACTTCAAGTACATACCAACACCATGTGTAGTTTTGGCTGCATAGTGAAATATAGACACAAACACCTTAATTTTTATATAGGTAAAGATATGTACAACAGTAGTGACGTATCACTGCCTTTTCCTACCCCTGAAACTAACCTGAACCAATTTAATAATTAAGGGAGTACCATAACAATTTCAGAACAGGCGTAGAGTAAGTGAATGTCAGTAAATGTTGTTTCCCAACTATCCGCAGGTGGCGCATCACGACTGGTGCAGTGTGTTGGCGGCACGGTTTGGTTCGACTCGCCGCGGAGGGGCACGGGCGGCCTCGGGCGGGATGCACGGCTCTGCGGTGGGCCTCAGCGCGGCTGGCTGGACACGCTAATCAATGCCGGCCAGCCCGGCGTGATGCACGCCTCAGTAGCCACGCCACCGGCACACCCTCCCCCAAATCCCGGACCAACCCCCCTCCCACCCCCCTCCCATCTGTCGCCACGGCAAGCAAGCTGAGTACACACTGCCCTTTTTCTCCACTTTCTACTAATTCCCTAAGTGGTTCCATAGCTGCCTAATGTTGGAGCTATTTCATTGACGTCAATTTGCTGCAGGCTTTTGGAACATATCCTGTATTCAAATATAATGAATTATCTCGAACAGACTGATCTATTGAACCAAGGTCAACACGGATTTAGAAAATATCGTTCATGCGAAACACAACTAACTCTTTACTCACACAAAGTGATGGGTACTATCGATAAGGGTTCGCAAATCGATACCGTATTTCTTGATTTCCAAAAGGCTTTTGACACCGTGCCTCACAAACGGCTTTTAATCAAATTGCGCGGTTATGGTATATCGCCCCAAATTTGCGTCTGGATAGGGGATTTCCTGTCAGAGAGGACACAGGTCGTAGTAATCGATGGTAAGGTATCGACTAAAACAGAGGTGATATCGGGCGTTTCACAGGGTACTGTTATTGGTCCTCGGCTGTCCCTTATTTACATAAACGATTTAGGGGAAAATCTAAGTAGCTCTCTTAGGTTGTTTACAAATGACGCCGTCATTTACCGTCTAGTAAAATCATCTGAAAATCAAAACCAACTGCAGAACGATCTGAATATGATATCACTATGGTGTAAAAATTGGCAATTAACTCTAAATAATGAGAAGTGTGAAGTCGTCCACATGAGTACGAAAAGAAATCCGTTAAACTTTGTTTACAAGATAAATCAATCACAACTGAAGGCCGTAAACTCCAAAAAATACCTAGGAGTTGCTATTACTTCAGACATAAACTCGAAAGAGAACGTAGATAAAGTCGTGGGAAAGGCGAACCAAAGACTGTGTTTTATTGGCAGAACCCTTAAAAGATACAACAGAACTACTAAAGAAGCTGCATACACTAAGCTTGTCCGTCCTTTTTCGGAGTATTGCTGCCCAGTGTAGGATCCTCATCAGGTGGGTTTAACGGAGGACATCGGAAGAGTCCAAAGAAGAGCAGCTTGTTTCGTATTGTCACGATACATGGGAGACAGCGTTACGGAAATGATACAGGATATGGGATGGGAAACATTACAACAACGGCGCTTATCGCTGCGGCGTGGGCTACATACGAACCTACAATCGCTAACATTCTCCTCCGAATGCGAAAATATGTTGTTGACTCCCACTTACATAGGTAGAACTGATCATCAGAATAAAATACGAGAAATCAGAGCTCCAACGGAGAGATTGCGGTGTTCTTTCTTCCCGCGCGCTATTCGAGAATGGAATGGGAGATAAATAGTATAACGGTGATTCGATGAACGCTCTGCCAGGCACTTAAATGTGATTTTCAGAGTATCCCATGTAGCTGTAGATATAGAGCTCCCAATGACGCGCAATTCCACCCTATGCGCTTGTGTATTCTATGGGGAAGATATGCCGTCATCCCAAGAACCGAGGGACTCTGTTCTGGCTCGGAAATACCGGAAATCTCTGTCAGAGAACCAAGGATACGTCCATGTGTCTGGTCGACACTTTCGGCTTCCAACCTGAGAGCAGCAACAGTCATCGCGAGGCAAATGTCTGCTGGCTGGGGTGTAAGAATTGGCAGGCACTGTGGCATCAGTGACGTTTTAAATGTCAGCACTGACAAAAAGGAAAATCTAAATTGTTTATGACGTTATTAACAATGTAGGGGTTGAGGGGCGGGGGTGATGCTAGCTGATACATCTACACCTACATACATACTCCGCAATTCACCGTAAGGTGCGTGGCGGAGGGTACACTGTACCACTACTAGGCATTTCCTTTCCTATTCCACTCCCAAATTGAGCGCGGAAAAAAAGAATGCCTATATGCCTCCGTAAGAGCCCTAATTTCTCTTATCTTGTCTTTGTGATCTTTACGCGAAATGTAAGTAGGCGGCAGCAAGATCGTACTACACTCAACTTCAAATTCCGGCCCTCTAAATTTACTTAACAGAAATTCACGAAAAGAACGTCGTCTTTCTTCCAGCGATCCCCAATTGAGCTGCCGGAGCATTTCCGTGACACTCGCGCATTGGTCGAACCTACCGGTAATAAATCTAGCTGCTCGCCTCTGAACCGTCTCTATGTCTTCCTTCAAACCGATCTGCTGCGGGTCCCAAATACTTGAGCAATACTCAGGACGTGGTCGTACAAGCGTTTTATACGCGGTCTCCTTTACAGGTGAAGTACATCTTCCCAAAATTCTCCCAATAAACCGAAGTCGGCTGTCCTTACATGCTCGTTCCATTTCATATCGCTCTGCAATGTTACGCCTAGATATTTGAACGACGCGACCGCATCAAGAAGCTCACTACTGATGCTGTATTCGAACATTATAGGATTGTTTTTTCTACTCATGCGCGTCACCTTACATTTTTCTACATTGAGAGCTAGCTGCCATTCTTCGCACCAACTACAAATTTTGTCTAAGTCAACCTGTATGCTATTACAGTCAGTTACAGGCGACACCCTCCCATACACCACAGCATCATCAGCAAACAGCCGCAAATTACAACTTACTCTGTTCATCAGATCATTTATATAGATAGAAAATAATAGCGGTCCTATCACACTCCCCTGGGGCATGCCTGACGATACACTCGTCTCTGATGAACACTCGCCGTCGAGAACAACGTACTGCGTTCTATTACTCAGGAAGTCTTCCAGTCAGTTACAAATCTGTGAACCTATTCCATAAGCTCGTATCTTCGTTAGCAGTCTGCAGTGTGGCACCGTGTTGAACGCCCTTTTGAAGTCGACAAAAACACAATCCGCCTGTTGCCCTTCATACATGGCTCGCAAGATGTCATGTGAGAAAAGGGCAAGCTGAGTTTCACATGAACGATGTTTCCTAAACCCGTGCTGATTCATGGAAAGAAGCTTTACCGTTTCAAGAATATTTACTATATTCGAACTGAGAATATGCTCCAAAATTCTACATGAAACCGATGTAAACGATATTGGCCTGTAATTGTATGGGTCAGTTCTCTTTCCTTTCTTATACACGGGAGTCACCTGCGCTTTTTTCCAATCACTAGGAACTTTGCGCTGAATTAAAGATTCGCTATAAATGCAAGCTAAGTAGGGGGCCAATGCCGCAGAATAGTCTTTGTAAAACCGAACTGGTATACCATCCGGACCAGCAGACTTTTTCGTATTTAGCTCTCTCAGCTGCTTCTCTACACCGGAAATACCTATTGCTATGTCCCCCATTTCGGAATTAGTACGTTGATCAAATGATGGTATATTTGTGCGGTCCTCCTGCGTGAAAGATTTCTTAAAGGTTAAATTTAGAACTTCAGCTTTCCGTTTGCTTTCTTCTATTACTGCCCCGGAATGATCAACTAGTGACTGGACAGTGGGCTTTGACCCGCTTATCGATTTTACATAGGACCAGATTTTTTTCGGGTTCTCGGAAAGATCTTTTGCTAAGGTATGGCTGTGATAATTATTGTATGCTTCACGCATCGATCTTTTTATAGACGCACGAATCTCTACTAACTTTTGCCTGTCATCATTTGCGTGTTCTTTTTTGAATCGAGAGTGCAACAGCCTTTGCTTTCTCAGCAGCTTTCTAACATTATTATTATACCACGGTGGATCTTTTCCATCCTTAATCGTCTTTACTGGCACATATTTCCCTAACCCTTCATTAACAATGCATTTAAATTTAGTCCACAATTCCTCTACGTTCATAGTCCCAGAATTAAACGATGCCCATTCATTTTCTAAGTGCGATCGTAACATTTGCTTGTCGGCTTTTCCCAACAAAAACACGCTCCTAGCCTTCTTGACTGGTTTATGAACTTTGGTCACCATCGACGCTATGACGATATCATGATCACTAATTCCTGTCTCTACACAGACATCGTTAATAAGGTCAGGCCTGTTTGTGGCTATAAGGTCTAGAATATTTCCATTCTAGAAATTCATAAAGTAAATAGGCTCTATTTATTTCCTTACAAAAATTGTATGACGTGTTTATATATATCTATTTTCATTTGCAAGCAGATGTCGATGTTTTCAATGTTGTTTCACTTCCCAGCACTTAGCACACTAAGTAGAGCAAAATCATACATTATAAAGTCTGCTGTGACCATAAATATGAATAGTGGTGTTACTTCTTCAGTTCCTATAGTATGACATTTTACATTAAGGATTGTAACTCATAAGCTCACTTTCACCGCAGGGTACTGGGGTAATAATAATAATAATTTCGTTTGGCTCATTTGCCTCGTGGATGTCTTTCAGCGACTTGCGTGCCCCTAGCCTACCCCAGTTATCCAACCGGCGAAAGGGGACCTACAGCTTAACGTGGAATCCGAACAACGTGTCGTTTCTGGCGACTCCTCACATCGTTGAGAGGTGAAGGATGGCTTAAAATGCAGACTGAAAAAATCGCAGGACCGACCGGGTTTCGAACGCGCGACCTTTCGTTTTCCAGGTGTTTTTTTTTTTTTTTTTTTTTTTTTTTTTTTTTTTTTTATAGTTCATCGATGCTGTGCGATCGTTGATTTAGTTCGTTCTTGGTTGTTTGTTGAATATTTGGCTCAGCGTTTTTATTACAGAGGGCGTTTAGCCCCCTGACCGGGCGCGCTGGGCCACGGCACCCGGCATCAGTCGAGCGCTTTACCCCAAGACCACCGGGCCCGACTCTTGGGGTAAGTGAATTGACGTGACGGACAGTGTGAATTGGCCTTGTCGCGTGTTATACACTGCACCATCTGATTTATAGATTCCTATCAATTTTGTTGTTGCTGGGAAACAATACAACAGGTGTAGTGGCAAGGAGGCTGTACTACTACTAGTGCTCCAAGCAGTCACCGGCCGATCGCCGTCTGGGGTTCGAGTCCGCTCTTGGCCATGGGTGTTTGTGTTGCCCTTAGCTTAGTTTACATTAATTTAAGTAGTTTGTACGTTAATGACCGGACTAATGACCTAGTAGTTAAGTCCTATAGACTTACAAACATTTGAGCAGTCACATTTCTCATTGCAGGAAACAGAAGACGAACGCCGAGGCCTTAGATTTGATGATATATTCGACGAGATTGCCATTACACTACGTCCACTATTTCTTTGTCCAATAATGCGCTCCTCAGCGAGGTGCCTTAGACCGCTCGGCTACTCCACCGCGGCTGCGGAGCAGAGGACGGTATTATACATGATTCACGTCTGCGTACTTCCTATAACTTTTTTCGTTTCTTAGAAGGCTATGGTTCTTTATTGTTAATTTTATATAAGGACAATACCCGATATACATTGTTATTTCTTTTTAAGATGACGGATTAGTGCGGTGATCAGCATGACGAGCTGTGGAGCCTGAGAGATGTAAATAACAGGTTTTCGTCTACACTCTCCCTGATATTTTTTAACGATTTAGTTCAGTTACAGTTTATTAATTTAATACAATTTTATAATCTCCAATATTCGACGTTATTTATTACAAACAATAAAGAACTCAGCCCACGAAAGGGTTTCTTGAGTTTTTGGTTTTGGGCACAGAAACCAAGACATTTCCTGACAGTACCCTACATGACTCGGTTTTCCCCACGGCGTTTAAAATCTGCCGCAATTCAGTACAGTGTTTGAATAGTTTAGTTTCACAGTGCAGAGAGAACATGGCTAGCGCGTGGTCACGGAAGCAGATGCAGTAAATGACGAACGGTATTCACGTACAGTACTAAAAGCAAAAGTTATCACGCCTTGTCACGCGTGTGTGAACAAGTTAAATGTATCAGGCAGAACCTATTATCTCCGGAAGAATGACAAAAAATTGAATAAGCGGAACATTTAATACGTGGAAAATTGGAATATATGAGAGAGTAAGAGAAGCTGAGCTGGTGTAAATGATGTATTTCACCATTGATATTTTTTCATGACTTTACCAAAAGTGATTTGTTGTACATTTACTTATCATTATCAACTGCTTCCACACCACCTGATTTTCAGAAATTTTTCCCAATTAACAAACAATGAACTAAAAATTCGCTATGTGAAATCAACTGTCTCCTTTAGCAAAAGTGATTTGTCGTACATTTACTTATCATTATCAACTGCTTCCACACCACCTGATTTTCAGAAATTTTTCCCAATTAACATACAATGAACTAAAAATTCGCTGTGTGAAATCAACTGTCTCCTTTATTTTTCCATGTCTTCATAGTTCATTTCTACTGCACTAATATACAACTACAGACGGACGAATAATGCCTGTGATAATTTCAGTTACAAAAAGTCCAACTAGATACAAAAATATAAAACTATTTTGAGAATTACACTATGCAAAAAACCAAGAGCCCGAGAAGTAAGAATTAAATTACAGAAACAGATATAAAGCTAAGTCTACGACTATATGTTTAAAATGATTGTGAAAGAGCAAAGTATTCTAACCACCTCTTAATGCTTATGTTAGTTCGCAAAGTCAGGATGTCCATGAAGTGATTCAAATGAAGGTGGAAAGGAGCAATATGCAAACATTCATAAAGCTATATTTTTACATTCAAGATTACTTTCTCATTCAAGCAGTCCAGTTACAACAGCCACAATGATTATATTTTAAAACGATGATATGCGAGTATAAATATCAAAACGTGCCTTTTTCCAAGTATACTGCAACATAAACTTACTCTTTACTGCATAAAACTGCTTTTAAATTATAGAGCGAAGTCTGATTATGAAACAGAGAAGATTTGTTTCGCCTGTTTGTCTTACCCACTTCATCGAATTTCCGCACATGCAGTTGAGAACTATTATAAGCACTATCGAGTGAACAGGCTACATGTTGTAAAGGTACACACATATTTTTGAAATTTTGTCTTTCAAAAAAATGGAACCTTACATTTAAACCTCTAAACAAACAAGTACGAGTCAAATAGGCAGTGGCGGATTCAGGACTTTTATTTGGGAGGGGCTTGACCCAGTTGAGTTAAAAGCAAGGTACTTTTTGAGGGGGCTAGATCCAGTCGAGGATAGGAATTACCAAGGGAAACACTAAAAGCAAGGTACTTGGTGGGGGGGGGGCTTCAGCCCCTTAGCCACCCCCATGGATCCGCCACTGCAAATACGTGTTAGGCGGGAGGAAATTTTAAAATATTTGCTTCTTTTAACTTTAGTGTAAGGAATTTTCTTGTATATTTTCTGTTGTTTTTTCTTTTATGTTTTCCTTCTCTGAGATGTTCCTTAGGGCTTCGTGCGGCCGCGCGGATGTAGGTGTCACTCTGACTACGTTTACATGCAACACATGTTCCGGAAGACGGAAACGGATTTTCGTAAACCGTATTCGCCGTCGTGTTTACATGTCACACCCTGAATCGGGTTTCCTATCCCACTTAATATGGCGGCTGAAAAACAGCTGATTCAGTGCCTAATTTAGTCAGCACAATCGCTATTTTTCTTTACTTAAATGCCCAGTTTCATTCCCACTCTAATATTTATACTTTTATTTCATGGTAGAAAATGTCATTCTGTCCATATGTGTCGAAAATTCTTAACAAGAAAATACAATCTGACAAGCCATAACGCTACAAAAACGGTTGCGTTTACATGGGAACGAAAATCGATTGCGGAACTGGAAAACAGCTTTATAGAAGTGGATTTCCAGAATCGATTTTGGAGTGTTTACATGACCAACCAAAAGCGGATTTGTCAAATCGGTTTACGAAATGCGGTTTTGGGAGCAAACGGGGTGACAGAGTGGCAAGGAAACTGCAATACCGTACGGAGTTCTGGGAGCAATGAGGATTTGAAGCAAAAGAATAAATAAGGGAAAAGGAACTGAAAAGGAACGGGATTTTGTTTTAGTTGGTATGAGGTCACAGAAACGAGAACATATTAAACAGATTGTATAATAAACTATAATAAATACAGTTTTGAAGATTTACATCGGTATTTAAAATCAGTACACCTATTTAGATGGAATTTGGGAGAAGTTGATAAATTTCCATCTGTTGCGAAGCTGTGCGACAAGCACGGGGCCTACAAGAACAATTTTATTAAATATTGGTCGTGCGGACACCTCGGAATGTGATTTGCACTAATGTAATTAAGGAGAGAGATTTGGCATTGTTGATTGTAAACGCAATGATACATTGATGCCAATCAATTACACGTGTGATATCATCAATTCCCGTGCCATAATGCCTTCCGTTAAGCGGCGGCAGGGCTTACGTCACGGCAAACTCCTCGACGCTCAAGCACAATACAGCACAGCTCGGCTGCCCGCGCACACATGTGCTTCCACAGAGGCGTCACCTCGCAATATACCTCCCGCTGGGACCAATCACGGCACGAAACGCCACAGCGCGCTCCATAACGGCGGGCATAACCCTACGCCACCTAGCGCGATATACGCCCACGCGTCAGCTGGGAGTCGTCGCTATTATGTCTTCATCTCCACGGATCACTCAGGGATGGTAGCTGCACTTGGAATGGACTTGATAGGATTAAACTTCCCAGCCACTGCATACCGGGACCCACTAATGGACCTGTCAGAAGCAACCGCGCCGCTGTACACAGCTCCCGCCAAGTTATGTAAAATACTTGTTTGTCTCTGACAAGGGGCAATTTTCATGCAGGAAACCATGCGTAGAACAACAAGCAATCGTAAAAAAACGGTGGCTTGCGTCATTTCCATGCAAAACGCCGCATTTGTGTGCTAGCGCTACTAGATGCTGGCCTATTGTGTGATTCCTGGGCGGGCCTTACAGATCGTACACTTCTAGCTGCAAGTTTCCATAGATGTTACGCTGAAGATCTTGCCACCAAAAAAACAAAATATATCCAACCCCTTGCTATTTACTTCTTTCAGCAATATATCGTAGGCCTATTTACTCGGATGTAGTTTCCAAAGATATTATTCTGAAGATCTTGCCACCGAAAACAACAAAATATTGCCAAGCCCTTGCTGTTTACCTCTTTCAGCAATATATCGTAGGCCTATTTAATTGGATGTAGTTTCCAAAGATGTTACGCTGAGCCGCGGTGGAGTACCCGAACGGTCTAAAGCGTCTCGCTGCGGAGCGCGCGGTTGCTCGCCGTGGAGGTTCGAGTCCTCCCTGGGGCATGGGTGTGTGTGTTGTCCTTAGGTTAGTTTACCTAGGTTTAAGTAGTTTGTAAGCGAAGGACTGATGACCACGCAGTTTGGTCCGATAGATTTACAAATATTTGAACATTTTTGTTACGCTGAAGATCTTGTCACCGAAAACAACAAAATATTGCCAAGCCCTTGCTGTTAACTTCTTTCACCAATATATCAAATGCCTTTTTAATTAGATGTATTTTCCAAAGATGTCCTTGCATTGAATATTTTAATCGGTTTGTTTTACGATATCATCGGTTCTAATTAAGATAAGTAGTTCTTTTTGACCTAACAACACTCGGCGAATCAAGCTCTATCATCTGAGCTTTTGACTGATTCTGAAGAAAGCTATGCGTGAAATGCAACTTTACTTCCATTTTTCCCAACTTTATTGTCATTCCATTAACGGTACGAAGTATTCAGACGGGTCCTCTGTAAATTATTATTATTAGCTCACACCATGTAATACAACACTTTGGTGGCAGCAGAGGCTGGGTCTGAGATTGCTTTCGGATTGTTTAACTGCAGCGCCCACATCCACACAACAATACTTCCAAGACGACAGGATAGTGTTTCTGTGTGTAATCATATCTATCGAGGGATCTTGTGAGGCTTATTGGATCTCAAGAGCTGTTAGACTTCAATTACGGCGCAATTTTGTGTAATTTGTGTCGCATAACGCAGTGCTTACTTCTAATATACCATGTCTACAGACAGCCAGCGGAATTAGTATCGTTACAAGAACTTTGTAAGTCGTCGTGATGGTGGATATGAAAAACTCGTCCACGACGAGTGGGTCTTCAGCCTCCGTGCGTCAATAAGAAGAAACGAGGGTAAGTGAATTACATTAAAAGGAAGGATAAACAAACAACGGAAATCACATATAATGTCAGACCAGCGTGCGCGAACACACAATGAATCACGAACAGGTTATATCAAGGCGAATGTCACCAAAAACTACTTAGCTGGAGGACGTGGCTGGCTGATCACAGGATGGAGGAGAATATACGATGTTTTGGGCTCACGACAACTAGATCTGTAGCGTCCGAACGAATGTAACACGCGACGACTGTGAAAGAATTAAAAGGAAAACGAGCAGAAATGAATAACTAAATAAAAGAAGACAATGTTACCAAACATTGTGGTTAAATACACGGAAGCACAAAAACGTTTGTGCCTGTCAACAATGTAAGTCAGCCTATCAAAGAATGCAGTTCTAGAAGTAGTTTAATCAGATTAGCAGAGGTTCATGGAAGACGGATCACCGGAATAAAAAGAATGAGCCGTCCACTCTGGAATACAATAAAACCGCCAAACCAGAGTGCTAACAAATCACAAAATTGGAAAACTTTGGCCATACTCGTATCGGCATCACGAAAATGAAGGGTAGTTCACCACCACAATGATCGTATCCACGAGCAGCCAAATATATAATGCACTCAGCTGAAATGTGGCGTAGTGTTATCTGCATGCCACACACATTACAGAACGGGAGATCCTCTCGCCAAAGTAAGAAAGCATGTGTAAATGGAGCCGTGTATAATGCGGAGGCATTATGAAATTATGTGAGCCGCGGTGGAGTAGCCGAGCGGTCTAAGGCGCCTCGCTACGGAGCGCGCGGTTGCTCGCCGTCGGGGGTTCGAGTCCCCCCTAGGGAATAGGTGTGTGTGTTGTCCTTAGGTTAGTTTAAGTAGTTTGTAAGCTACGGACTGATTACCACGCAGTTTGGTCCGATAGATTTACAAACATTTGAACAGTTTTTGAAATTATGTGACAAATATTATGGGCCTTTTTGAAGACTGCCTGGGTAAGGCAAAATATTTTTTTCGCGCATTCCACCTCTGTATTAAGTAATTCTGATTGAAAGTCAACGCACTATCTGTCTTGGATTTATGCCCACTTCTTCACACTGAACGCTGTATGAATGAATGACAAGGTGTTTTCTCCGAAGACGCAAATCTGCCATTGCTGTTAGATGATGCAACGAAATTCTTCCTTAGTACAAACACTGACATTGGGCTGTTCCAATATGAGTGGTTACGATTCGCTAGAGCCTCTGCACTGGCTGTCTGCCTGAGGCTTTTATGGCAACGGACTTCCAAGGTTCCCTCTAGCACTGATTTTCTGGACGACATCATAATCATCCTCATCATCATCTCTGAGAGAACCCCATACAAATTGATTCAGAACCTGGAAAGCCTCTTCCCAACTTTCACTAATGGAGGACTCCGTTGCAACCAGGAAAAATGCAAATACTTCTGTAATAAAACGGAATACCTCGGTCATGTCATTGACTCGGGTGGAGGTCGACCAACCACCAAATGCTTGAAGGCCATTTGGAAACTTCCATCTCTCAAGACCCTCCCAGACCTCCAAGCTTACCTTGGAAAGATTTCATATTATATTCCATTCATACCGAAAGTGGATCAAATTGCCACACGATTACATTTTCTGACAGAAAAATGTTTATTTCATCTCGACAACTCAGCAAAGTTGCAGCTTTCCAGAGCGGAAAAAAATTCTGCGTAGTGACAGATCCCCAGTCATAAAATCTGTGGTCCCTGCGATAGATGCCTCCTCACATTTAAGTGGAGCGTTTTATCCCAAAAATTAGCGCCCAATTTCCTTTTAATCAGAATTAATTTATACTGATCACGTAAAGAACATTCAACTAGAGAAGGAGTTCTTGGTCATAGTCTATGGCACCTCCAAGTTCCACCAGTATCTGTATTGAAGAAAAACTTTTCTGTAAACGGTACATAAGCCTCTAACAAGTTTAATCAACCAAGACAAAACGTTTCCCACCAGAACTGCCAAAAAATTCTAGGATGGGCCAATTATAATTATGAAATTTCTTACCACCCTACAGCATGATAAACCACTGCATATGTTTTGTCTTGTCTCCCTATTAGATCAGATGAGGTATTTGATTATTCTGAGGATCGTTCTTTCTCATTGACTGGAGTGACGAAACTGCAGTGCATACCTTTCCAACTGATCACAATGAAAAGCCAGGACCAGAGGGTAAGATGTTATCCACCGACTCCTTCAGTAATTTATTCTTACTGGCTGTCCCGCAGATAAAGGCCAGTTTCTCAATGAGTCTTTTAACTTTGATTTGCTCAACGAAAGGCTATTTCCAGATCAAAAGGGAGTAATACTCTTACACAGACAAAATGAACAGACTCCTCTGCAGGAGGAAGTTTTTCATTTACTTCATAAAGAACATTGTGCTTTCACCCGCACAAACCAGTTGGCCAGAAGATACTGCACTTGGCTAGTATGGACAGAGATGTTGAGTAAATAATCACTACTTGCTGGGATTGTGCTGAAACTAGACCAGAACCTCATCAGTAGTCGGCCCCATCCAGACACCCCTGGCAGCATTGATTTCGCAGGGTCATTTCGGAATTCAGGAAGGCTTTTACTTATGGACTCCTTTTTCCAGATTCCCATTTGTGGTCCTAAGGAATTCCACGATGTTGGCCCTACAAACTGTATTCTGCCGAGAAGATTTAACGGCTCACAATTGACTTAATGAACGTTTTATTCTATCTGTAAGGCTAACGGTATCACACACATCAGTTCATCAGTTACAGCGCCACAATGTAATGGTTAAATGGAACGTTTTGTGCATACCTTCAAGGGTAAGATGACAAAGCGAAAGTAGTCTCACTAAAAAAATTAAAAAAAAAATTGAAAAATTTATCTCCCTTTGTTTTCATCGACATACCACAAGACCCCATAAGGAGATAAGTCATTGACTGAATTTGGTCTTAACAGGCTATGCTACATCTCCTCCTGCCTCAAAAATCCCCTGCATTGTCATCTCCCACAAAATTCCAGGCCAGTGGTAAAGTGTGTTTCATGGTCATTAACGAAATTCATTCATGGGAATCTGTGGTTCTTCTCAGATCTTCGGGCAGGGAAAACTGTTACACGAAACAGCGTAGGACACCATCATCATAGACGCCTGGATCAGCAGTACTGTCGTGCAGTTCTCGAGCCTGCCACAAACCTTGCTATGCTAGAACAGATGCAAGCATATCGCTTCTCGTCCCACAACCCACCAGGGTGGCACTGTACCAGCTGCCCAGCACGGCCTACAAGTCTCCTGGTTTGCAGTCACAACCCTCGTGTCTTCGGTCACAACAGTCATGGGCACTGCACCCTCCAAGGCAGAAGCTCCACCACGGCAGCACTGCATCATTCGCCACAGACAATGCAAATCCTAGCGTCGCTACCACAGCTGCTGTCTTATTCACCGGCGGTTATCGAGGCACCTATGGATCTGGGCTCACTACCGGCAAGTGAAATTAACCCTTACTGAATTTAATATATATTGTTAACGAATCCAATTTTACGAACAAGATCGAAGTCTGTCAGTGCAGGGTAATATATAACCAACTCCTTTATCCCGCAAGACGAGAATCCTAAAACAACTGCTGTCTGTTGCTAGCGTGAGCAGGCAATACATTACCCAGACGTGGTACAGCTGTGTGATCTCTGTGAGCTGCTGTGGAGTGACACCTGACGGCTGATAGCTGTAATATATGCGGCCACGGAAGTATGTCTTGCTCCGATATTTGGTAGCTGTTAATTCCTACTATCAGCCTCTGTGTTCACTGTAGATAATAGTGCCAACGACCTCAAACAATTCTGCAAAGTCTGAGCTACTTCAGTTTGCATAAACCAGTACACATAAATACTGAACGCCATGGTGACCCCAGAAAGTTGGACATGTCATAAATAGAGCCTAATAAGGCTGGCTGGTCTTATTCTCGCTTCACAAGAACTCTCAGTACAAGTACAAACTTTATAGCAAACTCCGAAATTTGTAATAAGTCTGTAAGTCCCAGCTGAACGAAATAAGCGATTCCTTTATGTCGGCACTCTGAGGGGAAACACGAAGGCACGAAATGAAGTTAACTCCCTTCTGCTGGCAGTGACGCTCCTTGCTCTCTCCTAGTGTGGGTCACGCGCCACAATCACCCAGAAAACCCATGAAAATACTTGCTTCCTAGCACCGACCAGTGAGAACGGCGCCTTCGCACGACTGATTAAGAAAAACTAAAACTTTCCACAAGAGCCAATCAGAGACAACTGTTCGTACCACCAACTCTGCTTTTAGATTTCTTGGCGTCGTTCTGACGCTATCGATGCTTCTGCCCGCTAATACTCGCTCCCAGACCAAATCTTGGTGGAATTTGCTGTCCATTAACAAAACCACTACAATGTCCGCATTGTTTTAACTGTCCGCCTCGTCGACGCCAGATGCTAGTGACTCAGGGTGTTGTCCTTTTCTAAAAAAAAAAACTTTATCATGTTTGCCTGTGAAACCGGAACGGATGGCCCGTCACGGAGTTATCTTTCTCGAACGCATAGCTGGCCAACTTATTCTCGTAAAAAGGCGAAGAAGGGCCTACTGCAGTACTTTTTCTACAAACTGAGAACACGGCTATTTTAAAACTGCTGCGCACAGCACATGTCTCCGTCTTCCCACAGTTTCAGAATCTTGGCGGACATTTTTACAAGCACAGTTGCCCAGGTATCGCAGCACCTGCTGGCGAAACTAGTCTCCCTCGGACTGCAGTGTCTATCTCCACAGGTAACACCGTAAAAGCCGGCCCGGAATTCTTTTCGCTGGGCCCACGGTTACTCATCGAGTCAGCCAAACAAACATCCTTTTCTCTCTCAGAACAGCCCTGCACCGAATACTTCACCTTTGGCAAATAATACAATGTGTGTAATGTAATAATAGTATGATTATTCTTAGGTCAGGTCAACGAATAATAGCCGGCCGCAGTGGCCGAGCAGTCTGCGGCGTGCCAGCCTCGGTCTGCACTGCCGCTGCGGTCGGGGGTTCGAATCCCCCCTCGGGCATGGATGTTTGTGCCGTCTCTAGTATAAGCTAGTTCATATTTAGTTTTTAAGATTAGGGACTGATGACCCCGTAGTTAAGTGCCATAAACTCTACAAACATTTGAACATTTGATTTCAATGAATAATAATAAGAGATAGAGTGCCACTTCTCACACTACACCACCAAGTTGTGGCATTTTGGGGGACGGAGTGAAAATATGACCAGCTTATGCATAGTACAGCATATCGGGGCAGTGCAGATAAAATGCTTCCGTAATACCGTCGGCACCTCGGTCTGCATCGCCTCACAACATAGCTCCCCACTTGGGCCACTACGATCTCGGCAGGAGATGACCGAGGAGTCTCCTTTGTGGTGGACATACGCGTATTCCACCAAGGACGATATAACATCACTCTTCACCACACTCTTATGTTTTGTCTTGGTCTACAACTCGTCGCTACGTGGATGCCATCTCTACAGATCACTCATAGACCTCAGTTATATGTGCTACCTGAAGTCGTTACAGACTCATCGTTTGCGGGTGAGCCGCTACTCTCAGCACCTAATTATTTATTTAAAATACACTGCCTGACAAAAAAAAAGACGAAGCCAGAAACATTGGTTGGAAATGAATGATGTTCAAATGTTTGTATAGCTTATGGGACTTAACTACGGGATCATCAGTCCCTAAACTTACAAACTACTTATGAACTAGCTAACACTAAGGACGGCACAAATATCCATGCCCGACGGGGGATTCGACCCCCCACCGTAGTGGCCGTGCAGAGCGTGACTGACGCGCCTCAGTCCCCTCGGCCACCGTGGCCGGCGGAAGTGAATGAAACTACATTTGATGGAATACAATGTGACAGTTACAGGTGGAATATTGCCACCAGTTCATTACGGATTTGAATCCCATCTTGCTGCGTCGCCTGAGCTTATGTGTGAAACAGTTGTTGCAGCTTGTAGGTAGTGGGATGGAGACACCTTTCAATGTCATCTCACACGTATTCAATGATGGAGAGATCCAGGAATCTTGCTGGCCACGGAGAGGCCTCTACATCTACATCTACATGTGACACTCTGCAAATCACATATAAGTGCCTGGCAGAGGGTTCATTCACCTTTATACTGTTCATGTACCATTCCATTCTCGAATAGCGAGCGGGAAGAAAAAAGTCAGAATCTCTCCATTTAAGCTCTGAATTCTCGTACTTTATTCTGATGATCATTTCCACCTATGTAGGTGGCAGTCAACAACATATTCTCGCATTCGGAGGAGAATGTTGGCCATTGGAGTTTCGTAAGTAGACCACTCAGCAGCGATAAATGATTCCCATCCCATATCCTGTTTTATTTCTGTGACGCTGTCTTCCGTGTATCGTGACAATACAAAACGGGCGGCCCTATTTTGGACTCTTTCGATGGCTTCCGTCAAACGCACCTGATAAGGATCCTACATTGGGCAGCAATACTCAAAATGAGGACGGACAAGCATAGTGTATGCAGTTTCTTTAGTAGTTTTGTTGCATCTTTTAAGTGTTCTGCCAATAAAACGCAATCTCTGGTTCGCCTTTCCTACAACATTATATACATGTTCCTTCCATTTTAAGACAGATGTAATAGCAATTCCTAGGTATTTATTGGAGTTTACGGCATTCCGGTTTGATTGATTTATCCCGTAAACAAAGTTTAACAGATCTTTTTTCGTATTCACGTGGACGACTTCACACTTCTCATTATTTACAGTCAATTGCCAATTTTTACATCAAACGGATAGCTTATTGAGATCGTTCTGCAGTTGGTTTTGATCTTGAGATGATTTTACTAGACGATAAATGACGGCGTCATCTGCAAAAAAACCTAAGAGAGCTGCTCAGATTTTCTCCCAAATCATTTATGTAAATAAGGAACAGCAGAGGACCAATAACAGCCTCAACTTTCTCTAGGGTATCCTTAGACTCTCATGCTGTGTATGGTCGTGCATTATCCGTTGGCAACACTGCCCGAGGACAGGACCTGAACTTGTATCTATTGGCGGACTATGCCTGTGTGTGACTGCACAATTATGAAGGATCTATACTCTGACGTTCACGCCACCGAACGTGAACGCGATGGTCACCGAAGGTTATGGAGATGTAGAAAACATCACTTCCCATTTGTCCTGAGTCAGTGCCAGCGGACATGGAGCCAATCCAAATTCGGCGCTGACGTTCATGGTATAAATGGCAAAAGGCAATTGCGAGTCGTTGATACCCTGCGCAGGAACTCATTGTATGTTGCAGGGTCTCCAGTGTAAGAGGCATTCCAAAAGAAACTAGCTAGAAGCATAATTACAGAAACCAGTACCTACATGTTAGAAGTATTGACCCCGGCTGTTGAGACAGTTGTCCCACTGTAACAAAAATTGGTGAAAGGTTGTCTCATAATATTCCAGGGGCTTCGATATGGACTAGTTCCACATATACAGCTGGATGTCGTCGTCTGGGATGAATCGTTTGCTCCTCAGAGGCTTTTTAAGGGGTCCAAAAATGGCGCAATCACAGGGAGAGAGGTCTGGACTGTATGGAGGGACGTACCGTGCACGCTGCGAACTGTGTCTGGGACGCAGTTCGCAGCGTGCACGGTACGTCCCACGTCCCGCATCTACAGTACAGTACAGTATGTCGAAAACCGAGAACCTCATCACTTTCGTCAAGCAGCACACGCTTCTGTATGACCTAATTTATGAAGATTACAGGAAGAACTGGAATAAGGATGAAGTATAGGATCACATTGGGAGGAGCTTAATGAAGATGGTAAGTAGCTACACAATTACATTAAATTACAGTTTACATCCAATTTATTAACTTTTAAATAATCGTTTTATTGTATAGATTACAATTTTGAAATTAAGTTAATAAAATTATCACAATTATTGATTGAAATATATATCAAATTTTTCGCGTTCGTCAAATGCCGAATGTGTGGCTCGTCTTTAAACGTGTTAGAAATTTTAAAATTAATTTCTTGTGTCTGCTGTTGGCTCCAGTAATTCAAAATATTCCTCTCCAGTAACTTTTGTTCTTAAATAGTTATAAAGAATGCAAGCTGCATGTACAATTAATGTGGCGTTGTTAACAGAAAGTTCAATTGGTCTATGAAATATTCTCCACTTTTGAACTAAAAAACCAAAGTCATTTTCTGCAACTCTCCTCATTTTGTATATAATTTGATTAAAAACTTCTTTCCTTGTATCTTGTTTCGATTGTCGGTATGGAAATGGTTCATTAAATACTCTTTAATGCGACACCTTCATCACAGATAAGAACATAAGGACATAAATAATGTTGCCCAGGAAGGATTTTGTCTGGTGGCATATTCATTTTGAAATTTTCAAATTTTCTTCCCATATTTGAGTTTTCAAAAATACCACTGTCACTGTTTTTCCCATAACCTCCAATTTCAACACGCAAAAATTTGTAATCAGCTTCATCAGTTGTCAAAAGAACTATAGAATACTTCTTTAAGTAGCGATAGTAATTAGATCCACGGATATTAGGTCATTTGATAGTTTCAGGTTTTCCGTCAATACTTTCAATGCATTGATTATAGAGGTAATCTGTCTTATGCTGACTGCAATTAAGAGGTTTATTTTTAAATCAGACGCGTTTCGCTTTTTTATTTTAAAGCATCTTCTGTGGTCTGTAAATGATACAAAGGTTTGTACAATTTGTTTTTGATAAATAGATTAAAAACAGTTTTTAAAAGGCATTTTTCACGTTAGGCCTAAGTGTTTTTAATTTTATATTCTGTCTACTCACGGTGTTGATGTCTGTTCTCTACATGTAACTACTGCTTCTCCGTCTTGTTGGCTGGAGTTCGTTTTCTCCTGGCGAGTGTTTCAGGGCTGTGTACAGCACTTTTCGTGTGTTTTTGTTACGTTTTTTCCTTTTCATCTCCGCACATCACAGCACTTCACTTTTAAATGTATACTGATTAAATATCGCCTGTTATATGTGGAATGCCTGTCTGTCCATTTGTCATTTCACTACAGTGTGGCTATGTTTTCGTGTGTTCATTTGTTTTTCATTTGGTCTGTGAGTGTTGCCAACGTTACATATTTATAATATAAATACGACCTCATTCTACATGAGTGTGTGTGTGTATGTGTGTGGAGGAAGGGGGGGAAGAGATATATATATAGAGAGAGAGAGAGAGAGAGAGAGAGACAGAGAGACAGAGACAGAGACAGAGAGAAAGAGAAATTTTTTTTCCCTCGTGAACAGGGTGTTAAGATGTTTTTTTTCAGACGAGTAAATGCAGGTTTTAATGGCAACATGAGTGAGTGTGTGTGCGTGAGAGAGAGAGAGAGATAGAAATATTTGATTCAAAGAACAGGGTGTTAAGATGTTTTTTCAGATGAGTAAATACAGGTTTAATTGGGTTGTAATGGTGGGGGGGGGAGGAGGTGAGGGTATCGTGATTTGTGTTTTTATGAAAGGGGTTGACTCTCATAATGTTTATATTTATGTTAAGTGGTCAATAAGCTTGAAAAGTGTGTTGTTTGCTAGATTGGTTTGGTCATTTATGAGATGTTTCTTTTCTGTTATTGTTTGTTGGATATGATAGTTTTCTTGAAGGGTGAGCAGGTGTGCCGGCCGCGGTGGCCGAGGTGACTGAGGCGCTCCAGTCACGGTCAGCACGGCCACTACGGTCGGGGGTTCGAATCCCCCCTCGGGCTTGGATATTTGTGCCGTCCTAGTTCGTAAGTAGTTCATAAGTAGTTTGTAAGTTTAGGGACTGATGACCCCGTAGTTAAGTCCCATAAGCTTAACAAACATTTGAACATTTTGTGAGCAGGTGTTTTTTGTTGTTGTTTATTCTTAATATTTCCATGTCAGTGTCTCTGGTGGTGATTTTGTGTTGGTTGTGGTGTAAGTGTTCTGCAAATGTTGAGTGACTTGTTTTATACTTCCAGGCTCGTACATGCTCTTTATATCTGGTGTCAAATGTTCTTTTAGTCTGACCGATGTATCTTCCATCACATGTGTTGCATTTCAGTTGGTATATTCCTGATTTTTTGTATGGGTCTGTATTTTCTATTGATTTTGGGAAATATTTTTGAAGTGAGTTGTTAGTTTGGTGGGCTATTTTGATGCCTTGTTTTTTGAAAATATTGGATATTCTGTGTGTGTATTTGTGATTGTATGTCATTGTATACCATCTGTTGTTTCCTTCATTTTTCTGATTTTGTGTTGTTCTTGTGTGTGTGTTTTGTGTGTTTGTTTGTGTGGTACTATGGCTTTGTGGTGGTGGTATTGGTGTGTTTATTTGTTTTTTAATTTTATTGTTCAGCTTTTTTACTAGGTTTTCTTTGTATCCATTGTTTGTGGCTATTTGTACTATGGTGTTCATTTCCTTCTGGTAGTTATCTGTGTCTAATGGGATGGTGTTTAGTCTGTGGAGCATGTATCTAAGTGCTGCATGTTTATGTGTATCTGGGTGATTAGATGTGTGGTGTATAATTGCGTCTGTTGTTGTTGGTTTCCTGAATATGTCAAATGTATGCTGGTTGTTCTGTATCTTTATGGTGACATCTAGGAAATTTAACTGTCTCCACATATAACAGGCGATATTTAATCAGTATACATTTAAAAGTGAAGTGTTGTGATGTGCGGAGATGAAAAGGAAAAAAACGTAACAAAAACACACGAAAAGTGCTGTACACAGCCCTGAAACACTCGCCAGGAGAAAACGAACTCCAGCCAACAAGACGGAGAAGCAGTAGTTACATGTAGAGAAGAGACATCAACACCGTGAGTAGACAGAATATAAAATTAAAAACACTTAGGCCTAACGTGAAAAATGCCTTTTAAAAACTGTTTTTAATCTATTTATCAAAAACAAATTGTACAAACCTTTGTATCATTTACAGACCACAGAAGATGCTTTAAAATAAAAAAAGCGAAACGCGTCTGGTTTAAAAATAAACCTCTTAATTGCAGTCAGCATAAGACAGATTACCTCTATAATCAATTTTAACAGCTGCTGCGGAATATGGCCACACAACCAAACATTGTACTTTCAATGCAATTTGAAAATCCTCACACTGTTTCAAATTTTTCAGCAGACGTCTTCCAGATTTCCTATGTTGGTGCAGTCATATATATTTCCTGCATTCGTTTACATATAGCTTTACATACGTCGGTTACAATTTGTCCAACTTTTAAAAACCAGATACAAAAGCTGTGTCCATTTTTTTTTCTTAATAGGAGAACAGCTTAAAATGAAATGGAGGAGTATAAGAGACACATGTGCTAAGTATTTGAGAAGTAAAAGAACCAAAACTGATCACACATTTTGACGAATGAGAACAAGACAAAGAACAATCGCCTGAAAACGTAGCTTCTGAACCTCAGAGTAAAAATAATGACTCTGAACACACATTAACAATAAATAGTACTAGGCGAAAGCGAAAAGCAAAACAGCTCGTACCATAAGAAAAGTCATTGGTCAATGCTGTTCTAGAATACCTAAAAAATAAAAGAAGTACTCGAAGTATGGATGTCACTGATATTATATGTCAAGGCTACGTCCAGACTCTGAAACAATTTTCTCCCAAGAGGTAGGCGAACGTTAAAATTAAAGAAGAAATGCTGCTTCAGCAGGAACAAATGTTCTCTTCCGAGTGTGCACAGTCATCTTTTCGGAGTTCGAGTTCTTCACATGCCACTAAGTCGCTACCATCTCCTGAAGCGACTCTCACTGAACTAACAACACAGTACAATCAATCAGCAGAAGTGAGATCATTTCGGAGTTCCTCGAGTTCTTCACATGTTGCTCAATCTCTACCATCTCCTGAAGGAACTTACACTGAACTAACAATTCACTATAATCAACAATCATCAGTGGGATCATTTGTAAATAATTACAATCTATTTGCCTTGTGAGACTAGAAGTCCATGGGAAATAAATATTCAAATATATGTATTTTGGCATACCTTCAAAGCAAATTCAGTCATTCTTCAGGGCATATTGGGTGACGATCGTTTGTGTATTGTTTTTAATGTCATAATTAATGAAAGTGCAGGTTTCATCACAATAGACAGGTGTCATTCTGAAGCGAATGTAAAATCTTTTAACAATTTTACAGAGTTCAGACATCAAAGTGTGATATTCGCCCTGATTAGATCAAATCAAATGTTTGTATAGTTTATGGGACTTAACTATGGGGTCATCAGTCTCTAAACTTTCAAACTACTTATGAACTAGCTAACACTAAGGACGGCACAAATATCCATACCCAAGGGGGGATTCGAACCACCGACCGTAGTGGCCGTGCAGACCGTGACTGGCGCGCCGCAGTCGCCTCGGCCACCGCGGCCAGCTATTCGCCATGAGTTGTACATTTTGCATTGATTTCATATGTCCATATTCTTTACGTCATGAAAATATATAATTAACACCAGAACGGCGGAAGGGGTCAAAATGACCCCTGCCATACTTTTTTCCTTCATTGTCATTTCAGTTTATTTACTTTCCTAATGAAATCATATGACTTTTCCTAATTTTTTCTCCTCTTTATGATTATATTCGAATTTAAAAAGTATTTATATTATCTTTGACATTTCTATCGAAATACCTAGAACGGTGGATGGGGTCAATTTGACCCCAATGTAATTTCCTTCTGAAACTATGTAAGTAATCCAACAATGTAGCGGCAACAGTCAGCAGTATTGCAGAATAGTTGCCTGTCATTGTTGCAACTTCGCACGTGTTCAAATGCAAAAGCAAATGTTTGTTAAGCTTATGGGACTTAACTACGGGGTCATCAGTGCCTAAACTTACAAACTACTTATCAACTATCTTATACTAAGGACGGCGCAAATATCCATGCCCGAAAGGGGATTCGAACCCCCGACTGTAGTGGCCGTGCAGACCGTGACTGGAGCGCCTCAGTCCCCTCGGCCACCGCGGCCGGCGTCGCACGTGTTCATTCCAGTCTGCCACAGTTCATATAGTGTCACTCTGGTGATAGTTTTTGTCCTCGAAACACGCTTTTCAACATGTATCGTCAGCGTGGATTTTCTGATGAAGAAGTGTTACAGCTCTTAGAGAATTCCGTAGTTGAATCGGAAACGGACTTCGCTGATGTAGATGATGATTATGTACCTCAGACAAGTGAAGATGAAGACATAGTGAATGAGGAGTGATTAGTAGAAGAGGATTCACATGCTGATCTACATCAGTCATCACATCTTTCATCACAGCAGGTACAGCTGGCAGCGCTAACAAAGATGGTTGCTAGGGATGGAACCGTGTGGGAGACGACCAATTTTTCATCTTCTGGAAGGAGGTTGGCTGTGAACGTTCTGAAGGAGAAAGGAGGACCCACTGCTTATGCTTGTCAACGAATAGACGACTCTGTTACCAGTGCCTTCCGTCTTATTTTTGTCGAAGCAATGCTACGTCTCACGAAGAAATACACAGAGTCAAATGCACGAAAAGTACTGAAAAACAATAACTGGACTGTTTCGCTTGACGAACTGGAGAAACTGATAGCCATCATGTATGCTCGGGGCGTTATTTGTACAAAAGGTATGTCTGTGGATGATATGTGGTCGCACTCTTGGGGGCCTACTTTTATCAAGGACATTATGCCGAGGAACAGATTTCAGGAGCTTCTCAGATTCCTCCGTTTCGATGAAAAATCAACCGGAGTTGAACTCCTGGCAGCCAACAAATTCGCTCTTGTATCTGAAATTTGGGGAAAGTTCATTGAAAACAGTATTCGTGCTTACCGCCCTGGAGAAAATATAACCAAAGATGAGCAACTATTACCAAGCAAAACAAGATGCAGGTTCACTCAGTTCATGTCCAACAAACCAGACAAATATGGCCTCAAATTCTGGTTGGCTGTCGATGTGACGACAAAGTATATATGTAATGCTTTTCCATACCTCGGCAAAGAGGACATGCATAGAGAGAAGCAACCACTCGGAGAGTACATCGTTCTGCGTCTCATAGAGCCATTTGTAAATCAAGGAAGAAATGTAACGACAGACAGCTTCTTTACATCTCTTCAATTTGCTAAGAAACTCTAATAGAAGAAAATTTCATTAGTTGGTACAATGAACAAGATCCGTCGTGAGATCCCTGATGCAGTAAGAAGTCCAATGCTAAAATACACTCCACCAGCATCCTGCTCCATAGCGGCAACCCAGAATGCACCTTGACTGTATACCAAGGAAAGAAGAATAAAAACGTCATTCTTCTGAGTACACTACATTCTGAAGTAGCAATAAGTAAGGAAGGAAAGAAGAAACCTGAAACAGTAACATTCTACAATGCAACAAAGTATGGGGTGGACGTGGTAGAGCAAATGACCCGTAAATATACTACAAAGGTTGCATGCAGGAGATGGCCAATGCATGTCTTTTACATCTTGGACATGACGGCAATAAATGCATGGGTTATTTACAACATAGTAACAAACAAGAAAATGGAAAGGAAGAAGTTCATACTTCAGCTGGCTAATGAACTCGTGGGAATGAAAGAGCAAGAACATCAGGCAAAGCAAGAGGATACTGGACCGAAATCAACTAGAAAACGGAGGAAGTGACAAATCAGCCTCTGCAAAGGCAACAAGACCAGCGAAAACTGTGTAAAGTGCCACAAAGCCGTGTGCGGAAAATGTGCGCGTAAAAAATAAATCATATGTGCTAATTGCGTCTAGCAGATTCCTGTAACTTGAGAGAAAAGTGATACAAAGGTGTGTGTAGACCACGTACGATAGTAATATAGACCAAGTATACTAAATGTGTCTACAAGTTTTTACAAATAGGAAAATTGTTAGCAGTAGCAGCAAAAAATTGTTAGATATTTTGTTGTTGAAATAAATAATTATTGATTATTATTAATTATTATTAATTATGGTGTTTAATAATTATTGTCCCTGCTAGAGAAAAGGTGTGGATTAAAAATCAGTTATTTAAGTCTAATATGAAAATATTTTATGTGGGGTCACAATGACCCTTTTCCGCCGTTTTAGGAATGTCAGAAACTCCGCCGTTCTAGTGTTAATCAAAAACATGGTATATCGTGGTGATTGCTAATTTTTCTAATAACTTATTTAGTACCAAGATCGTTTTCAGCTAGAGCTAGTAACAAGAGAGCCTCTTCTTCATCCGAAGACATTATTTAAAACACAGACGTTTCTTAAATTAAAAAAAGAAAAACCTATTACTTTAAGTGATACTGGTATGTAGGAAAAGTTTCCCGACTGTGTACGCAGGAACAATCCCAGGAACCGTTCCGGCTGCGGTGTGGAGGGCCCTGCGGCACCGTGGCCCGCAAGTGTGGCGGAACTCCCGCTCCCGCCGTCCCGAATCGGTGTGAGTAGGCCTTTATGCAGGATCTCGCTGGAAAGCGGGATCCCACTTTGCTGGATTGCAATCCCTAGTGTTAACATATGAACTACATACCGGATGTCAGTGAACTATAGTTAATTTTGAAGCTGAATATCTAAAGTTGATGTAGGCATGTAACAATAAGTCAATAACATGATAACAATTAATTCTTTGTTGTAAAACACTTTTCTTCATTTATCAAAATAAATGCATTTTTCATAAGGATTAAATGTGCCTGTGTCTACATTTAAATCTACATGAATACTCTGCAAGTCACACTGAAGTGCATGACAGAGGGTTCATCGACCAACATTCGCTATACTTCTCCATAGTTCCATTATCTAATAGCTCGCGGGAAAAGGAACAACTAAATTTCTGTTTCGATCTGATTTGTCTTATTTTATTTTGATGCTGCTGTATCCCTATGTAGGTGGGCGCTAACAAAATATGTTCGCATTCTGAAGTGAAAGTTGGTGAAAGAAATTTCGCAAATAGATCTCGCCGCAACAAATACCGCCTTTCCTTTAATGATTTCCACCCCAACTCGTGCATCATTTCCGTGACACTCTCTCCCCTATATCACGATAATACAAAACGAGCTGCCCTTCTCTGAATTTTCTCTAAATCGTCCGTCAATCCGACAAGGTATGGATCCCACATTGTGCAGCAGTATTCCAAAATAGCACGCACAAGTGTAGTATAGGCAGTTTCTTTAGTAGAACTGTAGCATCTTGTGTTTTGTCGATGACAAGAAGTCTTTGGTTCGCATTCCCTACAATATTTTCTATGCGTTATTTCCAATTTAAGTTGTTCGTAGTTTTTACTCCTAGGTATTTAGTAGAACTGACGGCCTCTAGGTTTGACTGATTTATCGTGTAACTGAAGTTTTACGGATTTCTTTTAGTGGTCGTATGGATGACTTCACATTTATCATTATTAAGGGTCAATTGCAATTTTTTGCACCGTGTAGATATCTTATCTAAAGCATTTTGCAGTTGCTTTTGGTCTTCTGGTGACTTTACTAACCGATAAATGACATCATCATCCGCGAACAGTCCAAGAGAGATACTCAGATTGTCTCCTAAATCGTTTATAAAAATAAGGAACAGTAGCCGCCCAATCACACTTCCCTGGGGAAAGCCAGATATCAATTCTGTTCTGCTCGATGACATATCGTCAATTAAAACGTACTGTGTTCTTTCTGATAGGAGTTCACGAATCCAATCGCAAAACTTTGTGCTTGAACTTCTTTTTATTAGTTGTTCACTACCATTTTAAGTATTATGGATTCCCTTTATCTTCAAAGAGGAAAAATAATTAATTAATGAAACGATGGGTGGGGGAGGGGGAAGGGGGAGCTGCCGTCCGCCACTCAACGGGGTAAGACGCCTTACAACTTGTAAGTAGCTTGAGAACGATCTCAGGCCGTAGAGATCAGAAAATGCAAGTTATAACGTTCACAGCTGCTCCATATTACTTTGCGAATGGCCACAGTTCTTGCACAATGGAAACTTTATCTAACTGCTTACTCCTTAAAGGAGCAGCCAACGTTTTAACAAACACAAAAATAATACGTAAAAAGGAACAGATAAATAAACATGAGAACAGGACCATGAAATTATAGCGCAGGAGTTTGATACTTTAGATTATTATCTGTTCAATATAATGAACAACTAAAATGTGTGGAGACCAAATAAACACAATGAAGCACACACCTTGTACAACAGTGAATTAAATCATTAAGTTAATGCCCGTAATAAAATGGTGTCTGCCCTTTTTGAATATGCGGGAAATGTGGGAGGATATTTGCAAATACACAGGGGGTAAAGGAAGCACACACATTCACTCACAGACACATGCATACTGATTGCGACACTTACTCAATCGGCAACAATTCATAGCAGCAGCAAAACGAAGTGTCGGCGGCGTTTTGATGAGATGGAAGAGGTCTTCAAGCACAATTGAAAATTATACTATGCAAGAACGAACTCATGTAGGGGGAGGCAGTGGCATAATATCCTTAAGTACCATGTGGTGTATACCATGGTGAATTACATAGAATTTACAAAAAGAAATTAATTTAGAATAAGCAAGTAAAGCACACACGATAATTCAACAGAGAAAAGTTGGTATCTTTAAACAGCATGGCTGAAGGCCGAAGTAATGACCGTTACGAAAGCACGTTGTGCAATCGATCATACCAAGTCAGGAAAGACGAAATCAATTCAGAAATTTCGAGGGAGAATTTGGCATGTTCGAGGAAACAGACACAACACAAACACGTTAGTTAAAAACAGCAAGGAATTCAAACATACTAAGTTTACACAAAGGCTGAAGGCCATACACGTGTATTCTAACTTGAGAAAACCGGACGCAAACATCATTACCAGGTTGAAAATACAGGTACTAAATTTACAATAAATTACTCGAGTTCTGAAAAATAAGAAACACTTCACTTCGCATAATGAAAGAATTACTTAAGAAAAACTATCATTGATAAGCCAGGACTGCGGACTGCCTGATCACAAATACAGTAAAGTTCTAACAGCATGCCATCCGCTCAGCATGATTCGACGATATACAACGGCGATCGCATCAAGAGAGATTCCTCAGGTCACGTTGCAGAGCGTTCACTGCCTACACTGGATGTTAGGGTGCGTTCAAAGCCACTTTCTACCAACTATCCCTACCTGAGGGAGATAATACCCTCTACTACCGTTCTAGAGATGTCTCTTTTGTTACCTCTCTCGTCCATTATTATGTTGGTACCACACTAAGAACAACCCACCTCGCTATCTTGTCAAGTAAGGATGTCTCTGTGTACCTAGCAGACAGCAGTGCAGACGACATACGAGGTTCAAATGTTTGTCAAGCTTATGGGTCTTAACTACGGGGTTATCAGTCTCTAAACCTACAAACTACTTATGAAGTAACTTATACTAAAGACTGCACAAACATCAATCCCCAAGGGGGGATACGAACCCCCAACTGGGAACGGCCTCGTGCATTGCAGCATAGTGCCTCAATGCGCTCGGCCACTCCGCCGTGGCGACATACGAAATCATGCGTTTTGAACTATAGTAAACGAGGCCTAAAGCGGGAAGCGGCCACTGAACTATTGCGCGGCAGTCAGTCAATATTAAAAGCAACCTTTCACATTCATACGAACACCCAAGTTCAATCAAACGGGTGGAAACATATATAAACATGGGGCATTGATCATTAGTAAAGAAATAAAATAATTGATGAACAAATAAACAATATTAATGGTGGAGAAACACTTTAGAGTAATGAAAGTAGACCTTTTTACAGTTCATAACTCAAAATGGAACACGACCACACATTCAGTGGACGTGTTTCAAGCTGATCGAAGTCAATTGGAGGCTTAAGGAGGGACTGGTTGCATATAACACTGCGTAGCGCAGCCTGCCTAATTCGGCATATCGCAACCGGCTAATTTGGCGCAGTTTCTATATACATTTTATTTTTTCTACAGCTCTCTATGCAAGACACCATAAAACTGTTTACTGATACGGTTTTTTAATAAAATGCTGAACAAAATTGCATACATTTTATTCCATATAAAATGCCTATTATAGACAAAAGATGACAAATTATGAAAAGTAAATGGAATTTAAATGATAAGAATATCGTCTAAGTACTATATCTATCTATATAATAGTGCCATCATTTTGTAATTTATATGAATTTTTACTATGAATAGTTCTGAGCTATGAGTGCCATAATCGCTGGATTTCATGTAATTATGTTACTTTCCCACCTAAAAAAACAACTGGAAGCGTTTGCGTATCACAGCTGCGAGTTTGTCAAAGATATTAACTTTACCTCTACTTTCTATGACAGAGAAATGAAACCCCAGAGGAAAAGGCAAGGTTTCCTGCTGTCCGATTTGAAATAGAATAGCCGATAAACGTCTTATTTCGCTGTCTGACTCACGGCAGTTGACTAGCACCAGCATTGCAACAGCAGGACGGTGGCATCACGAAGCCCAATGGGAGGCATTCTCCACATTTCGGACCCGTTTCAGTCCCATCATTTACTCACATATCAGTCGCAAAGATGTATACCGTCATACGATAACATTGGATCACTCCTGAAAACATAGCTTTATTCACGAAGTTTTCTTGTTTCGCTGTGCATGTTAAACAAAAAAACTATTATTGTTAGCTGACATGAGTTTTTGTTCCTCATCCTTCATGTAACTTTCATCCTAGGGAATTGGTATCTTATGACAGCGCTTTTCTCTATTAAAATATGAAATGTGGTAGAAGACAACGTTTTGCATGAAAATAGCTGACGCCTCTCTTCAGTTTTAGTTTCTTATAGTTGAGTGTTTGTCCTACAGTGGTGGGAAGCATTCGAGAACGAAGGTATGCGGTTCACATCACTGACAAAATGTATTGTGAATTACAGCACAAGCAAAATAACCTGAGAAAGGCTTTCGCATACTAGTTGTATGATCGTGACTGAAATTAGACGTGTTGTACAATATTGCCGTGTCAGAGAGAATACGCTGCTTTTCGTGTGTGATTACAGTTTGCTCTTTGTGTTTGTAACCTCACAGCTTCCAGAAACAAACAAATGCCTGGCATTCCGAATGCTGCTCACTGCGGGCTCGTACATATACCGATACGGGTTGTGTTTCAGGTATCTTGTCGCTGTCCTAGTTTTAACGCAACGAAGAGATAATTTAGTATTTTCATTTAGGGTTTGCTGGAAGTTGGCCGCATTCCTCTACGAGTTCCGTTAAAACGGTCACTTGTTTGAACATAATGATAAAGTTTTTGGATTGTGCTATCGGGGCTTGGTAATTTCCCTTAGCGCTAGGTACAACATTTTAATCGATGCATCAGAGAAAGGAGTACGCAAAAATTCTGTAACCTAATGCTTTGTTTCATAGTTAATTCGTTTTATATTTGCATCCAATTGGTACGAAGATCTAGACCTTCAATATCTCCATATCAGGTGCGGATCTGAGAGTGCTATAATATGAATATCTTCATGTTTAACAGCTACTTTATTTACCACAGGACCAGTTTCGAAATCTAGAATTTCATTCCCATATGTAGGAAATCAAGTGTTTACCACATCAAAATGCTCATCATTTCTCCGTAATGCTTCAGAAACGCCTATACTCGAAACCACTAGAAAATAATTTTTCTAAGTCACTCTTCTCTCAACGCGTACGTGAAGACGTTAATCCCAATGGACACTAATCGTCCGCCCGCGGCGGACTAGCCATGCGCATTGAGGCGCCGTCTTGCGGTGCGCGCGGCCGTTCGCCGTCGGGGGTTCGTGTCTACCCACGGGCATGGGTATATGTGTTGTCCTTAGGTTAGTTTAACTTAGTTTAAGTAGTTTGTAAGCTAGGGAGTAATAATCAGGCAGTTAAGTTAGATTTACAAATATTTGAACATTCAAACTAACCGTCCACTGTAACTATGGGACAGGTACATGTACTGGCCACTTTCCAACATATATATTTATTGTTTCTGCTGTATATGTCATCACCAGGTATAACGGATACTTTACGCTTATCGTTCATTGTTTGTGGATTCGTACGTCCCGAGCAAGACCCCATCCCGTTCTATTATTATATCGGATTAGGTCGAGCATGACTGTTTGACAAAACTATACCGAAAAAAGAAAGAAATATCATGCAGGAAAAATGTTGGATTACATGCATTATCGTGTTACAACATCGTGTCTTGGAGCTGGGGTTTCAGTTGAATTATCAGAAATGAAATAATATGTTTATAAAATAGTTTCAATTAATTAATAGAATCAAAAATCATTTATTAATATCTTCAAAGTGTTCACTGAAGTATTTTAGAGGGGGACAGTTATATATCTTGCATTTCACTATTCAACATTAATTGCATGTCCGTCCTCTACCTCTTAAATTTATACTTTACTTATGTTTGAAAGTATTAGTTACTGAATTACGTATCTCTCAAGCAGGTTGCAGACGATATACAGATTGATTCCGATACAATGATGAAAACATTTAGGGATGATGGAGAAGACTAAATGTATCATTTAGAGTTCTTGAAACCTAGTGCTCAAACGACCGAGTCGAGTGTTATAAGTGAAAATCTACTAAAGTTCTGCTTTAGACGCGCCAGCGATCATTCTAAGGAGCACAACTTTCTAGCCGAGATCAAGAAGTACTGATAACCCGCTAAATAGTAACCTACACTATAAGACGACTTTCCTGATGGTCGGCTACTAATGGCGCGCGTAAGTAGATTCCCGAGATACCGAACATCGTAAGTTTGTGGTACAGTAATAATGAATGCCATGTAGGTGGGTAAGTATCACGAATTACTATGTTTATAACAGGTGTCCCAGAGTATGACAGCAAACTTGATATCGTCGCTGAATGTGCTGTGGTACTCTAATATCCGCTGGGTCGTTTGAACAGTGTCACAGGCAGCAAGAATTCTCCCCCGTATATCTTCTTCACTCTCGTTAGGGGTCTCATACACAAGACTTTCCACATGACTCCACTAGTAAAAATCTGGTGGAATAAGATCAGGTCAACGTGCAGGATTGATTGGTAACAATTAATGTTTCTAGAGGAAAAATTGGTACCAACTTTAGTAGAACATATTCCGTTAGGCACACGTCATAAGATGTGGTTATTCCACGATGGTACGCCACCTCACATTCATCACAGAGTGGAAGATTTTTGAAAACTCGATTTTCGGAATGATTGATAGCACGTTTTGGTCCACGTCGGTGACTAGTACTCAGTCCCGATTAAGATGCAAATGATTTTTACTTTTACGGCCAGGTGAAAGAAATTATTTACGCTCAGCAAGTAAATAATGTGGAAGAACTTACGCATTACCATAAAGACAAATGTGCGTGTGTGTGAAGGAGTGCGACGAAACTAGGTTCGCCATCATGAAGTAAGTGTAGAATCGAATGATGGGCATTCTGAACACTTGTTGTGCTATTGGAGTAAGAAGAAATAAAGAACTTTTGGTTTCATTTTAGTTCCGGTACATTCGCACACAAGGGAAATAATCTGAATTTAATATTGTTAAAAGACTAAATACTTGATTGTAAGTAATTCACAACGAATTAATTTGTTTTATTTTGTACTGCCTTGCAGTCTAAGTCATAAATTGTCATGGATTGCGCGGACGCTCCCGTCGGCTGAGCTTCCAACGCCAGAGAAATATCATGCAAAAGCTAACCAGTATCCCCTTCAGTTTCGTTCATACAGCTTTACAGTTGCGCTCAGATTATTATCAAGTTTAGAAGTGTGTTACATAAACCTGTGGGCGGCTGCACTCGCCGGAGGTTCGAGTCCTCCCTCGGGCATGTGTGCATGTGTGTGTGTGTGTGTGTGTGTGTGTGTGTGTGTGTGTGTGTGTGCGTGTGTGTGTATGTGTGTGTGTGTGTGTTGTCCCTAGTGTAAGTTAGTTTAAGTAGTCTGTAAGTCTAGGGATCGATGACCTCAGCAGTTTGGTTCGTTACGTTTACAAAATTTTCAATATATACATATACTTCTTTAAAATTTTGTACCAAGGGAGACACGTTTTCCTTACTACCAGGAACTTCATTACGGTGTTGTTGCGAAATAGAACATGTCTGGTTGTACGTAATTTACGAAAAATTATTTACAGATACTTTATAATCCCTATGCCTTTTTTCCATTGCTTGTAGCACCTAGCCGCGGCGGAGTAGCCGAGCGGTCTAAAGCGTCTCGCTGCGGAGCGCGCGATTGCTCGCCGTGGTGGTTCGAGTCCTCTCTGGGGGCCGGCCGCGGTGGCCGAGGGGACTAAAGCGCTCCAGTCACGGTCTGCACGGCCACTACGGTCGGGGGTTCGAATCCCCCCTCGGGCATGGATATTTGTGCCGTCCTAGTTCGTAAGTCTTTTTTTTTTTTTTTTTTTTTTTTTTTTTTTTTTTTTTTTTTTTTTTTTTGTATAGTCTATGGGACTTAACTACGGGGTCATCAGTCCCTAAACTTACAAACTACTTATGAACTACTTACGAACTAGGACGGCACAAATATCCATGCCCGAGGGGGGATTCGAACCCCCGACCGTAGTGGCCGGGCAGACCGTGACTGGAGCGCCTCAGTCCCCTCGGCCACCGCGGCCGGCAGTTCGTAAGTAGTTCATAAGTAGTTTGTAAGTTTAGGGACTGATGACCCCGTAGTTAAGTCCCATAGACTATACAAGCATTTGAACATTTGAACCTCTCTGGGGCATGGGTATGTGTGTTTGTCCTTAGGTTAGTTTACATAGGTTTAAGTAGTTTGTAAGCTACGGAATGATGACCACGCAGTTTGGTCCGACAGATTTACAAACATTTGAACATTTTTTTGTAGCACCTAACCGCCGTTCCCCGTCGTTGTACACGTCCAATGTTTACATTTCACCTCGCGAAGTGTACTCGCGCGCTCACTCTCGCACAGGCGCGTGCTGGCAACACGAATAGGCCACGTGGTTTCAGGGCTCCGTCCTGTATCGACAGTTGACTATATTCAAATGTTTGTTAAGCTTATGGGACTTAACTGCGGGGTCATCAGGCCCTAAACTCACAAACTAATAATGAACTAGCTTATACTAAAGACGGCACAAACATCCATGCCCGTGGGGGGATTAGAACCCCCGACACGGAACGGCTTCATGCATTGCAGCATGGCGCCTCAATGCGCTCCGCCGCTCCGCCGCAGCGTTGACTATGTAATCAGAAATACGCCTACCATAAATCCTACAAAAGTTGATTTTTAGGAATACAAAAAGAGAACACGATAAAACAATATTTCTTTAGACTTTCTTCTCAAGTACACCGAGTTGAATCGTCTGCATGATTTTGGCATGTTATACAGTTTAAACGCTGTATATTGGCTGACTCTTCATTAAACGTATGCACTCTCAATTTTAACACAAGCCCATATCGCGATACCGAACGCCGCACTTAAAGCGTGTGCCATTGGAGTATATCAGTCATCATCATGACGATTTCGCGCTTACTAAATGATCTTGTCACGATACGTGCTGCTGTCCATTGGATTTTCTCTGTGTCTTCTATCTACATCTACATAGATACTCTGCAAATCGCATTTAAGTGCCAGGCAGAGGGTTCATTAACCACTTTAATAACTTTACCGTTCCATTCTCTAATATCGCGCGCGAAGAAAGAACACCTAAGTCGTTCCGTTTTCGATCTGATTTCTCTTATTTTATTGGCATTGTCATGTCCCCCTAAGTAGGTGAGTGCTATCAAAATATTTTCTCATTCAGAAGTAACAGTCAGTGATTGAAACATCGCAAACATATCACGCCGCAGTGAATAACGTCTTTCTTTTAATGATTTCCACCCCAATTCGTGCAACATTTCCGTGACGCTTTCCCTCCGGAAACGTGACAAAAACAAACGAGATGCCCTTCCCTGAACCTTCTCAATATCTTCCGTCAGCCCCACCTTGTGAGGGTCCCACAATGGTAAACAGTACTCCAGGAGATGGCGCACAAGTGTGATGTAGGCAGCCTCTTTGGTGAAGCTGGTACATCTTCGAAGCGTTCTGCCAATGAAACGCAATCTTTAGTTCGCCTTCCCCACAATATTTTCTGTGTGTTCACTCCAGTCTCAGTTGTTCGTAACTGTAACTCCTAGGTTTTTGGTAGAATTTACGACCTTAAGGTTTGACAGATTTATCGCATAATTGAATTTCAGCGGATTCTTTTAGTGGTCATGTGTATTACTTCACACTTTTATTTATTTAGTTTCAATTGCCAATTTTCGCACCATGTAGAAATTTTATCTAAATCGCTTTGCAGTTGCTTTTGATCCTCTATTGACTTCACTAACCGATGAACGACAGCATCATCCGCGAACAGTCTAAAGGAGTTATTCAGATTGTCTCCTCAATCGTTTATAAACACAAGGAAGAGTAGGGGACCTATAACGATTCTCTGGGGAACGCCAGAATTCACTTCTGTTTCACGGGATGACTTACCGTCAATTACAACGAACTGTGTCCTTTCTAACAGGAAACCGTGGATCCAATCGCCTATCTGGTATGCGTTCTACACTGATGAATAACACTCAGGTATTGCTGGAACGAGTACGACACTCGGTAATTTCCAAATTATTAATGGAGGAGTAGAAGGAAGAACGTTTAGGAAGGAAAGGATTGATATTGGCTGCATTAGGGCATTGAAATTAAAGAATGGCGACAAGTGAAAACGTGAGCCGGGCCGGGAATCGAATCCGGCTCTCTCGCTTCGGGCCAGCGGTCGCCTTAACCACTTGGCTACCCTTGCTCATCTCCCCTCCGTCTGAAACCTCCACAAGTCGCACGCTATGGCTGTAGTGCCCCTGTCGCCCATGCTCTCTTACACTCGCCATTGTAGATTTCCGTGCGCGGTCGAACTTTCTTCTTTTTTTTTCCAGTGTCACGTTGTGCCGCAAGACTGACTCCCTTTGGGAGTTTTTTCTTGGTGTGTGAAAGGTAAGCATAGGAGTGCCGCTTTATTTATTATTTATTTGCACTTTGAGAGGTTGGGTCCTTAGTTCCTCAATGGGGATGATTTATTGCATTTCTCAGGTGGCGGCTTGTACTTTATGTGACATATTGTTCGTTCATTGTGTTTCGGAGACCGATGGTGTGTTGTTTAAAGCATGTATTTTCAAGGTGGGTGCCAGCGTTCTAGTGAGCGGGGTACCTTATATTTATGCCAACGTTGCGAACGTATTGTCCCCACCAGGGGGAGTTGCTGTACTTCATCCCGAAGTAAATCGCCCTTAGCAAATAGTTTGGTGGCATAGTCTTCGATCTTATCCTTGAGATAGTGCTCTTGTAGTGTAGCAGTAATTTCTCTTGCCCTCGTCCATCTGGGCGCTCCTAATGTCCATCGGAGGCATCTATTTTGTATCGGTTGGAGAGACTTGATATTTGTATCGCAAGTGACACCCCATACTGCACAGCCGTAGAGGAGCTTTGGTTGTACCGTCGACCGATAAAGCTGATATTTCGTCTTCCCGGTTGAGGTTTTTACTCGTGAAGAACGGGATTAGCGCGTTCACCATCTTCAGCGTGTCCTTTTTGCGATGTTGGGCGTGCAAGGTGAAGGTCAAGGACTTGTCTAACGTTATTCCCAAATATTTTGTAGATGTCGACCACGGGATCGGCTGCCCCATGACCCTCAATGGGAAGCGGAGAATCGGCAATCTCTGTTTGGTGAAGAACACGGCTGCAGTCTTCGTTGGGTTGATGGAGATCTTGTTAAATAGTGCCCATTGTTTCATGGCATCTATCTGCTGTTGTGCTCTGGCGAGTACTTGATCAGTGTTGCGGCCAGATGTGATAAAAGCAGTGTCGTCCGCATACAGGCTGCAGGTAACCAATGGGATCGTCGGTAGGTCATTTATGTACAGGTTGAACAGCAGGAGCGATATTACCGACCCTTGTGGAATTTCTGCCTCTGGAGTCTTCACCGATGATCGTTTTCCGTCCACTGTTACATAGAAGTTCCTCCCCTGTAGGAAACTATCCAAGATTTTTATGTAGGATTCCGGGAGTGGGGTCTGATAATAGAGTTTAGCGATCAGATTGTCTCGCCACACTTTGTCATACGCCTTTTCAACATCAAAAACGACGCCGACTGTAGATTGGCGTCGGTTGAAGCGGTGGCGGATATGCTATGTGATCCATATAAGTTGTAATTCGGCTGACATCTTCTGCTGAAAACCGAATTGCTCTGGACGAATTACGCCATGTTCACGGAGGCAGCTTGTCATCCGTTGTAGTAGCACTCGTTCCAAGATTTTTCCCAGAGTCGGGAGCAAAGTGATGGGCCTATGGTTGCTCGGTATCGCCAAATCTCGTCCAGGCTTGGGGATGGGGATGACCTTCCCTGTTTTCCAAGCTGTCGGAAAGTACGCCTGCAGCAAGCAGCCATTAATGATGCGGGTTAGCAGCACGACCGCCTTCCGTGGTAGGTGGCGAAGCCCGGTATTGGTGATTTTGTCGGTCCCCGGCGCTGCGTTGTAGGTATTCCTAATGATTTTAGCAACCTCCCTCGGCGTTGTAAGGGCTGGTTGCTCCCGTATAGGTGTTCGTCTGAACCGTTCAGCGAATTCTCGGATGACATCTTCATCTACCCGAAGTCGCTCACAGATGTCCTGTTGGTCAAGATCTGGAGTTGCCATCTGCTGTACATAGGAGTCCGCAAAGAGTTCTGCTTGTTGGAGCGCATCATATATGAGGCCATTCGGTCCAATGATGGCTCGTTTTGTAGGTGTTTGGTTTCGCAGCCTCTTCACTAGCTTCCATTCGTCCCGAGTTTGGAGCACAAACTGGTTCATTGTGGTCTCCCACGTGTCCTGACGCCATTCGCCACACGTTTGCGTAATTCGCGCGTGAGTCGGACCATTTCGCGTCTGTCTGCTGGATCCCTATACAGCATCCACCTTTTACGCGCCCTGTTCCGTTCGGTCTTCAATTCTTGGAGATGACGTGGGAATGCGTCAAATTGTGGGTCCGGCAGCACTGTGACGGTCACAGCTCTTCGATGGGCTTGTTGGATCTTCGCAGTCAACATCTCTACTGCTGCGTCAATGTCTGCTGTTGAGTTGATCGGCAATGTTGGCCGAATATTGTTATTCAGATATGTCGTGAAATGGTCCCAGTCAACATCTGTGCGACTTATTGGTGGGAGTAACAGTCCTCCTAGGCTTATGATTCCCTCCACGGGGAGGTGGTCGGACGATAGATCGTGAATTTTGCGTACTTGCACATTGGGATCAATTTCTTTGGTAAGTGCTATGTCTAGGACATCATCCGTCTGTCCACGGAAGTAGCTGATCCTTGTAGGATGCAGTGGTCCATGGACGATACAGTTGAGGTCTTCTTGCAGGTCAAAAAGGATGAGACCCTTTTGGTTATTTTTCCTCGAATTCCAGGACGAGTGTTTTGCGTTGAGGTCAGCCGCTAGTAAAATCTTTGGATATCTGTTAAAGATAGTCAGCAGATCTTCTCTAATTAATGGGCATCCGGGCTGATGTATGCTGCCACCAGGGTTACAGTTCCCACCGCCGTGTAGATCGTTATGGCTGTAGCCTCCATGGTTCGTAGTGGCGGCAAGGTTTCCAAATTATGTCGAATATTGTAACGAACAAAGATTGCTGTTCCCCCGCCGGATCTGTCCAATCTGTCCGTTCTGTATGTTTGCATGTTTCGCAGCCGAAATGAGATCTTGTCCGTTAGTTTAGTTTCCGTAACCATCGCCACGTCGATCCTGAATCTAGAAATAAAATCGTTCAGTTCCGTCTTTCTTCGCCTGATTCCGTTTGAGTTCCAATTCAGGAAACGGAGGTGTCGTGTCGGAGGCCGTTGGTCCATTTACGGCGGCACAAACGCTTTGATTATTCCTTCCACAAGGCTGAGGAAGGAGGTGATTTTTTGCTGCAGGGATGTGAGTAATGTTGCAATATCAGTAAGTGCTTGTGAGAATGGCTGCATGATATTCTGTGATGTCAAGTAGCTGGCAGCAGCTCGCGGGGTTGTAGACGTCTCGTCACGATTATGTACGGCACCTGCGTACGTCCGTGCGTCGGCCGCGGTGGCCGAGGGGACTGAGGCGCTCCAGTCACGGTCTGCACGGCCACTACGGTCGGGGGTTCGAATCCCCCCTTGGGCATGGATATTTGTGCCGTCCTAGTTCGTAAGTAGTTCATAAGTAGTTTGTAAGTTTAGGGACTGATGACCCCGTAGTTGGGTCCCACAGACAATACAAACATTTACGTCCGTGCTGTTCGGCGCGCTCTCGGAGGTTGCGGCGTAGAACTGAAGTCAGTGATCGATTGTGGTGTTGCTTGTGGTTGAGCTTGATCCTTTGTGTGGGGAGCAGTATTTGGTTGAGCAAACACTAGCTTCGGTTGGCTTTGTGGCTGCGTTGATCGTCGTGATTTTGGCCTTCTGCTACGGTTTTTTCGCAGCAGCTTTTGTAATTTTTCACAGCCGCGCCATGATGCCAGATGATCGCCGTCACAGTTTGCACATTTTGCTTTTTGTGTGCGAGGGTGCGTGCAGTCTTTGGACGCGTGAAACCCTGCGCAGCGCACACATCTTGATGGTAGCGAGCAGTAGTTTGCAGTATGTTCGAACTTTTGACAGCGTTTGCATTGCAACGGTCCCTCGCGGCTTCTGTAAGATTCTATCTGGTATCCCGGCACGATATGTTTGAGAGCCCGCCAGACCACATGGAATATGACAGCAGCCGTTAGGCGGCGCGCACAACCTACTAGCACTGCCATCGCCACTATAGCGCTGCACGCCGTGGAGCGCCTACCGCGCCGATCATCTGCGCAGAGAGCCGCACTATATAGGGCCCGGAGCCACAGCTCGCTCCTCAGTCTTGTGTTGACTGCGCTCGGTTTACTTTAGGTATTCAGTGGTTATCAGGCTTCGTACTTGCTCCATCACGGTTCCGATTGGCTTGCGTTTTTGGTATTTGTTTTCGATTAGTTGTCATTGTTTGTCGTCTCTGTGTTCTCGTGCAGTGTTTCTCGTTAGCGGCGACGCTTGATCGGTCGGTCGTCGCTAGTCGCTACCGACCCAGTCCGACCTTCGGTCACTGTATTCTATCCGCACCCGAGTGTACAATAGGTATTGGATGCCGTAGATCCTGTCGTTATCTTTAGATTTCGGCAGATTAACGACGAACACTGGCTTCGGTATCAACTCGTTCGTTTCTTCGTTTCGTCCCTTGTATTGATGAACTTTTGCTTGTGTGAAACCCTTCTCGTGGAGTGCTCGTGTCACTTCAGTTACTGGAACTGATGCAGGAAGTCGCTTAATCACCACTTTCAACTCTCGTGCTTCTGGTGCCTGGTGAGTGAAGAGCGGAATTTGATACTGCTGAAAAAATTTGATCGCTCTCTTATGATCTTCGTGAGACTCCAAATGGTATTTCATTCGATCACCTTGATATATCGCCTTCATCGATCCCTGAAGGTGCTGTTTTAGTGTGTTGTTAAGGTGGACGTAGTTTTCAGTATAGTAGATGGTGATTGGCGACACTTTCCGCTGAGCTGCATCTGTTGCAGTAGTTACTTGTTGCGCAGTGGGAGCTGTCACATCTTCCGCTGCTGCATCTCCTTGCGCCGATGTAGACGTGTCAATCGGCGTGTAGTGGTAGTGCTTCTCGACCGCCGCCTTCCTTTTCCGTGGATTTTCCTCCGCCGGAGGAAGTTTTGGGTGACGGCGTTTATATTGCACCGTCACAAAGTCTCCTTCTGTCGTGGTGTCGTCGTGTCCCGTTTCCTCCATCTCCTCCTCATTTTGTGAAGATAGGGAGATACCGTCAGTTTCGTGGTGTTCCATTACAACGTCTTCGGTGTGTCGGTTATCCGCCAAGTCGTCGGGTTGCGGCTGAGAAGTGGTTAGCGCAGTCTGTAGCTGTGCCAGGTGCTGTACTGCAGCGCTCAGGCACTGCTGTAGTTGAATGTTGTCGACGTTTGCGCCGCGCCGCACGCCGCGCCGCTGGTGCTGTCCGCTCGTTGGCCGGTGTCGGTGCCAGAGTCGTCGTCCTCGTGGGTCCTTCCTGCATAGCCGTGGTCGTCGTGAACGGAGGGGCCGGTGGGGCCGGCGGCGGGGCACGCCCCGTCGGCCGGCGACCGGCCCTATCCTGCGCGGCCGAGCCAGCTGTCCCGGCCGCGCTAGCTGCGCGTTCTACACTCTCCGGCATCGCGCACTCAACTGTGCGAGTTCGAACGTAGGACCGCATCTGTGGCGAAGTAAAAGAAGCAGCCGCGGTGGAGTAGCCGAGCGGTCTCAAGCCCCTCGCTGCGGAGCGCGCGGTAGCTCGCCGTGGAGATTCGAGTCCTCCCTGGGGCATGGGTGTGTGTGTTTGTCCGTAGGTTAGTTTAGCTAGGTTTACGTAGTTTGTAAGCTACAGACTGATAACCATGCAGTTTGGTCCGATAAATTTACAGACATTTGAACATTTGAATTTTAAAAGAAGCCAACGCCGTCTTCGCGTATAAATACTTATTATTATATTGATGGGGTGTCTGTGCTTTTGGACATGTTCGAAAGAAGAGACATGATAGCAATATAATAGCCGCGGCGGAATAGCCGTGCATACTGAGGCGTCCTGCTACTGTGCGCACGGCCTTTTACGTCGGAGGTTCGACTCGTCCCTCGGGCATGGGTGTTCGTCTTGTTTTTATGGTAAGTTAGTTTAAGTAATTCGTATGTTTGTGGACCGATGGCCACTGTAGTTAGATCCCATAACTTTAAAAACAGTTCAACATATGATCCAATAAAATAATAAACACTTGGTAATGATTCTTTTACTGAATCTGACTTACCCACTTTTAATTTGATGTGTTCTTTCCATTTCAGATCGCTCCTTATGCCTTCGCCCGAAATTTTACGGAAGTAACTGCTTACAGTGTTTGTTTTTCTGTTCCGGAGTTAAAACGTTCAAATGTTTGTGACGCTTATGGGACTTAACTGTGGGGTCCCCGACGGGGAATGACCTCGCGCATCGTAGCATAACGCCTCAATGCGCTCGGCCACGCCACCGCGGCGTTCCGCAGTTATAGATGGTGAATCAAACACTTGCACCGCAAATATTGCTGAAACGGAAAGTGCGATTGATGTGCGGTTTTTACAGAATGAATTGGTAGTCAAGGGCTCGTATTGTTAGCCAATAAACAGATTGTAAAAATACCTAGAAAGTGTATTTTTTATGTAAATATACAATTTTTCAAACGGAACAATGGTTGTTTCTATGATGCACTGGTATTTTTGACACCACCTGTGTACAAAGAATTGTGAATGACATTTTATCACGCTTAGTTTGGCAGCTACAACCATTCAAAGTTTTGGGTGCCGAGGCTACGACAGCGTAGCTGACCGTCTGGTGGTCATGAAACAGTGGGCCATGCTCTAGGGCTAGCCACTCGGCCAGTCAGGTACGCTATCGCAGCCTCCGCCCCCGAAACTTTGAACGGTTGCAGCTGCCAAACTAAACGTGATAAAAATGTCATTCAAAATTCTTTGAACACAGCTGGTGTCAATAATTCCAGTGCATCATAGAAACAACCATTGTTCCATTTAAAAAAACTGTATGTTTGCATAAAAAAATTCACTTTCTAAGTAATATTACAATAGGTTTGTTGGCTAAAAATAGAGCCCCTGACTACCAATCCATTCTGTGATAACCGCACATCAATCGCACTTTCCGTTTCTGCAATATTTGCGGTGCAAGTGTTGGGTGATTCACGCTGTATAGTAAAGGGTCTTTCTTTCTGTGTATTTTCTGGAATTTACATTTGTGTAGCAGAAAGTCAATTGCCATAGCCTTCACTACTCTTCGATACGCTTCAGAACCTTCTACATAGATCTCAGTGCTGATGCCTCCTTGAGCCCCTGGTTTTCGATTTCTGTCTTGTGGTTTTCTGCTGAAGTTACAGTTCAGAAGCATACACCAAGAGGCGGGAACAAGTAACACGCGTCATTAGGAATCAGTACATTTATTTATCATCTGTAATAATGTGTTACATCACTGGACATCTTGAATTTTGAACAGACACCAAAATCCCTATACCAGACGGCAACAGACTCCACCTCATTAATTCTGCGTTAATACATAGTTCTAATAACAAATGGCATGTTACTCATCAAGAAACTTATTAGCAACTTCCAAAACAGTAAACATACGATAAGCTATAACGTCTCTACTATTTGCGCTATCCAAACCAGCAAGTGCTTTAACAGTGCTACCATTAAAAGAAAGAACAGCAACATTCATCTACCTAGTTTTGTGTTGCGGAGTTACTTTGTAAAATATTGGGAAAATAACAACACATCCACAATACACTATAGGGCCCTGCAATATCACGTGTGTGCCTACATTCGTATCAAAATCCATATTCAAATTGTCAGTCTGTTTATACACAGGCACACACGATCTTGTGCATCTCATGTAACGAGGCATGTCCACCTCTGCTGAAGCACGAGTTGCCGCACGAATGATGCCGTCTAACCAGGATCACTACTTACGTAGCGTTACTGGTTACGTAACCGTCGAACTTAGAAATTTTCTGCTTGGCGCGGAGTCGCGGCGCAAACCTGTACGTATACTTAAGTCTAAAAGTACCAAGTGGCTCATTTTTCTTACCCACATTAGGAAACTACCATTTTCTTTATATTTGATTGGTGCTTTGGGTTTCTACACGTTGACATTACAATCAAGAAGGCTCTAATGTACAAGAAAAATATTTCTTCTTTTACGATTTACAGGATAAATTCTAGAGTCTTCTATCAAACATCATTCAAACAAGTAATCAAAATATTTTTACAATGTTTATCTTTATAGAAAGACTGAAACAGAGTCAAAACATACTATTTATGTCTTTAGTAATGGTATTTCCACCTTTACTGATATATAAGGTAAGTACCGAGTATTTGCAAAAGAGTTTAAACTGCAAGATTTTTTTTGCTCATTGCAGTCAACGAACAATACTATCAGAACAAACAATTTCGGTCTATAAGTCTAAGTGTTTGGAAATATTTAGGAACAAATAGTTACCAGTATTTTCTAATCTGGGATGAACTCACAGTTCAGACGTTGGACAAGAGTTTTGGCTTGGCAGCTTTTGTACACATGGCACATGCTTGTTGGAGTTGAAACGTAAGTTTGACTTTTCATTCCCCTGTTATTGTTTATAGAAAACTTGGTTTTGCGAATGCCTTCTATTTCCATATTAGCCATTTTCGGTGCCAAATGCTTGCAAGAGGAGATCGGTTCCTTTCTGCAGATTGCAGGGCGAGGGTGGGGGAACAAGCTAATCGGCTAATCTGAGAATGAATTCTCGCCGTTAGGTCTCCTTACATGTCCTTACCTTAAATATTTTGTGAGCATTGGTCATTTAAAGGTCGAGAATGTTGTAAAAGACATGCACAGGCCATCGGTGGGTGCCAGCTAGGACACTGTACGTCTTTCCATTTGGTCAACTACACCAATTCGACACAGTGTCTGGAAGTTTCTTCTCAGTATTGTCATTAACCTGACGTCCAGTATGCATGTTACTAAGCCTAAGGACACTTATATATCCGACACCTGAAGAGTAGAACGACGAAAGTCATACAGTGGACTGCGTGCTTATTAGTTCAACAACTTAGGTAGAATGGTACATGTTTCAGATTCTGTTTGATACGTCTGAATCACTTTAGTCAGTAGTCCCCACTGGAACAAAATCGTCGTCGTCATCTGCAACCCTCGGTTCCGGTTCGTCACTTTATTTCGTCGGTGAAACATCTATGGTAGAGAATCTCGGCATTTGTGAGACCGCATCGCCTTGCGATTGTAGGTTTAATCAAGCAAACACGCTACAATAAACTACAAGCTCACGTCGCTGCCACCCAGAATGACTGAGCCCACTCGGCTTGACCAAACGCGAAGATACAAATGTTCACATGTTTGTAGAGCTTATAGGACTTAACTACGGCATCATTAGTCCCTAAACTACTTATGAACTAGCTTATACTAAAGACGGCACAAACATTCATGCCCGAGATGGGATTCGATCCCCCGACTGCAGTGGCCGTGCAGACCTTGAATGATTTGGGAAAATTGCCCAAAAATACGGGTAATAGCACACGCTTGGGCAACACCGATCATTACACAAAAAAGCTGTCACAACAAAAGAAAGAGCTCTTTTAGTAGCGGTAGCAAAAGCCAAAAAGAGAGGACGAACTAAAAAGATCGACCTATTTCGCGGCTGAGCTGCGAACTAAAAGGAGAGCTACCGGTCGCTAACTAAAATATGCGCGATCGGTCGCGAACTAAAACTTGCGTTACCGCTCGCGAACTATTATGCCAAACGTATCTCGCTTCTTAGTTCGTTGGATTCTTTTCCGAAGACCGACAGGCAATAGCGAGAGGGCGCGTAGCAGAATTAAAAATCACGTGTTTGCCTTCTGCTGAAGAGTCATTTCGAGGTGAGCGTCTGTCTGCTAGATTACATAGTTCAGCGCTACAAAATTTCTGTTTTAAAGTATTCTCCCCTATGCAATATCTGACTGATAAATTCCTTAATGCTAAGATATAGAGATAACTCTAAACTTAAACGCGAGAAATTATCCACATACTGTTTCTTTTGGTTTGCGTGATATCGTTAGCGGCTAAAGCAGCAAGCGCATGAAGCAGCTAGGTGGGGAACTTCTCCCTCCACCGGTATGCCCAGACCACGCCGCTCAGCCGTCACTGGGAGCGGACGAAGAAAAAGAACGAACTAGTTCGCGGCAGAGCCGCGAACTAAAGTGAGCGCTCCCGATCGCGAACTATTATGCGGAAGTCTATAAAATACATGAAATACGACGGCCAATTTGGCGTCTCATCTCTCTACCGAAAAGAGCTGCCCCCCTCCCCGGATAGCCACGTGGTGTGACGTCGGTGGTGTTTTCCCACCTTATTGGTGATCGTTCAGACGCACGATGAGAATATCTGGCATGTTTGATACTGCTCGACACCGAGGCCGACGAGAGAGACAGGCCGCGGCGCGCACGTCACATCACGTGATCAAGTGAGGCCTGAGCCGGCGCGATCGCTTGCGGATTGGCTTGCCGCTGGGGAATAGCCCACCGTCTCATACCGGCTAGCCAATCCGCTAACGATCGCGCTGGCACAGGCCTCACTTGATCACGTGATATGACGTGCGCGCCGCGGCTTGTCTCTCTCGTCGGTCTCGGCCCGACACGCTGTGACGTCAGAAAGTCGCCACGTTGGCCACACTCGTTGAGATACACGCTCCGTGTGCCGACGACTTCACGGCCGCTGTTGACTGTGTCCAGCTGCGAGGCGCCTTCCGTGTTGAGTGGCGGACGACAGCCAGCCGCAGGCTAACTTGTAAGTGCAGAGCGAGCTTACGTATTTATTACTGAATTATTATTTTCCACACTGAAGAAACGTGTCTCCATAATACTCAAACGGAAATCAACGTGTAATGAATAGAAGTTCAAGCCTAGCAGTCAACAATCCGAAGATTGGTTTGAACACCACAGTGCTTTACTAGGCATAGTCCTGTTTGGAGGTGGTATGCCGCTGCCTTCCTGGGACCTTCTAACTGACTTACCCAGCCAGTTATAGGGGGACCTATAGTTTAACGCGGGTTCCGAACCACGGTGCTACTCGGTATTTTTAACATGAGCAATACTGCGAAAGGTGAAAGAAGTGGAAAGTGATCTGGCGGGGATCGAACCCGCGACCTTTGGATTCAGAGTCTGGCACTCTACGACTGTGCAACCGCGGCGCGTTTGTTGAAGCCTATGTAGTAAATTTAATCTGTACGAAAACTTCGCTTACTGTTAATAAATGGAAAAAAATGTTTTACAAAACTCAATTGTCGCCATGTTATTGTTATATAGCTATATCAATTTTAGATATTCAGCTTCAAAATGAATGTTAGTACACTTCAACCCGATATGAATTCCTAGTGTTACACAGCATACACGTTCGGAAAATAAAACTAAATTCGCCGAATTTTAACTTGCAAAATAGTAATCATTTAAGGTATACATTGACGACAGTTGTCGTGGCGTCGCTATTCGCCACAAGCCGGGGGTCCACGCAAGTCGCCGCGCTACTGGAAGACGCGATAAATCGCTCTATGGTTTTTCGGTTGCCGGGGGCGCCCGCAGTCTCTGTACCTCTGTGCCTGCTTCGCGCACCGGACAATAGGAAGAAGGGCGCTTGCCTACATATGCCAGCGCACCACAAGAACACCGAGTAGAGTGCTGCGGAGTTCTGCAGTTCGACATTTACGATCCAGGAGTCAACAGAAGAGTTCATCTGCTAGAGCCAGCAGTCTGCCTACCACAAGCCCGAACATTATGCTATTGTCAGCAATCTTCGTGATACATTGCAGAACTGTGTATTAAATAGGAAGAACTCTGTACCACACAAGTACAGCAAAATCAAGTATTCATTGCATCTGCATTAAACGAACATGTAGACTAATCAGTTATTTCAGTTACAGACCCATGTCCACATCCTTGCTAGGCACGGTCCACCTCCTGAACGCGCAGCATCCCGGAGATATAACAGTTGTTTTCTTTTACATTAATTGGCACATGTAAATTACTAATTATTTTCAAAAAATACGAGGTCGAGTTTCTCATTTTTCGTCCGATTTCAAACGGAATAGGCCGGCCCCGCTGGTGCGCCGGCCGGAGCTGTGTTAGCAGACGCAAAGGTCAAAGATCGAGTGGCGCAGGGAGGCCACGCATGGCTGCCTGCCTGCTCGTTACGCGCCGCGGCTGACGCACATCCAACCACTGAATGCTCTTGCACCTCTTTTAAAACCCCCATTTACTATTCAATATAAAAATGCTGTCGCTTCTATGAGCCCCTGGTTCTCGATGTACCTCTTGTGGTTTTCGGATGATGCTACAATTCAAAAGGGAAAGGGAGGGGGGGGGGGGCAAATAATACACTTGGTTAGTAATCAATGCAATTATTTATTCTCTGTTTCTGAGTCATTATTACAGATGTTTGGCGGAGTACAGTCATTTACATGCATTTATTCAATATTATGAACCTTAATTTATAGTAGATGTCCGTGATCTCCGTGATACATATAGAATATCAGCCAGTGGAACGTGTGATGTTCAGCCATGTCGTGGTGCTAACACTGTAATTAAGGATGTGTCTAAGGACGAACAATATTGTTATTTCAGTGTCCCTGTGTCAGAATAGAGCTTTTATATACCATTATTGTAAGAAAATCACGTGTTTCGTATTACTCACCCTTTTGTGGTTATTCAAAGTAATCGTAACCGATTCATTCAATCTGTTTATAAGAAATTTAGGGAAGAGAAGAAAGAACTTGTGAGGCTAGTTCCATTCAGTAGGCAATACTTATGGCAGGCTGGCAGTGTCATTTAGTGGCGGCATGAAGGGCTAGCTAATAGATTTAATTATACAACTTTGAACATGGCTGATTAACAGCAACCGTAACACAATTTTTTTAACAGTTTTGTATATCAGCCAACCGGCTGAGTAATTTTTAGGTGACATCATGTGTTTCATTTAACTGTTTTTATTCTTCTGATGAAGTTGTCCCTAGTGGCAACGAAACCTAGGTCAAGCATTTAAAATTACGTAAGCGGTTGGCTGATATACCAAATTATTAAAATATTTAATTATATCATATTTAATTATGTTTGTATGGTACGCCAGGAGTTGGAAAGAGTATGTTGATAGAAGATCTTATTCGTTATGATGAAATTAGTAAATATGTATTTTTCCTACACCATGTGAAGATGCATTTTAAAGGTTTGCGTGATTTTCATCGTGTTACTGTGTTTGACGAGTTCAGTTGCGATCGTTGCAAACCATACTCCTCCGAATTAAAGCGGTTGTTAGAAGGCAAATCATTTAGTACATGATTTTTCAGTCGTAGGGTATTCCTAATTATTTAGTAATAAAACCCACTCTTACCAGATCTCTGTATCGACTACCATCATTCATCAATTCTCTATTACTATTTTGCAGAGGAACACAATAATTCAATTCAGAAAATGCGTAATAAAGTTTGTTGCGTTGACTGAGGATTACTTTTTTTTAAGATAGAGATTCGGAATATCTATATGTGCGTTGACTTGTACATTAGTTGAAGGAGTTAACTACGTTATTACTTGATCAAGCGACTTCTACACGCCACTTTCTATGTTTACAAAAAATAGTGGCGACGCGATTACTCTGATTTGATGACGAATAACCGAAATAAATGTTCAGATTAGTATTATTCCCCATTTTCATTGAAAGCCAACTTCCTTATTTCTTTACCAACCCTGCGTGCAAGTGTGACTCACATTTACACACATGTTCCCTCTGTAAATTGATCAGGGCTTCACATTTACCTCGCCTAACCAGCAGTCACCATTCGGATCTATTTAATTATTATATTTTATGGTCCTGATTTATCGTGTGGTTTCAATATTCCACTGATTAATTTAATTTCTATTTCGCAACGGATAACGCCAGTTCCAAATTGTGGCTACTGGCTATGATTTTGTTGGGACTGTCGTACTTCCAGTATCAATCGCCACCACAACCCAAAAAAGCATTTTTATATTCAATATGGCTTCAAGAATGGGCAGAGATACGGATTAAATGAGAAGGTGGGGAGTGATGTAAATTTTATACAATTTAGTGAAGCGAACACAATAATGTTTCGTAATCCTGCCGTCTGGCTACGTATAAAATTTAAATTTACTGGTCTCAATAAATTTCTAGTTGTATTTTGTCGTGTATCCTTCCAGACAGCTGGAACTGGGCACAAAGGAAGTTAATTCTCCTAACAAACATCATTTATTCTCCCCACAAACACTAGAAACTGACTGTTGCATGCTGTACGGAAATTTACATTGCAAGACGTTAAACTACGTACTTCCCAAAAGAAACAGCACAGAGGTTCCCTGTCACTACCAGTATGCTAATCATAAGATCCGTGACATCCATTAACATTCGCGAAAAAGAAAAACACCACAAAAAAAAAAATCAAATATATAGCAGGAGGAAAATACCGCTGACCATTATGAAGAATTTAGAATGGTACAGTTTATTGTGACCGAAGGTCGGACAGGGTCGGGAGCGGCTAGCGACGATCGACCGATCAAGCGTGGCCGCTAACGAGAAACACTACACGAGACCACAGAGACGACAAACAATGACAACAACTAAATGGAAAACAAAGACCAAAGCGTAAGCCAATCGGAACCGTGACGGAGGCAAGTACGATGCCTGATAACCACAGAATATCGAATGTATACCGAGCGCAGTCAAGACAAAACTGAGGAGCGAGCTGCGGCTCCTGGCCGTAAATAATGCGGCTCTCTGCGCAGATGACCGGCGCGGTAGGCGCGCCACGGCGTGCAGCGCTCTAATGGCGATGGCAGCGCTAGTAGGTTGTGCGCGCCGCCTAGTGGCTGCTGTCACAGTCCATGTGGTCTGGCTGGCTCTCAAACTCATTGTGCCGGGATACCAGATCCCTCACTCCTAAAATGGGCGCGTAGGGACGGAAGCGCCCAGGACGGTGCTTCGGAAGGTGGACTGATGGCACGAGTGGTGTCACGGGTGCAGAGCCCACTAAGTCAAGGTACGGAAGTGGGGCCTCTGTAGCGGTACAAGGATGCGTCGGTGTGGAAGGCGATTGCTGAGAGGGTGAATGTGAAAGTGATGTCTTCACTTCCATGCCTGCGTCCCCTGGGGTCGCCGACGCCGACCCGAGGCGCATATGGAGCCCCTGTGGTTGAGGTGTGTCGGAGGGTGATCTGCCCTGTGAGCACAGTTGTGGCTGAGAGTGTGCGATCTCTGTGTCCTTATCGACTGGAGCCGTGGACAATGCCCGAGAGCATAGATTGTAGCCGTGGGATCGGGGAATTGGCGAAGGCGGGGGTTCCGAGTCTGGGTGTGCTACTGGTTGGGATGATGCAGGATAACGAGGACAAAGCTGGTTAGTATGTCAGCACTCCAAACCCCTCTGAGCATTGACAGAGAGGAGGCGTCGCCCATGAGTGGTCGGCACCCATGAGGGCTTGTACCATACGAACAGCCCCACACAGTGGAACCTGGCGCATATTGCCCAGTGCACCGGGTCCTTGGTTCCGAGGGCTGTGGGGCCAAGAGATGGAGAAGGGTGCATGGCTGTCAGCCATAGAGGAGTTCTGCCAGGCTACGATCCTGGATAGGGGTAGTTCTGTAGGTACTCAGGAATAATGTGAGGGCTGCTGTGGTGGTGGAGGTGCCCACAGATTTCAGCATTTGTTGTTTGAACGTTCGCACCATCCGCTCAGCAGTGCCATTGGAGGCTGGGTGGAATGGGGGACTAAACAGGTTTGATGCCATTGGCATCACTAAACTGCTCAAAAGCCGTCGCTGTAAACTGGGGCCCATTGTCAGAGACAATGGTACAGGGTGGACCCTCGATAGCAAGAATTTGTGTGTGGACATTGAGTGTGGCAGTCGTGGTGGTGGACGCCATGCTGACTACATAGGGGTAGTGGGAATAGGGATCAATGACAATAAGCCACAAAGATCCCAGAAAGGGGCCCGCAAAGTCAAGATGGATGCGGTCCCATGGGCGACGTGGAGCAGGCCAGGGAGAGAAAGATTGGGCTGGAGCAGCCTGGTGCTTAGCACAAGTGGAGCAATGGCGGACGATGGACTCCACATGTTTGTTCAGACCTGGCCAATAAACGTGTCTCCTAGCCAGGGATTTCGTACGTGACATACCCAAATGCCCCCGATGAGAAGATCCAGAACCTGAGGGCGTAAAGCAGGTGGGATAACCACCTGGTGGGTATCGCCCTCAGCATCGAGCAGGAGAACACCATCAATGACAGACAATCGATGAGAGAGATGGGACCAGGTCCCTAGCTGTGAGGCCGTCGACTTCGGGAAATAAGTGGGACACCCATGAAGCACATGATGGATGACCCGTCGTAAGAGGGGATCCTGGAGTGTGTCTGCAGCAATACGCGTGGCTGTGATATGGAACCCATCTAAGGTATTTTGCCATTCCAGATCAATGTGGAAACAAGAGACTTCATGTCAGTCAAATGCTGGGTCAGGTCCTGAAGGCAGACGAGAAAGAGCGTCTACATTGGCGTGTTGTGTAGTAGGCTTGTACTTAATGGTGTAATTGTATGAACTAAGAAATAGAGCCCAACGCTGGAGTCTTTGGGCTGTACGTTCTGGGAGCCGAGAGTGTGTCCCAAATATGCTACCAACGGTTTGTGGTCTGTAATGAGGGTAAACTTGGCCCCAAAAAGATACACATGGAATTTCTTAACCGCATAGACGATCGCCAACGCCTCCTTTTCTATCTAAGAGCAGTTATTTTGAGCAGGCGTCAGGGTCTTTGACGCGTAGGCTATCGGTTGTTCAGTACCATCACCATTGCGGTGTGCCAACACTGCCCCAATGTCATAGGGAGATGCGTCCGCTGCCGAACCAAAGGGAAGTGATGCATAAAAGGGCGTAAGGCAGGGTGCCGAACGCAACAGTCGCTTTAGCCGTTGAAAGGAATGCTCACAAGCATCTGACCACAGGAACGGCACACCTTTCTTCCGGAGACAGTTGAGGGGGTGCATAATGTGGGCCGCTTTTGGGAGGAACTTTGCATAATAGTTCACCTTTCCCAAAAACGCCTGCAATTCCTGCAGGTTTTGGGGGCATGGTAGAGTATCGACCGCCGATACATTGCGATCTGTGGGCTGGATTCCGCCTTTGGAGAGCAAGCAGCCAAGGTATTCGATCTGTTTCTGGAAAACCTGGCATTTATGGAGGCGGCACCTGAGCCCAGCGTCCCGCAATGTAGTAAAGAGAGTGCGGAGGTTATGCAAGTGCTCCTGGCGTGTAGCCCCAGTAACGATGGCATCATCAAGATAGTTGGCACAACCGGGTATAGGCATCTGGAAGATGGCTGGAGCCGAAGAAATCCCAAAGGGTAAACGTTTGTATTTGTAAAGAGCAAAAGGGTTATTGATGACCACAATTCGTTGCGATTCCTTATCGAGCGGGATCTGCAAATAGGCGTCAGACAGGTATATCTTAGAAAAGTATTCGCCGCCAACAAGCTTTGAGAGTAGCTCCTCTTGCCATGGAATTGGGTAGGTTTCGACCTGTGCCTGGGCATTGATGGTGGATTTAAAATCGCCACAAAGGCGGAGAGCGCCATTGGGCTTGAGGACCACTACCAGTGGTGTGGCCCAGACACTCGTTCTGACATGTTCGATAACTCCAGTGGCGTGCAAACGGTCGAGTTCCAGCTTTACTGCCATCCGTAGGGAGACCGGAAGAGGGCCTGCACGGCAGAAACGGGGCACTGCATCTGGGTGTAAAGTGATATGTGCCTCAAAATTGGTGGCACACCCCGGACCCGGTTCGAACAGAGACGCAAAAGAGGCACAATGGTCGTCGAGTTCCTGGAAAGGAACTGTGTCAGAGATGTCCTGCACCTCATCGGAGATGGGGAACCCAAACAGTGACAACGCATCGAGGCCGATAATGTTTCCAGCTGAGTGGTTATTGACCACAAAGAGGGTTACAGGACGTTTAACCGTTTTGTAAGCTGCCAAAATGGTAAACTGACCTTTCAGAGGGATTGCACTGTCACCATATGCTACCAGCCTGCGGGAGGGCGGGTCCAATGCTGGGTAGCCAAGACGGGCATATGTCAGGAGGTTCACCAGAGAGACTGTGGCCCCTGTGTCCAATTGGAAGCGGACGTCTTGGTTACCTATTGTGAGATCAATAAACAATTTGGTATCAGGAGAATCACCCTGGGGAACAATAGCCTGCAGTTCATGAACTGTCCCCTGACGCCAGTATGGAGTCGGGGGTGACTGTCCTGCCGTTTGCCGACAAACCAAATGGAGATGCCCATCTTTTCCTCAACGACTACAGTGGGCCCAGCGATCTGGACAGTCTGCCCATTGGTGAGCCGTAAAATAGTCAGGACAGGACGGTCAACCACGTTGCTTACGCCGACGAGGAGTGACCGGTCGTTCAGAGGCCATGGACACATCAGAGAGGGATGGATCACGACGCTACCGACGGGGCAAGACCATCCGAACGTTACGTCCCCTTTGCGGCGGTTGTACAGTTGCTACCTGAGGACGAGCCATGAGGTGCTCATTCGCCGCCTGTGCAATCTCAAAAGAATGTGCAATCTTCGGGATGTCCTCCAGAGAGGGGTCGTCTTTCTTGATGGCTGCCGTTCGCACTTCTGGATCTGGAGCCAACTGAACGACAACATCACGGATGAGAGAGTCAGCATAGGAGGTTTTACAAGACGGGTTGGGGCACGTGAATTCGGAACGCCGACTCAGTCCTTGCAAATCCGTCACCCATGACCGATATTGACCTGGCTGTTTGTGATACTGATGGAATTCGAGGCGCGATGTTACAACGTGAAATAGTTGCGAATAATAATTTTAAAGCAATGCACACATCTCCTCGAACGTCAGTGATTGGAGAGGGGGGCCTACTTCTTCAGTAAGAAAAACGTCTCGGGGGAAGCCCAAGAAAGAAAAAGAGACCGTTGTAGGGCATCATCAGAGACCTGAAATGCGGCAAAGTGCTGTTTCAGCCGCTGGAAGTAAGTATCCCAATCCTCGTTGGTGTCGTTAAAGGGCGGAAACGCTGGGGGGCGGAAATCCGTCGACGACGTGACAACCGCTTGGACGGATTGTGAACCCTGAACCTGTAAGCGCTCCACCAAAAGTTGAATTTCCTGTCGTAACAAATCAGTTTGCTGCTGCTGTAGGAGCAGCTGTTGTTGTTGCTGCTCCACGGGTTGCACAAGTCGTTCGTCCATGAGACGTGATGTAACCTTTATCCTCGTCGCCAATTATTGTGACCGAAGGTCGGACAGGGTCGGGAGCGGCTAGCGACGATCGACCGATCAAGCGTGGCCGCTAACGAGAAACACTACACGAGACCACAGAGACGACAAACAATGACAACAACTAAATGGAAACCAGGACCAAAGCGTAAGCCAATCGGAACCGTGACGGAGCCAAGTATAATGACTGATAATAACAGAATGTCGAATGTACACCGAGCGCAGTCAAGACAAGACTGAGGAGCGAGCTGCGGCTCCTGGCCCTAAATAGTGCGGCTCTCTGCGCAGATGACCGGCGCGGTAGGCGCGCCACGGCGTGGCGATGGCAGCGCTAGTAGGTTGTGCGCACCGCCTAGCGGCTGCTGTCACAGTCCATGTGGTCTGGCGGGCTCTCAAACTTATCGTGCCGGGATACGAGACAGTAATTCACAACAAGACCGATGCAAAGAGACGTTGCCAAGCTACGTGGTGCCACACAAACATTCTATATCTACATATCTAGATATACATCTACATGGGATACTCTGCAAATCACATTTAAGTGCATGGCAGAGGCTTTATCGAACCATCGTTATACTATTTATCTCCCATTCCATTCTCGTATAGCGCACGGGAAGAAAGAACACTTGTATCTCTCCGTTCGAACTCTGATTTCTCGTATTTTATTCTGACGATCATTCCTACCTGTGTAAGTGGGAGCCAACAATATATTTTCTCATTCGGACCAGAATGTTGGCGATTGGAGTTTCGTATGTAGCCCACGCTGCAGCGATAAACGTCGTTGTTGTAATGATTCCCAGCCCAGATCCTGTATCATTTCCGTAACGCTGTCTCCCCTGTATCGTGACAATACAAAACGAGTTGCCCTTCTTTGGACGCTTTCGATGTCCTCCGTCAAACCAACCTATAAGGATTCCACACTGGGCAGCAATACTCCAAAAATGGACGGACAAGCGTAGTGTATTCACATTCATGTCCTATTACTAAGAAAAACCGTAAATCTAGCGATAATCAAAATGTTCGAATGTTTGTACAACTTATGGGACTTAAATACGGGGTCATCAGTCCCTAAACTTACAAACTACTTATGAACTACTTACGAACTAGGACGGCACAAATATCCATGCCCGAGGGGGGATTCGAACCCCCGACGGTAGTGGCCGTGAAGACCGTGACTGAAGCGCCTCAGTCCCCTCGGCCACCGCGGCCGGCTAGCGATAATCTCGAGACAAATTTTACCCACCGGTATTGAAACATTAATTTCGTTATACTGAGGGTGCTTACAGGTGATTTGCTATTATACCAAACGTGAAAAGGAAGCAAATGAACAATGGCGGGAAACAACTGCAACCATGTGGACTTCCACTAAGAATCCACTAATATCTCGTGCATTACTCGTATTTTCATAACTAGCAATCGCGCGGTATATGCTGGATTTAGTTCCTCGGTATAGAGACACATATTTAACTGCAGTTCAATTGAGCTGATGGCCCGTGACTGTTTCAAAAAACTTTAGACCATTGGCAGTGGTTAACATCGCATACTAAGAAAAAGGCTAAATTTACGAAATATTTCAAAAAATTATTTAGGCACGGTAATTAAGAAAAGTTACTAAAGCAGACATAAGGGGATTATTAGCTTCTGTTGTGCCTTGATGACACAATATTATAGAAAACAGGAAATGGCGGGAACGCATGCTCAGCACGCTCGTTACAAAGAATTAAATATGATTATGCCACGGACATCGTCATTTATTTTGCAATGCAAACAAACGCACTTGATCATGAATCATTACTCCCTGATATTCATTTGAAACTAAAAATTGAATGCCGCGGCGGATTAGCCGCGCTTACAGCTGTGCCGTGTTGCGGTGCGCGCGACCGTCCGCCGTCGGGGGTTCGATTTCCCTTCGGGCATGTTTGTTTGGGTTGTCCTTCGTTTAGTTTACCTTGTGTTAAGTAGTTTGTAAGCTAGGGACTAATAACCAAGCCGTTGTGTCTCACAAAAAAAATTATAAATAAATAAATATATAAAAACTGAAGCGCTGAAACTGATGGCTCAAGTCCCACTCAAAAGAAACCGTTATAATTTTAAGTTCCTCATTAGGCCGAATTTCTACGTTAAAATTACACGAATTTGCTCCCCACAGATGATCTCGCGATAGAATGACAATAGTTGCAACATTACCGATCGAATTACTCAATAAAATCAGCACGATAAGGCACATTTACGATACTCACACCAGACATAACATACATCCGCTCGGTTCGAGGTCTCAGCCAACTCTCCCCTCTAACGACGGACACCTCTCCTAACCGCTAGTCCGTTTCAAGTTGCTCGGCGGAGCTCTCCCATTGGCTGAAGGCATAACGAGACCCATCGCCAACTTGACAACCCTCTAAGACTCGAGTTCTGCTGGCTAGCAACCTCTGGTACCACAAGAAAATCTCTGCTGTTTTCTTAACGAGCAAATGTTGGCTATTCTACTCGGAGTGTTCGGCTACTGCTAAACGCACTACAATCTGTGTCATCTCACCACCTCTGCCACACTCACACATTCACACACACACACACACACACACACACACACACACGGGAAACGGGGGCTGTGGAGCCTAATTGCTTGTATTTTCTTTATTTATTGCATTTCTGCGTCCACTGGTTCTTAATTCGGAACTGCATAAAATAATGACCTGAACGGCCAACTAAGCTCGTCTAAAATAAAGGATTCAGCCATGCTGTTGAAATGAATAAAAATGAATAAAGAATATTGTAGGATAAAGGAATGCAGGGAACCAACAGTACCGCTTGAGAAGATCAAACAGTAATTTGCGTATCAAGTATATTAAATATTAATTTCCATGTCAACTTGTTACTACCGAGTCCCACGTTAGAGAAAATCAAATAAAAACCCTTACAAGGTGCACCAGTGGACAACGGGCTAGAAGCTGAGGGAATTAAATGAATAGATTGACCAGCTTTTTCATTGAACTTGAACCAAATTGAACATATTTCGGATGCATTTGGCAGACGCATTGCAGCCAGACCAGCGCGTCCCACATCGGGTGCAAAGCTGGATACTGCACTCATGCAATAACGGCCAAAAATCCCTAAATCTACATCTACATGCCAATACGTACTCCGCAATCCACCGCAAGGTGCGTGGCGGAGGGTACACTGTACCACTACTAGGCATTTCCTTTTCTATTCCACTCCCAAATAGAACGAGGATAAAAAGAATGCCTATATGCCTCCGTAGGAGCGCTAATTTCTCTTATCTCGTCTTTGCTATCACTATGCGAAATGTAAGTAGGCAGCAGCCCTCTAAATTTTGGCCCTCTGAATTTCCTCAACAGAATTTCTCGAAAAAAACGTCGTCTTTCCTCCTGCGATCACCATTCGAGTTCCCGGAGCATTTCTAGTAAACTCGCGCATTGGTCGAATCTACCAGTAATGAACCTAGCTGCTCGCCTCCGAACTGCTTCTATGTCTTCCTTTAAACTGATCTGTTGCAGGTCCCAAACACTTGAGCAATAATCAAGACGTGGTCGTACAAGCGTTTTATACGCGATTTCCTTTACAGATGAAGTACATCTTCCCAAAATTCTCCCAATAAACCGCAGTCGGCTGTCCGCCTTACTCACAAATGTCCTTACATGTTCGTTCCATTTCATATCGCTCTGCAATGTTACGCCTAGAGATTTCAACGACGCGACTGCATCAAGAAGCTCACTACTGCTGTATTTGATCACTATGGGATTGTTTTTGCTGCTCATGCGCATCATCTTATATTTTTCTACATTGAAAGCTAGCTGCCATTCTTCGCACCAACTACAAATTTTGTGTAAGTCATCCTGCATGCTATTACAGTCAATTAAAGACGACACCCTGCCATACACCACAGCATCATCAGCGAACAGCCTCAAATTATAAGTTAGTCTGTCAATCAGATCATTTATATAGATAGAAAATAATAGCGGTCCTATCACACTCCCCTAGGCCACGTCTGACGATACACTCGTCTCTGATGAACCCTCACCGACGAGAAGAATGAACTGCGTTCTATTACTTAGGGAGTCTTCCTACCAGTCACAAATCTGTGAAATCTGTGAAACTATTACATATGCTCATATCTTCGTTTACAGTCTGCAGTGTGGCACCGGGTCAAAAGCCTTTTTGAAATCGAGAAAAACACATTCCACCTGTCCATGGCTCGCAAGATGTCATGTGAGAAAAGGGCAAGCTGAGTTTCGCATGAACGATGTTTCCTAAGCCCGTGCTGATTCATAGAAAGACGCTTTTCTCTCTAAAGGAAATTTACTATATTTAAAATGAGAATTTGCTCCAAAATTCTACAGGAAACTGATGTCAACGATATTGGTCTGTAATTATGTGGTCAGTTCTCTTTCCTTTCTTATAAACGGGAGTCACCTGCGCTTTTCTCGAATCACTAGGAACTTTGCGCTGAATTAAAGATTCGTGATAAATGCAAGGTAAGTAAGGGGCCAATGCCACAGAATACTCTTTGAACTGGTATTCCATCCGGACCAGGAGACTTTTTTGTATTTAGCTCTCCCAGCTGCTTCTTTACATCGGAAATACCTTTTACTATGTCTTCCATTTCGGAGTTAGTACATTGATCAAATGATGGTATGTTTGTACGGTCCTCCTGCGCGGAAGATTTCTTAAAGGTTAAATTTCGATCTTCAGCTTTCCGTTTGCTTTCTTCTATTACTGTCCCAGCATGATAAACGAGTGACTGGATTGTGGACTTTGATCCGCTTATCGACTTTACATAGGACCAGAATTTTTTCGGGTTCTCGCAAAGATCCTTTGTAAAGGTATGGCTGTGGTATTTATTGTATGCTTCGCGCATCGATCTGATTATAGACGCACGAATCTCCAGCAACTTTTGCCTGTCATCATTTGTGTGTTCTTTTTTGAACCGAGATTGTATCAGCCTTTGCATTCTCGGTGGCTTACTAACATTATTATTATCCCACGGCACATATTTCTCTAACCATTTATTTACAGTGCATTTAAATTTAGTCCGAAATTCCTCTACATCCATTGTACGGAAACTAAACAATATCCATTCATTTTCTAAGTTCGATCCTAACAATTGCTTATCGGCTCTTCCTAACAAAAATATGCTGATAGCCTTCGTGATTGCTTTATGAACTTTGGTCACCATTGACGCTATGACGATATCATGATCACTAATTACTGCGTCTACACAGACATCGTTAATAAGGTCAGGCCTGATCGTAGCTATAAGGTCTAAAATATTTCCACTTCGTGTGGGTTGCCGGTTTAACTGCTCAAGACAGTAGGATTGCTCGCCGTTGCTCACATTGATGACTGAATTTCTGGGTAGTGAAAGTCATTGGCGCCGTCTGGCGTGCGTCGGCGAGAGCATTGTTAACTGACAGGGTAGGTCTGACGTCTGCTGCTTCTAAAGACCGAATGTTTAGCAGAACGAAGTGTATTCATTTTCGCAGACGGTATTTACAGCTCATGATTGCAGACTGCCGAGCCCGATGTCGTCTCTGCGAGTATCCACGTTTTATGCTGAATGGGTAATGTAATGCTACGCAATTGCTGCAGCCATTCATAGTCAGTGCAGCTGCTGTTTCGTATGTACTTTCTGACACAAAAGACTTACGAGTTATATGGTAAAGTCTTTTTTAATAAAGAAAAATCTCCGAAATTTGTGTCAAGTCAGCTGAATAATGTGTGATTTTGGATTCTACGGGTATCTCACTAAGATCAGTCAACACTCATTCTTAAGTAGCGTTATAGGAGTATTACAGAAGTGTGTAAATTTAGCAATGGGTATACAAACATGACAACTTCTTCATTGACTGTCGATCCACCTGCCAGTGGATCTTTGACAGAAGAGGTAAAATGCTCGTTTCCAGCGACATAAGAACCGAAGCACAATACCGTCCTTTGCGTAACAGACCAACACTTTACTCCTTTTTTCGTCTTCTGGTAGGACAGTATATTTGCCGTCATGTAATAGTGTTTGTTGTATGTTGATGGATGAGTTCTTGACTCAGTTTCTTATTACAGCGGGCGGCAAGCCCTCTGAGTGAAGACGCTGATCTACCGCTGAGATAGCTCACCACTGCAGCGACATCACTCCGTTATTGTTTTGATGGTGTGTAGGGGACACAATTCGCAACGTAGCTCGCAAAGTAAGTTGCAGTTTCTGTTGAAAATAGCTTGGTAGACGCAACAATTATAACTTTGATGCCTCTAGCTCGTTCCTAAGTGAGAATCATTCAGAATACGTAATCTAAGTGACAAAATTATATGGAGTGGATTTACCAGGATTAATGTGAAACACTCCAGGAAATGAATCTTGGGATACACAGCTGCCAAGCTGATTCTACTATGTTGCCAATTACACATTAGAATAGTAACGCGGATTACGTTTGCTTAGTCCATGTTTCCACAACCCTCCGAGTAGCAGGTGGGTGCCAAGAACATGAAATTCCAAGCGGGCTTATAATGACCCCGTTCTATTTTTCTTAGTATCTGCAAGCAAAAGATAAACATCGTAGCAAAATGCAACTATTTTTTAGTAATTTTCCTGAATTCACATTCAAACTATAGAAATAGCAAGCCTAAATTATGACACATGTAGAAAAAATATTTTCCAGTAATGGGAATCCTGTTTCGAAGGGGGAATACCATATTACCGTAAATTGAGATATTATCACAAATTATAGTGCATACAAAAAGAAAGCTCGAAATTTTAACAAGAATAAAATCTATATGCCGCTTGAGAGGAATTTCGATAAGTGTATTACCAATTGCACTGACATTATTATTATTGTGTTTTCATTTAAAAAACCAATTTGTCACCAACTGTTCTAAAATTGTGAGAAATAATTTGTTTTAATATTACAGCGCCATCTATAACAAAGCGAAAACAATGTTCCAACTAAAACTTTAATATTTATTTACGTACCATATGAATATGTAATAGAAATGGAGGGGTACTTATTTTTAAAAATGCAGTTCATATCAATTTGATCCATGGGAGCGACATCTAGTGGGTGAACCATAGCGCCACCTGTTTTTCCTTTTGAAACTTGAAATATTTTGTTATTACTTTTTCGCTTCGTGCCAAATTTTTGAGGTATTTGGTCCGGACACTATCAATGGACCACTTGAATCACCTAACACTTAAACCGCAAATATTGCGGAAAAGGAAAGTGCGATTGATGTGCGGTTTCCAGAATGGATTAGTAGTCAAAGACTCGTATTGGTAGCCAATAAACAGATTGTAAAAATACCTAGAAAGTGTACTTTTTATGGAAACATACAATTTTTCAAACGGAACAATGGTTGTTTTTATCGTGCACTGGAATTTTTGACACCAGCTGTGTACAAAGAATTTTGACTGTTATTTTGATCACGTTTAGTTTGGCAGCTACAACCATTCCAAGTATTGGGGGCGGAGCTGACTGGCTGGGGGTCATGAGACAGTGGGCCGTGCACCAGAGACAAGCCACTCGGTGAGAGTGAGAGTTGTGGCGTCGCTATTCGCCAAAGCAGTGGCGAACTAAGACTGTCCGACGCCCGGGGCGGCGGCAGAACAAAATGCGGCCCCTCGTCCACTTGGAAATATATGTATTACTATAAACAAAGTAACTTTTGAGATTTGGAGGCCTCTCCATAACAATAGGAGCGGGACAATCTAAGAAAAATAGCTTCCGAGATTCGGAGGCCTCAGAATGAGAGACTTAAATAAAAAAAATAAAGAAAGAAAGAAAAAAAGAGAGAAGAAAGAAACGTGCTTTCGAGGTATTTGGAGGACCCCATGACGAGAGGTCTGGGGCGGTACACTCCCTCCGCCAACCCCTCCACCCCCGCCCCCCTTAGTCCGACACTGCGCGAGAGCGAATTATATGTGGACTAATCAATTCCTTTAGTTACAGACCCATGTCCACTTCCTTGCTAGTCCACGGTCCACACCCTGATCCCGCTGCATTCCGAGACATAACAGAGAGGGAGAGAAAACACGTATGTGTTGTCGTCATTGTCATTAGTGATGTAAAGATGTCAGAAATTTCGTGGCACACGTGATTATACTGATTCTGATTTCCGTTCATGCCGTTGCACGTCATGGTGGCGTTGCGTGGTTGCTGCGGCTCAGTGTCTTGTTGAGCCGGCCGCGGTGGCCGCGGGGACTGAGGCGCGTCAGTCACGGTCTGCACGGCCGCTACGGTCGGGGGTTCGAATGCCCCCTCGGGCATGGATATTTGTGCCGTCCTTAGTATTAGCGAGTTCATAAGTAGTTTGTAAGTTTAGGGACTGATGACCCCGTAGTTAAGTCCCTTAAGCTTAACAAACATTTGAACATTTTTTTTTGTCTTATTGACTTGCTGGTGAGCCTTCGTCATCTTGCGCTAGATGGAATACTTTATTTGACTTCAGTTTCGGCGTTTGGATCACAGGCACGACTTTGACACTGCACTCTGCAGAGTTGGTTTCTCCTTTGTGCACTGGCCACTCGTCCCACTGATGCTAATTTACTATGAACATTGTGACAGAATGATATCTGATTGTAGTATGGAAAATTTAGTTATAAAATGTACCCTTGCGACTTTCATATCGGTACTCACCAATAAGAATTGGGCAATACATAACACGGGGTAGTAAAAGGTTTATGGCTCGTTGTCTCTGTACATAGGGGTGAGTTGTGTATGTCAGCTTTTATGCCCTAAACAGCTATCCAATCTGTTTAAACAAGGTCAATAATTAATCTGTAGTTTAGCCAGTATATCAATCTGCATATGATGACGCGAAAATATATTTAAAAAAAAAAAACATAAATTAAACCTCTGAATAACCAACAAAATGGATTCTAAGATAAAGAAGTGATTCATTCACGAAGTAAGTCTTAATAAATGAAGATTATTACTCATTTTGGACATGAAAATGCGGAGGTGGTCCTACTTTATACATCGGTAAGTAACTGAATATTTCTCCAACTATTGTTCGTGAGAGGCACAATACGTATCACATGCACTCGAGAGTAAAGGATCCAAATTATCACTCGTAAATTAGTGAAGTCCATCGAACATTGCAGTTCCAAATTAATCCGCGATTAATTAAAATATTTGTTATAAAACACAGTTTGTCATCACATGAGTACACGATTGCTGAATTATCACAGTTCCACAGCCCTACTACCGTGCATAGTTTATCACTTTTCAAGCAGAGACTAAGTTCTGCAATCACAGTCCCGTAAATTTTCTAAGTCCACACATGCCTACCTCTTCAAATCACAAGTTCGTAACGCGGCTTCAGGCCGCCCAGCGTCACAACCTTTCACCACCACGTCAAGTTACGAGTCCCTTACCAAGAGTTCGAAAGGGTGCTCTAGTGCTCCCAAAATTCTATCCTTCCGCGCATCCTAGCATTTCATCTTTAAAATACAATTTCCCTTCCAAAATATTATACATTTGAATATCACAAAATTAAATGCTTTGACCATCTCCCAACAAATGTTGTTTACATTTAACAAACAAATATATATTTAACAATACTAAAAACGGTTGAGACAAGTTCTTTTCTCATGTAGCTATTAAGCATGGCGTCTCACTGTTCAAATATACTGCCGAAGTCGAAATATAGTTACACAATTAATATTTAATTTATCATGGCTTTTTTCCAAATATATTCAGTTCTTGTCCACGGATAGATATAATTTTGTATATTTATCTGCAAATTATCTGCTGCATATCTACTATTTTTGTCGACCATGAAATATTTATGTGGCAGTCTACAACATAAAACGAACGTTACTAAGAATAATATTAAATATAATAAAATACATATATAAATGTTATGCACTTTGCTGGGTTAATATTTTGTGTTTCTGTGATGGAATCTGTGTTCTGACTCAAGAATATTACTACCTCAACGAAAAGCAGAACAAGAGAGTAAAATAAAGTTTATTGAAATAATACGGAATGAACGTGGTACGTCTTTTAAGATAGGTCGCGCGGTGCAATGCTGCCTATTCGCTTCTTAAATTGTTACTGATAAACACTAGGTATCAATAATTGTAAATATGTCTTACATTAGTACTGAAATTTGTCGGCTTTTTATCTGTAAGGGATATTGAAATTGTAATTACGGCGTTTGATTCTCACAAGTCTCCTGAATCCATTCTTATAATTATATTAGCCGTATCATCATCCCTGATTTTATATGGATTTTTATAATAATGTGTGGGCTATATTGTATTTCAGTTGCAATCTGGGAGAGCCGTCTCGCTCAGCCAAGTGCGTCGTTTCCGGTATCCGAGCAGATTAGGAAAACCCTAACTAACTGTATTCCATTCACTAGATCCAAACTGTTACGCGGCCGGTTGGGGAACCCAACAGCCTGACAAAACCCGCCTTTCACATGGAAACAATCAGCTTCCCCCTGTAACTGTAATGTCACACCCATAAGCTTACTTTTCAATACAGATTCATGCCACCCACAATTTCCGAACTTGATAATCGATTAAATGACAAGACTTATCTATTAGACAACAAAGTTATATGTTTTGCTTGCTACTTCGTAGCGAATGGTGAGTATGTCCAAGTTCGTAATGATGATATTTGTCCTGAACCTATGACTAAAGCTGGAGAATCAGCAGATTACGTTTACTCAATGATGAAATTAGTATAATTAACAATTCTTGTTCTGGACTTGGTCTCAGGTGCGTGCGAATTGACAACCTATCCTTATGAAGTAGACTTAGACCGTATACGACAGGCCGTCTCCTCTTGCGGTACAGTATTTCGATTCATGGAGTACAATGGGCAGGCCGCGGTCTACCAATGGAGTCCCTGACATGACTCAAGGCATGCTTGAACTCATGACCGAAAATGAAGCATGCTGTTGGGCGATAGAAATTAGACGGATCGCACTTAGCGGCACTTATTTTGAAACAAATATTAGTCTATTAAACAAGACAATGAATCCGTTACTTTTCAAGGTCATTGGTCATTACTAGACAGGTGAAGTTGCCGGACTTTCAAAGTTAACCACTCTCGCTTCATTCATAGACTATCATCTTACCTAATATGGAGAAGCAAATAGGCAGTGGCCTTCCTCGACATCGGTAAAGCCTTTGATACAGTCGAAGACTACTTTTTATTTCAAGCCATGAGGAAAATTGACTTCAGCGAGCTGTTTACAACAATCATCGCGCAATTTATTTGCAGTAAAATAACCAGATTCAAGATTAATAGTGAACTCAATCTATTACGGTATAGCGAGGTATCTAACAGGTATATTCACTGTCGACTTAGTATGTAATATTAGTTGAAAGACTGCTCTATTCTTCCTACACCAACCTAAACCATTCACAGATTTTCACCATGAAAACAGTATTTAAAGCTAACGCCGATGGCGTCAACATTGTTGGCTGTTTCGGTGAAGAACTCGATACATTTAACAAGATAGTTCAAGTGTATTCTCATATTTGCTAAGCCTGAGTGAACGACCGAAAGTCTCTGCTACATATATTTCGTATGAGAATCACAAAAAGTAGAATTATACGCAGCTATAAGTACAGATAAAATTTAATATACGGACGGTACATTACGAAAAACATATTAACGTAATGTATTAAAATGTTCTATGGATGACGTAATTGTCACTGAAAATGTGTAATATTTCTGACGTAAAGCCGTCATATTAAGATCGGCGTATTGCTTCAGTGCAGCCGGTTAGGACCAGTAAGCGACAGTTGGTTAAAGCTGGTGAGAACCACGACAGGTGGTACAATAGGTCGGGTTCTCATGGGAAAGAGCAATGGTGAGTTTCCCGAATTCTAGGGAAGTCACCGAGCGGCAGGCACTGGACGCCGATTCGCTGTAGTATTGGCAGTTACGCGCCAAAACGCGATCATATTTTTGTTAATATTTAATAGACTAATTATTTATCCCTGAGTAGGTAAACCATATTAAATATCGCTAAATTCATAAACATAACAATTAATATAAGACGGATGATACACGGTGGCCATATTTGCGCGGCCAAATGGCTGAGCAAAGGCAGCCTTGAATCGAGCCGCTACACTTCAGAACACGCCCTCGAAGGAGTAACATGTCGTATATGTAGGCGGCCACAAGACATATTTATAATTTTGAGTTCATAACACGCACTTGGAGGAGTAACACGTCGCATACATAGGCGGTCATAAGAAATTGTTTAATCATCTTAAAACCAGGGAAATGACTTTATATTTACTTTCAAAATGTTCAAATGTTTGTATAGCTTATGGGACTTAACTACGGGGCCATCAGTTCCTAAACTTACAAATTACTTATGAACTAGCTAATACTAAGGACGGCACAAATATCCATGCCCGAGGGGGGATTCGAACCCCCGACCGTAGTGGCCGTGCAGAGCGTGACTGGAGCGCCTCAGTCCCCTCGGCCACGCGGCCGGCATTTACTTTCAGTTAAGACAATGGGTGTCAAGTGGATGTTATCATGCAGTTTGTTTTCTGCTTTTTTTAATATAAACTAGATGGAATCCCAAAAACGTAATCCGTAATTAGATCAGTTTCTGCCAATAATTTAACAATTTCAGCCTCAATCAAGAACTCCGACCTGCGTGTTATCATCTGCGTGGGGATATTTATAGAAGACGTCAGGTTGGTGAATTTTAAGAGTTTCTACTCTTCTCACAGAGATGTGGGAGTAAGTACAACCCTCGCGTACACTGTAATTGCGGTACAAACGCAAACTGTTGTGCGTCATCCATTGCAACATGGAAGAGGAAAGAAAATGATATAAGACCGGTTAACATACCCCCTGTAGACATTTTTCCCGTTGTAAAGGTTATAAAATATTTTAAGAATTTGTGCTACGAATATCGTAATTGTCAGTATGAGGAGATAATAAAGTGCGTTAAGAAAACTTTGTAATTAAAAGTGGCACAAAGCATTCATCGCCCCTGATTGCATTTCTAGATATTTATGTCCGAATTAATAAGCCACGTCATTGCTATAGAAGATGACAAATTCGGTTCCTGCGCTCCGCCAGGAAAACAGCGTTTTGGACATACACTGAGGATGTGATCCACAGCCTTCATTTCCGTTCCGCAATCACAACTGGAGAGTCCAACATACCCAATATTTGCAGCATATTCCCACTGCATCCGTGACCAACCCTAAATCTATTTAAGCACGGTTTCGTCGTGGGAGATCCATACCTTGGGGGCCCTCTATGAGCATATTTAATCACCACATGATGACTCAGAGACAACCGCCTTCCATTTTTTTAAACACTCTGCTTTCTGCGCAGTTCATCATCCATCCAAATAGGACAGCGTGATTTAAGGCGTCGAGGTAAAAGGGAGTTCAGCACCTCTTGAATTGGGAGGCAGAGCGGTCTAAAGCGCCTCGCTGCGGAGCGCGCAGTTGCTCGCCGTGGAGGTTCGAGTCCTTCCTGGGGCATGGGTGTGTGTGTTTGTCCATAGGTTAGTTTACCTAGGTTTAAGTAGTTTGTAAGCTACGGACTGATGACCACGCAGTTTGGTCCGATAGACTTACAGACATTTTGAATTGGGAGACATTTCATATTAGATATTTTTCGCCATTCCATTTTCGGTAACACCCTTCCAATTGGAGGAGGAGTGATGTTTGCTAGATCCGGTAGCCAGAGAGGGATGGTGGATTTTATATTTCCACTTATAGCCCCCATTGTTTCATTGAGGATAACGTCTAGTTTGCAAGTACGGTACTATGGCTGTTGTCCCAAATTGGTGCACAGTACTCCGTTACTGAATAACATAATGCTACAGCAGCAGTTCTAAGAGTTTTCCCATCTGCACCCCATGTCGTACCTGCTACCTTAGGGATGATATTGTTTCGGCTCTTAACTTTTTATGCAGTTTCGGTAAAGTGTTTTCTCTGGGTTATATATCTATCTAGTGTTACGCCCAGATAATTTGGGTAATGGTCTTCACTGAATCTCTTCCCACCAAATAGAACATTAATTTCGTTTTGAGATTCTATGTTATTGAGGTGGAATGCGCTAACTGCTGACTTTAAAGGATTAGACTGTATGCACCATTCGTCATAATAGTTATACATGAGCTCGAGGTCCTGTGTGAGCTGATTACTCCCTTCCTCCAGTGATCGATACTGAGTAACAAGTAACAGCATAGACGAATTTTAATGACGAAGTGGAGGGTACGTCATTTGTGTGGTTGTTGAAGAGGGTGGGTGCCATGTCTTATTCCTGTGGAAGACCATTCTCCTGTGTGAAAAGGCGGCTTAGTCAATTGTTGACATAAACTGTTCAAATGTTTGTGAAACTTAAGGGACTTAACTGCAGGGTTATCAGTCCCTAAACTTACAAACTACTTATCAAGTACCTTACACTAAAGACGAGACAAACATCCATGCCCGAGGGGGGTTCGAACCCCCTACGAGGAACGGCTTCGCGCATCGGAGCATAGCGCCTCAATGCGCTTGGCAACCCCACAACGACTTGACATAAGCTACTATCCTCCGATTGCTCAGCATGTTTTGGGTAAGTGAGGTAAAATTTCTGCACGGTATGACCTGTTGGTGTTTGTGAATCAACCCCTTTTCCACACAGTGTCATATGCTGATGTAAGGTCTACGAAAACAAGTGGTTTTAACCCTCTTTAGAAACCCGCCTCAATACGAGATGTAAGGGCGAGTACCTGATTTGTACAACTACGTCCTACCCTAAGACCAGCTTATTCTTCTATAACTGTAGTTTCAACAGTAGGGGAGACTCTGTCATTCGATAAACGTTTTAAAAAAACTTATACGACATGCTAAGCTACGAAATAGGTCTATAGCATAAGGGATTGTCAGGTGATTTACCCGGTTTGAGGATATCTAAGATCTTTGCCTTTCTGAACTCGTTCGGGGTATTGCCAGTTAAGAGAATGTTGTTGAAGAATTCAAGGAGCCAGTTCTAAGCAGTTTCACCACAATGTTTGAGGTACTCATGGGAGACATTATCAATTCCTGGAGTCTTTCTTACTTTCATTTTATTAAGAGAATTATTTAATTCTTCTGCTGTGAAGGAATATGACCATCTAGATTCTACTGGCATGGATCGGGATGATGATTTAATGTCACAGGCGAAACTTTTGAGCACATTTCACTAGCCACTTCATTAGGACTCAAGATTGCAGACTTCTCTGGAGGGGGAGCCGCAGCACTAAGATGTCACAAAATGAGTCAGCGTTTCCTGCTTGAGTGTGTATAGTCGATTCCTTCTACTGTTTCTTTCCATTTCTCTGCCCTGCTGCAATTTTCTATATGAGTATCACCTATTTTTATATATCTTTGCTAGAGATCTTCTGTATTTATTGTCCAGCCAGGTATACACTGTTCGCGGAATCGATGTGGGATACTCTTTCTGGCAGGAACGTTTACAATTTTTGAGAAGTTCTTTTAACTGTTGACGGAAGGCGATAATTGTTCGGATATTAGTTTCGACCTCTTGCTTGAAAAAAAAAAAAGAAGCCAATTTGCTTTCCTGAAATTTAATCGTGGAAGTGGCACTGTCCTAATGAGTTGGAATTGAGCTCTAATGGTAAGACCTAAGGGTCTGTGTTGACTGTGTGGGAATGAGTCCAGAATCTTCCGATCACATAAAAGAAGGTTATGAGATGGCTCTTTTCTAGGAAGACAGAGATCGGGGCAGTTGTCCCTCCCCATCCGGCAGAATGAAACGTCTTGCGATCTTTGACATCATACATTAAGTATGAACGTGTTATTTATATCAGTCCATTCAGCTCATTCATCGTTATTAGTGCGATAGCCCCATGAATTATGGCGACTCTTAAAGTCTTCAAGGTAAACAGGCGGGTAGGGCAATTAAAGGGATAACTCTATGGGGTCATTGGGTAGAAGGGGACTTATATACTGTCAACATTTTCATACCAGATAATTGTATTTTCAGTATCTCCAGGCCAGGAACACCAAAATTATTAGGATGATTCGAAAACCGTCTGATTTAATTCCTGATAAAGGTAGCAGAACCATGGTCATTGGATAAGTTGAAGTATACCAATGAGAAAACTTTCATTTTTTCGGCTCCTCACCACTGTGAAGCTCCTGAATACAAATTACATCTATTGCTTGATCACGTACAATAATGACAATGTAACCACTTTTAGATTGGGAAATACCTTCACAATTTATTTGAAGTATTCAGACTGAAGATCCGATAGCTCTGATGGTGTGGCCGTGAGAACGGCCATTGTGTTTAAAACACACTGCTTAATTATAGCGATTTGTTCTTCTCTCTTTGTGTAGACTTTCACCAAATGGAACCCACTACCCACTAGGAGGTAGTATACACCTACACCCCCCTACTCAGCTACTCTTTATACAACCGGAAGAGGGCTGTATTGCATTTACATGGCCTTCTACAGTCGAAACAAGACAGCAGTTGGGACTGGTTATCGCTGCCAGTCCCTCTTCGTGGTACAGTTAATCTCAATATACATCGCGTGACTCTTCGGGACTACATTAGACCACATGCAGAAAGCCTTGTCATAAATAGTTATATCCATAGTAGAATTTATAACATAGCAACAACTTTAGCCATCCCCCAAACCATCGCCCAGAAAATGACAAACAGTGAATCCTGGTGCTTATGTAGAGTATACTTTTAAAGAGTAGCCTTTCATTTGGAAGAACGTAGCTGATTTAAAGAACTTTAAAGCCATATTTCTCAAAAGAACCAAGATAATTTTGCAATAATATCGGAATATGATTACAAAAAAATAGTTTGCTTGCTTAGACAAAGGGTATAATGTTATTCCACTTAACTTCTGACCTATCAACTCAGCCTCGTTAGGAAATTTTATTTATAACTCCATACAAGCACGTCAACGGACATAACACCTCAGTATGTTATAATTCACAAATGAAGTCCAACAAGATACAATAGAGGTAAAATACCCACACTGTAACTGGACGAATACATGGAAAAGTACTAACAATCGAGTACTTGATATGTTTTAACGTAGTTCAAATGTTCTAATGTTTGTATAGTCTATGGGACTTAACTACGGGGTCATCAGTCCCTAAACTTACAAACTACTTATGAACTACTTACGAACTAGAACGGCACAAATATCCATGTCCGAGGGGGGATTCGAACCCCCGACCATAGTGGCCGTGCAGACCGTGACTGGAGCGCCTTAGTCCCTTCGGCCACCGCGGCCGGCTTTTAACGTAGTAAATGGAAAAATCTATACCGGTGACAGGATGTACAACATAGAATGAAGTCACATGCCGTTCTGCCGTGGTACCAGTGACTGGACACGTTTGCGAATACAGTTATCTGCGAGATCAAACGGAAATCAGAATATCTACTAGAAGGAAACTCACTCTTGTGACTCGTACGACCTTAACGTACACAATTATATAAAATACATTCCGTCCGGACTGGAAACACTAATCTGGAAACACACGTGACAATTACACTTTGCTCCTTTGCCAGTTTATTTATTATATCACTAACAACAAGACTCCATCCCTACAAGATTTTATACTACAGCCGCGGCGGAGTGGCCGAGTGCATTGAGGCGCTATGCTCTTTTGCGCGAGGACGTTCCCCGTGGGGCTTTGAATCCTCCCTCGGGCATGGATGTTTGTGTTGTCTTTAGTATAAGTTAGTTTATAAGTAGTTCGTAAGTTTAGGGACTGATGACCCCGCAGTTAAGTTCCATAAGCTTAACAAATATTTGAACATTTTTTATACTATATACAACAGAATTTAGCTCTACAAAAGCGTTCCAACTATTAAACTTTGTGCCAAAACTTTCTAAAGGTTGCAGTTACATAATGAAGAGAATTTTCTTTCATTTGAATTACAAGCTTGGTATTTATGTGGGGTGGAAGAATGTTTAGATGGTGGCAGCGATTATGAAAATTACTTATAACAATATGATTACCACATTTGTAATACAGATGTATGACTACGTGTATTTGAAATTATCCAGTAGAACGATTCTGGACGAAATTATGAAGTAACTCTAATTTATCGTTTTTAGGAAGGTACAATCTACCAAAAATATAGCATATTTCTTTCTGGGATGAATTAGAAATATCTCTCAACCAGACATCTAATTTTTAGTGTGTGAATCAGGTTCATATTTTAGTTCGCTATAGACTCCTACTGATAGGTACATTCGTTTTTTGCTATACCTGCAGTAGTAGCGCAATTACGTGAGAATATGGATAAAATTAAATAGTTGAGTAAAGTTTGTAGTACTTGCTCTATCTGGTACGTAAATGCCATATGGGGTCGCATATGGAATTCCAGGTAACCGTCTCAATATCAATAGTGCACCACCGAAGACACGTCGAAATTATTTAAGCTGTCAGGGCCTTCAATATCTCTCATCGTATTTCCCACAGGTCAGCATAATATGATTTTCTTGTTTTTAATTATCACAGAACTTTACATACAATTGAGGAATCTGGATTAGTTCCTGATCAACAGTCTAGATAAAAATACGGGTTAGATATTTCCTACCCAAAATATGAGAAAAACTGTACCAATGAAAGAGAATATTACCGAAACATCTAAACAATTGGACTGCGTCATAACACTTATATATTTGTTTTAATTTATGCAAGGAAGAAAGGTGGAAAATGATGCGTAGAATTTTCAAGAGACTTGGATTTGACGTTGAGGAAATAGCTAGAAAAGCTATAAATAATATGTGTAAAACACAAGTTTTACATCAGAGTCACACCAGGATAAATCCATTGTATTGAATCAGTATTTTCACATACTGCACTGGGAGTGTAATGTAGGTCCACGTTAACTAAAACAATAGGAAGTCGGCTATTAACATAACCAAAATCACTTAAAATAATGTCTTTTTACATTAGCTGCAGGATCAATAATTTATGGCGAAATGAAAGGCGCAGCTATATGTTCTGTCCTCTGTGGGCAGAAATCGGAGATAGATACCTTGCAAGACCTCTCGTCTCATCGTCTCATCCTTGTGCTGCGTGCACCGCTTTATTGTGTGGTAATACAGCACAACTTACGAGGAGGTAAAAATCTGGTTTCCAGTGAGATTAAAATCGAAAACTAACACCGTCCTCCATGTGAAAGACTAAAGCTTTACCACTTTATTTATTCGTTTATTACTTCTCTCTCTCTCTCTCTCTCTCTCTCTCTCTCTCTCTCTTTTTTTCGCGCTTCATTTAGCTGCCCGGATAGCGTCACATATCGATCTTGAAGGGTGCCTGCAGCGGGGAAGCGGGGAGCTTCGTTTGCTTTGTTTTACTCTTCGGTATTTGTGGTTGTCTAAGCCTTTTGAGGCAGGAATAAAATGCTGTATTTTCTGATTTAAGTATTAACAATAATCACTGCGTTTTCCATGTCGACTATTATCACCAGCAGTTGAAATGACACGCGGCGCCTCAAATTCCGGCCTTCTAAATTGTTTCATCAGTGTTTCTCGAAAAGAACGTCGCCTTCCCTCCTCTCGCCTCTGAACTGTCTATGTCCTCCTTTAAAACGATCTGGTTGGGATCTCAAACACTTTAGCAATACTCATAGCGGGCTCTTAAAAGCGTTTTATATGCGGTCTCCTTTACAGACGAATCACACCTTCCCAAAATTCTCCCAATAAACCGAAGTTGACCATTCGTCTTCTCTACGACTGTCCTTATATGCTCGTTCCATTTCATAATGCTATGCAGCGTTACGCTTAGATATTTAATTTACGCGACTCTGTCAAGAAGCACACAACTAACTCTGTATTCCAACACTACAGGAGTGTTTCTCCTACTCATCTGCAACACATTACATTTTTCTACTTTTAGCGCTGGTTGCCATTGCTCACGCCACCTACAAATTTGGTCCAAGTCATCTCACATCTTACGACAATCATCTAATTACGACACCCTTCTCTACACCACAGCATCATAAGCAAACTGCCTCAGTTTGCAACCCACTCTGTCCGTCAGATCATTTATGTAGACAGAAAATAATAGAGGTCCTATCACACTTCACTGTGGCACCTCTGACGATACCCTTGTCTCTGATGAACCTTCGCCATCGAGGTCAAAATACTGGGTTCTATTACATAAGTAGTCTTGGAGCCACCCACATATTTGGGTACGTATTCCATACGCTCGTATCTTTGTTAGTTGTCTGTAGTGCGGTACCCTGTCAAACGCCTATCGCCAATTGAGAAATATGCAGTCTGCCTGTTGCCCTTCAGCCATAGCACGCAAGATGTCATGAGCGAAAACGGCAATCTGGATTTCATACGATCTATGCTTCCTAAACCCGTAATGATGCATGGACAGAAGCTTTTCCGCCTCAAGGAAATTTACTACATTAGAAGTGAGAATATGTCGAAGAATTTTACAGTAAACTGGTATAAATGATATAGGTCTTTAATTTCATGGTTGCGTTCTTATGTCTTTCTATTACACGGGAGTTATGTGTGCCTTTTCCCAGTCGCTTGGAACTTGGCGCTGAATAAAATATTCGCGATAAATGCCAGCTAAGCAAGGGGCCAATGTCGCTGAGTACTCTTTGTAAAACCGGATTGGTACCCCATCACGACCAGGCGACTGTTTTCAACTCTCTCATCAGCTTCTCTACCCGAGCTATGCCTATTACTATGTCTTCCATTTGGGAGTTTGTGTGAGCATTATATCAAGATATGTTTGCATGGTTCTCCTGTGTGAACGATTATTTGAATGGTAAATTTAAAAGTTCCGCCTTCATTTTGCTGTCCTCCCTCACCACCCCAGAATAATCAACGAGTGACTGAAGAGAGACCTTTGATCCGCTCACCAATTTTATATAGGCCAAAATATTTTTGGGTTTCCGGCAAGATATTTTGCTAAGGTATGACGGTGGTAGTTCGCACATTGTTCTTTTATATACGCGCGAATCTCGACTAACTTTTGTCTGATTTGATTTCCTCGACCTTTTTCGAACCTAGTGTGCAACTGCCTTCGTCTCCCTCAGCATTTTTCGAATACTATTATTAAACCACGATTGGTCTGTCCCATCCTTAATCCACTTCGTCGGCACATATTATTCCAGCGCTGTATTTACCACGCATTTAAATTTTGCCCATAATTCCTATGCGTCCACCGTACCAGAACTAAACGATTTCCATAAATTCCTTAAGTGCGAAGCTATCACTTGCTAATCTGTTCTTTCTAGCATAAACACTCTTCTAGGCTTTTTGACTGATTCATTAACTTTGGTGGCCATTGTCGTTATGACGACATCATGATCACTAAGCCCTGTCTCTGCAGGACAGCACTGACAAGGTTTCGCCTGTTTGTGGCTTTAATGTCCAACATATTTCCATTTCGTGTGGGCTGACGATTTAGCTGCTCAATGTGCTCAACAGTAGATCGCAAGACTGCTTGTATGTGCCTTTTGTAGTAGAAGCACAGGCTTCCCAGTCTATACGCGCCTGATTTAATCGCCCCCAATAATGCATGGTCCGGGTACCTTCGTGCTACTGATCCTAAACTTTCTTTGAATGATACTAGCACTGTAACGGTGGAATAGGTTGGCCGGTAAAAACAACCAACTATTAACTTGATTTCGCCTATTCCTGATAAACGTGTCCAGATAACCTGACAGTCACTCTCTATTTCGAGCTCAGTAGAAAGAACATTATTTATTGACTGCAATGAACACACACCCTCTGACCATACCTGATCTATCTTTGCGATATACATCCCCCACCTTTGTTTGTAATACTATAAAAATTAACTGCTAATATTTTGACAGTTGAAGAGCCCTTCTGAATGCGACCTGATTTTCCTGTCTATATATCGATTGGCGAGTGGTCATCAGAACTACCGCCTAGCCTAAAATAAATAAATAAATAATAAAAAAATGACGTATGCACTCCACAAGTACTCTGCCAGCCGAATAGCTGCTTTCTTTGATTAGTCCACTTTTGATCTATCAAGGGCATCCCTACAATTCCCCATCCGATAATGCAGGTCTATAAATCTGCCGCCATGAGTGCCACAGATGCGACGAAGACTTTGGTTGAGACCCTCCACGCAGGTTCAAACCAAAGCTGATCCCAGATCCACTCTGGGAACGATGCTGCAAATTGAAAGCTCTGCTTGCACCCAGCCCGCGAGGCCAGCAGTCTTCACCAAATCCGCCAGCTGCCCGTACGATCTGCGGTTGTCGTCAGAACCCAAGCGACAAGAGTCATTAGAGCCGACATGAACAACAACTTGTAGACGACTGCACCTCGTAAGCCCAATAACCGCGGGCACATCGGTATTCTTTCCGGCCCTGGACGCTATCTGCCTAAGAGGCTCCACAACGCGCCTAAAATTGGGCCTCTCCATTTTTGTGTCCCAACTTCGTCGCCGCTTTTGTGTCCCAGCCTCGTCGTAGGTGTCGTCCGAAGTCACCGATGTCCTTCAGTGGTGGCCACGAGCGGAGTTGTCGCAGAGGGCGCTCGTGGCTGTCGTCGTGAGAACGCCGCGCCGTGCGTGCATGGCGGCGCGCGGCGAAAGTAAGTGGCGCGCACTTTGTACTTGTGCGACACCACACCCTCCCCCCCAAACCGCCGCGCCGTCGTGGCGTAGGGCTGAGGGCCACGGCGACGGCACTGGGAGGAGGGCCTGGGCGGGGGCGTTACTGGTGGGACGGGCGTCGTAGCTGTGGCTGGGATCGAGACGCCGTCCGCGCCCCGGCATCCGCCTTGCGATCCTCCAGGGAACCCGCCGAAACCTGGGGAAGGGCGCCCGCCCCCACCCAGAGGGAGCAGGTCTTCTTCTTCTGAGGTGCGTGGCCCAAGCTGGGGGGGCCCGCACGGTCCCGGAGTCCCTCTCGGTGATGCTGTCATCTGCGGCGGCGACAGCGGCGGCGACGCGTCGATCTCCATCGGGACGATCTCGTAGTCCGGGGACGAACGATGTGGTTGTGCTCCCTGGCGGTGAACTGGGTCTGGAATCAAGAAACCGGTGACAGGATCGCGCGGCCTGTGCAAGCGCAATTGGTTTGCGTGGCGCCGCAGCTCCGACCCTGTGGAAGAACGTACAACATACATATTGCGACCGAGCACGCGCTGAATGGTGCCCGGTAACCATTTCTTCTTGTTGCCAGCAAACACCCTGTACAGCACCGGCGTAGAAACCTGAAAACGCGAAGCGCCATACGAACCGACTTGGTGCGTGGGAGGCTGCAGCAGGTGAAGGAGAGTGCGGTGACGGCGGCCGTGTAGCAGCTCGGCAGGAGACGGGCCGTCACGTGGCATGCATCGATACGTAGACAGGAAAATTTGAAGAGCTTGCTGCCTGGAGTGCTGACCTTTCATCTTCTCCATGTGAGACTTGAATGTTCGAACGAAACGTTCTGCTTCACCATTGGACTGAGGGTGAAAAGGTGCAGTGGTAATATGCTGAATGCCATTCACACGACAAAACTGTTGAAATTACGCACTAACAAACTGAGGTCCATTGTCACTGACGATAGTTTCAGGCAATCCTTCGATGCAAAACACTGATGTTAAGGCACTGATTGTACTAGACGCCGTTGTTGAGTTCATGGCAATCACGAAAGGAAACTTGCTGAAAGCGTCTACAACAATTAACCAGCGCGTATTCCAGAAAGGTCCGGCAAAGTCAATATGTAAACGTTGCCATGGTCCCTTGGGGCGTGGCCAGTCTGAGAAACGCTGTGGAGGAGCCGCCTGATGCTCCGCACAAACTGTACACTGTGATGTCATGCTCTCTATCTGAGCGTCCATACCAACCCAGGTACAATGACGTCTGGCCAGTTGCTTTGTCCTAACAATGCCCCAATGTCCTTGATGCAGGAGGCGTAACACTTCTCGTTGCAGGGAACGAGGAACAATCACTCTTGCTTGGTCGTTGTCGGTATGCAAAAACAGTACACCCTGACTTAAAGATAATGCATGACGTTGTGCAAAATAACGTCGAACCAGAGGCCGATCAACGTCTTTGGCTCTGGCAGGCCACCCTGAGCGAACAAAACGTGCTACCACACTTAGGTCTGCATCCGCAGCTGTTTCCTGTGCAACCCGACGAGAGTTCAAAGGAAAGTCTGCGACAGCGGAAGCATCTCTGGAGTCTATCTGACAACATGCCATTTCTGAAGACTCAAATGATACATCCTGGCCAACCGGAAGTCGGGAAAGTGTGTCCGCGTTAGCATGTTTAGTGGTAGGTCGGTACAAAATCTCATACTGATAATTTGACAATACCCAAGGACCATCTCTGAAGCTTTTGTGCCGTTCGTGGCGGAATTGGCTTTGTGGGTGAGAACAACGACGTGAGAGGCTTGTGGTCTGTCAACAAATAGAATTTTCTGCCATAGAGATAATGATGAAACTTTGCGACGCCGTAAATGATTGCTAAGGCCTCCTTTTCTATCTGACTGTAATTCTGTTGCGTCGGCGTCAGTAGCTTGGATGCAAAGGCAATAGGACGATCGTGACATCCAATACGATGCGACAGAACGGCACCCAGACCGTACGACGAGGCGTCAACTGCTAACACTACAGGCTTCTGTGGGTCAAAGGGAATCAAACATGCATCACTGAGTAGTGCAGACTTTAATTTTTCAAACGCAACTTGGCAATCTTTAGACCATACAAAAGGAACATTCTTCCTACGTAAGTGATGCAGTGGAGCTGCAATCTGAGAGGCATTGGGAATAAATCTGAAATAATAGTTAAGCTTTCCCATCACTGCTTGCAATTCATGCACATTCTTAGGAGGAGGCAAGTCTTTGATTGCTCGAAGATGTGACTGTAAGGGATGTATTCCTTGGGCATTAATCACATGACCTAGGTACTCTATTTCAGTTTGAAAAAACGAACACTTCGCTTTATTACAACGTAGACCTGCTGCAGTCAAAATTTTGAAAAGGCACTCCAGGTTTGCTAAATGTTCTTCAACTGTACGTCCGGATACCACAATATCATCTAAATAGTTCGAACAGCACGGTACAGAAACTGTCAGCTGTTCCAAAAAGCGCTGAAAAATAGCGGGGGCGGAAGAACTGCCAAAGGGTAGGCGTTGAAATTGAAAAAGGCCCATGTGAGTATTAATGACGAAAAACTTTTTTGACTCGTCAAGTGGAATCTGTAAGTATGCCTCTGCTAAATCAATCTTAGAAAAGAAACGAGACTGTCCTAATTTGTCCATTAGTTCGTCAGATCTGGGCAGGGGATAAGTGTCTACAATTGTTTGACTGTTCACTGTTGATTTGAAGTCCGCACAGAGACGAAGTTTTCCTGACGGCTTGGGTATAATTACTATAGGCGAGGCCCACTGACTCGCAGAAACAGGAGAAATCACGCCACTATCTTGCCTACGTTTAAGTTCTTCGCAAGGCGATAGGCACTGGTCTAGCTTTACGAAATTTTGGAACTGCAGATTCTTTTAAAGTTACATGTGCCACGAAGTCTTTTGCACAACCTAGTTCCGGCGAAAACAAGTCACTATATATGTCACACAATGCATTGATTTTATCCTGAGGCACTATTGACGAAATTTGAAGCACATATCTTTGAATTGATAAACCAAACAAGTCAAAAGCATCTAGTCCAAAAATGTTCTGTGTCGATTTGGCCTGAAGAACTACAAAAGCAACTGTTTTTGTTACACCTTGAAAAGAGGCGGGCAGGCTACATGTTCCTAGCACGGGAATATTTTCACCTGTATAAGCTGTTAACACTTGCTGTGACGGCGACAATTTTGGCGAACCCAGAAGTTCATAAGTATCTTTATTAATTAATGTAACAGCGGAACCAGTATCAAGCTGAAATTGCACAGTCTTATTTTCTATGGAGAGATTTACAAAAAGTTTGTGCTTCTGGCGCACGACAGGTGCGCGAATGTGGGCAACGTCTGCTACGGTTTGTGTGCTGCGTATGCGCGGGCCGCGTAGTGAAGGAAGCGGCGCAGACTCGGCACGCAGGGGATTAACAACACTGTCACTAGATGGCACTACCGCCGGATCGGCGTCCGCGCAACGCGAGGCTACTGTACTAAAATTACTTTCAGTATCTACAACAAGTCTACTGGCACTATCTACACAGTACTGGGCACTATTACAAGGAGCAGTTGCAGAAGGCACTATTTTCACTACAGGAATGCACTGTTCATAGTCATTTTGCTTGTCCCGAACCCTTTTCCGTTGCACTGTCTTACGCGCTCGTCGGCGCTTGCTACGTGGTGCACTATATAGTTTTGCCATACGCACAGAACTACTTTCTTGCAATTGAGATCCAAGGAAAGCACTGTTCAATTCCACAGCCCGTATAACATTTACAGAATGAACTGTTCTCGCACTTTCCGAAGCACCGTTTCTAACGTTACTGTTCTTTGAGTTTTTACTTTGCATACACACAGACTGCACATGTCCCGATTTGCCACATTGATAACAGGTTGCGTTGCGACTAGGGCAATGAGCACGCTTGTGGCGAGACACACACTGGGGGCAAGACTTACGAACATTTTTCTGAAATGAGCGTTGGCGCCCGTTATGCAAATTACTGTGTCTAACACTACGGGGCGATCTTTGCGTCGCACTTTTACTCTGGCTACTGTTCACTGTCTGTTCAGCACGGCCTGTACTATTGTAAGAATCACTAGTGCTACACTGAGAACTACGGCCAGGAAAGCGTCCGTTGCGGCGCACTGAATTTACACTATGGCTTTGCATTTCTACATCAGCTAAGTCAAAAGTATCATGTGCTTCTATAAGCTGCAGTACACTGTCTAAGGAGGGGTCAGACTGTTTCAGAATTGCTGCTCTAATTCTGGGGTCCTGAATATTCTGCGTAATCGCATCCCTCAACATCACGTCACTATACGAAAGTCCACAAGAGCAAGTAAATTTACATTTGCGGGTTAAGCCCTTCAACTCGGTGATCCACTCTTGGTGTGACTGTTCGGGTGATTTTTTAAGTCTGAAAAATCGGTATCGTGCAGCGGCTACAAGAACTTTTCTCTCACAATGACCATTTAGTGCCTCTACTATTTGTTCAAAGTCTACATCACGAGGAGATGCTTGCGGAAATAGTTTCTGCAGTAATACGAAGGTTTTGGGGCCCACCACGGACAATAAAAGATGCTTAACAGTCTGACCTGTAAGTTGATGAGCCGCGACGAGTTCTTGAAACTGTGCCAAATAGTCGCTCCATTCTTCCTCACGTTCGTTGTACGGGCGGAACGTCGGAAGCGGTGCGGCAGCAGGTGTGGGCTGCTGATGCGACGGCTGTTGTTGAGTTGTCAACTGCGCCACCGCTTGGAGAAGTTGTGTTATTTGCGCCGTCTGTAACTGAATAATTTCCATTAAGTTTGGGTTCGAGGTAGTGGCCATGCTGACCGATTAGGCGCCGCACATACAAGTAAATTATAACAAAACACAAATGCAATATGAAAGAGGACGCTCTGCAACAAAAAAGTCCACAAACACGTAACTGAAAATGTTCCCCCAAAAATCTTATAATAAGGGTGGGTGGGCGGGCGCAATTTCTGCGTGCTCCGACTGCTACTGTCTGGCTGCTGCAAGTGGGTTGGTTCTCGGTTCTATCACTCCTCGTCGCCACTTTTGTGTCCCAACTTCGTCGCCGCTTTTGTGTCCCAGCCTCGTCGTAGGTGTCGGTGGCCGAGTGGAACGAGACCGACACAGGAACAAAGACAGCACGCTGGTGCAGGTACGGAGGGGAGCAGCCAGAAACTATAAACACTCGAGTAAATTAGAAAGATATATATATATATATATATATATATATATATATATATATATATATATATATATATATTGCACAGAATGTAACAATACTTAACTTTTACATAGTACTGCAGAATGTTGATACATAGTTGTTAGAGGCCTGCCTAGTGCCTGTACGATAGCAAAGTCTTCAATGGTGCCTATCTGATTACGAAGGTCCTAACTGGTTGCTATCTCCGTCCGAAGTCACCGATGTCCTTCAGTGGTGGCCACGAGCGGAGTTGTCGCAGAGGGCGCTCGTGGCTGTCGTCGTGAGAACGCCGCGCCGTGCGTGCATGGCGGCGCGCGGCGAAAGTAAGTGGCGCGCACTTTGTACTTGTGCGACACCACATCCATCACTAACAGACCCCTTCTCGCGTGTGCTTGATCGGACCCTGCTGGAGGTCCGGCCACGCGTCCACACTTAGGATGAACGGCCGATGCCTCACAGCCAGCCTCCACGTTGGCCCTTCGCCTGGAGCGACGCCACTCACCCTGCAGCGAAGGCGCATTAGCTGCGTGCGGTAGACATGAAGGTGCCGCGGCAGCAGAGACCGTTAGCGACCCACGAGACACCTGAGGTGCCCCATGCGACACTCCAGACTCTCCACCGCCGAGGCAGCAGCCTGGAGACGGCTGACCGCGGCCAAAAGCACGTTCAGCTGTTCGCGAATAGCGGCCAACTGCTCCCTCTTCTGCACACAGCATTTAGACACCCTATTCATCCTACCACTGCTACTGAAACACCTAAAGAGTGCAAACAAAGCTGCTAAATACTTGACTTAGCTACTACACTAGTGCTTTATTAAAGGCGGCAGGTAGCTGGAAGCTGTGATAAACGGTCCCCCACTGTTCAGATCTCTTAAAACAGAGGCGATGCCAAATGCGATAGAATAAAGCTCTTAAAACAGAAGCAATAACCGAATTTAAGAAATTTACCGGTAATGAAAATGCACAAAAATGAAGTTTTTTTCTTAGAGCTCTAAACAATGTGAGACCACCGGCAGGAAGGAGTAGACTATTTGTGATAGAAAAAAAGCACTGCACGTGAGATGCCGTATTGCTTCGTACCTCGTCAGGGTATGAAGACCAGGATTTGTTTTCTTTAAACTGATAACTTCGTCCGCTACTGTTGTCCTCAGCGCAGAAGCAGCGTTCAGGTCGTATATCCGTTGTTTCCTGATGTGAGGCTGAAATGACAGTTTAATGTGGCTGACTTGGTTTTACTATTCTATAATGACTTTTGTCACACAAAATTTTGGGATGCCAGTGGTTCTTCTTTTATTTATAAATCATTGATTCTATACAGAACTCCATAACTGTATGATGGAAATTCACAAATATTTAACCATTTATGATACATTTTACGCGGTACAGGCACTCGATTGGCATTGATGTTCACTGTCCGAGGCCGCTAGTTCGACTGACTGCAACAAGGGGGACATCCCGTTCCAGTGGCTACATTTTTTCGCCAACGGAAGTTTGTAGAGTTTTACGCCTGTTAAACTAACAATTACGTAACTTGTCTAAACAACAGACACATAGCTTCACACAAGACAGCACATAATGTAAAGAGAAATGTTGAACTAAATTGCGGTACGTTAAATGTTTAAAAAATTGTTGGCGGAATGAGACTACAAGTAAAAGACAATCAGAGTGTAGATGGTGAAACACGTCATTAGTAGTAGGTTGCTACTATGCCCCAAAGATATACAGAGGTTTAATATCATTAGCTCGTCTAGCAGGGGTTATTGTTTTGGCCGGAGACGAACACTCCAGTTTCTGGCGTCGTACAGAGAGATCACATGATCCGCAGTGGCGGCAGACACAGACGCCATTTTTGAGATTGTGAAATGGTCTGATCCGCAGGGGCGGCAGGCACTGATTGATATTATCTCTTTCAGCTATAAAGGTACAGATATTTTGTAGTTTTGTGGCGATTTTTGGGTTATGAAAGAATCACTTACCGAGTACGTACTGTTGTGAGGTATTTGATATAAGTAATTTTGAATTGAAAGTTTAACAAGTTTTGACAAGGAGTGTCATCTATGTAGAATTTTGTATAACAATGTTTTAATTTCTCAATACTGAATGAAGTAATTAAATTACCTTTGGTCTTACTATTATAGTTAGAAAGTATCATTTTACGCCACTTCGATTTACAAGTGCAAAATCTGTAAAATTGCATGTGTTTCAAAGTTGCGTAGCAAGAAGTGCATTTTTCGAATGAGTAGAAAACAAATAAGAATTTCATTAGTGAGAAAGCATGAAATTATATTTCGTAAAGATTTCCAGTATTGTCAGCAGTCAAAGTGTTGAATAAGTTATCATTTTTATTTTCTGAATGAGTTTAATTTTTAGTCAGATGCATTATTAATAAAAATGATAAATGTCAGATGCGTTGATTAAAAACTAAATTGATTATGCAAACGTAGGCTTCCGTGGCTGTTGTCACTATCAATAAAATTCTTCCGGGTATGAGACCGCGTCGTCATTTTATAAACTCTACTGACGTTTCGGCCACTATTGCAAGCGGCCTTCATCAGGGTCTGTATATTCAGCAGTCAGACGCAGATCCTGATGAAGGCCGCTTGCAACAGTGGCCGAAACGTCGGTAGAGTTTATAAAATGACGACGCGTTCTCATACCCGGAAGAATTTTATTGATAGTAAATTGATAATGTTAACGTTTCCAAAAACAATAAATTTAATCAGTAACATTTCTAATGTAATCATCGTCATAAATTTGCATTGACAATATTCACATCAGCGTGGTATTTGACAGTAAAAGAGCACATTGGGTTTTATCTTCAAATTAAACAGCGGCCGCTGCCGATTCTCTGTGACCGGTAGAAAGCAGAATTTTATGTCGAGGCGCTGACCTCACTTAACCTTGAGACAAGTTTCATATCAGCGCACACTCCGCTGCAGAGTGAAGTTTCATTCAAGTTTCATTATTATTAGTCCTGTATTTTACGATACACAAGTTTCAATGGAAATAAGCGCGAAATTTTCCCACAGGATACTTCTTTCCCGGAAGTTTGTTCAAAATGTTTGTAAGTCTAACGAACTTAGCTGCAGCGGTTATTAGTCATTAGGCTGACGAAATACTTTAACTAACGCTAAGGTCGACACATACAACACACACACACACACACACACACACACAGAGAGAGAGAGAGAGAGAGAGAGAGAGAGAGAGAGAGAGAGAGAGAGAGAGAGAGACATATTCCCAAGGAAGGACTCCAACCTCCGACGGTGAACAACCAGTTAACACAGCCCCACCGTTATTAAATTTTCTTGTAAAAAATGAACTGTTTAAAAATTTACAATACAATTTAGGATGGATAAATTCTCTAAATTTAGACTGCTCTGGAATACAAAATTACAATACAACATATTACAACATCAAATATTCTACAACTCCAAATAACAACACAATATTATAACTGCAGAAAAAATTCTATGTTAAGTGAAATTAACACAGTCACTTTCAAATATCAACAACCTCTTCGTTTTATACGAATAGAATGAAATATTTGAACTGAGTTTTGTTTTATCAAATTACAAATTTACATTCGAAATTCTCTAACAGTAACATTGAAGCAGAATAGCTTTTCGTCAACTTTATGCCATATCTATAAAAATTTTGTCTCTTTGACGATTATAAACCACAAAGTGCTGCTGGATTTAAACTTAACTCACTTTTTTCATTAATTTTTGCACCTGTTTAAGGAAACACTTTACACCTTTAGCGGAACGTGGAGACGAAGGAATATAGTGTACTCAGACAGCAGATGGATAAGGTTGCGTAATGTGGAGCAACGGTTACGTAGATTAACCATCTGTTATGTGTGGCCTCGCTGCTGTTTACGTCTGCTTCCCAGGCTGCAGCGTGGTTAAACTATTTCGGCTCTTTCCTCTCATCTTCGACGTCCACAAAAGTACGTACTTACTCGTATAGTATATTTACATGGAAAGAAATAAACAATAATTATTAGAGACTTAAATTAGTACAGAAGAAAATAAAAATAACATTTTTACAACATGTCCGCATTTTATTATTTCATATGTTACTTATCTGTTTCCTTTAGTTTTCTGTATTTCATCTTGTTGTGACCTCGTCGCCTTTTGTTGTTTACTCGTCCCGGTCTGGTTGTCAATAAAAGTATTGGTGCAGGATCCTTTGACATCTAAAACATTGATATAGTTAGTATTACAAGATAGTTATTGGTTGAAAGTTTTAATACTCAACTTAAGAACATAAGTATGTTTCTTCTCTCTTTTTGCTTCTCGCGGCGTCGTTCGTATGATACTAGCTGCTCTGTGACCTAGTTACTGCTAATTTCGTAGCCGCGTTCTGACTTAGTACTGTCCTAGTCGTGAATAGTAGCTGCCTTCTTAGCTCACTGGCAACTGTCGTATTCCTGAATAGTAACTGACGAGTGCTTACTAATAACTGTCGTATTCCCTAATACTAACTGTCGGGCGTCCAGACGTATGTCGGCCTAGATATAGCCGCTTACTCGGTTACTCTCTCCAGGATGCGCAGCGCCTGTTTACGATTGGCTCTCGGTCGATCACTGGCTTCTGTACGATCGGTCTCTACATCTGGCGTGTGGCGCTGACTTTACGCTACAACACATCTTAGATATATAATATAGTCACACAGTGGAACCTCACGCAGGTCATTGATAGGCTTGCCTTGTTTCCTAAAGCAGTGTCTACTACTGGTCACTTGTGTATGCCAGCTGACGCTCTAGAGGCGCCGACTGCACTTGACTCTCGCTTTCCTTGAGCTACCAGCACCGGTGTGCTTTAAGCTTCTGTCAGGCGCGGTGTTTGTCGCAAAGAGATCGGGCGCGGTGTATGAAATTTATCACACAGCCTATTCACGTGATCATTTACTAAATTTCGTTCACAAAACACAGTATAAGTGCCATATATATTTAAAGAAAGACAAAGGTGATACACGAGTACAACAGCAGTAGAAAAATTAATCATTCAGCTTTCTTATTGTCAGTGTAGGAATGTGGTAACAAATGATAAAAACGGCACTTTTTCATTTGCTTCTTTATTAAGTTTTACTAAGAAACTCCATTATGACATTAGAGAACAACAACAATGATAATATCACTCAATTGTTTCATAGTCACTTTTGGACTGTTATAACATACGAGGAACTTTTCCGCAATCAGAGCAAAACATGTCAATGTGTATCAAACAGATTGGCTTCTGACACATTTTGCAACAATATTTTGTCAGTGTTCTTTTTCTGTGCAGGTATTACACCTTTTCCTCTTACTCCCAGTCCCTTTTTCTACGTTTCCGCTTTTTTCTGCTTCTTCTTCACACGTTGGCCTATAACTTGTAGCCGCAGTTGAAGATCCTTCTGAATTCCTGATGTGTTCATGCTTCTTCGAACTAAGTGAGTTAGAACTAACGCGTGAGACAGTTGTTTCAGGAATTCTTTTCTTCGGATAACATTTTCATTGTTTACGCTGAAAATTATTTGTGGATTGATTCCACTAATATTGACCATTGCAAAATTACAGCCATCGGCCAACGGCACACATTTCTTGCTACATTGCATGAAGCAGTCAGCTTGTCCGTAGCGTCGACGCCACATTTGGTACTATTGTAAAATATTACATCTTTGTGATCAGGTAACTTTCGAATAATATTGTGCGCCCTAAAAAGTCCTCTCTGCGATGCTGGAACATTATTCCATTTTGTCTCTTTGTTCCGTCCAAGATAATAACGGTCATTTTCTTCAAGTTCTACCTCGTCTTCTTCACTGTCGTTTTCCTATGTTTCGGAATCTTCCTGGCAAACTTCAACTATGTCATCATAAAATGTATCCCCTTCATCTTCAAAATCCTCTTGTGGCCGAGGGGATTGAGGCGCTCCAGTCACGGTCCGCACGGCCACTACGGTCGGGGGTTCGAATCCCCCCTCGGGCATGGATATTTGTGCCGTCCTTAGTTGTAAGTAGTTCATAAGTAGTTTGTAAATTTAGGGACTGATGACCCCGTAGTTAAGTCCCATAGAAAAAAAAAATATTTCAATATTATCCTCGTTAAACAACATCCGTTGTATTTCTGCAACATTATTTGGGTCAAGCAGATTGTGCGCCTTACTGCAGCCTGCCATGATTAAGTATCTCCCACCAAAAATGTTAAAATTCGTATAACATAACGCAATCAGCCGCAGTGTATCAATTTGAAACCGGACATTCAGACATTCTTAGCTGACGAGTAAACCGTTCAAATCTAAAGTAAATGCACTTCACATTGTAAATTATGTTTTTACTAGTTACTGAGGTTTATAGATAACCAAAGAAATGAATTGTTGAAAGGCAACACGAACGGGCGCAGTGTATCAAACTGATCAATCAGCGCATTGAGGCGCTATGCTACCGTCGAGGGTTTGAATCCCCCACCCCCTCGAGCTTGGATGTTTACGTCGTCTTTAGTATAAGGTAGTTAATAAGTAGTTTGTTAATTTAGGGACTGATTACCCTGTAGTTACGTCCTTTAAGCTTCATAAACATTTCAACATTTGAGAAGGCGTCAGTGCCGCCACTCGTTGACCAATAAGTTACACTAAACTTGATCTTGTATAAATTTGAAGAGCAGCGCCCGACGGAAGACTAAGCCACGTATCCACTTCGGCAGCGTTGGCAGCTGGGCAGCTGTGCCGCGGGCAGCGGAGACGACGTTCGGCCCGCGGCTGACGCGCTCGAACGTCCCGCGCAGCGAACCAAAGTTGAGCAGTCCGCAAAGGGAATCTATCGCGCAGTCGAGACGCCAGTTCTGTTCAAATGTCTGTAAATCTATTGGACCAAACTGCGTGGTCATCCGTCCGTAGCTTACATACTACTTAAACTAAGGTAAATTAACCTACAGACAGCACACACCCCTATGCCCAAGGGAGGACTCGAACTTCCGACAGTGAGCAACCGCGCGCTCCGCAGCGAGGCGCCTTAGACAGCTCGGCTACTCCACCCCGGCGCTAGTTCTGCTGTTCGTGCGCTGCAAAGGTGGGCAACTAGACGTGTCTTGCCCTGATAGAACTGTACAAAGCAAAATAGGTGTTACGGAATCCAGTAAACAAGGAATACCACAACACAAATACGCGTGAGGACGCATGTAAACATATAAGCAGTATAATGAAGATTCCAAGTCAGGAACTGAAAAAGAAGATAACATCTTTTAATATTTTACAGAAGAGAGAGGCCTCAAGTGAAGAGAAATTACACAAGTTCAAGTATGTTCACATATGTTACATTTCTAGATTTTGGGCCTATACATTTTGCATAATTTTTTTTTCTTTTTTGTAAATTTGTAATTACGTAATTATGATAATACACTGAGACATACATATAAACAATGGAATTGTAGTAGTTACAGACTGAATAATGAATTTGCACAGTAAATACAGATACTATGGGAATACACAATATTACTATTTCTTCTTTATTTACAGCAGCTGGTTGTTTTTCTAAGTGGTTTCCTTTCCACTAATTCCAGTTGATGGAATGAAACAGGGGACACATTGCAAAATGTAAGTTTTTTTTCAGTTTCATCATTGTATGAGTAAGAAGAGGATGTGAGAATGTAGATTACAAAGACATTTTGATAATACTTGGGTTAATAATTATATTGACAAGGGATTGTAACTTTTGTAACAAAATGTGTTGCCAGATGCAGACGCACTTCCTTGGCATTATTCCCTGCTTTTCGCGCAACAATTTTCAGCAGCTTGTGCGACGACCACTCCAGCTCATTTCTCCATTGACAAGGAATTACTAACCTATTGATTTCTGTATCCAGACTGTCTGATGCAGTGTAAACTGCACGTGAACTTGGTTGCTTTCTCATGAAGTTATGCAAATATAAAGTAACCAGAAAAATCTTTTTCGCCCATTCAGGTTGCAGCAACATCGGTTTTCTTAACACCCTAAACACAGATCTTAGTACACCAAAGGCATTCTCTAGCACTGTACGTGCTTTCGACAATGTACACTCCTGGTCATTAAAATTGCTTCACCACGAGGATAACGTGCTGCAGACGCGAAATTTAACCGACAGGAAGATGATGTTGCTCAGCTTTTCAGAGCATTCACGCAAGGTTGGCGCCGGTGGCGACACCTACAACGTGCTGACACGAGAAACGTTTCCGACCGATTTCTCATATACAAACAGAAGTTGAACGGCGTTGCTTGGTGAAATGTTTTTGTGATGCCTCGTGTAAGGTGGAGAAATGCGTACCATAATTTTTCCGACTTTGATAAAGGTCGGATTGTAGCCTATCGCGATTGCGGTTTACAGTATCACGACATTGCTGTTCGCGTTGGTCGCGATCCAATGACTCTTAGCAGAATATGGAATCGGTGGGTTAAGGAGGGCAATACGGAACGCCGTGCCGGATACCAACGGCCTCGTATCACTAGCAGTCGAGATGACAGGCATCTTATCCGCATGTCTGTAACGGATTGTGCAGCCACGCCTCTATCCCTGAGTCAACAGATGGGAATGTTTGCAAGACAAGAACCATCTGCACGAACAGTTCGACAACGTTTCCAGCAGCATGGAATATCAGTTCGGAGACCATGGCTGCGGTTACCCTTGACGTTGCATCAAATACAGGAGCACCTGCGATGGTGTACGCAACAACGAACCTGGGTGCACGAATGGCAAAACGTCATTTTTTTTGGATAAATCCAGGTTCTGTTTACAGCATCATAATGGTTGCAACCGTGCTTGGAGACATCGTGGTGAACGCACATTGGAAGCGTGTATTCGTCATCGCCATACTGGCGTATCACCGGGCGTGATGGTATGGGGTCCCATTGGTTACACGTCTCGGTCACCTCTTGTTCGCATCGACGGAACTTTGAACAGTGGCCGTTACGTTTCAGATGTGTTACGACCCGTGGCTCTGCCCTTCATTCGATTCTTGCGAATCCCTACATTTCAGCAGGATAATGCACGACCTGTCCTGGATACGGAAAATGTTCGACTGCTGCCCTGGCCAGCACATTCTCCAGATCTCTCACCGATTGAAAACGTCTGGTCAATGATGGCCGAGCAACTGGCTCCTCACAATACGCCAGTGACTACTCTTGATGAACTTTGGTATCGTGTTGAAGCTGCGTGGGCATCTGTACCTGTACACGTCATCCAAGCTCTGTTTGACTCTATACACAGACGTATCAAGGCCGTTACTACGGCCAGAGGTGGTTGTTCTGGGTATTGATTTCTCAGGATCTATGCACCCAGATTGCGTGAAAATGTGATCACATGTCAGTTCTAGTATAATATATTTGTCCAATGAATACCCGTTTATCATCTGCATTTGTTATTGGTGTAGCAATTCTAATGATCAGTAGTGTATAATTAAACACCATTTCCAGAGAACGTTGATCAGGGTTTCCTTCAAAAATGTTCAAATGTTTGTTACGCTTATGGGATTTAACTATGGGGTCATCAGTCCCTAAACTTACAAACTACTCGTAAACTTACTTATACTAAAGACAGCACAAACATCCATGCCCGAGGGGGGATCCGAACCCCAACGGGGAACGGCCTCGCGCATCGCAGCATAACGCCTCAATGCGCTCGGCCACTCCGCCATGGCAGGGTTTCCTTCAAATGATTTCATAGTATATTCATTTAATGTTAATGCTCTGTCACCCAAGATAAAGTAAGGAACTTCAGTTGCATATAGTACTAGGCGTACTCTTGGATAAGGAATGTTCAGCGATTTATCTTGTAGTATATTGTACAACTGAGTATTTTTGAAGATGCTGCCATCAGATATCCTGCCCTGACAGCCACCAGATACACATAAAAAATTTTAGTCCACAACCACTCCAACAAATAAGACAATGCTGAAAAACTGCTTGTAATTATAGTTTTTTGTGCCTGTGTTCATAGGTACGTGTAACACGATGTGCTTCCCGTCCATAGTGCCTGTAGCATGTGGAAAATCTCATATTGTCCTCAAACTGTTGTGAATTGTTATCCATTCTTGTTCTGAACTTGGAATCTGTAAATGAAATAAAAGAAAGAAATATAATTAAGATGTATTTTTTCCTTCGGGATGTGAAAGGTCACAGAGTGACCAAACTGTACTGGAGCAGAATGAGGAAGCTGCTGCCGAAAGATTAACCACTACTGGCTCACCAGAAGCACTCCCACCAAAAAGGCGCGTCAAAGGTTAGAAATCAGCTAGCTCTTCAGCCACAAAACAAACTATGGCAATACTAGTAGAAATATTTGACATTCTGAAATCGAGTGCAACCACATCCACAGATCCGTATTTTTCATGTGGTCAACATATTGCCAATGAACTGACAAAAGACGATCCGCATACATTAGCAACAGAATGCTATTAACAATGTAATTTTCGATGCAAATATCAGAAAATATTAGTATAATTACGCTGTAGAAGGCACTCCGATATCAATACTACCTCATGCTTCCGTTTCAAACTACATGCCTGAAAACAATAAACTTGCTTCTATTATAAACTCTGTACCAGAAAACAATGAACACGCTTCTGCTACTAACTATGTGCTCTAAAACAATGACAATGCATCTGTGTTAAAAAAATATCTCAATATTTTTCAAATTTTTGTAAAATTGTTCAATAAAAATTTGAATTCTCTATAAATTTTTGATTGCAATATTTAATTTCGCTTACCTTTATACATTCTTTCAGGGCCGCGATGATGGCATCACAGACTTCCGGCTCTATTCTTCGTATACTTTGTTTGTAGACAGGGAAGGGGTATTGCAAGCTTGCACAGATATCTCCTGTGGCTTGGAACTGCAAAGTAATTGCAGGCCTTTCTCTTGCAGTAATAGCGTCTCGAAAGTGGGTTTTAAGTTTTCTTATTTTTGGTTCGAAATCATCTAATAACAATCGAGTGAAATTTATTATTGTATCCTGCAACTCTTTGAAAGCCATATCTTGCAATAGTCTGTTTCCATACTGCATTCTTTGGCGATACAATGCTCTCATCCACCAACACACTTTTCGTTTCTGCTTTCGACTGTTTCCGATGTTCTACAGGGTGTCTCACGAAAGACGCCTGCGAGGCGTCCGCGAATCGCGCGGTACGGCTACCGGCCACCGCCACTGCATCCGTAGGCCACTGCAGCGCCCGATTCTCGGACTCTATTGTGCCGCGGGCGCATACACTGAGTTAAAGTGTAAGAATCATTGCCATCTGAGTAACCTAAGCTTACCTTTATTTCTAGTAGATGTTCAAAATGATGTCCCTCTATGGAAAGAGTAGCCTTACATCTCTTGAACACATTTGGGAACACTCGACGAATTTCGGCTGCCGAATGTACGTAATGTAAATTCTGTACATTTTACATAATGTAAAAACTTTGTTCCAAATAGTCAATATTTTCTGTTATAATCCCTTTCTGTTTTATGATTATGAATCATATCAACTATCTGTAGCTAAAGTCTACAGTACTCTGAGTATTATTGTCGTAGTCAGTTATCTATTTTGCCTATCATTTGTTTGTATCAAAATCGTTTTAACTCCTCACCTTTTACCCTTTTAAATATGATATTGAAGAATGGAGACATGACACGTACAGATAACACATACACAAGAAGAACTGACAATATGGAAACGAAACGGAAGTAATAGTAAAAACAACTTTAGTGCCTGGTGGTCGTCAATCACCCAGCATCACAGAGCGTATGGTGCCCTTTGAGGCACTTTGATAGAGAAGAATAGACGACAGGTGTAGCTGAAAGAAAAGAAGGATTTACAATATGGAAACGTAGCGGAAGTTAATATTGTCAATAACTTAAAAGTGCCTGGTGGTCGTCAATTACCTAGCATGGAAAAGAGTGTGATGCCCTCTGAGGCACTGCTACTGAAGAATGGAAAGACGTCAGGTATAGAATGACTGACAATATGGAAACGAAACGGAAGTAATACGGCCACTAACTTGATTAGTTGGTGATGGTCAATAACCTAGCATCATAAGGAGTGTAATGCACTCTGAGACATTGTTCTAGTTTTCTGAACGCTCACCATTTGTTTCTCTTTCGAGTGCTTTCTGTGTTGATTGTTATGGTACTCCCTACCGCCTCCATAACGACCTCCTCTGTTCATACCATGATGAGACGCGCCCCTTTCCCTTGTAGACGGGCTGCGGCTTTGTCTCTGCGATCTGTTTTCTTGCCAGCTGTTATTCTCCTCCTCTCCGGTTGCCCCGATATTTCTGCTTCGATCTTTGTCATTACGGCTATGTGTTCGCCACTTGTTTCTCCTCCAGCCTTCCTGAACTCCACTGTTGCTTACTAGGTCATTTAAACGTTCTTGCAACAAATTTTTCACATCATAATGATTAACATTAATTAATTTCTCTTGCGCGTATGCTGGTGATTCAGCATAATAATTTATATTAAATCAGATTCTCTCAAGAGGTTTGTTAAATATTGATTCTTCTCCCAATAATGCTGCAGAATTGAAAAGTTTAAATGTTTGTGGATCTAAGGGACTTAACTGCTGCGGTTATCAGTCCCTAGGCTTACAAACTACTTAAACTAACTTATGCTGAGGACAACACATACACCCATATCTGAGGGAGGACTAGAACCTCCGACGGTGAGAAACCGCGTACTCCGCAGCAGGGCGCCTTGGAGCACTCAACTACTCCACTGAGGCTGGAAGAACTCTTTGTAGCTACTACACCCACTGTTTGCGAAGCTTTTAGCTGCAAATATTTCGTTACGTATACTATTTTGAGTACTACTTGATCAAAATGTTCAAATGTTTGTAACTCTATCGGACCAAACTACGTGGTAATCAGTCCGTAGCTTACAAACTACTTAAACTAAGGGAAACTAACATAAGGACAAACACACACACCCCTGACCCAGTGAGGACTCGCACCTCCGACGGCGAGCAACCATGCGCTCCGCAGCGAGGCGCCTTACACAGCTCGGCTACTCCACCGCTGCGCGTACTACTTGAGCAATATTGATCTATAAGGCTTGTACAAATTCTTTACAATTTTTACAACTGTTAATTACACTCTTACCCCATGAAATTATACCCCCATCGAATCTACTAGTAACCCATGCATTTTCTGTTGTTCAATTGTTCAGTGTATTGTGGAAGCCTGTTATTCTCAAACTGTCGAAAGAAAGCAACACGGTGCAAATTTCCCTTACTTGACAAGGTGTGATATTTTCCTGCGTATTTTTTGTCACCTACTGTAATAATATGGTAACCTGTTTTACTTCTTGTATGATGTTCTCTTTTTAATTTTGCAACATCAGATGTGACCGTTTCAGTTTCGGGTATCAACCTACCTTGATTTGTGTTGTCTTTACATTTTCATTCTATTTCTAACATTTTAAAATTTATTACATCTTTTTCAGTTGCGACAGCGTGTAATTGTGTCATATGTTTCTGGTGCCTATCCTTGCTTTTACAATCTTAGTGTATCATCCGAATTATTAGTATGTTTTTTTATTTGACTAATATCTTTGCTCAGGCTCTCCACCTTATCATTTAAAACTTGGGTTTTGTTAAAATTTTGAGTTATTTCAAGCTTACAGACTTCCAATTTCTTCCCCAACACCACTGCTTCGTGATTTAGTTTGATAAGACGCTCATTAGTTTTAGCTTCAAGATTATTGACCTTTCCATCTAATTTGTAATTTTTTTTATTCAGATGATACATTGCAGCTTGTAACTTCGTTTGTACTGCATCCAATTTCTTCTCCAACTTGTTTTGTCTTTCATAAAATTTTGTTACAAATTTTATTATCTCTCTTTTTAGTTCATCTCTAATTTCTTTTTGCCCTTTGTTATATCTATCAATTTTTGTCATTACTGATTGCATCATTGCTATCAAACTTAGATTCTGATCTTGTTCAACAATTTTATCCTGAATATTTTCCGTAGTTTATAACGTGTTTGCAGAACCTGTTCCTTCACTTAAACTACTAAATTCTTCTACTAAACCACTTGAATTACAGACTTCAATTTCAATACTTCTGGCGTCTTGACTCTAATCTAATACATCTGAATTCTTTTGCAAGTCACAGTCTACAGTTTCAATGCAATCATTTCCCACATAATTCACAAGGATAAAGTTTTCAACATTTTATCTACCATTTCCGACTGCTCCAAGACATTAGATTCTATGTTACTGTTTGAAAATATATTACTTCATTTTATTGATCACAATTGCTGTCATCTATCTGGTTTCTACTGCTAAAAGAATATCTTTATATCTTTCCCTGCTGTTACTGACAATTTTACAAATTAATAGGTTAAAATTTTTGTACAGACTGTTTTCCAAAAATCTACTGGGTGATCAAAAAGTCAGTATAAATTTGAATACTTAATAAATACCAGAATAATGTAGATAGAGAGGTAAAACTTGACACGCACATGCTTGGAATAACATGGGGTTTTATTAGAACAAAAAAAAAAGTATTTCTAGACGCGTGAAAGATCACTTTCGCGCGTCGTTTGGTGATGATCGTGTGCTCAGTCGCCACTTTCGTCATGTTTGGCCTCCCAGGTCCCCAGACCTCAGTCCGTGCGATTATTCGTTTTGGGGTTACCCGAAGTCGCAAGTGTATCGTGATCGCTAGGGATGCTGAAAGACAACATTCGACGCCAATGCCTCACCATAAATCCGTACATGCTTTACAGTGCTGTTCACAACATTATTCCTCGACTACAGCTATTGTTGAGGAATGATGGAGAACATATTGAGCATTTCCTGTAAAGAACATCATCTACGCTTTGTCTTAATTTGTTATGCTAATTATTGCTTTTCCGATCAGATGAAGCGTCATTTGTCGGACATTTTTGGAACTTATTTTGTGTTTTTTGTTTTGTTTTTATTTCTAATAAAACCCCATGTCATTCCAAGCATGTGTGTCAATTTTTACCTCTCTATTTACATTATTCCGTGATTTATTAAGTTTTCAAATTATACAGACTTTTTGATCACCCGGTATTATGGCTTGTGTATGCTATGATTACTCGCAATCCTCCTCGTATATCAAAGTAAACTTTGGGAGCGTAACACTTACTTTGCGGTGTAGAGCGTGCTGCTGTCGTTCTCTTGTAATATAGGGGAACACACTTTTGGGTGTTTTGGCTGCTGTGCTGGCTCGCTGCGTCTACTTCTCCCGTCTGCAGCTGGCGTCGTGGGGTTCCCTGTGTTGCTACCAGCCGTGATGCACCCTCCCGTAATGTGATGAGATCTTCTTTACCATTGAAGTAACGTAATCCCAGGACTGCTCACATGAGGTTTGCAACGTGCGTTTTATACGGAAGCCAACACAGTCTAGCCACACTTGTTAACAGATTTCAAACTTCATATGTTATATTACACAGATCGAGCACAGTACTAGACCAGTTTATATAGACGTTAATTATGTTGTTTTTTACTGTTCACAAATTTCACTGCCATGATCAAACCTCACTTTCATTCAAAATACATTCCCCACCAGGAATGCCACGTACAGCGGGATAAAAGAGAAAATCGAAGCGGATAATGTCTTTATAATTCGAGGAAGTTAATTATTTTAAAGCGAATAAGTCCATAGGTTGCCAAAGATTTTCCTATCTTTTTTCCCTTCTGTCTATGCTTGATCCTGTTACCAAGACATTTCGTGCCAATGTTCCTACATGTGATACAAAGAAGCACCACACATAAGGGGCTGTATTGCTTCGTTCCTTGTCAGGGTATGAAGACAAGAATTTCTTTTCACTAACCTGATATCTTCTTTCGCTCTTGTTGTCCCCTGCGCAGAAGCAGCACTCAGGCCGTAGATACTTTGTTTTCCGATGTGAGGCTAAAATGATAGTTTAATGTGGCTAGATTTCATTATTCCACAATTACTTTTGTCACACGAAATTTCGGGATGGCAGTCGTTCTTCTTTTATTTATAAACTAGCTGAAAACCCGGCGTTGCCCGGGTATTTATTTATTTATTCGAGCCCTGAGTTAGTACTTTTCCTATCCACTCTCTCTCTGTCCGTCTCCTTTTTTTCTAAAAACATTTTACATTTATCAGAGAATATATAAGAAATAAGAAATCACTCGTAAAAATCACTCGTTTCGAAGAATCCAATCACGAAATTAACAATAATGATTGTAATAATATCACAGATCGATCACTTGATGTAATGCGTGAAACGTCAAATCGTTTTGTTTTAAAGAGATGTATTAAAAGATTTTTCTTTTTTGCTTGTTTATTTATTTATTCTTATTCTTCCTTTTTCGTATGCTTATCCTTACAGAGAAAGAGCTGAAAATAATGTAGCACGCATAGACCAAAGGTATGGTCTGTGGTATCACGTTTCTCTGTATGTAAACCTCCTTGCTATAGAGTCGCAAACTTCATCGCTGGCTTTCAGTCCAAATTTTTTTATAATTTGACGACTTTCAACCACCATATCTTCCACCCCCTTTATAGCTATCGGGATGGAACCGCTATGGTGTGCAACGGGAGACTACGGACAATTACACACATACCATTCGTTTGCGTTCTGTAGTTTTCGCTGCAGAGCGAAATATTAACACCGATAAATTTCCATCCCAATATACTCCACACTTTTATCATTATCAACCCTCAAGCAATAATGCAATTAATAAAACCATTTTCAGAGTGTAAATATATTTTCAAAGAGTAATTATTGTTCCGCATTTCGCGTTATATTCTTCAAATTACTAAATATCTATCAGGTCGCTGTAAAACCGTGCCTAAAACATTCTTCAGGTATAAATTAGTAACTGTACAAATATTTAAGTCTCTGCGTCTTGTCGTTCGGACGTGATAAGCGTACACAGAAGAGACATTCACATTAATATATATAGGTAAATAGCTATCCGAACGCCATAATACCGTGCCTAAAGCCTTCCCCGGGTAGACATTAGTAACTGTACAAATTTTTAGCTCTCTATGTCTTGTGGTTCAGACGTGATAAACGTACACCGAACAGACATTCACATTTATAGATATAGATGACTGCTTCTATACAGAAAGCCACAACAGTATGATGGAAATTCACAGATATGTAACACTTTTATGACACTTTTTACGCGGTGCAGGCACTCGATTGGCATAGGTGTTCACTGTCCGAGGCCGCTAGCTCGACTGACTGCGGCAGGGGCAACACTCCGCGCCACATGTTGGCACCAATCGAACTTTTCAGAGTGTTACGCCTGCAATATTTATATTAAACTAACGATTAAGTAACTTTTCTGAACAACAGAAACATAGCTTAACACAGGATATTTATACAATATAAACATAAATATTTAAATCAATTGTGGTATGTTAATTATTAATAAAATTGTTGGAGAGTTTTGGCGGACTGAAACTACAGGTAAGAGACAATCAAATTGTAAATGGAAATATGGGCGGAGTTTTCCCACGGAATACTTGTCGACAGGGCCATATGCACTACGTTTCACTCACACCACATATTATGTAATGCTATTGCAACATAGTAAAAGAATAAAATACGAAACAGCAAGCAAATGGCTAAAGATCAGCCCCTTCACAGGCTTCAGGAACTGCATTACACTTAAAATTTCGACACTATGCTGTATCAAAGCTACAGAACTTCGGTCCATTTAATACAGGCATGGCCAACATTTCCTCCCCGCGGGCGGAGTACACTGTAGTTCGCCGCCCTGGCCGCGACCGTGTGTCGCTAGTGTCGGTAACGGAGTGAGACAGATAGCTGCGGAAAGAGTGAGACCGCACTGCACGGCTCTGCGCTGGTCAGATCCAACGTAAACGAAGTAATAGAGGAAGCGCGGGTCTGTAATGTGGTCGAAGGACGGTAAAACAAGCAAACCAGTTACTGTTTAGGTAACAATTAGTGTGTCTGTGTCAGAATCACTACGTGAAGCTTTAGAAAATATCCAAAACACGAATCGAATTAAAACTTAGTAATTTTGTGACCCAAATTTGATTCTGTTAGTATTGTATATACACACTCGTCATATATACAATAGGCTTCTTCTGTAAGATTTATGTTTCTTAAATGAACTAGTATCATAAATATGCTATTTTAAAAATAATTTTATGTAAGGTCTATAGTTTCTCATTCTTACAAGTAAATATTTTTTATTAAAACACAAATAAAAAATTAAAAATGAAAGATTTGTTTTAGGAGCATTTTTCCCCCAATTCCTCTGAAAAGATGCTAGCGGACATTGGGCGTGAGCCGTTTTGACGGGCGCACTGCTTCCCCCACCACTGCAATGCTTACAGCATGTGTGGGAGTGAGACGCTTATATGCCAATCGCTGAAAGGGGGAAACGAAGGAAGGTGTTTTTTGCAACACAGTGAGGCTACTAAATGGAGATGGCAATGTCGTAAAGTATTTCATAATCGGGATATATGTATATTACGTGAATATCGAAAATTAACTGCTCGCCATTGTGCCCCACATGCCGCTGCGCACAGTGCGTGGGGCAGGGCCGCGGCAAAGGCGCTCGCGCCAGCTGGGCGGTGTTTGGCCATGCCTGGTTTAATATATGATCACTAGGGCAAGGGCTATACAGAACACCTTACCCTTTAACTCTGGCATCAATAGACATGTAGCAATGGGCCCCTTGGGAATCGCGTATTTGCGCGTGGTGTTTACGAACAGTATACTGTAAAAGCAAGATCATGCGTCCAAAACACGAAAACGCTAGGACAGCAATTCATTGAAGAGGAACTGCCACATCTATATTGTGAAATATCACCAGAACGAAATAAAAAAAAGTATTTGCACTGACATAAAAATGCAGTAATCACATTGCATAATGTTCTCCACTATTCAATAGGTCCAACGTTTTAGTTATCTTCCTAGAATTGAAAAATTTAAACGATGAATACCATAATTACTAACATAAGCTGGAAGTCTTTGTTGTGACACTGCTGTTGTATGCTGTACAAGGTTCACAGCATGCTTTTCGCTGTATTGTATTATTTAAGGTTTGTAGATTCTAGAAAAAAAGCATTCTTTGGATTTGTTTGGTTACTTCACTTTAATTTTGAAATTTGTTTCCGATCATGTGGATGCTGTGTATTAGCTTGTGACGTCTTACATCTTGGAATGACTTCTACTTTACGTAGTACTTTCTCTCTCTCTCACTTCTTGGTGCTTTTTTTTTGGGGGGGGGGGGGGGAAGAAAAGAAGAGCAATGAGTGAGACGTAATAACACCCAACGATGTACAAAATTTATAACGAAATCGACGATGACATGATTACATATTGTTGTTATGCCTCAAGTAATTTTAAGACGTATTCCAGGCATATTCTGACATCCTCTTTCCTGAATTACCACCTGAGAGCCGGCCGCGGTGGCCGAGGTGACTAAGGCGCTCCAGTCACGGTCAGCACGGCCCCTACGGTCGGGGGTTCGAATCCCACCTCGGACATGGATATTTGTGTCGTCTTTAGTCTTAGCTAGTTCATAAGTAGTTTGTAAGCTTAGGGACTGATGACCCCGTAGTTAAGTCCCATAAGTTGTACAAACATTTGAACATTTGAACCACCTGAGACCCCCAGTTTTTGAGATCAAGCCACCCGGCTTTATTTTTATTTTTGAAGGTACCAAACTCTTTAGGTCACCGATACCTACATTCACAAAGTACTTAAAGTTAAACGAGGACACACGCACCCATTCCTCTGGGAACAAAAAGAATACTGAATAGATCGTGTGATAGTTTATCTGATAACTATACTAAGAGTGTCGACGAAAGGACACTGTCGAAAACTTTGGATGTTTCCAGAGCTGGGAAATGAACGTCAGTGTGTAGAATGCTATATGACATCAGCGCTAGAAGTGGCAGCTTTATTGAATTGTCAACAACTCTCCTGCTCTCCAATAGGTACCTGTTAATTACCGAGAAATTCTTCCAGGAAAACGCATTTGGTTGTTAGGTCGCAGACATCGCTAATGTTGCAGGCTATCGTGACTAATGCAATTCTGGACTGTGTTGGAGGCGACTATCACGGTGCGAGCTCCCGCGCCGGGGGCACCAAATTCAATTTGCGGCCATCGCGCAGTCCACGGGGGGAGCTGCCCCATTGTCCATCCCGCCTCCCCTGCAGAGGTAACGCAATTTTCTGCTACGGGTGCACTCTTCTGCATGCCGGCGACGTGAAAAACGACAAAAACTCCATTTGGACGCACCGCTGTGCATTGACGTACGTTGTCGTTTTCAGAGCTAATGGCTTCGAAATTTTTATTCTGTTCTCGACGTAGGTTAATGCATATTACGCGGTGGACTTTACTGCCTGACTAGTGCACACTGCAGCATGCCGATGTGTGACCTAACTGTGTCGCTGTGTGACAACAGCGTGCTGTAATGGAGTTTTTAACTGATGATTACATGCTTTGGAACTACCTTGCCATCGGTAGCGCAAGTTTATTAATACCAGGGCTTTTTTTCCAACCTCCGATAGGTCATAAATAAAATATACAGGGTGTACCACTCAACATTTTCACCCCACATATCTCTTAAACTACAAGAGATATTGAAAAACGACTTTCACGGTCATGAACCTAAGGCAGGGGCTTATGAAAGTAGGTATGAAACAGTGTAAAACGTAAAGAAGTATTATTTTCAACGCAAACTTACGTTTTCTGTAATGGATAACCCATATTATTTCTTAAGCAATCAATAGCATGAAATATCACAAAAAGAATGGCGTTGGTTGCATCGCGATGTGTCAATTACATCCGGAGAAACTGTGAAGCGGAGTTGACGTTTGAAATACATGAGGCGCGGTGCTAGCGCGTTTCCTAGACTCAACCGTGAGTCTCGCTTGAGTTTCGGCACGCTTCGTGTGTTTCAAACGTCTACTTCACTTCCCAGTTTCTCCGGATGTAATTGACGCATCGCGATGTAACCAACTCCATTATTTTCGTGATTTTTCATGCTATTGATTGCTTAAGAAATAATGTGGGGTATCCATTTAAATAACATAAGTTTGCGTTGAAAATAATATTTCTTTACGTTTTACACTGTCTCATAGTACCTACTTTCACAAGCCCCTGCCTTAGGCTCATGACCGCGAAAGTCGTTTTTCAATATCTCTTGAAGTTTCAGCGATATCTTGAGTGAAACAGTTGAGTGGGACACCCTATATAAAGAAGAAATATTTTATTAACAACTGTTATGTACACTTATGGCTACTTTTCAACGTAATCACATTGAATATTAAGGCATTTGTCTTACCTGTGAACCAGCTTTCCAACACCCTCTTCATGAAATGTTGCCGCCAATGACTTTAAATGAGTCATCACATTTTCTTGAAGCTCCTCGTTAGTTCGGAGCACCTCTGGAAGTTGCACTGATAAAGCACCTGCCGTGAACATGTAGTTTTCTCTTACCACTTTGTCAACTCGTTGAACAGGGTCGTCTGTAGCGACAGATTGCGTCCTTTACCTCCTTCATCGTGCACATCAGTTCGACAATCTTTATATTTTTTGCACCATTCGCGCACGACTCCTCCACTCATAAAGCTCGTGCAACACACGTGGGGCAGTCTTCTGTGGCTTTCAGTTGCATTGTTCCCTTCTGTTTGCAGAAAACTAATAACGCTTCGTGTGGAGTAGCTGAGCGATATAAGGCGCCTTGCTGCGGAGCGCCCGGTTGCTCGCCGTCGGAGGTTCGAATCGTCCCTGGGGCATGGGTGTGTGTGTTGTCCTTAGGTTAGTTTACCTTAGTTTAAGTAGTTTGTAAGCTACGGACTGATGACCACGCAATGTGGTCCGATAGATTTACAAATATTTGAACATTTTTTGAATAACGCTTCGTAACTGACACTTGGCGGGAGAATTGATCAGTGCGGTCCTGTTTATGTGACTGCAGCTCGGCACAGACTGAAGTCAGGACCGCGGCAACAACAGAGATTGTGGTGAGGGAGCTGCGGAATCGTCTGCTGTGCACACTGCTCACTTGCCACTCGCCTCGTCTCTACGCTTTGCAATCGTAGGTTGAAAAAAAAACGGCCCTTGTAGTTTGTCATTTTCACGATCGAAATCTAGCTCTCATTGCCTTTCAAAATGTCGTTAAATAACCCTTAAACATTGCGCTCCAAGCACAAGGAAAATTGCACCTAGATTTGCTCTGTTTCAGGTCAAGGCTGAGAATTCTAAGTACCCACAATGCACAAAGTTTTCTGTATCGCAGATCTCCAGAGATGGCTTGTACACGCTTTCATGATACAGCATGTTCTGACCTCGTCGCCTTTGGTTGAGTAGTCGTCCAGATCTAGTATCAAAAAAGGTACTGGTGCAGGAATCGATGTCAACTGCAACAACTAATCAGATTAATAACACAAGTTTTATTGACTGAAAATTATAATACTCAACTTTAGAATATATGTCTGTATCTTCTTTCTTCTTGCTTCTCATGGCGTCGTCCGTATGATGCTAGCTGCGCTGTGACCTAGTTACTGCTAATTTCGTAGTCGCGTTCTGACTTTGTACTCTCCTATTTCTGACTTAGTAGATGCCTAGTAACTGCATGAGTTCTGAATAGTAACTGGCTGTCCAGATGTACATCTACCTAGATATAGCAGGTTATAGAGGGCGCGCATCTTCGGTTACTCCCTCCAGGATGTGCGGCGCCTGCTTGCGATTGGCTTTCGGTCGATCGCTGCCTTCTCCACGATCGTTCTCTTACGTCTGGTGTGTGGCGCTGACTTTACGCCACAACACATCACACTCACCTGACAGTGCGTCCGTCTATGGCAAATGTTTGCCATGATGAGTTCATAAGCCCGATTGCAATGAATCTTGTCGGTTGTTGTATGCAGTCGTCGATGAACGTTGATGTTGTTTCCGCTGTTCCCTTCATTACGATCGGTAAGAACCCAGAGAACAGATTACTGTTTACAGATTGTTTCCTTTATTGTTATGTTATGCCCTGTTGAGGGCAAGTTCCTCGCCGTCGGAGGTTCGAGTCCTCCCTGGGGCATGGGTATGTGCGTTTGTCCTTAGGTTACTTTACCTTAGTTTAAGTAGTTTGTAAGCTACGGACTGATGACCATGCAGTTTGGTCCGATAGATTTACAAACATTCATTGAGGGCAAGCGGGTAGCAGCATGGCGCGCTGCTCTTCAGAATCAGAATGTTGGAGAAAATAAATGTAGAATTAAAATTTAGTCCAGGCGATGAAAATGGCGAATAAAATACAATGAAATGCCGAGTTTAAAAACGAAAATATTGAAAGTTACAACTGCCACGCTGGCTACAACACTCTGATGTGGGACATAGAAACGGTGACGATAACAGAAGACACTCGGTAAAACACAAGGCAACACACTTTTCTGCCTGATCGGCGGCTGCTGGAGTATTAAAAACGTAGATCAACACGACACTGCACACGACATGGTGCACATTTAAAACAAGCACTGAATCCTGCATGGGATGAGGCGCGAAGGGGTGGGAAAATATGACGAGGGGAAGATAGATGGGCGTAAGTACTCCATGAGGACGGGTAATGAAGGGAGAGCCAGACGAGGGGCAGAAAAGGAGGGGAATTGGAGAGAGAGGGCGGAAAAGAATTAAGGGTCATAGGAGGGATACATGTCGGGACAGAGGGCTGTGATGTTACAACAACGTGCAACATCCATCTGGAGTTCAAAGAGCGCTAGTTTCACAGCGAAAAGCAGTGGCGGATACAGAAATTTTTTCTTGGCTGGGGATGGGGGGGATGGGGCACAGACCTGATTAGGGTGAACATGTCTTTAGGGACTTTGTGAGACTAATTTTAAAACACACACACACACATACTCACTCACACACACACACACACACACACACACACACACACAAATGTATACAGGGTGTCCCAGCTATCTTGTCCACCCAAAATATCTCTGGAACAATAACAGCTATTGGAAAACGACTTTCACCGGTATCAATGTACGGCTGGGGCCCATGAATGTGCATATTTGGAAACATTGTAAAACGAAATCAAATGTGTTTTTTTAACACAAACTTATGTTTTTTTAAATGGACACCCTATATTTCTTCTTCAGCAATCCATATCATGACAAATCACATAAACAATGGCGTTGATTGCATCGCAATATTCCAATTACATCCTGAGATATTGCGACGCGAAGTTGAAGCTTGAAATGCGCGGAACGCGCGGCTAGCACACGTCCTGAGGCTCAGGCAACTTTGGAATAATTGAACTATAAGACTTAATAAGACTGACCACTTGAAAACTCAAACAATTGTACAATATGGCCGAAACTGTTTTGTACATATTAAATGAGCCAAATGACTTAATGGTGACTGTAAAAAAACGTAGGACATATTGTTTCGAAAAAAGTTCAAATGTTTGTATTGCGAAGGGACCAAACTGCTAAGGTCATCGGTCCCTAGTCTTACAATGTACTTTCCCGACGGAGGACTCGAAACTCTGGTGCGAGTGGCCGCGAAATCAACGACATTACGCCCCAGATCAAACGGCCATTCCCGTGCGGAGCACATGGTTTGATAAATTATTAAACTTTTCACAGTTTAATGTGGTTAAATCATTATAATTTTTTGTAATCATAGGAATTTGAGAATGATGCCATAGTGCGTCGAAACTAATAGTGCATTGGTAGTTACATGGAGGTATATTAATTTGACAAGTGAAGACGATTTTATCTGGTGAAGGCAGCAACAGAAAACATCTGCACTACTTAGACATCCATTTATTTCGGATTGCTGCCAACGTAACCCTGCCCCTAGATGCGAAATATTACTGCACACATTGTTACAGGTAGCGTAAGCCATGGTACACGCCTCCTGACGCTGCCAACAGCCAGCGCACTAATCGTCAACTTACCGTGGATCAGAAATTGGAAAAACAGCGTATCCTAAAAGGTCGTCCAATTACGGGTCGGAAACAAAAAAAAAAAAAATGTTCAAATGTTTGTATAGTCTATGGGACTTAACTACGGTGTCATCAGTCCCTAATTTACAAACTACTTACGAACTAGGACGGCACAAATATCCATGCCTGAGGGGGGATTCGAACCCCCGACCGTAGTGGCTGTGCAGACCGTGACTGGAGCGCCTTAGTCCCCTCGGCCACCGCGGCCGGCAGGGGTCGGAAACAAACAGCCACTAAATACGAGTATGTCGCGCTAAGTTTGATATTCCCTCAAAACCTAAAATCAGATTTCCTGTGTTTGCGTTGTATTGCATCAATTTCTTCTTCATTCTTTGTAAAGTTGCTATTGAAAACGAGTTGAGTTTTGAAGAAAGTTTTCGCGATCAACAAAATTACACTTGAAACTTTCTGGCAGATTAAAATTGTGGGCCAGAAATGAGATTCGAACCTGGGACCTTTGGTTTTTGCTGGCAAGCTCTCTACCTTCTGAGCTATCCTGGCGCGCTTCACGGTCCGTCCACAGAAATTTACTTCAGTCAGTACCTCGCCTCCTACTTTCCAAACTTACAGAAGTCCTGCTGTGAACCTCCCAGGACTAGCACTCTTCATTCTGGAAACGTCCCTTAGGCTGTGCATAAGCCGTATCTCCACCACATCCTTTCCTCCAGGAGTGCTAGTCCTGCAAGGTTCACAGGACTCCTGTGAAGTTTGGAATATAGGAGGTGAGGAACAGGCAGAAGTAAAGTAGTGACGACGGACTGTGGAATGTGTCGGGATGGCTCACCGGTAGCACGCTTGTCGTGCAAGTCAACGGTCGCAGGTTCGAATCCCGGGTATAGCACACAATTTTAATCTGCCAGGTAGTTACATATCAGCGAACACTCCGACGCAGAGTGAAAATTTGATTCTGAAAATTATACTTGAGTGTGTTTCAAGACGAATTTATACTACCATGAAAATCCTTTAATCTGATGTGTGGAAAACTGCCGTTCCGATTTCTAATTTGCTTTAATAATTGGAAAATCGAAACGTATAACTTCAAATAAAGTTGTTTATCATGAGTGGGAGTACCATTTCTTAATGTCTAGGAAAAGAATCAGATAAACCGTTTACCGAAAACATCTGAATGCGCCAGCCTGAACGCAGCCTTTGAAATTAACAGATTTTTTTACACAGTTAAATGCTTTAGCTTTATTTACGTATGAGTAAAACATGCACAATTGCTCATTTATCTCCCAAACGATCACAAAACAATAAACAACTTTTATTTATTTTTATCGTAAGTGGCTGACAAAAAAGAGTAAGAAGCAATAAAATGGAATCATAACACAAAAGTCACTTGAGTAGCCTAATATCAAACCCGGACATCTGACCTAATGGTTAGCAGTCGATCCTAGAGGAAGTTTTTCCGCTCTTTTCATTGGTGAAGTCCCTTTTTTCCCCAAAACTTGAGATAAATGTGATAAATCACACGTTAAAGTTGACTGTTCACATCAAAAGCGGACACCTACATAAGAGCTTGATATCAAATTCGGACACTTGAATAAAGCAGTGTGCACCAATGGGAACACAGTATATGATCACATGACCACGAAAATCAGACATGGCGACAGTATGTGCTAGGTGCTAAGAGTATTAGCCCATACTTAAAAATGTTCAAATGTTTGTATAGTTTATGGGACTTAACTACGGGGTCATCAGTACCTAAACTTACAAACTACTTATGAACTACTTACGAACTAGGACGGCACAAATATCCATGCCCGAGGGGGGATTCGAACCCCCGACCGTAGTGGCTGTGCAGACCATGATTGGAGCGCCTCAGTCTCCTCGGCCACCGCGGCCGGCTAGCCCGTACTTAAGTTTCTCCGTAATTTTTATAGTATTATTACTAATAACCATCTTAAAGCGAGTGAAATGGAACATAATACATCACCAGTGTCCGAAGAGAAAACTAGGAAGCGGTTGAGGCAACCTGAAAAGTGGAAAATAAACATTGAAAAGAAACAAAGGTAAGACTAGCTTGTAAACTACACTGTTATATTGTAAGGTGTGTTGTACGAAATTTTCACATGTAGGAAAGAAATTCGATGTCAGAAATAACATAAGAATGTTTACGGAACAATCTGGCGACAGTTTCAACTGACCTTACGCTAATAGTTTTAGAGATTCAGTGCCGTAACATTTCATTTTGTATATAAAATAAAAAGATTATTATGATTAGTTTAGTTCTTCATTTTTCCAATATATAATAGAGTTCAAAATGTAATATTTTCCACTTTATGTCGATATTCCTATAATTCCCCAGATTATACACCTGTAAAAGATTCTCGTCAGCAGTAAACGAATCTCTGTATATCAAAACCGGACATCTGAAAGCGTGTTCACATCAAAATCGGACATCTACACGTTTTGGTTTCAAAAACGGACATCTGTATTTTCAAATACAATTTGAAGGTGCTTGAGTAATCAAATTGATATTAGCCACTTCCAGGTATAAATCCTCGAGTATTGAAGTTGATAATGCTCAAATAAGCTTATAAATATATTACCTCTACGTTTCACAATAAAAAATGACGTTTATCTCAGTTTATGGTAAACGACGAGTGTCCGTCTTTGATTATAGGCTACTCAATTTATGTCATGTTAATTACATGGATTTTGCATTTTTAAACTCACAATTACATGCTGCCTGTAAGTAAAAGTTAATTATTCTAAGATTATTTCCCTCCCTCCCCTTCCTTACCATCTCTCTCTCTCTCTCTCTCTCTCTCTCTCTCTCTCTCTCTCTCTCTCTCCCCTCCCTTCTCTCTCTCATTTTTCGTCTGGCCATCTCGGGAAAGGGGGGGGGGGGGAGTGGCTCGTGCCCCTGTCCCCCCCCCCTCCCGCCCGAATCAGAGAGCGTCGAAAGTTGTGACGAGTAAGCGCGCAATCGGCCGCGGCGAGGAGGTAAGCCTCACCGGGTTTCCCATCAGCGCGGCTGGCCAAGAACACGAGGAGACCGTGCTGGAACGCGGTGGACGTGACGTCGAGTCCAGCTGCCACATTTCCCGCTGAAAAACGGCATTTGCTTTTACATACCACGCTGACACTATTACAGACTAGCACGTAGTAGCAAATGAAAGAGGACAACAACGGGATTCAGATGATGGGTTGACATCATTTATATTAATTTCATATCAAAAATTATTCAGAAAACTAATATTTATTCACTTGGAAAAATCAAGAGGCTAAACTAATTGAACTACAGTAACCAGCGAGGGCTCAAATGAAAGGTCTCATCAAAACGCATCTACATCTACATCGGATTTTCTGCAAATCACATTTAAGTGCCTGGCAGAGGGTTAATCGAACCACCGTTATACTATTTATCTCCCATTCCATTCTTGAATAACGCGCGGGAAGAAAGAACACATGAATCTCTCCGTTCGAGATCTGATTTCTCGTATTTTATTCTGATGGTCATTTCTACCTATGTAAGTGGGAGTCAACAATATATTTTCGCATTCGGAGGAGAATGTTGGCGATTGGAGTTTCGTAAGTGCCCACGCCGCAGCGATAAGCGCCGTTGTTGTAATGATTCCCATCCCAGATCCTGTATCATTTCCATAACGCTGTCTCCCCTGTGTCATGAGAATACGAAACAAGCTGCCCTTCTTTGGACACTTTCGATGTCCTCCGTCAAACCCACCTGATAACGATCCCACACTGGCAGCAATACTGCAAAAATGGACTTACAAGCGTAGTGTATGCAGTTTATTTTGTAGTTCTGTTGCATCTTTTAAGGGTTCTTCCAATAAAATACAGTCTCTGGTTTGCCATTCCCACGACATTATCTACGTGTTCTCTCCAGTTTAAGTCTGAAGTAATAGTAATTCCTAGGTATTTTGTAGAGTTTACGGCCTTCACTTTTGATTGATTTATCTTGTAAACAAAGTTTAACGGATTTCTTTTCGTACTCATGTGGACGCAAAGTTTGGTATAACCATATTATCTGCAACATTTATATATCGCAGAATAAAGCACTTTTAAGCAGGAACAATAGTGATTTGTTAATAACAATTAATACAAGATTAGCCGTCCCGACTCGTGTTTCTTCGATTCACCCTGTCCTTTATTGAATTACTGGCGCAAGTACTAATCGATCCTTCGGTGCTCTCACCGTTCGCGGCGCTGTTAGATCTATCGCGCGTCACTTGTCTTCTTACTCGTGTGATTCTTGCCGCGAGTGGCGCTATTTGAGCTTGGCGCCGAGGCAATTCTGGGGAGGTCGGTTACCGGGTCAGTCAGTGAGAGTCGCTGCGGGCAACATCTGAGTGTCAGTATCGTGCAGTGTTAATTTGAAGCACTACATGGCGTCGCTAGGGTCGAGTAATTTACATTAATTGGCAGATTGTGGTCGGGCCCGGCGCGTATGCCGAAGTAGTTCCGCAGCGGCATTCTGTTAATCTCTTGGAGCCATATGTGCGACGATATCAACAGTTTTAAGAGGTGTAGACACGAAGAGGGAATTGTGTTAAGTGCCACAATCAGGTCGGCGGGGCTGTTTACCTCATCTCCCCGACTATGCGGTCGTGTTCCTAGTGGCCGTGCGATCCCACGTTAGTTCTTCGCCAAGCACCGGAGTAATCAACAACTTGTACTCCGCAGTCAGTCCCTGGCTGCACCTCGTGTCGTTCCAGCTGCTTTCCACCTGGGATCCATGAAATGCTATCAGGGCGTTTGTTGATATTATTCTCATACACCTTCGCGAGGGTGGCTGTATTTATATTGGAGTGAGCAAATTAAGTGACTACACTCCTGCTCTGCCAATTTGTTCGCGCGAGCGCGCGCGCGCGCTCGCGCGCGTGTGTGTGTGTGTGTGTTTATTAGGATCGGTGGTCGTTCCCCAGGGACCATCGTTGCCTATATCTACGTTTGTTTGTCTATTGATGTTTGTTTATGTGTTGTGCCGCACTTCCAGTTAGGCTCAATTGAATAAGTCTCTCTTGTGCCGTGTGTAGCAATTATTCAATTTTCACTAACTTGGTTAACGCTACTGGGAATTTATCTGGTTTGTGCCTCTCTGCTAGCTTGCATCTGCACGAGCGGTAGTTGTATACCTTTGTCTTTTTTTTTTTAATCTTCTGCTTGCAGACCATTTCCCTCCGTGAGACATCGCCAACCCACAGTTGTAATTTGGCGCTCAGTTCCTTTTGGTATAAGTCCCTTCGTGTCACAGCTGTTGTTCTCGTAGACGGTTGGGCACCCTAGCCTCTCTCCTTCCTGTCTAGAGTCAGCTCATCTGTTGTATATGTTGGAGTGTGTAAGTTAACGAGTAGCCTGTCCTGTTCTTAAATTAATTTTTTATTACAATCGAAGTGTTCTCGATTGTCTCGCGGCCTTATTTCATTGCTGTTTAAACATCTGTCTCTTATGTTAATATTCTGGCCTGACTGCTTGTGACTGTGCCTTGATTTTAGGTAACCTTGTTTGAGCTCTTTTATTATTCGGGAAAGTCCGGTCTCTCTTACTGCGATACATAATTTGTTTACTCGGCCCTCTGCCTTGTAATATTATTGAGCCGTATTTGTTTTTCTTGCTTCCAGCGTATTGCTTACTATTGTATAAGTAAGATAAAGGGATTGTTTCGGGCCTTCAGCCCTTTTATTAAATTGTCATTTTTTTATTCGTCCTTGAGCCTGATTCAGCTGGTTTCATTTAAATGTTGGAATTCACCTTTGCTTAATTATTGTAAAAGGTTGCTTCGGGCCCTCAAAAAAATTTTAATTTGGCCGTCAGCCTGATAATATACTTAATTTTGCAGCCTCTCTTGATTGTCTTGTTTGCCACAATTATTTACTTTTATAAAGGGTTGATTCGACCTACTACCTTGCATCACCTAGCTGAACTGGTTACTGTTTTACTTAAAATAAAAATAAAAAAAATTGTCCGGGACTTAAGCCTCTAGCTGTAAAAAGAGATTTCTTTTTTTTATATTTTGGTTAAAAATAAAATGTGTCAAAGGAACTGAACTGAGTACCCATGTCTAACTTTACCAGTGAACTCCCCGCCGCTCCCGCTGTCCCTATCACAAGACAGATACACAAACAGTGAGGCAGTATTAAGTTACAGGTGTCGTAAATAATATATTATAATTGTTTACTTTGTTGTCTTTGTGTAAACTAAACTATTTTGTTTATCGACCGTAATTTGTTTAAATTTATGAGCACACTAATTCGGAACAGTGCATTGGAAAGAGGGCTGGAAAATCTACCTGTAAAATACTTAACCTAACTGATTACTTAAATATTCACTGTGCGACGTTCGAAAGACTTATTTGTCATGCTGAAGGTACTCATTTGTTTAAACCTAAGAGTTTGGTCGTATCATTAAGTGTCGGAAATCAGAGTATGTATTTGCATTAGAATCTTAGCTCGCATCTAGCGATGCCGTCATATGAACATTTCAATCATTCCAGAATGAAACTTTCACTCTGCAGCGGAGTGTGCGCTGATATGAAACTTCCTGGCAGATTAAAATTGTGTGCCAGAACCGGGACTCGAACCTGGGACCTCTGCCATTCGCGGGCAAGCGCACTAGCGACTGTGCTATCCCGACACGACTCACGATGCCGCCTCACAACTTTACTTCCGCCTGTGTCGGGATAGCACAGTCGGTAGTGCGCGTGCGAGTCCCGGTTCCGGCACACAATTTTAATCTGCCAGGAAGTTTCATATCAATCATTATTTAAAAAGTTTGTACTCTACTGGTAGATCCACTGAACCACGGTACGGGGATGTATTACTGGAAAGACCCCACATATCGTATATAAGTGGGTGCCGAAAACGGCCCAGGTTCAGTCGACGGCAGTTCAGTCTTGATGGCAGACGTGTGTTGCCAGTAAGGTGAAATCGAGTGAGACGATAGGTGATGAACATAGCCGCAGAATCCGCCGCGCTGGTCTGTGTAATATTTCCAACGTGTGTGGACTTTGATTCTGAACAGTCATCGGAACTCAGAATTTATTCATCGCTTTCTAATTTGGGTTTTTGGATAGAACAAATCACTTTAGGAACATTAAACAAATGATTAAATATTCATATTGCTATATTGTTAGCAATATTGGGGCTCAAGCTAATCATACCGGACGGAGTCTAACGCTTTAGTGGTTCTCGCCAGGCGTAATCATGGAATGGGCAATAAACAATTTTAGTAAAAACGCAAACCTCATGTTGCATTCAGTTATTTAGTAAATGCCGCCCTAGTTAAACGTTCCCTGACTTTGAAATGTAAACTTTAGTTTTAAAAATAAATGTATACGTGTACGGACAGGAATGAGCCAAAAGTAGCAGGAATAAGTCATCCTCTAGGATGAGGTATTTAGTTTAAGGGTCCGTACCGTTACAGGGCGTCATTCGCGAGAAGAAGCTGATGAATATTACCCTCGGAAAGGATATGGAGAGTATGGAGGGAAGAAGGTATAAGCTGGTAACGGCGTGGTAGAGGTCCAGGATTCTAGAGGATGTGGGAAACCAGAGATTGATGGGATTCTATTTTATGGGATATGTAGAGGGTACGGATGTGCTCAAGGTGTTTAAGGTGGTGTGGAAAGGGATTAAGGTCGTACAGGATACGCATGTGGGAAGGGAGGCAGATACAGTGAGGTGGAGGGCTTTGCGCTCAAGGATCTGTAGGGACTGGTAGTAGGAAGCTACACAACATGTGATGCATTAAGGAGCAGTTGGTATACAGGATGGTGGAGGGTTTGAGCCCCCATATCCGACTGGAGAGGAGCTTAAGCAGGTTAAGGCGGCATAGGAATTTTTGACGGACTAAGGAGCATTAAGGAGCAGTTGGTATACAGGATGGTGGAGGGTTTGAGTCCCCATATCCGACTGGAGAGGAGCTTAAGCAGGTTAAGGCGGCATAGGGATTTTTGACGGACTGTCTGAAGGTGGGGTTCCACGAAAGGGAGCAGTCGAGGGTGAGGCCAAGGTATTTGAGGGTTGAGGTTTGAGGGATGAGACGGTTATGGAGAGTAGGTTAGAGGTTTCAGTGGCGGAAGAGGTGGCGGTGTGACCTATTATGATGGTCTGCGACTTAGTGGGGATGGCAGTAAGGAGCCTCTTGTTGCCCCAGGTGTAAATTTCGGAGAGGTGGAACTGGAGCTGGTTTTGGGAATGAGAGAAGGAGGGGGCAAGGGCCAGCAAAGCAGTCTCGTTAGTGTACCGAAGGAAATGGACAGGAGGCTAGGGTTGTGGCATGTCTGCCGAGTAAATCAGGTAAAAGAGAGGGAAAAGGATGGAGTCCTGTATCACCCAGCAGAGGGGGTGACATAGTATGGGCGGTGGGAGAGAAAGGAAGCAATGAATCGGACATCATTAATGGGAAGGTTTAGAGCTTGAAAAGGATACTGGAATGCCATACTCTGTCATAGAACTTCTAGATCTCGATGGAGACAAAGATGGCGGTGCGACTGCCAGTAAAGCATTGAAAGGCATGCCATTGCTTGGAGGAATTCGTGGGGAGTGATGCATTAAGGTGGATAGATGTCTGACGACAATAGCGGCGTGTTTTCACGTTCAAGAGTTTTCTGATGTGGCGTCGGATTTTCCGGTGACATAGGAGTGTGTGCTGGTCACGGGTCTACAGGAAGAATCGGTGAAGTCAACGGGATTCGCGGAGGAGGAGTACAACCCATGGTGCGATGGCTTTGGTAGGAATTTGGACTTGGACAGTGTCAGCTACGGTCTGTTAAACGAAGGATGTCGCGGCGTCAATGTCAGAAGGGGTGTGGAGTGGTACGGGTGGCTGGGAGTAGTCATGCACTATTTTGGGAGGGGGCTCAGGACGTGAGGCACTGTCAGTGTGGCTGCGGGGTCTATGGTGAGGAGAATGGGGGCATGGTCGCTGCCAATGAGATCGAGGACGTTTGCCTGCAGGCGGCCCAAGAGGCTAGGAGAGTCGAGAACATTGGGAGTGGTGTTGATTTCGAGGTGTGTGGGTTTCAGAAGGGGAACGGAGTCTCCCTATTCAAGGAGACGATTTGACACCACAGCCAGAGTTCAGCAGCGGGGCAGGAAGAAAGATTAAGGTCGATGGCAACACATGGGTAGTGAAGGTAAGGTCGATGTAGAAGAGGAAATCATAGGGGACGTGGGCGGTACAATGGACATAGATAGTTGCTAAGATACTGGTGAGGGATGAGAGGATGAGGCTGAGGGTAAGGTGTTCGGTAGAATCATTTAGGAGAGGTTGTGGCCAGACAGGGTATGGTGGAGGTGGCCAATCGCCAATGAGCCTCAAGCAAGGGCAGAGAAATGGAGTGGGTGGCTGGGGCAGGATAGTCGGATGAAGTGGTGGCGTATGAAAGAACAGACGGGGAGCTGGGAAGGGGAAATGGTGGAGGCGCTACAGGTGATTGTGGTAGACGTCTGGGAGGGTAGATGTAAGATTGTTCAAATGTTTGTCAAGCTTATGGGACTCAACTGCTGGGTCATCAGTCCCTAAACGTACAAACTACATATGAACTACCTTATATTAAAGACAGCTCAAACGTCCATGCCCTTTGGGGGATTCGAACCCCCGACGGGGAACGGCCTCGCCCATCGGAGCATAATGCCTCAATGCGCTTGACCACTCTACTGCGGCGGGTAGGTGTAAAACATTGTAGTAGTAACAGGTGGCATGTCCATAATGAAGATAAGAAAAAGAAAGGACAATAGAAGGAGAAAGGATATATAAACGGTTTGACGATCTCGGAGAGCCGTGGCGGAGCGGCCGAGCGCATTGAGGCGCTACGCTACGATGCGCGTGGCGGTTCCCCGTCGGGGTTGCGACTCCCCCCTCGGGCATGGCTGTTTGTGTCGTGTTTAGTATTCATAAGTATTTTGTAAGCTTGGGGACTGATGACCCTGCAGTTAAGAACCTTAGCTTGACAATTCTTGTCTTAAAAGGTCTCTTTCAAAGAATCAGCTTGCGACGGAGTGATGATACCCTTTGTACCAAATCACAAATTAATTTCCCATGTCCTTGTAGCTCGGTGTTGTTATCTACAGAAAAAATGAATAATTAGAGTATGTAACTTACACTTTCAAAATACTTTTGATCGTCCAGCTTTTGGCCTTCCGCGGTTCTGTCCTAGACCACGGTCTGCCAGTTGCCGACCACTGGCCTAGAAGGTCTAGGCAGGCAGCTACCGGCGAGGGCTAGCCTGTAAAGAGAATCCTACGCGAATGTAGACGTGGATGCCTGCTGCTAGGCGGGATGTCTAATTTTCTTCAATGTATTTCAACTGGAGTCACGTTTTCAGCAATTACATACTCAATTGGAGCACACGGTTTCTCACGCACCGACGTAGTTATGTTATACCCCATGTTACAGACTAATTTTCAGATCGCACTAGTAGCAGAGTGATGCAACTTGCGTCAGCAAAACGGGAATGTCAACTGAGTAATTTGCGTAGCATGTAGGAAGAAAGGAATGTTAGTGTTTAACGCCCCTTCGACATCTTGGTTATTAGAGGCGGAGCTTACGCTCGGGTTGTTTCGGTAAGGGTGGGGAAGGAAATCGGCCGTGCCCTTTCAAAGGAACCATCCCGGCATTTGCCTTGATTGATTTAGGGAAATCACGGAAAACCTAAATCTGGGTGGCCGGAGGTGGATTTGAACCACCATCCTTCCGAATACGAGTACAGTGTGTTACCACTGCGCCACCTCCCTCGGTTAAGCATGTAGGACCGTCAAACGATATTGACAAGAGAATATACGTGGTACAGTCAGTAAGTTCTGAGACTGACCGCATGACGGCGCTGTGGTGCACTGTAACGCATAGGTGGCGTCGTAGTATTTCATCATGTCCGTCTCTCGTCCCTGAAATTCAAATGTTTGTATAGTCTATGGGACTTAACTACGGGGTCATCAGTCCCTAAGCTTACAAAGTATTTACGAACTAGCTAAGACTAAGGACGGCACAAATATCCATGCCCGAGGGGGGATTTGAACCCCCGACCGTAGTCGCCGTGCAGACCGTTGCTGGAGCGCCTCAGCCCCTCGGCCACCGCGGCCGGCTGGGGTCATCAGTCCCTAAACTTACAAAGTACTTACGAACTAGCTTATCCTAAGGACGGCACAAATATCCATGCCCTAGGGGGGATTCGAGCCCCCGACCATAGTGCCCGTGCAGACCGTGATTGGCACGCCTCAGTCCCCTCGGCCACCACGGCCAGCCGCATTGAGGCGCCATATTGTGATGCGCGAGGCCGTTCCCCGTCGGCGATTCGAATCCCCCCTCGGACATGGATATTTGTGTTGTCTTTAGTATAATTTAGTTCATAAGTAGTTTGTAAGTTTAGGACTGATGAACCCGCAGTTAAGTCCCATAGGCTAAACAAACATTTGTACATTTTTCATTCACGATCCGCAACTGAAAAGTCAGTCACCTGGAATGCAGGAGGGTGTGCAAAGTACAGAGTCGAGTAGGTGCCTATCCTCTAGGCGTCGTCTCAGAATTTACTGATTGTACCACGTAAAAGTCGGAGGCATAGTTTAGAGCACCTTCGTGTGTTATGTAGGTTGTTAATGTTATGGATATGTGCTTTCTGTGTATTCTGCAACTTGTATTTACTGCATTAATGTCACCCAGTAATTTATACTTAAGATTGATACGAGAGAAACACAGAAAATCTTTGACCCATTTTCAAGCCAAATCAAGGATGTATCAGAAAAGTCAACATATCCATTCCCAGCGGTGGACCTTTCTTGGCTCGGGAAATGCAGCTTACGTACGAGAAAAACAGTCTAGCTTTGATAAGCGTGAGTTGGTACTGTTGTGACTTCCAATAGTGCCGTGAAGTTTCAAGTGACGGTGAGCAGTCGTGGAGGCTGCGATCGTCGTTGACTGCTTTCCAAGTTTTGTGCCCGCTGTGAGGACTTCCCTGGCAGGACAGCAATTCACAAGTATCTATGGAGCCAACATATTAGTCCGACGTTCTTTCCGTAGTCATACAGGCAAATTCTACTACAGGGGCATCTCAAATTTAGTGTTGCGATGGGAAAGATGCGTGCAGCGGGGTGCCGCTGCTGCCTACACCGTGACATGGGAGTTTACGTGCAGACACTCTGGCTGCTCCCTTGTTGATTACCTTCACTACAAGCTTCGACGACGTTCCGTTTTCAATTCCGGGAGAATTGAACATTATTCATAGACTTTCAGTCTTTCACAGTGTTCGTTGTTCGAATAACCGTAGCTAGCCAAACGTTTGTGCAGCGACCGAACTCTTAAACCCAAATGAGCTTGTAACTTATGGTTTTGTTCAAATAATGAAATAAGCTCTGTTACGATACTGGCAAAGACTCAACATATACGAAACATGTGGTGTCGCACAAGTATGACGTGCGCGCCACGTACTGTCGCCGCGCGCCGCCATGCACGCACGGCGCGGCGTTCTTACGACGACAGCCACGAGCGCCCTCTGCTGCGATCCTGCTCGTGGCCACCACTGAACGACATCGGGCACTTGGGACTGAGATAGGAACCAGTTAACACTTCAGAATGAGATAGGCACCAGTGAAGACTTGGCTATCGGATAGACACTAGGCAGGCCTCTAGCTCAACTATGTATCAGCATTCTGCAGTACTGAGCTATGTCAAAGTTAAGTATTACTAATTCTCTATGAAATATATATATCGTTCTAATTTACTCTAATGTTTCCAGTTTTTGCTGTCCCACTGGCTGGTCACCTCCGTACCTGCACACGCGTGCATCCTTTATTCCTGTGTCGGTCTCTTTCTACTCGGCCACCGACACCAAAGACAACCGGCGAAAACGAGACACAAAAGTGCCGACGAGGGTGGGACACAAAAAACATATTACCATTTTTTCTAGATTCCTGGAATCCCGCAAATCTCGAAAGGAACCACATCAATAACAGTGGAACTGCAGGAGGAACAATATGAACAATTCAACAGAAACTCGTCACTTTGATAAAGTAACGGCTGACGGCATTCGCAACACTGGCCTGGCCAGCGTTGGCCACCCCCCCCCCCCCCCCGGTTCTCATCTTTGCAAAATAGAACCGAATGGGATTTAAACTTTCGACCACTATCCAACTACTGCGTTTACGACTAGTGATCCAAAATATTTAAAGGTATTTCTTTTAAGCCCCACTCACACCGGTAAGGGACGGCGGGGGCGGTAGCGGCAATACCGCCACAGTTGCGGGACAAGGTTCCGCACGGCCCTTCACACCGCAGCGGGAACTGGATCTCGTTTTCTGGGATTCTTCATGCGTACACATACGGGAAACGTTCTCTACATATCAGTATCACTTAAAATTATAGTTTTTTTTTATTCAAGACGAGTTTGTGTTTGATATAATGTCTTCAGATGAAGAAGAGACTGTCTTGTTACTAGCTCCAGCGAAAAATGAACGTCGTACTAAGTAAGTTATTAGAAAAATTACCAATGAAAATTCAGCAGGATGTACCAAATTTCTTATTAATTATATATTTTAAGGAAACAAAGAATATGGATACATGAAAGCTATGCCAAACGTACAACTCATGGCGAATATCACACTTTGATGTCTGAACTTCGTAAGGATATTAAAAGATTTTACATTTACTTCAGAATGACATCTGACTGTTTTGATGAAATCAGTAGTTTCATTAAGGATGACGTTAAAAAACAATATAAGAACTATAGTCGCCCAATATATCCTGAAGAACGACTTATGGTATGTCAAAAAACATGTATTTCATTTTCTGGCTTAAAGAATATTTACGTGTCATGGTAATCTACGGTCTCACGAAGCAGATGGATTGTAATTTTTACAAATGATTTCACTTCTGATTGTTGATTACATTGAGTTGATAGTTCAGTGTAAGTTGCTTCAGGAGGTGGTAGGGACTGAGCGACATTTGAAGAACTCGAGGTACTCCGAAATGATCTCACTTCTGCTGGCTGATTGTACTGTGTTGTTAGTTCCGTGAAAGTCGCTTCAGAAGATGGTAGAGACTGAGTGGCATGTGAAGAACTCGAACTCTGAGAAGATGAGTGCGCACAATCGGAAGAGAACATTTGTTCCTGCTGATGCAGCATTTCTTCTTCAGCCATGATTGTGGCTATTCTAATTTTAACGTTCGCCTGCCGCTTTGAAGAAAATTGTTTCAGTCCGAGCGTAGTCTTGAAAACTAATATCAATGGCATCCACACTTGGAGCAGTTCTATTAATATTTTTAGGTATTCTAGAACAGCATTGAGCAATGACTTTTCTTCGTGTACAAGCTGTTTTGCTTTTCGATTTCGCCTGGTATTATTTATTTGAAATGATTGTTCAGAGTCATTATTTCCACTCTTAAGTTGCGAAGCTACGTTTTCAGGTGGTTATTCTTTGTCTTCTTCCTCTTCATCAAAATGTGTGTCCATTGAATATTCAGGCTCCGTATAGTTGCTGTTATCGTCCTCAACATTCGACACGGTTTCGGCGAAAGCAAAAGACGGCCGAAACGGTTCCATGAGTGGGGCCCAATGCCATTTTGTATAGTTCTTTTTGGCACTTTGAACACTTTGGACCTCTTACTTGTCAAATACTTATCATATGTGTCTCTTATATTTCTCCATTTCTGTTTAAGCTGTTCTCCTAAAAAAAGTATATAATAAATATACAAATATTTTTCAGGTATTTGTTCACTGATGATTCCTACAGTACAACTGGACACCGATTTCGTATCGGATTTTCAACAGTTGGACAAATTATAATTGACATATGTAAAGCTGTATGTTAACGAATGTAGGATATATATATATATATATATATATATATATATATATATATATATATATATATATATATACCCGCACCAACAGAAGAAATCTGGAAGACGTCTGCTGGAAAATATGAAAGAATATGGGGATTTCCAAATTCCATTGGAAGTATTGACGGAAAACGCGTAACTAACAAATGTCTCAATAACACTGGATCTAATTACTATCCATACTTAAAAAAATATTCTATAGTTCTTTTGGCAATTCTTGGAGCTGAGTATAAGTTTTTATGTATTGACATTGGACGTCATGGGAAAAAAGTGACAGTGGTATTTTTGAAAATTCAAACATGGGAAGGAAAATTGAAAATTTCAAAATGAATGTGCCGCAAGACAAAAGCCTCCCTGGGTAAGATGATTTATGTCCTTATGTTCTTATACGTGATGAAGGTTTCACACTAAAAGAGTATTTAATGAAACCATTTCCATACCGACTATCGAAACAAGGTACAAGGAAAGAAGTTTTTAATAAAAGTATATGCAAAGTGAGGAGAGTTGTAGAAAATACCTTTGGTATTTTAGTTAGACAGTGGAGAAGATTTCATAGACCAATTGAACTTTCTGTCAACAATGCCACATTAGTTGTACATATAGCTTCCGTTCTTCATAATAATTAAGACTACATTTGAATGAAGATGAATATTTTGAATTACTGAAGTCAACATAAGACACTAGAAATGCATTTCGAAATTTGGAACACGATTCAAGACGAGCCACACATCCGGCATTTGGCATACGCGAAAAATTTTTAACTTATTTCAATCGATAGTTGTGATAATTTTGATTAACTTAATTTCAGAAAGTTGAAAAATTGGATGTAAACTAAAATTTAATGTAATTGTATAGCTACCAACCATCTTCATTAAGCTTCTTCCCAATGTCGTCCCATACTTCGTCCTTCTTCCTGTTGTTCCTGTAATAATCATGAATGAATTCACACGGAAGCAGGTACTGCTTGACGAGAGTGATGAGCTTCTCGATTTGCGACATACTGTACTGTATTGTAGTTGCGGGCTCGGAAGAACCGTGCACGCTGCGAACTGTGCCTGGGACGCAGCAGGCTGCAGGGAGTCCCGTGCCTGTCTGAACGGACTCATATCTCGCAATAGAAACACGGCCCGCACATTTCCAGCTCCAGTTCCCGCTCCCGCCGCCCCGCACTGGTGTGAGTGGGCCTTTAGTCGTGTCAGTACAATGAGATTTTTGTGAGGTTCGTATGTTCCACCATTAGAAAATCACGATTAGTCTGTTGTTTCCTACAAAATATGAACTTGGCTCAAATTACTGCAGTCAATAAGCCCATACACTAATAGCAAAGCATGAATTTCTTGATGTCGAATGTCACCTTCCAAATCGGCCCAGGAATGATTTATAAAACTACAGGGATATTTCGGTGTTGGGAGTTAATTTGCAATAATGAGACATGACTGTGGTGTCGCACAAGTACAAAGTGCGCGCCACCTACTTTCGCCGCGCGCCGCCAGGCACGCACGGCGCGGCGTTCTTACGACGACAGCCACGAGCGCCCTCTGCTACAACTCCGCTCGTGGCCACCACTGAACGACATCGGTCACTTGGGACTGAGATAGCAACCAGTTAGGACCTTCGTAATCAGATAGGCACCAGTGAAGACTTTGCTATCGTACAGGCACTAGGCAGGCCTCTAACAACTATGTATCAACATTCTGCAGTACTATGTAAAAGTTAAGTATTGTTACATTCTGTGCAATATATATCTCTTTCTAATTTACTCTAGTGTTTATAGTTTCTGGCTGCTCCCCTCCGTACCTGCACCAGCGGGCTATCCTTATTCCTGTGTCGGTCTCATCCACTCGGCCACCGACACCTACGACGAGGCTGGGACACAAAAGCGGCGACGAAGTTGGGACACAAAAATGACAATTGTAACACACAGACTCATCTCTCTCCTTCTTAAACTTTAGCCACGTCCCCGCACATGCAGGATCAGCTTTGTTAAATCCGGATTTAGCGTGTTAATATTTACGAGGTGACCGGATGCCCTTCCTATCGCTATCTCATGCTCCCCTGGAGGAAATGTGTACCCCAAATATCTGCGTATAGTGTTATATGTGTGAAAGTGTAAAGTGTTACGAAATGTTAGCGAATCTTGTAACTGAGCCGGCCGCGGTGGCCGAGGTGACTGAGGCGCTCCAGTCACGGTCTGCACGGCCACTACGGTCGGGGGTTCGAATCCCCCCTCTGGCATGGATATTTGTGCCGTCCTAGTTCGTAAGTAGTTCATAAGTAGTTTGTAAGTTTAGGGACTGTTGACCCCGTAGTTAAGTCCCATAGACTATACAAACATTTGAAAAAAAATGTTCAAATGTTTGTATAGCTTATGGGACATAACTACTGGGTCATCAGTCCCTAAACTTACAAACTCCTTATGAACTAGCTAATACTAATGACGGCACAAATATCCATGCCAGAGGGGGGATTCGAACTCCCGACCGTAGTGGCCGTGCAGAATATGACTGGTGCGCCGCAGAGCGCTCGGCCACTGCGGGCGGCTACGCCTTCCTGTATCGTATAGTGGAGCATTAGACCTCACGGCTAACAGAGTGGGTTAACACACGGACTCAACTGGGATTGTATTATTCGGCATGCCCAGAAACGAAGGTTTGTAACCAGACATTAAAAAGTTCATATCTTTGGAAGGAGTATTAGAGCTTTAACAGAGTTTAGCATTATCGCAGGACACCGAAAAATATTATCAAAACCGTCCTGCAATTTTGATATGGATTTCGGAGGTGATTAAATGAAATCGAGCTTCCTCGTCTGGTGTGCAACTAAGATCAAGAATAGTTACTAATAAGTAGGCAGAGTCTTGGAAAGACTGGAAATGGCATGCTGCCACAAACTGCCGGAGACGTGGTTCGAAATTCGAGTCGCCCCGGCAGCTGTCAACATCTCCGGATTGTTTTTGACCCTACCTACGGCATCTTTGTCCCTGTCGTGATGAGCAATGTTTCTGGTGTCAAAAACACAGGCAACTTTGTGGGAATTTCCAAATGGTAGTGACATACAAAGCCATCAGCTGTATTTTTATTTGTTCTATTGCGTCAGATGTCATCAGTTTGCACTTTTTCTTGGTTCTGTTTCATCAGATTTCATCAGTTTGCATTGTAATCGATGAGAGAATAAATGTTGTATTTTCTGAGAGTTTAGTGGCAGTCACTTATCATCTTGTAGGATCGAGTGTACTGTCTGGCGTCCGCATCTTGCCAACACGATATTTCGACGCGTACGTAAGATTCTTTGTCAGGTGCAACCTGAGACTGGTTTATTTTCTGAACGTATCTCATAGTGTTGCCTGGTGTTCACTAGAGATCAGCATATCGGGAAATACGTTCGCTAGTTCTGGGTCGAGTGCACCTTCGTTTGCTCTAGTAGAGGCCTCTCCAGCTCGAGCACTTGGTGCCTGCGCGCCCCGGTGCCGTGCCGTGCGGCCCCGGTGCTTTCAACCCACCACTCCTGTCTCACCGTGTCGCAGCGTAGCAGTTCGTGTGTGACGGAGACAGCGCTCGCTCTCGCGTTTTCTTGGATGCGCTGATATCCAAAATGTTCAAATGTTTGAATAGCTTATGGGACTTAACTACGGGGTCATCAGTCCCTAAACTTACAAATTACTTGTGAACTAACTAATACTAAGGACGGCACAAATATCCATGCCCGACGGGGGATACGAACCCCCGACCGTAGTGGCCGTGCAGACCGTGACTGGAGCGTCTCAGTCCTCTCAGCCACCGTTGCCGGCGCTGATATCCATTATGAATCTTATCAAATAGGACACTGTTGGTGTATCTTGCGGACGTTTATTATGAGCACAAAAGTTTGGGATATGTGTTTGCCATTTTTATTGCTTAATGGGAAAATTCTTTAAGGGTGATGGGAAAGCACAATACTTAATACGCTACTACCGTAGAAATCAAAGCACCGACAAAGCGTCGTCACTACGAAAATAAACATTCCGTTACACACGAGAGGATTGTCGAACCAGTTGTTGTTGTTGTTGTTTTGAAGGGACAAGAGTGCTTGGTCATCAGTCCTCTGTCGAACCAGACATAACGGAACTGATTATTACATTAAGAGGCAAGTCCTCGTTATTCTAAAAGAGAAACAAAAATATACTTTTTTTAAAATTGTTCTTATTACGGATCGTGCGGCCACTCGAGTCGAAGGTTCGAGTCTTCAATCGGGCATATGTGTGTGTGTGTGTGTGTGTGTGTGTGTGTGTTTTGTCCTTAGTATAAGTTAGCTTACGGTCTTTATAAGTCTAGGGACCGATGACGACGGAAGTTTTGTCCCGTAGGATTACAAGCATTTGAACATTTGGATCGCTGACCTCGCTTTCAAGAAAGATATCACAGGTTATTTACATGACTTAAATAAATCTTTGCAGGGTACAAATAAATTAGTCGGTACTATGTGTGATCGTATTGGAAGTTCCAAATTGAAGGTTTTGGTTTCTAAAAGTCAGCTTCGAGAAGAAACTTTGGAAAATTTTCTCTCTCAGAATGCTTTAAATTAAGTCGCCGCGGTGGAGTAACCGAGCGGTCTAAAGCGTCTCGCTGCGGAGCGCGCGGTTGCTCGCCGTGGAGGTTCGAGTCCTCCCTGGGGCATGGGTGTGTGTGTTGTTCTTAGGTTAGTTTACCTAGGTTTAAGTTGTTTGTAAGCTACGGACTGATGACCACGCAGTTTGGTCCGATAGATTTACAGACATTTGAACATTTTAAATTAAGTACTTCCACATTAGGAAGTACACCAAAAGTACGATTCAATTTTCACAGACCGTTACCACAATTACAATAGTAATGTCAATTCCTTTTTATAAAGGTGTTGATGAAGAAGAATTCGCGGGGATTCATACCCTTGTCCTGAAATGCGTTGCAATGTTCTGAACAATATTAATTTGTGAACAAATGTTTTCAGTTACGTATGTTAACAAAACATAAACAAACTCAAGTTTAATGCTTCGTTGCAAGCTGTATTTCGAATTGCACAAACGATTCTTTCTCATATGAGAAAATTAGTGGCTTCAAAATGATACCACATATCAAGTGTTGAAAATTCGTGCAAAATAAGGAGCACAATATTTTTTTTGTCCATACACAAAAACTGGCATGATTATTATTCGTTTCACTAATTAACAAACAAGCACATGACTCTCGGCTCGCTAAGCGCTTCGACAACACGCCCCCTGCTACCACTGCCATGACAGTGCTGTGCCTGCCTCGCTCACGTGCCCCACACCACCGACTGCTGCAGCAGAGCAGCGGTGCTTTTCCATGTGCTCGCCAAGCACCCGAGTTGGAGAGGTCTGCTCTAGTTTGAATGCTGGGAGCGGGCAGGCTATTATGCTCGGTCGAGGCGGTGACAGCGCAGATCGCTCAGAAGCTGCCTACACTGCACGTGTGCGTCCTATTTCTGAGTATTGCTGCCCATTGTGGAATCCCCACCAAGTTGGAGTGACGGATGATATAGAGAAATTTTTAAAAAATGTTCAAATATTCGTAAAGCTGTTGGACCAAATAGCTATTGTCATCAGTGCCTAGACTTACAAGCTACTTAAACTTACTTGCAATGGGAACAACTGTGTCTAGAGAAAGGGCAGCTCGTTTTGTGTTATCGCGATATATGCCAGAAACTGTCACATAAATTATACAAGTTGGCATGAAATCAGTAGACTGCGCGCTTTGAGGAAGAGTGCGGGGTTGCTCTCCGTCGAAGGTTCGAGTCCTCCCTTGGGCATGGTTTGTGTGTTTTCCTTAGCGTAAGTTAGTTTAAGTACTTTGTAAATCTAGGGAGCGATGGCCACCGCAGTTTCTTCAAAATGTAGCAAATGTTTGTAAATCTGCCGGCCGCGGTGGCCGAGGAGACTGAGACGCTTCAGTCACGGTCTGCACGGCCACTACGGTCGGGGGTTCGAATCCCCCCTCGGGCATGGATATTTGTGCCAGCCGTCCTAGTTCGTAACTTGTTCATAAGTAGTTTGTAAGTTTAGGGACTGATGACCCCGTAGTTAAGTCCCATAAGCTTTACAAACATTTGAACATTTGATTTTGTAAATCTATCGGACCAATCTGCGTGGTCATCAGTCCGTAGCTTCTAAATTACGTAAACTAAGGTAAACTAACCTAAGAAGAAACATACACCCCCATGCCCCAGGGAGGATTAGAACCTCCGACGGCGAGCAACCGCGCACTCCGCAGCGAGTCGCGTTAGACCGCTCGGCTACTCCACCGCGGCGTAGCTTACAAACTACTTAAACCAAGATTTAAACGAAGGCATCTGCGGCCCTTATCACCGTCAATGAAATTATTCAGGGTTTTTGGCCGCATTGTCAATTTATAAAATCCGACGTTTCGGCCACTGTTACAAATTGCCTTTGTCAAGGTGTTTCGATGACTGCTGAATGCAAGGGATGCTGTTACTTACATATTAGTGGGAGAAGCTGTTGGTTGGTTGGTTTGATTTTTAAAGGGACTAAACGGCTATGGTTATCAGTCCCTTGTTCCAACCGTAGAGAATGGATTAAAAAGCACTACAATGTAGTAGAGAACGATGTATTAAAACTCACCAAACAAAGAATGTAATACGTCAGGAAGTAAAGAACGAAAGTAAAACGGATAAAAGAAGAGAAAGGTGGAAAGAGTACTAAAAATCAAATGGTTCGGTACAAACCACTCACACGAATAAAATTTAAAACTGCATCAGCCATAGAGGCATTGTCAGCTAAAACAAATTTCAAATTGTCAGGGAGATTAAAATTCCTTCTTTGCGCTGCTAAGTCCGGGCATTCCAAGACGATGTGGGCGACTGTCAGACGCGCACCACATCGACACTCGGGAGGATCCTCGCGACGGAGAAGGTGGCCGTGCGTAAGCCAAGTATGGCCGATACGCAACCGGCAGAGAACAACAGAGTCCCTGCGGGGGGTCCGTAGAGAGGAGCTCCACACGTGTGTGTTCTCCTTAATAGCCCGCAATTTGTTAGGTGTTTGGAGGGAACGCCATTCTGCGTTCCACAGTCCAAGAACTCGGCTGTGCAACTGCGAACGGAGGTCATGAACCGTGAGACCTATAGCCAAGGTAGGTTTATGTATAGCATCCTTGGCTAACCTGTCAGCTAGCTCGTTCCCGTCGATCCCAACATGTCCTGGAGTTCAGATAAAGACCACTGACCGCCCGCGTCGGTCGATGGCATGCAGGGACTCTTGGATGGGCTGAAGCAAAGTATGGCGAGGGAAGCACTGATCGAGTGCCTGTAGGCCACTCAGGGAGTCACTGCAAATGAGGAACGACTCCCCAGGGCAAGTAGAAATATGCTCGAGTGCACGAAGTATGGCCACCAGCTCTGCTGTGAACACACTGCAGCCTTTCGGTAAGGAGCGCTGTTCGTTGTGTCCTGCATGTACATAGGCGAAGCCAACGAGACCTTCTGCCATCGAACCGTCCGTGTAGACGACCGTGGAGCCCCGGTACCCGTCAAGAATCGACAGGAATCGGCGGTGAAGCATCTCAGGGTGTACAGAGTGTTTGGAGCTCTGCGACAAATCCAGTCGAATAACAGGTCGAGGAATACACCATGGAGGCGTACGCGACTGGAATTTGATCAGAGATGGCAGAGGAAGAGACCCCAGGTCACTCATGAGAGACTGGACACGGGCACTAACGGTCAAACCCGACCTCGGCCGCCGTTGTGGGATATGGACTACGGCATTCGGAAAAAGTAGGCGGTAGTTGGGATGACTGGGGGTACCATACACATGAGCTGCGTAATTCGCCAGCAGGTGCTGCCGCCTGATTCGCAATGGAGGCACCCCAGCCTCCACAAGGAGACTGTCCACAGGGCTGGTGCGGAAGGCCCCTGTCGCGAGCCTAACTCCACAGTGGTGGATAGGCTCCAACAACAGCAGCGCCGATGGCGACGCGGAACCATATACTATGCTCCCTTAGTCCAAACGCGACAGAATAAGGGCTTTATAGCAGCGCAACAAGGTACTACGATCTGCACCCCAAGTAGTACCGCTAAGGCACCGGAGGGCGTTGAGGTGCCGCCAGCACTTCCGTTTCAGCTGGCGAATATGTGGTTGCCATGTGAGCCGGTCGTCGAAGACCATTCCAAGAAATCGATGAGTGGCAACTACTTGGAGTAGTAGGCCATCGAGATACAACTCTGGATGTGGGTGGACTGGCCGTCGACGACAGAAGTGCATAACGCACGTTTTGGCAGCAGAAAATTGGAACCCATGAGAGAGAGGCCATGTCTGCGCCTTACGTATGGCTCCCTGCAGCTGTCGTTCTGCAACACACATGCTAGACGAGCTAAAGTAGATGCAGAAGTCATCAGCATACAATGAAGGGCATACTGACGACCCAACTGCTGCCGCTAAGCCGCTGATTGCCACTAAAAACAACGGAACGCTTAAAACAGAGCCCTGAGGCACCCCATTCTCCTGGACATGTAGGCTGCTAGAGGACACACCAACTTGAACATGAAAGGTACGGGCAGTTAAAAAGTTTTGGATAAAAATAGGGAGTCAGCCCCGGAGACCCCACCCATGTAATGTGGTTAAAATGTGGTGTCGCCAGGTCGTATCATACGCCTTCGACAAGTCAAAAAATACGGCTACCAGATGGTGACGTCGAGAGAACGCTGTCCGGATGGCAGACTCAAGATGGACTAAGTTGTCCAAAGTCGAGCGCCCCCTGTGAAAACCCCCTTGGCATGGAGCTAGCAGGCCCCGAGATTCAATGAGCCAATACAACCGCCGGCTGACCATGCGTTCTAGCAGTTTGCATAGAACGTTTGTAAGACTGATGGGCCGATAACTGTCTACATCTAGCGGGTCTTTACCTGGCTTCAGCACTGGTACGATGGTGCTTGTATGCCACTGTGATGGGAAGACACCGTCGCTCCAGATGCGGTTAAATACTGCAAGAATTTGGCGCTTGAAATCATCAGAAAGATGTTTTAACATCTGATTGTGCATTCTGTCCGGCCCAGGGGCGGTGTCAGGGCAGTGGTCAAGGGCACTGAGGAGCTCCCACTCGCTAAACGGAGCGTTATAGACCTCAGGGTGCCGTAAGGTGAATGAGAGGGTTTTGCGTTCCGTTCGCTGTTTTAATGTGCGGAAGGCAGGTGGATAATTTCCGGATGCAGCGGCGCGAGCGTAGTGTTCCGCAAAAGCCTCGGCGACAGCGCCTGGATCCGTACATACAGCCCCTTGGATAGAGATCCCAGGAATTGCTGCCTGGGACTGGTAGCCAAAAAGGCGTCGGATCTTCGTCCAGACTTGAGAAGGAGAGGTTCTTGAACCGATGGTGGACACGTAACGTTCCCAGCATTCCTGTTTTGACCTCCGTATTATCTGCCGAGCACGAGCACGGAGTTTTTAAAAAGCGATAAAAGTCTCAAGCGACGGATGTCGCTTATAGTGCTGAAGAGCACGCCGACGGTCCCGAATGGCGTCTGCGACTTCCGACGACCACCAAGGCACTGACTTTCGCCGGGAGCATCCCGTTGAAATGGGGATTGAGTGCTCTGCAGCAGATAAAATATTTTGAGTGACAGTCGCAACCACTAAGTCAATGGAATCATCCGGGAGAGGTCCAGGAGTGGCAGCAGAAACGAATAGATCCCAATTTGCTCTGTTTAAAGCCCATCTAGGAAAGCGGCCAGGGCCAACGACGATGGGGTAGTGATAGGAAGATAGGAAAGTGATCACTACCACACAGATCGTCATGCGTCCTCCAGTGGACAGATGGCAAGAGGCTAGGGCTGCATACTGACAGGTCAATAGCCGAGAAAGAGCCATGTGCCACACTGAAATGCGTGGGGGCTCCGGTGTTTAAAAGACAGAGGTCGAGCTGGGATATCAAGTTATCGACCTCTCTGCCGCGACCACTGACTACTGCATCACCCCACAAGGTGTTGTGGGCATTAAAATCACCCAGAAGCAGAAAAGGCGGCGGGAGCTGCGAGATCAGCGTAGCCAGTGTGTGTGGTGGTACAGCGCCATCTGGCGGAAGATACAGGCTGCAGATGGTTATGTCTTGTGGTATCCTTACCCTGACAGCCACAGCTTCTAATGATGTCTGAAGGGGCACATGTTCACTATACACAGAGTTAAGGATATACACACAGACGCCACCTGAGATTCTGTTATACACACGCCGATTACAATAATATCCCCTGTATCCACGAAGGGCAGGGGTCCGCATTGCTGGAAACCAGGTCTCCTGGAGAGCAATGCAGAGAGCAGGTGTTATGCTCAAAAGTTGACGCAACTCAGCCAGGTGAGAGAAAAAACCGCCGCAGTTCCACTGGAGAATTGCAGTGTTGTTGAGCTGATGGGCCATGATAAAGGGGTAGAGCAGGTTATTCCATGGGAACATCTGCTGTCAACCGGTCTGCCTCTGCTGAAACCAGAATCTTAGGATCTGGTGCATCAGTCAGTGCGAGATCCTCAGGTGATGTGAGGATCTCTAACTCAGCTTCTGAAGTAGAAGATGAGGGATGTTGTGGCTGTCCAGCCACCACGGATTCCTTCTTTCTACGGGTCTTTGGCTTTTTACCCTCTCGCTGCCCTTTATGTTGGATGGGCTGTGATGGCTTCTCGGTGGCGTCAGCAGTGGACGAAGTGCGGGAAGCCCTTCGACCAACAGTTTGGGGATCCTTGAGCCTCCGGCCAGGATCCTCTGAAGCACTGCGAGAAGTCTCGGAAGGGGCTGTCCTGAGGGACCCCTTCCGAGCGAGAGGTGCCGGAGTAGGCTGTTCCTTCTCCGGCTGGGAGGTGGGGACTGGTGTCCCCGATGGTTGTGGGGGGGTTGCCCCCAATACAGGTGTTACAGGAGCGGATGGAGGAGCGCCCCCACCCAAAGATGGAACAGCAGCAGAGTGGTGGCCCCTAGGGCCCATAGAGGGAGGCGGTATTTGAGGAGTTATACTCTGAGGAGGTGTTGAAGAGACAACGGCAGCAAAAGATGTAGTGAGGCGCACAGGATGGAGTCGTTCATATTTTCTTCTCGCCTCAGAATATGGAAGACGGTCCAGAGTTTTGATCTCCATGATCTTCCCTTCCTTGTGCAGGAGAGAACAGTCAGGCGAGCAAGGCGGATGTAATTGCCCACAGTTCACGCATACGGGAGGTGGGGTGCACGGAGCGTCTGGATGTGACGGACGCCCACATTCTCTGCACGTAGGGCTGGAAGTACATCGGGACGACATATGCCCGAACTTCCAGCACCTCATAGGCGGCGGGACGTACGGCCTGATGTCGCACCGATAGACCATCACCTTGACCTTCTCGGGCAGTGTATCGCCTTCGAAGGCCAGGATGAAGGCACCGGTGGCGACCCTACGATCTTGCGGTCCCCTATAAACGCGCCTAACAAAATGAACACCTCTCCGTTCCAAGTTTGTGCGCAGCTCATCATCTGACTGTGACAGGAGATCCCGGTGATAAATGAGGCCCTGGACCATGTTGAGCGTCTTGTGGGGTGTGACAGAGACGGGAATATCACCCAGCTTGTCACAGGCAAGTAATGCCTTAGACTGGGCTGGGGATGCCGTCTGTATTAAGACTGCCCCACTCCTCACCATACTTGTCTTCGAGCTGGTCGACGAAGAACTGTGGTTTGGTGGACGAGAAAGATTCACCATCAGTACGGGAGCAAACTAAATATCGTGGCGAGTACGGGTCTGATCCTTTTAAGGCCCTGCGTTCCTCCCATGGCGTGGCCAAGGAAGGGAACGACTTGGGGTCATAAGATGAGGCATGAAACTTCCCACGGTTTGAGACGGAGGTTGTACGTCCACCAACGTTTTCTTTTGCTCGTTTCATTTTGTTCCCACGAGCAGCTAGGGATCTAAAGGTCCACCCAGGCAGAGCCCCGCTTGCCTGGGTAAGCCTTATACAACTGAGGTGCGGCAGGTTCCCCAGAGGTTGCTCGCTAACGACTGTTCAACCTCAACAGCCATGCATCTCCTCGGCACGTAGCACACCTTGAGATTGAGGGTGTTTTTATAGAGGTTTGTACCATCCTCGCGACCCGGGCGATTAAGCCAAGATCCCCGGGCTCTGAGACGTACAACGTTCCACCGTCGCGCCGAACGATGGTCGTTGAGGCACGCACAGAGCTTACGGTGTAGCGGACTGTTGGCGCGACACAGCCCACAGCTCAGGACCCCGGGTTCGCCAAGCCCGTACTCAGCAAATTAATGCTGAGCCCCTGAGGGGGAGAAGCTGTTATCAAAGTATTAGGCGTTCTCTATTGGACTTTACATTATGGCCTGTCATTGGAGGGAACAGAAGAACTTCATTATTGTTTGCATTTTTTATTCCGATTGGTGGAAATAGGTGAATGAGAGGCGGGCGGCGGTTATGACGTCACGCTGTTTACTTGCTTCCTGGTGTTGGCTGGGGCGCGCTAGTGCTCTATCTACATACTGCCGCAGTGGTCTCCCGCGCACGTGAGTTGGTTCGCGCGCCGTCGTCCCGAAGAGCTGTCACTGCTGGCAGCCGTATGTAGACAGAGCACTAGCGCGCTCCAGCCAACGCCAGGAAGCAAGTAAACAGCGTCACGTCATAACCGCCTATTTCCACGAATAGGAATAAACAGTGCAAACAAAAATAACAGGCCATAATATAAATACCAATAAAGAACGTCTAATACTTTGATAACAGCTTCTCCCACTATTATATGAGTAACAGCATCCTTGCATTCAGCAGTTATCCAAACACCTTGACAAAGGCCACTTGCAATAGTGGTCGAAACTGCAGGTTTTATAAATTGACAATGTGGCCAAACCCCTGAAGAATTTTACTTAAACTAAGTTAAACTAACCTAAGGACAACACACACACCCATACCCAAGGGAGGATTCGAACCTCCGAAGCGGGAGGCCTCGCGATCCTCAACGTGGAGCACCAGACCGCTCAGCTTCTCCCGCGCGACGCAGTTTCCTCCACAGCTTTACAAACATTGCTCTGAAATCGTTGAAAGAAAGGCGTTATTCGTTGCGACGAGATTTACTTACGAAATTTCTGTCACCAATTTTCTCTTCCGAATGAGACCATATTTTGTTAGCACCCACCTACATAGGGAGACATGATCATCATCATAAAATAAGAGATATCAGATCGAAAACGGAATGTTTCGGGTGTTCTTCTTTCCCCGCGCGCTATCAGAGGTTGGGACGGTAGAGACATATCAGAAAAGCGTAAAACCTCCGACATGCACTTAAAAGTGATTGGCGTAGTATTTATGTAGATGTTGCTGTCGTTTAGTGCGCCCGTCGCCTTAGTGTTGTGGGTGAAAAGGCAGCTCCGTGTGTCCGAGGGTAGATCCTGAATCTGATACACTGCGACCTCACCAGCTGACGAAACTACACTCTCATCAGTTTGGTTGTCCCATACACGAATATTCATTCAGGGTAGAAAAATAAAGCTAGAATAAAACAAAAAATGTAACCCATTCAATGTTACACAGACTATGTTATTTATTAATTTAAGCCTCCACTTTAAACATCTGCACACTTCTGCACGATCGAACTCACGTTCATTCATGCAATAAAACATGGGAGATGAAACAACGAAATGGAATGAAACAAAGGGCGATTCGACCAGTCAGAAATAACACTATATAATCAGTGAAGTACACCAAAATATTTAACGGGCCATTATCGACGTTACAGCCATTTAGGAAGCCGGAAAATCGTAAGCGGTTAGATGTATCTCTTTCCGTGTCATAAAAATGCTAAGAACGAATCTTTTCTATGATGTAAGGTAGTGCTTACCTAAGCAAACGTTTGTCCACTGCAGTCGGTCGTCGCCGATGGAAAATTTTGTATTTATTTAACGTTTTTTGTAACTTGACGGTAAAAATTACATGAAGCTCCGAAACCGTGTCCTGTAGTAATACCAATTCGGTGTAGTCTCCTTCAATGTTTGACACATCCTAGTCCTACACTTGTACCAATTACGTCGACTTGTGAACGTGGCACTGATACCGCTTTGTAATACGTATTTACTTACAATAAACGACGGATATCAGTGTTAGTTCTGTTTAGAAAACTCTTTTCTAGTTTTAGCTGCATTTCGCTTGCAGTAATCTCTAACGTAAATAGTAGCGATCAGTAAGCTACACGCTGTCAATTTTATTCAGTGGAAGATATGACAATAAAGCGAAAGAGCTAGAAAAATTGGGTTACTTCACAAAGACTGTTACTAATTCTGAAAGGTAACTGGTTTATTGAAAAGCTAATATTTCACACCAACTCGTATGAAAAATAATCAGACTTTCTTTTACCGCTCACTTTCTACGTTATCGAACTAAAAAGAATTACATGAAGTCACAGCTGATAATGTTGCTTTTTCTCCAGGAGAATGAAAGGTTTTGTTAAAATATGTTCATAAAACTATGTGGCGTAGTGTTATATACCTCGGAATGTTTTTAAAGCATCAGACTTGGCGGAGTGTATTTATCCTCTTTCTCGGAGTAGACGCTCGGATAGTTTGAGCATGGCACGCTGGAATCGACACTGGAATCGAATGCAGTTATTCGTAGCGTGCCAAGCGATTACATTGACATCTACAGGACTGTTACGGAACTACGTGGCTATTCCTCTTGGAGCACAGACGTCATATGCAGATCTCACTATGTCGCCCGTGCACGCTGTAATATTTATTCCGGTGTTAACCGTGTCCTCCGGTCGTTATTCCGTACTACGTGCCGTAGCCGTCTCCTAACGCAGTGCCCGTGCCTTACGCTGTTGGTTTCTTTTTCCTTTCAGACCGTGTCATTCTCCTGGCGCACTAAGTTCTGTAGGCGCCTGCGAGTTGCATTCTGTGTGCCAGCAGGTCTCTAAAGGCGGTCACACATGTAACAGCATGTTTGCGCAAGCGTGCTTGCACAAGCAAGCACATATTGCTCACGCACCTACACGGCTCAAGCATGCTTGTAGAAGCAACGGTTTATTTACATCTGAAAATTTCGAGCTCAGACTACGATGTGCTGGCTGTGGCAGCTTTTATGCTCATGTTGAAATAAAGAAAAGAAAAAAAAGTAAAACTGGGTGTAAAGAGTGGTTAACTAAACGAAAATAGTATTCACATACAAATTTACTCGGTGAACTTAAGATATATCCTCATGATTGGCATAACTATCTCAGGATGAATGAAGATACGTATTTGAATCTTCTTTCTCTCATTGTGCCTTTGATCAAGAAGCAGGATACAATAATGAGGGAGGCTATAACACCACTTGAAAGACTAACAGCAGCATTCCGACTTCTCGCGACAGGAAGAAGTTATGAAGACCTCAAATATACTACTATTATTTCGCAAAGGCACTTGGTGTGATATTTCGCGAGTAGTATGTCATATGCAGCGTATCTTATTTTTATCATGATAGTCTTTACATTTAATATTCCACAAGCAGGGATGCATTTCATACAGTCTAATAAATTCCTTCAAAAATCGTGGTTTATGTTTCTTAATTCAGACATTGCTATTACAGCACTAATTGAAACTTATCGAAAGCAAATGATGCAGCCTCACTCAGACTGTCAAATGCTTGCAAAAGCATCTTTATTGTCCACACACGCTCAAGCACGAATGCGCTTAACGATTGCACAAGTATGCATAATCGAAATTCTATTCACCATCAAGCTGCTAGTACAAGCCTGATAATTGATGAAATTTATCCTACACACGCTCAAGCATGTTTGTGCAAACACGCTTGCGCAAGCGTGCTTGTCAAGCATGCTGTTACGTGTGTGGCTGCCTTAAAGCGGTAGTGACAGTCTGGTGTAGAATACCGTATGGCAGTGGATCCCAAACTGTGGGTTGCGGGGTCTACTGAGGTGGTTCGTCGCACGACTGAGGTATGTCTGAGTAAAATATATTATTACAGAATAAGTATGGAAGCTATTTCAAGAGCAAAGTTTTTAGTCTGAAAAGTTACGTACAAAAACAGTTCTAAACAAAATAACAATGTGGCTAATAACGTCCTTTGGGTGATACGAGAGCAACGCAGCCGCATCATTCTTTCATAATTCCGACACGGCATCGCCGCTTCTTCTCCCACTTGCAAAAATTGTAGTACGAGAAATGTTCCATTCATTTATTCCCTCTATGATTGCGACAGCGCACATTGTTTTCTTGTTTTTTGACGTGTGTACCCGTGGTATTACTGGCGGTTCGTTCTATTTTATAATACATTTTAATTTTCTACGTATTTCGCTTTGGGGTCATCGATTACCAATAGACCGCCCACATCGAGTGGTCAGAAGTTAATGGGAGCCACAACTAATTTGTTATGCAAGCGTGCATTGTCTAGTTAGACTTTCGTAAAAGCAAAATTAAAATATTAAAACAACCTAAATATAAAAATGCGTTGTAGACGATTTACGCCTAAAGCTAACAAATTTCAGTCGGTAAATAGAAAGTAACATCAGCACGAACACTAAACAGTGCCACAAATCTCACTGAGTTTACCATTTGTATTTAATATTTTTTTATTGTATAAAATATGTTTTATATATGGAAATGTTCCATTCACCAGTTTGAAAAGTGTTAATCAACACAGAATCTACATATAATAAAAAATTTGTTTTTAATATTTCATATAAATTGCAGTGTAGTCAAGGTAGCATACATGTATACTGGGCCGCGAAAACTATTGCAGAAAGATTGTGGGTCTCAGTACTAAAACGTTTGGGAACTCCTGCTGTATTGCACTGTCACACAAGTCAGTTGATACAAATATCTACAGACACAGATGACGGTAGCATCACGTATAAGAAAGCATTGTGTTTTGAGAGATGTCATTTGTACTTTGGTGATTGATGCGAAAACGTTTCCTGGGTGATATTGGTGGCACGACTGGAATTAACAATCTTTGAACAAATAATCGTGGCTACATGAATGAAATTTATTCATTGTCATTCTATACGGGTGTCAATGCTGGAGCACTAGAAAACAGGAATTAAACAGGCTCGCAGTTTCCGAAAGGAGATGCTTGAGGTAAATATTTGGACCGGTTCAAGACAACATAACAGGAGAAAGGAGGAAAAGGCACAATATAGAATTAGAACAACTCTATTGTGAACCGAATATTGTGGACTTGATGAGAAGTAGAAGATTAGAATGGCCGCGGCATGTGCTACGTATGAATGAGGAGCGATGGCCTAGGATGACCTTGGAGATAATACCGACTGGCAAAAGACCACTGGGACAACCAAGGAAGACATGGATGGACGGGATAAGAGAAGATCTGCAAAAACTTGAGGCCTGGAAAAACTGGGAACAGACAGCGAAGAATCGCAATGAATGGAGAGCCTTGATTATATCATCGCGCGGTCCACTGGGCCTGATCGCGTAAAGAAGAAGAGAGACATGAATGAAAAATAACAATGGGGTAACCATTAGGGAATTCAACAGCCTGAGATAAATAGTGTCAAGAGTGTTGCAAGAACAATATTTTTTCTGCCTTACCTCTCACCATAGACAACGTAATGTAATGACCGAGAGCAGCAGGGTTTGCGTATAAATACCAGATTGTCCCACCCTGTCACCACGAATACGTTCCTCATAGTCCCACATTGGCATTGATACGAATGCCTCTGTTAAGAGCAGGACATCGCCTGCAGAGACTCTCCTGGGCTCGTAAGCGTATCGGCCGGACCACAGACTACTGAAAACCGTTGCTTGGTCAGAGAAGTTCCGATATCTGTTGGTGTGAGCTGATGGTAGGGATCGAGTGTATGGCTGACGCAACTAAGCCAAGGATTAAAATTGTCAATAAGACACTGTGCAAATACTGTTTTACATGGATAACGGTGGGTCGTCTGGTACAGGTGAACCGATCATTGACTGGAAATGTTTATATTCGACTACTTGTAAACCATTAGCAGCCGCAAATAGTCTTCATGGTCCCACACAAGGATGGAACTTTTATGCATGGCAATAAGACGTTCAAATGTTTGCAAATCTAAGGGACCAAGCTGATAGGATCATCGGTCCTTGACTCACAAACTACTTAAATTACACTGGTCAAAGCAATTAATGGGTCACTATTACGGTAGCCTCATGATGCCCCGCGCTACGTAAACGCCATGTAAACCTCAAGTGAAGAGTGAAGACAGCAAAATATCGTACGATACTATACACAAATTACAATTGTTTTGAGCAGTTTAATGTCATATGCTAAGGACGACACCCACGCACAACATTACAACCAAACTTCTCGGCAGATGAAAATTGTGTGCCAGGAACGGGGATTCGAAACTGGGACCTTCGCCTTTCGCGGCCAAGCACTCTACCACCTGAGCTATCCTGGTACGTTTTACGGTCCGTCCTCACAACTTTACTTCTGCCAGTATCTAGTCTCCTACTTTGTTCAAATTGTTCAAATGTTTGTAGAGCTTATGGGACTTAACTAAGGGGTCATCAGTTCCTAAACTTACAAACTACTTATGAACTAGCTAATACTAAGGACGGCACAAATATCCAGGCTCGAGGAGGGTTCGAACCCCCGAACGTAGTGGCCGTGCTGAACGTGACTGGCGCGCCGCAGACAGCTTGGCCACCGCGGCCGGCTTCTCCCACTTTCCCAACTTCACTGAATTTCTCCTGCAAATCTTGTAGAACTAGCACTCCTGGAAGACAGGATATGGTGGAGACATGGCCTAGCCACAGCCTAAAGCCGTCGGCATACGGTGCGTGTGTCTGAACGGGTGTTGTGAACGCGCCGAGTCCAACGTGCGGCTGAACTCTCGAAGTCGGCGCGACTTGTGCATACGAGACGTGTGCCTCAGTTTTATGGTATCTTGAATGGAGAGCTGTACCAACAAATAGAATGTATCCAGAAACCGTGCCAAATTTGCCGGCTGCGCTATAACGTATTATGCCGGCTGCGTTACGCCGACGCGGCGGAGCGGCCGAGCGCATTGAGGCGCTATGCTGCGAACCGCGAGACCGTTCCCCGTCGGGGCTCCGAATAATCTCCCCTTGGGCATTGATGTTTGTGCTATCTTTAGTATAAGGTAGTTCATAAGAAGTTTGTAAGTTTAGGGACTGATGACCATGCAGTTAAGTCCCATAAGCTTAACAAACATTTGAACACTTTGCGTTACGCCTTGTTGTACCAACTCCGTCAGAAAAGAAGGCCTGCGCGTTGCTGTGCCACGTCACGCAGAGTAGGTCACGATCGTGTAGCTCACTGGCTGGCCGATGAGAGGCAGTGGGCAGTGCCCCACCGGTCAGTCATTGAGCTACGCGATCGCGATCTACTCTGCGTGACGTGACAGCGCGCTTGCCTTCTCTTCAGACGGTGTTGGTTGTACGCAACCAGACAGTCCTTAAGCCGACGGAACACGGAGCGTGTGTGTGAACGTGTGTGGTCAAAGTTCTGGGTCCAACGTGCGGCTGAACGCTCGGAGACGGTGCGTCTTGGGCATACGTGACGTGTGCCTCAACGAGGTACACGCGAACGCTGCGCTCTCTAGCGACAGTTGTCGGCGGCATCAGGTTCTGCAATCACGCTGATTACCAAATGAAAGGAGTGGAAGTCCTCGTTTACCACTATGAAACGCATAGTCCAAATCAAATGTTTGTATAGCTTATGGGTCTTGACTACGGGGTCATCAGTCCCTAAACTTACAAACTACTTATGAACTAGCTAATCCTAAGGACGGCACAAATATCCATGCCCGAGGGGGGATTCGAACCCCCGACCGTAGTAGCCGTGCAGACCGTGACTGGAGCGCCTCAGTCCTCTCGGCCACCGCGGCTGGCGAAACGCATAGTTCCGTGCTTGTGCGTATGTTCGTCATGTTCTGTTGATATAGGCCTACATAAGTAACAACAAAATATCTATGAACATAAAACTCTTATAAAAGTTGCATGTTATGTCAATAAGTGCAGCGAATTATAAAAGTTTCATGACTGTGCTATATAAAATTAGAAAAGACCTTCGCATGAGCCAGACATTATTGCAACAGTCTTACTTTTAAGTAAAACTTCAAGGTTATTCTTCCACGATCAATGTTACTATTCAGTAGGAGAATGTTAAGAACGTGTATAATGATAGACGTGAAACAATAAACTGCGTATTTTACTCTAAGTAAGGTGGAAACTGTTCATAAAACGAATCCAACAAACTCATTCCTCCGATGATGCGCACTTATGTTTACGTAGCATCGAATATTATGCAGTATACTTCTATGGAATTTATAGGAAAGTCTTTGTGTCTATAAGGAAACTGGAATGAAAGAAGAAAAAGAAGTTAAGTTGGAGGAGCATTGAACCACCGCCGTAGGGTGTCTTACTTCACACGCCACGACTTTGCTACACACTCTACGGCCACTAAAGTATCTGGGTATGATAGACTAAGGTATTAGACGTATTATATACAATACTGTTGGATATGTCGTTTGCTGACATGTAATTACAACAAATGATGTGAAGAACAACTCATATTGATATATTTTCAGTCCGCCTTGCCTTGAAACGGCATATTACTGTAATACGGAAATTTTTTAACCACATATAAGACGTTTTCAGTTATGTATCCCAAAAAATAGTACATCTAATGCCAGATTTTCGAAAGATTCTCAACTTACTTACTTGCTTTGAAATGTCATACATTCATAATACCTAAGTTATATACATAAAACCCATGAAATACGACGTAAAATATCGCGTCTTCATCTCTCTACCGAAATGTGCTGCCCCCTCCCCGGATAGCGTCGGTGGGGTTCTCACACCTTATTGGTGTTAGTTAAGGCGCTCGTTGAGAATATCTGGCATGCTTGATACTGTCCGACACGTTGGGAAAGCCTCGCCAACGTGCGGTTCGCATTTTGTGACGTCATAAACTCGTCACGTTGACCACACTCGTTCAGATACACGCTCCGTGTGCCGACGGTTTAAGCGATATTGCCCGGGAAAGGCGAAGGTCGCAGGTCCGATTTCCAGATTCGGCACACAATTTTAATCTGCCAGGAAGTTTCATATCAGCGCACACTCCGCCACAAAGTGAAAGTTTCATTCTGGAAACATTGTTACCTTTCACACTGCTGGCTACCCAAAATGCAACACCCTACAAAAAGCATCAAAATTAAGCGAAACTTGCAACAAACATTTGCCGCGACGACATAGGCAAATGATTAGCATTTAATAGGTGACGCGCATGTCTCTGAGCGCTATACAAAGGTGTAACAGACTATCATGTGGACGTATTGGAATTGTTCGTCATGCTTTTATCATGCGGAAGAAACTTCGTTATGCCGTGTAGAACACAACTATCGTCTTTCGACCACGTTTCGGAGTTCTACCAGCGAAAAATAGCTGCCTATGGAATGAGGGTCAGCCTTCAGGGAAACCGATGATCGTATCGGACGTATCCAAACAACTGTGATGCGAATATGTAATAACTGGATGGACGAGGAAACAACGGACGATATAACCGATTTCACTCACATCTTTGCAGCAGTACAAGTGATGGCAGGCCTACTCTTCGCATCGCTGTGATGGGTTGCTCAGCCACATCGTGAACCATATCACAACAAATCCGGTCCCTTACGCAACAAGCAATGTCCGAATTCGGTGTCGTTTGTAGCAGAGTCCACTGTTGCGTTTAAAAAAAATGTTCAAATGTTTGTAGAACTTATGGGACTTAACTATGGGGTCATCAGTCCCTAAGCTTACAAACTACTTATGAACTAGCTAAGACTAAGGACGGCACAAATATCCATGCCCGAGGGGGGATCGAACCCCTGACCCTAGTGGCCGTGCAGACCGTGACTGGAGCGCCTCAGTCCCGTCGGCCACAGCGGCCGGCTGTAGCGTTTACCACCGAGTCAATACCACAGGCGTTTGCCCCAGTAAAATGCGATTAACAACGGGTATGGATAACCGATTAGAACGACACTGTTTTCACCAACAAAACCCCATTGCTACGTAGCGATGATCGCATCATAGACTGGAGACATGTTTGTGTGAGACTGTTCAACTGTTGCTTTATGTTTCGCCATTCTGGTCCAGCAGCAGGTATTATGGTGTGGAGTGCTATTCAGGGCCGGCTCCGGTGCTATTCGATTACTGTCTCGCAGCCCACCCCCCACCCCTCAAGCACTAGTGATGCAAATTGCAGAGCCTGTGCTGCTACTGGCGTGCGCAGTGGCAGTACTAAACATGTCACTTTGCCGCGGCATTGTCACAACCACGACGCCTGCTTATACATTGCACTAGATTTCTATATGACCCTGAAAAGGTGAGGGTTTCTTTTACCCCAAAGAAAAACAAGATTGTCATTCTTCTTTCTTCAATGCATAATGATGGTGTGGTGACTGGAGAAACCAAAAAGACAGAGATAGTAAAATTCTACAACATGACAAAGGAGCAGTGGCAGATAAAGAATTTTTTTTATCTATGGGGGGGGAGGCAAGACTGAGGAGGCTGAACAAATACTTAAAGGCTTTATGAGAGTAATTTTAAAATACGCATATTATACACAAATGTTATTACAGTCATTATCACATTTACCTGATATCGCTCATTAAATACAACAATGTCATAACTCAGAAACTGCCACTTTACAGGAGGAGCATTTGAAAGTTTTAAAAGGTTACCAATACAAGACCAAAATATTTATAATTACCAAATTTGACTATTTGACACATTATGTTGTTGTTGTTATGGTCTTCAGTTCGGAGACTGGTTTGATGCAGCTCTCCACCCTACTCTACACTGAGCAAGCCTTTTCATCTCCTCATAAGAACGGCAACCCACATCCACTTGAATCTGCTTACTATACACGTCTCCCTCTGCGATTTTTACCCCGCACACATCCCTCCAATGCTAAATTTACGATCCCTCGATGTCTAAGAATGTGTCCTACCAAGCGATCCCTTCTTTTAGTCAGGATATGCCAGAAATTCTTTTTCTCATCAATTCAGTTCAGTACCTCTTCATTAGTTATGCGATCTACCCACCTAATCTTCAGCATTCTTCTGTAGCACCACATTTCAAAAGCCTCTATTCTCTTCCTGTCCGCACTGCTTATCGTCCATGTTTCACTCCCGTACAAAGCAACACTCCACACAAACGCCTTCAGAAAAGTCTTCCTTACACTTAAATTAATAATCGATGTTAGCAAATTTCTCTTTTTCAAAAATGCTTTCCTTCCCATTGCCATTCTGCATTTTATATCCTCTGTACTGCGACCGTCATATGTTATTTTACTACCCAAGTAACAAAACTCATCTACCACCTTCATTGTTTCATTACCTAATCTAATTCCTTCAGCATCGCCTGATTTTCTAAGACCGCATTCCATTATTTTTGTTTTGCTCTTGTTAATGTTCATTCATTTTATACGCTCTCTTCAACACACTGTCCATTCCATTCAACTGCTCTTCCAGGTCCTTTGCTGTCTCTGACAGAATTACAACGTCATCAGCAAAACGCAATGTTTTTATTTCTTCCCCCTGAACTTTAATCCCTATTCCAAATTTTTCCTTGCTTTCCTTCACCGTCTGCTCGATGTACAAATTGAATAACATCGGTGAAAGGCTACAACCCTGTCTTACTCCCTTCCCAACTGATGCTTCCCTTTCATGACCTTCGAGTCTAATAACTGCGGTCTGGCTTTTGTAGAAGTTGTAAATAACTCTCATTTCCCTGTATTTTACCCCTACTGCCTTCAGAATTTGAAAGAGTGTATTCCAGTCAACATTGTCAAACGCTTTCTCCAAATCTACAAAAGCTAAAACTGTTGGTTTGCCTTTCTTTAATCTATCTTCTAAGATAAGACGTAAAGTGAGTATTGCCTCCCGGGTTCCTACGTTCCTCCTGAATCCAAACTGATTTTCCCCGAGGTCAGCTTCTACCAGGTTTTCCATTCTCCTGTAGATAATTCGTGTTAAAATTTTGCAACCATGACTTATCAAACTGGTGGTTCTATAATTTTCACACCTGTCTGCACCTGCTTTCTTTGGAATGGGGATTATTATATTTTTCTTAAAGTCTGTGGGTACTTCGCCTGTCGCATACTCCTACACACCAGTTCAAATAGTTTTGTCATGGCTGGCTCTCCCAGAGACTTTAGTAGCTCTGAGGCTATGTCATCTACTCCTGGGGCCTTGTTCCGACCTAGGTCTTTCAGGGCTCTGTCAAATTCCTCTCTCAGTATAGTATCTCCTATTTCATCTTCATCTACTTCCTCTTCCCTTCCTACAACATCGTCTCTAAGTCCATTTCCTTTGTAGATCTGCTGTATGTACTCTTTCCATCTTTCAGCTTTTCCTTCTTTGCTGAGCCATTGGAATAACACATTTGTTGCCAGATGTACGTTATTAGGCTTAAAGTAGCTTACATGCACACTTATGTCACTGTTGCTACAAACATTATACTTAAAGCGTGGCACAAATCAAAATGTGACATTCTCGACAGAATGACAATTACGTCATTCATATCCACTATTCCTGAATCACTGAAATAGCACCATCAAGTGCAACAACACATAGATGTTAGCTGTGGAGCATTATAAGTAATATGAAGGTAATACCACCGTGTATGAACGTAGCACTGAATCTATAAAGACGTATAAAAGTGTGGGTAAGTCCTTTGAATAAAATTCTTGGCCAGTAAATGTAGAAGGTCTTCGTTCTTCTTAGAAACTAACCCAGGTTTCGAAAGAAATGCTGGTTTCAGGACGATGTCTCCAGGTATTTTCTGTTTCTTAATCACGGCCGCGGTGGATTAGTCGTGCGTACTGGAACGTCGTGTTGCGTTTCGCGCGACGGTTCGCCATCGGGGGTTCGAATCCCCCCTCGGGCATGGATGTTTGTGCCGTCTTTAATGTAAGGTAGTTCATAAGTAGTTTGTACGTTTAGGGACTTATGATCCCGTAGTTAAGTCCCATGCGCTTTACAAACATCTGAACATCTCAGTTAAAGTTACTTCTTGAAACTCTGCACTGTAGGAATTCTTAAAAAATACAGAATTTGTTGAATCTCTACTAATTTTGATAACTTTCACATCTGTCAGTTTCAAAGTTTGTAGGTTTAGAGGACCAGCCGCAGAAGCAATGTGTTTCACGTCATAAAAATCCTCATGACTTAATTCGTTCACATGAAAGGGTTCACCTTGTTTCTTTGCAGCTCTAATATCAGCTATAAACCCTTCTGTGGTGTAGATCGGACCACCTCTCAACCGGCGCTTCACCTGTCTCTCAATCAGAGAATGAGCTGAGTCTCTTTCATTCTGACTGTGGCCTTTTATAAGATATTTTTGCGTTATGGATTTTATTCCAAGAAAACGAACTACATAAAAATACAGATCCTACATAAATTTATTGTTTTGTTGGCCAACACAGTTGTCAGAGTATAAGATGACTTCATTATGGTTGCGTTAGCTTTCTATTTTAAACACATTAACACCCATGAAGCAAGTTAATTCACACCCCGATTACCATTAGACTCATCCCAAACATAGCAGTCAAAGTATTTGTCTTGATGTCATAAATAGTAAAGTTTAAAACATTTAGTTTGAATTTATAATAAAATGCAGAAACTTCTCCCTTTGGCAACTGCATAACAGACTGGGGATCATGTACTGCCACTATTCCATTGAAGTTTTCTTTATCATATTTCTTTTCTGCTCGGCAAAAGTTCTTCTCAACCAAATGTTAATCATATTTCACTTTGAGCTGTTCCTTTCCTCGATCATCAGAATTCTCATAGGCAACACAGGTACCACATAAATCCTACTCAGAAAAAAAAGAAAGAAAGATAAATTGTACTCTTGTGTGAAAAAGCGATGAAACACTGCATAGCTTGCACGTGGCTGCTTTCTTGCTTCGCAGTTAGCAACATAATCCCGGTGAATATCATCAAGTTACCTGCTTCCATCTATAAAGTGTCTTTGACGTATTAGCCCAGGTGCAATGGCTTTAAATTTTAGGAATGGTGTCAATATGTTGCCGTATACCTGCACGTATACCTAGATCCAAGGTTTTCTGATTGCCATGTTTTCCTCTTTGATTTGGTTCAAGAAGAGTGTCTGCAGCCTTATTACATTTTTCCAGAACTGTTCGGATTGGCCAATCATTGATGTCTAACGTGTTTTTAAAAATCGTTTTACAAACACGAATCTCTTTACCATTTGGCGGAGGGTACACTGTACCACTACTAGGCATTTCCTTTTCTATTCCACTCCCAAATTGAACGAGGAAAAAAAGAATGCCTATATGCCTCCGTACGAGCCCTAATTTCTCTTATCTTGTCTTTGTGATCTTTACGCGAAATGTAAGTAGGCGGCAGCGAGAGCGTTCTAGATACACCCAGCTTCAAATTCCGGCCCTCTAAATTTACTCAACAGAAATTCACGAAAAGAACGTCGTCTTTCTTCCAGCGATCCCCAATTGAGTTCCCGGAGCATTTCCGTGACACTCGCGCATTGGTCGAACCTACCGGTAACAAATCTAGCTGCTCGCCTCTGAACCGCCTCTATGTCTCCCTTTAAACTGATCTGCTGCGGGTCCCAAACACTTGAGCAATAGTCAAGACGTGGTCGTACAAGCGTTTTATACGCGGTCTCCTTTACAGGTGAAGTACATCTTCCAAAAATTTTCCCAATAAACCGAAGTCGGCTGTCCGCCTTACTGACAACTGTCCTTACATGCTCGTTCCATTTCGTGTCGCTCTGCAATGTTACGCCTAGATATTTGAACGACGCGGCAGCATCAAGAAGCTCACTACTAATTCTGTATAGAAGAATATTGGTGTACACGCTAGACTGCTCCCTTCCTTTCTGTTCCTCCGGCCTATACTCAAGACGTGGTCGTACAAGCGTTTTATACGCGGTCTCCTTTACAGGTGAAGTACATCTTCCAAAAATTCTCCCAATAAACCGAAGTCGGCTGTCCGCCTTACTCACAACTGTCCTTACATGCTCGTTCCATTTCGTGTCGCTCTGCAATGTTACGCCTAGATATTTGAACGACGCGGCAGCATCAAGAAGCTCACTACTAATGCTGTATAGAAGAATATTGGTGTACACGCTAGACTGCTCCCTTCCTTTCTGTTCCTCCGGCCTAAACACGACGGTGCTGCCACAGTGGCGATGAAGAAATTAGTCCTCCTCCCTCCCCTGGTACAACAGGGGCGGCCGGCAGGTAGTCGAGGCGCCATGCCACAGTTCCCGTAGTCACTCCGTCTGAGGTTTGGTTACGAATCCCCTCTTGGGCATGAATGTGGAGTTTGTCCTAAAAAAATAGAAAAAAAGGGGGGGGGGTCGTCAGATTTGCCGCCCCTCGGAAAGTGCCGCCCCGTGCGGCCGCACGTTCTGCACGTGCCTTGCGCCGGCATTGGACACAGACATACGTGAAGTAGTAGTAGTAACAAGTACTGGTCATTATTATAGTAACGTAAGTTATTATGACTTTAATGTAATTTCACTTACCTTAGTTGTATCGACAATTCGTATTGCCTTAAGTTTACTACATATGCACGGTTTAAATGGGTTCTCCAGCCGGAAAGAAATTATCGTATGTTTGGCCAGTATCGTACAAGGCACTATCGTACATCGTAGAAGCACTGAAATTATCGTATGCCCCCATAATTATCATACGAGTTGGCAACACTGCAGCAGTTGCAACGAGCTGCCAGACGCTACCCGGAAAAATATTTCTGGCGCTGTCAAGCTGCCAGTTTCGCGCATGCGCAGATAGGTCATAGTTAGAGTGGGGGTAGGCATCACGTGACAGGTGTGTGTTTGTGGCGGATTATTCCATTATTTCGAAGCCACTGCAGATCCCGCTTTAGATCAGATATTTCACGCTTACACTTCTTCGTTATTAGGAATGTAAATATTGTAATTATTCCTTTTAACTTACGATCGCTTGCAGAAGCGCAAAATAAAAGTAATTGTTTGAAATGTAGAACTTATAATTGTCGTTTATTCCAGACGTCCAACGAATCTGAGTCTGATGTATTGTCAAGTGACAGTGAGTTTGAAGTGATATGTCTTGATAAAAGACAGAAAACTATTTCTAGCATGTTGTGCCGCAATATAGCAACTCAGAATTCCTGGAACGTTTTCGTGTACGGTGTCATGTGGCAGAGGAGCGGTCCGAAAATTTAAGGAATTCTCACCATTGGAATAATCAGGCAGGAGGCAGAGCTGCCCACCCCCTCTTGGCCAATGACCCCCCCCCCCCCCACACACACACACACACCCGAGTTTTTGGGTCCTGGATTCGGAACATAAATACACGTTATATATTAACATTGGTGTATTGTTAACAAAAATGTTTTATATGCAGTTACTAATAGTGTCTGATAACCGAGGATTCGTGATTTATTCGTCAGTTTCGTTTAAATGAAGAGCTATGGCAAACCATAACTGTTATTATCTTTTCAGGCCCTCACCAAGTTGTTTACTATGTTGTCGGTAAAATTTATTTTCAATGTTAACTGCTTGTCCCACGAGGGTTCCACTACAGTTGGTTCTTGTGCAGAACGAGGGTGAAAAGTTAACTACTATCACTTTGCAGTCTGAAAATAGGACTACTTTATAATTTCCATATTCTCTGCCATAAATAATATTAACAAAAAACAACACTCTTTTTTTTAAATTGTTTAACTAAAATATCTTACCTTCCGAAATCTCTTCACCAGACTGTACGAAATTATTGCTGCTAAACATATCAGCTGTTCATATACCACTTTGCGCGGAAACCAGCCAGAAACAGTGCGAAAATCGTTCTAGCAGTGCAAGTATCAAACGCGGGTTTTTACGTCATAGTACCAGTGCAAGTATCAAAGACGTGTTTTTACGTCAGTGTAGCAGCGCATGTATGCCTGATAGTTTAATCAATGATACTACTGAAGAAACAGTACATTCCATTTCCCTCAGGCGAGGCTTCCTAATCCTCAGAAAGCCTTCTTCTACTTTTTGTCACACAATTTGATTAAATCGGCGAGACTCCTTTCGCAACCCCCATTTTAATTACTTATCCCGCAGTCTACTTATAGGATTAGCTCGTAGTTCGCTCATGGAATGTCAGACTCAATTGGAATCTTTCGTGACGAATGCCAGTGTAACCCATCATAGTTATAGTACTACATTTGTGAGCAGCGGTTCTGTTGTAATGCATTTCGTTACATTTACAATTAAGATAATATCGTCATGAATGTAAAAATATCACTTGTTTCAACACTTTTTACGAAACATTTTATACTAGGACAGAATAAAAACAAATATTCAACCGTTAAACCGAAAACTTTACAGGTAAAAAATACAATAAAATTTGTGTTTGCATTAAAAGCGGTCCTGAGATCAACGAGGACTAAGCTGCAAACACGGGACAAGAAGTATAATCTTAAGTGTCTAATAACGACAACAACCGTCCATAATCGCAGAGCTGCCCAATACGTGTTTAAAATTCGTCACGAAAGTCTATATAAATTATTTAGTTCGGAATAAATATTGTCACAGAATATAAGCATCCTACACATTGGTTTTCGTTACAGAGTTCGCATCGATACTATGGACGCGGGTCACGAAATGTATTCATGAGTATGTTCGAATCGATACGATAGAGGCGAGTAACGTATTTCCGAGCTAGTTCTTATCGATGTGGTAGATGCTAGAAAAAATGTATTTATGAGTAACGATTCAGTACTTCGAGTTAACGAAAGTATTCGTTACTCAGTACCGAATATTTACGAAACACAACAAATCCTCGCTCGGAAACAGTGCCTCTGCCAGTTCCTGCCATACTGTTCGATGTACTCATGCAAAAGCATTCTTAATTAATGTGTATTCTTGCCTTTACAAAACAAGGAGCTGCCCTTTAAGGTCGATGTTCACGTCGTGGCACCGTGCATACCGAGCCGTTTCTAACACCAAAGCGCGGCACCAGTGCCTTCCTTGTTACACTACCCAGCACTAACCAGCCACCGCTATATCACAGAAGTGTTGGAACCAGTTGCATTCCCAGACCTTCGCTCGGAGCTTGCCGATAGCCATATTATTATAGGATGATTCGTGATCACATCGTGGCATACAATGTTCCAGATTTCTCCTTCACCCATCGGATTGCATTTCTGCCATAGCGTACCTGTTACTTCGATCTCTGGACGATGGAAAACGGCTGACTGATGAAACGACTGGCTCGGAATACACAACCCGCTGCTACACCAGATTAACTTTTGGTAATACATGAAAGCCGCAAGTACTGTCATACCCCAGAAACACATCCAGACACTATTTGACTGATGAAATGCTGAAGCATTTAGCAGCGGTTATAGCCAGTAATAACGACAACACTGATTACTGATTTCCATCGTTTTCAAAATGTTGGAATGTTTGTAAAGCTTATGGGACTTAACTGCGGGGTCATCAGTCCCTAAACTTACAAACTACTTATGAACTAACTTATACTAAAGGCAGCACAAACATCCATGCCCGAGGGGGGAACGGTCTCGCGCATCGCAGCATAGTGCCTCGATGCGCTCGGCCGCTCCTCTGCGGCCCATTATTTTTCTCACTTTCCACGAGATTGTATTTCCAGTCATGCTATTTTTGTACAACGTGTTAGCAGTCAAATTTTGCTGTGGTATCTCCCGTCCTAAGCCTAACCGTTTAAAACAACCGCTGGCTCAAAGAGGGAAATCTAACAAACAGGCAAGTGACAGCATCTGTGCGGGTGGAAAGATAAGCCCGATCCCATATTTTTGGAAACATTTTTGTTTCTCTATTTTTGGGTTAACAACACTCTATTTAAATTTATTAATAAAGAACAGTCTAGAATGCACTAATTTATTTCATTCAACTAATTTCAGTCTTATGTAGACCATCTTCAGGAATTTCCCTCCATCGATGTTGTGGAGCTGGCAGGTAGCTGGGAGCCTTCCAGTGACGCACTTTAAAAAGTTGCCATAAAAGTTGTTATCGAAGAAGGACATCCGTTAATATGAAGTGCAACCATCCTGTACGAACCCCGGAAGCGGGATGGATGTGACTTTGAAATCTTAAATAGGAACCGTATTTTTTCCCCATTCATGCTTGTATTATCCGCGGGAAAAATACGTAACTGTTGTAGGAAACATTTTCTTGTTTCATGATAGATGTCGCTGTAATCGGAAAAAATTAAAATGATTTGAAAGACGGTAATATCTCAAACAAATACACATTACATTAGGAAAATCAAAATATATTTTTCGATATTTTTGGTAACGCTATGATGTGACCTCCCAAAATCGACTGAAGCACATACCTCGATCATGCTCTCGGTCCATTGTTACACTGTTCATTGTGATACCATTTCCTCGCACTATATGGCTCATAGAAAAGTTGAAGGAGCTCATCAAAGATGTGCTAATCCGATAGGAATTAGAGCGCTCAGTGCAATATGTTTGACCAGTTATGGCTCTCCCACTTAAGGGAGGACTGAGGCGGCTGCGTCTGGAGCCACATGACTCGGCTCGGTTCCATACTCGCTGCCAGTCTGCCGTCGGACCCAGGCGTGCCAGTAACCGGGCTTCACCGGTTACGTGGAGTCATGCGCCACTCCTTACCTCGCCCCACCCCACTGCTCAGCAAACAAATCCAACATCTATCTCTCTTCTCTCTCATGTCTTTGCTGCCTCTTCTATTTTTGCGTTCTTTTAACACAAAGGCAATGTTCGTGATTCCATTTATGTCACAGAAATGAAGTCATACAGAATGATAATAGGACAGATTTCCAAAAAGAAGATTTATTCTGCTTCTATGTGCTCATGTAATGAGTACTATTCATGTAATCTTGAAAAAATACTTAGTTATGAAGTAAATATGCAAAGAATATTTTATATTTATAGTTTGTCTTAACACTTTTAAGTTCCAGAATGAAACTTTCACTCTGCAGCGGAGTGTGCGCTGATATGAAACTTCCTGGCAGATTAAAATTGTGTGCCGGAACCGGGACTCGAACCTAGGACCTTTGCCTTTTGCGGGCAAGCGCTCTATCTCTGAGCTACCCCGGCACGACTTCCGATGCCGCCTCACTACTTTACGTCCGCCAGTACCTCGCCTCCTACTTTCCAAACTTCACAGAAGCTCTCCTGCGAAACTTGCAAGACTAGCACTCCTGGAAGAAAGGATATGGTGGAGCCATGGCTTAGCAACACTCTGCAGAGGAGTGTGCGCTGATAGGTAACTTCCTGGCAGATTAAAATTGTGTGCCGGAAAGTTTGGAAAGTAGGAGGCGAGGTACTGGCGGAAGTAAAGTTGTGGGGCGGCCTCGGGAGTCGTGTCGGGGTAGCTCAGAGGTAGAGCGATTACCCGCACAAGGCAAAGGTCCAAGGTTCGAGTCCCGGTTCCGACACACAATTTTAATCTGCCAGGAAGTTTCACTTTTAAGTTGTTTGCAACATGAGAACATTTATAGTTATTGCCAATGAGCAGCAGATCACTGATGCGTTCAGTATTTAATTGGCTGCGGCGCATTAACAGTACGCTTGCTTCATTCGAACACTGTTCCCTAGACGAGCTAATGAAAGGCGTTTATGTAACTATGGAATACGCAGGGCAAGCAGCTCTGCAGAATTTTCTTTCTCCATGTTGCATCTGATGACACGAGTATCTGACAATTTAATTGTGAAGTGAATAACGTCAATGTGATAGTTCAGACTCCTCATTGCAGATGCATTCCGTAGTTTCCTTTTTAGCCCAATTGGAGCATTGTTTATCAAGCTTCAGGATTAGAGATTACATTACGTTCATTGAATCGTGAAAGAGATTTGCGGATATATTCTACGCTAAACCATCTAACTACAGCAGTAAACAATCGGAAGTTTGTACTGAACACCACAGTGCTTTACCAGACATAGTCCTGATGGAGGTGGTCTGCCATTTCCCTTTCCGACCTTTGACTGAGTGAGTCAGCTATTTACAAGGGGACGTACATTTCAATGCGATTTCTTAACCAAGCGCCGGCCGCAGTGGCCGAGGGGACTGCGGCGCGCCAGTCACGGTCTGCACGGCTACTACGGTCGGGTGTTCGAATCCCCCCTCGGGCATGGATATTTGTGCTGTCTTTAGTCTTAGCTAGTTCATAAGTAGTTTGTAAGTTAGGGACTGATGACCCCGTAGTTAAATCCCATAAGCTCTACAAACATTTGATTTGATTTGAACATTTTCCTAACCAAGCTGTAACTTACTTCTATTGACGTTCGAAATTTTGTCAGAAATTAAATATGTCATAAGTATAAGATTACATATTCCGGGTATGACCACCGATCGAACCCAAGCTGTTTTCGTTTGTTGTCCGACACTTAAACTACTTTATTTTTTCTTGGGACTATGCAAACAGCAACGCAGAGAACAGGAATTGAAGGAACTTGCTGGTGAAGACAAAGCTTCAACCTTCTCGTAACTGAACCACATGGTACCTCACATGGTAAAGGTTACTTTTGTTTCTTTCCATTTATTTGTAACTTTTATTTTCTGATACTTTTGTCTTTTTTGTGGGAGAAAGAAATATTGCAATATATCTTGCAAAAAACAATACAGTATTTGACTCGTCGTTCGTTGTCAGTTCACATCAATTGGCTCCTTCAATCCCGTCTACTGAATTTGAGGTTTACCGTGTTTGCAAAATTTCCATATAAGGAGGTAAATATAAGGCATCCCAATGAGGAGTGAATATGTATTCCTGAAATTTCAGCAAATCGTCTACCGCCACACCAATAACAACGTAGTGCACGAACGAGCAATCAACCACAATACGGAATTAGTCGTTGACAGAGGAGAGAAGGAGGTATCTGGTAGGAATCGGGTAAGAGGAAGTCGATGAAGTTCAAATGTTCAAATGTTTGTAGAACTTATGGGACTTAACTACGGGGTCATCAGTCCCTAACTTACAAACTACTTGTGAACTAGCTAAGACTAAGGACGGCACAAATGTCCATGCCCGAGGGGGGATTCGAACCCCCGACCGTAGTGGCCGTGCAGACCGTGACTGGAGCGCCTCAGTCTCCTCGGCCACCGCGGCCGGCGTCGATGAAGTAAGAGGCAGACGAAATTCTGGCAAGCAAGGGCAGTTCATTATGCAGCCAAAGCCAGTTGCCCATATGACCACTGCGTGTAAACCTATGCCGGAGCACGTCATATTGCTAAGGTCAATTTGTAGTAGGCGTCCATTAATAGCTGTTAAATTGTTAATCACTTTGTACCAAAGGATGCTATTTCCACAGGGTGCCCTGGGAGACAGATAATAGTCCATACAGCTTGCCAGCCAGCGTCTGGTAACAATTCAACGTGTAGGGAGAAAGCCCCCTGTCTCTGAAATCAAGCAAAATATGTGTCGTGACCACTTGTCGTGTTAATACAATTTCCCTCCGTTGCTCAGTGCACTATAAAAATCTCGAATGTGGCCTAATTTGAAGTGGATGTCTCATACGTCAAGAGGTGAATCGAGGCTAACTGGTTAACATTATTTTACTCTGTGTTTTAATTCTCTTACAAGGGGACCTCCAGTCTCGGAAATTCAGTTTGGGATGAGACCCTACAGGTCAGTGGTAGACCTCAAGGGTCTCCTGTCACGGAAGTATTAAAGCGCATTATCCAGAAAGTTCTGAGAAAAACGGCCCAAAAGTTTTTAAGCGCAGCTCATAAACATGTTATATACTAGCAGTGGCGGACTAAGGCTGTCGGAGGCCCGGGGCGGCCGAAATACAAAATGAGGCTCCCTGACCACTTGGAAATACATTTACTGGTATTAAAAAAGTAACTTTTGAGATTTGGAGGCCCCCCAGGACTAGACGCATGGGAAAGTCTAAAAAAATAGCTTTCGAGATTTGGAGGCCCCATAACGAAAGAGGCCATGTGATCTCAAAAAAAAAAAAAAGAAAAAGAAAAAACCAACCTTGCCTTACGAGCATTTGGAGGCCCCTCCAAGACGAAGGGGTCCTGTGTTTTATGCTTTGTATAATTATTATATTTATTTCTTTTGCAATAAATTATATTTCATTCAGACTACATAATCAATAATTTCGTGTTGTTCTCAGGCCCATTCCCCATCTAAAGAAATAGTAAAAATTACACGTGTATGCATTTTATTTAGTGCCGAAAGAAAACAATCCAGTACGATCCAATAAGGCCAATGCTTTCGTCATAAGTAAAACAAGTTCAACAAATCAGCATTTATTCCATTGGAACAATGGCACAGCAATAGACATAACAATCGTGTCAATAATGTCAACACTTTCTGAATTCATCAGATGGTCTGCTGGAATACTGGTAAAGTAGTACTTAAAGTGACAATACATAACATGTCACTTTGTCTACCAAGTCACATTAAGCTAATTATTAATGAGAAACTAATCTCAAGGTAACTGCGAGTTTTTCTGCTGGTGTGATTGGTCTCGCCACGGTTGCAGGAATCGCTTTTCAGTTTGTCTTCAACTAATGACAGAAGGTATTGAAACTGATTAGGAGTGAATCTAAAATATTCTTTGAACTTGTCCTCATCGTCGAGCAAATGCTTTTTTAATCAAGATGTTGTACGCTCCTTCTTCTTCTTCACGATGTAAAAACATTTGCTCACTGCTTTGCGTTTCGAGAACTCTCTCGAATAATAAGCAGTCTTCCTCCTCTTCCGTAGCTGCCATACACTTTCGTAGTGCCAAACCGAAAAGCTTTCTACACCGAGCACTGCGCTCAGCGCTGCATGTCGGTCCTTCGCTGTCCTTGCTACTACTGCCGCGCAAGGTTAAAAGGTTGGGCAGTAAGCTCTCTGCTCTGCCATTGGCTGGCGCTGTGACGTCACTGTGGGACTGCGCCCTTCCAAACGGCCTGCACAGGCTTAGTCCGGTATGGCACGGAATGTGCATTTATATTCAGTTCTTGACGAAAATTGTTTCTGCCTTAAATACAAAGTGCTATTCTGCTGTAAAATATTGCAGTTAAGAGTGCTGGGTCATATTCTATCGTAGTTTACGCGGTACGTATCAGTAACATGTCAAATCGCGAACATATAGACAATTTCTTTAATATGAACTGCTGACTTTAAAAGAACAGGAATGTCTCAAACACTTTTTTCCGTGGCAAATTAAGCACCTCCGACTGTAAATCCCTTACATAATCGGTTTCATTGAATTGCCGGGAGCGTATTCGGGAATGTGCAACATTTACATTGTCCTTCCTGTAGCACTTGGAGAGGCACACTTTCTTTAACGTTTCATCTCTAGGAAAAGAAGGAAACTTTATTTTAGTTCACTTTGTGTTCCTGCTGTGAGAATTACAACCCGTAATAACACAGCCTGGCATTGTATAAATAATAACAGAAGTATTTGAAAGAATTATAGCAGAAATTATAGCACGCGCGACAAGCACTCGGGAAATCAATGTACTTTCCACTATGAACTTATTACTTCCAAAGTGTGGAATGAAAAAAAAAATATTTGACCCTTTCCTTCCCAATGTTGTTCCTCGATAACAACGTATTAAAAGCTGATATATACCGTATTTTGTGTATCAATCCTTAAAGTCGCATTGTTGTTGATGAATAACATGCTGCAAGTACGACATTTTGCCAATTATTACGGCGTGTAGCCACTTGTGAGGCATTAATCTGTCCGTCTTGTAGTTCGTGCTACGTAGCCGTCTGTACGTGGTTGTGATTAGGAGCGCGAGTGTGGTTCATGTTATTTTATTTGAGCAGTGAATTGTCATTGGTGCTGTGGCGAAGATTATATTAGCATTATTGATCTGACAGTGTTAACCATCAACAAAATAACATACCAAGTAATAAAATACCTCGATACAAACGTCTGTGTTGTGCATGACATAAAAATCAATGGTACGACCAAAACTTTTAAAACACGTATTTGATCTTTTGTGCACTGTATTAATACAGGTAACACTGAATTTTAATTTTTCCAGAGCTGAAATCATAACGTGGGAATGAGAGGGTTAAGAAAATACAGCAGAAATGGTAACACACGCACGCACACGAGTTAGCAACCAACTCTGCATATAGTTTGTCTCCCAGGTGTCCCACAGTGACGTTATGCGCAGAACGGCGAAAACGCGTTTCCTACTGCGCATCGCTTACTGCGCCCCCCTGCTGCCGCGGTGGAGTAGCCGAGCGGTCGAAAGCGTCTCGCTGCGGAGCGCGCGGTTGCTCGCTGTGGAGGTTCGAGTCCTCCCTGGGGCATGTGTGTGTGTGTGTATGTGTTGTCCTTAGTTTAAGTAGTTTGTTAGCTACGGACTGATGACTACGCAATTTGGTCAGATAGAATTAGAAACATTGGAACGTTTGATTTGTCCTTGCTACTACTGCCACGCCACATTAACCCACGCCTAGCAAACTGTACCTCGCAGTAAGCTGAACTCGAGCGGCGCCAGTAAATCGCAGAATGCGTCCCTCGTCTAGGACAAACGGTAGCACACAATGCCTTCCAACAAACTGCAAAATTACATTCAAACCTGTCCAAAAATTTTTCTCGCTTACACCCCCACAAAAGAATGTAAAGGGAAAAAATTTGTCGCTTACTACATTTCGGATGTTGATTTGGTACGAGTCCTGCGTCAGACGTGAGATTTTAATTTACTACTTCACTATTATTGACTCTACTGGTCAGACAATTTGCAGGCGTCATAAACATATAGTACAGAAGACAATTCTAAAATTATATTGGTGTGCGAAACGTAGTTTAGGAGATATGGCGTGATAAATATAGAATAACACTAAAACACAAGTTTCCTCAAAATCTTAAATGTTTATTTTTTTCAATGGGAAAAAATATTAATTTAATTAAAAAAGAGCTGTCAGAAGGTGGTTCTCGGATCACTCTATCGTATTCAGTTGCCAAATCATTAAAAAAAGGGACTTTCATTTTTTACATTCTGACGCGCCCCGTCCCGCAGCTAGGAAAACGTCTCTCGCAGCGACCTGCGGCCCGCAGCAGATAGCAGAAAAAGCAGGCGTGTGCTGCGCCACGCTGCGGTCAGTTCCCATACCTAGCAAAACGCAGCTTAAGGCGCAGTTCCGCTTGAGAGAGCGTTGCGATAACATGTATTGTGCTTGCGCTCCGCCGTTTCGCTCGAGTTGTGAATATTCCGTTAGTGGTTGTGTTGTTTCATCTTCGTTTGTTTGTTCTTATACTGTAGTTGTTGTTTGTGTTAGTGTTGTTAACGGCGTTGTTGTTTTCGGCTTTTGCCGCCTTTTAGAGTAATAGCTTTGCTGTCGATTCCGAGGAAGTGCACTCTTAGTTTTCGGTTTGACGAGTCTTTTCGCAAGGTTCAGCCAACGTCGTTGGAAATTTATGACTGGATAGTGGATACTATTGGTATAACTTCCGACCAGGTACATAGTGCTTATTATGATACAGATCTGTTTCTGTTTCTTTATAAAGTTGTTAAAGCCAATGTTTCTAAACAGGATTTTGCTTAAAAATGATGAGCAGGTAAAATTTTGTTATCGGGATGGTTCTGTTGGCACTGTTACTGCTTCAAATGCTGAAATTACGTATACTACTGTTGGAGTGTACAATTTACCCTCTGAGGTAGAAAACTGTTATTCGAAAGCGGTCTTGTTGTCTTATAGCATGATTAGATCAATTCGTAATGAACGCTGTTCTACACAACGTAGGTTGCAATTTTTTAGTGGAATTCGGTCAGTTGAGATGCATATTAAAGGTAATATACCGTCTCATCTTGATGTTTGTATAAATACCGAGTACATGGTACTTATGAGGAGCAAGTCGCTACTTGTCATATTTGTAACGAAACTGGACAAATTCGATCTGCATGTCCTAATCGGTCCTTTGTATAAAAAAACGGGCTTACGCAGCGTAGTAGCCGGCCGCGGTGGCCGCGGTGACTGATGCGCTCAAGTCACGGTCTGCACGGCCACTACGGTCGAGGGTTCGAATCCCCTCTCGGGCATGGATATTTGTGCCGTCCTTAGTCTTAGCTAGTTCATAAGTAGTTTCTAAGCTTATGGGACTTAACTACGGGGTCATCAGTCCCTAAGTGCTACAAACATTTGAACATTTTTGCAGCGTCGTAAATTAACTGTTGCAGATCTTGTGTCAGATAACATTCATAGTATTTCAAGTAATCCCGTGACAGATCTTTCCCCCGGGTTTCGACTTCGTCTGCTAATGATTTCCCGCCGTTACTGCCCCGGCAAGAAGTTACAAAAAATATTACTTCTTTGGAAATTTCAGAGACGAGCAAAAAAACGAAGGCGTGATAGCGAAACCGGTAGCACGGGTGACGTAGCGCATGCTTCACAACAAGTTTCAGAAAGAGAAACAAATATTGCAGAATGTATTGTTCCGGCTTCCGTTAAAACAGCGACAGTTGAACAGGCCGATGACGTCAGCACTGCTACCCCGCCTGCGGCGGCCGAGGCACAGCTGACTGCCGACGCCGCAACCACAACAGGGTGACACGTGCGTCACGAGTTAAAACACGCCGACAATCCGGCGCAAGCAAGTGCGAGTAAAGATTCTGAATTCACAGTTGAGAACAGAGCTCCAGCAGACATTCCACCTGCTGATAACAAATTACAAAAGGTTTCTTCCCTTCACTGTATTACTAGTGATGTTTGTACGGATAATTCTTGCAACATTTCAGCTGAATTAACATATTCATCCCATTAGAACACAGCATCAGATGCAGGTATGGACATTTCTGACCTTGATCCTCCCACTTCACCTGCTCTTGAAACTGGTGTGCATCAAACCCGTCGTAGAATAAAAGTTTCGCCGAACGTAAATGCAGTGAAAAAAAAAAAAAAAAAAAAGACGACTCTGGAATTCTTGATGTCGAACAATCGTCTTCTATGTCGTCTGATGTAGAAAATATGGCTGTCAATGTTCCTGGCGATACTTGAGATGATTATTAATTTATGTTGGAAGTGCAAACCATAATTACGCTGAACATAACAAGCATACAATCTGCTTTAAAACTAGCATCATTGCAGCAATTCATTTATGATTCTGCTGCAGATATTGTTTTGTTACAGGAAGTAGTAAAGTAAAGCAGTCAACAATCCGAAGATTGATTTGAATACCACAGTGCTTTACTAGTCATGGAGGTGGTATGCCGCTGCCTTCCTCCGACCATCGAGTTGACTTACCCAGACAGTTATAGGGGAACCTACAGTTTAACGTGGGTCCTGAACCACGGTGCTACTCGATATTTTTAACATCAGCAATATTGCCAGAGATGAAATAAATGGAAAGTGACAGATAACAATCCTAGGACCTGGCGGGGATCGAACCCGCGACCTTTGGATTTGTAGTCTGGCAACCGAGCCGTAGTCTCAAAGTTGTTAATTGCAGATTTACAACGATTTTAAATTTCGTATCTGAGTTTCCTGTGGGTACCGCTATTCTTCATAGAGAAGGCATACCAATTACAGACGTTGAAGTGTTACATTCTGGAAGGGGTATTCGCTGTAAATTATATTATTCAACCTTAATTAACATTTACGCTCCATCCGGAAATAATAAAAGGCAAGTATGAGCTAGTTTTTATAAAGAAGAGTTGATCTATCTCTTACGTAAAAACACGACATCACAGTTATTAGGTGGGGATTTTAATTGCGTGTTACACGAAAAAGATCAATCCCCTGATTTTAATTTCAGTTTGAAGCTACAAACTCTAGTACGCCAGTTAAAATTACAAGATGCGTGAGAAATTAAATACCCCACTGTGGTCAAATTTACCTTTTTAGCGCAACTTCGTGTAGCAGACTCGACTGTCTTTATGTTACTGATATCCTTAGTGCAGCCGTTTTAAATGTTGGTGTTATTCCCGCCAGTTTTACAGATCACTGTGCTCTCGCAATTACAATAAATTTAGAACGACAACCATTCAAATTTCACAGACCACAATGGAAGTTAAACGTTTCCTTGTTGGAAGATGCTGATCTGGAAGCACTTATACAGACAGAATGGAACACCTGTTTACGCGTACAAAACCGCTATCCATCCAAACATAACTGGTGGATTCAATGTGCGAAACCGAAATTACGTCTTCTTTTGATAGCATATGGTTATAACAGAGCGAGAGACATGAAGCTGACTTTCGAATATTACTACTCAGTTCTCCGTGAAATTCATGACGCCGGCCGCGGTGGCCGAGGGGATTGAGGCGCTCCAGTCACGGTCTGCACGGCCACTACGGTCGGGGGTTCGAATCTCCCCTCGGGCATGGATATTTGTGCCGTCCTTAGGATAAGCTAGTTCGTAAGTAGTTTGTAAGTGTAGGGACTGACGACCCCGTAGTTAAGTCACTTAAGCTAGACAAACATTAGAAATTCATGACACTTCCAGATTTCCTTCTGACCGTCTCCCTCAGATAGAACGAATAAAAGCAAAGCCCAAACTTCCCAGTTATTTATGTACCGGTATTTGTTATCCATTTCAACTAAAGAAATTCGCTACCAAGGTTGGTTAGTGCAGGAAACAGTCCGCAAGTATCGGGAAACTTTAATTTTTAATTTGGCTCCGATTACAAGAACACATATCAAAATTAAAACTATTCGAACTGTTGAAAAGTTTTTGGATAGAACAAGCAACAGTTAGTATCGTGGTTGTAAACTGTGGTACCAGTGTTCAGAAAGTACCAGAGCTTTAAGCAAAAATCGTAAGCACGAAAGCTGAAATCTTTACAGGTATTAAAAACGCTGGCAATAACCGAAGATACTGTAAGCTCTGCCGAATTTGTTTCTTTTTTTTTCAGTAAATATGTGTAAGGAGTTTAGGGTGTACTATGTTGTAGCATTTCTCTCTCCATTAAGAGTAAATGCATGTGGAATGCTTATTTGTTTCATGTAAGAAACGTATCTTAGAATAATCCTACAATTTTTATCTATTAAACGACTCAACGTTTCCTCCTGGAGTAGCTTAGCCTCCACAGAGCGCAGTACGGGCGACAATTTCTCGAGAGTACTCGAGAACATGCCTTAGCGAAGCGCGTTTCTCGAGCGCGCTCATGGCCCATCCCTAATTAAAACGTCCCAGCAATAGTACGAGAAGGACCAGTTTTATAATTGTTCGCTGTGGTGTAATGGGCAGCACGTTATGTTGTGATGCAGATGGTCGGTAGTTCAAAACTCGCCTCTACCATTTTCTTTTTCGCCTTGACTCCTAAAAGGGTTCCGGGCACTCTAATTGATTAAATATAGCTATGTTCTGGAATGTTTAGAGTTGTGCAGATGTAAGAGTGCTCCCTCTAAGATGTGCGTTTGTTCTACGTATTTCGTGAACTTGCCGTGAAATACGTAACAATGAATTGAACACTGGTCTTCTGAAGCATTTGTACATCTACTGGGAGGATACTGTGATATTATTCTAAACAACATGCAGATACTGGTAGTTTCATATTTAAATGTAGTCATAGATTTCTGTGTTTCATAGATTTCTGTCGTTCCTTAATGAAACGGAAGGGAAGTGTATGACATAGCAACACATTACGTTGTTTCATTTCTTTTTCTAAGCAATTATTCATTATTTTGCAATATATTGAAAGTCATTAATTACAATCAATGTGTCTACTAAAATGTTTGTCTTTGGCACGGTTGCTATGGACGCCTTTAACGTAAATTGTATACCTTCTCTGTAGTTCAGATATGACTTTGTTCATGTTACTTTCTTCTACGCTAAAATAAAGAGTAAATAATCTTTTTAAAACCACGCCCACATTTTCTTTCACAGCTAAAATAACAAACGGAATAAGTGTGGTAATACTGAATTCCACATAACTGTAGCCGGCCGCAGTGGCCGAGCGGTCTGCGGCACGCCAGTCACAGTCAGCACGGCCGCTACGGTCGGGGGTTCGAATTCCCCTTCGGGCATGGATGTCTGTGTCGTCTTTAGTATAAGGTAGTTTGTAAGTTTAAAGACTGATGACCCCGCATTAAGTCCCTTAAGATTAACAAAAATTTGAACATAACTGTAGTACCTTATCTATATCCGAAGTTAACTATCATTACGTCATTTACAACAGTCATTGTAAAAGTATTTCCCCAGTTTGTGTACATGTGATAAAGAAGTCTATGTTTGCAATTCGTTGGTATAAATTTAATGGTATGTTCACAAAATAGAACAAATGCAATTATTAGAGAAAGTGCAGTTATCTTTAAGCAATTCCGAATCTTGCAGAATATAGTTGTGCTGAATTACAAAGGGTGTGCGAAATTTATTTATTTACTTAAATTTTTTTGTTCTTCAGATAGACTGATGCTTTGCGGTCGTTTGTTCATGTTAGTTCTGCATTGGTCTTCAGTTTTTTTGTTGCAGATGGCGTTGAGGCCTCTTTCTTTTTCTTTCTTCGGTTTGATCGGTCCTTATTGGACGTTGATTTGTTTTATTTTATTTTGGTCGTTTATCGTTGACTCAGTTTTTTCGTTATAGAGGCCGTCGAGCCCTCTGACCGAGCACGCTGAGCTACCACGCCGTCACATACTAATTCCCCGCCCATTATGCTACGCCGAACAACTGCGAGAGTAAAACCCGTTCTACACTGACAGTGAGAGCTTACAAGATTACCCATGGTGCATCGGATACGCCTGCCGTATATCGTGTAGACGTGTCCTCTTGCACAAGATGCACGCTTACGATCTCTAGTAGATGAAACAGGATGGATCTTATTTTTACGCGTATGGAAGTGCTTCGCGCATGCGCAGACGGCCGACTGGGAAAGCAAGATGACGAACGGAGGCAAGTCGCGAATTTGTTTGAAAAATGTGTACTTGTCTCTTGCTCAGGGGAACGAAGTTGTTCGAGAATATATACATGCTGTCTCAAGATCAGTTGTAAATATTTTAGGAGGTGGTACTATAGACGAACTGCAATAAAAATTCCATATAACATGTGTACAATTTTATTGAGAACGGAGATATAGCACTAAACATGAAATTCAAACAAACTTAGAGCAAATGTAAATGAAGACATTTTAACTGATTTTTCCGCCCGTTCTTGGTAGAACATCATCACACTGACTTCAAACTACAAATTTGTGTATGTTCTCAAAAATGTTCAAATGTTTGTAGAGGTTATGGGACTTAAATACGGGATCACCAGTTCCTAAACTTACAAACTACTTATGACCTAGCTAATACTAAGGACGGCAAAAATATCCATGCCCGATGGGGAATTCGAATCCCCGATCGTAGTGGCCGTGCAGAACGTGACTGGTGCGTCGCAGACCGCTCGGAAGTTCTACAAGTTCATTTCCACTTAGTTAATAGGTACTCGGCGTACAAAGTCATCTTCAGACTTTAAAGTAAGTCGAAAACCGGCTATTTAAATAAATGTCAATATGATGATTTAGCAAAATCCGACGAAAGTGTCAGCCAAAATATTCAAATTTGCATTTTCTTTACATGCAAGCGCTTGATAATGGCAAAATGCTGAAAAAGTCTGTATCGATAAATAATAAACTGTATGCAGTGATTCTGGATTTTTATTACAATGTTTTTCAACGACAGTTACCACACTGCAGGCCCAACAATCGGAAAGTTAAAATGTTTGGGTTACGTACAAAGACCTATACCCACAAATAATAGAACATACATTACATAGCATTTTAATGAATTTCGTCTTTATTACCATCTCCTAAAATACGTGCTATTTCTCCTGAAACATGCTGTAGTTAACAGGTGAAATATTTGTTTTCGGTGAGCATTATTTGAAGCTGTTTCCCAGTGAAAGGTCTCTCATAGAGACCTAAGCTGCCGCCGCGGAGCGGCCGAGCGCATTGATGTGCTATGCTGCGATGCGCGAGGCCATTCCCCGTCGGGAGTTCGCACCCCCCCCCCCCCCCTCGGGCACTGATGTTAGTGCTGTTTTTAGTACAAGGTAGTTCGTAAGTAGTTTGTAAGTTTAGGGACTGATGACCCTGCAGTTAAGTCCTATAAGCTTCGCAAACATTTGAACACCTCAGCTTGGCCCTGTTATACATAAGCGTGCGGACTTTATTTCCTTTATTGTTATTTTAATACCAACGTAAGAAACATCGGTAGGCTGCCAGCAGCCTCTTACGCCGCTCTTCAGCGGAGTGGCTTTGCAAAAATGAACATGAAGATTTAAAACAAACAATGAGAAGACGTTAAAAACTTGATGTAAAAGCATTGACTAAGAGAAGTTTGTTAGTGATACAATACAGATCAAGACGATAAAATACATGTAGTCTGTTAAAATCGTTGGCCACGGAAGTGTTTAATCACCTGTTATAATGCGCGGACGTTAACGCAAGTGAGCGACTTAGTGTCACATGAACTGTATTGGAACAATTAAATAGTTTCACAGAGACAGTCCAAAACACAAATGAATATTTATCATAATAATCACGGTATATATATATAATATAGTCCTCCCTGGGGCATGGGTGTGTGTGTCGTCCTTAGATTAGTTTACCTAGGTTTAAGTAGTTTGTAAGATACGGACTGATGACCACGCAGTTTGGTCCTATAGATTTACAGACATTTTCTCATTTTGTTTTGCCGCTGACTACATTGCTCATCGGTCTTTAGACTTACAAACTACTTAACCTGTGTTAAACTAACCTAAGGACAACACACACATCCCTGCCCAAGGGAGGACTCAAACCTCCGATGCAGAATGCCGCTCGATCCATAAAGTGGCGCTACTCCCGCGCCGCGGCCTCCGACAGCCGTAGTCCGCCACTGAACGTAGCAGATACGTGAAGCAGACTACTAGACAAACGCGTACCGTGTAAACGCTTCTTTGTAATTAGATGGTCTACCGCAAGGAGCGCTGCAACTAACAACCATTTTCTTGTGCGTGTCTCACGTCCCGTACCGAAAGGGCTTTATCCATAATTCTCGTACCATCCATGACAGGTTTTATCTGATAACATGGCATTTTTGAACATTACATTATAATTCACTGTCCTAAGCAGAGGTGTTTTTGATAATTTTCATTGCGCCATTGCTTCGAAATGAGAACGTTTGAGTTATAATAAGAAAATTATCAAATACATAAAGCAAGATGGCGTGTGCAGAATAGAGTTCCGGGCAAGGTATGTCATGTGACTGATTTCCGAGCGCTAAATGTACGCTACGTTCTTTCCTGGCTATAGTCATTCGTAACCAGTACATGGAAAGAAAATAAACTTAGAAGAAACTACCAACGAAAGACATGTGATAATATTTTGACCGAAAAAGGTAATGGAAATATGGGAGAGATACTAAAATAGTTTAAACAGGTATAAAGTTCAAAAAAAGAGTATGTTTGTCAAAGCTAAACTCAAATAATTTTGGCTGTTTGTTAAAATACGTTCAGGAAGAATATTACCTTTGGGTGCATAGACTTTATCATAACAGTGGAGTCGTAATAGTATCCTCCATAATGTATTATTATTCATATTTTTAATATTTTTGTCCGAAATGTTTGCAAAAAATCATAAAACTACAATCCAAATCTAAAGTAGGCGGTAATACACCAGTGCCATGTTCAGCTAGCATGTCCATAGTTACTTTGTAAATTTCTTCACCCATCAACATTGCTTCACGAGAAATTGTTGATAAAGAATCTGATGCAATGAAATTATTTGCAGCAAGCAAACGTTCGTAATGAATGACCGCATCTTTTAATATCACTTTTGACACGTCACTGTATAATGAATCAGCAGCTTCTGATACTTCCATTCCTTGATTGACAGACATTTTTAATTCACACTATTCTAAACTTATCAATCTCTGCGGAAGTGAAGAATGAACTGGTTCTGTAGCAGGTAAGGCCCATTAGTCTATTAGTTCCATGCAGCCCTTCACACTTCCTGTCTGCCTATTTATATATTCAATAGGGCAACAACTATACTCTGCTTTTCGACGAAGAAACCGGCTCCTCTAATTTACAAATGATACTTATGATCTTTCCACAGCTTACAATATCGATCAATTTTATAATAACATTGTAATGACAATAGTAATTAACTCTGCAATTTACATCCATTAAAAAGCATTGGCATTATTCGACATTTAAGAAAGAAAACATTGAAATTCAGATTTTACGTATCTCTGACAGCTACTTGATAAATAAACTAAAGCTAGTTATTTTTTAATTGATAGTACTTAAAGTCATTAAATTTATTTACAAGTTATAATTTTTAGACAAATAATAAAAATATAAATACCATGTTTGCTGAAGATAGAGTCGAAACCGAGTCCACTGCATGGCGAGCGAAAACACAACTGCCTGAGCAACTCCACCAACAAAAAAATGACCATTTAATTACTATTTAAGATTTATATGAGCTACAAGTAAACATTAGAGCCGATTTTGAGGAATTTCCTGGATAGTGCGCTTGAATACTTCTATGAAAGAACAAATGTTCAAATGTTTGTTAAGCTCATGGGACTTAACTACGAGGTCATCAGTCCCTAAACTTACAAACTACGTATCTACTACCTTACACTAAGGACGGCACAAATATCCATGCCCGAGGGGGGATTCGAACCCCCGACCATAGTGGCCGTGCAGACCGTGACTGGAGCGCCTCAGTCTCCTCGGCCACCGCAGCCGGCTATGAGAGAACACCCTTGAGGTAAGGCTAGTAGTTTGCGAAGTCTCACCCCCAACTGAATTTCCGAGATCTGAAAGTCCCCTTGTTACACAACGAATTAAGTAAATGCCAGTTACTTTATCGGTGTGATTTTTCACACAATTAATTTTGAGGTTTCCTCTTGCAGTACTCAACTTGTTGTGATTGGATATCCACTAGAATAACGGAAGTAGATAATTACGATAGTTGCAGTCGTTTCTCATTCTATCGGATAGAGAGATAACCGCACTAATGAAGCAGAAACGTTGGTAGTCATGCGTGGCCCGTTGCACGTCACATGACTCGATTGCGCTGCACCTGTTTGGTAGGTCCCCCTTCAGACTGCGCTTTCTGCTGGCAGCTGCAGTAGCGGCTAGCAGCCAGGGCGAATAGGGTGTCTGGTCAGGACCCCACCTCTCGCCACTTCACCCTGCATAGCTTGCAGACTAGAGATGGGCTTGTAAGCGCTCTCGAGAAACGCGCGACGCTAAGGCAAATTCTCTAGAAATTCTCCAGTAATTGTCGGCGGTGATGCGCTCTCTGAAGGTTGAGCGAAACAAGGAAGCATGCAGACAAAGCAGTCGCGCGGCACAGAGTGGCCGAGCGCATTGAGGTGCTACGCATCTAAGCGCGAGTCCGTTCCCAGTCGGGGGTTAGAATCCTCCCTCGGGCATGGATGTTTGTGTTGTCTTTAGTACTAAGTAGTTTATAAGAAGTTTGTAAGTTTAGGGACTGATGACCCAGCAGTTAAGTCCCTTAAGCTTAACAACAAACATTTGAACATTTGAACTTATCGTCGGGTTTTGCTTCTGTTCTTATGATTTCAGCTTAAAGTTCTGGTAGTTTCTGAACAGAGCTGCCACAATTTACAACTTCAGTAGTGACGGTTTGTTGGTTTGGATAGCGTTAATTTCGATGTATGTTGTATGCTGTCGGAGCTAAATTAAATACTTACGTTTTCCTGTACGGGCGGACTATTTCTGGAACCATCAAGCTCTTTTAGAGAATTTCCTTCTTATATAGTATGAATGGATTACATAAAATCGTGGATATTTTGTCTGAGTTTCATTAATAGTAGAATGCGCTCCTATACTCGTGGCCATATGTGTTTGATTGCTGGATATATTGTGTAATTTTAAATGTCTTATCATGCCTGTTGCACTTCTTGCTTCAATACGCAGCTTAAAATATACATGTTGCTACAGACGTTATCTTTATCCTCCGTAAAGTACTGCCTGCTCCACGCCTCTCGATTTCATGTATTCGTGTTTGAATGACAACCAGAGCGAGCCTATGAGCGTTGGCTGGTCAGCGTTAGCAGTCAGCTCAAATAACAGCGCGTGCTGCCCCACTCAACTGCCGCATAGCTACGCGAGTCGGAAGGAAGGAAGGAAGCTTAGAGTTTAACGTTCTGTCGACACCTTTGTCATTAGAGACGGAACTAACTCTCGGATTTTCGGTTAGGACGGGGAAGGAAACATCCCGGCATTTGCCTTGAGTGATTTAGGAAATTAATGGGAAACCTAAATCTGGATGGGCGGAGGTGGATTTGAACCGTCGTCCTCCCGAATGCGAGTCCAGTGCGTGCGTTACCACTGCGCCACCTCGCTCGGTGGATACGCGTCGCGGTGCCGTTTCTCGTGAGTAAACAAATGTTTAAATGTTTGTTAAGCTTATGGGACTTAACTACGGGGTCATCAGTCCCTAAACTTACAAACTACATATACACTAATTTATACTAAAGACAGCACAAATATCAATGACCGAGGGAGGATTGAAACCACCGACGGGGAATGGCCTCGCGCATCGGAGCATAGCGCCCCAATGCGCTCGGCCACTCCGCTGCGGATTCTCGTGCGCTTCTCTAGACTCGCTTGAGCACCAGTAGCTCGAAAATTTCTCGATGCGCTTGCGTCGCCGCGCCTCACACTCCCATCCCTATGGCAGTCCTTCCTCACTTCCTTTGATACCGATCGCGGAACATCCTTGCCTATTTTTCGGAATGGTGCGGTTTATTTCAAGGTGCCCTCCATCATGCACCATACGGTGGCTTGCGAAATATAAACTCTCCTCCATGAAAAAACCCTTACATGTGCTAAGTTTCATATTATGCTGCTCAAACAATATCTGTTAATTCAGGTGTATTGCACTATACGAAAATTTATACAGAAAGTGGTTTACCTCTTCTTTTGGAAGCGAAGTGTGCGGAATTGTATAAACATCTGAAGAAATCTTTAGATTTTGTCGAATTCCGTGGGTAAAGTTCCTTCTGTTGTACAACATACCAAAATGTATGCAGGGAGTGATCTTTCTCTGGTTTCGAAGGTCAAAGTGTGCAAAATTTCACAAAGACTGGAACAAAACTATAGGTTTGTACGTAGTGGGACAACGCAAACACACACACCGATACTACGTTATATATGAAGATAAGAAAGATAAGATGAAGAATAAAACGTTTCTGTTGTTATAAATTATTTACAGTCCTTTTTGTAGTTGCAATAAAATTATTACAATCAAAAAAATGAAATAATATCGGAATAAGTCGGGTTTCGGGTTCGAAATCGGGGGGAGGGGGGGTATAAGTCTTCGGGTACAGACCCGACTCTGTCTGCCAGATACCCGACTGAAATTACTTGCAATCTGGCCGTACTCGCCTTTGCAGATATCTGGTAGTGGCTTCCTCCTCAGCACAAAGTAGTTGTGTGTCACTACACCCAGTTAGACTGTGCTCGGTCCCTCTTGCATTTTTTGCTAGCTTACTCAGTCCAGGAAGAATTTATATAAGAATAGTACGAATTATAATACACTGCTGGCCATTAAAATTGCTACACGAAGAAGAAATGTAGATGATAAACGGCTATTCATTGGACAAATATATTATACTAGAACTGACATGTGATTGCATTTTCACGCAATTTGGGTGCATAGATCCTGAGAAATCAGTACCCAGAACAACCACCTCTGGCCGTAATAACGGCCTTGATACGCCTGGGCATGGAGTCAAACAGAGCTTGGATGGCGTGTACAGGTACAGATGCCCATGCAGCTTCAATACCATACCACAGTTCATCAAGTGTAGTGACTGACGTATTGTGACGAGCCAGTTTATCGGCCACCATTGACCAGACGTTTACAGTTATTGAGATATGTGGAGAATGTGCAGGCCAGGGCAGTATTCGAACATTTTCCGTATCCAGAAAGGCCCGTACAGGACCTGCAACATTCGATCGTGCATTATCCTGCTGAAATATAGGCTTTCGCAGGGATCGAATGAAGGGTAGAGGCACTGGTTGTAACACATCTGAAATGTAAAAGCCATTGTTCAAAGTGCCGTCGACTCGAACAAGAGGTGACCGAGACGTGTACCAAATGGCACCCCATACCATCACTCAGTGTATTGCGATGACGAATACACGCTTCCAATATGCGTTCACCGCGATGCCGTCTAACACTGATGCCATTCGTGCACCCAGGTTCGGCGTTGCGTACACCATGGCAGGTGCTCCTGTCTGTGATGCAGCGTCAAGGGTAACCGCAGCCATGGTCTCCGAGCAGATAGTCCATGCTGCTGCAAACGTCGTCGAACTGTTCGTGCAGATGGTTGTTGTCTTGCAAAAGTCCCCACCCCTCAGAGGCTCAGCATTAATTTGCTGAGTACGGGCTTGGCGAACCCGGGGTCCTGAGCTGTGGGCTGTGTCACGTCAACAGTCCGCTACACCGTAAGCTCTGTGCATGCTTCAACTACCATCGTTCGGCGCGACGGTGGAACGTTGTACGTTTCAGAGCCCGGGGATCTTGGCATAATCGCCCGGATCGCGAGGACGGTACAAACCTCTATAAAAAAAACCTCAATCTCAAGGTGTGCTACCTGCCGAGGAGATGCAAGGCTGTTGAAGGTGAACAGTCGCTAGCGAGCAACCTCTGAGGAACCTGCCGCACCTCAGCTATACAGGGGATCGAAAGATCGCAGGGTTGCCACCGGTGCATTTATCTTGGCCTTCGAAGGCGATGTACTGCCTGAGAAGGTCAAGATAATGATATACCGGTGTGAAGTAAAACCGTACATTCCTCCCCCTATGCGATGCTTTCGGTGCTGGAAGCCCCTCAGGGGTTCAGCATTAGTTTGCTGGGTACGGGCTTGGCGAACCCGGGGTCCTGAGCTGTGGGCTGTGTCGCGCCAACAGTCCGCTACACCGTAAGCTCTGTGCGTGCCTCAACGACCATCGTTCGGCGCAACGGTGGAACGTTGTACGTTTCAGAGACCGGGGATCTTGGCTTAATCGCCCGGGTCGCGAGGACGGTACAAACCTCTCTAAAAAAAACCTCAATCTCAAGGTGTGCTACGTGCCGAGGAGATGCATGGCTGTTGAGGTTGAACAGCCGCTAGCGAGCAACCTCTGAGGAACCTGCCGCACCTCAGTTGTATAAGGCGTACCCAGGCAAGCGGGGCTCTGCCTGGGTGGACCTCTTTTCCGTAGCTGCTCGTGGGACGACAATGAAACGAGCAAATAAAAGCATGGTCGGTCGCGAAAACGGCGTCTCTAAGCGTGGCAAGACAGAATTCAACGCGTCTACATATGACCCTAAGGCGTTTCCTTCACTCGCCACCCCGTGGGAGGAACGACAAGCCCGGAATACATCAGAGCCATATTCGCCACAATACCTTGTTTGTGCGCGTTTAGATGGAGAATCATTTTTGACCACTAAGCCGCAGTTTTTCGTGGAACAGCTTGAAGATAAATTCGGTGAAATAGAATCCTTTTCGAAAATGCGCAGTGGGGCAGTGCTGATACAGACGGCGTCCCCAGCACAGTCGAGGGCATTACTTGCCTGCGACAAGCTGGGTGATGTTCCAGTCAGTATCACGCCTCATACGTCACTCAACATGGTCCAGAGTTTAATCTACCATAGAGATCTCCTCTCTCAGACCGATGAAGAGTTTAGAGCATACTTGGAACGTCGGGGGGTTCACTTCGTTCGGCGAGTGCACAGGGGACCTAAGGACCAAAGGGTTGCCACCGGTGCTTTTATCTTGGCCTTCGAAGGCGATACACTGCCTGAGAGGGTCAAGGTGATGGTATACCGGTGTGACGTAAAGCCCTATGTCCCTCCCCCTATGCGGTGTTTCAGGTGATGGAAGTTCGGGCACATGTCCTCCCGTTGTACTTCCAGCCCTAACTGCAGGGAATGTGGGCGACCATCGCACCCAGACGCCCCATGTACTCCACCTCCAGTTTGTGTGAATTGTGGGCAACACCATCCGCCATGCTCGCCGAACTGTGGAGTATTACATCGTGAGAGGAAAATTATGGAGATAGACTCTGGACCGTTTGACTTACTCAGAGGCGCGAAAAAAGTATGATCGGCTTCATCCGGTAAAGATAACATCTTTTGCCGCAGTCACAGTGGCACCAGCGTTACCCCGAACAACAGCACCAGTTCCCTCCGTCCGTGGGCCCTATGCGCCAACAACGCCAATGGGTGGGGGCACCTCTTCATCTGTTGCTCCCACACCACCACCTGTCGGGGCAATTACCTCCTCTCCATCGGGGACATCGGTCCCCGTCTCCCAGCCGGAGAAGGAACAGCCTCCTCCGGCTCCTCTCGCTCGGAGGGGGTCCCTTGGTACACTCCCTTCCGAGGCTTCTCACAGTGAACGTGGGGATCCCAGCCGACGGCTGAAGAGTTCCCGACCTGCTGGTAGAAGGGCTTCTCGCTCTTCTTCCAACCCTGATGCGACTGCTGAGAAGCCCTCCCAGGCCTCTAAACCGAAGGGCCGGCGAGAGGGACGACAGAAAAAAACGAAGAAGGAGACTTTGGTGGCTCGAAAGCCACATGCATCCTCATCCTCTACTTCGGAGGATGAGGTTGAGATCCTCGCGTCTGCAGAGGATCTTGCAATACTGGGTTCTCCAGAATCCAGGATCGCAGACACTGGCAATCCCGAACACCTGGCAGCTGGCGTACCGATGGATGAAGCCGATCCTAAACTTTGATATGGCTTTTCAGGTCGGCAATCATGTAGTCCTTCAGTGGAATTGCGGTGGTTTTTTCAACCGCCTGGCTGAATTGCAGCAGTTGTTGTTCCGCTTCCCTGTGTTTTGTTTGGCGTTGCAGGAAACGTGGTTTCCTGCCCAGCGGACCCCAGCCCTTCGTGGCTATCGGGGATATTATAAGAACCGCATGACATACGACAGAGCCTCAGGAGGGATCTGTATCTACATTCTCGCAACTGTCCCCAGTGCTACTGTGCCTCTCCACACGACTCTGGAGGCAGTTGCTGTTAGAATCCGGGCGATGCAGGAGTTCACCATCTGCTCTATCTACCTTCCACCGGATGAAGCTGTCTCTATCGCCGATATCGCTGCGTTGATAGCACAACTACCCCCACCATTCCTCCTATTGGGGGATTTTAATGCCCACCACCCACTGTGGGGTGGAACACAGACGACAGGCCGCGGTAGAGATGTGGAGGCACTTTTGTCACAGCTAGACGTCTGTCTTAAACAATGGCGCCCCCACTCACTTTTGCTTGGCGCAAGGCACGTATTCGCCGATAGATCTTTCCGTTTCCAGCCTGTGCCTACTCCCCCATTTCCGATGGGTGGTCCATGATGACCTATGCGGTAGTGACCACTTCCCTATCCTCATGTCGCTACTGCATTTCCAACCTACCGGCTACCAGCCTCGATGGTCTCTTCGTAGAGCTGATTGGCAACGTTATGCCTCAGCCGCTGTGGTCCCTGTTTCACTACCAATTGATGTGGACATGGCGGTTCACCAGGTCACCAGTTCCATAGTATCAGCCGCTGAGGCAACTATTCCCACCACTTCTGGCTCCCCTCGGCGTAGATCCGTGCCCTGGTGGACGCCAGATATCGCCGCGGCTATCCGGGATCGTCGACGGGCACTCCAGCGCCATCGCCGTCATCCCACCATGGAAAACCTAATCGCCTTTAAACGGCTCCGGGCCCGAGCTCGACAGCTCATCCGACAAAGTAAGCGGGACTGTTGGGAGCAGTATGTCGCCAACATTGGCTCCTGTGCATCCTCATCTCAGGTGTGGTCTCAGGTTCGGCGCCTTTTTGAGCACCATCCACCAGCAGCAATTCCCAACTTAAACATTCAGGGCACTGTTTGCACAGACCCCACTGCTATCGCAGAACACATGGCGGATCATTGCGCTTACAACTCCGCAACTGCAGCTTACAGTGCGGCTTTCCGTGCACTAAAAGTGCGGGCAGAACGGCGGCATCTGTCATTCTGTACCCGTCGTGACGAAGCATACAATGCGCCATTCAGTCAGTGGGAATTCGAAACTGCCCTTGCTGCATGCCCCGATACCACCCCAGGACCAGACCGGATTCATGGGCGATTCCTTCGCCATCTTTCAGCAGAGTCCCAACACCAGCTTCTCGCCCTGTTCAACCATCTCTGGACGGAGGGGGCTTTCCCATCACAATGCCGGGAAAGCATCGTTATCCCCGTGATGAAACCTGGTGCTGACCCACAGGTGGCTGATAGCTACCGTCCGATCTGCCTCACCAACGATCTGTGCGAGCTCTTAGAACGTATGGTGAGTCAGCGGCTCATGTGGATACTGGAACGTCGAGGTCTGTTGTCCCCACGACAGGGGGCCTTCCGCCAATGCCGCTCCACTGTAGATAACCTGGTAACTCTGGAGTCGGCCATCCGTACGGCTTTCAGCAGACGCGAACACCTTGTTGCCGTCTTTTTTGACCTCAGGAAGGCCTACGACACCACCTGGCGCTACCATATTCTGGCCACACTGCACGGTTGGGGCTTGCGGGGCTCACTCCCGCTTTTTATACAGAACTTTATTTCGCTTCGCTCTTTCCGAGTTCGTGTCAGTACCTCTCTTAGCTCAACCCGTATACAGAAGAATGGAGTCCCGCAGGGCTCGGTCCTTAGTGTTCCTCTCTTTCTGATCGCTATCGACGGCCTTGCTGCGGCAGTGGGATCAACCGTATCCTCCTCACTCTATGCCGATGACTTCTGCCTATATTTCAGTTCTCACGGCATGGGTGTCGCTGAAAGGCGTTTGCACGGGGCCATCACAAAAGCTCAGTCCTGGGCCACGACCCATGGATTCCAGTTCTCAGCCGCCAAAACACGGGTCATGCACTTCTGTCGCCATCGGGCAGTACACCCAGACCCTGAGTTGTATTTGGGTCAGGATTTGCTTTGTGTTGTTCAGACGCACCGTTTTTTAGGTATGCTGTTCGATTCCCGGCTCACGTGGGTCCCACACCTGCAACAGCTGTGGAAGAAGTGTTGGCGCCACCTGAATGTCCTTCGTTGCCTAAGCCATACCACTTGGGGAGCAGCTCGTACATCTCTCCTGCAACTGTATAGGGCTCTTATCCAATCCCGTCTGGATTATGGTAGCCTGGTATACGATTCTGCAGCCCCTTCTGCACTGCGTGTCTTGGACCCAATACACCATAGTGGCGAACGTTTAGCGACGGGTGCCTTCCGCACAAGTCCCGTGACGAGTCTCCTTGCTGAGGCTGGGGTTCCCGCCCTCCGAATCCGCCGGCAGCAGCTACTGTCTTCATATGTCGCCCGTATTCATGCCTCACCCGACCACCCGAATCACAGGGTTCTGTTCCCAGCTGCCGTTCTTCCTTCCCCACGACGACGCCCACCGTCGGGTTTCCCGATTGCGGTTCGTGTTCATTCCCTTCTTTCTTCAATGGCATCTCTTCCTATCCCTACCACATTCCGATACCTTTCTCATACACCTCCATGGTTTGTACCTCGCCTACAGCTTAGGTTAGACTTGTCCGGTGACTCGAAAGCCTCAGTTTCGCCAATGGTCCTGTGCCGTCAGTTCCAGGCACTCATTGATTCTTTCCGTGGTGCAGAAATAGTATACACCGATGCCTCCCTTGTGGACGGTCGTGTTGGGTACGCTTATGTTCACGGTGATCATGTTGAGCAGCGTTCCTTACTCTGTGGGACTAGTGTTTTCGTGACTGAGCTGGTGGCCATCTCTCGCGCTCTTAAACATTTCCGTGCCTGCCCCGGGGAGTCTATAGTTATCTATAGTGACTCCCTGAGTGCCTTGATCGCCCTAGACAAGTTTATGCCAAAGCACCATTTGGTTCAGTCCATTCAGGACGCCGTTTTCACTCTGGGCGAGTCAGGCCGTTCGGTGGTGTTCATTTGGACCCCGGGCCACGTAGGCATTCCGGGTAACGAACGGGTTGATCGCCTGGCCAAGCAGGACACCACATCACGGCCCTTAAAGATAGGTCTCCAAGACCAGGACTTCAGGCAGCAACTGACCCGTAAGGTTCTGGGGATTTGGACCTCGGAATGGGCTGCCTTGACTGAACCAAATAAGCTGCGCATAGTCAAGCCCACCACAGCCGTGTGGCGATCCTCCCTGCGAGCCTCTCGTAGGGAGTCAGTAGTCATCTGCAGACTACGTATTGGACTTACGTGGTTGACGCACGGCCACCTTCTACGACGAGAGGACCCACCAACTTGCCGTTGTGGCGCCCTATTGACTGTGGTCCACGTTCTGGTGGACTGCTTACTTTTAGCCGACTTGAGGCAGTCTTTTACACTGCCTTCTGAGCTTTCATTGATTTTATCTGACAATGCCTCTATGGTCGATCGTGTTTTAGGTTTTATTCGCGCAACTGGCTTTTATTGGTCTATTTAGTGGTGGGGCCTATAAGCCCGCCCTATCGGGCTTCAACCCCTCCAGAACGATAGGCCGCTGTTATTTTACGGTTTATGACTTGATTTTCAATTAAGGATTTTAAAGTGTGCAGAGTGGCTGGCTCATCCTGTATTATTTTGTGATCAGCCAGCCACACGCTTCTGCTGTGTTGTTTTAGCTTAATGTCTATTTTGTCAACTTTTGTCTTGTTCTTTGTTATGTCATCATTTTACCATTGACTGTCTCTCTGTGCCCGAAGTACGCTGGACCTCGAGTACTATATGACGAAAAGGAACCTTTTAGAAGTTAACTCTTAACAGGGAACAGGTGACTGATAACCCAGCAGTTGAGTCCCCTTTAAACACCCCAACAACAACAACGGTGCTGGAAATTCGGGCATATGTCCTCCCGATGCACTTCCAGCCCTGCATGTAGAGACTGTGGGCGTCCATCACACCTGGACGCTCCGAGTACACCTCCTCCTGTGTGTGTGAATTGTGGGCTGCAACATCCACCTTGCTCCCCGACCTGTAGTGTGCTCCATAAAGAATGAAAGATCATGAAATTCAAAAACCTGGACAGATTAACGTACTCAGAGGCCAGACGAAAGTATGAGCGTCTTCATCCCGTTCGGATGTAGTCGTCCTTTGCTGCCATTGCGTCGTCTCCGATCACTATGGGGACATCAGCCTCCCATGTCTCGCCACTTTCTGTTGCCCCTGTGGGCCAACAACATCAGACTGCCCCCTTAATGATCAGGGGCCCTTCTTCTGTTGCCCCCCCCCCCCCCACTACCTCATGTGGGGGCAACTGTCCCACAAACGTTGGGGACTCCAGTCCCCAACACCCAGCCGGAGAAGAAGCAGCCTTCTCCGGCACCTCTCGCCAGGAAGGGGTTCCTGGGCTCCCTTTCTCTTATGGTTTCTCGCACTGATAATATGGGTACCAGTGAGTGGCGACACAGCCACGGACTTCGAGTCATGGTCGTAGGGCTTCAAGGTCCTCCTCAGTCCCTGAGGCTGAGGTCGAGGCTCCAAAGCCCTCCCAGCAAGAGAAACAAAAAAAAAGGAGCAAGAGAAGAAAAAATCTAAGGCTGCTAAGCAAACGTCTTCCATGGTGGAAACCGTGCCACCACCACCACCACCACCAGTACCACCACCACCACCACCTCACACGTCTGAGGATGTGGTGGAACTCCTCGCCTCACCAGAGGACTTGGCTATCACCAAGACTTTGGAGGCGATGGATGTAGAGGCCATGTCTCCACCATTGGCGCCGACCAGTGATTCCGTGGCACTCTCAATACCATCATGCCTCAGCAATCAAGAAGTAGCATGATCTTGCAGTGGAACTGTGGCGGCTTTTTCCGCCACTTACTTGAGCTGCAGCAAAGACTGTGCCGCTATCCTGCTTTCTCCGTAGCCCCACAGGAAACATGTTTCCTGTCTAGCGGACCCCAGCCCTTCGCGGCTATCTGGGCTACTATAACAACCGCACTGACTACAACATGGTATCTGGACGTGTCTGCATTTATGTCCTCGCCACTGTTCCTAATCTGCCGTGCCTCTTAACACGGCTCTCAAGGCAGTAGCTGTAAGAATTAGAACAATGCAGGACATAACTGTCTGCTCTCTGTACCTCCCACCAGATGAGGTCGTGTCCCTTGCTGACCTCACTGCCTTGGTCGCGCAATTACCCCACCATTTATCCTTTTGGAGGTCTTGAACGACCACCACCCTCTCTGGGGCGGTATACAGCCCTTCGGACGTGGTAGAGACGTTGAAACGTTACTGACACAGCAGGACATATGCCTCTTAAACACCGGTGAACCCACACATTTTAGTATAGCATATGGCACATATTCTGCTATTGACCTATCTGTATGTAGCCCAAGCCTGCTCCCACATTTCAGTTGGAGGGTCCATGACGACCTTTGCGGGAGTGACCAATTCCCTATTCTTCTGTCACTCCAGCACTTTGAACCTGCAGGCTACCCATCCAGATGGTGTCTACATCGAGCAGACTGGCGGCGTTACACCTCGGCTGCTTTGGCTTCTGTTCCATTACCACATGATATTGATACGGCAGTCCAACAGGTCACAGCTGTTATAGTCTCAGCTGCAGAGGAGACCGTTCCGATCACCACTGGCTCCCCTGGTCGTGCCCTGGTGGACACCCGAGATTGCTGAGGCCATCTGGGACCGTCGGCGTGCACTACAACGCCACCGGCGCCGCCCTACACTTGAAAATCTGATAGCCTTTAAAAGGCTCAGGGCCCGAGCCCGACGACTTATCTGGCAAAGTAAACAGGACTGTTGGGAGCGGTACGTTGCCTCTATAGGGCTCTCGTGCCTCCCCTTCTCGCGTCTGGTCTCAGGTACGGCGCCTCTTTGGATACCGCCTACCAGCGGAAATTCCATCCCTGACCGTCGATGGAACCCTTTGTACTCACCCGGCCGTTATTGCTGACTGCATGGCAGAGCATTATGCGAGCTGCTCCGCAACAGTAAATTATAGTGCCTCCTACCGCTTCCTTAAACAACGGGTGGAGCGAAATCCTCTATCTTTCCACACTCGCCGCCGGGAAATGTACAATGCTCCAGTTACGGAATGGGAGTTTACCACTGCTCTTGCTGCATTCCCCGATACCTCTCCGGGACCAGACCATATACATGGCCAGTTCATCCATCACCTGTCAGCGGACTTTCATCAGAAATTGTTCACCTTATTTAATAGGGTCTGGACAGGAGGTGTTTTCCCATCCCAGTGGAGGGATAATATTGTTATCCCTGTTATGAAACCGGGAGCAGATCCGCTGGCAGTTGACAGTTACCGCCCCATCAGCTTAACTAATGTCCTGTGTAAGTTGCTTGAGCGTCTGGTGAGTCGCCGTCTTATGTGGATCCTTGAAGATTGGAGTCTGCTGGCCCCACAACAGGGTGGGTTACGGTCTTTTTTGACCTCCGGCGGGCGTATGACACGACATAGCGCCACCATATTCTTGCTACACTGTATGACTGGAGCTTACGGGGTCCACTCCCAATTTTTATCAAGAATTTCCTCTCCTTACGCACTTTTAGGGTTAGAGTTGGTACCTCCCTCAGCTCACGCCGAGTGCTGGAGAACGGCATCCCACAGAGCTCCGTTCTCAGTGTACCACTCTTTTTAATTGCAATAAACGGTCTTGCTGCGGCAGTGGGGTCATCGGTTTGTTGTTCTCTATTTGCCGATGACTTTTGCTTATACTACAGCTCTCGTAGCATTGGTGTTGCTGGAAGGCGTCTTCAGGGAGCCATCCGAAGGGCACAGTCATGGGCCACGACACATGGCTTTACGTTCTCAGCATCTAAAACCCGGGTGATGCACTTTTGTCGTCGACGGGCAGTTCACCCTGACCCAGAACTGTACCTCGCTGCTGACCAGCTTCATGTTGCAGAAAGCCATAGGTTCCTCGGCTTGCTGTTTGCAAACCGACTGACTTGGGGGCCTCACCTTCGTCAGCTGAAGCAGAAGTGCTGGCGGCACCTAAATATATTGCGATGTCCCAGCCGGCAACAGTTGCTGGCCTCCTACATTGTCCATGTCCACGCTACGCCTCACCATCCAAATCGCAGGTTATTGTTTGCAAATACCGACCTTCCCTCTCCACAACGTCGACCCAGATCGGGTCTTCCAGTCGCGGTGCGGGTACATTCTCTTCTTTCTTCACTCGAGTCCTTTCCTCTCCATCCTGCATTCTCTTGCCTATCTAATATCCCTCCTTGGACCATCCCTCGCCTCCAGCTTCGCCTGCAACTGTCCTGCGATCGAAAGGCGTCGATTTCACCTCAATTACTTAGACACCAGTTTCTGGACATACTTGTTACATTCCGTGATGCAGACGTCATATACACTGATGGCTCCCAGGTAGACGGCAGAGTGGGTTACGCCTATGTTCATGGCGACCACACTGAACAGCGCTCCCTGCCCCCTGACTGTAATGTCTTTACGGCAGAGCTGATCGCAATAACCCGTGCACTCGACCATCTCAGAGCATGCTCCAGGAAATTATGTCATATCTGCAGTGACTTCCTGAGTGCCTTGCACGCTCTCGACCACTGTTTCCCCAAACACCATTTGGTGCTATCCATCCAAGTCACGGTGTTTAGTCTTGGCAAGTCAGGCCGTTCTGTGGCTTTTATCTGGACCCAAGTCCGCATTGGAACACCAATGAACGAACGCGCTGATCAGCTGGCCAATCAGGCCATCACATGCCATCGCCTGGATATCGGTACCCCAGAAGAGGATATCCGCTTGAGTCTCCAGATCTTTGAGGCCTGGAATTTGGAATGGGCAACAGTGAGTATGCCCAATAAACTCCGTGGAATCAAGCCTACGACAGCAGCTTGGAAAACTTCCCTACGGCCTTCTCGAAGGGACTCAGTCGTCCTCTGTCGTCTGTGTATAGGCCATACGTGGCTAACGCACGGCCACCTCTTACGACGAGAGGAACCGCCAGAATGCCATTGTGGCGCTGTGTTGACTGTAGTCCACATCTTGTTGGACTGTCCACTTTTAGCTGCATTGCGGCAGTCTTTTAACCTGCCTACTGCGCTTCCTTCGATTTTAGCTGATGACGCCTCTATGGCTGACTGTGTTTTAGGTTTTATTCGCGCAGCGGGCTTTTATCACAAGCTTTAACGGTGGGTTCGTATGCCTGATCTTCAGGCATAAACCGCTTATAGTTTTAATCTGTTGTCACTTTTGACTTGTCAGTCCCTTTTCCGCCTGGAAGGTGTATAGTATGTGCAGAATGGCTGGCTCATCCATTATTATCCTAGTGATCAGCCAGCCAACAACATCTGCTGTGATTTTAAGTATAGTTGATTATTAGTTCCACCTCTACTGTGGTTCCCTTTTCTTTTTATGTTGTAATTATGGCCAACACTGTCTTCCTGTACGTCTTCTGTACTGGTTGCAGGGTGCTCTTTTTTAACCATACATGAAATCCTGTGATCTCTTAGCTGGGAACAGGGGACTGATGACCAGGCAGTTTAGTCCCCTTTAAACACCCAACAACAACCAACAAACCAACCAACCAACCAACCAAAAGTCCCCATCTGTTGACTAAGGGATCGAGACGTGGCTGCACGATCCGTTACAGCCATGCGGATAAGATGCCTGTCATCTCGACTGCTCGACGAGGCCGTTGGAATCCAGCACGGCGTTCCGTATTGCCCTTCTGAACCCACCGATTCCATATTTTGCTAACAGTCATTGGATGGCGACCAACACGAGCTGCAATATCGCGATACGATAAACCGCAATCGCGATAGGCCACAATCCGACCCTTATCAAAATCGGAAACGTGATGGTACGCATTTCTCCTCCTTACACGAGGCATCACAATAACGTTTCACCAGGCAACGCCGGTCAACTGCTGTTTGTGTACGAGAAATCAGTTTGAAACTTTCTTCATGTCAGGTTGTTGTAGGTGTCGCCACGGGCGCCAACCTTGTGTGAACGCATTGAAAAGCTAATTATTTGCATATCACAGCATCTTCTTCTTGCCGGTTAAATTTCGCGTCTGTAGCACGTCATCTCCGCGGTGTAGCAATTTTAACGGACAGAAGTGTACTTCCGTATGCCGGTAAGGCACCATGTACTACTAGTACAAAAGTTGTTACATTAATGCCCAAATGTTGCACCTTCGTAACTTGCACTGATTTGTGAGACACTACTAACATTTTCCTGGTTTCAATGAATGTCAGGCCTATTTATATAACGCAATGACAGCCAGAGGAACGTTACAGTCTTTTTATTTTTAGAATTAATTACAATTCCCTAATCTAGGAGAGTCATGATTCTGATCAATCCCTTGCATATCCTATAAAATAGATATGCTGTTAGAATAAATTAATCATGCAAGTTAATTAAAAATGTGATAATACTACCACTATTCCTAAGCGAGTTGTGTGTGAGATTTCTGATAACGGTTTTTTCTTCCTAAATTGGAGCAGTTTATGCATGATAAGTCTCCAATAAATATGGGGTTTTCGTCCAGAGTCAAAAGAAATGTACTATGGACGTCGATTTTTACGTTATTTAATGTTTACATTTGACATTTCTTTCAGCATCCAGAGAAACACAATGATAGTGAGAAGTCTGTGCTGGTTACAGTCGTTCACGGAAAAGATGTGCTTAACAAGAGTCACACACTTGCGCAGACCCAGCCGAACCTACCGTGCTCGGTCACAATAACGACTGTCAAACAAGCGTCGTGTGCTCGGCTGCACTTATTCGTGATTGTAGCCCACCCATTTATGCTCTGATCGACTTATCCCGCGTTTCAAATTCAAAATTTAAATGCTTGTGAATATATGGGTCTTAACTATTCTGGTTGTCAGTCCCTAAGCTTACAAACTGCTTATGCCCCTTCTATACGGGACATGCGACACGCACAATAAAGTCGTTGTCGGCTGCAGCGCTCCTTGCAATAGACCATCTAACCACAAAGAAGCGTTTACACGGTACGCGTTTCGAGTCGTCTGCTTGATGTGTCTACTTCGTTTGTTGTCTACTTAGAGCAAATAAATCGTCAAGTTAGATGACTTTTCGAGACAGTCAGATATAACATGAATATTGTAATGATAAAAACATTTATTTGTGTTCTAGACTGCCTCTGTGCAACTGTATTCAATTGTTTCCATGCAGTTGATGTGAAACTACGTCGCTCACTTGTGTAAACTTTCGCACTATAAAAGGCGATTAAATACAGGGTGCCTGACGAAAGACGCCTGCCAGGTGTCCGCGAATCGCGCGGTACGGCTCCCGGCCGCCGTCACCGCATCCGCTGGCCACGGCAGCGCCAGATTCTTGGACTCTATTGTGCCGCGGGCGCATACACTGAGTTAAAGTCTAAAAAACATTGCCATTTGAGCAACCTAAGCTTACCTTTCGTTACAGTAGATTTTCGAAATGATGTCCCTCTATAGAAAGAGCGACCTGACAAATTTCGGCTAACGAAATCTGGGAAATGACTAGTCGAATCTTTTTTCACGAAACAATAAATTCTGACAGGTATGTGAACAATATCCTGCATCCATTTTAAGAACTTTCTCCCAACGAAGAGCTGAACGGTTATTTCATGCAGGACAATGCAAGACCACACATTGCCAATGCTGCTATGGCAGAAGTACGATGTTTTTTTTTTTTTTTTTTTTTTTTAATGAGAGGATAGTTGACTGGCCTCCTCGTTCTCCAGATCTAAATCCCTGTGACTTTTATCTTTGGGGAATGTTAAAAGATAAAGTGTATGCAAGCAATCCCCATACATTCGTAGAGTTGGAAGACAATATTCGACTAATCATTTCCCAGATTTCGGCAACCGAAATTCGTCGAGTGTTCGCAAATGTGTTCAAGAGATGTCAGGCCGCTGTTTCCTTAGAGGGACATCATTTTGAACATTACTGTAAATAAAGGTAAGCATAGGTTACTCAGATGGCAATGTTTTTTAGACTTAAACTCTGTGTATGCGCCCACGTCACAATAGAGTCCGAGAATCGGGCGCTGCCGGTGCCGGCGGATGAGGTGGCGGCGGTCGGTCGATCCGCAGACGCCTGGCAGGCGTCTTTCGTGAGACACCCTGTACTTCCAGGCCGCCCACCTGCAGGGCCCGCAGTGCAACTCTTTTTTAAACTTGTGACTTGTCATCAGTGCTGTGATGTCTGCCCATTAAATGTCTTTTAGCTCTGTGCGACCGTCACGTCTAATACATGTGTCGCTAGTGTTTTTTTTTTATCCAGTGTCTCTGTATTTTCTTCGTAACCAGTGTTTGTGTCTGTCAGTGTGCTTTTAACGCCACTGTGCCCATTATTTTACAAACTACGTGTTTTTATCGCCTATGACTATTTAGTTATCTTCAAATTTCCTCCATGTCTTTTTTTTTTTAATTTTACTGTTTCAATCTACATTGTATTTTAGTGATGCATCATGCCCATTGTTAAAAGTCTGTACGCTGAAGAGCGGCACTGATGCTGCTGCCAGCCTGCCGCCACTAGTGGTGGCTTTAAAATGACAATAAAGGGGGAAAAATCCAGCCCGCGCGGTTTAAGGCGCTTATGTATATCGTGGTCAAGCTCATATGTCTAACAAAGTCTGTCTATACACTCGGGTAAAGCTTCAAAAATACTCACCGAAAACGAGTATCTCACCTTATAACTACAGCATGTTTCAGGAGAAATAAATATTTTAGGTGGTGGTTTTAAAGAGGAAATACATTAAAATGCTATATATTGTATGTTCAATTTTTAGTCGGTATAGCTCCTAGCATGTAACGCAAACAAATTTGAAGCATTTTAACTTCCTGATTTTTGGACCTGCAGTGAGGTAACTGTCTTTGAAGGACATTGTAATAAAAATCCAGACTCACTGTATAGAGTTTATTATTTATCGCCGCGGTGGAGTAGCCGTGCGGTCTCAGGAGCCTCGCTGCGGAGCGCGCGGTTGCTCACCGTCGGAGGTTCGACTCCTCCCTGGGGCATGGGTGTGTGTGTTGTCCTTAGGTAAATTTACCTTAGTTTAAGCAGTTTGTAAGCTACGGACTGATGACCACGTAGTTTGATCCGATAGGTTTACAAACATTTGAACATTTTTTTATTATTTATCGCTACATCTGTTTTAGCACTTTGCCATTATCATGCGCTTCGGTGTAAAGGAAATGCAAATTTCAATATACTGATACTTTCGTCGGCTCTTGGTAAATATTCATATTGTCTTTTATTTAAATAACCAGTTTTTGACTTACTTTAAAATGTGAAGTTGTCCTTGAAAGCCGAAAACCGGTTAACTGCTTGGAAATGTAGAACATGCACAAAATTGGACTTCGAATTCAGTATGATGTTGTTCTGCCAAGAACGGACGGAACGATTAGTGAAATTTCTTCATTTACATTTGCTCTAAATTTGTTTAAATTTCATGATAAGAGCTATATCTCTGTTCTCAAAAATTGTAAACATGTTATATGGAATTTTTATTGCAGTTCATCTGTAGCACTACCTTCTAAAACATTTACGACTGCACTTGAGGCAGCCTCTATATATATGAATCGAACAACTACGTTTCCCTGAGCATGAGACAAGTTCAAATGTTCAAATGTTTGTTAAGCTTATGGGACTTAACTACGGGGTCATCAGTCCCTAAACTTACAAACTACTTATGAACTACCTTATACTAAAGACGACACAAACATCCACGCCCGAGGGGAGGATTTGAACCCCGGACCGTAGCGACCATGCGGACTGTGACTGGCACGCCGGAGACCGCTCGGCAACTGCGGTAGGCTCAGGAAACAATTATACATTTCTCAAACAAATTCGTGACTTGCCTCCGTTCGTCAGCTTGGTTCCCCACTCTGTTGTCGGCGCATGCGCGAATCACTTCCATACACGTGAGAGTAGGATCCATCCAATTCCGTCTACTAACGATCGTATGCGTGCATTCTTGTGCAAGTGGACACGTCTACAAGGTACTCGCCATGCGTACCCGATGCTCCACAGGTAATCTTGTAAACTTTCACTTCCCGTGTATGTCGGGCTTTAAAATAACTTACGCTAAGGACAACAAATACAAGTATTCCCCAGGGAGGACTCGAGCCTCCGACGGTGAGCAACGGCGCGCTCCGCAGCTACGCGCTTTAGAACGCTCGGCCATTCCACCGCGGCTATAGCGCGTTTCCTGCTCGCTTACTCCGTCATGCAGGACTCTATTAGGAATGCTCCTTTTGCAATGTGTTTTCTTAGTATTGTTCAACTATTTGCTGAAACTGGAAGTGTTAAATCTAGAGAAAGAGTCCGATGTCTATTTCTTGAAGATATTACAGTTTTTCAACAAAATTTAATTTTTGCCGGTTAAACCGCCATCTATCATGAAAGGAAAAAATGTTTCAAACATAACTTACATATTTCCTCACGGAAAACGCTATATGCAAGAAAAAAACAGGGATTCCTATAGCCGCGGTGCAGTAGCCGAGCGGTCTAAAGCGTCTCGTTGCGGAGCGCGCGGTTGCTCGCCTTGGAGGTTCGAGTCCTCCCTGGGGCATGGGTGTGTGTGTGTGTGTGTGTGTGTGTGTATGTGTTGTCCTTAGGTTAGTTTACCTAGGTTAAAGTAGTTTGTAAGCTACGGACTGATGACCACGCAGTTTGGTCCGATAGATTTACAAACATTTGAACGTTTTTGATTTGGATTCCTATATCAGATTTCAAATTCACCCCTCTAACCCCCGAGGGTAGAGCAGGGGAGAAGAGCTTAGTGTCAATGGATGTTCCTCTTCCAGGTAAACAACTTTTATTGCCACTTTTTTAAAACTCCGATTTGTACTTTTCCAAAAAAATTGTTCAAATGTTTGTACAGTCTATGTGACTTAACTCCGGGGTCATCAGTCCCTAAACTTACAAACTACTTATGAACTACTTACGAACTAGGACGGCACAAATATCCATGCCCGAGGGGGGATTCGAACCCCCGACCGTAGTGGCCGTGCAGACCGTGACTGGAGCGCCTCAGTCCCCTCGGCCACCGCGGCCGGCTGTACTTTTCCCAGTATTTTGAAAAACTGTTTTAAAACTCAAATGTTTGTATAGCTTATGGGACTTCACTATGGGGTCATCAGTCCCTAAACTTACAAACTACTCATGAACTACCTAACACTAAGGACGGCACAAATATCCATGTCCGAGGGGGGATTCGAACACACGACCGTAGTGCCCGTGCAGACCGTGACTGGAGCGCCTCAGTCCCCTCGGCCACCGCGGCCGGCAAACTGTTTTAAGTGTCTCATCCTGGTTATAAGACGGAAGTGAGACCCACGAACTGGGCGAGTGTTAACTGTAGGCGTCCTTAAAACCACGCTTTATGTGGTGCTGATGGCCTCCAGCTTGTTACAGTTGGGGGGCAACCTTTCTTGATTTGGAAATGATGCCACATAGGATCCACTGAATGGGTCAGAAAATACTTTTGCGTGAGGTCGGGTATTCAATGGCCCACACAAGAGTGATGGCTATCGATGAGACCATATTCCCTTTCCCAACACTAAGTAGTCACGGGTGTGCATCTTACTAAAGAAAACGGGTAGGAGGGCAGGATGCGGGAGGTAGTGAGGCGGTGGCAGTGGTGGGGGCCGTGCCCCAGTACGCACCAGCGCTGCGTCGATAACATCCGCCCGAAAGCCGAGCTAACGGAGCAGCCCCACATCTTGATGCTGCACAGCCAGAGGAGCCGATACCATCTCCGAAGCGAATTCTGAGTCACTGGGAGCCACCACAAGCAGCTCACGGCCTGCTGGCTGCGATGAAGCCGGAGGCGGAAGAGATACGTAGATCGTCCAAGTCAAGGCACTATCGCCCCCTCTCCCAGCGGCGATATCCGCCAAAGCACCCGAAATAAGACAGAGGCGCCACCACTGTACTTGGCTGCGGGAGGCCGCAGCGAAGCCGAGTGGGGCGATGGCAACAGTACGCGCAGCAAGATGCAGTGGTGGCGGCCATAGACTTATTCAGACGGAGACGGGACGTTGGGTTGTTCAGATCGATAGGGGGACAGAAACACTAGAAGAAACTGGTCGCAAGGGTGCATAGCGTGGTGCTGTTCCATGTACAGCTTGAGTTCAAGTTTTTGCAAATCTATGGGTCATGAGTCCCTAAGCGTACAAACTAATTAAACTAACTTATGCTAAGAACAACAAATACACCCATGTCCGAGGGAGGACTCGAACCTGCAGCGGCTAGCGGCAGCGGGCTGAGCCTTGGAACGCTCGCCACTTCACCGCGGCTATACAGCTTGAAATTTCGGACGGACCACTAAAATTCGCCTTTTGGTTGAGGATAATATGGCACTGAAGTGATATGCTGGATGCCTGATCCAGGAAAATATTGTGGGGGTGTGGGTGAAACAGCGTAGGTTGTGTTGTTGTTATGGTCTTCAGTCCGGAGACTGGTTTGATGCAGCTCTCCACCCTACTCTATCCTGAGCAAGCCTTTTCATCTCCCCATCAGAACGGCAACCCACATCCCCTTGAATCTGCTTACTATACGCGTCTCTTGGTCTCCCTCTGCGATGTTTACCCCACACACTTCCTTCCAACGCTAAATTTACGATTCCTCGATGTCTAAGAATGTGTCCTAACAAGCGATCCCTTCTTTTGGTCAGGGTATGCCAAAAATTCCTTTTCTCACCAATTAGTAGGTACAGTAGGTACATAACAACATAAACGATCCCATAATTATAAGATCATGTGGTATTTATTAAAACAATTAAATACTAATCTTTGGACATTGGAGAAAATACAGTAACTCCAGACATAAAATTTAAGTTCCAGACACTAAGTGATACTTGACAGTTTGTGACGCAGCTGATTTGTTGGCATTTGCTTGCTCTTTTATATTTTATTCTAAAGACACCATTAACTATGTGGGGAAGAACATTACGTAATATTTGGCGTGACTGAAACATGGAGCATATGGCCCGGTGCACAAGTATGCCGTGGGAAAATTCCGCCCATATTTCCATCTAAAATATAATTAGCTATTACCTGTAGTCTCAGTCCGTCAAAACACTGCACCAACTTTATTAATATTTAATATGCCGCAAAGTACTTATATATGTCTGTTTATATTAAGTAATTGTCTTGTGTTAAGCTATGATTCTGTTGTTTAGCAAAGTTAATAAAACCTTAGTTTAATAGAAAGATGACAGGAGTAACACACTAGAACAGGGGTCTCCAAAATACGGCCCGCGGACCGGATCCGGTCAGCGTAGGGCTTTCATCCGGCCCTCGGACCACTTTCAATTAGGTTCCTGGTTGTATTTTGCTTTTCTGATTTCGTCTTATTTGTTCCGTTCGTTCGTTGTAGCGTGGCCCTTGTTACATAAGGTTTCCTTTGATTGTAAAATCTGTACGATTTTTGTGCCGAATAAGTGCTCTTTGAGCAGTGTGTCGATTGAAACGAAAACGAGAAAGTCGATGATTAGTGTCGACTATTCAATAAAAAAATGCGGCGTGAAAAACTTCGTTATAGCGAAAAGCAACAAAGTATGTGCAAAATCTGCAATGAACTTACAGCTGTGCTCAATGACTTTAATATCCATTGCCATACGTGCAGAGTGTGATGCGTTCAAAGACAATGAACGTGCGCACAAATCGAAATGTTAAAACGTAGATTCTGTTTGGAACAAAAGTTTTTAGGAAACCTGTTCATGAAAGAGACACCGCTACGGAAGTAAACTTAAGAATTGCCCACGAAATCGCCAGAGAAAGCCATTCATGGGTTATGATAAGAAAAGAACTGCATGCTGATTACAGCTGAAGAATTGTTCCCTGGCAAAACGGAACAATGTAAAGATGTTTTCTCTGTCATCAAATACTGCGGCGCGTCGAGTTACAGACATTGATTCGGATTTAACAAATCAGTTGCAAGAAAGGGCGTAATACTTTCATTGGTATTCTATAGCCCTGGACGAATCTACTGACATCAGTAATAATGCCCAAGTTCCGTTGTTCTTTACAGGTGTTAGCTCAAACTTTGAAGTAACCGAAGAACTAGCAGAACTGATATCCCTATACGGCAACTAACATATGACATATTTAAAAAGATACAGTTAACTTAGGCCACAAAGTGTATCCTTCATCTTTCTCGGCTGAAATGTTTCTCAACCGATGAAGGTAGAAAAATGTGTGAAAAATTTGCAGGTCTTCTTGGCAGAATAATTGCAGACTATGAAGCCAAAGGTACAGTCGGTGACAGAATTCGCGAGACCCCTCGCCTAATCGCTATGCACAACCGCAAAGTTTGGCTGCTTGGTGGGGAATCTAAAAAGCTAGGGGACACGATCGTACATACTGTCGATTACCCGGGTACCTGATACGAAATCTGAGAGGTAAACGGTTATCTTTCAGTATCGCTGACTGTGGTAACACGCGTGCTTTCTATGCGACGTGAAGGCGATTTCGCAAACAGATCTTACAAGCTGCTTTGCGTTTTAGCCATTGTGTTTTAAGCTATTCGCCACCGACATATTCCTTTCCACATCGGTTTTCTTATAGTTTCAGTGAACGATGGCAGCAATTAGAATTGAGATGCTGCAGTCCTTGCATACTGTCCGACGTTACTCACACATTCAAATGGAAAATGTGCATGCGTAACATAGAAGTAATGGTATTACAAGACAGGAAGCAAATTATCGACATTAGCCACTACTTAAATTAACCTTCATCATACAAGTGCAAGTAGACAAATATCTAATGGTGTTTCAGCGACACACTTGCTGGAATCACGCTACAACACTTATTCGTTGAGCGAGGAGACAAAACAGATACTGTTCTAAACACTTTGTTAAAAAGCTAAGAGTTACAGTGCACCAAGATGTTCGGAGCTATTACGTGACGGTTTCCATCCACCGCCTCAGTTGCTCTATATAGACAACAACCGTTTGGCGTGGCAGATCACTGATGGTATTTTCGAGAGTGAAGATATCGTTCTATATGTCATTTCCACTGGTTCTCTTTCGGTTGACGTTACAACTACGATATCAGCAATGAACACGCTGTAGACGGGACGTTAAACCCTAAGCTTTCTTCCTTCCTTTTAAGATATCAGCGTAAGTTTAACAATCATAAGCCACCTGTGTTACCACAAATTACAGTTCCCCTCAGTTTTTTGGTACTGCTGTAATAAGTCAACAGACATAGTAGATCGACCTTGGAACAAAAGTTCTAACGGTACCCAAAGAGAAAGAAACACTAGAGTTGCAGGATATAGTGGTCATGAATTTTATAAATTGCACATGTAATACAGAAACGAACATTACAATTGCTCCAGTAAGAACAGCAAACGTCATCAAAACTACCAATGTGGACAAGTGATTATGAACATCCGTAGCTGCATCTAACTGATCCATAGTTCATGTCTTATTAAAATACCTAATGGTAAGCATTCGACCACATATTGGGCTTTTATAATACCAGATACGATTAAGTCAAATGAACGTGCAGAGAACCAAACTATGCTAAAGATAGCCGCGGCGGAGTGGCCAAACGCATTGACGAGCTATGCTCTGATGCACGAGGCTGTTCCCCCTCGGGGTTTCGAATCCCCCCTCAGGGATAGATGTTTTTGTATAACGTAGTTCATAAGTAGTTTGAAAGTTTAGGGACTGATGACCCCGCAGTTAAGTCCCTTAAGCTTAACAAACATTTGAACATTTTTAAGCTAAAGATAAGCTTATCTCACCTGATTGTCAACTATTTATCAGTGAATGACAGTTCCATTACTGAGTTTTCACATTTTACTTCTATTTTGAAATATGGCTGATTATGTTTCTCAAGTAACAAAAAATGTTCAAATGTGTGTGAGCTTTTATGCGATCAAACTGCGTGGGTATCAGTCTGTAGACTTACTCATTACTTACTTGACTAACTTAATCTAACTTACTCTAAGGACAACACAAAAGCCTATGCCCGAGGGAGGATTTGAACCCCCGACCGTGACTGGCGCGCCACAGAGCTCTAGGTCACTGCGACCGACTCTCGCGTAACAAAAACAAACGCACATAATAACTGAGTAATAATCTGTATCACAAACTTTATGAGGTAATTACTGTGGTTAGTCACAGTCTTATTCCGTAACCATGAAAATGTATTGATAATTAGAATTGAAGCACGTGCAATAGAGAATTGTGTTGCACCAAATGAATTTCTTTAAACTATCATATCCAACTGATGATTTTATTTTTATTCCGTATCTTTCAATAACGACGCAAAAGCTACGTTTTTTGTGTAAGCAACAATAGGAAATTTAAATCCGTAGTCGTTTAATCTAATCCATTTTCACTCCAGACCGTAGTATGAATTTCCAATAACGGCGAGCTCGGTGTTCGCCAGTTGGTATCCCCAGAGGTTTAGAAGATTTTTTGGTGTGAGTTTGTCACTGGCGAATATCGAGCACGAGACGTTTCGCACACTAATTAAAAATATCAACCCGCCAAACCTCCCGAACATACGAATACATCATGTGGGAAGTAGACGTATGAACAATCATCGTAGAATGAAGTTGGTCATCTTTTCCAAGAAAAAGGCATTAATTTGATAATGCCAACAGTGAAACTAAGGAGGTAGAGTAATCTGTAAAATCTCGAGTCTAAGAATCGAGTTCTGGTGTTTCTTCATGGTAGCAACATTAGAGGAGTAAAAGATACGACGGCGGATTTCTTGGATTTTAGAAGCCGTAGCCGTTTATTCTGTAATAGGACCGCATTACATACCGGTGAGTTACAGTAACTGTGCAGGATACAAAACCACGTTTTTTTTTTTTTCAAAAACGTGCACAGTTTCCAGATAAGGTCTACCAGCTCTGAATAGGTAGTAGGAATATGTTCCTGCAGAGGTTCGAAAAACGGCTATACTAAAGTATGTGTTGGTGGAGCCGGCGTAAATGCGCAGATGCGTGAGAGGAGGTCCTATGATCGAGCTGATATCCGTAGCATTTTTGTTTTTTAATATGCACTAATTTGCACGAGTTTCAATCAGTAGATTTCACATACTTAACTTTTCTGCCACTTCACTGCCACCGGGAAAATGCAACACAGATGCTATGACTAAAAGCGTAACTACAGACCTAATTTTTGATCTTGTTGCTACATAATTTTTTTTAAATGTAGGTTCCAAGACACATATCGTATGCATTTATAAATATCAAACATTATTGTAGCCACAATTTATTAGCTGAAATAAGTGCGTAATGGAAAACGTTGCCTTTATGTGGTTTCAAAATTTGACAAGCACATACCGAGTGTGTAATAGCTACAACGACAATCTTCGAGTTCGAAGGCTGATAATTGCCCCTTGTGTGTTTGCGTGTTGAAAGTCTCAACAGTAGGGATCGCTGGATGGGTCTCACCTACTTGGCCCAAACTGTAAGAGAAGAAACACGAATATGGAACGTTTAAATTACAACAATATCTCCCCTATCTAGGCTTTAGGAACAGAGAAAACTCTCGCCAAAATTTTCAACTACAGATAGGTGCAATATTAGCTAATACTGAGGCTCACCATTGCTGATGACGGTGTTGTGAAGTGGCTATGCGATTAACTTTTGAATGAAACAGCACGGGTTCGGATCCCATCCCTTCCAAAATATTTTTATTATATTGTATTAGTATTTGAAATTTTAATTATCAGTTATTAAATTTCAGTACACAATTAATATATTTGGTTTCGTTATAACTAATTTTTAAATTAATATAACTGATTTAATCATTTATTTTTCTTAAATCAAAAAATGTTCAAATGTCTGTAAATCTATCGGACCAAACTGCGTGGTCATCAGTCCGTAGCTTACAAACTACTTAAACCTAGGTAAACTAACCTACGGACAAACACACACACCCAAGCCCCAGGGAGGACTCGAACCTCCGCAGCGAGGTGCTTTAGACCGCTCGGCTACTCCACCGCGGTTTTCTTAAATCGATGAAGCATTAAATGAAAATAATATTTCCAAAAATTATAGAACGTATTTATGTGCCGATGTTATGTTATATTTGTGGTGTCGCACAAGTACAAAGTGCGCGCCACCTGCTTTCGCCGCGCGCCGCCATGCACGCACGGCGCGGCGTTCTCACGACGACAGCCACGAGCGCCCTCTGCGACAACGCCGCTCGTGGCCACCACTGTAGGACATCGGTGATTTCGGACTGAGATAGCAACGAGTAAAGACTTCGGAATCAGATAGGCACCATTGAAGACTTTGCTATCGTACAGGCACTAGGCAGGCCTCCAACAACTATGTATCAACATTCTGCAGTACTATGTAAAAGTTAAGTATTGTTACATTCTGTGCAATATATATCTCTTTCTAATTTACTCGAGTGTTTATAGTTCTGGCTGCTCCCCTCCGTACCTGCACCAGCGTGCTGTCTTTGTTCCTGTGTCAGGCTCATTCCACTCGGCCACCGACACCTACGACGAGGCTGGGACACAAAAGCGGCGTCGAAGTTGGGACACAAAAATATTCCTAAGGGTGATCACCGTCAAAGAAACAAACTCCACACTATACATACCTTATGAAAGGATTTTAAGCCAGATATTTTATCCGAAATATGCATACTTCATTCTACTTTTTATTGTTGATTTTGGTGCGTACCAAGTGTATCGAATCATTGGGGTGGAAATTGGTGCACTGAACTGATGCTGTACGATTTAATGTGTTTTGTGTCCACCCTTGACATCAACTTTCGTGAAACATTGAAATGTTTTTATAAATTTAAATGTCAGAATTAAAAGGTTAACATTGCAAGGGGTAATGTAAAATGAACAACAATCGAAGGAGTACTGGGCCTCTAAATTGGTAATCCAAGCGATTGTCCACTAAGCTACTCAAACTCGTCGAAGGCCGCGACACAGTAAGCAGCATATATAGCACCTATTTCTATGTGAGAAACTTTCGGGGCCGTATTCCCTTTCGCTTTGGCCGACTCGGCGAAATATTTTGGGAATTTGAAAGGTTCATCTACTTCCTTCTTGTCGCAGGGTTTGATAATAAAAAATCGGTGAAACCCATCTATCTCGCGATCTACTCTGGTCCGTCATAAACATTATACAGTGTAACTGAATGAGGTCGAAACCGTTGAGGGAAAGTTCGCATCCATCCTTGAGAGTGAAAATTCCAAGAACCCCCAGGGTGCTCAAAATTTTGTTGTTGACTACGGGCTTGGCGAACCCGGGGTCCCCGAGCTGGGGACTGATATGCGCCAACAGTCCTCTGTCACCGTAACTTCCTGGTAGGCTTCAACGACCACCACGTGGCGCAGTGGTGGAATGTCGGTTGTCCGGAGACCGGGGATCTTGGCTTTACCACCTGGGTCGCGAGGATAGTAAAACCTCTCTAAAAACCCCTAAATCCTAAGGTGAGCTTCGTGCTGAGGGGATGCATGGCTGTTGAGGCAGATCAGTCGTAAGCGGGCGACCTCTGAGGAATCTGCCGCACCTCAGACGTATAAGGCTTGCCCAGGCATGCGGGGCTCTGCCTGGGTCGACAATGTTTCCCTAGCTACTCGTGGGACGCCCATGGAGTCATTTCAATCTTTTTCTGATGCTCCCGGAGGATCGGATGGGCCACCGGTGAGCATTCCTCCCCATCCAAACAAGCGAAGTCGTGAGGGCAGCTCTCCTGAGCGCGCCGCTCAAAAACTTAGATTTAGTCAGAGGAACAGGGCACAAACGTGTCAAAATGTTTTTGTTATAAGAAGACGAGTGGAGGGTTCCTTTGCGAAGGTGTCCCCATTCTACATTCAGAAGACAATTGATGGGATTACGAGTGGTTTGAAGTCCACAAAGAGGCTTCGTAATGGTATGCTGCTGATAGAAACTGTGACCATTGGTCAAGTTCAGAAACACCTTCAAGCGAAATCTTTGGGTGAATATCCAGTTATTGCACACCTGCATAAAACCTTAAATTCTTGTTGCGGGGTTGTATCATGTGAAGATATCATGAATGAAGATGTCAGTGTTCTCAAACAGGAATGGTCTAGTGAAGGCGTCACGGAAGTGCAAAGTGTTATGAAGAGAGTGAATGGAAATCTTGAGAAGACCTCTACCTTCATCTTAACATTTAATTCACAGGCTCTGCCCAGTCATATTAAGGCTGGATTCTTACGTTTAAAAGTTCGTCCCTTTTATCCAAACCCCTTGCGGTGCTTCAAGTGCCAACGGTATGGTCATACTACGGTTGCGTGCAACGGTCGTGCTACATGTGGGAACTGTGGTCAGTCAGCTCATGAGACAGGTGTGGACTGCACCTCTCCACCGGTATGTGTTAATTGCTCCAACTCACATCCGGTTTGGAGTAGAGATTGCCCCACCTACAAGGACGAGAAATAAAAGTGACACGTCGTGTGCCTTATGCCGAGGCAAAGAAGCAGTTTGAAGCCATGCAACCTCCATAATTCGTTACGTCATTTGCCTCAGTGGTGAAACAGCAAGCGGCCAAAGTTAGCGTGTCAACTCAAATGGAAGTAGCAACCACAGCTACCAACACCTGCTCCTGTTGTTGCACATGCCAAACGCCGGATCCAGTTGTCCCTGCGCCTGCCAGGGACTCAGCCACTCAAACATCTCAGAGTGATGCGGCCCTGCCGTTACCCCCAACAACTGTTCCCCCAGCACTGACCAGTGCACCGCCAGAATAACTTTCAGGGTTATCGACCAGCAAAGCCAAACGTGCCTCAAGGTCAAAGGCTAAATCTGGTGAAGTGGAACTTCACCAGCCAGCACCCCTCAGGGGCTCAGCATTAATTTGCTGAGTACGGGCTTGGCGAACCCGGGGTCCTGAGCTGTGGGCTGTGTCGCGCCAACAGTCCGCTACACCATAAGCTCTGTGCGTGCTTCAACGACCATCTTTCGGCGCGACGGTGGAACGTTGTACGTTTCAGAGCCCAGGGATCTTGGCTTAATCGCCCGGGTCGCGAGGATGGTACAAACCTCTATAAAAAAAACCTCAATCTCAAGGTGTGCTACGTGCCGAGGAGATGCATGGCTGTTGAGGTTGAACAGCCGCTAGCGAGCAACCTCTGAGGAAGCTGCCGCACCTCAGTTGTATCAGGCTTACCCAGGCAAGCGGGGCTCTGCCTGGGTGGACCTCTTTTCCCTAGCTGCTCGTGGGACGACAATGAAACGAGCCATAAACAGCGTAGGCGGGCGCAAAACCGCCGTCTCTAAGAGAGGAAGAAACGAATTTAATGGTGCACAGTATGACCCCCGATCGTTCCCTTCCCTGGCCACACCTTGGGAAGAACGTCGGGCCCTTAACCAATCTGAGCCTTACTCCCCCCATAATTAGTCTGTACTCGAGATGATGGGGAATCCTTTACAAATACTAAGCCGCAATTTTTTGTTGACACTATTGAAAATCGATTTGGTGAAGTGGCATCATTTTCCAAAATGAGAAGCGGCTCTGTCTTAATACAAGCGGAATCTCCTGCACAGTCAAAGGCTCTACTTGCTTGCGACAAGCTGGGAGACGTCGCCGTCAGTTTCACGCCGCATAAGACGCTCAACATGATCCAGGGTTTAGTATTCCACCGTGATCTCCTGTCACAGACTGACGACGAATTGCGCGCCGACTTAGAGCGGCGAGGAGTTCACTTCGTCCGGCGCATCTACAGGGGACCGAAAGATCGCAGGGTTGCCACCGGTGCATTTATCTTGGCCTTCGAAGGCGATGTACTGCCTGAGAAGGTCAAGATAATTATATACCGGTGTGAAGTAAAACCGTACATCCCTCCCCCTATGCGATGCTTTCGGTGCTGGAAGTTCGGGCATATGTCCTCCCGATGCACTTCCAGCCCCACATGTAGGGACTGTGGGCGACCATCACACCTGGATGCGCCATGTACACCACCTCCTGTGTGTGTGAATTGTGGGCTGCAACATCCGCCTTGCGCGCCGACCTGTAGTGTGTTACATAAGGAACGAAAAATCATGGAATTCAAAACCCTGGATAGATTAACGTACTCAGAGGCCAGACGAAAGTATGAGCGTCTTCATCCCGTTCGGATGTCGTCATCGTTTGCTGCCATTGCGTCATCTCCGATCGCTATGGGGACGTCAGCCTCCCATGTCACGCCACCTTCTGTGGCCCCTGTCGGCTGGAAACATCAAACTGCCCCCTTGACTGCCGGGGGCCCTTCTTCTGTTGCCCCCCCCCCACCACCTCCTTTGGGGGCAACTGCCCCACAACCGTTGGGGACTCCTGTCCCTAACACCCAGCCGGAGAAGCAGCAGCCTTCTCCGGCACCTCTCACCAGGAAGGGGTCCCTGGGCTCCCTTCCTCCTACGGTTTCTCCCACTGATTATGTGGGTACAAGTGAGTGGCTGACACAGCCACTTACTTTGAGTCGTGGTCGTAGGGCTTCAAGGTCCTCCTCAGTCCCTGAGGCTGAGGTCGAGGCTCCAAAGCCCACCCAGCAAGAGAAACCTAAAAAGGAGCGAGAGAAGAAAAGGTCGAAGGCTGCTAAGCAACCATCTTCCACGGTGGAAACTTTACCACAACCACCGCAGCCGCCGCCGCCACCACCACCTCACACGTCTGAGGACGTGGTGGAACTCCTCGCCTCACCAGAGGACTTGGCTATCACCAAGACCTTGGAGGCGATGGATGTAGAGGCCCTGTCTCCCCCGACGGCGACGACTGGTGATTCCGTGGAACAAACAGCACCGTCGATACTGCCATGCCTCAGCAATCCAGAAGTAGCATGATCTTGCAATGGAACTGTGGCGGCTTTTTCCGCCACTTACCCGAGCTGCAGCAATTACTGTGCCGCTATCCTGCTTTCTGTGTATCCCTACAGGAAACATGGTTTCCTGTCCAACGGACCCCAACCCTCCACGGCTATCGGGGCTACTATAACAACCACACTGACTACAACAGGGTATCTGGAGGTGTCTGCATTTATGTCCTCGCCACTGTTCCTAGTGCTACCGTGCCTCTTAACACGGCTCTCGAGGCAGTGGCTGTTAGACTCAGAACAATGCAGGACTTGACTGTCTGCTCTCTGTACCTCCCACCAGATGAGGTCGTGTCCCTTGCTGACCTCACTGCCTTGGTCACGCCCACCACCCTCTCTGGGGCGGTATACAGCCCTCGGGACGTGGTAGAGACGTTGAAACATTAATGACACAGCAGGACATATGCCTCTTAAGCAACGGTGCACCCACACATTTTAGTATAGCACATGGCACATATTCTGCTATTGACCTATCTGTATGCAGCCCAGGCCTGCTCCCACATTTGAGTTGGAGGGTCCACGACAACCTTTGCGGGAGTGACCATTTCCCCATTCTTCTGTCACTCCAGCACTTTGAACCTGCAGGCTACCCATCCAGATGGTGTCTACATCGAGCAGACTGGCGGCGTTACACCTCGGCTGCTGTGGCTTCTGTTTCATTACCACGTGATATTGATACGGCAGTCCAACAGGTCACAGCTGTTATAGTCTCAGCTGCAGAGGAGACCATTCCAATTACCACTGGCTCCCCTCGGCGCAAGGTTGTGCCCTGGTGGACGCCCGAGATTGCTGAGGCCATTCGGGACCGTCGGCGAGCACTACAACGCCACCGGCGCCACCCTACACTTGACAATCTGATAGCCTTTAAAAGGCTCAGGGCCCGAGCCCGACGACTTATCTGGCAAAGTAAACAGGACTGTTGGGAGCGGTACGTTGCCTCTATAGGCTCTCGTGCCTCCCCTTCTCGCGTCTGGTCTCAGGTACGGCGCCTCAATGGATACCGCCCACCATCTCTGACCATCGATGGAACTCTCTGTACTGACCCGGCCGTTATTGCTGAGTGCATGGCAGAGCATTATGCGAACTGCTCCGCGACGGCAAATTACAGTGTCACATTCCGCTCCCTTAAACAACGGGTGGAGCGAAATCCTCTATCTTTCCACACTCGCCGCCGGGAACCGTACAATGCTCCATTTACGGAATGGGAGTTTACCACTGCTCTTGCTGCATGCCCCGATACCTCTCCGGAACCAGACCGCATACATGGCCAGTTCGTCCGTCACCTGTCAGCGGATTTTCATCAGAAATTGCTCGCCTTATTTAATAGGATCTGGACAGGGGGTGTTTTCACATCCCAGTGGAGGGATAGTATTATTATCCCTGTTATGAAACCGGGAGCAGATCCGCTGGCAGTTGACAGTTACCGCCCCATCAGCTTAACAAATGTCCTACGTAAGTTGCTTGAGCGTATGGTGAGTCGCCGTCTTATGTGGGTCCTTGAAGATCGGAGTCTGCTGGCCCCACAACAGGGGGGTTTCCGCCAGGGACGCTCCACTATCGACAATTTAGTGTCATTGGAGTTGGCCATCCGTACAGCCTTCTCTAGGCGTGAGCACTTAGTTGTGGTCTTTTTTGACCTCCGGCAGGCGTATGACACAACATGGCGCCACCATATTCTTGCTACATTGTATGATTGGGGCTTACGGGGTCCACTCCCAATTTTTATCAAGAATTTCCTCTCGCTGCGCACTTTTAGGGTTAGAGTTGGTACCTCCTTCAGCTCACGCCGAGTCCTGGAGAACGGCGTCTCACAGGGCTCCGTTCTCAGCGTACCGCTCTTTTTAGTTGCAATAAACGGTCTTGCTGCAGCAGTGGGGTCATCGGTTTGTTGTTCCTTATTCGCCGATGACTTTTGTTTATTCTACAGCTCTCCTAGCATTGGTGTCACAGAAAGGCGTCTTCAGGGAGCCATCCGAAGGGCACAGTCATGGGCCACGACACATGGCTTTACGTTCTCAGCATCTAAAACCCGGGTGATGCACTTTTGTCGTCATCGGGCAGTTCACCCTGACCCAGAACTGTACCTCGCTGCTGACCAGCTTCATGTTGCAGAAAGCCATAGGTTCCTCGGCTTGCTGTTTGACAACCGACTGACTTGGGGGCCACACCTTCGTCAGCTGAAGCAGAAGTGCTGGCGGCACCTAAATATATTGCGATGTCTCAGCCACACCGCCTGGGGAGCTGACCGTCGAACCCTCATGCGCCTCTTTACGGCGCTCATCCAATCACGCCTGGATTATGGGAGCCAGGTGTATGACTCTGCATCACCTTCAGCACTGCGGATCTTGGATCCCATACTTCATGGTGGTGTCCGCTTAGCAACAGGAGCATTCCATACCAGCCCTGTGCCTAGCCTCCTTGCCGAAGCTGGCATCCCTCCCTTGAGGTACCGCCGGCAACAGTTGCTGGCCTCCTACATTGTCCATGTCCACGCCACGCCTCATCATCCAAATCACAGGTTATTGTTTGCAAATACCGACCTTCCCTCTCCGCAACGTCGACCCAGATCAGGTCTTCCAGCCGCGGTCCGGGTACGTTCTCTTCTTTCTTCACTTGAGTCTTTTCCTCTCTGTCCTGCATTCTCTTGCCTATCTAATATCCCTCCTTGGACCCCCTCGCCTCCAGCTTCACCTGCAACTATCCTTCGATTCGAAGGCGTCGATTCCACCACACTTACTCAGACACCAGTTTCTGGACATACTTAGGACATTCCGTGATGCAGACGTCATATACACTGATGGCTCCCAGGTAGACGGCAGAGTGGGTTACGCCTATGTTCATGGCGACCACACTGAACAGCGCTCCCTGCCCCCTGGCTGTACTGTCTTTACGGCAGAGCTAATCGCAATAAACCGTGCACTCGACCATCTCAGAGCATGCCCCAGGAAGTCATATCTTATCTGTAGTGACTCCCTGAGTGCCTTGCACGCTCTCGACCACTGCTTCCCCAAACACCACTTGGTGTGATCCATCCAAGTCACGGTGTTCAGTCTTGGCAAGTCAGGCCGTTCTGTGGCATTCATCTGGACCCCTGGCCACATTGGGATTCCAGGGAACGAACGCACTGATCAGCTGGCTAAGCAGGCCATCACATGCCAGCGCCTGGATATCGGTACCCCAGAAGGCGATATCCGCTTGGGTCTCCACCGAAAGATCTTAGAGGCCTGGAATTCGGAATGGGCAACAATGAGTATGCCCAATAAGCTCCGCGGAATCAAGCCCACGACAGCAGCTTGGAAAACTTCCCTACGGCCTTCTCGAAGGGACTCAGTCGTCCTCTGTCGCCTGTGTATAGGCCATACGTGGCTAACGCACGGCCATCTCTTACGACGAGAGGAACCGCCAGAATGCCATTGTGGCGCTGTGTTGACTGTAGTCCACATCTTGGACTGTCCACTTTTAGCTGCATTGCGGCAGTCTTTTAACCTGCCTACTGCGCTTCCTTCGATTTTAGCTGATGACGCCTCTATGGCTGACTGTGTTTTAGGTTTTATTCGCGTAGCGGGCTTTTATCACAAGCTTTAACGATGGGTTCGTATGCCTGATCTTCAGGCATACACCTCTTATAGTTTTAATCTGTTGTCGCTTTTGTCTTGTCAGTCCCTTTTCTGACTGGCAGTTGTATAGTATGTGCAGAATGGCTGGCTCATCCATTATTATCCTAGTGATCAGCCAGCCAACAACATCTGCTGTGATTTTTAGTTGATTATTAGTCCCACCACTACAGTGGTTCCCTTTCACTTTTTATGTTGCAAATATGACCAACACTGTCTTCCTGTACGTCTTCTGTACTAGTTGCAGGGTGCTTATTTTAATCATCCATGAAATCCTGTGATCTCTTAGCTGGTAACAGGGGACTGATGACCAGGCAGTTTAGTCCCCTTTAAACAACCAACCAACCAACCAGCCAGCAATAAAATCAGCGGTCTCCACCGCTGAAAAAGAGTTAGTACCAAAACAACCAGCAAACAAAGCAGCAGCCACTGTTGCCGCTGCTACTGCTGCTGACGATTTGGTGACGAAACATCCAGCAGATAAGTCAGCGGCAACGGCTGCTGCTGCTGATCTTGCAATGGAGGTGGTCCTTCTCGGGGATCCACCGAGTCCCCCTGGCCCATCGCCAGGGACTTCAGGCTCCCCAACAAGGAGTAAAGGGTCGGTAAACCCAATCCATATTAAAAGGTAATGGACATACTGCAGTGGAATTTAAATGGTTTCAGAATCCATCTACATGAATTAAAAGTCCTCACATAGGCCGGGCCTGTGTGTCTTTGCCTCCAGGAAACACATTTTAAGGAATCTGATCGCCCTGTTTTCCGGGGCTAGCACTTATATCGTACTGATGACCTCAGTGGCGACAGCGCTCACGGGAGAGTGGCGGTGTTTGTCAAAGACACACTTCACTCTTTGCATGTCCCCTCACTACCACCCTACAAGCAGTTGCTGTCACAGTGCATTTTGTGTCGTTTCAGTTAACGCTTTGCTCTCTCTATCTCCCACCACGCGGGCCTTTGGACGAAGATGCCCTTTTAGCACTAGTCGATCAACTTCCCCTGCCGTTTTTGCTCCTGGGAGATTTCAACGCCCATAACACTCTTTGGGGTAGTGTGTCTACCTGTCCCAGGGGCCGAGTAGTTGAACGGGTACTCCGTTCGGGCTCTTCCTGTCTCCTGAATACGGGTGCGATGACACATTTTTGTGCAGCAACAGGGTCCTTTTCAGCCATTGACCTGACAGTCTGATCTCCTGTTCTTGCAGATTCTGTCCAGTGGGAGGTAGCAGATGACCTTCACTCCAGTGACCACTTTCCTATCACTGTTCACCTTCTACAGCGATTGCCACCTGAGAGTTACCCAACAAAGTGGTTGCTCAATAAGGCAGATTTGGTTCTTTATAGCTAAGTAGCTCTTCTTGAGCATCGGGACAATATTCATGACTGGGTGGATCACATAGCAGCTGTGATACACTCAGCTGCAGACGCATCTATTCCTAAATCATCAGGTCACAGCAGAAGGTCACCCGTTCCCTGGTGGAACGATGAGTGACGGCGCGCAATACGCGACCGGCGCTCAGCGCTGCGTAGCTTCAAGCGCTCTCCATCGGCAGAGAATCTTGCAGACTTTCGGCAAGCGAGGACAAGAGCCCGACGAATATTGCAGGAGAGTAAAAAGCGTTCATGGTACGAGTTTCTGAAGTCCATTAATCGTTCCACTTCCGCCACTGCAGTATGGGATTCAGTAAGGAAAATATCTGGGAAAATGAGTTCGTGCCAGTTGGCTGCCATAAAGGACGATGGAATCCTTAAAGTTGAACCAGTCGAGATTGCCCAGACGATGGCAAAGCACTTTTATAAGATAACATCGTCCCCGAAGTCCAGTTCCAGGTTTCCACACCTACCGCGCGGTTCAGGAGAGGAGACGCCTTGATTTCGCCTCTTCTAATGATGAGGCTTATAACGCCTATTTTCTATGTGGGAACTGGACACGGCATTAGCTCCTGCTCGCGATACGGCCCCGGGGCCCGACTCGATACACTATGGCATGCTACGGCATCTTAATTTAGGGTCTAAGACTGTTCTTCTTAATTTTTTAATCATTTATGGACAGAAGGGGTATATCCCATCCCCTGGAGGGAATCCATAATGATACCCATTCTTAAACCGGGGAAGGACCGCACGCTCTCTGATAGCTATCGTAGTGTCGCTTTAGCCAGCTGTGTCGGTAAGACGCTGGAACGCATGATCAACTCGAGACTTCTTTGGACTCTCGAATCTCGGAACCTCTTTAGTCGCCTCCAATGTGGGTTTCGCAGGTATCGGTCCACTCTTGATAACCTCACCTACCTGGAAGCGGCTATACAGGAGGCGTTCCCTCGAAAGCAGCACCTAATATCAATCTTTTTCGACATTCACAAGGCATATGACACTACGTGGCGACACACTATCATAAGTCAGTTGCATGAATGGGGATTTCGGGGACGCCTTCCCACTTTTCTGCGTTCCTTCCTTGCTGACCGTTGCTTTAGATACAGAGTTAGGAATGCTTTTTCCGATAAATTTCCTCAGATTCACGGAATTCCACAGGGGAGTGTTTTAAGTGTCACTTTGTTCGCAATTGCTATCAACGGTATAACGTCTACTGTAAGGAATCCCGTGCAGTGCTCTTTGTATGTGGATGACTTTGCTGTTTTTTGCTCTTCTTCTAGTCCCGCATGTGCCTCACGCCAGTTACAGTTGACACTTAAAAGACTAGAAGACTGATCTGCTCGAACAGGTTTTAACTTCTCCCCTGAGAAGACCGTATGCGTTGATTTTTAATCGTGGTCGTTCACTCACCCCCCCCCCCCCCCCCCCGCAACTACTGTTTCGGGATACTGTTTTACATTTCCTGGGGCTCTTATTTGATGACAAACTTCCTTGGCTGCCCCACCTGAAGGAGCTCATAAAAGCCCCGAAAGCACTGGACATCATGAAGTGCTTGAACGGAAAAAATTGGGGTGCAGACAGATCTTGCTTGCTGCAATTTTATAAGAGTTTCGTGCGCTCCCGTCTCGACTACGGTTATGTGGTCTATGGCTCGGCATCCCCAACTTCTCTGAAGATGTTGGATTCTGTGCACCACGAGGGTATCAGATTGGCTACGGGAGCCTATAGAACAAGCCCTATACCTAGCCTGTGCGCCGAGGCAGGAGAGCCGCCATTATACGTCCGGCGGCGTTTCCTTATTGCCAAACACGCCTTAAAGCTCCGGTCGTTTCCGTCGTCTCCGGCTTTTTCTGTGACTATTGATATCCCGGCCCCCTTGAAGCGACTCTACAACGCACGACAACGAGGGTCTAAACCATTTGGCCTCAGAGCGCAGCAGCATTTACTAGATCTCGGTGTGCCTCCTTTCAATATACAGCGTCAGGGTTGGTGCAAAGCGCCACCCTGGCTGTTAGTGAAGCCCAACCTCATTTTAGATTTGACTGAGTGCAACAAACCGTTCACTGCAGATTATGTTTTTAAGGACAAGTTTCGTGCCATTTTAAATAGCCATCATTCATTTAATGTTATTTATACAGATGGGTCAAAACAGGGGGATACTGTTGCGTGCTCTATAGTGTTCCCTACCAGAATCCTCAGATACCGTCTGCCTTGTCAGTTCACGGTATTTGACGCAGAACTTTACGCTGTTTTGAAAGCAGTGGAGCATATGAAACTTCATACTGGGTCTACCTTTCTGCTTTGCTCCGATTCACTCAGTGCTCTGCATACCATTCAGCATCTGTACCCAGCAGATAAAACGGTGCAGAATATCCATGATATCCTTTTGCAGTTGCAACGGCAAGGAAAGATGGTTTCCTTCTGCTGGGTACCTGGCCATGTGGGTATCCGTGGAAACGAGTTGGCCGATACCGCGGCCAAGGAGGCCTGTCAGCTTCCGAACGTAGCTGAGTGTCCTCTCCCTCTCCGTGCCTCGCGGTCATTTCTTAGGAGCTCTTTCATGCGCCTCTGGAACCAAGAATGGTTCGCCGTCGTGGATAATAAATTGCGGTCAATAAAAGACACATTTCGGCCTTGGCGTACATCCATACAGCCTGTCAGGTGTGCTGAAGTCTGCTTAACAAGACTTCGAATAGCACACTGCCCCCTGACGCATAGATTCCTTCTTTGTGGCGACGAGCCCCCTACTTGTGATGCTTGTGGTGTGCTGATAACCGTTCAACATATTTTAACAACTTGTGTTTCCTATGATGCCGCGAGGGTACAAGCCAGTTTGTCGGATGACCTTCGTTCCATTTTAGGTGATAGTGATATGATAGTGGCGCGTGTTTTACGATTTTGTGTTCTAGCCGACCTCCTACCAAAGATCTTAGGTCGACGGTTATAAATTACAGATAGGGGAAGATAGGACCATCCCTCTATGTTTAGCCCGCCGTCTTTTTAGCCTTGTCCCCCATTAGTCTGTTTTGTCTAGTGTCTTATTAGTGCCACTGTACCTTTCTGTATTATGCATATGATGTAGGAGGAAGAGCGTACGTACTTTCGTATTGTCTCTTCTCTTGCCTGTCTCCTGCACCATTTAGCGGTATTAGACTCATCTCTTTCTAGTATGGGCGTTGATGACCCCGTTGTTGAGCGCCCTAAAGCCCCAATAACAACAACAACAACAAAATTCCAAGCGTGGGAATATCCTCACTCATGGTCTACGGACTGAGACGCATTTATGTATGCTGAAATTCGGGGTCCTCTTATAGCGACAGTCGTAAAAATTTGGAGAATAATGTTGATGGAGGACAAAAAGTGAGGGAGAAGTATGTAGACCACTCAGGATTCTAAACACCCACATGCAAAGACTTGGTATATTGAAGGTGTTCATTCTACCATCAATCGCTGTTCTATTTCCTCTGACTGTATTGAAACCAGAACAGTTTTTCCTTAAAATTAAAATTAAATGAAGCGTGTCAAGTTACAACAAAAAGGGAGTCACTTTTTTGTCACTCTGATTTATTAATGAACAGTTTCATATTACTAGCACGCCTAACGCAAAAATCATTTTGAAACGTCTGAGTCCAACTGAATAACAGTTGGTAAGATTTAGCTGTAGTAGATTGTCGTGTAAGGAAGTACGTTTACACGCGCTCGCCGTGCTGTGAAGTGTCCCGTTTACTTCCGTGTAAACATGTCGCTGGGCACAAGCACTGACTGGAGGACGAGACATTCGCTGCGATTGAGCAGAGTAGAGGAATGCCTCGTCTTTCCTCGACTGCTCACGGATGTGTTTGGACCTGTCTTTTATTATACGGACAGTTAGCCTTATGAGGCCTGGTTTTCCTGATACCGATCTAGGAATGGATTCTCGTCCCGGGTTATGTAATTGTGCACAGAAATAAAAATTGTATTTTTGGGTGGTTTCGGATAGCCCGCCGGTTAGTTGCCATATTTAGCGGTAATTCTTACATTGTTAAACAACAAATGTATAATAAATCAAATGTTTGTATAGTCTATGGGACTTAACTACGGGGTCATCAGTCCTTAAACTTACGAACTACTTATGAACTACTTACGAACTAGGACGGCACAAATATCCATGCCCGAGGGGGGATTCGAACCCCCGACCGTAGTGGCCGTGCAGACTGTGACTGAAGCGCCTCAGTCCCCGCGGCCACCGCGGCCGGCAAATGTATAATAGCCGCGGTGCTGTAGCCGGGCGGTCTAAGGCGCCTCGCTGCGGAACGCGCGGTTACTCGCCGTCGGAGGTTCGAGTCCTCCCAAGGGCATGGGTGTGTGTGTTAAACTTAGGTTAGTTTAACTTAGTTTAAGTAGTTTGTAAGCTACGGACTGATGACCACGCAGTTTGGTCCGATAGGATTACAAACATTTGAACAAATCTATAATACCTTCTTTACCTTCGAACATTAACATGCCGTAATGCTTTAAAAAAGTGTGTATGGTCTATTAAAAATGTATTCTGTTGAATGTGTAACACATTAAACTCAAAGCAGGTTTCGAATTTTATCTTGATGAGGACATGACAGTTGCATACTGATTTGAACAACGAGATTGTTTGTTGGTTTTAAGTTTTTTTTAATATAATTTCGATAGTTTTTAGCTGCAAGCAAAGAACTAACTTGCAGGAAATCTGATCGTCAAACAAAGTATTCTGTTGTATGAACAAAAAATATAAAAGTTTCGAACCTCGTGTCATAGTCTCTGTATCTGTCATCTGGTTCAGAAATGCGTATTGGAGACGACTTCAAAAGGAATTTGAAAATAATGTCGTATAAGTTCCATTACACCATGACCAAAGTTTGTGGCGATTACCGTGTATACTATCGATATACTGGGATTATTGCAACCTACTTAGAGTAAAAACAAAATACTCATACCTCTGACCTGAAAGAAAAAATATCACATCATTTATGGGTGCTTACCATCAACAATAGTTATGATAAAGGGTTTCATTTTATTTTTTATTTGATCTTCATCACCGTTCAAGAAGAAATTGCTTGAACCACAATGCTTTTTAATACTTGCTTCGTCTACTGTACTTTAATTTTTCACAATACGTTAACTTATTTATTCTCTAAATTAATCTTGAAACGTAATGCTGTTCTCTCTCAATGAAAAAATCACAATAATAAAATGAAATTATAGATTAGAACGTTAAAACATACTGCGTGCGCTTCAAAAAAAAAAAAAAAAAAAAAAAAAAAAAAAAAAAAAAAAAAAAAAAAGTAGAAATCATTCCATTTCGTTGGAGAAATCGTGTTTCTATTCTACTGAAGCCGTCCGCGGTGGCCGAGGGGACTAACGCGCTCCAGTCACGGTCTGCATGGCCACTACGGTCGGGGATTCGAATCCCCCCTCGGGCATGGGTATTTGTGCCGTCCTAGTTCGTAAGTAGTTCATAAGTAGTTTGTAAGTTTAGGGACTGATGACCCCGTAGTTAAGTCCCCTAAGCTTAACAAACATTTGAACATTTGATTCTACTGAACCTCTGTGTTACTCAAACTTACACGTTTGCTTTTTTTTTCCTATGGTAAACAAACGGTGAATCTCATGAGTAGCACTCTTACACCACACCTCTACTAAAACCATCATAAATGAATGAATTTCTGCTAATTTTGCTCAGAATCAGGTAAAGCTGCCTAATGCTTCCGCAACGATTCGTAGCCTATTGGGTATTCTTGTTTCTTATTGTATTGGTGTGGTTCCTGTTATTTCAGATATGTTCGAAATATCGGACACCACACGAATATAATACGTATTTACACGCGAAGATGGCATTTGCTTCATTCACTTCACCGCAGATGCGGTCACACGTTCGACCTCACACTGAAATCTGTACCGGCGCGTGTAAGAGAGCATGGGTGATATAGGCGCCACAACCATAGCGTGCGACTTGTGGAAGTTTGACACGGACTGGGGAGGGGGGGGGGGCGACCTCATGTAGGAAAGTGTTCATGGAGACGTCTGCTCGAAGGAGGAGGAGACACGCATTCGATTCCCGGCCCGGCACACATTGTTTAGTTTCAACGCCCTAATGCAGCCACTGCCACTTCTTTCCTTCCTAATCCTTCTTCCTTCACCTCCTTCATAAATATTTGCAAATACTTGTTGCTTTTTCTGTGGGCCTGTTTATCTCCCCTTCTAGCTTGAACTTTGCTCTCAAATTACGCCTTCATCGGCAAGCTTCTGTGCGCTTTGCAAGTTTTTGCAGATGTTTTAAAAACTATTCAGCACAACCATTTTTTTAGAGATTGATGAATTTATAAAATGAGTAGAACTTCTCTCGGAAAAATAAATCATACGAATCCTGATGAAAATTAGTTTCTGCGTCCTGATGAACTAACACCTTTTCCTTAAAATAAAAGTAAATAACACTTCCATTCAGGTAATAAATTATTTGACTGGTTAAAAAACGAAGGCCGCAGCGGAGTGACAGAGCATATTGAGGTGGTATGCTCCGATGTGGGAGGCCGTTCCCCGTCGGCGGTTCGAATCCCCCTCGGGCATGGATATTTGTGCTGTCGTTAGTGTAAGTTAGTTTATAAGTAGTTTGTAAGCTTAGGGACTGACGATCCCGCAGTTACGTAGTTAAGTCCCATAAGCTTAACAAACTTACAAACTTTTTTTTTTTTTTTTTTTTTTTGAAAATGAAGAAAACGACAACAACAAACCTCCACTAATACTACTCAATATCGTGTATAGCCGTCTTCTGCCTCATAGACGGCTCGAATTCTGTCAGGAGGTGAACCCACAACTCTACCCAAGAAACGTGGATATTCACGTAGCACGTGACAAGAATCTTGACGTGTCATGAGGCGGCCGAGTGCATTGAGGCGCTCTGCTGCGATGCGCGAGGCCGTTCCCCGTCGGCGGATCGAATCCCTCCTCGGGCATGGATTTTTGTGCCGTCTTTAGTCTGCTGACCCCATAGTTAAGTTCCATAAGCTTTACAGACATTTGAACAATTTGTGAATGGTATCAGAAAGCTGGTGGCGACGGTACGGTGAATGTCCCTTTTGTCTTATTATTCTGGCCATTTGTGTCCACATATAACGAGACGAACCACTATCTCGTAAGCGAAATTACGGATTGTATTTTCATGTTACTTGCTTCACTAATCGTCGACAGCCGTGGAGTGGGCAATACGAGTGCCCGAACGCTGTCGCATCTGTTCCCTACCACCCTACCAGCAACGTTTTCGCAGCAGGTATTATACGCAACATGTTTCTGTACACACCAAATGTCTCGTTTGACTGAGGCAGAGAATGGTGCTATAGTAGCACTACATGAAGGATTTTCAAATGGTTATATAGCAAGGACTATGGGAGTTCATAGGTGAACGGTTTCCAGGTGGATCAAAGGGATGTAGGACGGTAAATTGAACGAACGGCCTCATTCTTGTGTTCGCCGCAAAACAGCAGCAGCTCAGGATTAGCAGATATGTCTTTTCAGTGAAAACCATCCATTTTTCAACGCGCGACAGTTCCAGCAGTCTTTGATTCCTGCTATTAGGAAGGTGGACTGTGAGCGAAAAACGTTCCGTGAAAGAGACAATGTCTGCTTCCCACAGAGAAAGCCTACTTTCTTTTACAGCCGCAGAAATTGTGAGAATAATAAAAGGAAAAGCACATTCACCGTCCAGTCGCCGCCAGTTTTCTGATGCGATTCAAGATGCTTGGGAAGAGTTACTTGAATGTCCATGTTACATGAGTTCACTGCCCTACAGACTTCGAGCTGTTGTTGAAGCGGAACGTAGCTATACGCGATATTGAGCAGAATTAGTAGAGATTGGTTGCTGTTGTTTTCGTCATTTTTTTACCAGTCAGAGAATATATTTCTTGTGAAGAAGAGTTACTTACTTTTATTCTAAGGAAAAGGTGTAAGTTTATCAGGACGCAGTAACTAATTTTTATCAGGATTCGTAATATTTATTTTACTGGGAGATGCAGTACTCATTTTATAAATCTAAAAACACATTGTAGTGCAGAATTGGTTTTTAAAACATCTGCAAAAAGTTTCAATTAAATGTAGAAGCGCGCCGATAAAGGCGTAATTTGAGAGCGAAGTTCAGGCTAGAAGGAGAGCTAGCAGGTCCACAGAAAAAAGAAACAGAATTCACAAACATTTATGTGGTGTCGCACAAGTACAAAGTGCGCGCCACCTACTTTCGCCGCGCGCCGCCATACACGCACAGCGCGGCGTTCTTACGACGACAGCCACGAGCGCCCTCTGCTACAACGCCGCTCGTGGCCACCGCTGAACGACATCGTTCACTTCGGACGGAGATAGCAACCAGTTAGGACCTTCGTAATCAGATAGGCACCAGTGAAGACTTTGCTAACGTACAGGCACTAGGCAGGCCTCTAACAACTATGTATCAACATTCTGCAGTACTATGTAAAAGTTAAGTATTGTTACATTCTGTGCAATATATATCTCTTTCTAATTTACTCTAGTGTTTATAGTTTCTGGCTGCTCCCCTCCGTACCTGCACCAGCGTGCTATTTTTGTTCCTGTGTCGGGCTCATTCCACTCGGCCACCGACACCTACGACGAGGCTGGGACACAAAAGCGGCGACGAAGTTGGGACACAAAAGTGGCGACGAGGAGTGATAGAACCTTGGATCAGCCCGCTTGCAGCAGCCAGACAGCAGCAGTCGGAGCACGCAGAAATTGCTCCCGCCCACCCACCCTTATTATAAGATTTTTGAGGGAACACTTTCAGTTACGTGTTTTTGGACTTTTTTGTTGCAGAGCGTCCTCATTTATCTTGCATTTGTGTTTTGTACTAATTTACTTGTATACGCGGTGCCTAATCGGTCAGCATGGCCACTACCCCGAACCCAAACTTAATGGAAATTATTCAGTTACAGACGGCGCAAATCACTCAACTACTGCAGGCTGTGTCGCAGTTGACGGCACAGGCTGCTCACCAACAACAACAGCCGTCACATCAGCAGCCCACACCTGCCGCTGTACCGCTCCCTATGTTCCGCCAGTACAACGAACGTGAGGAAGAATGGAGTGACTACTTCGCGCAGTTTCAAGAACTCGTCGCGGCTCATCAAATTACAGGTCAGAGAGTGAAGAACCTTTTCTTATCGATTGTGGGCCCCCGGACCTTCGTATTATTGCAAAAACTTTTCCCTCACGCCTCTCCTCGTGATGTAGACTTTGAACAAATTGTAGATGCACTGAATGCTCATTACGAGAGGAAAGTTCTCGTAGCCGCTGCGCGGTACCGATTTTTCAGACTTAAAAAATTACCGCAGCAGTCACACCAAGAGTGGATTACGGAATTGAAGGGCTTAACCCGCCAATGTAAATTTACTTGCTCTTGTGGACTTTCGTATAGTGACGTGATGTTGAGAGATGCGATTACGCAGAATATTCAGGACCCCAGAATTAGAGCAGCAATTCTGAAACAGTCTGACCCCTCATTATACAGTGTACTGCAGCTTATAGAAGCGCATGATACTTTTGACTTAGCAGATGTAGAAATGCAAAGCCACAGTGTTAATTCAGTACGCCGCAACGGTTGCTTTCCTAGCCGTAGTTCTCAGTATAGCACTAGTGATTCTTATTTTTCTACAGGCCGTGCTGAACATACAGTGAACAGTAGCCAGTGTAAAAGTGCGACACAAAGGTCGCCCCGTCGTGTTAGAAACAGTAATTTGAATAACGGGCGCCAATGCTCATTTCAGAAAAATGTACGTAAATCTTGCCCCCAGTGTGTGTCTCGCCACAAGCGTGCTCATTGCCCTAGTCGCAACGCAACCTGTTATCAATGTGGCAAATCAGGACATGTGCAGTCTGTGTGTATGCAAATTAAAAACTCAAAGAACAGTAACGTTAGAAACAGTACTTCGCAAAGTGTGAGAGCAGTTCATTCTGTAAATGTTATACGGGCTGTGGACTTGGACAGTGCTTTCCTTGGATCTCAATTGCAAGAAAGTAGTTCTGCGCCTATGGCAAAACTATATAGTGCACTACGTAGCAAGCGCCGACGAGCGCGTAAAACAGTGCAACGGAAAAAGGGTTCGGGACAAGCAAAATGACTATGAACAGTGCATTCCTGTAGTGAAAATAGTGCCTTCTGCAACTGCTCCTTGTAATAGTGCCCAGTATTGTGTAGCTAGTGACAGTAGACATCAAGTAGCTACTCAAAAGTGTAGTGCAGTCGTTAGTACATCTGGAGTAGCTTCGCATGCTTGCGCGGACGCCGATCCGGCGGTAGTGCCATCTAGTGACAGTGTTGTTAATCCCCTGTGTGCCGAGTCTGCGCCGCTTACTTCACTACGCGGCCCGCGCGAGCGCAGTAAACACACCGTAGCAGACGTTGCCCACATTCGCGCACTTGTCGAGCGCCACAAGCAAAAGCTTTTTGTGAATCATTCCATTGAAAATAAGACTGTGGATTTTCAGCTCGACACTGGTTCCTCTGTTACATTAATAAATATAGATACTTATGAACTACTGGGTTCGCCAAAATTGTCGCCGTGTCAACAGGAGCTAACAGCTTATACAGGTCAAAATATTCCCGTGCTAGGAACGCAGAACATTTTTGGACTAGATGCATTTGATTTGTTTGGCTTATCAATTCAAAGAGATGTTCTTCAAATTTCGTCAGTAGTGCCTCAGGACAAAATCAATGCTTTATGTGACAAATATAGTTATTTGTTTTCGCCGGAACTATGTTGTGCAAAAGACTTCGTGGCACGTGTAACTTTAAAAGAATCTGCAGTTCCAAAATTTCGTAAAGCTAGACCAGTGCCTATCGCCTTGCGTGATACAGTTGCCGAAGAACTTAAACGTTGGCAAGATAGTGGGGTGATTTCTCCTGTTTCTGCGAGTCAGTGGGCCTCGCCTATAGTAATTATACCCAAGCCGTCAGGAAAACTTCGTATCTGTGCGGACTTCAAATCAACAGTGAACAGTCAAACAATTGTAGACACTTATCCCCTGCCCAGACCTGACGAACTAATGGACAAATTACGACGGTCTCGTTTCTTTTCTAAGATTGATTTAGCAGAGGCATACTTACAGATTCCACTTGATGACGAGTCAAAAAAGTTTTTCGTCATTAATACTCACATGGGCCTTTTTCAATTTCAACGCCTACCCTTTGGCAGTTCTTCCGCTCCCGCTATTTTTCAGCGCTTTTTGGAACAGCTGACAGTTTCTGTACCGTGTTGTTCGAACTATTTAGATGACATTGTGGTATCCGGACGTACAGTTGAAGAACGTTTAGCAAACCTGGAGTGCCTTTTCAAAGTTTTGACTGCAGCAGGTCTACGTTGCAATAAAGCAAAGTGTTCGTTTTTTCAAACTGAAATAGAGTACCTAGGCCATGTGATTAATGCCCAAGGAATTCATCCCTTACAGTCACATCTTCGAGCAATCAAAGACTTGCCTCCTCCTAAGAATGTGCATGAATTGCAAGCAGTGATGGGAAAGCTTAACTATTATTTCAGGTTTATTCCCAATGCCTCTCAGATTGCAGCTCCACTGCATCACTTACGTAGGAAGAATGTTCCTTTTGTATGGTCTAAAGATTGTCAGGTTGCCTTTGACAAACTAAAGTCTGCACTACTCAGTGATGCATGTTTGATTCCCTTTGACCCACAGAAGCCTGTAGTGTTAGCAGTTGATGCCTCGTCGTACGGTCTGGGTGCCGTTCTGTCGCATCGTATTGGATGTAACGATCGTCCTATTGCCTTTGCATCCAAGCTACTGACGCCGACGCAACAGAATTACAGTCAGATAGAAAAGGAGGCCTTAGCAATCATTTACGGCGTCACAAAGTATCATCATTATCTGTATGGCAGAAAATTCTATTTGTTGACAGACCACAAGCCTCTCACTTCGTTGTTCTCACCCACAAAGCCAATTCCGCCACGAACGGCACAAAAGCTTCAGAGATAGTCCTTGATATTGTCTAATTATCAGTATGAGATTTTGTACCGACCTACCACTAAACACGCCAACGCGGACACTCTTTCCCGACTTCCGGTTGGCCAGGGTGTATCATTTGATTCTTCAGAAATGGCATGTTGTCAGATAGACTCCAGAGATGCTACCGCTGTCGCAGATTTCCCTTTGAACTCTCGTCGGGTCGCACAGGAAACAGCAGCGGATGCAGACTTAAGTGTGGTAGCACGTTTTGTTCGCTTTGGTTGGCCTGCCAGGGCCAAAGGTATTGATCGGCCTCTGGTTCGACGTTATTTTGCACAACGTCATGCATTATCTTTAAGTCAGGGTGTACTGTTGTTGCATACCGACAACGATCAAGCAAGAGTGATTGTTCCTCGTTCCCTGCAACGAGAAGTGTTACGCCTCCTGCATCAAGGACATTGGGGCATTGTTAGGACAAAGCAACTGGCCAGACGTCATTGTACCTGGGTTGGTATGGACGCTCAGATAGAGAGCATGACATCACAGTGTACTGTTTGTGCGGAGCATCAGGCGGCTCCTCCGCAACGTTTCTCAGACTGGCCACGCCCCAAGGGACCATGGCAACATTTACACGTTGACTTTGCCGGACCTTTCTGGAATACGCACTGGTTAATTGTGGTAGACGCTTTCAGCAAATTTCCTTTTGTGATTGCCATGAACTCAACGACAGCTTCTAGTACAATCAGTGCCTTAACATCAGTGTTTTGCACCGAAGGCTTGCCTGAAACTATCTTCAGTGACAATGGACCTCAGTTTGTTAGTGCGGAATTTCAACAGGTTTGTTGTGTGAATGGTATTCAGCATATTACCACTGCACCTTTTCACCCTCAGTCCAATGGTGAAGCAGAACGTTTCGTTCGAACATTCAAGTCTCACATGGAGAAGATGAAAGGTCAGCACTCCAGGCAGCAAGCTCTTCAAATTTTCCTGTCTACGTATCGGTGCATGCCACGTGACGGCCCGTCTCCTGCCGAGCTGCTACACGGCCGCCGTCACCGCACTCTCCTTCACCTGCTGCAGCCTCCCACGCACCGAGTCGGTTCGTATGGCGCTACGCGTTTTCAGGTTTCCACGCCGGTGCTGTACAGGGTGTTTGCTGGCAACAAGAAGACATGGTTGGCGGGCACCATTCAGCGCGTGCTCGGTCGCAATATGTATGTTGTACGTTCTTCCACAGGGTCGGAGCTTCGGCGCCACGCAAACCAATTGCGTCTGCATCGGCCGCGCGATCCTGTCTCCGGTTTCTTGATTCCAGACCCAGTTCACCGCCAGGGAGCACAACCACATCGTTCGTCAACGGGTCCAGCGTCCCCGGACTACGAGATCGTCCCGATGGAGATCGACGCGACGCCGCCGCTGTCGCCGCCGCAGATGACAGCGTCACCGAGAGGGACTCCGGGACCGTGCGTGCCGCCGCCGCCTGGGCCACGCACCTCAGAAGATGATGACCTGCTCCCTCTGGGCGGGGGGGTGCGCCCTTCCTCAGGTTTTGGTGGGTTCCCTGGAGGATCGCAAGGCGGATGCCGGGGCGCGGACGGCGTCTCGATCCCAGCCTCAGCTACGACGCCCGTCCCACCAGTAACGTCCCCGCCCAGGCCCTCCTCCCAGTGCCGTCGCCGTGGCCCTCAGCCCTACGCCACGATGGCGCGGCGGTTTGGGGGGGGGGAGGGGTGTGGTGTCGCACAAGTACAAAGTGCGCGCCACCTACTTTCGCCGCGCGCCGCCATGCACGCACGGCGCGGCGTTCTTACGACGACAGCCATGAGCGCCCTCTGCTACAACGCCGCTCGTGGCCACCGCTGAACGACATCGTTCACTACGTACGGAGATAGCAACCAGTTAGGACCTTCGTAATCGGATAGGCACCAGTGAAGACTTTGATATCGTACAGGCACTAGGCAGGCCTCTAACAACTATGTATCAACATTCTGCAGTACTATGTAAAAGTTAAGTATTGTTACATTCTGTGCAATATATATCTCTTTCTAATTTACTCTAGTGTTTATAGTTTCTGGCTGCTCCCCTCCGTACCTGCACCAGCGTGCTATTTTTGTTCCTGTGTCGGGCTCATTCCACTCGGCCACCGACACCTACGACGAGGCTGGGACACAAAAGCGGCGACGAAGTTGGGACACAAAAATTTATGTAGGAGTTGAAGGAAGGAGTATTACGAAGGAAAGGATTGACAGTGACTGCATTAGGGCATTGAAATTAAACAATGGCGACAAGTGAAATTGTGCGCTGGACCGTGAATCGAACCCGTGTACCCGGCTTCAGGGCAGAATTCGCCTTAACCACTTGACTACCCTTGCTAGCGCAGTGTCTGTATTAAACTTTCATAAATTGCACGCTATGGCTGTACCTCCCCTATCTTCCATGTCCTCTTACTCTCACCGGTACGGATTTCCGTGCGAGGTAGATCGTATGACCGCATCTGTAGTGAAGTGATGGAAGCAAACGCCCTATTCGCGTGTAAATGATTATTAAAATGGTGTGGTGTCTGATATTTCTGCCATGTCCGAAATAACACCAATATAACAAGAAACAAAGTCGTTGCTGAAGCAAATGGCGGCTATACGAGATTCTGAGCAACATTACCAGATGATGTTAATTTATTTATACTGGTTTAGTATGTGACGGCATAAGAATACTACCCATAGCACCCAACGTTTGGCTACCATACGCAAAAAAGGAAACGAGTAACGGTTTGAGAAAAACAGAGGTTCAGTAGAATAGAAACAAGATTTCACCAAGTAGATGAAGAAAAATTTTAGTATATTTCTTTTAAAGCGTACGCAGTATGTTTTAACGTTCTAATCTACGATTTCTTTTATTATTGTGAATTTTTTGAATGAGACAGAACAGTATTAATTTTCAAGATTAATTTGATACTGCAAACTGCGAACCCGAGGAGGTATAGTAACTTGTAAAATCTCGAGCCTAAGAGTCGACTTTTGGTGTTTCTTGATCGTAGCAAGGGCCTTACTGTGTAAAAATAAGGAGACAAATTAAAAATACAGATTCGAACGCTTATCTCTCGGATTTAGAAGCCCATGCCATTTATTCTGACTAGTACTGCCTGTGGTCGAAATTCGACCAGTTGTGTTTGCAAAGTCATGAAAATAAAAAATAAAAAGTAATTGGAATTTATTGAGCACTGCAAATTTATAGGTTTGATGGGAATGCTATGAGAATAGGTGAAATAAAGGACAAAGAGAAAACACGAGAGAATTAAAGAAACAAATGAGGGAATTAATTGCTTTATTTCATAATTTAGCAGTGTAAAACATTTTCCGTTGTCGTTGTCCTCTATGTTCACAAATATAAAATTTCAAACCATCGAAGGATCGAACTCCACTTTCTGCAACATATAGCTGACCATGTGTGAAAACTGGATTCCTTAATAGATTCCCGACGTATTCAAATGTTTGTCCTTGTGACTTATTAAAATACTACATTCATATACGGAGTTGTTTAATTATATTTAAAAACTATATTTAAATTTTAAGAATTGAATATTACGAAGAATTAAAATAAATGGGGGCTGTGTGAATCGAATCATGGACCCTAAGAGCAGACTTCCAAGCGCAAACTGACAGAGCTAACTTCACCTGTACCAATAAGCCACCAAAAACGGGTTACAATAGAGTGGCAAAACTAATGGAGAATTAGGAGTATCATCCTAAAATTTCTATAACCACTCTTAACGGCTACGTGCACACACAATTTTTATATTCGCAACATGTATGAGAAACTGCCTTTCGAATTATGTATGTTTCGTTGGCCTTCTTGTATGATTAATATTAAAAATCTGTACCCTCAGTTTCGTGTTAGTGTATTAATACAATGATAACAACGCTGATGTAGTAGGACAGCATTACACACCGGTGGGTTTCACTTACTAAGCAGAATACAAAACCACGGTTTTTGGTCAAAAGGGTGCGTGGTTTCCAGATAAAGTCTGCCGTTTCTGAATAAGTAGTAGGCCTGTTTTTCTGCAAAGGCCCCTCAGGGGCTCAGCATTAATTTGCTGAGTACGGGCTTAGCGAACCCGGGGTCCTGAGCTGTGGGCTGTGTCGCGCCAACAGCCCGCTACACCGTAAGCTCTGTGCGTGCTTCAACGACCATCGTTCGGCGCGACGGTGGAACGTTGTACGTTTCAGAGCCCGGGGATCTTGGCTTAATCGCCCGGGTCGCGAGGACGGTACAAACCTCTATAAAAAATCCCTCAATCTCAAGGTGTGTTACGTGCCGAGGAGATGCATGGCTGTTGAGGTTGAACAGCCGCTAGCGAGCAACCTCTGAGGAACCTGCCGCACCTCAGTTGTATAAGGCTTACCCAGGCAAGCGGGGCTCTGTCTGGGTGGACCTTTAGATCCCTAGCTGCTCGTGGGAACGAAATGAAACGAGCAAAAGAACACGTTGGTGGACGTACAACCACCGTCTCTAAGCGTGGGAAGTTTCATGCCTCTTCTTATGACCCCAAGTCGTTTCCTTCCTTGGCCACGCCCTGGGAGGAACGCAGGGCTGCTACTGGAAATGAGCAATATTCACCTCGATATTTAGTGTGTACAAGGACTGATGGGGAATCTTTTACGGCAGTGAAGTCTCAGTTCTTTGTTGACCACCTGGAGGACAGGTTTGGGGAAGTGGACTCAATTTCTAAAATGTGCAATGGTTCTGTACTCATTCACACAGCATCCCCGGCCCAGTCACGGGCGCTACTCGCTTGTGACAAGCTGGGTGACGTTGCGGTGACCATCACTCCCCACAAGTCGCTGAATATGGTTCAGGGAGTAATTTTCCACCGGGATTGTTGCTCCAGACAGACGACGAGCTACGGACGAACCTTGAACGACGAGGCGTTTATTTTGTCCGGCTTATCAATAGGGGCCCAAAGGATAATAGGTCGCAACTGGTGCCTTCATCTTGGCCTTTGAGGGTGATACGTTGCCCGAAAAGGTCAAGGTGATGGTTTACCGTGTTGATCTGCGGCCTTATATTCCTCCCCCTGTGCGGTGCTTCCAATGCTGGAAGTTCGGCCACATGTCTTCCCGTTGTATGTCCAGTGCTACATGTAGGGACTGCGGGCGTCCAGCACATCCGGGCGCCTCATGTACTCCGCCTCCCATCTGCGTCAACTGTGGTCAGAACCATCCTCCCCGCTTGTCGCAATGTCCTGCACTTCAACGGGAGCGGAAAATTACGGAGTATAAAACCCTGGACCGTATATCCTATAATGAGGCCAAGAAAAAGTTTGATCGTTTGCACCCGGTAACAATGACAAAAACGTTCGCATCAGTGACGTCGTCGCCACTCTCCTTGGCGGCGACAGTAGTTTCTACTTCCTCTGTTCCTGTGGGCCCCCAGGGCCGCCAACCTAAGCCTGCCCCCACGGAGGTTGGGGGCCATCCTTCCAAAGCTCCCAAGGCGAAAGCCTCGGGATCAGCTACCACCTCTCCGCCGGAGAAACAACAACCTTCTCCGGCTTCCCTCACACGAAAGGGGTCCCTTGGGACGCTCCCTTCCGCCAGTGTCGGTAGCGACACTAACCAGCAGCGGGCGCGCTCGCAGACTGCTGGTCGTAGGGCTTCGCGCTCCTCCTCAGTCCCTGTGGCTGAGTCCGAGGAGCACCTCCCACTGGCGAAGCCCCCGAGGGAACGGAGGGGAAAACAAAGGCCAAAGAAAGGCCAATCACAAGAATCCACTGTGGCTTCAGTGCCACCACTCCCCTCTGCCTCCGCCTCTACTTCTGAGGATGAGGTGGAGATTCTTGCGTCACCCGAGGACCTCGCTCCCGGGGACGCCCTTGACAAACCGGTGACTGAAACTGATAAACCTCCATCGGTGGATGCAAGTGATGCTGAGGTTTGGCCCGCACATTTGTCTCATTCATGTCTTCCCAGCACTCGAACAATGTCATTCTCCAGTGGAACTGCGCCGGTTTCTTTCCCCACCTGGCTGAGCTACGGCAGCTTCTGAGCACGACACCTGTTCTCTGCATTGCTCTTCAGGAAACTTGGTTTCCAGCAATGCGGACCCCTGCCCTTCGTGGCTCCAGGGGATTTTACTGCAACCGTAGCTCATATAACCGGGGTCTCAGGTGGAGTGTGTGTTTATGTCCTCACCTCTGTGTATAGTGAACCCGTGCCCCTTCGAACACCATTAGAAGCAGTGGCTGTCAGGGTGAGGACCACACAGGAGTTGACCATCTGCAGTATCTACTTCCTGCCAGATGGTGACATATCTGTGAACGTCTTGGCTGCACTCGTTGCTCAACTACCCCCCACCTTTCTTACTGTTGGGCGACTTCAATGCCCACAGTCCCTTGTGGGGTGGTTCTACGATCTCAGGTCACAGCAGGGTTGTCGAGGATTTCCTAACTCAACTCGACCTCTGCCTCTTAAATACAGGCGCCCCCACACACTTTAGTGTGGCACATGGCACATTTTCGGCCATTGATCTGTCGATCTGCAGCCACGGCCTTCCACCATCTGTTCACTGGAGAGCCCGTGACGACTTGTGTGGCAGTGACCATTTCCCTGTCTTTTTGTCACTCCCACAACGCGAGTCCCCAGCGCGCCCACCTAGGTGGGCTCTGCACAGTGCTAACTGGGAAGACTATGCTTCTGCTGCCATCGTTGGCCCTCCCCCACTCGAGGAAATCGATGTGGTGGTCGAGAGCGCCACACATTCCATCATTTCTGCTGCGAACGCGACCATTCCGCGTACATCAGGGTGCCCACGGCATAAGACAGTGCCGTGGTGGTCGCCGGAGATCGCTGAGGCCATTAAAGACCGCAGGCGGGCCTTACAGCGATACAAACGGCACCCCTCTCAGGAGCACCTAATCAATTTTAAATGGCTTCGCGCTCGTGCTCGCCATCTTATAAGAAGACGGAAACGGGAGTGCTGGGAGAGGTACGTTTCCACTATTGGGACAGGTACCTCAGCCTCGCAGGTCTGGAGTAAGATCAGGCGGCTACAGGGAATACAGACTACATCGGGAATCCCTGGGATCTCCACAAATGGAGTCCTATGTACGGACCCGGCCACTCTTGCAGAGATGTTTGCCGAGCATTATGCTCGTGCCTTTGCCTCTGCAAATTATCCACCGGCCTTCCGTGCAGTAAAGGAGAGGGTAGAACGCCAGTCTCTCTCCTTTCGTACCAGCCGCTCTGAATCTTACAACACTCCTTTTACAGAGTGGGAGCTCCTCAGTGCTCTTCAACAATGTCCTAACACGGCGCCTGGGCCTGATAGCATCCATAGCAACATGCTGCAACATCTCTCAGCAGATAGTCGGCGTAATCTACTTGCGGTCTATAACCGCATTTGGTGTGATGGTGTTTTCCCGTCACAGTGGCGGAAGAGTATCATCATCCCAGTGCTTAAGCCCGACAAACATCCTCTTTCCTTGGATAGCTTTCGGCCCATTAACCTGACTAACGTGCCATGCAAACTGTTGGAGCGGATGGTCAGTCGGCGGTTGTGTTGGATTCTTGAGACTCGGGGATTATTGGCTCCGTGCCAGGGCAGTTTTCGCCAGGGTCGATCTACCACCGATAATCTGGTGTACCTCAAGTCTGCAATCCGCACAGCCTTTTCCCGGCGCCAACACCTCGTTGCCGTCTTCTTCGATATGCACAAAGCATATGATACAACCTGGCGACGACACATCCTCAACACTTTATATGACTGGGGCCTTCGGGGCTCCCTACCGATTTTTATTCAGAATTTTTTAGCCGTCCGTACCTTTCGTGTTCAAATTGGTGCTTCTCTGAGCTCCTCTCATGTCCAGGAAAATGGGGTTCCTCAGGGTTCCGTTTAAAGCGTCCCATTATTTTTAATCGCCATCAACGGTTTAGCCGCAGCGGTTGGATCGTCGGTGTCCCCCTCTCTTTATGCTGACGATTTTTGTCTCTCTTTTAGTTCCTCCAGCACCCAAGTTGCCGAGCGCAGGTTGCAAGGTGCTATTCGGAAGGCGCAGAACTGGGCGCTTACCCATGGCTTTCAGTTTTCTGCCTCCAAGACCAGAGTGATGCACTTCTGCCGGCGTCGGACCGTCCACCCACACCCTGAACTTTATCTGAATGATGAACCACTTACGGTAGTGGAAACTCACCGTTTTTTAGGACTGGTCTTTGATGCCCGGCTGACGTGGCTCCCCCCCACATTCGTCAGCTGAAACGGAAGTGCTGGCGCCATCTCAACCTTCTCCGCCACCTGGGTCATACGACCTGGGGTGCTGATCGCTCAACACTGTTGTGGCTTTACACAGCGCTGGTGCAGTCCCGTCTTGATTTTGGGTGCATTGCCTATGGGTCTGCGGCACCTTCGGCACTGCATCTCCTGGACCCCATTAACAACTGTGGGGTTCGCATCGCGACGGGTGCCTTCCGCACCAGCCCAGTGAACAGCTTGCTAGTGGAGGCTGGGGTTCCACCCTTGGGGATCCGCCACCAACACCTACTTGCGGCTTATGCAGCCCATGTGTATTGCTCCCCAGGCCACCCGAACCATCGTCTCCTCTTTCCTGATGTGGTAGTCCGTCCCCATCAGCGACGCCCCAGATCAGGTCATACGATTGCCTATCGGGTTCAGTCCCTCCTGCAGGAGCTTGAGTCTTCTCCCCTTCCATCTTCCTATCGGGTCCGGGCCCGTACACCTCCGTGGTGTTTGCCAAGGCCGTCTACTCGGCTGGACTTGGCCCAGGGGCCCAAAGACTCAGTTCCACTGGAGGCGCTCCGCCGTCAGTTCTTGGCTATCGTAGCGGAATTCCGTGGATATGACCTGATCTACACAGATGGTTCCATGGTTGATGGCTGTGTGGGATTTGCATATACTCATGGTGACCATGTGGAACAGCACTCTCTGCCGAATGGCTGCAGTGTTTACACTGCAGAGCTGGTGGCCATTCACAGAGCTCTCATGCTTATCCGGTCTTGCTCAGGCGAGTCTTTTGTCGTTTGCAGCGACTCCCTGAGCAGCCTCCGAGCTCTGGAGCAGTGTTACCCGCGGTCTCCCCTGGTGTTGGCCATACAGGAGACGCTTCGTTCCGTTGAACTGTCTGGGCGATCAGTGACGTTCATCTGGTCTCCGGGTCATGTTGGTATCCCGGGCAATGAACGTGTTGACAGGCTTGCCAAGCAGGCAGTCGGTCTGTCCTGTCTAGAGATCGGCCTCCCGGCTTCTGATCTCCGTTCGTTGTTGCGCCAGCGAGTACGTCAGCTTTGGGATACTGAGTGGCGTAGCCTGCGCACGCCCAACAAGCTCCGGGTGGTCAAGCAAACGACGGTTGCATGGCGCTCCTCCATGCGCGGTTCACGACGGGACTCAGTGGTCTTGTGTCGCCTCCGCATTGGGCATACATGGCTCACCCATGGACATCTCCTTCGGGGTGAGGAACCAGCCCAATGTCGGTGCGGCTCCCGTCTGACAATCGTCCACATATTGTTGGACTGCCCCGTTTTAGCTGCTTTGCGGCGGAATTTTAACCTGCCTGCCGTTTTATCAGATGTTTTAGGTGACGATGGCAGATACAGTTTTACGTTTTATACGAGCAGGGGGTTTTTATCATTCGCTCTATTTGGAGATTTCTGAGTGTTACCGAGTGGTTGACTTTTCCTTTTTTTTTATTCTTATTGTTGGTCAACCACGGCCATCGGTTTATTTGTTGTAAGTTGTCTTTGTGTGATCGTCTCTTCGTTTTGTCCTGTTATTCTTGATTATGTTTTATGGACTCGGTGGGACTCCTCTCCCACATCGCAATTTTAAACTCTGTGCGTGATATCTTTCACGTGTATGGTTTTACTTTTGTCGCCTAGAGGTGGAATGGGGGACTGATGACCATTGTAGTTTTGTCCCCCTTAAACAACCTAACAACAACAACAACAATTTCTGCAAAGGTTCGAAAAACAGCTATGCTACAGTATGTGTTGGTGGCGCCGGCGTAAATGCGCAGATGCGTAAGACGAGGTCCTAGGAACGAGCCGATACTCGCAGCAGGTTTGCTGTTTTAATATCCACTAATTTGCACGAGTGCACGAGAAGACAAGCTGTAAGCCGTATACTTCACATACGTAACATTTCTGCCCAGTAACAATTTTTGAAGTGAATATAGTATCAAAGAGTTTTAACTCTACACTCAGTCAGTTCATATGATGACTTATAATGAGAAAGAGAACTTTTGGATGACTGAACGAAATAGACAGTCTATTTGCGTGCAGATGTTCTGAGCAGATTATTACTGCCACAGCGCCGGCCGCGGTGGCCGAAGAGACTAAAGGTGCGATTCCGAACCCGGCGGCAAGCGGCGGTCGTCGCTGAGCCGCGACAGGCGACACCACTGGTCCCCATTGTCTGCAATGCGAGCGATGCGGAACGCGGCGGCTGCGGCACTGGTCGCCGTATACCTGCTCCGGCGACCGGCGGCCGTCCGGTCCCGAACCAGTGGTGTCGCTGTCGCCGACCCGACCCCCCGCCGAAGACAGGTTTTATGACAACACCCAAGGGAAATGAGTTCGTCAGACTCTGACGAGCTGCGGCGGAGTGGCCGAGCGCATTGAGGCGCTATCGTACGATACGCGAGGCTGTTCCCCGACGGGCATGGCAGTTTGTGCCGCCTTTATTATAAGCTAGTTCATAAGTAGTTTGTAATTCTTTCTGTAGTTAAGTCCCATAAGCTCTACAAACATTTGAAAGTTTGAACTCTGACGAAAAGAAGTCCGTAAACACAGTAGCAACATATCCTGTAATGTTTAATGCAGGAAATAACGAGTACAGAAATGTTTTAGTAAAAGATATCTGGAAAGCTACAGCACAGTAGTTGAACAGGACGAGTAAGTGCACGAAACTTATTCATCAAGGAATGGATTCATATGTGCATTGTTTGTAACTATGTATTTTAACTGTAGTGTTTTTAAAGAAAACGCCTTTTACTACTTGCAGTAGCAAAAGGCGTTTTCTTTAAAAACACTACAGTGAAAATACATAGTATTCAGCTGCTGCTCAAATGGCCACCACAAGCAAGATTGTTTATAACCACTGAAGCACTTGGGGATATGTCCTCAAGAAACTGTAAATTGAGATTTTGTTCGTTTTAATTTATTGAGACATCAGTGCATTGGATGTAACTAAAAGCAGAAGACATCATTGCCTTGTCTCGTCTACAGATCGGATTGAAACTTGCATTTGTTGTTTGTAAAGGGAAGAAGAGTTGTCAAGTTCCACGAATAAATATATAATAGGCCTGGAACTGCCCTTAATCAGTCGCGAATTTTACTGTACGTTTACATAAAGGCATTACCAGCTATCGTGTTTTCTTAGTATGGAACATACTTCACCCTCCAACTACAGCGCAACAACCGCGGCAGTCGGCAGACACCACACTGCGCCTCGCCTCTCACCGGCGACCGTGCTGCTCGCCTGCCGCTGCGTTCCGCAACGGGTTGGCAGCAGGCGGCTGCGTCTCGGTCGTTGTCGGCAGCGGCAGTGGGTCGCTGTCGCCGTGTTCGGACTCGCACCTTAAGGCGCTCCAGTCACGGTCTGCACGGCCACTACGGTCGGGGGTTCGAATCCCCCCTCGGGCATGGATATTTGTGCCGTCCTAGTTCGTATGTAGTTCACAAGTAGTTTGTAAGTTTAGGGACTGATGACCCCGTAGTTAAGTCCCATAGACTATACAAACATTTGAACAATTTTTTTTACTGCCACAGCAAATGCAACAGAAATCCTATGAGTCAGAGCGTAAATATGTTCCACAGACAGATAATTTTTGATCATCTTTCTACATAAATAATTTCCTTAAACATAGGTATCGGGGCATATCGTATGCAGTTATAAGTTTCAAACATTATAGTAGCCACAATTTATTAGGTGAAATAAGTGGATACTGAAAAACGCTGCCTTTATGTGGGTTAAAAACTTGACAAGCACATACCAAGAGTGTAATAGCTACAACGACAATCTTCGAATTCGATTGTTTCGACAGAGACTGATAATTGCCCCTCATGCGTTTGCGTGTTAAAAGTCTCAACACTAGAGATCGCTGGGTTGGTCTCACCTACTTGGCCCAAACTGTGCGAGAAGAAACACGAATACGAACCTTTTAAATTACTACAATATCTCCCCTGTGTAGGCCATAGGAAAAAAGGAAACGCTTGTCAAAAATTTTCCAACTACAGATAGACGCATTAACAGCTAATTTTGAGGATCAGCATTGGTGCGTAGTGGCTAAGCGTTTAGCTTTTGAATGGAACAGCACTGGTTCGAAACCCGCCCCTTCCAAAATATTTTTCTTATATTAGCCTTTGCAGTTTTAACTATTAATTATGAATTTTCAGTGCACAATTAATATATTTGGTTTCGTTACAACTAATTAAATTAATTAATACACCTTATTTAATCATTTGATCTTCATAATTCTATGAAATTTCAGATGAAAATAATACTTCCAAATGTTGTAACAGGTATTTATATATCGAAGTTATATTACATTCCTTACGGCGTTCATCGACAAAGAAACATAAACTTCACACTATGCAAACTTCAACAATGTATTTTAAGAAAGTAATTTTTTCCGAAATATGCTTCGGCGCAAAACACACTTAATTCAAGGTTTAAAGTAAATGACTTTTCACTATTGCTTTTGGTGCATACCGAATGTATCGAATCATTGCGGTGGGAACAGGGCACTGAACTGATGCCATGCGATTGAATGTTTTTTAATTGAGTCTCCTTTTGACGTCAGCTGTTGTGGAACACTGAAATGTTTAAGTAAATTTAAATTTCATAAATAAAAGATTAACATTGCGAGGGGTAAGACAAAATGAACACGATTCTACGAAGTACCGAGAATCGAAACTGGGCCGCAAATTTTTTAATACAAGCCCTTGTCCACCACGCTACCCACATTTGACGCAGACTGGGACTCAATAAGCAGCTTAGGTAACACCTATTTCTATGTGGGAAACTTTTGCGACCGTATTCGCTTTCCCTTTGGCCAAATCGCGCGAGATATTTTTGGGAATTTGAAATGTTTCGTCTGCTTTCTTCTTCTCGCACAGTTTGAACCAAATCGGTGGAACCCATCCCACGATCTACTTTAGTCATTCATAAACAGTATGCAGTATAAAATGAATGACGTTGGAGTCCTTGAGGGAAAGTTCGCACCCCTCCTTGTGAATGAAGTTCCAGGACTGAGAACATCCTCGCCTATGGTCCACGGACGGAGATGCATTATGAATGCGAAACGCAGGGTCCTCTTACAGCTACAGTCGTAAAAATTGTGTGAATAAAGTGAATGGAGTCGTTTGTCTATTTATAAAGAAGCCTTCCGCTGTAGCAACGAATGCCAGATCTGCGAAACAGCAACGAATCTAAATCATTAATACGAACGTGTTTCTGGCGGTATTTTGAGTTGTGGGTGTTCTGTAGTTGAAAGGCACATGTGGTAACAGGAGAGTAATTTTGCGAAAAATTTAGGACAAAAAGTAATGGATACGTATGTTGACCACTCAGGCTTCTTAATAAATGACGTGTGTCAAGTTACCACCAAAAGGTGGCCAGATGGTATGACACCCTGAGTTGTTATTTAGCAGTTTCGTATTACCGGCATACCGAATTCAAGAACCTTTTTTGAAATGTCTGAGGCAAACTGAATACCATTGGGAAGGATTAGCTGGAGTAGATTGTCGAGTAAGAAACTTTGTTTATACGCGCTCGCCGTGCTGTGAGTGCCCCGTTTACTTCCGCGTAAACCTCTTGCGGGCCCCGAGCACGAGACATTCGCTGCGACTGAGCAGAGTGGAAGAATGCCTCGCCTTTCCTCGACTGCTCACGGATGTCGTCGGACCTGTCTTTCAAAAATGTTCAAATGTTTGTTAAGCTTATGGGACTTAACTACGGGGTCATCAGTCCCTAAACTTACAAACTACTTATGAACTAACTACAACTAAGGACGGCACAAATATCCATGCCCGAGGAGGGATTCGAACCCCCGACCATAGTTGCCGTGCAGACCGTGACTGGAGCACCTCAGTCCCCTCGGCTACCGCGGCCGGCGGACATGTCTTTTCTTATATGGACAGTGCCTTGTGAGGCCTGGTTTTCCTGATACCGATCTACTAATGGATTGTCGTCATAGTCTATATGATTGTGCACTGAATTAATAAGTGTATTATTGGTTGGTTTCGGATAGACGTCCTGTTAGTTACTATAGTTAGTGGTAATTCTCACATTCCTATAAAAAAGTGTATAAGAACTTCGTTTTAACTTGGAACAGTAACAACTTATGATGCTTTAAAAAATGAGTGTGTGATCTTCTAAAATTGTATTCTGTTGAATGTGTAACACATTAAGCTCGAAGTAGCTTCCAAATTATATTTGAATGATATCATGACAGTTACAGATTGATTTGAACATTGAGGTTGTTTGTTGGTTTTAAGATTTTATTTTAATTTTTTCGATAGGTTTTGCTGCAAGCAAAGAACTAACCTGCCGGAAATCTGATGGTGTAACAAAGTTTGCTGTTTGTGTGACAAGAAATACAATAAGTTTTGAACCTCTTGTCATAGTCTGTCAGCTGGTTCAGAAGTGCGTGTACGACACGGCATGAAGAAGAATTTAAAAGCAATTTCGTGTAAGTTCCATTACATGACGACCAAAGCTGGTGACGATTACATTGTATACTATCGATGTACCGGGAATATTACTACTAAATATTGTACAAAGAGATTTGCAACCTACTTCGAGAAAAAAACACTCGGAAAACATCCGACCTGAAAGGAAAACAAATCAAATGTCGTTTATGGCTTATTACCGTCAACAATAGCTGTGATAAAGAGTTTAACTTTTGTTTTATTTTATTTTTTTAATTTTTGCCATCATCACCCTACCTGACCAACGAGCTTCGTCCACAATGCTTGTTTCGTCTCCTGTACTATAATTGTTCACAATTTGTTAATTTATTTATTCCCTAAATTAATCTTGAAACATTATATTGTTCTTTCTCATTGAAAAAATACACAATAATAAAATTAAGTCATAAAATACAACGTTACAACATACTGCAACTGCTTTAAAAGAAATAAACTAAAAATCGTTTCATTTCGTTGGTGAGATCTTGATTCTGTTCTAGTGAATCTCAGTGTTTCTCGAACTGTTTGAAACCTTTGCTTTTTTGCCTATGGTGTGGTGTCGCACAAGTACAAAGTGCGCGCCACCTACTTTCGCCGCGCGCCGCCATGCACGCACGGCGCGGCGTTCTCACGACGTCAGCCACGAGTGCCCTCTGCTACAACTCCACTCGTGGCCACGACTGAACGACATCGGTCGCTTGGGACTGAGATAGGAACCAGTTAACACTTCGGAATCAGATAGGCACCAGTGAAGACTTGGCTATCGTACAGGCACTTGGCAGTCCTCTAGCTCAACTATGTATCAGCATTCTGCAGCAGTGAGATATGTAAAAGTTAAGTATTGTATAAATTCTGTGCAATATATATCTCGTTCTAATTTACTCTAGTGTTTCTAGTTTCTGGCTGCTCCCCTCCGTACCTGCACCAGCATGCTATCTTTATTCCTGTGTCGGTCTCATTCCACACGGCCACCGACACCTACGACGGAAATGAGACACAAAAGCGGCGACGAGGCTGGGACACAAAATATGGTACACAAAAGATGGATCTTATGACTAGCACTCTTACACCATTATATACTTAACCATTCTAAATAAGTAAACTTCTGCTGCTAATGTTGCTCTGAATCACGTATAGCCGCCTTCTGCTTCCGCAACGATTCGAAGCCTATTGGGTATTCTCGTTTCTTATTATATTGGTATGGTGTCTGTTATTCTGTTATTTCGGGCATATCCGAAGTAACAAACACCATACCAATATAATTAATTACGACACGCGAAGACGGCCTTTCTTCAAGCATATGTGGTCATATGTTCGACCTCACTCGATAGGGGCGCTACAGCCATAGCGTGCAACTTGTGGAAGTTTGAGATGGACGCGGGGCGAGCACCGGGATCCACGTGGTTAAGTTCACCGCTGGCCCGAAACTGGAGACCCAGGTTCGATTAGGGGCCTGCTTCACATTTTCACTTGTTGCAATTGTTTAATTTCAATGCCCTAATGCAGCACTGTCGATCCTTTTCTTCCTAATCCTTCATAATTGCTTACTAGGCAGACTACTCTTCACTAGACCATCGCACCACTAGCGATTAAGGCGCCTCCACGCCACAAACTTTACTTCATCTTCTGTGTTCCAAACAATGTTCGTTTTGTGTCCCAGCCTCGTCGCCGCTTTTGTGTCTCGTTTCCGTCGTAGGTGTCGGTAGCCGAGTAGAAAGACCGACACAGGAATAAAGGATGCACGCTTGTGCAGGTACGAAGGTGAGCAGCCAGTGGGACAGCAGAAACTAGAAACACTAGAGTAAATTAGAACGAGACATATATTTCATGGAGTCTTGGTAATACTTAACTTTTACATAGTTCTTGAGTGCAGAATGCTGATACATAGTTTATATAGAGGCCTGCCTACTGATGATTCCTAGTGCCTATCCGATAGCCAAGTCTTCACTGGTGCTTACCGATTCCCAAGTGTTAACTGGTTCCTATATCAGTCCCAAGTAAACGATGCAGCAGTCGTGGCCACGAGCGGAGTCGCAGCAGAGGGCGTTTGTGGCTGACGTCGTAAGAACGCCGCGCCGTGCGTGCATGGCGGCGCGCGGCGTAAGTAGGTGGCGCGCACTTCATACTTGTGCGACACCACACCCCTCTCCCCCCTCCCCGCCAATCCGGCGAGTCGTCGTGGCGTAGGGCTGAGGGCCACGGCGACGGCACTGGGAGGAGGGCCTGGGCGGGGGTGTTACTAGTGGGACGGGCGTCGTAGAAGATGCTGGGATCGAGACGCCGTCCGCGCCCCGGCATCCACCTTGCGATCCCCCGGGAAACCCACCAAAACCAGGGAAAGGGCGCACGCCTCCGCCCAGAAGGAGCAGGTCATCTTCTTCTGAGGGGCGTGGCCCAAGCTGGGGGGAGGGGGTGGTCCGCACGATCCCGGAGTCCTTCTCGGTGACGCTGTCATCTGCGGCGGCTATAGCGGCGGCGACGACTGCGTCGGAGGCGCGTCGACGTCCATGGGGACCTCGTTGTCCGTGGACGCTGTGTCCGGCGGCGAACGATGTGGCTGTGCACCCTGGCGGTGAACTGAGTCTGGAATGAAGAAACCCGAGACAGGATCGCGCGGCCTGTTCAGGCGCAATTAATTTGCATGGCGCCGCAGCTCCGACCCTGTAGAAGAACGTACAACAAACATATTGCGAACGAGCACGAGCTGAATGGTGCCCGGAAGCCATCGTTTCTTTCCAGCAAACACCCTGTACAGCGCCGGCGTCGAAACCTGAAAACGCGAAGCGCCATACGAACCGACTCGGTGTGTGGGAGGCTGCAGCAGGTGAAGGAGAGTGCGGTGACGGCGGCCGTGTAGCAGCTCGGCAGGAGACGGGCCGTCACGTGGCATGCACCGATAGGTAGACAGGAAAATTTGAAGAGCTTTCTGCCTGGAGTGCTGACCATTCATCTTTTCCATGTGAGACTTAAATGTTCGATCGAAACGTTCTGCTTCACCATTGGACTGAGGGTGAAAAGGTGCGGTGTGATATGCTGAATGCCATTCACACGACAAAACTGTTGAAATTCCGCACTAACAATCTGAGGTCCATTGTCACTGACGATTGTTTAAGGCAAACCTTCGAAGCAAAACACTAATGATAAGGCACTGATTTTACTAGACGCCGTCGTTGAGATCATGGCAATCACAAAAGGAAAACTCTACAACGATTAACCAGCGCGTATTCCAGAAAGGTCCGGCTAAGTCAATGTGTAAACGTTGCCATGGTCCCTTGGGGCGTGGCCAGTCTGAGAAACGTTGCGGAGGAGCCGCCTGATGCTCCGCACAAACTGTACACGGTGACGTCATGCTCTCTATATGGGCGTCCATACCAACCCTGGTACAATGACGTCTGGCCAATTGCTTTGTCCTAACAATACCCCTATGTCCTTGATACAGGAGGCGTAACACCTCTCGTTGCAGGGAACTAGGAACAATCACTCTTGTTTGGTCGTTGTCGGTATATAACAACAGAACACCCTGACTTAAAGACAATGCATAACGTTGTGCAAAATAACGTCGAACCAGAGGCCGATCAATGTCTTTGGCTCTGGCAGGCCACCCTGAGCGAACAAAACGTGCTACCACACTTAGGTCTGTATCCGTAGCTGTTTCCTGTGCAACCCGACGAGAGTTCAATGGGAAATCTGCGACAGCGGAAGCATCTCTGGAATCTATCTGGCAACATGCTATTTCTGAAGAATCAAACGTCCAACCGGAAGTCGGGAAAGTGTGTCCACATTGGCATGTTGAGTGGTAGGTCAGTACAAAATCTCATACTGATAATTTGACAATATCAAGGACCATCTCTTTAGCTTTTGTGCCGTTCGTGGAGGAATTGGCTTTGTGGGTGAGAACAATGACGTGAGAGGCTTGTGGTCTGTCAACAAATAGAATTTTCTGCCATAGAGATAATGGTGAAACTTTGTGACGCCGTAAATTATTGCTAAGGCCTCCTTTTCTATCTGACTGTAATTCTGTTGCGTCGGCGTCAGTAGCTTAGATGAAAAGGCAATAGATCGGTCGTGACATTCAGTACGATGCGACAATACTGCACCCAGACCGTACGACGAGGCATCAACTGCTAGCACTACAGGCTTCTGGGGGTCAAAGGGAATCAAACATGCATCACTGAGTAGTGCAGACTTTAATTTGTCAAAGGGAACCTGAAAATCTTTAGACCATACAAAAGGAACATTCTGCCTACATAAGTGATGCAGTGGAGCTGCAATCTGACAGACATTGGGAATAAACCTGAAATAACAGTTAAGCTTTCCCATTACTGCTTGCAATTCGTGCACATTCTTAGGAGGAGGCAAGTCTGTGATTGCTCTAACATGTGACTGTAAGGGATGGATTCCTTGGGCATTAATCACATGGCCTAAGTACTCTATTTCAGTTTGAAAAAATGAACGCTTTGCATTATTACAACGTAGACCTGCTGCAGTCAACACTTTGAAAAGGCACTCCAGGTTTGCTAAATGTTCTTCAACTCTACGTCCGGATACCATAATATCTAAATAGTTCGAGCAACACGGTACAGAAACTGTCAGCTGTTCCAAAAGCGCTGAAAAATAGCGGGGGCGGAAGAACTGCCAAAGGGTAGGCGTTGAAATTGAAAAAGGCCCATGTGAGTATTAATGACGAAAAACTTTTTTGACTCGTCATGAAGCGGAATCTGTAAGTATGCCTCTGCTAAATCAATCTTAGAAAAGAAGCGAGACTGTCCTAATTTGTCCATCAGTTCCTCAGGTCTGGGCAGGGGATAAGTGTCTACAATTGTTTGACCGTTCACTGTTGGTTTGAAGTCCGCACAGAGGCGAAGTTTTCCTGACGGCTTGGGTATAATTACTAAAGGCGAGGCTCACTGACTCGCAGAAACAGGGGAAATCACCCCACTATCTTGCCAATGTTTAGGTTCTGCAGCAACATTACCACGAATTGTGATAGGCACTGGTCTAGCTTTACGAAATTTTGGTACTGCAGATTCTTTTAAAGTTACATGTGCCACGAAGTCTTTTGCACAACCTAGTTCCGGCGAAAATAAGTCACTATATTTTTCACAAAATGCATTTATTTTGTCCTGAGGAACTACTGACGAAATTTGAACCACATCTCTTTGAATTGATAAACCAAACAAGTCAAATGCATCTAGTCCAAAGATGTTCCCCTCAGGGGCTCAGCATTAATTTGCTGGGTACTGGCTTGGCGAACCCGGGGTCCTAGGCCGTGGGCTGTGTCGCGCCAACAGTCCGCTAGACCGTAAGCTCTGTGCGTGCTTCAACGACCATCGTTCGGCGCGACGGTGGAACGTTGTACGTTTCAGAGCCCTGGGATCTTAGCTTAATCGCCCGGGTCGCGAGGACGGTAAAAACCTCTATAAAAAAAACCTCAATCTCAAGGTGTGCTACGTGCCGAGGAGATGCATGGCTGTTGAGGTAGAACAGCCGCTAGCGAGCAACCTCTGAGGAACCTGCCGCACTTCTGTTGTATAAGGCTTACCCAGGCAAGCGGGGCTCTGCCTGGGTGGACCTTTAGTTCCCTAGCTGCTCGTGGGACCAGAATGAAATGAGCAAACAATAGCGTCGCTACATGCAAACCTGGCGTCTCAAAGCGTGGTAAAACAGAATATGATGCAACGACATACGACCCTAATTTGTTCCCTTCCCTTGGCACCCCATGGGAGGAACGTAGAGGAATTCGTCGATCCGAATGATACTCGCCACGATATCTGGTGTGTGCCCGTACTGATGGAGAGTCTTTCATGTTCACTAATCCACAGTTCTTTGTCGAACATCTCGGAGACCAGTTTGGCGAAGTGGAGTCTTTTTCAAAGATGAAAAGTGGGGCTGTACTGATACAGATAGCGTCCCCAGCCCAATCGCACGCATTACTTGCCTGCAATAAGCTTGGTGAGATCCCGGTAAGTGTCACGCCCCACAAGTCTTTAAACATGGTCCAGGTCCATAGAACCTGCTGTCCCAGACCGATGAATAGTTGCGAGCTAACCTGCAGCGTCGAGGTGTTCATTTCGTCCGTCGAGTGTACAGGGGACCTACGGAAACCGGGGTTGCCACCGGTGCTTTCATCTTGGCGTTCGAAGGCGATACACTGCCTGAGAAGGTCAAGATAATGGTATACCGAGTTGATGTAAAGCCATATGTCCCTCCCCCTATGCGGTGTTTCCGGTGCTGGAAGTTCGGGCACATGTCGTCCCGGTGTACTTCCAGCCCGAATTGCAGGGAATGTGGGCGGCCATCGCACCCGGATACCCATGTACCCCACCTCCTGTTTGTGTAAACTGTGGGCAACATCATCGGCCATGCTCGCCGACCTGTACTGTTCTTCATCGGGAAAGGAAAATCATGGAAATAAAGACCCTGGACCGGCTCACTTTCTCTGAAGCACGCAAGAAATACGAGCGACTTCACCCTGTTAGGATGACATCATCTTTTACCGCAGTCACGGCGGCATCGATTCCATTATGATCAATAGTACCTGTTTCCTCTCCATCTGTGGGCCCTATGGGCCAACAATCTTCTACTACCCCCTCGATGGGTGGGGGACCATCTATATCCCATGCTCCCCCAACACCCTTGCGGCACCCCCTCCTGAAGCTTCCACAAGTGGTTTGGAGGGTCCCAGCCAGAGGCTGCAGGATCCACCTGCCCCCAGTCAATGGGCTTTCCGATCGACATTGGGTCCAGAAACCACTCGTGAGAAGTCCTCCTTGCCCTTAAGACCGAAAGGGCAGCGGGAGGTAAAGAAGAAGCAGCATAAGAAGAAAGTCTCCTCGGTGACTTCAAAGTCCATTCCTATATCATCTACTTCAGAGTATGAGTTTCAGATCTTCGCATCTCTCGAGGATCGGGCTCTCACTAAGACACTCGAACCAATGCTCCTAGATGATGTAGATATGCGACTCGCAGACCGCAAATCTTGGGACTGACAATCTTCAGTCCATCATGGTCTTCCAGCAAACCATGAACCACATTCTTCAATGGAACTGCGGTGGAATTTTCAACCATCTAGCTGAGCTGCAGCAGTTGTTGTGCCGTTTCACAGTGCTGTGTATGGCTCTGTAGGAAACTTGGTTTTCTGCTCAGCGGACCCCAGCCCTTTGTGGATATCGGGACTACTTCAACAACCGTGCCGATTGTGACAGAGCCTCTGGTGGTGTCTGTGTATACACCCTTGCCACTGTCCCCAGTATTGCTGTGCCTCTCCACACACCTATTGAGGCTGTTGCTGTTCGCCTTTGGTCTATGTAAGAATTGACTGTCTGTTCGATATACCTTCCTACAGACAGGGACATTTCACCCACTGATCTTGCTGCTCTGGTAGCACAGCTCCCCCCACGGTTTCTTCTTTTGGGGGACTTTAACGCCCATCACGCTTTATGGGGCGGAACAGAGACGACCCGACATGGTAGGGATGTTGAAACTCTTCTCGCACCCCCTCAGGGGCTCAGCATTAATTTGCTGAGTACGGGCTTGGCGAACCCGGGGTCCTGAGCTGTGGGCTGTGTCGCGCCAACAGTCCGCTACACCGTAAGCTCTGTGCGTGCCTCAACGACCATCGTTCGGCGCGACGGTGGAACGTTGTACATTTCAGAGCCCGGGGATCTTGGCTTAATCGCCCGGGTCGCGAGGACGGTACAAACCTCTATAAAAACCCCTCAATCTCAAGGTGTGCTACCTGCCGAGGAGATGCATGGCTGTTGAGGTTGAACAGCCGCTAGCGAGCAACCTCTGAGGAACCTGCCGCACCTCAGTTGTATAAGGCTTACCCAGGCAAGCGGGGCTCTGCCTGGGTGGACCTTCAGTTCCCTAGCTGCTCGTGGGACGAACATGAAACGAGCACTCAATAGCATCGCCACACGCAAACATGGCGTCTCAAAGCGTGGTAAGAATGACTTTAATGCGGTAGAGTATGATCCCCAAACGTTCCCTTCCCTGGCTACACCATGGGAGGAACGTCGGGCAAAACAGAAGGGTGAGGCATATGCTCCGAAATACCTTGTCTGTACCCGTAATGATGGAGAATCGTTCAAGAACACAAAGCCCTTGTTTTTCGTGGAGAACATGGAAGACAAGTTCGGTGAGGTTGAAGGAATGTCCAAGATGCACTCTGGGTTAGTCTTAATTACGACGTCATCCCCAGCTCAGTCATGGGCATTGGTTGCCTGTGACAAGCTGGGTGATGTTTCCGTTACCATCACGCCGCACAAGACCTTAAATATGGTACAGGGTATCATCTTTCATAAAGACCTGTTGCTGCAGTCTGATGAAGATCGACGCTCTAACTTGGAACGCCGGGGAGTCCATTTTATTCGGCGAGTCCATAGGGGTCCGAAGGACAATAGGGTCGCGACCGATGCCTTCATCTTGGCTTTTGAGGGTGATTCATTGCCCGAGAAGGTCAAGGTGATGGTCTACCAGATCGACGTAAAGCCCTACGTCCCTCCCCCTATGCGTTGTTTCAAGTGCTGGAGGTTTGGGCACATGTCCTCCCGATGCGATGCCAATCCTACGTGTCGGCAGTGCGGACGTGCAGTCCATCCAAACGTCCCTTGCACCCCTCCTCCAGTATGTGTAAACTGCGGCCAGCATCACTCCCCTTGCTCATCTACGTGCTCAGTATTGCAGCAAGAGCGGAAGATTATGGAATACAAGACCCGGGACAGACTAACCTACTCAGAAGCAAAATGGAAATATCAAAAGCTCCATCCCGTTCATCTGACCACTTCCTATGCCACAGCAGCCTCATCGTCATCCATAGTGCCTCGAGTACCGCGTACTGAACCACTGCAAGTGGGCTCCCACGCCCAGTCAACTACCCCTGCCCCCTTACCAGCTGGGGGCACTTCCTCTTCGGTGGCTCCCACTCTTTTCACAGTGGGAGCAACAACCGCACAAACATTGGGGACCCCAGTCCCCACCTCTAAGTTGGAGAAGGAGAAGCCTTCTCCGGCCCCTCTCGCTCGGAAAGGGTCCCTTGGGACACTCCCTTCCGAGGCTTCTCCACATGGCAAAGAGGATCCCAGCAAATTGCTGCAGGATCCTCTTGTTGCTGACCGAAGGGCCTCCTGCTCTTCGTCAGCCCCCGAGACTATGCCTGCGAAGCCCTCCCGGCCCTTAAAACCCAAGGGCCAGCGAGAGGCTAAGAAAAAAACCACAAGGAAAAAAGAACCCTTGGTGGCTCCAAAGCCACATATACCCTCATCCTCCGGATCAGAGGATGAAGTCAAGATCCTCGCTTCCCCCGAGGATCTTGCACTTACTGATCCAATAGATCGTATGGATCAAGAATCTATTGATGCTGAACTCAAGGCAGACGGCGATGCAATGGAATAACCTGCTCCTCAGCTACTATTTATGGCATCTCAGCTAGACGACAAAGTTATTCTCCAATGGAATATCGGCGGTTTCTTCAATCGCTTAGCTGAGTTGCAGCAGTTGTTATGCCACATCCCGGTGTTTTGTATAGCACTGCAGGAAACGTGGTTTCCTGTTCAGAGGACCCCAGCCCTTCGGGGCTATCGGGGCTTTTACCGTAACCGCGATATATGCGATAGGGCTTCGGGTGGTGTCGCTGTTTACGTCCTCGCAACTGTCCCTAGCGCTGCTGTGCCTCTCCAAACGACCCTAGAGGCAGTTGCTGTTCGCATCCGAGCGGGGCAGGACTTCACCGTCTGTTCCATTTACCTCCCCCCGGATGCAACCGTCTCCACCACTGATGTTGCTGCAGTGGTAGCGCAACTGCCCCCACCATTTCTTTTCTTGGGGGATTTTAATGCCCACCACCCATTATGGGGTGGAGCGCAGACGACGGTTCGTAGTAGGGACGTCGAGACACTTCTGTCCCAGCAGGACATCTGTATTTTAAACACTGGGGCCCCCACGCATTTCTGCGTGGCGCGAGGCACTTACTCGGCAATCGACCTCTCTTTATGTAGTCCGAGTTTGCTCCCACATTTTCGCTGGAGGACCCATTACGACCTTTGCGGCAGCGACCATTTTCCTATCCTTGTGTCGCACCTGCACTTCCAACCAGCAGGCAGCCCACCTCGATGGTACCTCTGTCGAGCTAATTGGCGGGATTATATGTCCAATGCTACTTTTCCTGTACCATTGCCTGCCAATGTGGACATAGCGGTTGGTCAAATCACTGCTGCTATCGTTTCCGCCGCTGAGGCCACTGTTCCCACCACTTCTGGCACTCCTCGGCGCAGGTCTGTGCCCTGGTGGACGCCAGAGATTGCTGCAGCCATTCGGGAGCGTCGGCGGGCGCTACAGCGCCATCGACGCCACCCCACCTTGGACAACCTGATAGCCTTCAAACGGCTTCGGGCCCGAGCTCGACAGCTCATTCGCCAGAGCAAACAGGACAGCTGGGAGAGGTATGTAGCCAGCATCGGCTCTCGTGCTTCACCATCTCAGGTGTGGTCCCACGTTCGACGCCTCTTTGGGTACCGCTCGTCAGCAGCGATCCCCAGCTTACGGATCAGGGGTACTGTATGCACTGACGCCACTTCCATTGCTGAGCATATGGCGGAGCATTATGCTCGCAATTCCGCAACTGCGGCATACAGTGCAGACTTCCGTGCACTGAAAGAGCGGGTAGAACAGCGACGGCTGTCATTTCACACACGTAGAACAGAATCGTATAACTCTGCTTTTAATGAATGGGAATTCGACACTGCCCTTGCTACATGCCCCGATACCTCTCCAGGTCCGGACAGGATCCACAGCCAGTTCATTCGGCACCTTTCCGTGGAGTTTCAGCACCAGCTTCTCGCCCTGTTTAACCGTTTATGGGTGGAGGGGTCTTTCCCGTCACAATGGCGAGAAAGCATCGTTCTTCCTGTGATCAAACCTGGTGCTGATCCACAGGTGGCTGATAGTTACCGCCCAATCAGCCTCACCAACGTTCTGTGCAAACTATTCGAACGTATGGTGAGCCGGCGGCTTATGTGGGTACTTGAACATCGGGGTCTGTTGTCCCCACGCCAAGGGGGTTTCCGCCAATGCCGCTCCACTGTTGACAACTTAGTGGCTCTGGAGTCCGCCATCCGTACGGCATTTAGCAGGCGTGAGCACCTTGTTGCCGTCTTTTTTGACCGCAGGAAGGCCTACGATACCACTTGGCGCCATCACATTCTGGCTACACTGCACGCTTGGGGCTTCAGAGGTCCGCTGCCGGTTTTTATTCAGAACTTTCTTTCCCTCCGATCTTTTCGAGTACGGGTTGGTACTTCCCTCAGCTCCTCTCGCGTCCAGGAGAACGGTGTCCCACAGGGCTCTGTCCTTAGTGTACCCCTATTTTTAATTGCCATCAATGGACTTGCTGAGGCAGTGGGGTCGTCGGTTTCTTCCTCCTTGTTCGCCGATGACTTCTGCCTGTACTTCAGCTCAGCTAGCATTGGGGTAGCTGAAAGGCGTCTACATGGAGCCATTCGAAAGGCGCAGTCGTGGGCCTCAACCCATGGGTTCCAGTTTTCTCCGGCGAAAACCCGGGTTATGCACTTCTGCCGCCGTCGAGCTGTCCATTTGGACCCAGAGCTATATTTATATGATGAACTTCTTCGTGTCGAAGAGACTCACCAATTTCTTGGCATGCTCTTCGACAGTCGGCTCCCTTGGGTGCCCCATCTTCGCCAGCTCAAGCAGAAGTGTGTGCGGTACCTCAATCTTTTACGCTGCCTCAGCCACACTAGTTGGGGAGCCACTCGTTCGAGTCTTATGCAGCTCTACAGGGCGCTGATCCAATCACGGTTAGACTACGGGAGCTTTGTGTATGGTTCGGCAGCCCCATCTGCATTGCAGGCCTTGGACCCAGTACACCATAGTGGCATCCGTTTAGCGACGGGTGCCTTCCGTACAAGTCCCGTGACAAGTCTCCTTGCTAAAGCTGGGGTTCCCCCCCTCCGAATCCGCCGGCAGCAGCTACTGGCTTCATATGTCGCCCATATTCATACCTCACCTGACCACCCGAACCACAGGCTTCTGTTCACAGCTGCTGTCCTCCCTTCCCCACGACGACGTGCACGGTCGGGTCTCCCGATTGCGGTTTGTGTTCGTTCCCTTCTTTCGTCCATCGCATCCCTTCCAGTCCCTACCACATTCCGATACCTTTCACCTACACCTCCATGGTTCGTACCTCGCTTAAAGCTTCGATTCGATTTGTCCGGTGACTCGAAAGCCTCAGTTTCGCCAATGGTCCTTCGTCGAAAGTTCCAGGCACTCGTAGAAACTTTCCGTGGTGCAGAAGTCGTCTACACTGACGGCTCCGTTGTGGACGGACGTGCTGGGTACGCGTATGTTCATAGTGACCACGTTGAGCAGCATTCCCTAACCTGTGGGACTAGCGTTTTCACAGCTGAGCTGGTGGCCATCTCGCGCGCTCTTTCCCATTTCCGCAACAGCCCTGGGGAGTCCATAGTCATCTATAGTGACTCCCTGAGTGGTCTGATGGCGCTAGGCCAGTTTATGCCAAAGCACCACTTGGTTCGGTCCATTCAGGACACCATATTTACCCTCAGCGAATCAGGACGTTCGGTGGTTTTCATTTGGACCCCGGGCCACGTAGGCATCCCAGGAAACGAACGGGTTGATCGCCTCGCCAAGCAGGCCACCACATCACGGCCCTTGAAGATAGGACTTCAAGAAAGGGACCTACGACTACAACTGACCCGTAAGGTTCTGGTGATTTGGACCTCGGAATGGGATGCCTTGAACGTTCCAAACAAGCTGCGTACAGTCAAGTCCGCCACAGCTGTGTGGAGATCCTCCCTGCGAGCCTCTCGTAGGGAGTCTGTAGTCCTCTGCAGACTACGTATCGGACATACGTGGTTAACACACGGCTACCTTCTACGAAGAGAGGACCCACCAACTTGCCATTGTGGTGCCCTATTGACTGTGGTCCACATTCTGGTGGACTGCTTACTTTTAGCCGACTTGAGGCAGTCTTTTACACTGCCTTCTGAGCTTCCATTGATTTTATCTGACGATATCTCTGTGATCGACCGTGTTTTAGGTTTTATTCGCGCAGCTGGCTTCTATTGGTCTATTTAATGGTGGGGCCTATAGGCCTGCCTTGTCGGGCTTCACCCCTCCAGAACAATAGGCCGCTGTCATTTTACGGTTTATGACTTGCTTTAATTTAAGGATTTTAAAGTGTGCAGAGTGGCTGGCTCATCCTGTATTATCCTTGTGATCAGCCAGCCCCACGCTTCTGCTGCCTTGTTTTAGTTTTCTGTCTATTTTTGTCAACTCTTGTCTTGTTCTTTGTTACGTCATTTTACCATTGACTGTCTCTTTGTACTGGGAGTATACTGGACTTCGAGTACTAAGCGACAAAAGGAAACTTTTAAAAGTTAACTCTTAGCTGGGAACAGGGGACTGATAACCCAGCAGTTGAGTCCCCTTTAAACACACAACAACAACAACAACAATAATCTTCTCGCACAACTAGACATATGCCTTCTAAATACTGGTTCCCCGACGCACTTCAGTGTTGCACACGGCACTTTTTCCGCCATCGATCTCTTGGTCTATAGCCCGAACCTTCTTCCACACCTCACTTGGAGGGCCCACAATGACCTCTGCGGGAGCGACCATTTTACTATCTTTTTGTCGCTCCCACAGTCTCAACAGGCGGAACAACTGCCTCGATGGTCCCTCCATAGGGCTGATTGGCACCGTTGCACTTCTGCTATTGTCATTCCTGCCCAACTGCCAGCCGATGTGGATGTGGCGGTCCAACAGGTGACTGTCGCCATTGTTTCCGCTGCTGAGGCCACTGTTCCAACCACCTCAGGGTCCCCTCGGCACAAATCTGTGCCCTGGTGGTCACAAGAAATCGCTGAAGCCATTTGGGATCGGCGTAGGGCACTTCAGCGCTACCGGCGACATCCCACCATCGATCACCTGATTACTTTTAAACGGCTCCGGGCCCGAGCTCGACGGCTTATATGGCAAACTAAGCAAGATTGTTGGGAGAGGTACGTCGCCTCTATTGGATCTCGTGCCTCACCTTCTCGGGTGTGGATTCAGGTTCTACGTCTTTTTGGGTACCGCCCACCAGCAGGAATCCCCTGCCTTCGCTTACAGGGTACTGTCTGCTCAGACCCGCTTGCTGTCGCCGAGCACATGGCACAGTTTTATGCAGGCATCAGTTCATCTGAAGCTTACAGTGAAGCCTTCTGCGCCATTAAAGACCGAGTTGAGCGGAAGCCACTGTCGTTTCACACACGTCGCCAGGAGCCGTACAATGCACCCTTTAGCGAGTGGGAGCTTAAAAGTGCCCTTTCTGCATGCCCCGATACTTGTCCAGGACCAGATCGTGCCCATAGCCAGTTTCTTCGGCATCTTCCTGTGGACGCTCAGAACCAACTGCTTGCCATGTTTAACCATCTCTGGGCAGAAGGTGTTTTTCCCTCGCAGTGGCGGGAAAGCACCATCATCCCAGTGATAAAACCTGGCGCTGACCCACAGGTGGCTGACAGTTACCGTCCGATCAGCCTCACAAACGTTCTATGTAAGCTCGTTGAACGTATGGTGAGTCAGCGGCTTATGTGGATCCTCGAAGACCGGGGACTCCTGGTAGCAAAACAAGGGGGTTTCCGTCAGGGCCGGTCCACAATTGACAAACTTGTGTCGTTGGAGTCGGCTATTCGTACAGCCTTTACCCGACGTGAACACCTTTTTGCTGTGTTTTTCGATCTCCGGAAAGCTTACGACACAACCTGATGCCACCACATACTGGCTACATTGTACGACTGGGGCTTACGGGGCCCACTTCCGGTCTTTATCAGGAATTTTCTCTCCCATCGCTCCTTTAGGGTTAGTGTGGGTACCACCCTTAGTTCCTCACACATCCAAGAGAACGGTGTCCCACAGGGCTCCGTCCTCAGTGTGCCTTTATTTTTAATCGCCATAAACGGGCTTGCAGTGGCTGTGGGATCCTCTGTCTCTTCTAGCTTTTTTGCTGATGACTTTTGTCTGTATTTTAGTTCGGCTAGTATTAGCGTCGCTGAGCGGCGGCTACAGGGAGCCATCCGAAAAGCTGAATCATGGGACTCTACCCAAGGATTTCTGTTTTCAGCGCAGATACCCCGCGAGATACACTTCTGCTGCCGTCATGCAGTTCACATGGATCCCGAGTTATATCTGGGTGGTGAATTGCTCCTTGTCGAAAAGACGCATAAGTTTCTTGGAATGGTATTCGACAACAAGCTTACTTAGATGCCACATCTGCGTCAGCTGCGACTAAAATGCTCGAGACATCTAAATATTCTCCGCTGCTTGAGCCACACTGCTTGGGGAGCTGCTCGTTCCACCCTCGTGCAGCTGTACAAGTCCTTGTTACAATCAAGGCTTGATTACAGGTGCCTGGTATAAGACTCGGCAGCACCATCCGCCTTGAGGATCCTTGACCCCATCCACCATAGTGGTATCTGGCTGGCGACTGGGGCCTTCCGCACCAGCCCTGTGCCAAGTCTTCTTGCCGAAACAGGGATTCCTCCATTACACTTCCGCCGGCAGCAGCTTCTCGCTAGCTATGTTGCTCGAGTCCATGCCACGCCACACCATCCAAATCGCAGGCTTTTGTTTCCGACTGTTACCCCTCCTTTTCCACCACGTTGTCCTAGATCATGTCTTCCAATCGCGATTCGGGTTCATACACTCCTTTCCTCACTTAATTCCCTACCTCTCCCTGACGTTTTTTCCTGCCCATCCCGTCTTCCTTCTTGGTCCATCCCCCGTTTGAAGCTCCACCTGCAATTGTTCTGCGATACAAAGGCATTAGTTTCACCTCTGACACTCCGTTGCAAGTTTCTGGCACTTCTTGTTGCTCACCGTGATGCAGAAGTCCTGTACACTGATGGCTCCCTGGTAAATGGCAGAGCCAGTTACGCTTTTGTGCATGGCGACCACACAGAACAACGGTCCCTGTCACCTGGCTGTAGTATTTTTACAGCTGAACTGATCGCCATTTCTCGTGCTCTTGACCACCTCAAAACGTGCCTCCAGAAGTCGTATGTCGTGTGCAGCGACTCCCTTAGTGGCCTACAAGCCCTTTCCAACTATTTTTCTTCCCAACCGTTGGTGCAATCCATACCAAACGCAATCGCTTTACTCGGCAACTCTGGCTGTTCGGTGGACTTTATTTGGACCCCCGGCCACATTGGCATCCTGGGGAACGAGCGTGTCGATCGGCTGGCTAATCTCGCCACCACCACTCCTCCATTGTATATTGGTATCCCGGAATGGGATATCCGTTTGGATTTGCGCCACAAGGTTTTTGAGGCTTGGAACACACAATGGGCAACACTGAGCACTCCCAATAAGCTCCGGGCGATCAAGTCCTCTACGGCCGTATGGAAGTCGTCTTTCCGGCCTTCCCGTAGGGACTCTGTTGTCCTGTGTCACCTACATATTGGTAATACGCATTTGACACATGGCTACCTTTTGCGTAAAGAGGACCCGCCGTATTGCCGTTGTGGAAGTTTGTTGACAGTGGTCCACATCCTATCAGACTGTCCGTTTTTAGCCGCCTTGCGGCAGTCTTTTAATCTACCTACTGCGCCTGCCTTGATTTTATCTGACAATGCCTCTATGGCTGACCTAGTTTTAGGTTTTATACGTGCAGCTAGATTTTATCATTCTATTTAGTGGTGGGCTTGTGCCTGGTATCTCAGGTTTCCACCTCTCATATTATACTATGATGTTTTTCTTACTTTTAGCCTGTTTTTACCTCAGTTTTTAGTGTGGGCAGTGTGACTGGCTCATTTTGTATTTGTTTGCGATCAGCCAGCCACTGTTCCCTGCTCTATTTTAGCTCAGTTCAACACTTGGTCTCTCTTATTCCCGTCTCCTTCAGTGTTGTTGAGAGTATCAAGTTCATTGGCACTGTGTGCCCTTACGCTTCTCTTCTGGGTATTGAGCTACATTTTACTGTTCCTACTTGGATGTCTTATCTTCGTAAGGAACAGGGGACTGATAACCATGTAGTTTAGTACCATCTAAACAACAACAACAACCAAAAATGTTCTGTGTAGACGTGGCCTGAAGAACTACAAAAGAAACTGTTTTTGTTACACCTTGGAAAGAGGCGGGCCGGCTACACGTTCCTAGCACAGGAATATTTTGACCTGTATATACTGTTAGCACTTGTTGAAACGGCGACAATTCTGGCGAACCCAGAAGTTCATAAGTATCTTTATTTATTAATGTGACAGCGGAACCAGTATCAAACAGTAACAAAACTGTCACTAGATGGCACTACCGACGGATCGGCGTCCGCACAATGCGAGACTGCTGCACTAAAATTACTTTGAGTAGCTACATCAAGTCTACTGTCACTAGCTACACAGTACTGGACACTTTTACAAGGAGAAGTTGTAGAAGGCACTAGGTTAACTACAGGATTGCACTGTTCATAGTCATTTTGCTTCTCCCTAACCCGTGTCCGTTGCACTATTTTACACGTTCATCGGCGCGTGCGATGTGGCTCACTATATAGTTTCGCCGTAGGCGGAGAAAATTGTTCTTGCTTTTGAGAATCAAAAGAAACACTGTCCAAGTTCACAGCATGTATGGCATTTACAGAATTAATTGTTCTCGCACTCTGCAAAGCACTGTTCCTACCGGCACTGTTCTTTGAAGTTTTGTTTTGCATACACACTGACTGTACATGTCCTGATTTGCCACAATGATAACAGGTTGCGTTGCGAATAGGGCACTGTGTAGGCTTGTGGCGAGATACACACTGGGGCCAAGACTTAGGAACATTTTTCTGAAAAGAACGTCGGCGCCCGTATGTTAAATTACTTTGTCAAACACGACGGAGCGACCTTTGTGTCGCACTTTTACACTGACTACTGTTCACTGTCTGTCCAGCACGGCCGGTAGAATTTAGAGAATCACTAGTGCTATACTCAGAACTGTGGCTAGGGAAGTGTCCATTACGGCGCACTGAATTTACACTGTGGCTTTACATTTCTACATCTGCTAAGTCAAAGGTATCATGCGCTTCTATAAGCTGCAGTACACTGTCTAATGAGGGGTCAGACTGTTTTAGAATTGCTGCCCTAATTCTGGGGTCCTGAATGTTCTGCGTAATTGCATCCCTCATCATAACGTCACTATAAGAGAGTCCACAAGAGCAAGTAAATTTACATTTGCGGGTTAAGCCCTTCAGTTCTGTAATCCACTGCTGGTGTGACTGCTCTGGTAATTTTTTTAGTCGGAAAAATTGGTACCACGCCGCAGCTACGAGAACGTTTCTCTCATAATGAGCATTCAGTGCATCTACTATTGCATCAAATTCTAGATGATCAGGAGTGCGTGGGGGAAAAGTTTCTGCAGTAATACGAAGGTTTTGGTTCTCACCACAGAGAGGAACAAATGCTTAACTGTCTGACCTGTAATTTGATGAGCCGCGACGAGTTCTTGAAATTGTGCCTGGTAGTCACTCCATTCTTCCTCATGTTCGTTGTACTGGCGGAACGTAGGAGGCGGTGCGGCTGCAGCTGTGGGCGGCTGTTGTTGTTGGTGAGCTGCCTCCGTTAACTGCGACACCGCTTGGAGTAGTTGCGTGATTTGCGCGTCTGTAACTGAATAATTTCCATTACGTTTGGGTTCGGGGTAGTGGCCATGCTGACCGATTAGGCGCCGCGCATACAAGTAAATTAGAACAACAAAACACAAATGCAATGTGAAAGAGGACGCTCTGCAACAAAAAAGTCCACATAACACGTAACAGAATTTATTCCCCCAAAAATCTTATAATATGGGTGGGTAGGCTGGAACAATTTCTGCGTGCTCCGACTGCTGCTGTCTGGCTGCTGCAAGTGGGCTGGTCTACGGTTCTTCTATCACTCCTCGTCGCCACTTTTGTGTCCCAGCCTTGTCGCTGCTTTTGTGTCTCGTTTCCGTCGTAGGTGTCGGTGGCCAAGTAGAAAGACCGACACAGGAATAAAGGATGCACGCTTGTGCAAGTAGGAGGTGACCAGCCAGTGGTACAGCAGAAACTAGAAACACTAGAGTGAATTAGAACGAGATATGTATTTCTTAGAGACTTAGTAATACTTAACTTTTACATAGCTCAGTACTGCAGAATGCTGATACATAGTTGAGCTAGAGGCCTGCCTATTGCCTGTCCGATAGCCAAGTCTTCACTGGTGCCTATCTGATTCCGAAGTGTTAGCTGGTTCCTATCTCAGTCCCAAGTGAACGATGTCGTTCAGTGGTGGCCACGAGCGGAGTTGTAGCAGAGGGCGCTCGTGGCTGACGTCGTAAGAACGTCGCGCCGTGCGTGCATGGCGGCGCACGGCGAAAGTAAGTGGCACGCACTTCATACTTGTGCGACACCACAGTTGGAACTACTGCCAAGGCTCTCCACGCAGCGAAATAGACTAGTAAGCATGGAGGTCTGTGTTCGATCCCCGACCGCATCACAAATTTTAATTCAGTGCTTCATGTTTATCTTTAATGTCTTTGACATGTTTGAGACGAAAAACTGTCTCAGGTTTCGTGTAATTGCATTTACATTGATATATTGATTTACATTTTTCTTTGGGCCTCTCTGCCTTTTCTAGGCTGAACTTCCCTCACAAATTACGCCTGCATCGGCGATCTTCTATATTTAAACTTTTCGCAGATGTTTTAAATACAATATTACACAACCATATTTGTTTTAGAGATTGATTAAATTTAGAAAATGAGTAGTTCTTCTCTCGGAAAAATAAATATTACGATTCGTGATGAAAATCGGTCTGTGCGTCCAGTTTAAACTTAAAGATTTCTTTAAAATAAAAGTATATAACACTTCTTTACAAGAAATAAATTCTCTGACTGCTTAAAAAAACGAAGAAAACAAAACAACAAATATCTACTAATACTCAACGACGGCTCGAAGTCTGTTCGGCATTGAACCCACAAGTGTAGTCACGTAACGTGGACATTAAAGTAACTCGTCCCAAGCGTCTTGAATCGCTTAAGAAAGCTGGCGGCGATTGGACGTGCATTTCCTTTTCTTTTATTATTCTCACCATTTCTGCCCAAACATTCTCAATGGGATTCATGGCAGCTCCATTAGGTGGCCATTCCAAAACAGTAATATTTCTGTGGTTGTCGAACAACCTCTTAACAATACGTGAATGATCTGTTCGTCTCGAAATCTCGCTACTACAGAAGGTAACATAACATTCCGTAGCATTGAAATATAGGTGCGCACATTCAGTTTTTCTTCACCTTCCCACAGGAGATCACACCCCTCGGCCGATATGCATGTCCACACACCTTTACCGACTCCCTGTCACTTCTTCGGTAACTGTAAATATATTTGAGATTATACCTGGCACCTTTTAGCCGGGAAACGAGTACTCTTCCTGTCGATGCCGTACAGAAAACCTTTTCGTCGATGAAAATCACTCGTCTACAAAAGGCAAGAGGTCTGTCAATATTTTCTGTAGGAAAAGCAAGACGGGCTTCTCTGTGGGACAGACGACGAATGACCGATCTGCTGCTAACAGCAGGGATGAAAGTCTGCTGAATCTGTCGTGCGTTGAGGAATGGATGGTTTTCACTGAAATGACATATCTGCCGATCTTGAGCTGCTGCTGTTTTGCGGCGAGCACCAGAATGAGGCCGTTCGTTCAGGTTACCATCCTCTTCCATCCGTTTGATCCACCTGCCAACCGTTGACTTATGAATGCCCATAGACCTTGGTATGTAACCATTCGAAAATCCTTCTTCATGTAGTGCTACTATAGCACCTTTGTCTGCCTCGGCCAAATGAGACATTTGGTGTGTATGGAAACTTAACATTGCGTACAATACCCGCTGCAAAAACGCTGCTAGCAGGAAAGAGACTGTGATAGCGCTCTGTCACTGGTTTTGCCCCACTCTACGTGGGGCCTACGAGAAAGACAAGCCCCCGCGCGCACGTCATGCGACGTCAGCATAGCAATTCTGAGCAGGCCGGCCTGCTACCTGGTTGGCCGGCCGCTGGGGCACGGCCCACCGCCTCACAGCGGCCAGCCAACTAGCTAGCCGGCCGGCCGGCTCAGGACTGCTATGCTGACGTCGCATGAACGTGCGCGCCGGGGCCTGTCTTTCTCGTAGGCCTCGCTCCAAGGCTGCAGATTTAGATGCACACTCAAGGTAAATACGAATTTTACACAATCCCTTCTCTTGTGAAGTGGAAGATGTTCCTGCAGTGTTGCAAATGGAAATAATTGATTTACAAGCAGATGAGTCAATTAAGGACAAATTTAAGAAAGTTAGTATTGTACAGTTTTATTTCTTCCCAAAGAAAACTACACACTCCTCAAAGACGTTTCACGAAGTTATCTGTATTTGGCAATACACACAGATGTAAAAAACACATATTCATTGCTGAAATATGCCGAATCTAAATACAGAAGTAACCTTAGTGGCGAACATTTAGTTGAGACACAAAGTTGGAGCCACAGTATCAAAAGATTTTCGTTTCAAAAACCCAATTTCATACTTTACACTAAGTGTATGAAAAGTAACAAAGTATATCTGATGTATTCACTGAATTTCATGTTGGTTAAATTTTATTTACCGAAGCATTTGCTGAATATATTAATGTTGGCAACGAAATTTTCTATTTGCAATGATAATTTACTGACTGGAACAGGATACATAAACGAAACTGTTAACTGTACAGCACAATGAACAATAATTATTTACTTCAACACAAAGACCATTCACCTCATTCTGTGTGACTGAATTTTCAATGCACATTAAATTGACGTTGCTAGCATAGCGTACTATGCCACCGTTGATGGAGGTAAAATTTTAACACTTTGTTTTTGTAAAACCAAAACATTTCATTATTTTCTTCTTTTGAGAAATGTGGAATCAACAAAATGTTATTCTGCCTGTCGCGTTTGTAGCTTGTGTGCTGAGTTAAATAACTCCCAGTTAATAATTTTGTAGGTTTGGTGAGAGCCGTTTCTAGTTGATGTAATGTTTGTAGTGGTGTGATGAATGATGGGAAGTGAAGGCAGCTAATCAGGAGTGGCGTTCAGTCTGTTAAGAATGTCCTTATACTTTTAAAACCAAATCTGGGTCGTTGACGGACGTATTTTTTACGAGTAACATAGCAAAATCGTACACACACGTTGACAATACGTTGTTTTAAAAGATTTACTTGTAAAATGGTATTGCTGCTCCTTTCACAGGTAGAAATTAAGTTTTGCTATTAGATACCTGTTTAACAACACACCCAAAAGTCGTTACGTTCGTTGAAAAACTTTAAAAAACATAGAGAATCAGTCGCTACGTGGGTGTGATTTAATTTTGCAGCTTTGAGTTGAAACAAGTCTTTTAAATTACCAGTAAATGTAAATGTGCTGAATTTCCATTAATTAGAAAATCTGTTACATCCATTTAATGGCTGACTTTTTGTGTAATATTTCGAATACGATCTGCATTGCCAACAGAGTTCCACACACGTTGCACCAACAGATAATTTCGTGATTAATTCATGCCATGGGAGAGAAAAAAAGACATTCTTATTGTCTGTCTGAACGCCACTCCTGATTGGCTGCCTTCAATTCCTGTCATTCATCTGGCCAGTGCCAGCATGACATGGGTAACCACTAGCGGAGCACATAGACTTAACCAATAAAAGTCGTGAACAACTGAACGTGTTTATAGCTCGGGAGTTCAAGCGACTGTCTGGTGTATTTTTGTGAGTGTCTGTTATACTTTCGTGGCAGACCATTCAATTAAATGAGTGGAACTGAGTGATTTTTTTTTCAAATGTATCATTACATTTTACAGTACAAACTGATCCATTTACGTTCACGCATCCATCTTGCAGTATGAAGATGATTTATGTGTCTATTCTACTGATTAGAACATCGATGAGTGGCTATCTACTAATGGGCTGGAGATATCGGCTGAGAAATCAGTAATCGTCCCACTTAACAAGTCAACCCTGAATCTCATAGATGGCCACATTACGTGTGGAACATACACTTTCCAGATAAAATTTCAAGCACGTTTATTGGGGATGATTTTCGACTCTCGGTTAAGCTGGGCGCCTCATATCAGAGCCACACTTACCAAGTGTGAAGAGGGCCTAAATGTAATCCGATCACTCACCCGGGTGTGGTGGGGTGCGCACCAGAGCACTTTACTCACCCTGTATCGAGGGATTATTCGATCTCGGCTTTACTATGGCTGCAGAGCCGTGCAGCGCGCCCCATGTACCCGCCCGAGCTCGCCTGCGTCCGGCCGCTGCGCTCTGCTGCCCGCACCAAGGGTAGTCGAGCCCCACTGCACCGTTGTACACAGCGAGCGAGCTGCGATGCGCCAACGAGTTCCGACTCTCGTCGGGCAAGCGGACACCCGCCGGGCCCGTGCAACAGCGCTACAGGCGGCGCTGCGAGCGCAGGTGTGCAGCCCTGCGCAAGACGTTGTACTAATCAGAGCGTAGGCCTCGTGCACATTTTGGATTACCTACGTATCAGTTTCTACGTTATTTCTATGTCTGAAATAAATAACGAACAGGACAGATCTTAAAAATGTGCAAGGAGTAGACGCTACTTAAAACAAGAAAGTTTCTAATATCCATTCATTAGTTCATCTTTTAACTGTAACAACCATATATTCAGCCAAAAGACAATTACGCTCTGTCGTAAAACTGTGATGTTATGTAGAGTTTATTTTTTATTTTTTAAATTCCTAAGCACAGTGCCTCTTAAACGTTTTGTCCTATTACCATATCGCAGATATATAGTAGTTTAAACTCCACGTTATTGAAATTAAATAAAGTGCAATATAAAAATTATAAGCGAAAAAGTTTCTTACTGGTACGTACAACTAATGGTTTTCATAGTTCACGCATCAGTGGTTTCATATCAAAAGGGCAGATGCAGGCTTTTGCATAATGGAGAGATTCAGTATACAATATTAAAGTATTTTACACTTGTCTGTTAACCTACAAGTTTCAAATTCAAATGTTTGTATAGCTTATGGGACTTAACTATTAGGTTATCAGTCCCTAAACATACAAACTACTTATGAACTAACTAAGGCTAAGGACGGCACAAATATCCATGCCCGATGGGGACTCGAACCCCCGACCGTAGTGGTCGTGCAGACCGTGACTAGAGCGCCTCAGTCCCCCCCCCCCCCCGGAAGTTTTCGTTACGGAATTAAGCGGCTAAACTTTAAAAAAAATTGTTCAAATGTTTGTAGAGTTTATGGGACTTAACTATGGGGTCATCAGTCCCTAAACTTACGAACTACTTATCAACTACTTACGAACTAGGACGGCACAAATATCCATGCCCGAGGGGGGATTCGAACCCCCGACAGTAGTGACGTGCAGAACATGAATCCCCTCAGGGGCTCAGCATTAATTTGCAGAGTACGGGCTTGGCAAACCCGGGGTCCTGAGCTGTGGGCTGTTTCGCGCCAACAGTCCGCTACACCGTAAGCTCTGTGCGTGCCTCAACGACCATCGTTCGGCGCGACGGTGGAACGTTGTATGTTTCAGAGCCCGGGGATCTTGGCTTAATCGCCCGGGTCGCGAGGATGGTACAAACCTCTATAAAAAACCCTCAATCTCAAGTTGTGCTACGTGCCAAGGAGATGCATGGCTGTTGAGGTTGAACAGCCGCTAGCGAGCCACCTCTGAGGAACCTGCCGCACCTCAGTTGTACAAGGCTTACCCAGGCAAGCCGGGATCTGCCTGGGTGGACCTTTAGTTCCCTAGCTGCTCGTGGGACGACAATGAAACGAGCAAACAATATCGTCGCCATACGCAAACCTAGCGTCTCAAAGCGTGGAAGGAATGAATACAATGCCGCCGAATACAATCCCCAAATGTTTCCCTCCCTGGCTACGCCATAGGAAGAGCGTAGGACACGGAATCAAGGAGAGCAATATGCTCCAAGATACTTAGTATGTACCAGATCGGATGGCGAATCATTTGCGGCTACAAAGCCAATGTTTTTTGTGGACAATCTGGAGGACAGGTTTGGAGAAGTGGATTGACTGTCAAAGATGCGTTCAGGATCGGTGCTGATAATGACGTCATCCCCGGCGCAGTCACGGGCATTGCTCGCCTGTGATAAGCTGGGTGATGTTCCCGTTACGATAACACCGCAGAAAAGCCTTAATATGGTCCAGGGAATCATATTCCATAGAGATCTCCTTTTGGAAACGGGCGATGAATTACAGAAGAACTTAGAGTGGCGCGGAGTCCATTTTATCCGCCGTGTCTACCAGGGGTCCGAAGGAAAACAGGGTTGCCACCGGTGCATTCATCTTGGCCTTCGAGGGCGACACATTGCCTGAGAAGGTCAAGGTGATGATTTATCGCATTGATGTGAAGCCCTACGTTCCTCCCCCTATGCGGTGCTTCATGTGCTGGAGGTTTGCGGACATGTCCTCCGGGTGTGATGCTGAACCAACATTTTGGGAGTGCGGACGTGCATCACATCCTGATGTCCCATGTGTCCCTCCTCCAGTCTGTGTCAACTACTGACTACACCATCCTCCTTGCTCGCCCAATTGCCCAGTTTTGCATAAGGAAAAGAAGATCATGGAGTATAAGACCATGGACCGGTTGTCCTACTCAGAGGCCAAGCGTAAATATATGAAAATCTACCCTGTGAGCATGAAGACCTCACATGCCACAGCAACAGCTACAATGCCATCTGTGACAAGTACAGTCCCGTTTGTTGAAACCTCTAAAGCGGGCCCTCGGGTCCCGTCATTTACACCAGCCCCTCTGAAAGATAGGGGCACTTCCACTGCTGTTGCTCCCACACTCTTCACACTGGGAGCAATGACCACTACATCTCAGGGGACGTCGGTCCCCACCCCACAGCCGGAGGAAAAACAGCCTTCTCCGGCTCCTCTTGCCCGGAAGGGGTCCCTCGGGATGCTCCCTTCCGAGGCTTCTCCCTGTCGCAAAGAGGATCCCAGCCAGCCGCTGCTGGATCCCCAGACATCTGTTCGATGAGCTACCTGCTCTTCGTCAGCATCAGAAGCCACATCTGAGAAGCCCTCAAGGCCCTTACCACCGAAGGGCAAGCGAGAGGCTAAAATTAAAAAAACCGAAGAAGAAAGAACCTACGATGGCTGCAAAGCCACTATCACCCACATCCTCTGCTTCAGAGGATGAAATCGAGCTCCTTGCATCTCCCAAGGATCTCGCAATAAACAGGTTCACCTGAACCTATGGTGCTTGACCATGACCAATCAGACTCTGCACAGCTGCCAGTAGGCGATCCTGTGGAATAGCCTGTTTTTGTTTTCCACATGGCTATTCAGCTTGGAGACAACACATTTCTCCAGTGGAATTGCGGCGGCTTTTTCCAACATCTCGCTGAGCTGCGGCAGCTGCTGTGCCGCTTCCTCGCACTTTGTGTTGTCCTCCAGGAAACTTGGTTTCCTGCTCAGCGGACTCCTGCCCTACGTGGGTATCGGGGCTACTTCAAAAACAGGTCTATCTATGACAGGGTATCTGGTGGTGTCTGTCTCTATGTCCTTGCCTCACTCCATAGTGCCCCTGTGCGACTCTACACAGATCTTGAGGCAGTAGCAGTCAGAATCCGGGCCACCCAGAAGTTCACTGTCTGTAGTGTTTACCTTCCCCCCGGCTGAGGTCGTATCTCTAGCTGACCTCACTGCTCTGGTTGACCAACTCCCTCCACCTTTTCTTCTTTTGGGTGACTTTAACGCCCACCACCCAATGTGGGGTGGAACACAGTCCACTGGCCGTGGTAGGGACATAGAGACCCTTTTGGTGCAGCGAGATCTTTGCCTTTTAAACACAGGTGCCCCCACGCATTTTTGCGTGGTGCGAGGCACATACTCAGCAATAGACCTGTCCGCTTGCAGCCCCAGTTTCCAACCGCACCTTACTTGGAGAGTCCATGACGACCTCTGTGGCAGCGACCATTTTCCGATCGTCATGTCGCTCCCACACTCCCAACTAGCAGAATGTCTGCCCCGATGGTCTCTTCATAAGGCGGACTGGCCGGGTTACACCTTGGCTGCAATAGCTCCTGTACCGCTGCCGGACGATGTGGATTTGGCAGTCCAACACGTCATTGACGGTATTATTTCCGCCGCAGAAGCGACGGTTCCCACCACCACTGGTTCCCCTCGTCGTAAGTCTGGTCCCAGGTACGACAAGTCTTCGGGTACCGCTCGTCAGCAGGAATACCCTGTCTGCAGATTCAGGGCGCTCTATGCACTGACCCAGCCATTATAGTTGAACATATGGCAGACCAGTATGCCCAGACTTCTGCAACTGCAGCTTAGGGCGAAGACTCCGTGCCCTCAAAGAGCGCGATGAACGGCGGCGACAGTTCTCCTTCCGCACGCGCCGTTAGGAAATATATAATGCCCCATTTACTGAATGGGAATTTCAAAGTGCCCTCGCTGCGTGTCCTGACACCTCCGCAGGCCCTGACCGAATCCACAGCCAATTCGTTCGTCACCTGCCGGCGGACTTTCAACACCATCTTCTCGGCTTATTCAATCGCCTCTGGGTAGACGGTGCTTTCCCATCCCAGTGGCGTGAGAGCATTGTCATCCCAGTGATGAAACCTGGTGCTGACCCGCATGTGGCCGACAACTACCGCCCGATTAGTCTCACCAACGTTCTCTGTAAGCTCTTCGAACGTTTGGTGAGTCAGTGCCTCATATGGATTCTTGAAGATCGGGGACTCCTTGTCCCACAACAGGGGGGCTTCCGTCAAGGCCGTTCCGCGGTTGACAACCTCATGTCACTGGAGTCCGCTATCCGCACTACCTTCACCAGGCGTGAGCATCTGGTTGCGGTCTTTTTCGATCTTCGAAAGGCATATGATACCACCTGGCGTCACCAAATTTTATCTACGCTTTATGACTGGGTCTCTGGGGCACCCCCTGCGGGTTCGGGGGTAAGAATAGGCCCGCGGTATTCCTGCCTGTCGTAAGAGGCGACTAAAAGGAGTCTTCATACTTTTCGGTTTTCCATCTGTGGTCCCCTATGTGGGTTTGACCCTCCATTTTTCAAAATTTTTCAGAAGAGCGACCCATTTGGGGAAGGACACCTTACGTGGTGCAACATGTAATTCTTGTGCCATGCCATATTATGCACCCATCATGGAATGGACTTACGACTGCGGATTCTATTCTGCCACTGGGCATGTCATTTCTTTTTCTGTGCAAGTCGTGTCCATTGTGCACTGCCATCTCAGCACTCTTTCTGATGGTTCACACAGCGCCAGAAAGCCAACACGGTAGCCAGTCCGTTGTGGTGGGATCGTCATGTACCCTCTTGGATGTAGCCCCCTGACAACACAGGGATCGCTCTACCGGTGCCAGAGCTGCATACTCCTCATGCAAGCCAAGGAGTCGATGCTTGTCTTTGTGGGGCATCAGGACTCCCGGCAACGGTCATCCTGCCAGGTGACGTTGCTGTGGCTGGGTGGCGCCCATGAGGAGAGCCCCTGATCGGAGTGGGTGGCATCGGGATGGATCATCCGCAATGAAGAGACAAAAATCGGGTGACGTTGGCGGACGTACAACCGCCGTCTCTAAGAGAGGAAAGTTCAATGCTTCCACGTACGACCCCAAAACGTTCCCCTCCCTGACCGCATCTTGGGAGGAACGTCGGGGCGCAAATCCGACTGATGAATATGCTCCAAGATATCTCGTGTGCAGCAGGACTGATGGGGACTCATTCTCAGCGACCAAGCCTCAGTTCTTTGTGGACCATCTGGAGGACAGGTTTGGGGAAGTGGAGTCACTGTCTAAAATGCGCAACGGTTCTGTCCTCATCCACACAGTATCTCCTACCCAGTCACGGGCGCTACTCGCTTGTGACAAACTGGGTGATGTTGCAGTGAGTATTACTCCACACAAGTCCCTGAATATGGTCCAGGGTGTAATTTTCCATCGGGATTTATTGCTACAGACGGACGACGAGCTACGGGCGAACCTTGAACGACGAGGCGTTCATTTTATCCGGCGTGTCCATAGGGGCCCAAAGGATAATAGGGTCGCAACTGGTGCCTTCATCTTGGCCTTCGAGGGTGATACATTACCCGAAAAGGTCAAGGTTATGGTTTACCGTGTTGACGTGCAGTCTTATATTCCTCCCCCTGTCCCCCCATGGGGCCCACAGCTCTTTTGTGGGTACGTGTGTGGCCCGCACGGGTCCCCGAGCCATTGCGGCCTTCCTTCCTGTTTCCCAGGCCGCTTTTCCTCACCCCATTTCCCTCCCTTCCTAATCCTTTTTCCCACCCTACCGTTCTCCAACGCCGTCTCTAGGTGTTCTCGCGTTGACAGCCCGGCTATTTCCACGGTACTGCTGGTTTTGCAATTGTGTCCCTGTTTGCCGTGTTCACTGATTTCGGCCCAGTTAGGTCCCCATTGTGGTTTGACCTCCACCAAAATTTCCGAGTAAGTGTGAGCCATTTGGGAAGGAACTCCCAACCTAGCCCCTACGGCGCGGAATCCCGCCCTTTCCTTCCACATTCCTTTCCTCGCCGTAGCTCCCTCCCACGCTAGGTCACCAGCACGGTAGCCAGTCCATGTGGTGGGGCTGTTATGTACCCTCATGGTTGAGCCCCCTGAATTGCACAGGGATCACACTGCCGATGCCTGAGCTGTGACCTCCTCATGAATGCCAAGGAGTTGATGCTTGTCTTTGCGGGGCATCAGGACTCCCGGCAACAGTCATCCAGCCAGGTGACATTGCTGTGGCTGGGTGGCGCCCTTGAGGAGAGCCCCTGTTTCGGAGTGGGTGGCATCAGGGCGGACATTCCGCAATAAACAGGAAACAACCCTCTGAAAATCCTGGCTCTAAGTCAGGTGTCTCCAAGTGTGGTAAGTTTCATTTCAATGCTGCAAGATACGACCCCAAATCGTTTCCTTCCCTAACTCCATCATGGGGGGAACGTGGGCCCACAAAGCAGACTGAGCCATATACACCACGATATTTAGTATGTACCAGACAAGATGGGGAATCTAAGCCCTCTTTCTTCGTGGAACACCTCGAAGAAAGGTTTGGTGAAGTTGCCGGAATGTCGAAACTGCGAGACGGTTCGGTCTTGATACAGGCGGAGACCCCGGCTCAGTCACGTAACCTCCTTATGTGTGACCATTTAGGCGACATCCCCGTGTTAATAACGCCTCACAAGACCATCTTCATCTTCATGCACCGTCAACCAGGAGACAGTCTGATCCTCCAATGGAATTGTGGAGGATTTTTCTGCCATTTGGCTGAATTGCGTCAGCTGTTGAGCGCATTTCCACCTCCTTGTGTTGCTCTCCAGGAAACCTGGTTTCCTGGTGATTGAACCCCCACCCTTCGGGGCTACCGGGGGTACTTCAATAATCGCACCATTTACAATAGGGTGTCGGGCAGGGTATGTCTATATGTACATACCTCTGCCTACAGTTCCCCAGTGCCACTCCATACAGCCTTGGAGGCTGTCGCTGTCAGGGTTCGAGCATCGCGGGACATTAACATCTGTTCCCTTTATCTCCCTCCTGATGCAGCAGTGGCACCAGCTGACCTAGCAGCCTTGATCGCTCAACTTCCTTCGCCGTTTCTTATTTTAGGAGATTTTAATGCACATCACCCCATATGGGGGAGCAACGTGACTACAGGACGTGGTCGAGAATTTGAACTACTTTTTAACCAACTTGACCTTTGTATTCTTAATACAGGAGCTCCTACCCATTTTAGTGTGGCCCATGGCACCTTTTCCGCCATAGACCTTTCCGTGTGTAGTCCGGGCTTACGTCCACTCCTTAACTGGTGGGTCCATGATGACCTTTGTGGAAGCGACCACTTTCCCATCTTCCTTTCGCTTCCCCACCACCAACGCCATGCACGTCTACCCCGCTGGTCCTTCCACAGGGCCGACTGGGCAGCATACACGTCAGCTGCAATGCTGGATACCCCTCTCCCTGCTGATGCAACAATTGCAGTAGACCAAATTATTTCCGTTATCGTTTCTGCCGCTGAGTCCGCGATACCATGTTCTTCTGCCGTATCCCGGCGAAGACCAGTACCCTGGTGGTCACCGGAGAAAGCAGCAGCAATTCGCAATCGCCGTAGAGCTTTGCAGCAGTACCGGCGCCATCCCACCGTTGACCACCTGGTTTACCTTTAAACGTCTTCGGGCCCAGACACGCCGGCTTATCCGGCAGCGCAAGCAGGCATGCTGGGAGGAATACGTATCCACAATTGGCCCCCGTGTCTCCTCCAGCCAGATTTGGACGAAGATTCGCCATATATCAGGCTACCGCCCACCGGCAGGGATCGCGGGTCTCTCTATCCATGGAACTATTCATACCGACCCGACCATCATTGCCGAGTTTTTTGCAGCGCACATTGCTTTTAATTCGGCGTCCACTGCCTACAGCCAAGGTTTTTGTACCTTAAAAGAGCGGGCTGAGCGAAAGCAGTTGGTATTTCGCACAAACCGCCAGGAGCCGTACAATGCGCCATTTACCGAGTGGGAATTTCAAAGTATTCTTGCCAGTTGCCCCAATACATCTCCAGGACCGGACCGAATCCACTGTCGACTGTTAAAACATCTCTCTGTAACCTCGCAACACCATCTTTTGGATTTCTTCAATCGTCTCTGGATCGAGGGAGCATACCCATCCCAATGGCAGGAGAGTACCGTTATCCCTGTGCTGAAACCAGGTGCGGATCCATTGAACGTTGACAGTTACCGTCCCATAAGTCTCACAAACGTTCTTTGTAAGCTTTTTGAACGTTTGGTGAGCCGGCGACTTCTGTGGGTTCTCGAGTATCGGGGTCTGCTCGCCCCACAACAAGGTGCTTTCCGGCAGGGTCGCTCTGCCATTGATAACCTCCTCTCTTTGGAGTCGGCGATCCGTACTGCTTTCTCCCGACGTCACCACCTCGTCGCCATCTTTTTCGACCTCCGGAAAGCATATGACACGGCATGGCGTCATCACATCCTTGCCACACTACATGGGTGGGGTCTTCGTGGCTCCCTCCCACTTTTTATTCAGAATTTTTTACTTTCGCGCCGCTTTCGAGTCCGCGTTGGCACCTCCTTCAGTTCCTCCCATATCCAAGAGAATGGGGTACCACAAGGGTCCGTCCTTAGTGTACCCCTCTTCTTAGTAGCCATTAATGGCCTAGTGGCTGCAGTGGGGCCATCAGTTTCTTGCTCTCTCTATGCGGATGACTTTTGCCTGTACTACTCTACCGCTAGTACAACTGTAGCTGAACGACGATTGCAGGCAGCCATTCATCGGGCGCAGAATTGGGCTTCCGCCCATGGTTTTACATTTCCCCTGCAAAAACCAGGGTGATGCACTTTTGTCGCCAACGCACAGTACATCCGCATCCGGAGCTCTACCTTGATGGTGAGCTCCTTCAGGTTGTGGATACACACCGTTTCCTGGGTCTCCTTTTTGACTCGCGTTTGACATGGCTCCCTCATCTGCGCCAGCTTAAGCAACGGTGTTCACGACATTTGGACATCCTTCGTTGCCTCAGCCATACTGTCTGGGGGGCAGCACGCCCTGTCCTCCTGCGGCTGTACAATGCTCTGGTGCAGTCGCGTCTAGACTACGGAAGCCAGGTCTACGGCTCAGCTTCTCCATCTGCACTGCGAGTTCTCGACCCAGTGCATCATACCGGCATCCGTCTGGCCACTGGAGCCTTTCGTACAAGCCCTGTCACAAGTGTCTTGGCAGAGGCTGGAGTCGCCCCATTGCGATACCGGCGCCAACAACTACTCGCCCAGTATGCTACCAGAGTTCACTGTACCCCTCGGCATCCGAATAACAGACTCCTCTTTCCGGGAGAGGTCACTCGTTTGCCGCAGAGGCGACCTCGGTCGGGACTCCCGATAGCAGCGCGTGTCCAATTGCTACTATCGACCCTGGACTCCTTTCCTCTGCACCATCCCTTCCGCTCGACTTTCCATGCTCCTCCCTGGACCGTTCCTCGGCCGCGGATTCGGTTGGATCTTTCCCCTGAGCCGAAGACCTCTATTTCTCCTCTGGTCCTACGGCATCAGTTTTCTGCCCTGCTCTGTGAGTTCTGTAACTCCGAGATCATTTATACAGACGGTTCTTCAGATGATGACCACACTGGATATGCCTACCTGCATGGCGCCTATGTTGAACAACGCTCTTTGCCACCTGGCAGCAGCGTCTTCACCGCAGAACTGGTGGCTATATACCGCGCCCTTAAACACATCCGCACATGCCCTGGGACCTCCTTCCTGATCTGCAGCGACTCGCTGAGCGGTTTACAGGCCCTTGATCCGTGTTATGCTCATCATACATTGGTCAGGGCCATTCAGGAGTCGATACTGGCTCTTAGTAACTCTGGTCGCTGTGTTACATTCGTTTGGACCCCGGGCCATGTAGGCATTCCGGGCAACGAGAGCGTCGACCAGCTAGCCAAACAGGCTACCACTTGCCGCCCTCTGGCGATTGGCCTCCCAGAAGCAGACTTCCGCCCATTGCTTCGCAATAAAATACGCGAACTGTGGAACGCTGAATGGTCCGCTCTGGACGTGCCCAATAAGCTGCGGACGATAAAGGACACAACATCTGTCTGGAAGTCCTCGCAGCTGGGATCGCGTAGGGACTCCATGGTTCTCTGCTGTCTCCGCATTGGTCACACCCATCTGACGCATGGTCACCTCCTCCGTCGAGAGGACCCGCCCATGTGCCAATCTGGTGCTCCATTGACTGCGGTCCATCTCATACTCGACTGTCCCATTTTAGCCCCACTGCGGATTTCTTTTAACCTCCCAAACACTCTCTCTTTGGTGCTCGGCGACGATGCCTCTGTGGCTAATTTGGTTTTACGATTTCTTCGTGCCGGGGGGATTTACCAGTTGCTATAACTCCTCTGGGAGGTCTTTTAGATTCTTATCTCTGTTCTCCTTGACGGGTCTTTAGACTACAGCTTTTCACGTGTGTGCTATGTGGCTGGCTTTTCCCATTTTATACCCACGGTCAGCCAACCACATTCATCGGTTTTATCATAATTTTATCTTGTATTTGTTACTGTGTGTCTGGCGTCTTAGTATCGTCCCTTGTTGACTCTGCCAATATTTCATTGACATAATGTTCTTTTCTTTTGCCCTACTTTAAATATAGCTCAGGCACATTTATAGACGACTATGTTTTTCTGTGTGTCGCCTAGCTATGAAGCGGGGGACTGATGGCCATAATAGTCTAGTCCCCCTAAAACCCCCATACCAACCAACCAATCCTCCCCCTGTGAGGTGCTTCCAATGCTGGAAGTTCGGCCACATGTCTTCCTGTTGCATGTCCAGTGCTATGTGTAGGGACTGCGGCCGTCCAGCACATCCGGGTGCCCCATGTACACCGCCTCCCATCTGTGTCAACTGTGGTCAGAACCATCCTCCCTGCTCGTCGCAATGTCCCGCACTTCAACGGGAGCGGAAAATTACAGAATATAAAACCCTGGACCGAATGTCCTATAATGAGGCAAGGAAAAGTTCGATCGTCTGCACCCAGTACCTATGAAAAATTCATTCGCAGCAGTGACGTCGTCGCCACTCTCCTTGCTGGCGGCAGTATTTTCTACTTCAACTGTTCCTGTGGGCCCCCAGGGCCACCATCCTAAGCCTGACCCCACGGAGGTTGGGGGCCATCCTTCCACAGCTCCCAAGGCGAAAGCCTCGGGATCAGCTACCACCTCTCCGCCGGAGAAAGAACAACCTTCTCCGGCTTCCCTCAGGCGGAAGGGGTCCCTTGGGACACTCCCTTCCGCCAGTGTCGATATCGACACTAACCAGCAGCCGGCGCGCTCGCAGACTGCTGGTCGTAGAGCTTCGCGCTCCTCCTCGGTCCCTGTGGCTCAGTCAGAGGAGCACCTCCCACCGGCGAAGCCCTCGAGGGAACGGAGGGGTAAACAAAAGCCAAAGAAAGGCACGACACGAGACACCACGGTGGCTTCAGTGCCACCACTCCCCTCCGCCTCAACCTCTACTTCTGAGGATGAGGTGGAGATTCTTGCGTCACCCGAGGACCTCGCTCTCGGGGACGCATTAGTGAAAACGGACAATCCAGATGATGCGCCTACACCGGTGGGTGCAAGTGATGCTGAGTTGTAGCCCACCGACTCGGATTCATATCTTCGCAGCACTCAAACAATGTCATTCTCCAGTGGAACTGCGGCGGTTTCTTCCCCCACCTGGCTGAGCTACGGCAGCTTCTGAGCAAGACACCTGCTTTCTGTGTTGCTCTTCAGGAAACTTAGTTTCCAGCAATGCGGACCCCTGTCCTTCGTGGCTACAGGGGATTTTACTGCAACCGTAGCATATATAACAGTGTCTCAGGTGGAGTGCGTGTGTATGTCCTCACCTCTGTGTATAGTGTATGTGTGCCCCTTCAAACACCATTAGAAGCAGTGGCTGTCAGGGTCAGGACCACACAAGAGTTTACCGTCTGCAGTATCTACTTGCCGCCAGATGGTGACGTATCTGTGAACGTCTTGGCTGCACTCGTTGCTCAACTACCCCCACCTTTCTTACTGTTGGGCGACTCCAATACCCACAGTCCCTTGTGGGGTGGTTCTACGGTCTCTGGTCATGGCAGGGTTGTTGAGGATTTCCTAACTCAACTCGACCTCTGCCTCTTGAATACTGCCTCAGTGTGGCACATGGCACATTTTCGGCCATTGATATGTCGATCTGCAGCCACAGCCTTCCACCATCTGTTCACTGGAGAGCCCATGACGACTTGTGTGTCAGTGACCATTTCCCTGTCTTGTTGTCACTCCCACAACGCGAGTCCGCAGCACGCCCACCCAGGTGGGTTCTGCACAGGGCTAACTGGGAAGACTATGCTTCTGCTGCCATCGTTGGCCCTCCCCCACTCGAGGAAATAGATGTGGTGGTCGAGAGCGCCAACCATTCGATTATATCTGCTGCGAATGCTACCATTCCGCGTACGTCAGGGTGCCCACGGCGTAAGACAGTGCCATGGTGGTCACCGGAGGTCGCTGAGGCCATTAAAAACCGCAGGCGGGCCTTACGGCGATACAAACGGCACCCCTCTCAGGAGCACCTCATTAATTTTAAATGCTTCGCGCTCGTGCTCGCCAGTTAATAAGAAGACGGAAACAGGAGTGCTGGGAGAGTTACGTTTCCACTATTGGGACAGGCACCTCAGTCTCGCATGTCTGGAGTAAGATCAAGTGGCTACAGGGATTACAGACACCAGTGGGAATCCTTGGGATCTCCTCAAATGGAGTCCTATGTACAGATTCGGAACGCCAGTCTCTCTCCTTTCGTACCAGCCGCTCTGAATCTTACAACACTCCTTTTACTAAGTGGGAGCTCCTCAGTGCTCTTCAACAATGTCCTGACACAGCGCCAGGGCCTGATAGCATCCATAGTCAAATGCTGAAACATCTCTCAGCAGATAGTCAGCGTAACCTACTTGCGGTCTATAACCGCATTTGGTGTGATGGTGTTTTCCCATCACAGTGGTGGGAGAGTATTATCATCCCAGTGCTTAAGCCCGACAAACATCCTCTTTCCTTGGATAGCTAACGGCCCATTAACCTGACTAACGTGCCATGCAAACTGTTGGAGCGGATGGTCAGTCGGCGGTTGTGTTGGATTCTAGAGACTCGGGGATTATTGGCTCCATGCCAGGGCGGTTTTCGCCAGGGTCGATCTACCACCGATAATCTGGTGTACCGCGAGTTTGCTATCCGCACAGCCTTTTCCCGGCGCCAGCACCTTGTTGCCGTCTTCTTCGATATGCACAAAGCATACGATACAACCTGGCGACGACATATCCTCAACACTTTATATGCCTCCAAGACCAGAGTGATGCATTTCTGTCGGCGTCGGACCGTCCACCTGCACCCTGAACTTTATCTTAATGACGAACTACTTACAGTAGTGGAAACTCACCGTTTTTTAGGACTGGTCTTTGATACCCGGCTGACGTGGCTCCCCCACATTCGTAAGCTGAAACAGAAGTGCTGGCGCCATCTGAACCTTCTCAGACACTTGGGTCATATGACCTGGGGTGCCGACCGCTCCACACTGTTGCGGCTTTACATGGCGCTGGTGCAGTCCCGTCTTGATTTTGGGTGCATTGCCTATGGGTCTGCGGCACGTTCGGCACTGCACCTACTGAACCCCATTCACAACTGTGGGGTTCGCATCGCGACGGGTGCCTTCCGCACCAGCCCAGTGAACAGCTTACTAGTGGAGGCTGGGGTTCCACCCTTGGGGATCCGCCGCCAACACCTACTTGCGGCTTACGCAGCCAATATGTATTGCTCCCCAGGCCACCCGAACCATCGTCTCCTCTTTCCTGATGTGGTAGTCCGTCCCCATCAGCGACGCCCCAGATCAGGTCATAAGATTGCCTATCGGGTTCAGTCCCTCCTGCAGGAGCTTGAGTCTTCTCCCCTTCCATCTTCCTATCGGGTCCGTGCCCGTACACCTCCGTGGTGTTTGCCAAGGCCGTCTACTCGGCTGGACTTGGCCCAGGGGCCCAAAGACTCAGTTCCACTGTAGGCGCTCCGCCGTCAGTTCTCGGCTATCATAGCGGAATTCCGTGGTTATGACCTGATCTACACAGATGGCTCCATGGTTGATGGCTGTGTGCGATTTGCGTATACTCATGGTGACCATGTGGAACAGCACACTCTGCCGAATGGCTGCAGTGTTTACTCTGCAGAGCTGGTGGCCATTCACAGAGCTCTCTTGCATATCCGGTCTTGCTCAGGCGAGTCTTTTGTTGTTTGCAGCGACTCCCTGAGCAGCCTCCGAGCTCTGGAGCAGTGTTATCCGCGGTCTCCCCTGGTGTTGGCCATACAGGAGACGCTTCTTGCCGTTGAACTGTCTGGGCGATCAGTGACGTTCATTTGGTCTCCGAGTCACGTTGGTATCCCGGGCAATGAACGTGTTGACAGGCTTGCCAAGCAGGCTGTCGGTATGTCCTGTCTAGAGATCGGCCTTCCGGCTTCTGATCTCCGTTCATTGTTGCGCCAACGAGTACGTCAGCTTTGGGATACTGAGTGGCGTAGCCTGCGCATGGCCAACAAGCTCCGGGTGGTCAAGGAAACGACGGTTGCATGGCGCTCCTCCATGCGCAGTTCACGACGGGACTCAGTGGTCTTGTGTCACCTCCGCATTGGGCATACGTGGCTCACCCATGGACATCTCCTTCGGGGTGAGGACCCAGCCCAATGTCGGTGTGGCTCCCGTCTGACAGTCGTCCACATATTGATGGACTGCCCCCTTTTAGCCGCCTTGCGGAGACATTTCAGCCTCCCTGCTGTTTTATCGGAAGTTTTAGGTGACAATGCCACAATGGCAAATACCGTTTTACGTTTTATTCGAGCAGGGGGATTTTATCGTTCTCTCTAACTGGAGATTTCTTTTTGAAACCGAGTGGTTGACTTTTCCTTTGTTTTTATTCTTCTGGTCGGTCAACCACAGACATCGGCTTCTTTGTTGTCAGATATCCTTGTGTGATCGCGTCTTTACGTTTTGTGTCTTGTCCATTTTTATGATGTTTTATGGACTCAGTGGGACCGAGTGGTTGACTTTTCCTTTGTTTTTATTCTTCTGGTCGGTCAACCACAGACATCGGCTTCTTTGTTGTCAGATATCCTTGTGTGATCGTGTCTTTACGTTTTGTGTCTTGTCCATTTTTATGATGTTTTATGGACTCAGTGGGACTCCTCTCTCACTTCGACATTTTAACCTCTAGCTCCATGGACGTTAAAGAGATACGCCCACTTTTGACGCCTAGGGATGGAATGGGGGACTGATGACCATTGTAATTTAGTCCCCCTTAAACAACCCAACAACAACAACATCTCTGGGGGTCGCTCCCGATTTTCATACAGAACTTCCTGTTGTTCCGCTCTTTCCGGGACCGGGTTGGCACCTGTCTCAGTTCCACTCGGGTGCAGGAGAATGGTGTCCCACAGGGCGCAGTTCTTAGTGTTCCCTTGTTTCTGATAGCCATGAATGGTCTTGCTATCGCAGTGGGATCGTCGGTCTCCTACTCTCTCTTTGCTGACGACTTCTGCATCTACTTCAGTTCCACAAGCATTAGTGTCGCTGAACGTCGGCTTCAGGGTGCTATTAGAAAGGCGGAGTCCTAGGCCTTTGCCCATGGCTTCCAATTCTCGGGCCCCAAGACACGAGTAATGCACTTCTGTCGCCGTCGGGAACTTCACCTTGATCCCGAGCTGTACCTGGGCGATGTACCTCTTCGTGTTGAAGAAACCCATCGCTTCCTCGGCATGGTTCTCGACTCCCGGTTTACTTGGGTGCCGCACCTTCGTCAGCTGAGACAGAAATGTTGGCGGCATCTTAACATCCTTCGGTGCCTCAGCCACACTGTGTGGGGAGCCTCTCGCCAAACACTTCTACAGCTCTACAGGGCCCTAATCCAATCACGGCTGGATTATGGGAGCATAGTGTATGACTCGGCGGCGCCTTCAGCCCTCCGGATACTGGATCCTGTTCTACATAGTGGTGTCCGCTTGGCGACGGGAGCTTTTCACACGAGTCCGGTCACGAGTCTCCAAGTCGAAGCAGGGGTAACTCCCCTGCGGTTCCGGCTGCAGCAGTTGCTTGCCTCCTATGCTGCCTGCATACACTCCTCACCTCAACATCCGAATCGCAGGCTTCTCTACCCGACTACCGCCCGCCCTTCTCCGCAACGACGGCCAAGATCGGGTCTTCCGATCTCGTTCCGTCTCCGTTCCCTTCTCTCATCCCTTGACTCCCGTCCTATCCCTCGCAGTTTCCGCTGCTCCTTCCATACCCCTCCCTGGAGTATCCCCCGCTTGCAGATTAGGTTGGACTTGTCCAGGAACTTAAAAGATTCGGTACCACCACAAGCTCTCCGTCGCCAGTTCCAAGCGCTGCTAGATTCATACCGCGATGCAGCAGTTTTCTACACGGACGACTCCCTCGCGGATGTTCATGCTGGGTACGCCTTTATTTGTGGTGACCATACTGAACAGCGTTCATTGCCTTGCGGAAGCAGTATCTTCACTGCGGAGCTGTTCGCTATTTTACGAGCTCTTGAACACCTCAGAGCCCGCCCCAGGGGGTCGTATGTTATCTGTAGCGACTCCCTGAGTGGCTTACAGGCCCTCGACCAGTTTCTCCCCAGGCACACTTTACTGCGAGCAGTACAAGATACTGTCTTCGCTCTTGGCGAGTCAGGCCGTTCTGTCGCCTTCATCTGGACGCCAGGCCACATAGGCATCACAGGCAATGAACGTGTTGATCAGCTGGCCAAACAGGCCACCACTTCACGGGCTCTGAATATTGGCCTACCAGAAAGAGACCTCCGATCCCAGTTACGTAGCGGGGTCCTTGGAGTTTGGAACTGTCAGTGGGCGAGTTTGACTGAACCAAACAAGCTCCGCACTGTCAAGCCCTCCACCGCTGCATGGAAGTCCTCACTGCGGGCTTCTCGCAGGGAGTCGGTGGTCCTTTGCTGGCTGCGTATCGGCCATACCTGGCTGACGCATGGACACCTTCTGCGTCGTGAGGACCCTCCTCAGTGTCGCTGTGGTACGACTTTGACAGTCGCCCACATCTTAGTGGAATGCCCCAATTTAGCCGCAGAGCGACGGAATTTTAATATCCCTGACGCCTTGACTCTTGTTTTAGTTGACAATGCCTCCATGGTTGACAGAGTTTTAAATTTTATTCGTGAGTGTGGACTGTACCAATCCATTTGAAGTCTCTTGTGTGTCTGTCATTTATCTGTTCTCCGCTTGCCTAAGTCTATTAGGCAGGTGTTTTAATGTGTACAGAGTGGCTGGATGTGATACTTATATTTATGTACTCACCCAGTAAAAACACTCTTATCCTATCCCAGTACTTTTATCCTTTCTTCGTATTTCTGTGGATGCTTTCTCCGTTTTTACATGTTCCTTTTAAACTTTGACATGTTAAAGCATAAGCTTTGGAACGCTTAACACAATGTTTTAGCTCTAAGACTGGAACAAGGGACTGATAACCCTTGATGTTTAGTCCCTTTCAAAAACTACAAACCAACCAAACCAACCAACCGAGAAGTTGGTCCGATGGCGTTATATATTATATGCTGAGATGCATTATGGAAGAAACAAATAATGAGGGATTCTTAATAAATTATTAGTTTTATTTTTTTATTTTTTTCATCTCGTCTCTATTTTTCATATTGCCTAAGTGAGAGACTATGGAAGATCTCTTGGCAACTGAAACAAAATATGACTATCTTTTTCCTTTGAGCTACCTTTAAAGAGAAGTTTTTTTTTAAATATACAGTTCCTTTATTATCCTATTGGCCCACTTTAGGTTAAGGTAGTAACACAAAAAGTGGGCATTTGCGATCATCTTTTGACAGCTCGAAATTTAAGTGAAAATAACGGCTTAACCATTCATCTGCCACGAAAACTGAATAACCGAATTTGTAGAGGAGAAAATTCTGTACAGCTTTGCTCTATTATGTTTTTTTCTTCATATCTCGTATCGTTTCAGAGATATTTGAAAAAATAACGGCGATTTTGGGATATCTGTCTGTCCGTCTATCTGTCTGTCTGTAGCGTGTTCCCACTTTTTAAGACGAACCGTTCACCCGATCAGCACCAAATTTTACAGACATAATTGTAGGTCGCCAGTGACCAGAACCTCCCTTTTAGAAATTTTTCGGACAAAAAATACGGCAGTAATACTAAAAAAAGCCGTTTGTAATATAATTGTAATTGCAAACGAACCGTTCATCTGACACGAAAATTGAATAACCGAATTTGTAGAGGAGTAAATTCTCTACAAATTTGCTCTGTTATGTTTTATTCATATCTCGTATCGTTTGAGAGATATTTGCAAAAATAACGGCGATTTGACATCGTGTATTGATTTTACGAAAACCAGCCGTTCGCAGATGTCACGTGACATTCCATACCCAGAACTCTCTCTGGCACACGCCATCTGGCGTTGCGTATTTGATGATTTTCTTATTATAAGTTACACGTTGTTATTTCAAAGCAACAGCGCGCTGAAGACTTAACAAAAAACACGTCGTTTTTCGTACGACAAATGATAATCTAGTGTCCGAAAATGTCATATTAGCATCAGTTAACAACTGCCATCAATAGTAAGAAAAGAAAGGACGAATTTCGTAACTGTTCGCTGTAATGTACGGGGCAGCGTCTTGGATTGTGATGCACATGGTTCGTGGTTCGAGACCCGCCACTTCCAAATACCTCTTTCTCCTTTTTTCCTAAAAGGGTTACGCATTTGGTGCATAGATATTATCACAATAGTAGAGTCGTAATCATATCACTATAATTTTTTGTTATTTACATTATTATTTTTGTACGAAATGTTTGCAAAAAATGAACTACGAATTTAAACTGGGCCGTAAAAAAATGTCAGTACGATTTTCTTTCTTATAAATTTATATACCTAGAGACAGTTTTTCGTGTCAATATGTGAAAGGCATTGAGTGAAAGGAAAAGTATTGAATTAAAAGAAGTATGGAAGTCTGGGTTCGATTCCCGCCCGCCGCGGGCTATGCTACGATGTGCGATGCCATTGCTCGTGGTGGGTTCGAATTCCCCCACGGACATGGATGTTTGTGCCGTCTTTAGTATAAGCTATTTTATAAGTAGTTAGTAAGTTTAGGGACTGATGACCCCACAAAACCAACATTTGAACATTTTAGACAAGTGACATGTCACAGTTTGTTTTAGGGCCAAGAGAAAAGGAACGGATGTTTTACAGAACGAAGGATAGATTATCGGAGTTATAAAAGAACACTGCTTCATGGACAGTACAGAAAGCGTGCATTAAAAGAGACAGTATGGTTTTAACGCATTACTTTTTTTACGTCTTGGAGGAATAGTCCAGAAGGACGACAGAGGTTATAATGTAAGGGAGGTGATAGACAGAAAGAAAGAGAGAGAGAGAGAGAGAGAGAGAGAGAGAGAGAGAGAGAATGGAGAAGAAATTAACAACGTATAAATGCCAGACCGAATCGTTTGCATCTGCATATTTTGTGAAGGTCAGAGAATGTTTTAATGGATAGAGGGGAAGAAAGACGCTTATTTGAAATAACAAGATATGCTTTGAGAGCGCTAATGCAAACCGATTAGTCAGTATGTATGGAGACAGGGTATAAATAAAGTAAACTTAGATTAATAAACGGACTGTATATTAAAAAAGAACACAACAATTAAAAAAGGCAACTAAAAGGAATAACTAACTCATATTTTATTTCTTTTGCCAACTGATCTACCAATAGCTCTCACTTAGGAAGAAAAGAAAAGGAATACTTAACAAAACTTTATAGGGACTTTAATATTTTATCCAGAATCCCTCATTATCTTTTTTAACGTCTATCATGCATCTTGGCATAGACTCTATAAGTCGTCGGACGTAACGCCCTGAAGAAGCAACTTCCTCCCATGCCTCCAGAACACAGTCCCAAAGAGCGTCTGGCGTAGTTGGCTGGTTTTGCGGCCAGTTCTCTGTTGACGTCCTGGCAACCTCAGCCCACATATTTTCTATGGGGTTCATATCGGCCGCCCGCGGCGGCCACTCCGTTACGTTGACGCCAATCGTGGAGAGCCGCTGCTGGACGAATGCAGACTTGTGAACGGGAGAATGATCCTCTTGCAGCATGCTCTTCGCCATACAGCATTCTCACTGACGGAAGCATCACGTTTTCCAGTATGTGGTGGTACTGTACACTGTCGATGATGCCTTCTATCCTATGAAGGACTCCTGATCCTCGTTCAGATATCCAGCCCCAGCAGGAAATGGATATGCTCCTACTTCTTCTCGTCGTCGTTACATATTCTCATCGATGGCGAGTCCCTCGAGGCCTGTAAACGACCCTTGGATCGTCGTTACTGGTGGAAAACACTTTTTCGTCAGTGAAAATACTGTTTTCCCATGATTCCCTTAGTTGGAGCTCTGCAAATGCCAGCCGGTATGTAATAATGTCTTTGTTGAGTCCTTGTTTCACACCGGACCGTCTTGCGTGTAGTTCAGCGTCCATCAGCCTTCGGCGAATCGTGTCACTGGAGCCGGGGAAGTTGGTTACCTGCCGCAACTGCTTCGCATTCAAGAACGCATTTTGGCTGCTCGTAGACACTAGCTCGCGATCCTCCTGCTGCGAGCTTACTCTCTTCCTGCCTGAGCCAGGAGCTCTCTCGGTGGTGCCTCTGGTAAGGTAGTTCCTCCACCATCTCACCGCAGTGGTATATGACACGCCAGACCTTCTGCCTGCCTCTCTGATGGAGCATCCTCCATCTTCAATAAGAGCGACAACTCTGTCTCGAATTGACCGCTCCCAGTGAGCCATTGCCACGCCTACTTCCGCTTGTCGCTCTGACATACCAGGAGAGGAAGTAAACACGTTTACGTCAACATGAGCGTCAGACTCAGAGCCTGGCCCCTCACGGCACCGCCATCGGCCTTGCCTCGCATCGGCGCCACGCTGTTTCTCGCCGGCCAGCCCGTTATCCATCCAGCCCTGCTACCCTGTAGTTCGCGAGCCACAGCGAATATAACTCCAGGCTGCAAAGCCACGTTCACCTCTTGAAGAATGAAAAGTCACATCTAACCTATCCAAATACGTAGTTTCAACTAACACGAGCTATTTCTCTATAACCTGAGCTGTCAGATAATCCTTTGACGTTTCATTCAAATATTTAATGAAGTTAAAGAATATAATCACGTATTTTTGGAAACATTTTTTTGGGGGGGGGGGGGGGAGCGACAGCACTCTTATTTAAATTCATATATAGAGAACAGTCTAGAGTGCAAACGGAAAACAACCGAGACCTTGATTCCCATAATTCACTACATAGCACAATCTGATATACTATTACTACTTTTTCGATGTCCTCTCTCTATCCCGTGAGGTAATAGTGGGACACTACTCAGCACTACTGCAGAAGAGGTGGAACAATTATAGGGTTGGCAGTCTGCCTAAGAGACGTTTCAATCTTCTAATGGTTGTGTCAATAATATACCGTTTGTTTCACCATCGACAAAACACATGTTATTCTCAATTAACATTGTTTTTAATTGCACCCCCAGGAATTTCGTTATATGTATAATCTTCAAATTTATTTTGCTTGTCGATGTCTACAATGCTGACGAAACTCTTTTGGCAATCATGTTCATAGCCAAATGCATACTGATGTTTAAGGTCAATTGTCACCATTTGCGCCGTGAAGATACAAATTCAAAATCATTTCGCAACTGACTTTGCTTTTCTGAGAAGTTTACTAGCATTAACTGCCTCATATCTAAGAGCAATATTCGAAACAGATGAAGTCTACTTTGCTGAAAGAATTACACTTGTCACGTCCTTTTCACTGGTTGACACCTCGTCAGTTACTGCATACTATTACCTTGCAGACACGACATCACTATCCCAATCGCACAACTGTGACTATACTCCTTAGGAAAGTGATATGGTTCGAAGTTGATCACGACTGAAGATACCAAAAATCATTTTGGCACTCTATAAATACTGAATTAGTTTGAGAGTACTCAGTAATTCATGCAAATATAGTATCGCTAAAGTCTCAGAAGAGTAACGATTTCTAAATCCATGCTGGTTTGATGTTAGTTAATACGTGATATATTTCTACATATTTCATAACGTTGGGAAAAGTATTTGTACAAACGTCCTGCTACATGTCGATAACAATACGATGCATCTGTAACTCAGTGGATTACTTTTTTTTTCTTTCTTATGTATCTGTGCAACATTCCATTCGCCTCCCTCACTGTAAGTTCTTCAATGCTCGACCTCACGTCGTAGGAGATGTAGTTGAGTCATTGCGTAATGGGTGCAAAAGATATTTTCCTGTGGTGTTGGACCAGTCGAGAAAGAGATGGCCTGTAGAAAAATTGTCTTCCTGGTACAAATATGGTAGTGAAATGACAACATGGTGGATCATGTCTGGTGATTCTAATAGTTGTGTTACTTCTTGGAATGACAGGGAATGGGAGAGTTGTTACCTTGTCGTCCGACGTCAACGCTGACGATAGACGCGGGGTTGAAATCCCAGGCAGCACAAAGTTATTTATTGCGCTACTTCAAAATGTTTGGAAATGTTTGTAAATCTATCGGACTCAACTGCTTGGTCATTAGTCCTTACCTCACAAACTACTTAAACTAAGGTAAACTAAGCTAAGGACAACACAAAAACACATGCCCGAAGGGGCGACTCGAACCCCCGACGGCGAAGGGCCGAGCGCACCGAAGCACGGCGCCTCAGTGCGCACGACTAATCCGTCTCAATTTGCGCTACTTGTAGCGGAACATGTGCACATCCCGGAAATGGTGAGAAAATAGTAACTATTTCATCCCTTTAGCAAATATAGCCGGGTTTGAGTCCCTGCCGGGAAAGAAGTCAATTGTATCGTCGTTTCAAGTTGAAATATAGCGCTGTTTCTGAATTTATTTAATATCTACGTGTGATAGTGCTTAGTTAACGATTCATATTGTCACCTTTGAGTTGCACTGTATTATATACCTTTAGTGGTTACCTCTCAGCAACTATTTGAACTTCATGCAGATCCTGATGCAATGCTAAAGTTAACCATACATTTCTGGGTTCGAACATTGGCCTTGTAAACCGATACCAATGAAAACGTCAATGTTTTACGTCTCTTTATGCCTAATCGAGTGCGAACATTGGCCTTGTAAACCGATACCAATGAAAACGTCAATGTTTTACGTCTCTTTATGCCTAATCGAGTGTCACTGAATGAGTTTGATAAGGTATACGATTTGTCACTTATTCTAATGAAATTGAATTTACGTTGCTTTCTCTTCTCTAATAACCTGTGTTCTAATGTTTTTGTTGTGGATTGACTGCCATAAGGAGGAATATTCTCTACTGCTTCTTTGGTACCCATTGTGAATAGTCGAACGACTGTACTCTACAGGGGTTTTGAATGTGGAGTACCCGCAACACAGATACGTTAGTTGGGTTGCATTCAGCCGTGATCCACTTTCTTTTCTGTCAGGTGTACATGTAGATCGATAACGCGTGGACAATGTTTGAGGAAACACTGGCTCGTGATACGCCACCCGTTGCTACACCAGATCAACCTCAGCAATATGTGCAGATGAGCAAGGACTGCACCACGCCGCGGCGGAGTCGCCGAGCGCATTGTGGCGCTATGCTCCGATGCGCGAGGCCGTTCCATGTCAGGGGTTTGAATCCTCCCTCGGACATGGATGTTTGTGTTGTCTTTGGTATAAGGTAGTTTATAAGTAGTCTAGGGACTGATGACCCCGCATTTAAGTGCCATAAGCTTAACAAACATTTGAACATTTTGACTACACCACCGCAGTAACACGAGAGCCTCTTTGATTAAATCCCTAGGCGTGTAGCAGCGGTTGTGGTAACACACAATGTTCATATCACTACCTTCTTCAGTTGACATGGGGCTGTATTTTCAGTCATGTGGTCTTTGTGCAAAAATAAATTTTGGTTGTGATATCTGTATTCGTTGTAGCCGTTGTGGGTGGCCAACTTTGTATTAAAATACACCTATACGCATGACAGTATTAGTTATCTCATAGCTGCTTTCACTATACCAGTTCTACTGTTTTTCTATTCCTGATATTCGTTTCCTATTAACGGAATTACTGCCGTCATCTTGGTTCTTCTCCATGCTTACGGTCCCTAAGAACTTCAACTGGTGCTGGATATATGAGGTTCATTACTAGTACATTTATTAGTACTCATGTATACTCACCTTCACTGAAAACTAAAACAGTTACCTTGGTGCGTTCCCAGCTTCACGCCTGGTTTTTAGTCACTGTCGGTCCATAAATAAGACCGTTGGTAGTTTTCTCTTTCTCTCAGTCTTCGACAAGTATCTTCTTGTCTTATGATTTCGTCAAACCTTCTTTACTACAGTAATTTGAATGGTTTTTTAGCATTTCAAATAACCTTATCGTGTTTCTTTACTGTGCCACAACCTAGTACGTTACAAATTTAATCTCCCGTTAGCAGGCTCAACCAAGAACTTTGCCCGGCAGGCGCGGCCGCGCTGTCGCTAATGTCGGCTTAGGAGCGAGAGAGAGAGAGAGAGAGAGAGAGAGGAGAGAGAGAGAGAGAGAGAGAGAGAGAGAGAGAGAGAGAGAGAGAGAGAGAGAGAGAGAGAGAGAGAGAGAGAGAGACCGAGTGAGGCTGCAGAGAACTGCTCCACCGTAGGGGTGGGCTAAACTGCGATTTTTCAAATTTCAATGATTTCTGTTACTGCTACTTTTAGGTATCTGCGACTTGTCACTGTTTATAATCGCAGTTTACAAATCAAATCCTCAATATGTATCCATTCGCACTCAAACTGCGATTTCCGTGACTCTGAATGCTACTGCTGTGATTTCTGCTACTGCTATTGCTACTTTCATGATTTCTGCTACTTCCGTGACGTATACGATTTGTGTAGAAAATGCTATATATATCATCCATAACAGATTCCTCGTACTACATGTAAATATATACAAATGAAGAATATTGATGCTCCATTTGCAAGTAATGTTCGGATTATTTACACCTCGACAAATGTCAATTAGAAATTATTTCGATATTTGGTGTGTAATGTATAGTTGAAAGTGAGGTTATTCGCAAGTAATGTGTAATATAAATTGGAGAGTAGGCCTATAGTCTACCTTAACAGTAACATTCGGCAGATTACAGCAACTGTTTCAGTGCAACGAAAGTGCTATGATCTTGCCTGTAGAATGCGTGAACAGATTTAACATTGCGTGATATAAGTCACTTACCAATTTGAAAGAGATGATAAGTTAATGTGAAATAATTCACCGTGAGTGACTTCCGAAAATTCTATTTTCCCTCTGAAACCTTTCCGTGTCACTACATATTCTGCCAAATAACTATTGATAAGAGCTGTGTTATATTTTACTTATCGAAGTGTCGACCATGTGTGCTAATGTTAGCAACTAAATCTACATTTTATATGAATATTTCATTTACTTACTGTACAAGGTTACACACAAGAATCCTTACAACCACAGACCAAAAATAACAATTATTTATTTTATGATAAACAAAATATCATTTCCATCATTCTATGTGTTTTAGATTTCTAGGATCATTCATCGGTCGTTGCCAACATAAGCACATTGTGCCACCACTGCAATAAGCAAAAGTTTTCATAATACTGAAGGACCCGATACCACCAATCTGCTTTCACTCATGTCATCACAGGAGGGAATGTACAAAAGGAAAAATACGGGAAACAACATTCCTAAACCTAAAACAAATCTGATAAAATAAAACTTTCCATTACGCGAAAAACTTGTTTATTTTCAAGTGTAAAATTTTTATCGAATCCTCGAAGATACAAGTTTACTCCTATATCGCAGTATGTAACACAGTCCACACTAAATATGGAATTGGCCTACTGTTAAACATTTCGTTAAATTACTTAGTTGACCACTTGATACCACACCCTTGGAATTTTTATTTTATGTACGATGTATAATGCATGCCAAAATATTCGTGAAAACCAAATTTGCAATGTAAGATACGTATTATGAATTCACATAATAGTTGTAGGTTCTATGACGAAAGATGATTTTGAACAGGGATTAAGTCCGTAATACAATATTTATTTGGCATTCACATTCGTTGTCTTTACCAACTATAACCTAAAAACATAGATGCCAGGCTTTGCTTCGCAAGATGTAAGTGCTGCCGCAGGTAAAACAGTGCCACTAAGTGTAAACATTTTCACAAAGCAAATTATCTTCTTGCTTCTTAATTCGACATCATTCCTACACAACACGCGAATGAGAATACGACAGTTGTCCAACAGGTAGCACAAGGCGAAATATTAAATGCTATTCTCAGTTGCAACTTGCGACTCTTAGTTGTGACTTTTCACTGAAATCGCAGTTAGGACAAGTGAGGTCGTCCGAGCTCACTGGTTTGAATGGACAGCGTTTGACCATCGCTGCGGTGGAGTAGCCGAGCGGTCTAAAGCGTCTCGCTGCCCCTCAGGGGCTCAGCATTAATTTGCTGGGTACGGGCTTGGCGAACCCGGGGTCCTGAGCTGTGGGCTGTGTCGCGCCAACAGCCCGCTACACCGTAAGCTCTGTGCGTGCCTCAACGACCATCGTTCGGCGCGACGGTGGAACGTTGTACGTTTCAGAGCCCGGGGATCTTGGCTTAATCGCCCGGGTCGCAGGGACGGTACAAACCTCTATAAAAAAAACCTCAATCTCAAGGTGTGCTACGTGCCGAGGAGATGCATGGCTGTTCAGGTTGAACAGCCGCTAGCGAGCAACCTCTGAGGAACCCGCCGCACCTCAGTTGTATAAGGCTTCCCCAGGCTAGCGGGGCTCTGCCTGGGTGGACCTCTTTTCCCTAGCTGCTCGTGGGACGACAATGAAACGAGCAAACAAAAGCGTGGCCGGTCGCGAAAACGGCGTCTCTAAGCGTGGAAGAGGAGATTATAATGCTGCTGGATATAACCCCCGTTCGTTCCCTTCCCTGCCTACACCGTGGGAGGAACGTCGGGCTAGATCTGTGAATGAGCCATACTCTCCAAAATTTCTTGTATGCAGCCGCACGGATGGTGAGTCGTTTACATCTACGAAGCCTCTTTTCTTTGTGGAACATCTTGAGGACAAGTACGGCGAAGTTTCCGGATTGTCCAAGATGCGAAGCGGTGCAGTGCTCATAGAAGCAGCTTCCCCAGCTCAATCGCGGGCGTTACTTGCCTGCGACAAGCTGGGTGATGTCCCTGTGAGCATCACACCACATAAGTCATTAAATATGGTCCAAGGTATAATTTTCCACCGAGACCTATTGTTACAGTCCGACGACGAGTTACGAGCCAACTTGGAGCGTAGAGGAGTACACTTCGTCCGGCGTGTCCATAGGGGGTCAAAGGATCACAAGGTTGCCACGGGTGCCTTCATCTTGGCCTTTGAAGATGCCTGAGAAGGTCAAGGTAATGGTTTACCGGTGCGACGTCAAACCTTACATTCCTCCCCCTATGAGATGGTTCAAATGCTGGAAATTCGGCCACATGTCCTCTAGATGTACTTTCAACGCTACATGCAGGGACTGTGGACGTCCAGAACACCCGGACGCGCCATGCACACCGCCTCCCAACTGCGTTAATTGTGGCTTGCATCATCTTCCTTGTTCGTTGGATTGCACCGTTCTTCGTAAGGAACGTAAAATCATGGAACTTACGACCTTGGACCGACTTTCGTATTCTGAGGCTCAAAAGAAGTACGAGCGACTTCACCCTGTTACTATGACTGCCTCTTTCGCAGCAGTGACATCGTCGCCATCCGCCTATAAACCTGCAGCAGACACTAGTGTTCCACCATCTGCCGGCCCTCAGGGCCGTCCACTCACGCCTTCACCCACAATGGCCGGGGGCTCCATTCCCCCTTCTGCCCCCAAGGCACTTGCTTCGGGAGCAGCCCCCAACCCTCCATCAGAGAAGATTCAACCTTCTCCGGCTGCCCTCATTCAGAAGGGGACCCTCGGGACGCTCCCTTCTGCGGCTTCCTCCAGTGCCTGTACCGGTACTGGCCGCCAGCAGCAGGCACCGTCGCCGGCTGCTGGCCGCTGGGCGTTGCACTCTCCCTCTGTCACTGAGATGGAGGCTGAGTCTGCGAAGCCCCTCCTTCCAGCGAAGCCCCCGAGGGACTCGAGGGTTCGAAAGAAAAAGAAGGATAAGACCAAAGATCCCACGGTGGCCACTGTGCCACCCGCCCCCTCCACCTCTGCCTCTGAGGACGAGGTGGAGATACTCGCATCCCCCGAGGACCTTGCTCTCTTGGATGCATCAGATGCGATGGACATCGGAGCTCATGCATCGCTACTGGTGGCTACAAAAGATGTCGAGGTGTAATTCATAACTTTTTTTCATTCATGCCTTTCCAGCTGTCGGATTCTGTCATCCTCCAATGGAACCGCGGCGGTTTTTTCACCCACCTGGCTGAGCTACGACAACTTCTGAGCGTTACACCTGCTCTCTGCATTGCCCTGCAGGAAACCTGGTTTCTGGCAATGCGGACCCCTGCTCTTCGGGGCTATAGGGGATACATCTGCAATCGTAGCCAGTATAACAGGGTGTCAGGTGGAGTGTGTGTGTATGTCCTTACCTCTGTATATAGTGAACCTGTGCCCCTTCAGACACCGTTGGAAGCGGTGGCTGTTAGGGTAAGGACGACAAAAGAGATTACTGTCTGCAGTCTCTACCTCCCTCCTGATGGCGATATCTCTATGGCTGTCTTGGCTGCACTTATCTCACAACTCCCGCCACCTTTTTTGCTATTGGGGGACTTTAATGCCCACAATCCCCTGTGGGGTGGTTCTACGATCTCTGGCCGTGGCAGAGTTCTCGAGGACCTGCTTTCTCAGATCGACCTCTGCCTCTTGAATACAGGTGTCCCCACACATTTCAGTGTGGCACACGGCACATTCTCGGCCATTGATCTGTCGATATGCAGCCACAGCCTTCTGCCATCCATCCATTGGAGTGTCCATGATGACTTGTGCGGCAGTGACCATTTTCCGATCTTTTTGTCACTCCCACAACGTCAGTCCCCAGCACGCTCTCCTCGGTGGGCTCTTCATAGGGCTCACTGGGAAGGCTACACCTCTGCTGCCATCGTTGGCCCTCCCCCACTCGATACCATCGATGTGGTGGTTGAGAGCGCCACGCAGTCCGTATTGTCTGCTGCAGAAGCTAATATTCCTCGTTCCTCGGGGCGCCCACGGCGTAAGGCGGTGCCGTGGTGGTCACCAGAGGTCGCTGACGCCATTAAAGATCGTAGGCGGGCCCTACAGCGGTACAGGCGGCACCCTTCTCTTGAGCACCTCATTACCTTTAAAAGGCTCCATGCTCGTGCTCGCTGTTTAATTAGAAGACGGAAACGGGAGTGTTGGGAGACGTACGTTTCCACCATTGGGTCAGGTATCTCCAGTTCCCAGGTCTGGAGCCGGATTAGGCGCTTACGGGGATACACAACAACAACAATCCCTGGGATCTCTGTGAATGGAGCCATATGTACAGATCCAATGACGCTTGCAGAGATGTTTGCTGAGCATTATGCTCGTGCTTCTGCCTCTGCAAACTACCCACCGGCCTTCCGTACGTTAAAGGAGCGGGTGGTATGCAAGCCTATCTCTTTTACCACCCGCCGCACTGAGGCTTATAACGCTCTATTCCGTGAGTGGGAGCTACTTGGTGCCCTCGCGCAATGTCCTGACACGGCCCCTGGGCCTGATAGCATCCATGCCCAAATGCTGCGACACCTCTCTGCAGAAAGCCTGGGTAATATCCTCGCCATTTTCAATCGGATATGGAGCGGCGGGGTATTCCCTTCGCAGTGGCGGGAGGGTATCATCATACCTGTGATGAAACCGGGCAAAAACCCTGCTCATTTGGATAGCTATCGGCCCATCAGCCTGACCAATGTTCTCTGTAAACTGTTAGAGCGCATGGTCAGTAGGCGGCTGTGCTGGATCCTCGAGACTCGGGGCTTACTGGCTCCGTGCCAGAGAGGATTCCGCCAGGGTCGCTCCACCACCGACAACCTGGTGTGTCTCGAGTCCGCAATCAGCACAGCCTTTTCCAGGCGCCAACATCTCGTAGCCGTCTTCTTCGACATACACAAGGCGTGTGACAGAACGTGGCGACACCACATACTCACTACTTTACATGGGTGGGGGCTCCGGGGCTCCCTTCCGATTTTTATTAATAACTTTTTAGCTGTCCGTTCTTTCAGAGTTCAAGTTGGTGCCTCTCGAAGCGCCTCTCATGTGCTGGAAAACGGGGTTCCTCAGGGCTCTGTTCTGAGTGTTCCCTTATTTCTAATAGCCATTAATGGCCTAGCGACAGCAGTTGGGTCGTCAGTATCCCCTTCACTATATGCTGACGACTTCTGCATCTATTTTAGCTCTTCCAGCACACAAGTGGCTGAACGCAGACTGCAGGGAGAGATTCGAAAAGCGCAATGCTGTGCTCTTGCCCACGGCTTCCAGTTTTCTGCGGCCAAGACTAGTGTTATGCACTTCTGTCGGCGTCGGACTGTTCACCCACACCCCAAACTTTACCTCGATGACCACTTACTTCAAGTAGTGGACACACATAGGTTTTTAGGGCTTGTCGCTCGGCTGACGTGGCTCCCTCACATTCGTCAGCTGAAGCTGGAGTGTTGGCGCCATCTGAATGTTCTTCGCCACCTGGCCCATACAAGTTGGGGCGCGGATCGCTCCACACTCTTAAGACTATACTCAGCACTGGTACAGTAACGGCTTGACTTTGGATGCATTGCCTATGGTTCAGCATCCCCTTCGGCACTGCGCCTGTTGGACCCCATCCACCACTGTGGGGTTCGCATCACGACGGGTGCCTTCCGCACCAGCCCTGTGAACAGCTTGCTTGTGGAGGCTGGGGTCCCACCTTTGTAGGTACGCCGCCAACACCTGCTAGTGGCTTATGCAGCCAATGTATATTGCTCCCCAGGTCACCCAAACCGGCGTCTCCTCTTTTCTGATGTGGTTGTCCGTCCCCATCAGCGACGCCCTAGATCAGGTCATACGATTGCCTTTCGAGTTCGATCCCTCCTGCTGGAGCTTGAGTCTTTTCCCCTTCCATCTCCCTATCGGGTCCATGCACGTTCACCCCCGTGGTGTTTGCCGAAGCCGTCTACTTGGCTGGACTTGGCCCATGGGCCCAAAGACTCAGTTCCACTGGAGGCGCTCCGCCGTCAGTTCTCGGCTGTCATAGCGGAGTTCCGTGTTTATGACCTGATCTACACCGATGGTTCAATGGTTGATGGCTGTGTGGGATTTGCCTATACTCATGGTGACCATGTGGAACAGCACTCTCTGCCGAATGGCTGCAGTGTTTACACTGCAGAGCTTGTGGCCATTCACAGAGCTCTCATGCATATCCGGTACTGCTCAGGCGAGTCTTTTGTTGTTTTCAGCGACTCCCTGAGCAGCCTCCGAGCTCTGGAGCAGTGTTACCCGCGGTCGCCTCTGGTGATGGCCATACAGGAGACGCTTTGTGCCATTGAACAGTCCGGGCGATCAGTGGTGTTCATCTGGTCTCCGGGTCATGTGGGCATCCCGGGCAATGAACGTGTTGACAGACTTGCCAGGCAGGCAGTCACTGCGTCCATTTTGGACATTGGCCCCCTGGCGTCTGATCTCCGTTCGTTGTTGCACCACCGCGTACATCAGCGTTGGGATGCCGAGTGGCATAGCCTGGGCACACCCAACAAGCTTCGGGTAGTCAAGGAGACCACCACCGCATGGCGTTCTTCCATGCTTGCCTCTCGCCGGGACTCCGTGGTGCTGTGTAGACTCCGTATTGGGCATTCGTGGCTCACCCACGGACATCTCCTTCGTGGTGAGGCCCCGCCCCAGTGTCAGTGTGGCTGCCATTTAACAATAGTCCACATCCTAGTGGACTGCCCCTTTTTAGCCGCCATGCGGCGTCGTTTTAACATCCCTGACGTTTTATCAGATGTTTTACGTGACGATGCTTCAGCAGCAAATTCAGTTTTAAGTTTTATTCGAGCAGGAGGTTTTTATCAGTCTCTCTGACTGGTCTTTCCCTTTTACTGCCGAGTGGTTGACTTTTCCTTTTTTATTCCTATGGTCGGTCAACCACTGCCTTCGGCCTCTTCGTAGTAAGGTGTCTTTGTGTGTTCGTCCCTTTTCCTTTAGTTTCTTCTCCGTTTTGTTGATGTTTTATGGCCCCAGTGGGATTCCCCTCCCACTTCGCAAACCTAATCTCTGGACGCATTTATTTGACGTCCGCGCTTTTATTTTTGACACTTCGTGATGGAATGGGGGACTGATGACCATTGTAGTTTTGTCCCCCTTAAACAACCCAACAACAACAACAGCGTCTCGCTGCGGAGCGCGCGGTTGCTCGCCGTGGAGGTTAGTCCTCCCTGGGGCATGGGTGTGTGTGTTTGTCCTTAGGTTAGTTTACCTAGGTTTAAGTAGTTTGTAAGCTACGGACTGATGACCACGCAGTTTGGTCCGATAGATTTACAAACATTTGAACATTTTCGTTTGACCATCGGAGGGCATGCCTCGCACAATCTAAACTGCTACTTGTGACTCTTAGTTGCGACTTTTCACTGAAATAGTGCTAACGTCACACACACATGTACCGTGGTCTACGAGAAAGACAGTTCCCAGCGCAGTCGTCATGCCACGGAAGCAAGGTATCTCGGAGCCGGCGCGATCGCTAGCTCAGTGGCTGCCCGCTATGACGCAGTGGGCAGTGCCCCAGCGGCCGGCCAGTCGGCTAGCGATCGCGCCGGCTCGGAAATACCTTGTAGACTTGCGCGTAATAGTTCGCGTTCGGGAGCGCTCACTTTAGTTCGCTGCTCTGCCACGAACTAGTTCGTTCTTTTAGTTCGTCCGCTCCCAGTGACGACTGAGCGGCGTGGTCTGCGCGTGCAGGTGGAGGGAGAAGTCCCCCCCTCCCTCCCCCTAGATGCTTCATACGCTTGCTGCTTGAGCCGCTAACGATATCGCGCAAACCAAAAGAAACTGTTTGTGGATAATTTCTCGCGTTTAAGTTTAGAGTTATCTCTATATCTTGACATTATGGAATTTATTAGTCAGATATTGCAGAGTGCAGAATTCTTCAAAACAGAAATTTTGTAGCACTGAACCATGTAATCTAGCAGGCAGACGCTTACCTCGAAATGGATCTCATCAGCAGAAGGCAAACACGTGATTTTTAATTCTGTTCGCGACCTATCGCGCATATTTTAGTTCGCGACCTTTCACGAATATTTTAGTTCGCGACCGGTAGCTCTCCTTTTAATTCGCAGCTCGGCCTTGAAGTAGGTCGCTCTTTTTAGTTCGTCCGCTTGTTTTGGCTTTTCTACCGCTACTAAAACTACAGCTGAGCTGCATCTCAGCTCGAAATGGCGGCAACTGGCAGAAGGAAATCGCGCGATTCTGCGCGCTCTCGCGTCCTCTCGCTGTTACCCGTCAGTGTTAGAAAAGGAGCGGACAAACTAAGAGACGGGGGATCTTGGAACTAGTTCGCATAGTTCGCCTGTGGGAGCGCTCTTCCAAACCAGTTCGTTCGTGAACTGCACAAGACTACTACCTTGCTTACGTGACATGACGACTGCGCTGGGGCCTGTCTTGGGGCCTCGCACATATATACACAAATCCACACATGCATGACGCAGACAGCAGAAAGCTAGAAGTACCAATTTAGGTCAACAGATGGCAGCCGGCAAAGTCTAAACTGCGACTCTTAGTTGTTACTTGCGACTCTTAAACGCCATTTGTCACTGAAATTGTCGGTAGACTCAATAGCCTGCCCAATGCAAAGATGTTAGTATAAACTTCGACCAACAGATGGCAGACTGCGTTGAGAGCGTAAACTGCTTCTTGCTACTGTAAGTTGCGACTTGCTCCTCTTAGTTGCTAAAAAAATGTTCAAATGTTTGTAAAGCTTATGGGACTTAACTACGGGGTCATCAGTCCCTAAACTTACAAACAACTTATGAACTACTTACGAATTAGGACGACACAAATATCCATGCCCAAGGGGGGATTCGAACCCCCGACCGTAGTGGCCGTGCAGACCGTGACTGAAGCGCCTCAGTCCCCTCGGCCACCACGGCCGGCCCTCTTAGTTGCTACTGCGCTTCTAAACTGAGACTGAAATCGCAGGCATATTCCGTAAAGTTGCGACTGTGAAAATGAAACTTCTAAATCACTGTGACTTTTAACAGATACGCGATATCCGACCCATCCCTACTCCGCAGCTGGACTGCCCCCCGGTGAGATCCAACGTAAAAAAATGCTGTAAATGTAGTCGATCAGCGGTATAACAAGCAAGCATTTACTGTTTCGGTAACAATTAGTGTTCGCATGCAGAATAACTGGGCACATCTTCAGAATCGATTGAGCAACAACTTGGTTGCCGACCGCGGTGGCCGAGGGGACGGTGTGCACGGCCACTACGGTCGGGAGTTCGAATCCCCCCTCGGGCATGGATGTTTGTGCCGTCCTTAGTGTTAGCTAGTTCATAAGTAGTTTGTAAGTTTAAGGAGTGACGACCCCATAGTTAAGTCCCATAAGCTATACAAACATTGGAACAACTTGGTTGTTTTCTGACCCACAGGTTTCTTCTCTTAGTACTGCACATACACACTCGCCTACATAGTAGGCGTCTTCTGAAGGATGTATCAATTTTTTAAATGTTCAAATGTTTGTTAAGCTTAAGGGACTCAACTGCGGGGTTATCAGTCCCTAAACTTACAAACTACTTATGAACTACCTACAACTAAGGACGGCACAAATACCCATGCCCGAGGGGGGATTCGAACCCCCGACCGTAGTGGCCGTGAAGACCGTGACTGAAGCGCCTCTGTCCCCTCGGCCACCGCGGCCGGCAATTTTTTTAAATGAACTCCTGTCATAAACATTCCATTTTAGCAATAATTTTACGTAAGGGATATTAGTCTCATTCTTACTAGTTACTAGTAAATTTTTCTTTTCCTGTACTTCGTGTTACAGATATTTTTATCCCTTTTGAGAGTTTAGACAGCGGATCCTTAGCCTGCTGTTTTGTCTGCAATTTTTTTAATTCACCAAGTTTGCAAAATTACAATAATAATGGAATTAAGGTTATAAAGACTTTTAATTCTTACATTCAATATTATTAAAGAATACAATTAACATTTTAAAAGATTTTTTTTCTTTTTTGAGGAAATGATTTTGTATATTTTTGGTACAATATTCCGGGAGACTTAACTTCGAACGATTAGTCAAATGTTTATCACTAGGTAGTGAATGGTTGTTAGTTTTAGCAAGCTTTAAATGAGAGGAAAAGCGCTCACAAATATAGGTGGAACCAAACATTGATAGAACTTTGGCCGCAAAAGAGGATACTTCTCTCGTGGAAAACTGCTATAAAAGTCTTCCAAAGCTTTACACATAAGAAAGCGGTCCTTCAGGCTTATATCGCACTGCAGATCAATCAGCTCTAGTTGAAACACTAGTGAGACGTCCTCTGCCCAAAGGGAAAACGGGCGAACAAATATATCTATGGCCTGTTGAAGCTCACTTGTCTCCAAAAATCTGTTTCTAAACTATTCTTGTAATTTACAAATTATTTGTATATAATCTGAAAAATCCGCATCTTCTTTAACGCTGCCTAATGCAGGGAAGTGTCCTCAATTCTGCTCGCGCAACTGTTTTCTCCACAAAATAAGTTTTTTTTTAAATGCTTGAATCGTCTGCAGTAAAACAACAGTGTGATTTTCGCCTTGGAGTGTAGTGTCAAAGTATTTAAATGACCAGTTAAGTCACTCAAAAAAACCAAATTCGCCACCCACTTAGGATCACGAAGTAATTCTTCTCGGTGTCCTTTCATTTCCAAAAATGTATTAATTTCGTCCCTCAAGCAGAAAAAACGATTAACTACTTTCCCTTTGCTCAGCCATCTTACTTCTGTGTGGTAGGGAAGGTTCGCTTCGATATCAGCCTGGAATTCTTTAAATTGGTGATTATGAGTCCATGCGATCGAAGCTACTTAACTGTTCGAACAACTGTGTCCATTATTTGTTTTATATTGACAATCTTCGCACAAAGCGCCTCCTGGAGTATAAGAAAATGAACTGCCGCGAATAAGGAACAGCCAACTTCAGCCATTTTAACCTGACGTAACTCAGGAATCCAGTGCGTAGTCCTCGTAGCGCAGGGGCTCCATCGGTTGGCACGCAGATTGTCGTCAACACCACGAATTAATATGACAAGCTGAGGTACGTCCGAAACGTGCGTGGACTCAAGAGAGATAGAAAATGAAATGAAGTTAGCCGCTCTCTCTATTAATTGCTGCTCCATATCTGAGGCCTTATCTTCGACTCCGCGAGCAACAGATTAAGGTGAAAGAACTATGTTTTTCAAATTTTTCGTTGAGGTCTGCTGGACAAATACAATCTGCCGAGTTGACCAAGCAATCCTCGGTGAGATTCCCAGCCGCAAAGGGTTTCAAATGTCATCGAGCATTTGTAACTAGCGCGCAAACTTTGGCCACCTGTTTTGGTTCCTACAATGGCAGAAAGGGTACAATTAATTGTTTAAATTCCTGTTTATAAAACTCTTCTTTCATTTTAAAAATTGTTTCATTCATTGAAACCCGTATAAAAAACTAACAAAGAAAGGTCGGTTTTAGTTGCGTTTTCCTTCAGTTCATCTGAAAAGCGATCATGAACTGTAGCAAGGAAAGCGAAATGTGATCACAAAATATTTTTATTTACTGCAATATTTGCGTTTAAATTTAAAACTTGGATCAAACTACAACATATGTTTTCCCAACCATCAAAACACGAATACACAAAATCAAATAATGACTCTTTGCTGTCTGAGGCAGCATTTGTGACGGCTTTTCAGAAAGTGGTACAAAATTATGCACCTGAAACATTTTCTTGTGATTGTGCGACGCGATGTAATACAACCAGAATATAAAAATTAACCGAAAGGAAATGTTCCTTTTCGCTGACAATCTGATATTCTATATAACTAGCACATTTATAAGCGACATATCAGATTGTAAAATATAGTTTTATTTATCATTTTTAGAAAAAATAAAGAGTGCTACGGTAGGATACCCTTACTTCACTGTAATACTGCCTGAAATTTTCTTTCAGTTCTTGAAGCTCTGACTGGCGTTCCTCTTGCGACAAGATTTAGTCTTTGTGACAGGTATTAAAGTGCCGTTCAATCAAATACTTTTTTAAATACATGAGGTTACGATGACGTATTAAACATTTGGCACGATTTTCGAAATCAGTACAAAACAAAACAGTTTCCCACTCGAGTTTAAACAGCGCAGACGCGCCGCTCCTCCTTTTGTTTGCCTGCTGCTGTTGGCTGTCCATATCTAGCAACTGTAGCCTAACGTTGGTTGACTACAGCCTTCCACACGCAGCGCGCATGCCGCGGCATAGCGAGGCGGCCGCGCGGGATTAGCCGAGCGGTCTGGAGCGCCATGTTGCGGATCGCGCATCTTCCAGTGCCGGAGGTTAGAATCCTCCCTCGGGCATGGATGTTTGTGTTGTCTTTACTATAATTTAGTTCATAAGTAGTTTGTAAGTTCAGGGACTAATGACCCCGCAGTTAAGTCCCATAAGCTTTACAAACATTTGACTCACTGCCAGCGGGCGCTAGCGCCCCAGGGGCACAGTTTGGACGAGCCTGTGCTTAAGCATTATTCTCGTCAAAATTACTACTGAATAGTAATTATATATTTGGTTGTTTCCTTTTTTATTGCGAATATTTGCTACTGACTTTCACTTATGACAACGGCATAAAAGTCGTAGAACGACTGTTTGTTCTGAAGAGTTTTCGGTTCTGCGAATGATGGATTTGTGATCACATACTCTCAAATAACGAACTTGCTGAATAAGAACATTCTGGTATCCTATTTCTGAACAACGGATTTTCTGAACGTAACGCAACATTTACAATGAATAACATTTAATATATTGATGCGTATGTTTAGGAACAATACTGTGTTTCTGAATGGTATGACGAGCATCAGAAGATTCTCGTCCTATTTGTTTGTGTTGATATGTTACAGCAGAGACTCCTAAGTTTTCGATTTCACATAAAAGTACCTTCAAGTTTAAATACGGTATTTATTAACTGGGTAGAAAAAAGTAATATCACCTGGGTGTACACATTCTTGCACGCATGGCCAAACACCGCTGCCTTTGCCGCTCAGCGTATGGGGCAGAGTGGCGAGCAGCAAGAAGAAGAAAGCCACTACAGTCTGGCAAGGTAAAACTGGATTTTGTGCGTCAGCGATCAGGCTAAGAATTCGCAAGCCCTATACAAAAAGTTGCCGCATCGGCAATATTCTTGACTGCACAGAGAAGCTACTAAATTTATTTCAATGTTTGGCTCGACATATCTCAGCGAACTTTTTTTTCAGTCATGTAACTTACAAAGTCTCGACAACGTTCTCGTTTAACAGATCTTAATCTGCAAAACACCACACGATTGGCTGTATCGCGAACAATAGTTCCAGGTATATTACATATTGTAAACTCCAAACATTAATAATTTCGTCCTCATATCAACTTTATGTTAAATAATGACACATTAAATTTTTTTGACTGGATGCACAGTTATTTTAATTATCATGTTAATTTTAGCATTTTCAAGTCAATTGCAGTACATACAACGTTTTTACAAAGTTTCAAGTTATTTTAATTAGTCTATATATTTACGTTTTTGACACAGTATGTGTCTGGGAGTGGTGCTTTTTTCAGATGTTTTTCCACAGTTTTATGCTTTTTAATACTATCAAATGTTATGTTTTGTGCACTTTATTATTTGCACTTATTACATTTTGACAACACAGTTCACACAATTGATGTCAAATACATCAAGAAGAAGAATTTGCATTTTTTGTATGTGTTAGCTATATACAAAATGATCATATAATTCTACACTTACATTTTTTTCGCAGGGATATAATTTTCGTTACGTAGTATCTATATTGTGAGCTTGAGGTGTCGAAAATTATCCTTTCTCTTTAAAGAATTCAATAAAGGTTTCTAAATATGTTAAACAGCTTAATGCAAATGGTTTTGTTTTTCAAGAAAGAGTTGCATTTCTGCTAACACATGCATACTGCATAATGTGCTTATTTCATTAAAGAATAAACTTATTGCTTTGGTGAATGAAAAAAGATGGCAAATATATATTAGTCCTTAAATCCCAATTATAAAAGTACTCTACGACATTGCCATCTTCACTTAGTAGCCTCACCGTGTTGCATAAAATGCCTTCCTTCGTTTCCCCCTTGCAGCTTTGGCATATAGCCAGCACCCCCTATAGAAGGGTGCTATAGGGGGTGCTGATATAGCCGTATCACTCCCAAACATGTTCAAAAACTGTTCAAATGTTTGTAAGACTTACGGGACTTAACTGCGGGGTCATGAGTCCCTAAACTTACAAAATACTTATGAACCAACTTATACTAAGCACAGCAGAAACCTCCATGCCCGAGGGGGGATTGGAACCGCCAAAGGGGAACGGCATGGCCCTCGGCCGCTTCGCCGCGGCACTCCAACGCATGCTGCAGGCATTGCAGTGGTGGGGGAAGTAGTGCGCTCATCAAAACGGCTCGTGCCCGAAGTGCGCTAGCATATTTTCAGAGGAACTAGGGGAAAATGCACCAAAAACCAATCTTTCTTTGTTAGTTTTTTATGTTTCAACAAAAATATTTACTTGTAAGAATGCGACTCTACAGCCCTTACAAAAAATTATTTTTAAAATAGCATATTTATGATACTAGTTCATTTAAGAAACATATATCTTTCAGAAGAAGCCTACTGTACATATGACTAGTATGCATGTACAATACTAATAGAATCAAATTTGGGTCACAAAATTACTAAGTTTTTCTTCGATTCGTGTTTTGGATATTTTGTAAAGCTTCCTGTAATGATTCTGCCATACAAACACTAATTGTTACCTAAACAGTAAATGGTTGGCTTGTTTTCCCGTTCTTCGACCACATTAAAGAGCTGCACGTCCTTTGTCTCTTTTTTTTTTACGTTGGATCTGAGCACAGCGCAGTCCAGCGCAGAGCAGTGCTGTGCGGTCTCACTCTTTCCGCAGCTATCTCTCTCGCTCTGTTCCGACACTAGCGACACGCGGTCGCGGCGGTGAACTGGTGTATTCCGCCCGCGGGGAGCAGGCGCGCCCGCCGGGCGGAAATGTTTGCCATGCCTACATTATTGAGACCATTCGTAGCTATGAACGAGGAATGTTATGAGTCTTTGTAATAAAATTCTGAACCACGCTGTATGGGGTGATCCTCTATCTTGCCATCAGGTCATAATACTGGAAAACATTCTTGAAACTGGGCGACTCTTTTGGTTATGTGTGAATGGAATTTTACTGCTACAGAGGTCGATAATTGAACGTCTCTCTCTCTCTTTTAAGTTAAATTAATTGTAAATTGGCCAGCTTTTCGTCTGAATCTACTAACGCTTGGATGCGATCTGACTGCGATTTGTGGGTGAATCATACTAAGTACTGAATATGAAGGGAATTTATTAAGCATTAATAAGCTACCTGCCAATATTTTTGATGATTCCCTCCAAAAAAACTACAAAAACACTCTGGAATTAAATGAAAATGATGAGAGGGTGGCTGAAATGAAATATTTTATACAATATAGATATTTATCAGCGTACGATACTGAGCAGAGATTACATATATGCTTACAAATGGAGGATGTTTGAAGTTCAGCAAAAGGCAAAGGTCGGTGTCCGGAGGATACCGCATAATTCTATTCCTTTGAATGCTGACACAAGACAATCACGATACTGAGTTAGCAAATTCTGCAAACCGTGACAATTGCTACCACAACAACACATCCATGCCCGAGGAGGATTCGAACCTCCGACGCGGCAAGCCGCGCGATACGTAACGTGGCGCTCCAGACCGCTCGGCTACTCCCGCGCGGCCGAAGTCGGTTTCGCCAAAGACTGGAAGACCCGTTGCGAAAAATGATATAATCCCTGTGTAGATCCATAAGGGACGTTAAATATAGCCACGAGTCCCAGTGGAGCACGTTGTCAAGTTAAGGCCTCGCCATTACGCCATACACCACTAGACCAGTTCATACACGTGAGTAGTTAGGCTCCAAGGATGCAATGACTTTCTCAGAACGGGTGTTCAGACACAGAAAATGTAGCTTGGGTTAGGCTCCAAGGATGCAATGACTTTCTCAGAACGGGTGTTCAGACACAGAAAATGTAGCTTGGCTTGACGGAAAAGAATTCGTCAAATCAGAAAAGAGCTGTTGGTCGCTGTTCCAGGGCTCAAGACAGGCTCACCTAAATGTCCGAACTTTACACGAGCTATCACCCAACCAAATAGACACCTGACGGTGCTCTTGCATAATCAAAGAAATTTCATAAGCCTACCACACTCTGTGGAGCTCTCCTAGACACAAACGAACGCCGCCACAGCTGGTTGCGATCTCTCCTCTTTCACCGCGAACAAAATTTACTCTCCAAAAAATTCCGCCCAACTCACTGGCCAATTGCAGCGGCTCAAATTTGTGCGGCAGCCAGTAAAATCCGATGACACTGTCCTGAGCGGACCTCACGCATTGATACGTGCATCTGCTGAATCATACGCCTTCTCTCTGTCCTCGCGAGGGAGAATAGTCCACCGCCAGTAAGTTTGCCTCGCATATGAAGGAGTGACTGCCCTCGCTGTGGCTTCTGCGAAACCGAGGCCGTGCCATCTCAAGCGTAGCTATCTCTACAGTGTCCACGTGCGCTCTTTCATATGGAACCGTAGCACTGGCAATAACGCCCCTCAGGGGCTCAGCATTAATTTGCTGAGTACGGGCTTGGCGAACCCGGGGTCCTGAGCTGTGGGCTGTGTCACGCCAACAGTCCGCTACACCGTAAGCTCTGTGCGTGCTTCAACGACCATCGTTCGGCGCAACGGTGGAACGTTGTACGTTTCAGAGTACGGGGATCTTGGCTTAATCGCCTGGGTCGCGAGGATGGTACAAACCTCTATAAAAAAAAAACCTCAATCTCAAGGTGTGCTACGTGCCGAGGAGATGCATGGCTGTTGAGGTTGAACAGCCGCTAGCGAGCAACCTCTGAGGAATCTGCCGCACCTCAGTTGTACAAGGCTTACCCAGGAAAGCGGGGCTCTGCCTGGGTGGACCTGTTTTCCCTAGCTGCTCGTGGGAACAGGATGAAACGAGCAAACAACAGCGTCGCCATACGCAAACCTGGCGTCTCAAAGCGTGGTAAAACAGAATATGATGCAACGACATACGACCCTAAGACTTTCCCTTTCCTTGGTACCCCATGGGAGGAACGTCAGGCAAGAAACCAGGGTGAGGCTTACGCCCCTAAATATCTAGTTTGTACCCGCACTGATGGGGACTCTTTTAAGACGACTAAGCCCTTGTTCTTCGGTGAAAACTTGGAGGACAAGTATGGTGAGGTGGAAGGCATGTCGAAAATGCGCTCTGGGTCGGTGTTAATAACGACGTCATCCCAGCCCAGTCCCGGGCGTTGCTTGCCTTTGACAGGCTGGGTGATGTTTCCGTTAGCATAACACCACACAAAACCTTAAATATGGTGCAGAGAATAATATTCCACAAAGACCTTTTGTTGCAGTCAGACGACGAACTGCGTGCAAACTTAGAACGGCGAAGTGTCCATTTTATTCGCCGAATCCATAGGGGTCCGAAGGACAACAGGGTTGCCACCGGTGCCTTCATCTTGGCTTTTGAGGGCGATTCATTGCCTGAGAAGGTCAAGGTGATGGTCTACCAGTGCGACGTCACGCCCTACGTTCCTCCCCCTATGCGTTGTTTCAAATGCTGGAGGTTTGGGCATATGTCCTCCCGATGTGATGCCATATCGGGAGTGCGGACGTGCTGTACATCCAAACGTCCCCTGCACCCCTCCTCCAGTATGTGTTAATTGTGGCCAAAATCACTCCCCTTGTTCATCTGTCTGCACGGTTCTGCACCAGGAAAGGAAAATAATGAAATATAAGACCCGCGATCGACTGACTTACACAGAGGCAAAGCGAAAATGTCAAAAGCTCCACCCTATGCGCCTGGTTAACACCTATGCCATGGCAGCCTCGTCATCGTCTGCAGTGCCTCTTCTATCATCTGTTGCGCCTATACCAGTGGGCTCCCAGGCCTACTCAACTGTCCCTGCCCCCTTGCCAGCTGGGGGCACTTCCTCAAATGTTCAAATGTTTGTAAATCTTATTGGACTTAACTACGGGGTCATCAGTCCCTAAACTTACAAACTAGTTATGAACTACTTACGAACTAGGATGGCACAAATATCCATGCCCGAGGGGGGATTCGAACCCCCGACCGTAGTGGCCGTGCAGACCGTGACTGAAGCGCCTCAGTCCCCTCGGCCACCGCGGCCGGCGGCACTTCCTCTTCGGTGGCTCCCACTCCTGTTGTAGTGGGAGCATCAACCCCTCAAACATCGGGGACACTGGTCCCCACCTCCCAGCCGGAGAAGGTGAAGCCTTCTCCAGCTCCTTTCGCTCGGAAGGGGTCCCTCGGGACACCCCCTTCCGAGGCTTCTCAGGGTGTCTCAGAGGATCCTGGCCAAAGGCCTACGGATCCCGAACCTGCTGGTCGTAGGGCCTCTCGCTCTTCTTCCACGCCCAGCGCCACTTCCGAGAAGCCCTCCCAGCCCCTCAGATCGAAGGGGCAGCGAGAGGGAAGAGTCAAGAAGACAAAGAAGAAGGACTCTTTAGTGGCTCGAAAGCCACATCTACCCTCATCTTCTGCTTCAGAAGATGAGTTAGAGATCCTCACCTCACCTGCGGATCTCGCCCTCATCGACTCCCCAGAGCCGATGATCTTGGACTCCGTCGGTTCAAAATCGGCTGTAACTGGTTAAACGTCGAAGTAACCATTTTCTTTTATCTTTTTAATCATGGCATTTAATGACAATAGCACAATCCTCCAGAGGAATTGTGGTGGATTTTTTCCCCACTTAGCTGAGTTACGCCAACTCCTCAGCACTTCACCTGCGTTTTGCATTGCCCTGCAAGAAACTTGGTTTCCCGTGATGTGCACCCCTGCCTTACGTGGCTATCGGGGTTATTATAGGAACCGCACAGACGGTGACAGGTCGTCAGGTGGCGTATGCATTTACGTCCTTACCTCTGTCTACAGCACAGCTGTTCCACTACGAACGCCTTTGGAAGCTGTAGCTGTCACGGTAAGAACTGCAGTGGACATTACTCTCTGCAACGTCTACCTTCCTCCTGACGGTGAAGTACCACAACATGTCCTGGCTGCACTGATAGCGCAATTACCCCCGCCTTATGTGTTATTGGGTGATTTCAACGCCCATAACCCATTGTGGGGTGGTACGGTGACTACTGGCCGTGGTAGAGATGTTGAGTCCTTGGTCTCTCAACTCGACCTCTGCCTTTTAAACAACGGTGCCCCCACGCATTTTAGCGTGGCGTATGGTACTTACTCGGCCATCGATCTTTCTGTGTGTAGCCCTAGCCTGTTCCCCTTATTCCACTGGAGTGTCCATGATGATTTGTGTGGTAGTGACCACTTCCCGATTTTCTTGTCACTACCCCGACATCGGGCCCCAGAACGCCCGCCCCGATGGGCGTTGAATAAGGCTGACTGGGACGCTTTTACTTCTGCTGCCATCATTGGTTCTCCTCCACTCTCCAACATAGATGCGGTGATCGACAGCGCTACCTCAACCATTCTTTCTGCAGCTGATGGTGCAATCCCTCGCTCTTCGGGATCAGCCCGGCGGCGAACAGTGCCCTGGTGGTCCCCGGAGATTGCTGAGGCGATTAGAGAGCGCAGACGAGCTCTGCAGCGCCACAAGCGGCACCCATCTATGGAGAACCTCGTTGCTTTTAAACGGCTTCGTGCCCGCGCCAGACGGTTGATTAGACGAGCCAAACAGGAGTGTTGGGAACGATATGTCTCTACCATTGGATCGCGTACCTCTCCATCCCAGGTGTGGGCGAAGATCAGACGTGTTTATGGCTACCAGTGTCCTCTTAGTGTGCCCGGGATTTCTGTGAATGGAGTAGTTTACACAGATCCAGATGCAGTTGCTGAACTGTTTGCTGAACACTACGCTCAGAGTTCTGCATCTGCGGCCAACTCCAGGGTCTTTCGCGCCCTGAAAGAGCGGGAGGAACGACAGCGCTTATCCTTCCAGACTCGCCGTACTGAACTGTACAATGCTCCATTCAGTGAATGGGAATTTCTCAGTGCCCTGGCACACTGTCCTGACACAGCGCCTGGGCCAGATCGTATCCATAATCAGATGCTGAAACCCCTGCCACCTGAGTCTCAGCGTAACGTTCTGGCTATCTTCAACCACATCTGGAGTTCTGGTACGTTCCCTTCACAGTGGCGCGAGAGTCTGATAGTCCCAGTGATCAAACCTGGTCAACATCCACATGAGTTGAACAGTTACCGACCAATCAGCCTCAACAACGTTCTTTGCAAATTGCTGGAGCGTATGGTGAGTCAACGATTGTGTTGGCACCTTGAGTCCAGGGGTCTTCTCACTCCATGCTAGGGTGGTTTCCGAAAGGGGCGTTCAGCTGTGGATAACCTGGTTGCCGACCGCGGTTGCTGAGGAGACTGAGGCGTTCCAGTCACGGTCTGCACGGCCACTACGGTCGGGGGTTCGAATCCCCCCTCGGGCATGGATATTTGTGCCGTCTTAGTTCGTAAGTACCTCATAAGTAGTTTGTAAGTTTTGGGACTGATGACCCCGTAGTTAAGTCCCATAGACTTTACAAACATTTGAACATTTGATAACCTGGTTCACCTTGAGTCCGCCATACGGGCAGCCTCCTCTCGCCGCCAACACCTGGTGGCAGTTTTCTTCGATTTATCTAAGGCTTATGACAAGACCTGGAGACATCACATTCTTACCACATTACATGGGTGGGGTCTCCGTGTTTGCTTCCCATTTTTATTCGAAATTTTTTATCTCTTCGTACGTTTCGTGTACAAGTCAGTGCTTCTTGTAGCTCTCTGCATGTACAGGAGAATGAAGTACCCCAGGGCTCTGTCCTGAGTGTTCCTCTGTTTTTAGTGGCGATAAATGGTCTAGCGGCAGTGGTAGGTTCCTCAGTCTCCACCTCGCTGTACGCAGATGACTTCTGCTTATATTTTAGCTCTAGCAGTATGCGTGTTGCTGAACGACAGCTTCAGGGAGCCATACGCAAGGCGCAGAAGTGGGCCCTTGCCCATGGGTTTGAGTTCTCTGCTACCAAGACATGCGTTATGCACTTCTGCCGGCGTCGGACAGCCCATCCACATCCTGAGCTTTACATCGATGGCCAACTGCTCAATGTGGTGGACACGCACCGTTTCTTGGGGCTGGTGTTTGACGACCGGCTGACATGGCTTCCTCATATCCGTGAGCTCAAACAGAAGTGCTGGAAGCACCTTAATGTCCTCCGCTGCCTCGCTAACACCACTTGGGGCGCAGACCGCAGTAGGCTGCTGCAGTGCTACAAGGCGCTTGTTCTGTCCAGACTGGACTACGGCTGTGTTGCCTATGGCTCGGCATCACCTTCAGCTCTGCAGATGTTGGACCCCGTCCATCACTGTGGGGTTAGGCTAGCAACAGGAGCCTTTCGAACAAGTCCTGTGACTAGTCTCCTTGTGGAGGCTGGTGTGCCTTCTCTGCATATCAGGCGACAACAACTGCTTGCGAATTATGCGGCTACTGTCTGTGGTTTACCTAACCACCCAAACCACCGTCTACTCTTTCCTCTAACTGATCTCCACATTCCGCAGAGGCGACCGAGATCAGGGTTGACGGTTGGTGTTCGTGTTAGGTCTCTGCTGAGCCAATTGGAGTCTGTTCCTGTCCCCTCTTTATTCAGATACCAGTCGCGTACACCACCATGGTGTATACGACGGCCTCACCTTCGGCTGGATCTGTCACGGTACGCCAAAACTTCAGTCCACCCTGAGACCCTTCGTCGCCACTTCATATCAGTTATTGATGGTTTCCGAGGCTCTACGGTGGTGTACACAGACGGCTCGATGGTAGATGGTCATGCCGGTTTTGCCTACACGCTTGCAGGACACAATGAGTTACGCTCCCTGCCAGATGGCTGCAGTGTTTTCACTGCAGAGCTGGTAGCCATCCACTGCGCACTTCAACATATAAGTTCCTGCCCCGGGGAGTCATTCGTCATCTGTAGCGACTCCCTGAGCGGTTTACAGGCCATCGACCAGTGTTTTCCGCGCAATCATCAGGTTGTTGCCATACAAGAGTGCTTGTACACCATTGAACAACGAGGGCGGTCAGTGGCATTCCTTTGGACTCCGGGACACGTTGGGATAGACGGCAATGAGCTGGCTGACAGGCTGGCCAAAGAGGCCACCCAGCAGCCTGTCCTCAATATGGGCATTTCATGCTCTGATCTCCGTTCTGCACTACGCCGTAAAGTGCTCGGTTTGTGGAGTAGTGAATGGCGCACCCTACAGGCGCCCAACAAACTGAGGCGTATAAAGGATGCTACAAACGTGTGGAGGACCTCTCTGCGAGCCCCTCGCAGAGACTCTGTTGTTCTCTGCCGGCTGCGTATCGGCCATACTTGGCTTACGCACGGCAACCTTCTCCGTCGCGAGGATTCTCCCGAGTGTCGATGTGGTGCGCGTCTGACAGTCGCCCACATCGTCTTGGAATGCCCGGACTTAGCAGCACAGAGAAGGAATTTTAATCTCCCTGACGATTTGAAAGTAGTTTTAGCTGACAATGCCTCTATGGCTGACGCAGTTTTAAATTTTATTCGTGTGAGTGGGTTGTACCGATCGATTTGATTTTTAGTACTGTATTCATTATGTGTTTGTTCTTCGTTGGCCTACCGTTTTAGGCAGGTGGTTTTAATATGCAAACGCGGTCAGATGCCCTACTTCCTTGTTTATGGTTACCTGGCCAGGACACTCTGGCATCGTCTTCCCACCTTTCTCTTTTTTTATTAGTTTTTACTTTACTTCTTTTATTTTTTTGACGTAACACCCTTTGCTTGGTGAGTTTTAACAAATCGTTTTCTGTTGTATTGTAGTGCTTTTTTATTCTACCCTCTATGGTTGGAACCAGGGACTGATAACAATAGTCGTTAAGTCCCTTTAAAAATCAAACCATCCATCCACTGGCAATAACGTTTCCAGAAGACGCGCATCTCGAGCGAACACTTGTGGGTGGCCCTGTTGCTGGTCCAGCGAATTCACATGGCGCCCCGTGGCGCTGCTCGCCTTGCCCTGCGGTTCTGCAGGCTGAGTGCAGTCGGAGTGCAAGAGTCCCGTGATGGCTCCATCTCCCGTCTCTTTTTCACAGAGCCCGTGATACCAACCGTCCAACATTTCACAAGTAATACTTATTCCCACCACAAAAGTCTGCAGAACTCATTAAAAGTACTAATTATTACTGATACAGCCACAGAGAGTTCAGAGGCATCATCGACATTACGGATCAAAGAAATCTGAGGTACCTTTCGAAGTGAAAAAAGAAAATTAATAGTAACTGGGATTTGAAATGAAGATTTATAACACAAACCTGCTGCTGTCGTTATTTGTGTTTCCTATAGTTTCGTTAGCTCACTTGAAGGGAATGATGAGGCAGTTGCTTCAAAAAACCTCAGCAGATTTCCTATATGGTACGGACTACGTGTTTTACGGTTTTTGGGTTGCCTGTCTAATGATGACGTAATCGATGGAATGTTAAATTGTAACCCGTTATCGTCTACGTCAAAAAGAAACAAACCTGTACAGCATTGTTTGACATTACGAAGTAATCATTCTTATGCCTGAATAATGTTAACATGGCCTTGATAAACGTCTCTGAGTTTAAAAAAACACAATAAATAAATAAATGTAAGTAAGTCTATCGGACTCAGCAGCTTGGTCATTAGTCCGTATCTTACAGACTACGTAAACTAAGGTAAACTAACCTAAGGACGAAACAAACACCCATGCCCGAGGAGGGACTCGAACCCCCGACGCGCGCATCGCAGCACGGCGCCCCAGTGCGCACTCCCCCTGCGGGTTCGGGGGTAAGAATAGGCCCGCGGTATTCCTGCCTGTCGTAAGAGGCGACTAAAAGGAGTCTTCACACTTTTCGGTTTTCCATCTGTGGTCCCCTATGTGGGTTTGACCCTCCATTTTTCAAAATTTTTCAGAAGAGCGACCCATTTGGGGAAGGACACCTTACGTGGTGCAACACGTAATTCTTGTGCCATGCGATCTTATGCACCCATCATGGAATGGACTTGCGACTGCGGATTCTATTCTGCCACTGGGCATGTCATTTCTTTTTCCGTGCAAGTCGCGTCCATTGTGCACTGCCATCTCAGCACTCTCCTTTCTGATGGTTCACAAAGCGCCAGAAAGCCAACACGGTAGCCAGTCCGTTGTGGTGGGGTCGTCATGTACCCTCTTGGATGTAGCCCCCTGACAACACAGGGATAGCTCTACCGGTGCCAGAGGTGCATACTCCTCGTGCAAGCCAAGGAGTCGATGCTTGTCTCTGTGGGGCATCAGGACTCCCGGCAACGGTCATCCCGCCAGGTGACGTTGCTGTGGCTGGGTGGCGCCCATGAGGAGAGCCCCTGATCGGAGTGGGTGGCATCGGGGCGGATCACCCACAATGAAGAGACACAAATCGGGTGACGTTGGCGGACGTACAACCGCCGTCTCTAAGAGAGGAAAACTCAATGCTTCCACGTATGACCCCAAAACGTTCCCCTCCCTGACTGCATCTTGGGAGGGACGTCGGGGCGCAAATCCGACTGATGAATATGCTCCAAGATATCTCGTGTGCAGCAGGACTGATGGGGACTCATTCTCAGCGACCAAGCCTCAGTTCTTTGTGGACCATCTGGAGGACAGGTTTGGGGAAGTGGAGTCACTGTCTAAAATGCGCAACGGTTCTGTCCTCATCCACACAGTATCTCCTGCCCAGTTACGGGAGCTACTCGCTTGTGACAAACTGGGTGATGTTGCAGTGACTATTACTCCACACAAGTCCCCTGAATATGGTCCAGGGTGTAATTTTTGATCGGGATTTATTGCTACAGACGGACGACGAGCTACGGGCGAACCTAGAACGACGAGGCGTTCATTTTATCCGGCGCATCCATAGGGGCCCAAAGGATAATAGGGTCGCAACTGGTGCCTTCATCTTGGCCTTCGAGGGTGATACATTACCCGAAAAGGTGAAGGTGATGGTTTACCGTGTTGACGTGCGGCCTTATATTCCTCCCCCTGTGAGGTGCTTCCAATGCTGGAAGTTCGGCCACATGTCGCCCGTTGTATGTCCAGTGCTATGTGTAGGGACTGCGGGCGTCCAGCACATCCGGGCGCCCCATGTACACCGCCTCCCATCTGTGTCAACTGTGGTCAGAACCATCCTCCCTGCTCGTCGCAATGTCCCGCACTTCAACGGGAGCGGAAAATTACAGAATACAAAACCCTGGACCTTATATCCTATAATGAGGCACGGAAAAAGTTCGATCGTCTGCACCCAGTACCTATGAAAAATTCATTCGCAGCAGTGACGTCGTCGCCACTCTCCTTGGCGGCGGCAGTATTTTCAACTGTTCCTGTGGGCCCCCAGGGCCACCAATCTAAGCCTGCCCCCACGGAGGTTGGGGGCCATCCTTCCACAGCTCCCAAGGCGTAAGCCTCGGGGTCAGCAACCACCTCTCCGCCGGAGAAAGAACAACCTTCTCCGGCTTCCCTCAGGCGGAAGGGGTCCCTTGGGACACTCCCTTCTGCCAGTGTCGATATCAACACTAACCAGCAGCCGGCGCGCTCGCAGACTGCTGGTCGTAGGGCTTCGCGCTCCTCCTCAGTCCCTGTGGCTGAGTCAGAGGAGCACCTCCCACCGGCGAAGCCCCCGAGGGAACGGAGGGGTAAACACAAGCCCAAGAAAGTCACGACACAAGACACCACGGTGGCTTCAGTGCCACCACTCCCCTCCGCCTCCACCTCTACTTCTGAGGATGAGGTGGAGATTCTTGCGTCACCCGAGGACCTCGCTCTCGGGGACGCATTAGAGAAAACGGACAATCCAGATGACGCGCCTCCACCGGTGGGTGCAAGTGATGCTGAGTTGTAGCCCACCGACTCGGATTCATGTCTTCCCAGCACTCGAAGAATGTCATTCTCCAGTGGAACTGCGGCAGTTTCTTCCCCCACCTGGCTGAGCTACAGCAGCTTCTGAGCAAGACACCTGCTTTCTGCATTGCTCTTCAGGAAACTTGGTTTCAAGCAATGCGGACCCCTGTCCTTCGTGGCTACAGGGGATTTTACTGTAACCGTAGCATATATAACAAGGTCTCAGGTGGAGTGTGTGTGTGCGTCCTCAGCTCTGTGAACCCGTGCCCCTTCAAACACCATTAGAAGCAGTGGCTATCAGGGTGAGGACCACACAGAAGTTGACCGTCTGCAGTATCTACTTGTCGCCAGATGGTGACGTGTCTGTGAACGTCTTGGCTGCACTCGTTGCTCAACTACCCCCACCTTTCTTACTGTTGGGCGACTTCAATGCCCACAGTCCCTTGTGGGGTTGTTCTACGATCTCAGGTCACGGCAGGGTTGTCGAGGAGTTACTAACTCAACTCGACCTCTGCCTCTTAAATACAGGTGCCCCCACACACTTTAGTGTGGCACATGGCACATTTTCGGCCATTGATCTGTCGATCTGCAGCCACGGCCTTCCACCATCTGTTCACTGGAGAGCCCGTGACGACTTGTGTGGCAGTGACCATTTCCCTGTCTTGTTGTCACTCCCACAACGCGAGTCCCCAGCGCACCCACCTAGGTGGGTTCTGCACAGTGCTAACTGGGAAGACTATGCTTCTGCTGCCATCGTTGGCCCTCCCCCACTCGAGGAAATCGATGTGGTGGTCGAGAGCGCCACACAATCCATCATTTCTGCTGCGAACGCGACCATTCCGCGTACATCAGGGTGCCCACGGCATAAGACAGTGCCGTGGTGGTCGCCGGAGATCGCTGAGGCCATTAAAGACCGCAGGCGGGCCTTACAGCGATACAAACGGCACCCCTCTCAGGAGCACCTAATCAATTTTAAACGGCTTCGCGCTCGTGCTCGCCAGCTTATAAGAAGACGGAAACGGGAGTGCTGGGAGAGGTACGTTTCCACTATTGGGACAGGTACCTCAGCCTCGCAGGTCTGGAGTAAGATCAGGCGGCTACAGGGAATACAGACTACATCGGGAATCCCTGGGATCTCCACAAATGGAGTCCTATGTACGGACCCGGCCACTCTTGCAGAGATGTTTGCCGAGCATTATGCTCGTGCCTTTGCCTCTGCAAATTATCCACCGGCCTTCCGTGCAGTAAAGGAGAGGGTAGAACGCCAGTCTCTCTCCTTTCGTACCAGCCGCTCTGAATCTTACAACTCTCCTTTTACAGAGTGGGAGCTCCTCAGTGCTCTTCAACAATGTCCTAACACGGCGCCTGGGCCTGATAGCATCCATAGCAACATGCTGCAACATCTCTCAGCAGATAGTCGGCGTAATGTACTTGGGGTCTATAACCGCATTTGGTGTGATGGTGTTCTCACGTCACAGTGGCGGGAGAGTATCATCATACCAATGCTTAAGCCCGACAAACATCCTCTTTCCTTGGATAGCTATCAGCCCATTAACCTGACTAACGTGCCATGCAAATTGCTGGAGCGGATGGTCAGTCGGAGGTTGTGTTGGATTCTTGAGACTCGGGGATTATTGGCTCCATGCCAGGGCGGTTTTCGCCAGAGTCGATCTACCACCGATAATCTGGTGTACCTCGAGTCTGCAATCCGCACAGCCTTTTCCCGGCGCCAACACCTCGTTGCCGTCTTCTTCGATGTGCACAAAGCATATGATACAATCTGGCGACGACACATCCTCAACACTTTATATGACTGGGGCCTCCGGGGCTCCCTACCGATTTTTATTCAGAATTTTTTAGCTGTCCGTACCTTTCGTGTTCAAATTGGTGCTTCTTTGAGCTCCTCTCATATGCAGGAAAATGGGATTCCTCAGGGTTCCGTTTTAAGCGTCCCATTATTTTTAATCGCCGTCAACAGTTTAGCCGCAGCGGTTGGATCGTCAGTGTCCCCCTCTCTTTATGCTGACGACTTTTGTCTCTCTTTTAGTTCCTGCAGCACCCAAGTTGCCGAGCGCAGGTTGCAAGGTGCTATTCGGAAGGCTCAGAACTGGGCGCTTACCCACGGCTTTCAGTTTTCTGCTTCCAAGACCAGAGTGATGCACTTCTGCCGGCGTCGGACCGTCCACCCGCACCCTGAACTTTATCTGAATTACGAACCACTTACGGTAGTGGAAACTCACCGTCTTTTAGGCCTGGTCTTTGATGCCCGGCTGACGTGGCTCCCCCACATTCGTCAGCTGAAACGGAATTGCTGGCGCCATCTCAACCTTCTCCGCCACCTGGGTCATACGACCTGGGGTGCTGATCGCTCGACACTGTTGCGGCTTTACACGGTGCTGGTGCAGTCCCGTCTCGATTTTGGGTGCATTGCCTATGGGTCTGCGGCACCTTCGGCACTGCATCTCCTGGACCACATTCACAACTGTGGGGTTCGCATCGCGACGGGTGCCTTCCGCACCAGCCCAGTGAACAGCTTACTAGTGGAGGCTGGGGTTCCACCCTTGGGGATCCACCGCCAACACCTACTTGCGGCTTACGCAGAACATGTGTATTGCTCCCCAGGCCACCCGAACCATCGTCTCCTCTTTCTTGATGTTGTAGTCCGTCCCCATCAGCGACGCCCCAGATCAGGTCATACGATTGCCTATCGGGTTCAGTCCCTCCTGCAGGAGCTTGAGTCTTCTCCCCTTCCATCTTCCTATCGGGTCCGTGCCCGTACACCTCCGTGGTGTTTGCCAAGGCCGTCTACTCGGCTGGACTTGGCCCAGGGGCCCAAAGACTCAGTTCCACTGAAGGCGCTCCGCCGTCAATTCTCGGCTATCATAGCGGAATTCCGTGGATATGACCTGATCTACACAGATGGTTCCATGGTTGATGGATGTGTGGGATTTGCGTATACTCATGGTGACCATGTGGAACAGCACTCTCTGCTGAATGGCTGCAGTGTTTACACTGCAGAGCTGGTGGCCATTCACAGAGCTCTCATGCATATCCGGTCTTGCTCAGGCGAGTCTTTTGTTGTTTGCAGCGACTCCCTGAGCAGCCTCCGAGCTCTGGAGCAGTGTTACCCGCGGTCTCCTCTGGTGTTGGCCATACATGAGACGCTTCGTTCCGTTGAACTGTCTGGGCGATCAGTGACGTTCATCTTGTCTCCGGGTCACGTTGGCATCCCAGGCAATGAACGTGTTGACAGGCTTGCCAAGCAGGCTGTCGGTATGTCCTGTCTAGAGATCGGCCTCCCGGCTTCTGATCTCCGTTCATTGTTGCGCCAACGGGTACGTCGGCTTTGGGATGCTGAGTGGTGGAGCCTGAACACGCCCAACAAGCTCCGGATGGTCAAGGAAACGACGTCCGCTTGGCGCTCCTCCATGCGGGGTTCACGACGGGACTCAGTGGTTTTATGTCGCCTCCGCATTGGGCATACGTGGCTCACCCATGGACATCTCCTTCGTGGTGAGGATGCGCCCCAATGTCAGTGTGGCTCTCGCCTGACAATAGTCCACATCCTGTTGGACTGCCCCGTTTTAGCCGCTTTGCGGCGGAATTTTAACCTCCCTGTCATTTTATCAGATGTTTTAGGTGACAATGCTGCAATGGCAGATTCCGTTTTACGTTTTATGCGAGCAGGGGGTTTTTATCGTTCCATCTAGCTGGAGATTTATTTGTGTTCCTGAGTGGTTGACTTTTCCTTTTTTATTCTTTTGCTCGGTCAACCACAGACATCAGCTTCTTTCTTGTCAGATGTCTTTGTGTGCTCATCTTTTCTTTTTGTGTCTTGGTATTCTTTCTGTTTCTCTTTATAGACTCAGTGGGACACCTCTCCCACTTCGCAACTTTAAACTCTGGGCGTGTTATCTTTCACGTGTATGGCTTTCCTTTTGACGCCAAGAGAAGGAATGGGGGACTGATGACCATTGTAGTTTTGTCCCCCCTAAACAACCTAACAACAACAACAACAACAACCCAGTGCGCACGGCTAATCCTCCGCGGGAAATGCAGTTCTCTGATTTCGCAGAGTATGGAGTGTTGCGTTCTTCGATCACCCTATTCATTCAATCTCCATATTTCTATCCCCGGCCCTTTCAACTTTTCGATTTTTTCCGCCATAGAGAAGAATTTCGTCACGGTGATGTTGACAATGAAAGCAATTTTGCCTTTGAAGTTATTTATTCGCTTTTGCTGCCTCCATGGACTCTGAAAGAGGGTTTCAGCTTCGATAAAACAAATAACGCTAATAAAAGTTAAGAGATTTTTAATTCGCTGAAACGTGGAACTGAAAATTCCTCGTATTACCTCTATGTCGTTGTCTTTTACTCTGCCTGTTATTTGGTTTCAAAGTCACACTGGGAAAGCCAATATTATTTCATTGAGAAAATGCCTCTTCAAAGTGAAAAGGAAATCGTTTGTAAACACATTCTACTACAAAATTATGGTAGTGGTTAGTCAACAACGTTCCGAGAATTACACAGAAAGGAATTCAGACATAAAGAACAATATTCATTTTAGTGTCACCCTGCTCTTTGTAAAAATCGATCAGGCGGAAACAAGCTTCGGAACGTTTTAGTTATGAAGCAAACGTCAACACTGTAAATATGATTGCCTTCAAAAACGGTTAACTGAATCGCAATCCGAATTCACTGGCAATAATAATAAACTCAGACGAAAGAGTTGTAGTGTACGTATTGCCTCGCGTGTTCTACATTTCTCCGTAATCTGAACTAATTTTCTTTGGTCCCTTTAAATATTAAACCAACAACTAATTTTCCTTAAGATCGGCTCCTACATGTTCTCAGATTCTTCTGCAAATAAATCGTGCTATTATTTTGCTACCATGACATACAAACCTTCACAAGAACAACGTATTTTTCGTAACGCGAATTACCGAAGGCGGCGGATACTTTTTCGCACCCCAAACAAATTTCAAAACATAATATTTGTTAATTATAATGCATTTTAATTATTACTGATCCTTGTAACTATGGTGCAAACCATTAAAATATATTTTTGTACACTCGCAGATATAACAAAATTCGATCAATAACCTGTACTACAAAGAGGGGACACATTACGACAGCTAGGAAAGAAAAAAAAAATCTTTTAAAATAGAATTTCCTTTAACGTTTCTTGCATTTTAAACAGATATTGATGTGTAAATATGGTCCTGAACCTAAAAACAAGGAAGACCTACATTCACTGTGAAGGTCGCAAGTACTAGCCCATAACATTTTTGGCTATAGTTTAACTGAAATATTTAAAACATGTGCGCTATGGCACAAGACTCTCTTAGAAACAATAAATTATTCAGAATTTCAAAATACCACATATCTGACTATATTATCATATTTTCAAAACATGCAATAAAGTAACCCATCTCCCCCGTTGCTTTAGATAGAATTAAGATATTCAAGCCGGCCGCGGTGGCCGAGGGGACTGAGGCGCTTCAGTCATGGTCTGCACGGCCACTACGGTCGGGGGTTCGAATCCCCCCTCGGGCATGGATATTTGTGCCGTCCTAGTTCGTAAGTAGTTCATAAGTAGTTTGTAAGTTTAGGGACTGATGACCCCGTAGTTAAGTCCCATAAGCTTTACAAACATTTTTGAAGATATTCAAATGTTTGTAAAGCTTATGGGACCTAACTGCGGTGTCATCAGTCCCTAAACTTACAAACTACTTATGAAATAACTTATACTAAAGATAACTCAGCCTTGCCAAAGGGAGGATTCGAACCTCCGACGCGGGAGGCCACGCGATCCGCAACGTGGTGCTCCAGACCGCTCGGCTACTACCACGTGGCTAGAATTAAGCTCTGAATTCGATGATACGCACTCCTGTGAGCATTTCATTTTTTGGGATTGTAATTGAGTGTATTACATTCTTGTTGAATTATGAGGGTGTTTCACTTCTGGCCCGGCCGCGGTGGCCGAGGGGACTGAGGCGCTTCAGTCACGCTCTGCACGGCCACTACGGTCGGGAGTTAGAATCCCCCCTCGGGCATGGATATTTGTGCCGTCCTAGTTCGTAAGTAGTTCATAAGTAGTTTGTAAGTTTAGGGACTGATGACCCCGTAGTTAAGTCCCATAAACTTTACAAACATTTAATTTTGAATTTCACTTTGCTCACACTTCTTCCTCATCAAGTGGAATAGTTTCTGCGCAATGAAATTGCCGAGCGCTGTAAGGCGCTTTGCTGCAGAGAACGCGGTTGCTCCTCTTAGGAGGTTCGAATCCTTCCACGGGCAAGGGTATGTGCGTTGTCCTTAGGTTAGTTTAAGTAATTTGTAAGTCTAGGGACTGATAACCACAGCACTTCCATATATTTACAAACATTTGTACATTTTGGAATAGTTTTGAGACGGCTAGGTCTCCAAGTAGCATGAAGAGCTCTGAGGTAATGTCGTCCACTCCAAGGGCCTAGTTTGGTATTAGGTCTAATAAAGGTTATAAGCCAGAAATAAAATTGATTTTGGAACCTTTCGGACAGATGATATAAGTGGGGGTATTCTGATAGATCTGGGGCACATAGCGATGCGTCGCTCTTGTATTTGATACTTCCGAGGTATTTTGATAGAGCTGGGACACGTATCGATGCCTCACTCTGGTAATTGATACATCCACTTCACCTGCACACACGCACATCTGCACACCTGCGCGCTTTATGGAGCAGATGTCGTGTCATCAGCACTCGCTTCTTGTGCTGATATCCATCCCTCTGGTAATTGATACATCTGGCACATGTTTCGACCTCTACTGGGTGCAACGAGCTCATCGCTCTGTCGTGTATTCTCCGACCTGTGAATTTTCCGCCTATAAAAGGTCAAGAAGGGACGCACTAATCCCCTGGGGACTTCGGGCCAACCGGGGCGGAAAGTTGGCTGCAGCGCGGCTGCCTCTGGCCGTCTCCTGCCTCCCTCAGGTGAGCGCCCCGTAAAAACAGTTGAAGAACTGAGATGTTCACTGCAGGCTATCATAGGCGATACTTTCGTCCTTTATGAATTTTCTTTCATGCAGTAGTCCGCGGTCCAAGTTATGGTTCCGTGCCAACAAAAGCTAGGTAACGCCACTTGGGAGGAAAAGGCTCAAAGAGTTTTCATCCCGAGGATATGCACACCAGTAGTAATGTATTATTCGCCTTATTATGTGTAGGCAGAAGTATATTCTACTCTTTATGAGGAGAATCAGTGTAGTCTACACAGGGTGAGTCACTCACTATTGCCACCTAGAAGAACTCCGAAAGTTTGTGGGACAAGGGGGGACGGACATAATATGACATTGGTGTTTTGTTGCTTACTGGAGTCGCTTCAGATATATGGTCAACTTTTTTTTTTTTTAGTGGGATGCTATAGTTTAGTACTCATTTTCTGATAGCGGCTGTCGAGACGAATCCAATGATGTGTAACAGTAAGGTTTCTGAAGGTCATAGACGGTAAAAAAAAAAAAGGTGGCGTGAACGTCCATTAAAAGAAAGTGTTCGAAGTGATGACGATTGGTATCAATGCTGTGCTTCAAACTTCTTATCATGGATTGAGTGATAGTTCTTATCACTTCGGTACGTCGAATCACTTGCTCTGACAGTTATTTCTCGTATATCGTCAAAATAGTAAATATTCGTCGAACACAGTGTATCGATCTAACTTGTCATTAAATGTTCGAATGTTTGTAGAGCATGTGGGACTTAACTACGTGGTCATCAGTCCCTAAACCTACAAATAACTTATGACCTAGTTTATACTAAAGACGGCACAAACATCCATGCCCGAAGGGGGATTCGAACCTCCGATCGCAGTGGCCGTGCAGGGCGTGACTGGCACGTCGCAGACCGCTCGGCCACTGCGGCCGTCTAACGTGTCATTGTCATGTAAACACCATTAGACCGTTTCGCAATCCAACACTAATAGGAACAGTAAGACTAGTATCGTCGAATCAAACGAACGTGAATGATGTATTCCTTCGAAGGACAAGTCGATATGCTTTCCATTTACGTAGAATGACAACGATATCAGTGAGAGCTAGAGACTTAAACGCTGAAAGATATCCTCAACGTACTGACTTTACACAAAGCACATTTAAACATGTTTATGATAAAGTGACAACAACAGGATGTTTAACGCATCGGAAACATAACAGACAACGGAAAGTTACTAACGAGGAAACGAAAATTGGTTCTCTGGCCACCATGGTTTGAGATCCCTGTGTTAGTTCGCGTCAAATCGCAAGTGAATCTGGCAATAGACAGAGTAGTGTTGTTCTTGCTCTGCATCGCCCTAATATCATCCTTACCATATCAGCGTCCACCAAGAAGTAACTGGTACGGATTGTAGGCGTCGCATTGAATTCAGCCGATGGGTTCAACTTCAGATTCAAAGACACCAAACATTTATTAATTTGATTTTATTTACTGACGTGGTTATATTTACGTGCCATGGAAATGTTATCTGCATAACATGCATTATTGGGCAACTAAAAATTCATGTTGGCTGCAGCAAGATGCACACCAAAAACCGTGGTCGGTGAATGTATGGTGTGGGATTCTACAGGACAGAATTATAGGTCCCTATTTCATGGCAGGATATCTTAATGATGGGAATGCAAGAAACGTTAGGTATGTTATTGCAAGAAATACCTTTAGGAACAAGCAAAAAATGTGGTATGATTTGTAGAACTTGGGTGGCACATTCAACTAAAAGTTTTGTACTATTCTTGACGTAGTTTTTGTACCACAGGCACGCGTTTGAACAACGTATATAAGGTTGTTAAATGTTTTCTAGCGTGGATGAATTTTTAAGCCTTAAAACATTAGGAACAAGTCTTACTGTAAACAGAAATACGTTACCTAGACAGCACCTCAAACGGAAGAATGGTCCTATCGGAATTAGTAAATAAATAAATGATTTTGTGAGGATGGTAATTGGTGAGGATGACAGAAGTCCGTGTTGGGTATCAAAATACATAGCCAAACCACTGCGTAAACGTCAGTCTGAAGCAGAACAAAATTTTCGACGTGTAGGTAAGAAAGTAGGAAATTAATACAGTTCTATGTCAGCTCGAAATTGATCACGTAAATATCGCCAATTCATTCAATAACTTAATATTTAAATAGCTCAGGAGTCTCATCTTTGCATCAAACAGCAACTTTACATTCCAAAGGTATGCTAAATTTTAGCTCAGTATACGATCATTCATCATTACAACCCAGAGAAAACCAATTTTCCGCTTGGTGTTTCATGTGACGTCCAGAGTGGTGGTCATGTCATTAGTGATTTAGATTTCGCTCAGATTGTTGGTTACGGGAGAGATGGGGGTAGGGTGGGGGGAGGAAGCTACCATAACCTCTTTAAGGAACCTTCACAGCATTTGCTTAAACAAGGAAACCCAAATACAATAGACTATGGACAGCAAGATGATTGAGACCTGGTTAGCCATTGCGCTAACCTCGATTGGTCCGATAAACAACAAATTGACAGTAGATAGAACAAAATAAGACTCCACAGAGACTTTAGAATATTTTAGTACATAAAGAAGATTTGGTTATTTTACAACACCAGACAGCAGTTATTGTCAATAGATAAATTTCCATAAAAGTTCTCTTATTAACCCTTCCACTCCCACATCATGAATTCAGCTTTGGAAAAATTAAAATTCACTGTTTTCTGCATTAATACAGCGCACAAAAAATCAAAATAAGTGTTTTAAAATTTTTGATCGAACTATTGTTTTTTATGTCATATATTTCATGTGCAACACAGACGTTTGTATCGAGGTATTTTACTACTTGGGACGTTATTTTGTTGAAAGATAACACTGCCAGACCAATAATGCTAGCATAATCTTCGCCACAACATCGAAGACAAGACAATTACTGCTGAAATAAAATAACTTTAACCACACTCACACTCAGAGCCAGATGCAGACGGCAATGTAACACAACCTCCAAGACGGATAAATTAATGCCTCAGAAGTGGCTACATACCGTACCAAGCGGCAAAATGTCGTACTAGAAGCATGTTGTTCCTCAACATCCACACGACTTTAAAGACTGATACACAAAGTGTGGTGTAAATCAGCTTTTAATATGTTGTTGTCCAAGAACAACATTGCGAATGAAAGGGTTAAATACATAAATATATTAAGTGGCATTATGTTCACGCGTGTGTAGTGTAGCTTAATTTTAACTGTTAATTTGTAAACAGTACGGAGGCGTGGGGCTGCTGTCACTTTGGGTTTAGATGCGTTGGAAATCACAAACCTTCACTTTTAAAAATAATCAGATACCTGTCGCACTTTATCCCGGCCTTGGACTGGATAAATGGCAAAAGTAATTTCATTGTCATCTAGGCGTGTTTAAAATCAGTTTATAAGCTACGCAAACTTTTAAAAATCTTTTTTCTTTTTTTTGTTTGTTTTTATATTAAAGATTGCTATTTACATTTCATATATTTTTTATTAATAAACATATCCCCTCAGGGGCTCAGCATTATTTGCTGAGTACGGGCTTGGCGAACCCGGGGTCCTGAGCTGTGGGCTGTGTCACGCCAACAGTCCGCTACACCGTAAGCTCTGTGCGTGCTTCAACGACCATCGTTCGGCGCGACGGTGGAACGTTGTACGTTTCAGAGCCCGGGGATCTTGGCTTAATCGCCCGGGTCGCGAGGACGGTACAAACCTCTATAAAAAAAAACTCAATCTCAAGGTGTGCTACGTGCCGAGGAGATGCATGGCTGTTGAGGTTGAACAGCCGCTAGCGAGCAACCTCTGAGGAACCTGCCGCACCTCAGTTGTACAAGGCTTACCCAGGCAAGCGGGGCTCTGCCTGGGTGGACCTTTATTTCACTAGCTGCTCGTGGGAACACAATGAAAAGGACCCAAAGCAACGCTGGTGGGCGTTTAACCACCGTCTCTAAGAGAGGAAAAGTATACTTCAATGCTGAGGCTTATGACCCCCAGTCGTTCCCTTCCTTGGCCACGCCATGGGAGGAACGCAGATCTCGTAGCCAAGGACAACAATATGCTCCAAGGTATTTAGTATGTACTAGGACTGATGGTGAATCTTTCATGAACACGAAACCTCTCTTTTTCGTCGAGAACTTGGAAGATAAGTTTGGAGAAGTAGACGGCATGTCGAAGATGCGATCGGGATCGGTTTTAATAACGACGTCATCCCCAGCACAGTCACGGGCTTTGATCGCCTGTGACAAGCTGGGTGATGTTCCCGTTACTATCACCCCACACAAAAGCCTGAACATGGTACAGGGTTTGATTTTTCATAGGGATCTCCTTTTGCAGTCAGATGACGAACTCCGCAAGAACCCCCTCAGGGGCTCAGCATTAGTTTGCTGAGTACGGGCTTGGCGAACCCGGGGTCCTGAGCCGTGGGCTGTGTCGCGCCAACAGTCCGCTACACCGTAAGCTCTGTGCATGCCTCAACGACCATCGTTCGGCGCGACGATGGAACGTTGTACGTTTCAGAGCCCGGGGATCTTGGCTTAATCGCCCGGGTCGCGAGGACGGTACAAACCTCTATAAAAAAACCCTCAACCTCAAGGTGTGCTACGTGCCGAGGAGATGCATGGCTGTTGAGGTTGAACAGCCGCTAGCGAGCAACCTCTGAGGAACCTGCCGCACCTCAGTTGTATAAGGCTTACCCAGGCTAGCGGGGCTCTGCCTGGGTGGACATCTTTTCCCTAGCTGCTCGTGGGACGAAAATGAAACGAGCGAATAAAAGCGTGGCCGGTCGCGAAAACGGCGTCTCTAAGCGTGGAAGAGGAGATTATAATGCTGCTGGATATAACCCCCGTTCGTTCCCTTCCCTGCCTACACCGTGGGAGGAACGTCGGGCTAGATCTGCGAATGAGCCTTACTCTCCCAAATTCCTTGTATGCAGCCGCACGGATGGTGAGTCGTTTACATCTACGAAGCCTCTTTTCTTTGTGGAACATCTTGAGGACAAGTACGGCGAAGTTTCCGGATTGTCCAAGATGCGAAGCGGCGCAGTGCTCATAGAAGCAGCTTCCCCGGCTCAATCGCGGGCGTTACTTGCCTGCGACAAGTTGGGTGATATCCCTGTGAGCATCACACCACACAAGTCGCTAAATATGGTCCAAGGTATAATTTTCCACCGAGACCTTTTGTTACAGTCCGACGACGAGTTACGCGCCAACTTGGAGCGTAGAGGAGTCCACTTCGTCCGGCGTGTCCATAGGGGGTCAAAGGATCACAAGGTTGCCACCGGTGCCTTCATCCTGGCCTTTGAAGGCGATAACCTGCCTGAGAAGGTCAACGTAATGGTTTACCGGTGCGACGTGAAACCTTACATTCCTCCCCCTATGAGATGGTTGAAATGCTGGAAATTCGGCCACATGTCCTCTAGATGTACTTTCAACGCTACATGCAGGGACTGTGGACGTCCAGAACACCCGGACGTGCCATGCACACCGCCTCCCATCTGCGTGAATTGTGGCTTGCATCATCCTCCTTGTTCGTCGGATTGCACCGTTCTTCTTAAGGAACGGAAAATCATGGAACTTAAGACCTTGGACCGACTTTCGTATTCTGAGGCTCGAAAGAAGTATGAGCGACTTCACCCCGTTACCATGACTGCCTCTTTCGCAGCAGTGACATCGTCGCCGTCCGCCTTTAAACCTGCAGCAGACACTAGTGTTCCACCATCTGCCGGCCCTCAGGGCCTTCCACTCACGCCCGCCCCCACAATGGCCGGGGGCTCCATTCCTCCTCCTGCTCCCAAGGCACTTGCTTCGGGAGCAGCCCCCAACCCTCCGCCAGAGAAGATTCAACCTTCTCCGGCTGCCCTCATTCAGAAGGGGACCCTCGGGACGCTCCCTTCTGTGGCTTCCTCCAGTGCCGGTACCGGTACTGGCCGCCAGCAGCAGGCACCGTCGCCGGCTGCTGGCCGCAGGGCGTTGCACTCTCCCTCTGTCTTTGAGACGGAGGCTGAGTCTGCGAAGCCCCTCTTTCCAGCGAAGCCCCCGAGGGACTCGAGGGTTCGGAAGAAAAAAGACAAAAAGGATAAGTCAAAAGATTCCACGGTGGCCACTGTGCCACCCGCCCCCTCCACCTCTGCCTCTGAGGACGAGGTGGAGATACTCACATCCCCCGAGGACCTTGCTCTCTTGGATGCATCAGATGCAATGGACATCGAAGCTGATGCATCACTACTGGTGGCCACAAAAGATGTTGAGGTGTGATTCATCACTTGTTTTTCATTCATGCCTTCCAGCTGTCGGATTCTGTCATCCTCCAATGGAACTGCGGCGGTTTTTTCACCCACCTGGCTGAGCTACAACAAATTCTGAGCGTTACACCTGCTCTCTGCATTGCCCTGCAGGAAACCTGGTTTCCGGCAATGCGGACCCCTGCCCTTCGGGGCTATAGGGGATACTTCTGTAATCATAGCCAGTATAACAGGGTGTCAGGTGGAGTGTGTGTGTATGTCCTTACCTCTGTATATAGTGAACCTGTGCCCCTTCAGACACCGTTGGAAGCGGTGGCCGTTAGGGTAAGGACAACACAAGACATTACTGTCTGCAGTCTCTACCTCCCTACGGATGGCGATGTCTCCATGGCTGTCTTGGCTGCACTTATCTCACAACTCCCACCACCTTTTCTGCTATTGGGGGACTTCAATGCCCACAATCCCCTTTGGGGTGGTTCTACGATCTCTGGCCGTGGCAGAGTTGTCGAGGACCTGCTTACTCAGCTCGACCTCTGCCTCTTAAATACAGGTGCCCCCACACATTTCAGTGTGGCACACGGCACATTCTCGGCCATTGATCTGTCGATATGCAGCCACAGCCTTCCGCCATCCATCCACTGGAGTGTCCATGATGACTTGTGCGGCAGTGACCATTTTCCGATCTTTTTGTCACTCCCACAACGTCAGTCCCCAGCACGCCCTCCTCGGTGGGCTCTCCATAGGGCTCAGTGGGAAGGCTACACCTCTGCTGCCATCGTTGGCCCTCCCCCACTCGATATCATCGATGTGGTGGTTGAGAGCGCCACGCAGTCCACCATTTCTGCTGCATTCCGCATTCCGCGTACATCAGGGTGCCCACCGCGTAAGACAGTGCCGTGGTGGTCGCCGGAGATCGCTGAGGCCGTTAAAGACCGCAGGCGGGCCTTACAGCGATACAAACGGCAACCCTCTCAGGAGCACCTAATCAATTTTAAACGGCTTTGGGCTCGTGCTCGCCAGCTTATAAGAAGACGGAAACAGGAGTGCTGGGAGACGTACGTTTCCACTATTGGGACAGGTACCTCAGCTTTGCAGGTCTGGAGTAAGATCAGGCGGCTACAGGGATTACAGACACCAATGGGAATCCCTGGGATCTCCTCAAATGGAGTCCTATGTACGGACCCGGCCACTCTTGCAGAGATGTTTGCCGAGCATTATGCTCGTGCCTTTGCCTCTGCAAATTATCCACCGGCCTTCCATGCAGTAAAGGAGAGGGTAGAACGCCAGTCTCTCTCCTTTCGTACCCGCCGCTCTGAATCCTACAACAGTCCTTTCACTGAGTGGGAGCTCCTCAGTGCTCTTCGACAATGTTCAGACACGGCGCCAGGGCCTGATAGCATCCATAGCCAGATGCTGAAACATCTCTCAGCAGATAGTCGGTGTAACTTACTTGCGGTCTATAACCGCATTTGGTGTGATGGTGTTTTCCCGTCACAGTGGCGGGAGAGTATCATCATCCCAGTGCTTAAGACCGACAAACATCCTCTGAACTTGGATAGCTATCGGCCCATTAACCTGACTAACGTTCCATGCAAACTGTTGGAGCGGATGGTCAGTCGGCGGTTGTGTTGGATTCTTGAGACTCGGGGATTATTGGCTCCATGCCAGGGCGGTTTTCGACAGGGTCGGTCTACCACCGATAATCTGGTGTACCTCGAGTCTGCAATCCGCACAGCCTTTTCCCGGCGCCAACACCTTGTTGCCGTCTTCTTCGATATGCACAAAGCATACGATACAACCTGGCGACGACACATCCTCAACACTTTATATGACTGGGGCCTCCGGGGCTCCCTACCGATTTTTATTCAGAATTTTTTAGCCGTCCGTACCTTTCGTGTTCAAATTGGTGCTTCCATGAGCTCCTCTCATATCCAGGAAAATGGGGTTCCTCAGGGTTCCGTTTTAAGCGTCCCATTATTTTTAATCGCCATCAACGGTTTAGTCACAGCGGTTGGATCGTCGGTGTCCCCCTCACTTTATGCTGACGACTTTTGTCTCTCTTTTAGTTCCTGCAGCACCCAAGTTGCCGAGCGCAGGTTGCAAGGTGCTATTCAGAAGGCGCAGACCTGGGCGCTTGCCCACGGCTTTCAGTTTTCTGCCTCCAAGACCAGAGTGATGCACTTCTGTCGGCGTCGGACTGTCCACCCGCTCCCTGACCTTTATATTAATGACGAAATACTTACTGTAGTTGAAACTCATCTTTTTTTAGGACTGGTCTTTGATGCCCGGCTGACATGGATCCCCCACATTCGTCAGCTGAAACGGAAGTGCTGGCGCCATCTCAACCTTCTCAGACACTTGGGTCATACGAACTGGGGTGCCGACCGCTCCACACTGTTGCGGCTTTACACGGCGCTGGTGCAGTCCCGTCTCGATTTTGGGTGCATTGCCTATGGGTCTGCGGCACCTTCGGCACTGCACCTGCTGGACCCCATTCACAACTGTGGGGTCCGCATTGCGACGGGCGCTTTCCGCACCAGCCCGGTGAACAGTTTACTAGTGGAGGCTGGGATACCACCTTTGGGGATCCGCCGCCAACACCTGCTCGCGGCTTATGCAGTGAACGTATATTGCTCCCCAGGCCACCCAAACCGTCGTCTTCTCTTTTCTAATGTGGTCGTCCCTCACCATCAGCGACGCCCCAGGTCAGGTCATACGATAGCCTATAGAGTTCGGTCCCTCCTCCTGGAACTTGAGTCTTTGCCCCTTCCGTCTCCATATCGGGTCCAGGTGCATACACCTCCATGGTGTTTGACAAGGCCGTCTATTCGGCTGGACTTGGCCCATGGGCCCAAAGACTCAGTACCACTGGAGGCGCTCCGCCGTCAGTTCTCGGCTGTCATAGCGGAGTTCCGTGGTTATGACCTGATCTACACTGATGGCTCAATGGTGGATGACCGTGTTGGATTTGCCTATACACACGGTGACCATGTGGAACAGCACTCTCTGCCGAATGGCTGCAGTGTTTACACTGCAGAGCTGGTGGCCATTCAAAGAGCTCTTGTGCATATCCGGTCTTGCTCAGGCGAGTCTTTTGTTGTTTGCAGCGACTCCCTGAGCAGCCTCCGAGCTCTGGAGCAGTGTTACCCGCGGTCTACCCTGGTGTTGGCCGTTCAGGAGACATTTTATGCCATTACACGGTCCGGGCGATCGGTGGTGTTCATCTGGTCTCCGGGTCATGTTGGTATCCTGGGCAATGAACGTGTTGACAGGCTTGCCAAGCAGGCTGTAGGTATGTCCTGTCTAGAGATCGGCCTCCCGGCTTCTGATCTCCGTTCGTTGTTGCGCCAGCGAGTACGTCAGCTTTGGGATACTGAGTGGCGTAGCCTGCGCACGCCCAAAAAGCTCCGGGTGGTCAAGCAAACGACGGTTGCATGGCGCTCCTCCATGCGCGGTTCACGACGGGACTCAGTGGTCTTGTGTCGCCTCCGCATTGGGCATACATGGATCACCCATGGACATCTCCTTCGGGGTGAGGACCCAGCCCAATGTCGGTGTGGCTCCACTTTGACTGTCGTCCACATATTGTTGGACTGCCCCCTTTTAGCCGCCTTGCGGAGACATTTTAACCTCCCTGCTGTTTTATCGGAAGTTTTAGGTGACGATGCCACAATGGCAGATACCGTTTTACGTTTTATTCGAGCAGGGGGATTTTATCGTTCTCTCTAACTGGAGATTTCTTAGTGAAACCGAGTGGTTGACTTTTCCTTTTTTATTCTTATGGTCTGTCAACCACGGCCATCAGTTTCTTTGTTGTAAGTTGTCTCTGTGTATCCGTCTTTTCGTTTTGTCTTGTTATTCTTGATGATGTTTTATTGACTCAGTGGGACTCCTCTCCCACATCGTAACTTTAAACTCTGTGCGTGATATCTTTAACGTGTATGGTTTTCCTTTTGTCGCCTAGAGGTGGAATGGGGGACTGATGACCATTGCAGTTTTGTCCCCCTTAAACAACCAACAACAACAACAACAACAACAACAACAACAATCCGCAAGAACTTGGAACGGCGAGGTGTCCACTTTATAAGGCGAGTCCATAGGGGTCCGAAGGACAACAGGGTCGCCACTGGTGCATTCATCTTGGCCTTTGAGGGCGACTCATTGCCTGAGAAGGTCAAGGTGATGATTTACCAGAGTGACGTAAAGCCCTACGTTCCTCCCCCTATGCGTTGTTTTAAATGCTGGAGGTTCGGGCATATGTCCTCCAGGTGTACCGCCAGCTCCACCTGTCGGGACTGTGGTCGTCCATCACACCCGGACGTACCTTGTACACCACCTTCTGTCTGTGTTAACTGTGGACAGCAGCACCCACCTTGCTCGCCTACCTGCTCTGTACTGCACAAAGAAAGGAAGATCATGCAATACAAAACCATGGATCGGCTGTCTTATTCCGAGGCCAAGAGGAAATATGAGAAACTACACCCAGTCAGCATCAAAACATCATATGCAGCAGCCACGAAACCATTTCCACAGACTAGTTTACCGCCAGTTCCGTCTATCACAGTAGGCCCTCGAGCCCAACCGTCACCATCTGCCCCCTTGGTGGTAGGGGGCACATCTCACACTGTTGCTTCCAAAGCCCCTGCCTTGGAAGCAAAAATCCCCCAACCAACGGGGACATCGGTCCCCACACGTGAGCCAGAGCAACAACAGCCTGCTCTGGCTCCTCTCGCGAGGAAGGGATCGCTTGAATCCCTTTGTCCCTCGGTCTCTCCCACTGGCTCAGTGGATGCCAGTGAGTGGCACCAAGTGCCATCCAAAGCTGGTCGTAGGGCCTCAAGGACAACCTCCGTCCCTGAGACTGAGTTTGCCAAGCCCTCCCAGCGTGAGAGGCCGAAGGACCAGCGAGAGAAACAGAAAAAATCTAAAACAAAAGAACCTCAGGTGGCTACCATGCCACCACAAAAATCGTCTGCTTCCGAGGACGTGGTGGAAATCCTCGCGTCCCCTGAAGACTGGGCAATTGCCAAGACTCTGGAAGCTATGGACGCCGAGGCTCTGCCTGCTGCATCAGTGGCTGCAGAGAAACCTGTGGGCCCTACTCTACCAACTACATAAATATGCCCAGTACGTCGGGAGATAGTGTGGTGCTGCAGTGGAACTGTGGCGGTTTCTTCCGCCATTTGGCCGAGTTACAGCAGTTGCTCTGTCACTACCCTTCCCTCTGTGTTGCTCTACAGGAAACTTGGTTTCCTGCTGAACGGACTCCTGCCCTTCGTGGGTATAGGGGTTATTATAAAAATCGTGCAACACACAACAGGGTATCCGGAGGAGTCTGTCTTTACGTTCTTGCCACTGTCCCCAGTTCACCAGTGCCACTTACCACAGTGCTCGAGGCAGTGGCCATGAGAATTCAGGCACGACAGGACATTACCATCTGCTCACTCTACCTTCCTCCGGATGAGGCAGTGTCTCCTGCAGACCTTGCGAACTTGGTCGCACAACTACCCCCACCATTCCTTCTATTGGGGGATTTCAATGCCCACAACCCCTTGTGGGGTGGCTCTCAGGTCTCAGGTCGCGGTAGGGACATTGAAGTTCTACTAGCACAGCTGGACTGCTGCCTTCTTAATACCGGTGCCCCCACACATTTCAGTGTGGCGCATGGCACATACTCGGCTATAGACCTTTCTCTCTGCAGCCCAAGTCTTAACCACAGCTTCATTGGGGGGTCCACGATGACCTATGTGGTAGCGACCACTTCCCCATCCATATCTCTCTTCTCCAATACCAACCTCCAACTCGTTTGCCCCGTTGGTCCCTGTGTAGGGCTGACTGGCCTGCTTACACCTCAGCTACTAGGGCGATCCCTCCACTCCCAGATGACGTTGATCAGGCTGTTCATCACATTACTAGCGCCATCATTTCCGCTGCTGAAGCCAGTGTTCCGACCACCACTGGCTCAGTTCGGCGCAAGTCGGTTCCATGGTGGTCTGCAGAGATTGCTAAGGCCATCAGGGAACGTCGTAGGGCACTCCAGCGCCACCGGCGCCACCCTTGCATAGAGCACCTGATCGCTTTCAAACGTCTTCGGGCTCAAGCTCGGAGGCTGATACGCCAGAGTAAGCAGGACTGTTGGGAGAGATATGTCGCTACCATTGGCTCGCGTGCCGCCCCATCTCGGGTATGGTCACAGGTTCGGCGCCTTTTTGGGTACCGACCACAGGGAGGAATCCCCAGCTTGATCATTCGGGGTACTATATGCACGGATCCAGCTGCTATCTCCGAACACATGGCGGACCATTATGCCAGCACCTCTGCAACGTCTGCGTATATTGCGGGCTTCCGCACTCGCAAAGAACAGTTCGAGCGGAGGCAGTTGTCTTTCTACACACGTCGGCGAGAACCATACAATGCCCCATTCACTGACTGGGAGTTTCAGAGTGCCCTCACTGCCTGCCCTGATACCACACAAGGGCCAGATCGAGTCCATAAACAGTTCCTGCGCCACCTGTCACAGGAATTTAAAGACCAACTTCTCGCCATGTTCAATCGCCTTTGGGTTGATGGTGTTTTCCCATCTAAATGGCGGGACAGCATCGTCATCCCAGTGATAAAACCTGGCGCTGATCCACAGGTGGCAGACAGTTACCGCCCGATTAGCCTCACCAACGTTCCTTGCAATCTCCTGGAACGTATGGTGAGTCGGCGGCTTATGTGGGTTCTTGAAGACGGTAAACTCCTCGCCCCACAACAAGGGGGATTCCACCGAGATCGTTCTGCATTAGACAATCTGGTTCCGCTAGAGTCGGCCATCCGCACAGCTTTCGCCAGGCGTGAGCACCTGATTGCAGTCTTTTTCGATCTCCGAAAGGCTTATGACACTACCTGGCGCTACCATATTCTTGCTACGCTGCATGACTGGGGCTTGAGAGGACCGCTTCCGCTGTTCATCCAGAACTTTCTCTCACTTCGCACTTTTCGGGTAAGGGTAGGTACCCACCTCAGTACTTCACGCACCCAGGAGAATGGAGTCCCACAGGGCTCCGTTCTCAGTGTTCCGCTGTTTCTGATTGAACGGACTTGCTACAGCAGTGGGGTCATCGGTGTCCTCCTCCCTGTATGCCGATGACTTTTGTCTGTATTACAGCTCAGTTAGTATTGGTGTCGCTGAAAGGCGACTACAGGGAGCCATTCAAAGGGCTCATTCCTGGGCTTTAGCCCATGGATTCCGATTCTCTGCCCGCAAAACCTGGGTTATGCACTTTTGCCGCCGGCGAGCAGTGCACCCAGACCCGGAACTGTACTTGGGTGATGAGCTCCTTCATGTTGAAGATACGCATCGCTTCTTGGGCATGGTGTTCGATGCTCGGCTCACGTGGGTCCCCCACTTACAACAGCTTAGACAAAAGTGCTGGCGGCATTTAAACATACTGCGCTGCCTCAGCCACACTGCCTGGGGAGCCGCCCGTCGAACCCTCTTACAACTTTATACGGCTCTCATCCAGTCCCGCTTGGATTATGGGAGCCAGGTGTACGACTCGGCAGCCCCTTCTGCACTCCGGGTACTAGACCCCATCCACAATGCTGGTGTTCGCTTGGCAACAGGAGCTTTTCGAACGAGCCCGGTGATGAGCCTCCTTGCTGAGGCCAGGGTTCCCCCACTGCGGTTCCGTCGGCAACAGTTGTTGTCCTCATATGTTGCTCGTGTGTGCACTTCCAACCATCACCCGAATCGCACGCTGCTCTTCCCAACCGCTGCACTCCCATCCCCTCACAGGCGGCCTCGGTCGGGCTTCCCGATTGCAGTCCGTGTCCATTCCCTTCGCTCCTCCCTTGACTCCCTTCCCTTCCCTCCTACTTTCCTCTACTCCTCCCGTGCACCTCCTTGGTGTCTTCCTCGTCCGCAGCTACGGTTGGACTTGTCCCGGGACTCGAAAGCTTCCACTTCACCATCGATACTTCGTCGCCAGTTCCTGGAACTCCTGGATTCTTTCCATGGTGCAGAAGTCATCTATACCGACGGTTCCCTCATAGATGGCCATGCTGGGTACGCCTATCTCCATGGTGACCTTTTTGAACAGCGGTCTTTGCCCAGTGGGAGTAGTGTTTTTACTGCAGAGCTGGTCGCTATCTCTCGAGCTCTGGAACATATCCGAGCCTGCCCCGGGCAATCGTTTGTCATCTGTAGCGACTCCCTGAGTGGCTTGCGAGCACTCGACCAGTGTTTCAGTAAGCTCCCTCTGGTGCAGTGTATCCAAGAATCTGTTGCCGCTCTCAATAGGTCTGGTCGCTCAGTGGTCTTTGTTTGGACCCCAGGGCACATCGGCGTTCTTGGCAATGAACGTGTGGATCAGTTGGCCAAGCAGGCCACCTCCTCACACCCTCTCAAAATTGGCCTCATGGAAACGGACCTTAGGTGGACGCTACACCGGAAGGTGCGGGACGCTTGGAGCTCGGAATGGTCTGCACTGAGTGCACCAAACAAACTTCGCACAGTCAAATCGTCCACAGCCACATGGAAAACTTCGCTGAGGCCCAATCGTCGAGACTCTATTGTGCTATGCCGCCTCCGCATCGGGCACACTTGGTTGACTCACGGCTATTTACTTCGGCGTGAGCCACCGCCCATGTGTCACTGTGGTGGTGCCTTGAAAGTGGTTCATCTCCTGATGGACTGTACTATTTTAGCCCCCTTGCGGCAGTCATTTAATCTACCACCTACCCTATCCTTAGTGCTAGGGGACGATGCCACCATGGCTGAGTCTGTGTTATGTTTTATCCGTGCAGCCGGTTTTTACAATTCTATTTAATGTAGAGTGATTTCTCCTTACTTTTAACCGTATTTTAATGTTTTATATCTTCTGACTATCAGACATTCGTGTCTGCTGTGACATTCGTGACTGGCCCGTCCATTTTATCTCAGTGACCAGCCAGCCACAGATTCTCATTGCCAATTTTAGCGTGATCGACTACATTGTTTTATTTTCTATGTCTATGCTGTTGGTATCTCTAATTTTGCTTTTCGTGAAACTTTATCTTTGACATGTACTCCTCTTGAGTATTTCTACACTGTCTCCAGGTCCATAAGGCTATTGCGTCCTATTAAATGGACTTTCTTCGTTAGGAACAGTGGACTGATGACCAAGTAGTTTGGTCCCCTCTAAACGACAACAACAACAACAACAGTAAACATATTCTGATACATTATTTAATCTAGTTTTTGAAGCCCATGTCTCAGCATCCTCCACGTACATTTTCAATATTTCTATAGCCTTTCATCCAGTTTCATATACACTGTTTCTTTTCTTTTGCCTTCCATACTCAGATCTGTTCTCATTAACGCGCACGATGAATTTTCTGCTTCTGTTTTCATGCAAGTAATTACAACACTAATTTTTTGATTTGATTTGGAAAGCATATTATTGATTTTGTTATGGCAGCCCTCTACATAGTTATTGTTCGATGGAGTTGTATGTAGCAGCTCCAAAGGCTGATAGGATTTCCTTCATTTTCCAACCATCTCTCTACAAAATAGTCGAAAAAGTCAGAATGCCTAGGGACATCCGGTGGCTTTGAATGTATCTCCAGCCAACCATCACATACATCTTCAGGCCGTAGAAACGCCAGAACATGCGAATTTGTTGTCTCACTTCTTCATTTTCTTTATATTCGCGATTGAGTCCAAGATCCTGTACTTTCCTCCAGAGAGACTTTCTCATGTGGAAAAAGCATCCATGCACTGAGGAAGTTGGCAACATATGTATAATAGCAGAAACTCATGCTGACTCAAAATCGTCTGTCACACTTGCAGGGTTCCATTCTGGAATATTTTCCAGCACATTTCTGAAAAGTCGGATGTATGTCTCTTACGTTTTATTTGTTAATAGTGCAAATGCAACTGAGTGGATATTAGTCTCACTTTTATTACTTTCAAAATCTGTATGAATTGTATATATCTGTGAAAACTGTTTGCTAAAGCACTTGAACGTAGCATACATAAAAAAGTCTCGTTTACTTGTTAAGGCCTCTCTCCCTGCTCTTCCACAAAAAACTATTATCCTGTCCCCTGATTTATCGTCGCTTAACAGGAAACTGGTGCATTCATTCATAGTTAACATTACTACTTTAAGATCAGTCTCTTCTCTTGTCTCTGGATCCCTCTCACTTCCCTGCGACTTTGCCCTTTACTTATACAACGTCCTCATCGTTGTTCACTGCTCTGGCATTTCTGTCACAAAGTCGTACCCACGATTATGCAAGGTACCTAGCTTGTCTGAATAGATTTTGCTATTAGACGTATTTACCTCTCGTACCCTCTTATTTTCCTGGTTCAGAGTTCTCTGTACTTCCAACCTTGCGTCATTCGGAGCTCCAAATTGAGGCTCGTGCGAAAAGAGCACTATAGAATCCTTAGTCTTCAGCTTTCCTCGGCAATGCTTCTCTTTCTGTTTAGAACAACTCCAAATCACAGTCCCATTCTCGTTCGGTTTTTGCACTAAGTAGAAATAACCTTATAGTGCAACAAGGCTTACCAAGAATTGTCGTAACTTCCATATCACAACTACTGAGATGGCAATATCCAAATAACACGATGAGGGTTACGAAAACTCGAGCGATACTAACAGGCAGGCGGGACTGTGCGGGAGGATTTGGACAGAGTCCAGGGAACAGGGAGAATAAGGTAATTAGGACGGTCCGGCTGCAGGTAGGACAGGACACAATGGACGCAGGTACGAGACAGAGAGTTCGCTGATTTCTAGTGGGGCGGAAAGTTCGCAGGCCAGAGAACTCATACATTCACTGACCAAGCACACAGATACACGCACACAGGGACACGCACACATACAAATGTAAGTCCTGGAAACCATTGTGAGAGTTTCAACCATATTACAAGGCCACCAGTCACATGTGAGCTCTGAAAGTGCCCTCTATCTTCACCCACACACTCACCTACCCACTCACCCACACTCCCACACACACTCGGCCAAACACGACCTCATCCGCCCACCCACACACCAACACTCCAACACACCCACCAACACTCGGCCACACACCCACACACTCACCCACTCACCCACACACACATTCAACAACCCACCCACTCATCCAACCACTAGCCCTTACACCCACCCTCTCACCCACACACCAACGCACCCACTCACCCACACACCAAACCACCCACTCATGAAGCCACTCAGACATCTGCCCCACCCACTCACCCAACTACACACCCACACACCAACTCACCCACCCACAAACGCATTCACCAACCCACTCAGTCTCACACCACTCACCCACAGTCGGCCACATACTCACCCACTCACCCATGCACCAACACTCAGCCACAACCCACCCACTCACCCACACATCCACTCACCAACCCACCCAACAACCCACCCACTAACCCACACACCAACTCACCACCCATCCACTCAACAACCAACTCACTCACCCAACCACTCACCCACACACCCACCCACTCACCAGCCCACCCATCCACACACCCACACACCAACGCTCGGCCACACACTCGCCTACTCACCCACACACCCACTTACCCATTCACCCACCCTCTCAGCCACATTAAAATTTATTACTCTGTCAGCTCCATTTGTATATGTGCTCTGATTAGTACAGAATTTAATTAATTTGTAATATATACAATTATATACACTACTGGCCATTAAAATTGAAACAGCAAGAATAAATCCAGATGATAAACGGGTATTCACTGGACAAATATACTAGAATGACATGTGATTACATTTTCACGCAATTTGTGTGCCTCATCCTGAGAAATCAGTACCCAGAACAACTACCTCTGGCCGTAATAACGGACTTGATACGCCTGGTCATTGAGTCAAACAGAGCTTGGATGGCGTTTACAAGTACTGATGCTCATGCAGCTTCAACACGATACCACAGTTAAGCAAGAGTAGTGACTGCCGTATTGTGACGAGCCAGTTGCTTGGGCACCATTGACCAGACGTTTTCAATTGGTGAGAGATCTGGAGAATGTGCGGGCCAGGGCAGCAGTCCAACATTTCCCGTATCCAGAAAAGCCCGTACAGAACCTGCAAGATGCGGTCGTGCATTATAGTGCTGAAATGTAGGGTTTCACTGGGGCGGTCGAGAACATTGATGCGCTAAGCTACGATGCGTGAGGCCCTTCCCCGTCGGGGGTTCGATTCCCCCCTCGGGCATGGATGTTTGTGTCGTCTTTAATATAAGCTAGTGCATAAGTAGTTTGTAAGTTTAGGGACTGATGACCCGGCAATTAAGCCCCACATGCTTTACAAACATTTTTTTTGTTTCGGAGGGATCGAATGAAGGGTAGAGCCGTGGGTCGTAACACATCTGAAATGTAACGGTCACTTTTCAAAGTGCCGTCGATGCAAACAAGTGGTGACCGAGACGTGTAACCAATGGCACCTCCCCCTCAGGGGCTCAGCTTTAATTTGCTGAGTATGGGCTTGGCGAACCCGGGGTCCTGAGCCGTGGGCTGTGTCGCGCCAACAGTCCGCAACACCGTAAGCTCTGTGCATGCCTCAACGACCATCGTTCGGCGCGACGGTGGAACGTTGTACGTTTCAGAGCCCGGGGATCTTGGCTTAATCGCCCGGGTCGCGAGGACGGTACAAACCTCTATAAAAAACCGCTCAATCTCAAGGTGTGCTACGTGCCGAGGAGATGCATGGCTGTTGAGATTGAACAGCCGCTAGCGAGCAACCTCTGATGAACCTGCCACACCTCAGTTGTACAAGGCTTACCCAGTCAAGCGGGGCTCTGCCTGGGTGGACCTCTTTTCCCTAGCTGCTCGTGGGACGAAAATGAACGAGCGAATAAAAGCATGGCCGGTCGCGAAAACGGCGTCTCTAAGCGTGGAAGAGGAGATTGCAATGCTGCTGGATATGACCCCCGTTCGTTCTCTTTCCTGGCTACGCCATGGGAAGAACGCAGGGCCAGAAGTCAAGGTGAGTCGTATGCCCCCCGATACCTAGTTTGCTCACGCACCAACGGAGAGTCCTTCGCGTCGACTAAGCCAATGGTTTTTGTTGAGCATCTGGAAGACAAGTACGGAGAGGTGGAGGGTATGTCCAAGATGCGATCTGGGTAAGTCTTGATAACGACGTCATCCCCAGCACAGTCGCGGGCGTTGCTCGCCTGTGAGAAGCTGGGTGATGTTCCCGTTACCATAACACCTCATATGAGCCTTAATATGGTCCAGGGTATCGTCTACCATCGAGATCTGTTGTTGCAATCTGATGATGAGCTACGGTCACACCTAGAGCAGTGCGGTGTCCACTTCATCCGACGCATTTATAGGGGTCCGAAGGACAACAGGGTCGCCACCGGTGCTTTCATCTTGGCTTTTGAGGGTGACACATTACCTGAAAAGGTCAAGGTGATGGTTTACAGGTGTGACGTGAAGCCCTAGGTTAGGGCACATGTCCTCCCGGTGTGAGGCCAATCCCACATGTCGGGAGTGTGGACGTCCGTCACACCCAGACGTCCCTTGTGTCCCACCTCCAGTCTGTGTTAACTGTGGACAACATCATTCACCCTGCTCACCAGATTGCACAGTCCTCCATAAGGAAAGGAAAATAATGGAGTATAAAACCCTGGACATACTGACCTATTCAGGGGCACGGCGCAAATATACTAAGCTGCACCCAGTGACCATGGGTAAAAGTTTTGCGACAGCAGTTAAAACTATTCCAACTCTGCCATCTCTGACCCCATCTGTTCAGCAAATCTCGGTGGGCCCACAGGCCCAATCATCCACTCTCCCCCCCCACTTGACAGCTGGGGGTGGATCTCCTTGTATTGCTCCCAAACCTTCTACCTCGGGAGCAATACCATCCCAACCAATGGGGACACTGGTCCCCACCCCAGAGCCAGAGAAGCAACAGCCTTCTCTGGCTCCTCTCGCGAGGAAGGGTTCAGTTGATTCCCACCCCTCCTCGGCTTCTTCCTCTGGGACGACAGCTACCGGCCAGTGGCAAACCGTGTCCAAGAAGGCTGGTCGTCGGGCCGCAAGGTCTTCCTCAGTCTCGGAGACTGAGTCCCCGACGCCCTCCAGACGTGAGAAGCCGAAAGAAAAGCGAGAGGCTTCCAAGAAGAAGCAAACACACGGGAAGAACAAAGAGACACCGGTGGTTCCCCCACTTCTGCCCCCGCCCTCATCCTCAGAGGACGAGGACGAGGTGAAGATACTAGCGTCCCCTGAAGACCTAGATCTCGAAGGACCATCGAAACCGATGGAAGTAGATTCTACAGCTTCGCGAGCAGTGTCAGCGAGTGATCATGAGGTATAATAAGTAGTTCATATTGCCTCATGTCATCCAAGTTGTCAGACAGCGTTATTCTCCAGTGGAACTGCGCCTGGCTGAACTGCGATACCTTTTGAGCGTAACACCCGCTTTCTGCATTGCCCTCCAGGAAACATGGTTTCCGGCAATGCGGACCCCTGCCCTCCGGGGCTACAGGGGATATTATTGTAATCGCAGCCAGTATAACAGGGTATCAGGTGGTGTGTGTGTGTGTATGTCCTTACCTCTGTATAGAGCGAGTCTGTGCCCCTTCAGACGCCGTTGGAAGCGGTGGCTGTTAGGGTGAGGACAACACAAGAGTTCACCGTATGCAGTCTTTACCTCCCTCCTGATGGTGACGTCTCTCAGATTGTTTTGGCTGCACTACTGTGTCAACTCCCTCCACCTTTCTTACTACTTGGTGACTTTAATGCCCATAACACCTTGTGGGGTGGTTCCACGATTTCTGGCCGAGGCAGAGTAGTCGAGGACTTACTGTCTCATCTTGACCTCTGCCTCTTGAACACGGGTGCCCCCACACATTTTAGTGTGGCGCATGGCACGTTCTCGGCCATTGATCTGTCTATTTGCAGCCATGGCCTTTCACCATCTGTCCACTGGAGAGCCCACGATGACTTGTGCGGCAGTGACCATTTTCCCATTTTCCTGTCACTCCCACAACGTCATTCCCCAGGGCGCCTGCCCAGGTGGGCCCTACACAAGGTTAACTGGGACGACTTTACCTCTGCTGCCACTGTTGATCCTCCCCCACTCGACAACGTCGATGTTGCGTTCGAGGGCGCCACGCGCACCATTATTTCAGCTGCAGAAGCTACCGTTCCCCATTCGTCGGGGTCCCCGCGGCGTAAGACGGTACCATGGTGGTCGTCAGAGGTCGCAGCGGCTATTAAAGATCGCCGACGGGCCTTACAACGGTACAAGCAACACCCGTCTCTGGAGCACCTCGTCGCTTTCAAGCGGCTCCGGGCGCATGCTCGCCACCTCATTAAGAGACGGAAGCAAGAGTGTTGGGAGAGATACGTCTCCACTATTGGCACAGGTACCTCCACCACCCAGGTCTGGAACAAGATAAGGCGTTTAAAGGGACACCCAACACCAGCAGGAATCCCTGGGATCTCCGTGAATGGCATAGTATGCACGGACCTGGCAACACTTGCAGAGCTGTTTGCCGAACATTATGCTCATGCCTTCTCCTCTGATCATTACCTAGCGGCCTTCCGTACATTAAAGGAGCAGGTGGAACGCCAGCCCCTCTCCTTTACCACCCGCCGTACGGAGGCATATAACATGCCATTCACAGAGTGGGAATTCCTCAGCACTCTTAAAAAGTGTCCGGACACGGCTCCAGGACCCGATAGCATCCACAGCCAGATGTTGAAACATCTTTCAACAGAGAGCCAGCGTAATCTCCTTGCGATCTTCAACCACATCTGGTGCGACGGGGTATTCCCTTCGCAGTGGCGGGAGGGTATCATCATACCGGTGATGAAACCAGGCAAAAACCCTGCTCATTTGGATAGCTATCGGCCCATTATGCTGACCAATGTCCTCTGTAAGCTGTTGCAGCGCATGGTCAGTAGGCGTTTGTGCTGGATCCTCGAGACTCGGGGCTTACTGGCTCCATGCCAGGGTGGGTTCTGCCAGGGTCGCTCCACCACCGACAACCTAGTGTACCTCGAGTCCGCGATCCGCACAGCCTTTGCCAGGCGCCAACATCTGATAGCCGTCTTTTTTTATATGCAAAAAGCGTATGATACGACCTGGCGACACCACATACTTCGCACGTTACATGGTTGGGGTCTTCGGGGCTCACTCCCGATTTTTATTAAAAACTTTTTAGCTGTCCGTACTTTTTGTGTTCAAGTAGGTGCCTCTCGTAGTACCTCTCATGTGCAGGAAAATGGGGTTCCTCAGGGCTCTGTTTTGAGTGTCCCTTTATTTTTAGTAGCCATTAACGGCTTAGCTGCAGCAGTTGGGTCGTCAGCATCCCCTTCACTATATGCTGACGACTTTTTTATCTATTTTAGCTCTCCAGCACTCATGTTGCCGAACGTAGGCTGCAGGGAGCCATTAGGAAGGCGCAGTCTTGGGCTCTTACCCATGGCTTCCAGTTCTCTGCTACAAAGACTAGTGTTATGCACTTTTGTCGGCTTCGAACGGTTCACCCTCGGCCCGAACTGTATCTCGGTGATGACCTCTTAGAGGTCGTGGACACTCATCGTTATTTGGGGCTTGTTTTCGACTCACGGTTGACGTGGCTCCCCCACATCCGTCAACTAAAACGGGAGTGCTGGCGCCACCTCAATGTCCTCCGCCACCTGGGTCATACTTCCTGGGGAACTGACCGCACCACCCTGTTGCGTCTCTATCAGGCTCTGGTGCAGTCTCGTTTAGACTTTGGATGTGTCGCCTACGGTTCTGCGTCACCCTCAGCAGTGCGCTTGCTGGACCCCATCCACCACTGTGGGGTTCGCATCGCGACAGGTGCCTTTCGTACCAGCCCTGTGACCAGCTTGCTTGCTGAGGCCGGCGTACCACCTTTGTCGATCCGTCGCCAACAACTGCTTGCATCCTATGCAGTGCTCGTGCACAGCTCATCCAGCCACCCGAACCACCGTGTTCTTTTCTCCCGCATTGTCGTCCATGACCAACGACGACGACCCAGGTCGGGTCATACGATCGCCTTCAGGGTCCAGTCACTGCTGCAGGAACTTGAGTCTTACCCCCTACCACCTCCATATCGGGTCCACACACGCACGCCTCCGTGGCACCTGCCGAGGCCGTCTATTTGCCTGGACTTGGCCTGTGGACCCAAAGACTCAGTTCCACCGGCAGCTCTCCGTCGCCAGTTTTCAGCACTCATAGCTAGATTTCCTGGACACGACCTAATTTACACGGATGGTTCGAAAGTTGAGAGCCGGGTTGGTTATGCATTCGCTCATGACACCCATGTCGAACAACGCTCTCTGCAGGCTGGCTGCGGTGTCTATACTGCAGAGCTGGTGGCTATTTCCCATGCCCTCGAGCACGCCAGGTCCTGCACAGGTGAGTCCTTTCTCATCTGCAGTGACTCGCTGAGCAGCCTTAGAGCCATTGACCAGTGCTATCCGCGGTCTCCCCTGGTGTTTGGTATTCAGGAGGCTCTATCTGCCCTTGACAGGTCTGGTCGATCAGTGTTGTTCCTCTGGTCCCCAGGCCATGTCGGTATTCCGGGGAATGAACATGTTGACATGCTGGCCAAGCAGGCTGTTGAGGCACATGTTTTAGAGATCGGCCTCCCGCTGATCTGTGGACGGTGCTTCGACAAAGAGTGCACGAGCTCTGGTCCACCGAGTGGCGTAGTATGGCAACAGTCAACAAGCTGAGGGCTATAAAGGAGACGACGGCTGTGTGGCGTTCTTCAATGCGGGCCTGCCGCCGGGACTCCGTAGTCCTGTGCCGGCTCCACATTGGCCATTCCTGGCTAACTCACGGCCATCTCCTTCGTGGCGAGGAACCACCAGTGTGTCGTTGTGGCGCACGCCTGACTGTGGCGCACATCTTAATAGAATGCCCTATTTTAGCCCCTCTGCGGCGGAGTTTTAATTTTCCTGTGCTTTTATCCCAAGTTTTAATTGACGATGCCAAAATGGCTGATACTGTTTTAAGTTTTATTCGGGACAGTGGTTTTTACCCCTCCATTTAAAGCTTTCGTTCAGTGTCTGTGTCCGTCTTGTCATGACCTCCAATTGGAGGTTTCCCTTTGTTTCTGTGTGGCTGACTTTTCCTATTTTTAGTTTCATGGTCGGTCAGCCACAGACGTCGGTTTTTACATTTTATTGCTTGCTGTTGGTCGGTTATACTGTGTGATTGTCATTGTTTTCGTTGTTTCTCGCCGACTTTGTTGTCCTTTCACTGACTCGGGGGATCTTCCTCCCCCCCTAGTTGTTCTCCACTCTAGGCTCCTTTGCCCCTTCACGTTCTTTGTTGTAACGCCTAATGATGGAATGGGGGACTGATGACCTCCGCAGTTTTGTCCCCCTAAAACATCCAAACAACAACAACAACAACAATGGCACCTCATACCATCACGTTGGGTGATGCGCCAGTATGGCGATGACGAATACACGCTTCCAATGTGCGTTCCCCGCGATGCGACCATATGATGCTGTAAACAGAACCTGGATTCATCCGAAAAAATGATGTTTTACCATTCGTGCACCCAGGTTCGTCGTTGCGTACACCATTGCAGGCGCTCCTGTCTGTGATGCAGAGTCAAACGTAACCGCAGCCATGGTCTCCGAACTGATAGTCCATGCTGCTGCAAACGTCGTCGAACTGTTCCTGAAGATGGTTGTTATCTTGCAAACATCCCCACCTGTTGACTCAGGGATCGAGACGTGGCTGCACGATCCGTTACAGTCATGCAGATAAGATGCCTGTCATCTCGACTGCTAGTGATACGAGGACGTTGGGATCCAGCGCGGCGTTCCGTATTGCCCTCCTGAACTCATCGATATCATATTCTGCTAACACTCATTGGATCGCGACCAGCGCGAGCAGCAATGTCGCGATACGATAAACCGCAATCGCGATAGGCTAAAATCCGACCGTTATAAAAGTCGGAAACGTGATGGTCCGCATTTTTCCTCCTTACGCAAGGCATCCCAACAATGTTTCACCAGGAAACGACGGTCAACTGCTGTTTTTGTATGTAAAATCGGTTGGAAACATTCCTCATGTCAACACGTTGTAGGTGTCACCACCGGCGTCAACCTACTGTGAAGATTCTGAAAAGCTTATGATTTGCATATCACAGCATTTTCTTCCTGTCGGTTAAATTTCGCGTCTGTAGCACGTCATCTTCGTGGTGTAGCCATTTTCATGGCCAGGAGTGTAACAAAGGAATGACTGCCAAAGTGATCATTGCGACGACATGGCAATTACAAAGTGCGCCTGAAAAATCCGGTGAATGGTGTCAGAAAATATAAGAAACAAGTATTACAAACAAAATACCTTTACTGGCCTTCAATGTAATAGCCATTATCTACAATTCACTTCTGGCATCGATTGTACAGCTGTTGGAAACTGTCAGCAAACGCTTCTTGTGGAATCGCTCGAAGCACTGAGGCCACGCGTTGTTGCATCTTCGCAAGCGTTTCTGATCTTCAACTCATGTGCTATCAGTCTACCGATCATCCACAAGAATTCCTCGCACTCGTTCGATGTTGTCAGAGACTGTGATTGTAGACAGTCGACCCGAACGTGGCTCATCCTCGACACCCTCCATTCCGTCTCTAAGACGTTTAAACCACTCAAATACACACCTTTTACTCACTGTTTCAACACCATACACTTGCAGTACATCCCATGGGTCTGCGACCCCGTTTTGCCAAATTTCTAACAAAACTTGATGTTAACGTGTTGCTCCAGTTTGCGCTCCATATTGCAGTGGCATGAGTTCCCACACTGACCAACACCACCTAGAGAGAAGGCCGCGGCGCTCTCGTGCTACGTCACGCAGTGTAGGCATCGTCCGCGTCGCTGCCTGGGTGGCCGCTGGGGCATGGCCCACTATGCCGTAGCGTGCAGCCAGTCAGCTGCGCGAACGATGCCTACACTGTGTGAAGTCGCCTTCTCTCTAGGTGGTGTTGCACTGACCCTGTTAGCTGGGTCGCGGCGTGTACCACCGCTTCACTGTGGTGCTTTGCGTAATACGGGGCGCTTGTTGACATGTCCATCACTGTGTATGTGCGGGCACCTGATCCTAGCCAGCGCGGTGTGTAAAATATGAGACCATTTACCGAACTTTTCAGACGCACCTTGTATAATGTGCAGTTAACCTTGTACCCTTTAACACTGGTCCGCTCAGCTAGCCGACGCTGTCATACTGAAGCAAGGTTAGGGTTTAATGTCCCGTCAACTTCGTGATCATTATAGATGGATTACTTACTCGGGTAGTTTGTGCTAGGGATGGGAAAGGAAATCTATAGGGCCCTTTGAAGACAACCATCTCGGCATTTGCCTGTAGTGATTTAGAGAAGTTAAAGAAAGCCAAAATCATGATGGCTGGAAGCGCCCATCTTCCAAATGCGAGTCCAGCATGTTACCAATGCGCCACCTCGCTAGGTTTACGTACTGGTGGTTGGTTTAATTTAGTAGGCATCCAAGGCCACAGCGATATAAAATAAAATAATTTTGGGGTTAAGGCGCGTCATTATAAAATACTGAAGTAGGCTAACTGACTTTTCAACTTTTCGAAAAGCTGGAACTGTCCTAAGCAAGGAGTAACTAGTCGATCTAGTGGCTACCCGTAAAATTGATAGTCATGCTATGGTACTGGTATGGTCACTGTGGTTGGTCACTCGAAAGAAACCCTAACAAATAATTCGGCAGCCTTCGGCATATGCTACTATAGTAAGTGATCGGTATGAAACTGCTCTAATTAAATGGCAGATAATAGCAAACTAGCAGCCTGTACCGAGGTGCTGCGTGTACCTGAAGCCGTATGGTGGTTCTATAGTGGCCGCCGTCTCCCAGCAGTAAGCCGACCCTGAAGAGGACCTCTGCAAGTTGGTCGGGCCGTGGGCAGTTACGTAGCTTTAGTGTCCTATAGTGACGCGGCCTAGTGAGGAGAGAGGCGTGAGTGTGAGGTCAGCGATCTGTCCGCAAGCCGCGGCGGCCGCAGCTGCCGCCTGCTACACCTACGCAGGCGGCTTCCAAGGCAGCCGATCAATATGATTGCAACCCAATTGAGATGCGCTTACGTCACTGCCATGGAGAGGAGATTACCTTGGCGCTCGCCAACTCTCAGGACCCCTCAGGGGCTCAGCATTAATTTGCTGAGTACGGGCTTGGCGAACCCGGGGTCCTGAGCTGTGGGCTGTGTCGCGCCAACAGTCCGCTACACCGTAAGCTCTGTGCGTGCCTCAACGACCATCGTTCGGCGCGACGGTGGAACGTTGTACGTTTCAGAGCCCGGGGATCTTGGCTTAATCGCCCGGGTCGCGAGGACGGTACAAACCTCTATAAAAAACCCCTCAATCTCAAGGTGTGCTACGTGCCGAGGAGATGCATGGCTGTTGAGGTAGAACAGCCGCTAGCGAGCAACCTCTGAGGAACCTGCCGCACCTCAGTTGTATAAGGCTTACCCAGGCAAGCGGGGCTCTGCCTGGGTGGACCCTTATTTCCCTAGCTGCTCGTGGGAACACGATGAAAAGACCACGAAACGTTGGCGGACGTACAACCGCCGTCTCTAAGCGCGGTAGAAGCGACTACAATGCTGAACAGTATGACCCCCAAACGTTTCCTTCCCTGTCTACACCGTGGGAGGAACGTAGGGCCAAAATTCAAGGTGAGGCTTACGCCCCGAAGTATTTAGTGTGCAGCCGTACAGATGGGGAATCTTTCATGTCCACGAAGCCAATGTTCTTCGTGGACCATTTGGAAGACAAATATGGTGAGGTCGATGGGTTGTCAAAGATGAGGTCTGGATCCGTTTTAATAACGACGTCATCCCCGGCCCAGTCACGGGCTTTGTTGGCCTGTGACAAGCTGGGTGATGTTTCCGTTTCCATTACACCACATAAGACCTTAAACATGGTCCAGGGCATCATTTTTCACAGAGATCTGCTGCTGCAATCAGACGATGAATTTAGAGCAAACTTGGAGCGGCGAGGTGTGCACTTCATCCGCCGTATCTATAGGGGTCCGAGGGACAAGAGGGTTGCCACCGGTGCCTTCATCGTGGCTTTCGAGGGCGATTCATTGCCTGAGAAGGTCAAGGTGATGGTTTACCGGGTCGACGTCAAGCCTTACGTTCCTCCCCCTATGCGCTGCTTCAAGTGCTGGAGGTTTGGTCACATGTCCTCCCGATGTGACGCCAACCCAACATGTCGGGAGTGTGGGCGTGCATCCCATCCAGACGCCCCCTGTACCCCACCTCCAGTGTGTGTCAATTGCAATCAGCAGCATCCACCTTGTTCGCCCGACTGTACTGTACTCCACAAAGAACGCAAGATCATGGAGTATAAGACCCTGGACCGGCTGACATACGCAGAGGCCAGACGCAAATATTTGAAGCTCCATCCCGTCACCATGACAACGTCTTACGCCACAGTAGCTTCATCGTCAGTCACCAGACCATCTGTGCCACGAATGCCACCGGGCCCCCAGGCCCGAGCTACTGCACCTGCCCCCTTGACAGTTGGGGGTACTACTCCTTCGGTTGCTCCCACACTTTTCTCGTTGGGAGCAATGGACAAACCATTGCGGGGGACGTCGGTCCCCACCCCAGCGCCGGAGAAACAACAGCCTTCTCTGGCTCCTCTCACCCGGAAGGGGTCCCATGGGACACTCCCTTCCGAGGCTTCTCTTCATGGGAAAGTGGATCCCAGCAAATGGCTGAAGGATCCCGCGGCTGCTGATCGAGGGGCCTCCACCTCTTCGTCGGCAGCCACAGCCCCTGTTGAGAAGCCCTCACGGCCCTTAACACCCAAGGGCCAGCGAGAGGCTAAAAGGAAAGACAAGAAGAAAAAGGATTCTTTGGTGGCTTCCAAGCCACCCACACCCACATCCTCTGCTTCAGAGGATGAAGTCGAGATCCTTGCCTCCGCTGAGGATCTCGCACTTCTTGATTCGCCCGAACGTAGGAACTCTGCACATCCAGAATCACCTATGGATTCTGTAGATCCTGACCATAAGGCGGCAGATGTTCCTATGGAATGATCTTCTCTCCTTTCTTTTGTTTTATGGCTTTACAGCGAGTAGAAAGAGTTATTCTCCAGTGGAATTGCGGCGGCTTCTTTAATCGCCTGGCCGAGCTGCGCCAATTACTGTGGCACTACCCTGCACTTTGTATTGCCCTACAGGAGACATGGTTTCCAGCACAGCGCACCCCTGCCCTCCGTGGGTATCGGGGGTACTACTGCAACAGGACCCTTTACGACAGGGTGTCTGGCGGTGTCTGCCTATATATCCTGGACACTGTCCCGAGTGCCCCCGTACCCCTCACAACTACTCTTGAGGCAGTGGCTGTCAGAATTCGGATAACGCAAGAATTCACCGTCTGCAGCTTGTACCTTCCTCCGGATGAGGCCGTGTCTCTCAACACCCTTACCGCTCTGGTCTCGCAACTTCCCCCACCATTCCTCCTTTTGGGGGACTTCAACGCCCACAACCCTTTGTGGGGTGGACTCCAGAGCACAGGCCGCGGTAGGGATGTTGAGACATTATTGGCGCAACAAGACCTTTGCCTCCTGAATACAGGTGCCCCCACGCATTTTAGCGTGGCACAGGGCACGTATTCAACGATCGACCTCTCCGTCTGCAGCCCCAGCCTTCGACCACACCTCGGTTGGCGTGTGCATGAGGACCTGTGTGGCAGCGACCACTTTCCCATCTTTGTGTCGCTCCCGCAGTACCAAGCTGCAGACAGCTTACCCCGTTGGTGTCTCCGTAGGGCTGACTGGCCAGTCTATACTTCAACCGCTGTCATCACTGCTCCACTGCCAGATGACATTGACAATGCAGTCCAGCAGGTGACTGATAGTATTGTCAGGGCCGCTGAGGTAGCAGTTCCGCAAACCACCGGTTCCACTAGGCGTAGGTCCGTGCCTTGGTGGACACCGGAGATTGCTGAGGCTATCCGGGAACGTCGGCGAGCGCTCCAGCGCCATCGACGCCACCCATCGATGGAGAATTTTGTGGCCTTTAAACGGCTCCGTGCGCGTGCTCGACGACCCATACAGCAGAGCAAACAGGATTCCTGGGAGCGGTATGTAGCCAGTATCGGCTCCCGCACCTCCCTGACTAAGGTATGGACGCAAGTCCGACGCGTCTTCGGATACCTCCCGCCGACAGGAATCCCATCCCTCACCATCCAGGGTGTGCTTTGCACGCTCCCGACAGCTATCGCCGAGCACATGGCAGACCACTACGCACAATGCTCTGCGACTGCCATGTACAGTGCTGACTTCCGCACCCTCAAAGAGCGGGCCGAGCGGAAACAGTTCTCTTTCCGCACTCGTCGTCGGGAAATATACAACGACCCGTTTAGCGAGTGGGAGTTCCGATCTGCCCTTGCTGCGTGTCCTGATACAACTCCGGGACCAGATAGGATTCACGGCCAATTCCTCCGACACCTCTCACCAGAGTTTCAACGCCGCATTCTCGCCGTGTTCAACCATCTATGGGCAGAGGGCACTTTCCCGTCGCAGTGGCGGGAGAGCACTATCATCCCGGTGCTGAAACCTGGTGCAGACCCCCTGGTGGCTGACAATTACCGTCCGATCAGCCTCACCAACGTTCTCTGCAAGCTCTTCGAACGTATGGTGAGTCGGCAACTTATGTGGATCCTTGAAGAGCGCGGACTCCTTGCTCCACAACAAGGGGGCTTTCGCCAGGGCCGTTCTACCATTGACAACCTCGTGTCATTGGAGTCGGCCATTCGCACTGCCTTCGCTAGGCGTGAACATTTAGTTGCTGTATTTTTCGACCTTCGAAAGGCGTATGACACCACCTGGCGCCACCATATTTTAACAACTCTTCATGACTGGGGCCTACGGGGTGCCCTTCCTATTTTTATTCACAATTTCCTCTCCCATCGCTCGTTCCGGGTGAGGGTTGGGGCATCTTTTAGCTCCCCACGTATTGAAGAGAACGGTGTCCCACAGGGCTCCGTCCTCAGCGTTCCATTGTTTTTAGTGGCGATAAACGGTCTCGCTGCGGCTGTGGGGTCATCAGTCAGTTGCTCCCTGTTCGCCGATGACTTCTGCCTGTATTTCAGCTCCGTTAGCATCGGCGTAGCTGAACGGCGGCTGCAGGGTGCCATCCGAAAGGCCCACTCATGGGCCTCTTCTCACGGATTTCAGTTCTCCGCACGGAAAACCCGCGTGATGCACTTCTGTCGCCGTCGGGTAGTTCACCCTGACCCAGAGCTCTACCTGGGTGGTGAACTACTTCAGGTTGAGGAAACACATCGCTTCCTGGGCATGGTCTTCGATGCCCGGCTGACATGGGTGCCACACCTACGTCAGCTGAGACAGAAGTGTTGGCGGCATTTAAATGTCCTTCGATGCCTCAGCCATACTAGTTGGGGAGCAGCCCGTTCCACCCTTCTTCAGCTCTACAAGTCACTCATTCTGTCTCGGCTTGATTACGGGAGCTTGGTTTATGACTCGGCAGCCCCTTCTGCCTTGCGAGTCCTAGACCCTGTTCACCACACAGGTGTGCGTCTCGCAACAGGGGCTTTTCGCACCAGTCCCGTAACGAGCCTTCTAGCTGAAGCTGGTGTTCCCCCTCTGCGATATCGCCGGCAACGGCTGTTGGTGAGCTACGTTGCCCGGGTTCATGCTTCACCCCGCCATCCGAACCACAGGCTTCTCTTCCCACTTTCTGCACTCCCTTCCCCACGACGTCGGCCCAGGTCGGGTCTCCCGATTGCGGTACGCGTCCGTTCCCTTCTCTCCTCACTTGATTCCTTACCCCTTCCTCCACCTTACCATTACTCCCTCCGTATCCCCCCCTGGAAAATTCCTCGCCTGGAGCTTCGGCTGGACTTGTCCCGGGATTCGAAAGCCTCGATTTCACCACTGCTTCTCCGTCGCCGGTTCCATGCACTGCTTAATACGTTTAATGGAGCAACTATCATCTACACGGACGGTTCTTTGGTTGATGGCCAAGCTGGATATGCCTTCATGTCTGATGACCACATCGAACAGCGGTCACTGCCTTGTGGAAGCAGCATCTTCACTGCAGAACTGGTCGGTATTTTGAGAGCTCTTGAACACCTCAGAGCCCGCCCCAGGGGGTCGTTCGTCATCTGTAGCGACTCCCTGAGTGGCTTACAGGCCCTCGACCAGTTTCTGCCCAAACACACTGTGGTGCGAGCCATTCAAGATGCTGTATTCGCCCTTGGCGAGTCAGGCCGTTCTGTCGTTTTTGTTTGGACACCAGGACATGTAGGTATACCAGGCAATGAACGTGTGGATCAGCTGGCCAAGCAGGCCACCACTATGCGGTCCCTGGACATTGGCCTCCCAGTTTCCGACCTCCAAACCCAGTTGACCCGCAAGGTCTTAAAGGTTTGGAATTCGGAATGGGCAGACTCCAATGAACCAAATAAGCTCCGTGCTGTCAAGCCGTCTACCGCTGCATGGAAGACGTCCCTGAGGGCTTCTCACAGGGAGTCGGTTGTCCTTTGCCGACTCCGTATAGGCCATACTTGGCTCACGCATGGTCACCTTCTGCGTCGTGAGGACCCTCCGCAGTGTCGATGTGGTGCGCCTTTGACGGTCGCCCACATCTTAATTGAATGCCACAATTTAGCCGCAGTGAGACGAAATTTTAATATCCCTGACGTTTTGCAGCTTGCATTAGCTGACAACACCTCCATGGTTGACTCTATTTTACATTTTATGCGTGAGTGTGGACTTTACAAGTCCATTTAATGTTTGTGTTTCTCTGTCGTTTCTCTGTCCTCCGCCTGCTTAAGTCTGTTAGGTAGGCGGTTTTAACGTGTTCCAAAGTGGCTGGGTGTGTTCCTTATATCCTTGTGACCACCCAGCAAAAACACTCTTGTAATGTTTCAGATGTTTTATCCCTTCTTCGTTTTTAATCGTATCCTTTCTTTCTATTAGTCTGTAAGTTTTAAACTTTGACTTGTTAGTGCATTCACTTCGGATCGCTTAACACAATGTTTTATCTCTTGGACTGGAAAAAGGGACTGATAACCGTCGTTGTTTAGTCCCTTCAAAAACCCAACAACAACAACAACAACAACTCTCAGGAAGACGTAATCTGCTCGACTTCTTCTGCAGAGCTGCGCTCTATACTGCCGGGCAATGGAGCCAGTTCTTCCCTGGCCGGCGGCAGCAAATACCAGGGTTCTAGGAGAAGAACGGCAGTGCAATATTTTCTAAACCAGGCCTCGACATCTCGTCCGAAGCCTTAACTGTAGATATGTTGTTGTTATGGTCTTCAGTCCGAAGACTGGTTTGATGCACCTCTCCACCCTACTCTATCCGGAGCAAGCCTTTTCATCTCCTCATAAGAACGGCAACCCACATCCATTTGAATCTGTTTACTATACGCGTCTCCTGGTCTCCCTCTGCGATTTTTACCCCACACACTTCCCTCCAATGCTAAATTTACGATTCCTCGATGTCTAAGAATGTGTCCTACCAAGCGATCCCTTCTTTTAGTTAGGGTACGCCAAAAATTCCTTTTCTCGCCAATTCTATTCAGTACCTCTTCATTAGTTATGTGATCTACCCACCTAATCTTCAGCATTCTTCTGTAGCACCACATTTCAAAAGCCTCTGTCCTCTTCCTGTCCGCACAGCTTATCGTCCATGTTTCACTCCCATACAAGGCAACACTCCACACAAATGCCTTCAGAAAAGACTTCCTTACACTTAAATTAATATTCGATGTTAGCAAATTTCTCTTTTTCTAAAATGCTTTTCTTCCCATTGCCATTCTGCATTTTATATCCTCTGTACTGCGACCATCATTTGTTATTTTACTGCCCGAGTAACAAAACTCACCTACCTCCTTTATTGCTTCGTTACCTAATCTAATTCCTTCGGCATCACCTGATTTTCTTCGACTGCACTCCATTACCCTAGTTTTGCTCTTGTTAATGTTCATTTTATATGCACCTTTCAGCACACTGTCCATTCCGTTCAATTTCTCTTCCAGGTCCTTTGCTGTATCTGACAGAATTACTATGTCGTCGGCAAAACGCAATGTTTTTAATTCTTCCCCCTGAACTTTAATTCCTTCACCAAATTTCTCCTTGCTTTCCTTTATAGCTTGCTCAATGTACAAATTGAACAACATTGGAGAAAGGCTACAACCCTGTCTTACTCCCTTCCCAACTGATGCTTCCCGTTCATGCCCTTCGAGTCTAATAACTGCGGTCTGGCTTTTGTACAAGTTGTAAATGACTCTCCTTTCCCTGTATTTTACCCCTGCTGACTTCAGAATTTGAAATAGTGTATTCCAGTCAATATTGTCAAAAGCTTTCTCCAAATCTACAAAAGCTAAAAATGTAGGTTTGCCTTTCCTTAATTTATCTTCTAAGATAAGACGTAAAGTGAGTATTGCCTCCCGGGTTCCTACGTTCCTGCTGAATCCAAACAGATCTTCCCCGAGGTCAGCTTCTACCAGCTTTTCCATTCTCCTGTAGATAATTCGTGTTAAAATTTTGCAACCATGACTTATCAAACTGATGGTTCTGTAATTTTCACACCTGTCTGCGCCTGATTTCTTTGGAATGGGGATTATTACATTTTTCTTATAGTGTGAGGGTATTTCGCCTGTCTCATACATCCTACACACCAGTTCCAATAGTTTTGTCATGGTTGGCTCTCCCAGAGACTTTAGTAGCTCTGAGGGTATGTCATCTACTCCTGGAGGCTTGTTCCGTCCTAGGTCTTTCAGGGCTCTGTCAAATTCATCTCTCAGTATAGTATCTCCTATTTCATCTTGATCTACTTCCTCTTCCCTTCCTACAACAGCGTCTCTAAGTTCATTTCCTTTGTAGAGCTGCTCTATGTACTCTTTCCACTTTTCAGCTTTCCCTTCTTTGCTGAGAACTGGTTTCCCATCTGAGTTCTTGATATTCGTAGTGTTGCTTTTCTTGTTCCCAAATGTCTCTTTTATTTTCCTGTAGGCGGTATCTACTTTTCCCCTTCTTATACATTCTTCTACAGATTTGCATTTGGCTTCTAGCCACTCCTGCTTAGCCATTTTGCACTTCCTGTCAATCTCATTTCTTAGTCGTCTGTACTTCATTTTGCCTGTTTCATTTACTGCATTTTTATATTTTCTCCTTTCATCAATTAAATTTAGTGTTTCCTGTGATAACCAAGGATTTTTTCTAGGTGTTGCCTTCCTACCTATGTTGTCCTCTGCTGCCTTCACTATTTCCTCTCTCAATGTTACCCATTCCTCTTCTACTGTTTTATGTCCCCCTGTTTCTGTCAATTGTTGCCTAAATCTCCCTCTGAAGTTCTCCAGAACTTCACATTCCTTCAATTTATCTAAGTCCCATCGCCTTATTTTCCTACCTCTCTGCAGTTTTTTCAGTTCATGACTAACAAGTTATGGTCAGAGTCTATATCTGTCCCTGGGTATGTTTTACAGTTTATAACCTGGTTCCGGAATCTATGTCTTACCATTATAAAATCTATCTGATACCTTCCGGTGTCTCCTGGTCTCTTCCATGTATACAACCTTCTTTTGTGTTTCTTAAACCACGGGTTTGTTACGATTAAATCATGTTCCATGCAAAATTCTACCAGGCGACTTCCTCTTTCATTCCTTCTGCCCAGTCCATATTCACCTACTATTTTTCCTTCTCTTCCTTTTCCTACTACCGAATTCCAGTCTCCCATCACAATTAAGTTTTCCTCTCCCTTAACTGTCTGAATAATTTCCTTTAGCTCCTCATATATTTCTTCGATCTCCTCATCATCAGCAGAGCTAGTTGGCATATAAACCTGTACTACTGTTGTCGGTGTTGGCTTCGTATCTATCTTGAACATGATAATGCGATCACTGTGCTGCTCATAGTAGTTTACCCGCATTCCTATCTTCTTATTCATTATCAGTCTTACTCCTGTGATACCCCCAACTGATTTTGTATTTATAATCCTGTACTCACCTGACCAGAAATGCTGTTCATCCTGCCACCGAACTTCACTAATCGCCACTATATCTAACCTCAACCTATCCATTTCCCTTTTTAAATTTTCTAATTTTCCTACCCGATTAAGGGATCTAACATTCCACGCTCCGATCCGTAGAATGCCAGTATTGTCTCTCCTGATGAGAACATCCTCCTGAGTAGTCCCCGCCCGGAGATCGGAATGGGGGACTATTTTACCTCCGGAATATTTTACCCGAGAGGATGCCATCATCATTTTCATACAGTAGAGCTGCTTGTCCTCGGGAAAAGTAACGGCTGTAGTTTGCCCTTGCTTTCAGCCGTTCGCAGTAACTGAATGGCAAAGCCACATTAGCTGATGTTACAAAACCAGCTCAGTCAATCATCCAGACTGTTGCCCCTGTAACTACTGAAAAGGCTGCTGCCCCTCTTCAGGAACCACACGTTTGTCTGGCCTCTCCACAGATACCCCTCCGCTGTGGTTGCACCTACGGTACGGCTATCTGCATCGTTGAGGCACACAAGCCACCCCACCTCGGCAATGTCTGTGGTTCATGGGGTTGGAACTGTAGATAACGACACAGAAATTCTGACTGTAGCAACAGGGTCTTATACTGTTACATCAGTATACAAACCACCAAATAATGTATTTAGTTTCAAAGGCTGATAACTTCAGTTCACAATCAGTGAAGTTGGTCATGGGAGTTTTTAACTGCAACAGTGTATCATGTGGCTAAAGACAAACAGACCAAAGAGGAGAAGACCTTGATAACTGGAAAGAAAGTACTGGCCTGAAGTTAATAAATAATCCAGAGCAAACATATTCCTTCAGATGTGGAAGGTGGGTCCTTGGATATAACCCAGATATAATCTTTGCAAGTGAAAACGTTGCCCACCAAGTGAAGAAAGAAATGGGAGATCCAATTCCAAGGACACTACACCGAGCAATTTGCAGTATAGAAGCAGTTATCAAACGTAGCTGTACCTCACTCAAGAGGAGATTTAACTTTAAACGAGCAGAATTGGATAAGTTTACTGAAGAACGTTATTCCAAAATCTTTGAACCAGATCCTTCTCCACAGAAACATGACAGCTTTATAAAGCTGGTGAAAGCTGTCTGATGTAGGTATATACCCCATGGATGTATAACAACTTATATAACAGGACTAGACAAAGATACAAAAACACTTATGAATAATATAAAAAAGGAACAACTTCCTGATGTTCTGCAAAACTTTTTTATTGGTCACAAACCGGCTTTCGGCTTCTTAGGCCATCATCAGGTGACAACTGAATGTAGTACACATGTTTTCAAAGATGTTAAGATTTACAAACATGTTATCATAGACAATCGATACTTCACAGGAAAGTTCATCGCAAAGGGACTGGATCTGATCGTTTAATACTAAACTAGCTTCCTGAGCCAAATGTTTATTGATTTCCAATATTTCCAGTAGTGTCATCTTTCTGCTTTTCTTCAGGGGATGTAGAATCTCAAAGTTTACATCATAATCATGGCCTTCTCTGAGCAGATGTTCAGCAAAGGTTAAATCTGTCGTTTTTAACCTCCAGCTTCTCTCTTGTACAGATAATCTAATAGCTACAGACCTGCCAGACTGACCAACATACAGTTTCCCACAATGTTTGCATGTGATCTTGTAGACACCACTCTGTGATGGGGGTTGAATTTTGTCCTTACTATTGAATAAATACTTAGAAATGTTGTTAGCATTGTAAAATGCAGGCCTGTAATTTCGTGATTTTAACTTTCTACCAATTTGATCTGAAATTTTGCCTAAATATGGGATGACACACCAGTTTTTGTTACTATTAACTTGTTCTTCTTGGCCAGCATATAAAAGTGTTTTGGTTTTTCTGATTTTCTTCTTATGCATTATACTGTCAATAAGGGCAGGGCTATAGCCATTACTGGATGCTATATGTTTGATTGTTTGTAATTCTGATTGAAATGCAGAATCAGATAATGGAACAGATATGAGGCGATGGACCATTGAATGGAAAGCTGCATGTTTATGCCTGTGTGGATGCTGGGAACTAGCAGGGATAACTGTATCTGTTACTATGGGTTTTCTGAAAATGCTAAATAAGTGTTTATTTGTGCTAATGTCAATAGTAAGGTCCAAAAAGTTTATAGAAGATCCTCCTAGTTCCATAGTGAACTTAATTTTATTGTGTTGGGAATTTAAATGTTGTAAAAAGGAATCTAATTGTCCGGTGGTACCAGTCCATAAACACAGCACATCATCCACATACCTGAACCAATATCCAATTTTGCACCTCAGTGGTTCCTTCTGTAAGAAAATCTGCTCAAAATGATCTATGAAGATCTCAGATAGAATGGGACTAAGTGGAGAACCCATAGCTAGGCCATCAGACTGATTGTAGTATTTATTTTCAAATTAGATGTAATTTTGCTTCACACATGTCTCTGTAGCAATGATTATCTCACGTGTTTCAACAGGGTTTACTTTACATTTGTGCAAAAGATCAGTAAGGATGCCAATACTTTCATCAGTGGGAATATTTGTAAACAGACTGGTGACATCAAACGATACAAGTTTAGAATTAGGTGGGACCTGTATGTCTTTAATTTTGTTAACATGAGCTATGGAATTTTGTATTCCAAATTTTGGTTTAAAACTTGTTTTCTTTTTAATTATGTAATCTTGCTCTCTTGCTAATAAGTAACAAGGAGCAGAAAATGATGACACTACTGGCCTTACAGGAATCAGATCTTTATGTAATTTAGGTAAACCATATAATCTAGGAGCTAGGGGGTTCATATTCACTAGCACTCGGATGTTATGTTCAGATATAATGCTGTTACATGATTTTATAGTGGCTTTGACTTGTTCATTGAAACTAGCAGTAGGATCTTTAGGTAGTTGCTTAAAATCTGGATTATTAAGGAACTGGTTCACTTTGTTGACATAATCACTTTTGTTCATAAGTACCAAACTGTTTGATTTGTCAGCTTTAGAAACAATGACATCATCTGAGATTATTTTGTTTTTAAACTTCTGCAACGTATTAAGTTCGTTGCGTGATAATACATCAAAATTAGAATGAGAATTTTTAATTTCACGGGCTACTAAATGTTTAGAAGAGATGTCTTGTCCTAGAGCGAGCTCAAGATCAACTTTCAGTATGTCCAACTGTTTACTGGTGATGGTGCAAGGTGGAGCATATTTAATACCTTTATTTAACACTTTTAGTTCGTCTGTAGTAATAACTGTACTGGATAAGTTTGTGATACGATCAGCAAACTTTTGAATAGGTAATGTTACTACAGATACCTCCGATGTCGCAAGTGTATTTTCACTAGTTAACTTTAGCAGTTTTTCATGTTGGCGCAGATAAATTTGGTGGACAATAGAGTTAATATCTTCACGCACATTAAGAAAGTTGTTCCTTTTTTATATTATTATCATATTCTGTCAAGTACCGACGGAAAGATCAATTAACTTATGAATAAATAGGAACACCTCTTTTAAGATGACCCATTTGCTGAAGATACAATACAGGATGGTGAAGAACTTAGGCTAGTCATATCAGCTATAAGAAAAGAAAAATGGTGCTGTCTTGTGATGCATCTGAAACAAAACAGTAGAAAGGTATGGCAATTGCTGAAGAACCTTGGAAATGACCCAACAGCTACTTCCTCGGCCATCTCTGATATAATACCTAACCATATAACACAGCTGTTACTGTTGAATAGAAACGTTAATAAAAAATTGGCAACTTCAAAGATCCAGAGAATTACTGAGGAGAATATATTGGCACACCGTTCTCATTGGAATAATTAGAAACCGCATTATGCTCCATGAAGAACCGTAAAGCTGCGCAATTAGATGACTTGAGGACGGAACAGGTGAAAATGTTTGGACCAGCAACCAAGAAGTGGAACCTAGATATGATGAACATCTGTGTCTCAAGATTGGAAATAACAAAGATCTGGAGAAAAACCAAAGTTGTGCCCTACTGAAACCGGGGAAACACCCAACAGATGCCAAAAAGTTCCTGTCGATATCACTCCTATATCATTTACATAAAGTTTTAGAGAGAAAGATCCTTAATCGATTCTCGGACCAAGTTGACCAAACACTGATCAGAGAACAATCTGGGTTCCGTCCCGGGAGGTTGTGATGTGGACAGATCTTGAACCTGAAACAACACATAGAGGATGGATAGGAACGTGGGCCGATCACCACAGTCGACCTTTTTAGATCTTACTGTCGCACATGACGCCATTAATCACAGGAAATTGTAACAAAGATCTATGCAATCACGAGACTTCTACCTGACTGAGTTTATGTCTGCTACAAAACATATGTCTGTTTGTTACTCTACAAAACAAGAGGAGCCGATGGAGGGCACAGAGAAATGGTATACCCCAAGGAAGTGTGCTAGCCCCTCTGCTGTTTAATATTTACACTTATGACCAGCCAGTTAATCCTGTCACAAGATCTTTAATTTACGCAGATGACACAGCATTTGCAGCGCAAGGTAGAACTTTTGGGGAGGTGGAAGAAAAACTCAAAACAAGTCTTGAGGCATTATTCAACTACTACGATAGGAACTACCTGAAGCCACGCCCTTCCAAAACACGAGTGTGTGCATTCCCCTTACGGAACGTAGAGGCGCGGAGGAAACTGGGAATACCTCATAGATCCACGAATAATGAAATGCAAATGATATACGGGCGCAGCTGGAACCGCACCGACGGCTGGCCGCATAGCGACAGTCTGCCGCGTGCGCTGCTGCATTCAGCCACGTGTAAACATGGCCGCAGCGGCCGCTAGCCGCAGCTTGGCCGGGCATGCGGCTGGCCGCAGCGGCTGCAGTGCTCACAGCGCTGCGTCTAAAACTGGCCGTGGCCGTGGCGCTATCACCCTTACACATATACTAGGGAATATTACACGGAACGTATTTGGTCGATAGTCGCTGGCGTCTTTTGTCGCTCGGCGTATGGGCGAATAGCGAATGAATACGCTGACGCAGTGACACGCATCGACTTCAGACGCTAGCGTCTTCGTAAAAGCATTTCATATGACATTGTTTTGGAGGTTAGGTGATACCAAACAGTTCTGTTTCCCAAGGTGATCCATTTTGTAATTACTTTTAATACCTCTATATACATCAATGATCACAACATTTCTCGTAGTTGGTTATATATATATATAACTTACGGAACTTAACTACGGGGTCATCAGTCCCTACACTTACAAACTACTTATGAACTAGCTAATCCTAAGGACTGCACAAATATCCATGCCCGAGGGGGATTCGAACCGTAGTGGCCGTGCAGACCGTGACTGGAGCGCCTCAGTCCCCTCGGCCACCGCGGCCGGCTCTCGTCGTTTTGACGACCGGTTTCGGTCAGTGATGACCATTTTCAAGTCTACAGCAAATCGGAAGTAGAAGGACACATTTAGTAACAGACTACCTTATAAAACATAAATAAGGAATTAGAGTCATCAATATAAAAAACGTGTTAAAATATGATACATCATACCAATTGTTACATTCCTTAACCCTGTGAGCCACACCACCAGGCTCCTACGTCTGGGCCACACCATGGACCTCAGAGGCCCACACGATATATAATTGAACACTCTTTAAGAAATTCAATGTCATGATAAAGATGAGGGTATAATACTTTAAATAACCTTAAATAACGTAAAAGAAATATACATATCCTCAAAAAACCACAAAAAATAGCCGCGGTGGAGTAGCCGAGCGGTCTAAAGCGTCTCGCTGCGGAGCGCGCGGTTGCTTGCCGTGGAGGTTCGAGTCCTCCCTGGGGCATGTGTGTGTGTGTTTGTTCTTAGGTTAGTTTACCTAGGTTTAAGTAGTTTGTAAGCTACGGAATGATGACCACGCACTTTGGTCCGATAGATTTACAAACATTTGAACATTTGAACAAAAAATAACCAAACTCTCATACATTAAAAAATAATAGTTTCAACTTCATATAACGCAAAAAAATCCATCATATTCGAAATCCACGTACAATTAATAATGTTTGAAACTAAAATCGGTATCACAAAATTCAGCGGAAGTTTGTCATTTTTTACCGGTACAATTTGGACAAATTTTTTTGTGGTGCTGACCACACACTGGCAACTTACAGAAATCACACTGCATTTTTGATTTCGTTTGTTTTTTGTAGTCTCAAATTTTACAGTAAGTATTTCTGGGAATAGATCCTTGCTCAATTTCTTCACGAGCTGCCTCTGCATGTGGAGACATGTATAGGTATCTACAAATACTGTCCCGTAGGTCACGGGGAGTTGGTGTGTGAAGCGTAGCCTTCATCCAAGGTTCTGTAAGGTGTTCAGAAATCGTCAACATAAACTCAAATCGGGACAATGGTTTTGTTTGACCGTTGTATCTCCCTTTCTCTTGGTTTTTGTAAAGTTATGGGGGTCTCGGATGCCTAGTTGTTTACTTCAACGGGACAAAAAGGGCGGAAGTGTTGTGCACTGTAGACTGGTTCAGAGACAACTTACATGCGAGTCACGGCCCCTCCAGCTGTGTTGGAGCGGGATTAGACAGGTCTGACTGAGCGTCTGGGCATCAGAGGCCTATGGTGTGGCCGGCAGGGTTAACGACGATACACTTATACTGTGATGTTGCCGTATGGCTATATTGCATTAAGCAATGTAACGCCAGGTATGCTGTATAATATTTTTGAACACGTTTAATGTATTGATGACTGTAATGCATTGTTTATGTTTTATAAGGTAGTCTAATACTAGATGTATCCTTCTGTTTCTGATTTGCTTTGGACTTGAAAATAATCATCCTGACCGAAATCGGTCGTCAAAACGACGAGAAATTTTGTGATCATTTAAGTAAATAAAGATATTAAAAATTATGTGTTCCACCCAACAAAACATGAAGTGGAATTGTAATCAAATTTATTAAAATTTATTACAGTTTTTCAGTATTGTGGGACATTAAAAATAACGATTATTTACATTTTATTCTTGGTGAGATTGCCATCCTCATGACGGTATTCTGCTTCCTTATTTTATCCTCTACCATTTCCAGTAATCTATCAAAATGTTCTTATGTGATCCTCATTATACTTCTGTAGGCAGAAGGACCTTCACACGATAATTCTCTCGAAAGATTTGGCCGGCTGCGGTGTTCGAGGGGACTGAGGCGCTCCAGTCACGGTCTGCACGGCCATTACGGCCGGGGGTTCGAATCCCCCCTCGGGCATGGATATTTGTGCCGTCTTTAGTATTAGCTAGTTCATAAGTAGTTTGTAAGTTTAGGGACTGATGACCCCGTAGTTAAGTCCCATAAGCTATACAAACATACATACATCAAAAGATTTGCAGAAGCACCATATTTATCCCTCCTCGCAATCCAACTTATTTTCTTTTATTTTTGCTACTTTTCCGTTTTGTTTCGGTAGATTAATTGTTCTTTTAAGACTGTTGCGAGATACACACCGCCAGTATTTATTACTTCCTTCGTCATCTTGACTGATGGCTACTTTATACGCTCCTGTATACGACACGGGGCAACCAACACTTGAAAGCGATCAAAAGCGCCAGCGACCATTGTCTAAAGCAGCCCACCTTTCAACTTTAGATGCTCGCGTTTCAGAGCAGTGACTTTGTTCGCTGTCCTTGCTTACACGGAGCGAATTTAGCTGCAACGGCGAAATACGCCAGCGACTAGCGACCAAATACCCTCCGCCCAATATACCATTAAGAAACACGAACGTGTGACGTTTCACAGTTTTGCTGGTTTGTGAGGATGAATTTTGGGAGACTTAAAAAACAAATCAAAACCGAGACTCATGAACAAGTGCAGTGTACCTAATTATATATGTAAAACTGCTAAAGTTTCCTGTGTCACTCTTATTGTTGAATCATTAGTGTTGGCATTCTGGTTACTCAGAAACTGTCATGTAACAGTGAAAGGTGAATCGTCAATCATTATCATAAAGCAAGGGATGACGACTAAAAATTATTTTCTACGTGAAGATACGATTATCGTGAGGTCTCGTGTAGTTCTACGTCGTTTTCCTAGGTCGCAGCCACCTCAATGCGTCTAATCATATATTAAGCATTGGTCATCCAACCACAAATGTAATACGAGATCTGATCTGTTCCAGCTACCGAAAGTGCCTCAGCATAAAACTAACATGGGACCTCCACGAACCCGAGGCGGCAAAACTTTTTGAAAAGTTGGGTTTAGGAAGTCCTTACCATGATAAAATTTATGGCGCATTGAAAATCTGCGGAATTTTATTTTAACCATGCGGAATTAAGCGTTAAAAATTGAACAAAATCGGACTATCTCAAAAACTATCAAAGATAAAAATTTCGAACCACTTTTTTTCCTATGAAACCGGTAAAAGTAGAGCCTTTGGCGAAACGTTCAAGCATTTTGCGATATCTCCTGCCGTTTGTGAAAAAACTTGAAATTTGTACATTTTTGAACCTCTTTTTGCTTGTAAAAATTATAATTAGGCAGTAATAAGCAGTGAAACGCATAACGACGTCTGAAGTGATCATTTTAAATATATAGCTTCCGGTTGATATGGTAACTGCACTGATTGAAACCAGAATATACGCTTTGAAACAAATTGCGCTCGGCCTCCCGGAGTAGGCCAAATACGATGCACGTTCGCCGGGCGACGAATGGAACTGTTAGGGAAGGGGAGGGGAGGGCAATGGAGTCGAGCCTCGCTCGTAGTCGTACTCTACTCTGTGAGCCAGCCTGAGCACACGTGTACTGTTCCGCGTTTCCCGGCCCCTCTAATATGCAATTCTTATAGCTCATTTGGAGCGAAATTTAAAAAGGTTATCTCGGAAATGTGATAGCCATATCTTATCATAGTAGCGTAATACGTAGCTACTTATCAATTATACACGTTGCGTACCATATACAGGATATACAACATTGAAGGATTATTTTTACGCGAATTGGACCAATTAAAAGGATAAATTCAGTTTTAAAATAATGAATATAGTAATTACAACTATACCTGCCCCCCCAAAAAAGACAGTTTTCAGAGGTCATTCAAAAACCAGGCATTCATTTTGTTGTCACTTTTTAGTTAATAACTGTTTTTAAACAGAGAAATATACTGACTATAAAACAGTAAACAGCTCAAAAGTTCCAATAAATGACTTTGACTTGTGTTTGAACGGCCACTGAAAAGTAACCTGGGTTTTATCGGCACATATAAAAATGTTTATTTAAAAACATGAATAAAATTATTAATGGTGATAGCGCTGTATTTGTAGCATAAAGTCACTAATAAAAATAACATTTTATATCGTCTGCATTAATTAGGGATACATTTTTAACAAAAATACGGTTTCTGCAACGTTCATAGAAGGTTAGTTTCGCTTCATATAGTATCACCAATACTCAACCCGAGTCTCTGAAACATAGTGTACTAGATTTTAAACAATGTGTATGCATTTCATGTAGACTGCGTTTTACCTTCTGTCACAAAGACAGAATGACAGCCAGAATCACCCCTACTCATTAAAGTTGTTGCATAGGTGGTATTGCTCCACGAAGTGCTCAAAGCACAACAGTTGGGTACACTAACTGCATCTAATGAAGCTTCTTTCTTGGCAGTCTTCATTTTCACATGTGCCCATATTCGTTTTGAAGCAGTACTCTACCGGAGTAACGAAAGGTGCAGGGTGCATCAGGATGTGTCCAGCTTCGTACCAGCCGTACGAAAACAGTTCTTTGAACCTTGGAGAACATAAAAGGTTAAAAACTAGTGATTGCAGTTTTATAACATTATTTCGCACTCCGAGTTCAAAGTCATGTTTAAGTAAAAGAATCCTGTCGGAGATCTTCCGGTGCAGGTTCTTCTACGGCCGGAAACCGTACACATCAAGAGGCTGTATCATCCCTGTAGCCCCTTTCGGTATCCGGAGGACCTTGATATTATACTCCCATTTGGTATCTACAAAGAGATATAAATCAAAATATATTTGTCTGTAGCTAATAACATTATTTTTCATAGACAAACGATCGTACCTTCGTCATCAATCGATTCGGCACTTGTACTAGGGCCATCTGTGGCTTGGTTAAACCCTCCAAAAGCATCTAGCAGTATGACGGACTTGGCGACAACCTGCGGCCGGAAAATCTCCTCGTACGTCTTTCAAAATTTGACTGGTACATTTGCCAGACTTGGTAGCGACTATTTTCAAATTCGGTGGCTGAACAACGATCGAGTATTTTGTATAAAGATAATTATGATGGCAAATACATTTCTACACAATGAAAATATCTGTAAGCAATTTAGAGAAACGTAAATGCTTACCTGAAAGAAACGTTGCTTAACAACTGGTCCGAATGACCCACTCGGTTCTGGTAAAACTAGCAGAATGAGCTGCGTAAATTCCCCTTCTGCATTCAATATGAGCTGCACTGTGTAACTGTGCGTTGTGCTGTTGACACGCTGCACAACTGCATTCACTTTTGTACGCCTTTGATATGCAAAGTCCGTCCGGAGTGCAACTCAAAGTTAAATCCGCTTTGGTCGCTATTGTACCTATTTTCCCGACCAACCCTCTGTATATCCAACCTCGCTTTGGCGACAAAGGTCTCGGCAAGTTCCTGGAGGTTCGTTGTCTCCAAAATCTGACTTCTAGTCACAAATTTAGCGGGTTTTTTGCTCCCAATGGAATGTGTTGCCTTGAATTTATGCACCCACCCATTCGAAGCATTAAAATTTGGTGGGAATCCTTCTGAAGCCTGGTAAAAGAAAAAAAAAAAAAAACGTTTCGATATGATATTTTGTTCATAATGTTAATTATAGAAGAGATCGTCCAGATTTTATGAGAAAGAGAGGGGGTCGAATAGTAGCAGCAGGTTACGTAGTTTATGGTCGACCCCTAGCAAGGGCAAAAGTTTTTTGGAAGGTACACGGGTCTTTGGAAGAAGTCTGATTTCATGCTGTAGGCAGGAGACTTATAGCGTAATGCAGAATTTACACCACTGCGTTCCGTTGCGTCGAAGATTAAACAATGGGAATGAGGAGATTCCACGCCCCTTGCATCGATTTGCGTCTCGATGCATCTGGGATTCCCATTTATAATCTTCGACGCAACGCAATGCAGTGGTGTAAATTCTGCATTAAGGTGCCTTTCCACTCGTGCATCGTCGCGTTTGACGCGCCTTTTGAGACGAAAAGAAGGCCTGTGTGCGTGCGCAACGCCGCGCCTCACTTTGCGTGGCCGCTTTTCCGATTCTGATTGGCTAACGCGCCGCGTTGCCGTGTTTTGACGGGGAAAGGCACCTTTAGACGTACTGTTAAATAACTTAAATCTGTTCAAAATAATGAATCTTTTACTGTCTCTAAATCTTTTCTTACGCGTAATAATTAATTGTCGCTTTTGGAGACTGGCCTCTTTAAAACACTTCTTCACCACCACAACATAATGTACTAAATAACAATAATATGTTGTGTAGTTCGGGAAATAGCCGTCACGGGTATTGTTAATAGCAAAGATACTTCATTAGGAATCAGTTTTACAAGTTTGTACAGGTCATTTGTATACTAAAGTTTGTTTCGGATACAAAGAAACTTAGAAAATGACTGTTGATGAAATCTTTGGTAAATGAGCGGTAGGAGGGTTACAAACAGCAACAGCAAGATGATGGTCAAAAACAATGGTTATAAGATTAGACACCTTAAGAATGGTCCCTAGGTTTCCGTTGTGTTGCTCACCTCAATTCCCTATGATCTTAAATCGGAGTCGTGTACGATTCCACCGTTCTCTTCCACTTCGTCAAAGCGCGTCTTGACTCACCGTTCAATGTCTTGTAACGAAGTCTTGTCAGGTGTGAACTATGTATATATATATATATATATATATATATATATATATATAAGTAACATTTTAATTTTAATTTTAAAATGTTACTGGTCAGTTATGATGTGATCATATTTTCAAACATATAATAAATATTCCTACTCTATTGCAATGTATCAGTTGTACCAAACAAAAAAATGTACTTGAAAAATTATTGGTAAACTGTGGAATTTAACTATTCTGTTTCCCCTCCAAAATAGTGACAAAGGAATGTTCTTAAATGAGAGACGAACTGCTCGAAATCAATTTATTATAATTAAACATAAAATATAACAATCTTTTACAAATGTTAAAATATCGAGACACAAAAATGACTGGCTGAGTCAAAGGTCGGAGGTTTTGCAAAACAGAATGCTATTAGATTGGCTACACAGGGGGTTGAAATTATCGTTAGCCCTAAGCTCCCCAGAGTAAATAGGCAGGTCTCAAAAGAATAAAATAAGGGACAGAATCCAAAAAGTCCGATTCATATAACCCACCAGTAAGTGCGTCACCTTACCCACACACATGATTCTTGACGGCAGCGTCTATGGGTCAGAGGTAGCAGGCGGTGGGAGCGGATGAGCTGAAATTTTTATCCGACCGTAATTGCTGCGACCTGTTAAGCAGGGTCGACATGTAACTTAACACAGCGTCACTGGCGTCGGCGTCGCTAGGCAGTTGCTGTGCGATTCTATCACGCTAGTAGACTAATCCATATTTTGCATAGGTGACACAAAGGCCACTTGGCACAAATCGATCAGTCACTTGCGTAATAAGATCTGTAAAAACAATTCCCGATTAGCAAAGGCGCGAATGCTCAAAAAACGAAAACTAAACTGTGGCCGCTAACAGCGTAACCACAGGACAATGTAACGTCCGCGAAGTAAACACAAATTCTACAAGGTCCGAATCTTCGGAATCACACACAAGTCTAACCAGAGGACAGTTTAAGACGATGTCCTCCCCGCGAATCTAAACGGAGTATTACGTGTCTCCCGAGGTCCGTACACTTCGGACGCTCAGACACGAGAGACTGTCCCGAGGTCCTTACCCCTCGTACGCTAACACACGAGTCCCCATACGTCCTCGCGCTCTGCCGCAGCTCACGGCAAGTGCCGAGCGGCCACACCCACGCGCGAAAAGACGCACCAATATCTACTAACGGCTAATAGTCAAACCAATCGGGTGGCGTAGCGCCGTGGACAAATTGTTTAGCTGTCATACTAAAATACTCTGCCGACTCAGGACGCGTTCTCTGCGGCTGCCAAGAGGCTCCGCCCACGCCACCAACGCTTCCCGCGGATTTCACCGTTCCCAAGGAATTTCGCACGACCTAAAAGTGTTAACGTTGTGCTATATATACAGCCGCTGGAGCCAAACCCCTGGGGCGCCAGACGGGCAGAAAGGTTTCCTCTGAACCTAACCATTAGTCACACTAATTGTGTTCAAACTCTGCTGCTGCTTTCTAGGGAGTTTTTTTTTTTTTTTTTTTTTTTTTTTTTTTTTTTTTTTTTTTTTTTTTTTAGATAACGCCTAAGGGCAATACGTCTCCATAAACCGCCCGGGGCCCAGATCACTCTGCTATTGTTTGTATCCGGCAAATTCCTCTCTTGCGAAACGGCCGAATGACTAAAAAGGCAGTCCCCGCTATCGCCCACCGTAAACCGCGTGCCAGCATTCTAAAGCATTCCACACACTCTGCCGCCCGTAGTGTCGGCGCCATACAGGTCAAGCCAGCCCCTCTCGTCCTTCCCCGAAGGCGAGCGAAAGTTGGTGAGAGGGGGAGACTCCCAAGAGTGGTCTCTGCTCTGTGTGACCTAGCCGTGCTCAACACGTAAAACCACTTTTTACCAGCCAAGCTGCGCCAATAAACTTTAAAATCTCGAAATTTTCATATAAACATAGAATGTACGACAATCCCAGGAGCCCATCACCCTTGATGTGTCCCCAAAGGCACAGAAATCAAAATAAATAAAGATCTACGAAGAAAAATGTTACATATTTCAATAATTAGCGTAAAGAGAAAGGTACAGTAACACAAGGTTAGTAGGAAATAGACTAATTACAGCCCCCATCTCACAGTCTTTCATTTTTTTCGTGCCGCCTTTTGTAACAGCTTTTTCCCACCTAAAATAAAATAACATTCCACCGTTCTAGTTGACACAAAAAAATGTTCAAATGTTTGTATAGTCTATGGGACTTAACTACGGGGTCATCAGTCCCTAAACTTACAAGCTACTAATGAACTACTTACAACTAAGGACGGCACAAATATCCATGCCCGAGGGGGGATTCGAACCCCAGACCGTAGTGGCCGTGCAGACCGTGACTGGAGCGCCTCAGTCCCCTCGGCCACCGCAGCCGGCTAGTTGACACATCGATTTCACTTTTCTGTATTTTGTTTGTTCGCTGGTCAAACTTCTCCTCGCTTTTTTCCCACTTCTAAATTTCGACTGACCTCTTTTTATAGTCAAGATCGACATCATCTCCGTCTTTTTGCGAAAAATCAGTATCACTACCGGTAACTTCCTCTTCCGTCGTAGCATCAAAAGCTCTCTTTATACCACCGCTTCTGTTCCGGGAAAGATCACACTCTTCGGTAACTAGACGAGGTCCTTCATCTTCCAAACCTTGAAACTACCTTTTTTTTTTTTTTTTTTTTTTTTTTTTTTAAATGTTATGGGACTTAACTACGGGGTCATCAGTCCCTAAACTTAGAAACTACTTATGAACTACTTACGAACTAGGACGGCACAAATATCCATGCCCGAGGGGGGATTCGAACCCCCGACCGTAATGGCCGAGCAGACCGTGACTGAAGCGCCTCAGTCCCCTCGGCCACCGCGGCCGGCGAAACTACCTTAAATGTAGGGTGTGCTCATCAAGTATTCCTAAAGAGAGGAAGCACAGTTGATAATGATTACTTTTACGTCAGTACAACTATTACTGCCGTCATACCAAAAGAAAAAACAAAACAAACTAATAAGCGGTTACTTGTTACTTCATGAATAGTTAGTTACAATCAGTCATCACAAGAAAAAGTCGGAAAAGCGATTTATGCTTAAAATGGACTTCTCAAATGCAAAAACTCTTCGGTCTAATTCGCACCTGTAATTCTAAATCCCTCCATTGTATAAACAACAGTTTAGAAAAGAAAATCATGTTCACTGCAACCGCTTACAAAGGAAAAGATAAAGTAAATTTAAAGAAACATCAGTCCATTGCATCGTATTCTCCATCGTATTTTTCATATTAACTTCTTCTTCTGTGGGTGGAGTTCGCTCCAAATAATTATCCTCTTCCATATGCATCTCCTTCACGTTACGCGGATTGAAATGATCCATTGATAAAAGAATAATAGTCTTTACGAAAAATTCTCCAAATAATGACAATGCTATTGGTTCTCAACCGCAGAGCTCTTAAGCGAGTTATACGGTACTAGAGAACCGCTTGACTCCATTCCCCTCTCCTCCCCTTCACCGCACACAAACAGTTCCATTCGTCGCCCGGCGAACAGGAAGTGCCACGTTTAAAGTCACTGATGCCCCGCTCTGTCCCCCCCCCCCCCTTTCCCAAAAATACGCACTTTTTCAAAGCTCATTTGCAGCCAAAATTTTATCGCTACTTTTGGAAGTGAGGCCGGCGTAGTAAAGGGACAGGCAAAGTTGTTCAAAGAAAAGATGTAAAATAAACGAAAATAAGCCGATTTATTGGAGTTTTTTACGGGGTCCTATCATAACGTTTTTCTTAAAGATAACGGTAGTTTTTGTGTTTGAAACGCGATGCGTAAACACCGGAAAATTTGTTCATTGTGAACAGTTGACGTGGTTTTGTAAAAACGAAAATAGTTTGTGATTCGACCTTGAAAAACGTCCTTCGTATAGTCTATTGTTGAACGCCCATGTATTTGGAAATTATCCCCAAAGAAACTAGTAAAGGAAAACAAAATATCACCTGATGCGTGGAGCTTTAAAAAAGGGAGGGGGCACGGTAGTTTAAAGAAATGGTTGATACTCGCTCGAACAAGCGCAACACAACTTCATTTATACACTTCTGCCTGCTCGGGTTCGAATCTCGAAAGAGCCGATTCCAGTTTTTAGCATTTTCCGATGTCAGGAGACCAAGAGCAAATGTATCAGTGGGGGGGGGGGGGATGTAGAGCGCGGCGGATTCTAACCACGCATCAACTCGACATGCTGATCCCAAAGGCGGAGTGATGAACCGCCGACCACAGCGGACCATTGGGCTGCGTGTCTCTCACAGTCCAGATAGGTTATAGCCGTGGACGTGCATCGTATTTGGCCTACTCCGGGGACCAAGCGCAAATTGTTTCAAAGCGTAAATTCTGGTTTCAATCGGTGCAGTTACCGTACCAACCGGAAGGTATATATTTAAAATGATCACTTCGGACGTCGTTATGCGTTTCACTGCTTATTACTGCCTAATTATAATTTTTACAAGCAAAAAGAGGTTCAAAAATGTACAAATTTCAAGTTTTTTCGCCGTCCGCGGTGGCCGAGGGGACTGAGGCGCTTCAGTCACGGTCTGCACGGCCACTGCGGTCGGGGGTTCGAATCCCCCCTCGGGCATGGATATTTGTGCCGTCGTAGTTCGTAAGTAGTTCATAAGTAGTTTGTAAGTTTAGGGACTGATGACCCCGTAGTTAAGTCCCATAAGCTTAACAAACATTTGAACATTTTCAAGTTTTTTCACAAACGGCTGGAAATATCGCAAATGCTCGAAATTTTCGCCAAAGGCTCTACTTTTACCGGTTTCATAGGAAAAAAAAGTGGTTCGAAATTTTTATCTTTGATAGTTTTTGAGATAGTCAGATTTTGTTCAATTTTTAACGCTTAATTCCCTGGGTTAAAATAAAATTCCGCAGCTTTTAAATGCGCCATAAATTTTATCATGGTAAGGACTTCCTAAACCGAACTTTTGAAAAAGTTTTGCCGCCTCGGGCTCGTGGAGTTGCCTTGTTAGCCCACGTGGCCACTCGGCTCCGCAGCGTGTCATTCCCGTCATATGTTCTACAGTACGTATTTGTCCTCCGCCGGAACTACGTGTTCTTTGTTTGCTTATTTTCTCGCGTAGCCCACAATTAACGCAGTGCCTAATATCACTAACTCTTCTTATTCACTTGTCGCAGTGTAGCTCTCGATGCGAATAGCATAGTTTGAAATGTTTGCTCATTGGTGCCATTTCAGCCTAACATTCGATGCGAATATATTGTAGACAATAAGGTTGGCAGTTTTCACGGATAACTAACAACATGAAGCTGAACTTTCGGAAGAGAAGATTCAGTGGGCAATTATTTAATAAAGCATTAATTATGTATTATTATGTCTGTGTTAATGTATTAATTATTGATTGACATTAAAGCTGGTTTATACATGTGTAAGGTTCATTACGGATTTACAATTACAATTTTAAAAGTAAATGTAATAGTAACTGTACAAATAACTGTAAAGATACTAGTAACTGATACAGTTACTTTGGATATATAGTAACTATAACTGTAACTAAGTTACTTTTCATGGATGTAACTTTAACTGTAACTTACTTACTTTAAAAAAGTAACTTTCCCAACCGTGGTTGTAACGTACCTAACATGAAAATCACGAATATTGAAATCATTTTTTAAAACATTCTTTACATAAAATAAAAAACATTAACTGTTTTTAAAAAAACAGCCTCAGATCTAATACAATTCTTCCAAATATTTTATTGACATATTCCTGTCTCCTTTCCATATTATCCATTTTATATATATAAATTTTTTTAAATGAAAAGTTGTAAATCACTATCTGTCATAGAGATTTTTGAATAATATATAATGATATTTTATAAAACAAAAGTAGGCAACATTATATAGCATTTACTTTATTATATCGAAATTTTCCAAAACTACTTTATCAATTCAGTGGCAGAAGACATCCTCCAAGTACAATTTATTTAAAAGTGTTTACTGATGTTCTCCCTTGTCCCTCTGCTGGTTCGAGGTCAGCGTTTTTGCTTTGCACGAAGTGATACTGGGTTCGATTCCCAGTGAGGCCAGGTTATAGGTGTAGCTTTTCAATATAAAATTCGTCTCATTTGAATACATGTGTGATGAGATAGTAGTCTAAGGCGTCATACCTGCGCCAGTTCTCCCTGAACTACAGGCGTTGAAATTAAGTCTGAGATAATAACTGCAGCATGGTTGTCACGGCTAAATCGGATTGTCCGATGTATATACCTATACATACATAATTCCTACAATGCTTTTATTGCTATTTTAGCTCTAAACCTCCATTTTAAATCCGGTAACAATTAAAGTGTTCAGAAATTTTCAAATGTATCAATTTTAACTGGTACTGACATTATTTAATGTATTACTTACGACTATGATTTGTCGTCACCTTTCCTCCTAGGATTAATATTTAATCCGGGGGCGTAACTGACAGTTACTTTCATCACACTTTTGGAGGTGGTGGATGAAATTTCCTTGGAGCTCTGTTACAGTAACTTCAAAATATTGTTCGTGGCTACTAAACTCAATAATAAGGAATTTAAAATGTGAAATAGTAAAAATAATACTAGGGGTTGTAGAAATTTTAATTTACTTCAAATATTAAACTGGATGTTTCATTTTTGTAACAAAATTTCTCCACTATACCTCCTTATGAAATATATTGTATTGTTGAAATATTTCACTAACAAATTACAGTTATTGTATTTGACTTTAATTGCAATACTGTAATACTGATACCTTATCTGCGGGAAGTGTGGTTTATGGTAACAGTTCTGGAATGCTATTTGTCCGTTAGAACTATGCGTTAAGTCGACCCTCTTACTGTTAATGCATTGAACTGACAGTCATAGCAAAGTATGTACTTTCAAACAACATACTTTCTTGAATAAATAGGAATAAATATTCAATATAATATATTTGAAAACTTAATTTTTAACGGCTAATTTGCACTATTTCAACACGTTGTACATCACGGCAAAACCGTCGGATGTTTTATTCCTGTTTTAAGTGACAAAACATTAACTCCACAATACAAACATTTTTCCAAAACTTAGGAATATGGCAGAGGCAGGCTTCACTTTTTCAGCGTAAGGGCGTCGCCGTGTATTCTTAACCTCCTTGATTTTAACTCACATATGTGTTTTCGGGTCTAGGATGATTCACATTTTAAGTGAATTTGAACCATTTATTTACAACAAAACAGTCAATTACAGATACCACGAACAATCATATATACAAAAATTAATAAGATGCGAAGAGACCCCCTCCGATATTTGTAAGGGCCTAAGAACGTGCAATAGCACGCCCAGTAACTGCTACGCCGTCGCCTTATCCCATGCCTGCCTCTGGGCGGATGTCACGCCCTTGCGAGTGAATGTTGAATGTACCTCACCGCACATACGGAAACCTTGATAACCAACCTTGCAAATGCAAGCTCCCCGCGAATTCTGTAGTCGCTCGTCACTATCGGGCAAGAGCATGTCCCCAAAACGGAGACCTTGCATGTATGGCATTATAGCGACAGACAACAGCTGACATCCGTGCTTGGTGAAGACATAGTAATACACTATCCGAACACCTGAGTGAAATTGCCTTACAAGTTCGTGGCGCCCTCCATCGGGAATGTTGGACTTAAATTTGCCTTTGGCCTACCCTTAGCCCTTATGATAGCTTCCACTCTGGCAGGAATACGTTCAATCAAGTGCTGGAAGGTTTCTTGGGGAATGGCAGCCCACTCTTCACGGAGAGTTGCTTTGAGGGGAGGTATCGATTTAGGACGGTGAGGCCTGGAACGAAGTCGGCGTTCGAAAACATCCCAAAGGCGTTCTATAGGATTCAAGTAATGAATCTGTGCAGATCAGTCCATTACGAGGAAGTCATTATCGTGTAACCACTCCGCCATAGACCGCGCATTATGAGTAGGTACTCAATCGTGTGGAAAGGTGCAAGCGCCATCCCCGAATGCTCTTCAACAGTATGAAGACGAAGGTGCTTAAAACATCTATTTAGGCCTCTGCTATGATACTGCCACGCAAAACAACGAGGGTTGCAAGCCCCTCGATATCAGACACCCCCACATCATCAAACAACCGAATTTTACTGTTGGCACTACACAGGCTAGCAGATGGCGTTCGCGTGGCATTCGCCATACCCGCACCCTGGCCACGGCGGAATAGCCGTGCGCACTGAGTCGCCGTGCTGGGGTACGCGCGGCCGTTCGCCGTCGGAGGTTCGAGTCCTCCCTCGGAAATGGGCGTATGTGTTGCCCTTAGGTTAGTTTATGTAGTTTGAAAGCTAGGGACTAATAACCAAGCAGTTAAGTCCCATAAATTTGCAAACATTTGAAGATTCTCCCACACCCTGTCATTGGTTCACCTCATTGTGTATCGCGATTCGCCCGCAACTTTTTCACTGTTCAATGGTGCAATGTTTTCGCAGCTTACACCAATCGAGGCGTCGTTTGACACTGATATGCGTGATGTGTGACGTATGGGCAGCCACTCGACCATGAAATCTAAGTTTTCTCATCTCTCGTCTGTCATAGTGCTTGGTGTGGATCCTGATGCAGTTTGCAATTCTGGATAGATGCCTGCTTATTACATTGTACGACGCTCCTCAACTATCGGCGGTCTCCTTCAGTCAACAGGCGAGGTCGGTCTTTACGCTTTTTACTGTATGTGTCGCTTCACTTTTCCACTTCACTATTACATTAGAAAAAGTAGACGTAGGGATGTTTAGGAATGTGGAAATCTCGCTTACAGACTTTTGGCACAAGTGACAACCAATCACCTGACCACGTTCGAAGTCTATGAGTTCCTCGGAGCGCCCCATTCTGCGCTCATACGATGTCTAATGACTACCAAGACGCTGATATGGATTACCTGACAGTAGATGGCAGAACAATGCACCTAATATGAAAAACGTGTTTTAGGGGTGTCCGGATACTTTTAATCACATAATGTTATTTGTAAGCTCTGGCTGCACCGTCTACCTTGCCAACTCACTGCCGCCTCCACTTCACTTTATTTGCCAACCGTTAGTGTGCTGGCTTCCACTGTTAGGCACGTTTGGTCTTGATTTTGTGCGTCTGAAATAATCCAATAATTTAGTTCACGAAACGCGTTTCGTCTTTATTGTATACAAGACACCTTCTGTGACAATTTTTTGTACATACTGGTACTCCATTTCCTCAGTTCTCGCTGTTACAGATTTCTCCTCCTCAAAACTTCATTGTTACAGCAATAGGAAATGACTTTACATGTTATGTTGTTATGTTTCTGTTTGCTTCAACAAAAGTATAACATGAAAATTATCATCTGAGTGGGCGAGCTTGACCGAACCAAACAAGCTCCGCATTGTCAAGCCTTCCACCGCTGCATGGAAGTCCTCACTGCGGGCTTCTCGCAGGGAGTCGGTGGTCCTTTGCCGGCTGCGTATTGGCCATACCTGGCTGACACATGGACACCTTCTGCGTCGTGAGGACCCTCCTCAGTGTCGTTGTGGTGCGACTTTGACAGTCGCCCACATCTTAGTTGAATGCCTCAATTTAGCCGCAGAGCGACGGAATTTTAATATCCCTGACGCCTTGAAGCTTGATTTAGCTGACAATGCCTCCTTGGTTGACAGTGTTTTAAATTTTATTCGTGAGTGTGGACTGTACCAATCCATTTAAAGTCTCCTGTGTGTCTGTCATTTGTCTGTTCTCCGCTTGCCTAAGTCTATTAGGTAGGTGTTTTAATGTCCACAGAGTGGCTGGATGTGATATTTAAGTGATCACCCAGCAAAAACACCCTTGTCCTGTCCCAGTACTTTTATCCCTTCTTCGTATTTATGTGAACCCTTTCTTCGTTTTTACATATTCCTTTTAAACTTTGACGTGTTAAAGCATATGCTTTGGTGCACTTAACACAATGTTTTATCTCTAAGACAGGAACTAGGGACTGATAATTTTGTGTCCCAGCATCGTCGCCGCTTTTGTGTCTCGTTTCCGTCGTCGGTGTCGGTGGCCGAGTAGAAAAGTACCGACACAGGAAGAAAGGAAGCACGCTTGTGCAGGTACGGAGGTGAGCAGCCAGTGGGACAGCAGAAACTAGAAACATTAGAGTAAATTAGAACGAGATATATATTGCACAGAATTTATACAATATTTAACTTTTACATAGCTCAGTACGGCAGAATGCTGATACATAGTTGAGCTAGAGGCCTGCCTAGTGTCTATCCGATAGTCAAATCTTCACTGGTGCCTATCTGATTCCGAAGTGTTAGCTGGTTCCTATCTCAGTCCCAAGTGAACGATGTCGTTCAGTGGTGGCCACGAGCGGAGTTGCAGCAGAGGGCGCTCGTGGCTGTCGTCGTAAGAACGCCGCGCCGTGCATGCATGGCGGCGCGCGGCGAAAGTAGGTGGCGCGCACTTTGGACTTGTGCGACACCCCTCAGGGGCTCAGCATTAATTTGCTGAGTACGGGCTTGGCGAACCCGGGGTTCTGAGCTGTGGGATGTGTCGCGCCAACAGTCCGCTACACCGTAAGCTCTGTGCGTGCTTCAACGACCATCGTTCGGCGCGACGGTGGAACGTTGTACGTTTCAGAGCCCGGGGATCTTGGCTTAATCGCCCGGGTCGCGAGGACGGTACAAACCTCTATAAAAAAAACCTCAACCTCAAGGTGTGCTACGTGCCGAGGAGATGCATGGCTGTTGAGGTTGAACAGCCGCTAGCGAGCAACCTCTGAGGAACCTGCCGCACCTCAGTTGTATAAGGCTTACCCAGGCAAGCGGGGCTCTGCCTGGGTGGACCTTTAGTTCCCTAGCTGCTCGTGGGACGATCATGAAAGGAGCAAACAAAACCGTGGCCGGCCGCGAAAACGGCGTCTCAAAACGTGGAAGAGTTTCTTTCAATGCAGTATCGTATGACCCCCAATCGTTTCCATCCCTGGCTACGCCATGGGAGGAACGTCGGGCTCGTCATCAAGGTGAGGCGTATGCCCCCCGATACCTGGTGTGCAGTCGAACAGATGGCGAATCGTTTATGTCGACGAAGCCTCTGTTTTTTGTGGAGAACATTGAAGACAAGTTTGGCAAGGTAGACGGAATATCTAAGATGAGATCCGGGTCGATTCTGATAACGACGTCGTCCCCAGCCCAGTCACGGGCACTACTTGCCTGTGACAAGCTGGGTGACGTTCCCGTTACCATCACACCGCACAAAAGTTTGAACATGGTCCAGGGTATTATCTTTCATCGTGATCTCTTACTTCAATCCGATGACGAACTCCGGAAGATCTTAGAGAAGCGAGGAGTGCAGTTTATTCGGCGCATATATAGGGGTCCGAAGGATAACAGGGTCGCCACTGGTACCTTCATCTTGGCTGTTTAGGGTGATTCATTGCCCGAAAAGGTCAAGGTGATGGTTTACCGGTGTGACGTCCAACCCTACGTTCCTCCCCCTATGCGCTGCTTTAAGTGCTGGCGGTTTGGCCATATGTCATCTCGCTGCGATGCCAACCCCACCTGTCGGGAGTGCGGACGTGCGTCACATCCAGACGTCCCATGTACCCCGCCTCCAGTTTGTGTTAAATGTGGCCAGCACCACTCTCCCTGCTCGCCACATTGCACAGTTTTCCAAAAAGAGAGAAAGATAATGGAGTACAAGACCCTGGACAGGCTTCTGAGGCTTCAGAGGCTTCCGAGGCCAAGCGCAAATATGAAAAGATTCACCCTGTCAACATGAAGTCTACCTATGCTACAGCAACATCTACGGTAAAGGCACATCAGGTTCCATCTACCATCCTGGGCCCTCCGACCCAACAGTTACCAGTTGCCCCTTCAATGTCAGGGTGCGCCTCCTCTTCTGTTGCCCCCAAGGTCCCTACTTTGGGAGCAACGTGTACCAAACCACCGGGAACAACGGTCCCCATCCCTGAGCCAGAGAACCAACAACCGTCTCTGGCTCCTCCTGCAAGGAAGGGCTCCCTCGATGCCCTTCCTCCTAAGGTCTCTGACGCTGGTACGGCAGATACCAGTGAGTGGCTGAAAAAGCCACTACCTGCCGGTCGCAGGGCCTCGAGGGCATCTTCCGTCCCTGAGAATGTGGCAGAAAAGCCCTCCCAGCAGGAGAGACCGAAAGACAAGCGCGAACGAAAGAAAAAGAGATCCAAAACGACGGACCACCAGGTGGCTTCTGAACCACCACAACAAACGTCAGCCTCAGAGGACGAAATAGAAATTCTCACGTACCCTGAGGACTTGGCTTTTGCTGAGTCCCCAGACGCGATGGACGTTGAGGCTCTGCCTCCGCCATCAGCGACGGCGAACACCCTTGCAGACTCCAATGTACCATCCCAATCTGCATGTCCCAGCGACCAGGAGCCTCTCTGATCATGCAGTGGAATTGTGGCGGTTTTTTCCGCCATTTGTCCGAATTGCAGCAATTGTTCTGCCGGTTTCCAGCATTTTGTATAGCCCTGCAGGAAACTTGGTTCCCTGCACAGAGGACCCCAGCCCTTCGTGGCTATTGGGGCTATTATAACAATCGTTCCATCTATGACAGGGTATCTGGCGGAGTTTGTGTTTATGTTCTTGCAACCGTCCCCAGTGCTGCTGTGCCTCTCACCACGCCCCTGGAGGTTGTGGCTGTTCGACTCCGGGCAACAGAGGAATTTACCATCTGTTCCCTATACCTTCCCCCGGATGTTGTTGTCTCTCCTGCTGACCTCGCTGCATTGCTTGCCCAATTACCACAACCGTTCCTCCTCTTGGGTGATTTCAATGCCCACCACCCTCTATGGGGTGGAACTGAGAGCACGGGCCGTGGTAGACACCTTGAGAAACTTCTCACACAGCTTGACGTTTGCATCTTGAACAGTGGGGCACCCACACACTTCAGTGTGGCACATGGTTCTTTCTCCGCCATTGACCTATCCATTTGTAGCCCGAGTCTCCTTCCGCATTTATCTTGGAAGGTCCATGATGACCTTTGTGGGAGCGACCACTTTCCTCTCCTTTTGTCGCTCTCACAATTTCACCCTGCAGGACGCCTGCCCCGGTGGTCCCTCCACAGGGCTGACTGGCACGGCTATACCTCGACCGCTGTGGCTACTACTCCATTGCCAGATAACATCGATATGGCAGTACAACAAGTAACTGAGGAGATTATTTCCGCTGCTGAAGCGAATATCCCGACTACCACAGGCTCACATAGGCGCAAGTCGGTGCCTTGGTGGACGCAGGAGATAGCTGACGCTATCCGGGAGCGACGACGGGCGCTTCAACGTCACCGGCGCCACCCCAGTATTGAACATCTAATCGCTTATAAGCGTCTTCGGGCCCAAGCCCGGAGACTGATCCAACAGAGTAAGCAGGACTGTTGGGAACGATATGTAGCCACCATAGGCTCCTGCGCCTCCACTTCTCAAGCGTGGTCGCAGGTACGGCACCTCTTTGGGTACCACCCGCCAAGCGGAATCCCGTCACTCCGAATTGACGGCAGTCCTTGTACTGACCCGACGGTAATTGCGGAGCTAATGGCAGGGCACTTTGCACGTTGCTCTGCGACCGCAGCCTACAGTGCACAATTTCGCGCCCTCAAAGAGCGGGTTGAGCGGAGGCAATTGTCCTTCCGCACACGTCGACAGGAAGCGTACAATGCCCCATTTAGTGAGTGGGAGTTCCAGACTGCTCTTGCTGCGACCCCCAATACCTCTCCTGGTCCGAACCGTATTCACAGCCAGTTCGTCCGTCACCTCTCAGCGGACTTTAAACGGCGGCTACTCGCCCTTTACAATCGTCTGTGGACGGAAGGCCTTTTCCCGTCACAATGGCGGAGAAGTACTATCGTCCCAGTGATGAAACCAGGCGCAGATCCGTCCGATGCTGGGAGCTACCGCCCCATCAGTCTCACCAACGTTCTGTGTAAGATCCTCGAACGTATGGTGAGTCGACGGCTTATGTGGCTACTGGAGGATCGAGGTCTCCTGGCTCCACAACAGGGAGGCTTCCGTCAGGGCCGTTCCACTCTAGATAATCTCGTATCCCTGGAATCAGCCATACGTACCGCTTTTAATCGCCGAGAGCACCTTGTCGCAGTCTTTTTTTACCTCCACAAGGCTTATGATACAACCTGGCGTCATCACATCCTCTCTACAATTTATGAATGGGGCTTACGTGGCCCCCTACCAACGTTCATACTGAACTTCCTGTCGCTACGCTCCTTTCAGGTTCGGGTTGGCACCTCTCATAGCTCCGCTCATATTTTAGAGAACGGGGTCCCACAGGGCTCCGTTTTAAGTGTACCGTTATTTTTGATAGCTATTAACGGACTAGCTGCGGCAGTAGGAACGTCTGTCTCTTCCTCCTTGTTTGCCGACGACTTTTGCCTTTACTTCAGCTCCAGCAGCATTAACGTCACAGAACGGCGGCTGCAAGGAGCCATTCGAAAGGCACAGTCTTGGGCCTCTGAGCATTGTTTCCAATTTTCGGCGCAGAAAACCCGCGTCATGCACTTTTGTCGCCGTCGGGTAGCTCATCCAGAACCTGAGCTATATTTGAATGATGAACCCCTTCGCGTTGAGGAGACACACCGCTTCCTACACATGCTTTTTGATGCCCGGCTGACCTGGATACCGCATCTTCGCCAGTTAAAACAAAAATGCTGGTGACATCTAAACATCCTCCGCTGCCTCAGCCACACAGGTTGGGGAGCTGCTCGCCCCACTCTACTGCACCTATATAAGGCACTTATCCAGTCACACCTGGATTATGGCTGCCTTGTGTATGATTCGGCTGCTCCAACTGCACTGCAGATCTTAGATCCGGTCCATCACAGTGGCATCCGTTTAGCAACAGGGGCCTTCCGTACCAGTCCTGTGACAAGCCTTCTTGCTGAGGCTGGGGTTCCCCCCCTGCGATTCAGAAGGCAACAGCTAATAGCTTCTTATGTTGCCCGTATTCATGCCGTACCTCACCACCCAAATCGCAGGCTCCTCTTCCCAGCTGTCGCACTCCCTTCCCCGCGACGACGGGCGCGGTCGGGCCTCCCGGTTGCGGTCCGTGTTCGTTCCCTTCTTTCTTCTCTAGGATCCCTTCCTATTCCTCTCACCTTCCAGTACCGTTCTAGTACTCCTCCTTGGGTCATTCCTCGCCCCCAGCTTCGGTTGGACTTGTCCCAGGACTCCAAAGCCTCTGTTGCACCGACGATTCTGCGTCAACAGTTCAAGGCCCTTCTAGATTCCTACCATGGCGCTGAATTTATATACACCGATGGCTCCCTAGTCGATGGCCATTTTGGGTATGCCTATACCCATGGCCGGCATATAGAACAACGTTCATTGCCCTGTGGGAGTAGTGTGTTTACGGCGGAACTTGTCGCCATTTGGCGGGCCCTTGAACACCTCAGAGCCTGCCCCGGGGAGTCTGTGATTATCTGTACTGACTCCCTGAGTGGTCTGCAAGCCCTTAACCATTGTTTCCCAAAACATCCTTTGGTATGGTTCATTCAGGAAGCTGTATACAGACTATGTACATCTGGTCGCACTGTGGTCTTCCTTTGGACTCCAGGCCACATTGGAATAACTGGAAATGAACGTGTTGACCAACTGGCGAAAGAGGCTACTACCTCATCCATGCTGGAAATCGGTCTCCAGGAGAGGGATCTCCGGGTGGTGCTCGATCGGAAGGTTTTAAGCCTTTGGAATACAGAGTGGGCTGAATCGAACGCACCAAATAAGCTCCGTGCTGTTAAGCCTACTACGGCAATGTGGAGGTCCTCCCTGCGAGCTTCTCGTAGGGAGTCCATTGTACTCTGCCGACTACGCATTTGCCATACATGGTTAACACACGGCCACCTCTTGCGTCGAGAGGGCCCACCAGTTTGTCGTTAAGGCGCCCAGCTTACTGTGGTCCACATACTGTTGCACTGTCCGTTTTTAGCCGCTTTGCGGCAGTCCTTTAGCCTACCAGATTCGCTGCCATCAGTTTTAGGTGACAATGCCTCCTTGGCTACTACTGTTTTAAATTTTATTCACGCATCTGGTTTCTACCCTTCCATTTAATGGCAGGCGCTTCTGAGTGATTCACAGACTCTCATTTTTACACTGTTTTTAAGTTACTTGATAGCCTCTACCTTTTCGGTTGAGGTGGTTTTTTAGTGTGTACAGCATGGCTCGCTCATCCGTTTTTATCCTAGTGATCAGCTGGCCATTGCATTCTGCTGAGAAATTGTCCTTTTTATCCCTTTTGTGCAGTCCTCTGTGTATAAGTGTAGTGTTTGTCTTTATTTTACATTCAAGGAATTCTCAAATCCTTGTTCTCTGTGTTTTCGTTCTATCACCTGTTACATCAGTGCATGGAACAGGGGACTGATGACCTTGTAGTTTGGTCCTCTATAAACAACAACAACAACTTAAGCGACACCACACCCCTCCCCCCCCCCCAAACCGCCGCGCCGTCGTGGCGTAGGGCTGAGGGCCACGGCGACGGCACTGGGAGGAGGGCCTGGGCGGGGGCGTTACTGATGGGACGGGCGTCGTAGCAGAGGCTGGGATCGAGACGCCGTCCGCGCCCCGGTATCCACCTTGCGATCCCCCGGGAAACCCGCCAAAACGAGGGGAAGGGCGCACCCCTCCGCCCAGATGGAGCAGGTCATCTTCTTCTGAAGTGCGTGTCCCAGGCGGCGGGGGCACGCACGGTCCCGGAATCCTTCATGGTGACGCTGTCAGCTGCGGCGGCGACGGAGGCGGAGAGGCGCACTGCGTAGGAGGCGCGTCCACCTCCATGGGTACGGTCTCGTAGTCCGGGTGCTCTGGGCCCGGCGGCGAGCGATGCGGCTGTGCTCCCTGGCGGTGAACTGGGTCTGGAATCAAGAAACCGGAGACAGGATCGCGCGGCCTGTGTAAGCGCAATTGGTTTGCCTGGCGTCGCAGCTCCGACCCTGTGGAAGAACGTACAACATACCTATTGCGACCGAGCACGCGTTGAATGGTGCCCGGCGTCCATCTTGTCTTGATGCCAGCAAACACCCTGTACAGCACCGGCGTGGAAACCTGAAAACGGGTAGCGCCATACGAACCGACTTGGTGCGTGGGAGGCTGCAGCAGGTGAAGGAGAGTGCGGTGACGGCAGCAGTGTAGCAGCTCGGCAGGAGACGGGCCGTCACGTGGCATACACCGATACGTAGACAGGAAAATTTGAAGAGCTTGCTTCCTGGAGTGCTGACCTTTCATATTTTCCATGTGTGACTTCAATGTTCGAACGAAACGTTCGGCTTCACCATTGGACTGAGTATGAAAAGGTGCGGTGGTGATATGGTGAATGCCATTTACACGACAAAACTGTTGAAATTCCGCACTAACAAACTGAGATCCATTGTCACTTACGATAGTTTCAGGCAAACCTTCGATGCATAACACTGATGTTAAGGCACTGATTGTACTAGACGCCGTCGTTGAGTTCATGGCAATCACAAAAGGAAACTTGCTGAAAGCGTCTACAACGATTACCCAGCGCGTATTCCAGAAAGGTCCGGCAAAGTCAATGTGTAAACGTTGCCATGGTCCCTTGGGACGTGGCCAGTCTGAGAAACGTTGCGGAGGAGCCGCCTGATGCTCCGCACAAACCGTACACTGTGACTTCATGCGCTCTATCTGAGCGTCCATACCAACCCAGGTATAATGACGTCTGGCCAGTTGCTTCGTCCGAACAATACCCCAACCTCTCAGGGGCTCAGCATTAATTTGCTGGGTACGGGCTTGGCGAACCCAGGGTCCTGAGCCGTGGGCTGTGTCGCGCCAACAGTCCGCTACACCGTAAGCTCTGTGCGTGCTTCAACGACCATCGTTCGGCGCGACGGTGGAACGTTGTACGTTTCAGAGCCCAAGGATCTTGGCTTAATCGCCCGGGTCGCGAGGACGGTGCAAACCTCTCTAAAAAAACCCTCAATCTCAAGGTGTGCTACGTGCCGAGGAGATGCATGGCTGTTGAGGTTGAACAGCCGCTAGCGAGCAACCTCTGAGGAACCTGCCGCACCTCAGTTGTACAAGGCTTACCCAGGCAAGCGGGGCTCTGCCTGGGTGGACCTGTTTTCCCTAGCTGCTCGTGGGACCAGGATGAAACGAGCAAACAACAGCGTCGCCATACGCAAACCTGGCGTCTCAAAGCGTGGTAAAACAGAATATGATGCAACAACATACGACCCTAAGACTTTCCCTTCCCTTGGTACCCCATGGGAGGAACGTCGGGCAAGAAACCAGGGTGAGGCTTACGCCCCTAAATATCTAGTTTGTACCCGCACTGATGGGGACTCTTTTAAGACGACTGAGCCCTTGTTCTTCGTTGAAAACTTGGAGGACAAGTATGGTGAGGTGGAAGGCATGTTGTAAATGCGCTCTGGGTCGGTGTTAATAACGACGTCATCCCCAGCCCAGTCACGGGCATTGCTTGCCTGTGACAGGCTGGGTGATGTTTCCGTTAGCATAACACCACACAAAACCTTAAATATGGTGCAGGGAATAATATTCCATAAAGACCTTTTGTTGCAGTCAGACGACGATCTGCGTGCAAACTTAGAACGGCGGGGTGTCCATTTTATTCGCCGAATCAATAGGGGTCCGAAGGACAACAGGGTTGCCACCGGTGCCTTCATCTTGGCTTTTGAAGGCGATTCATTGCCTGAGAAGGTGAAGGTGATGGTCTACCGGTGCGACGTCACGCCCTACGTTCATCCCCCTATGCGCTGTTTCAAATGCTGGAGGTTTGGGCATATGTCCTCCCGATGTGATGCCAACCCTACATGTCGGGAGTGCGGACGTGCTGTACATCCAAACGTCTCCTGCACCCCTCTTCCAGTATGTGTTAATTGTGGCCAAAATCACTCCCCTTGTTCATCTGTCTGCACGGTTCTGCACCAGGAAAGGAAAATAATGGAATATAAGACCCGTGATCGACTGACTTACACAGAGGCAAAGCGAAAATATCAAAAGCTCCACCCTATGCGCCTGGTTAACACCTACGCCACGGCAGCCTCGTCATCGTCTGCAGTGCCTCTTCTATCAACTGTTGCGCCTATGCCAGTGGGCTCCCAGGCCCACTCAACTGTCCCTGCCCCCTTGCCAGCTGGGGGCACTTCCTCTTCGGTGGCTCCCACTCCTGTTGCAGTGGGAGCATCAACCCCTCAAACATCGGGGACACTGGTCCCCACCTCCCAGCCGGAGAAGGTGAAGCCTTCTCCAGCTCCTCTCGCTCGGAAGGGGTCCCTCGGGACACCCCCTTCCGAGGCTTCTCAGGGTGTCTCAGAGGATCCTGGCCAAAGGCCTATGGATCCCAAACCTGCTGGTCGCAGGGCTTCTCGCTCTTCTTCCACGCCCAGCGCCACTTCCGAGAAGCCCTCCCAGCCCCTCAGATCGAAGGGGCAGCGAGAGGGAAGAGTCAAGAAGACAAAGAAGAAGGACTCTTTAGTGGCTCGAAAGGCACATCTACCCTCATCCTCTGCTTCAGAAGATGAGTTAGAGATCCTCACCTCACCTGCGGATCTCGCCCTCATTGACTCCCCAGAGCCGATGATCTTGGACTCGGTCGGTTCAAAATCGGCTGTAACTGGTGAAACGTCGAAGTAACCATTTTCTTTTATCTTTTTAATCATGGCATTTAATGACAATAGCACAATCCTCCAGTGGAATTGCGGTGGATTTTTTCCCCGCTTAGCTGAGTTACGCCAACTCCTCAGCACTTCACCTGCGTTTTGCATTGCCCTGCAAGAAACTTGGTTTCCCGTGATGCGCACCCCTGCCTTACGTGGCTATCGGGGTTATTATACGAACCGCACAGACGGTGACAGGGCGTCAGGTGACGTATGCATTTACGTCCTTACCTCTGTCTACAGCACAGCTGTTCCACTACGAACGCCTTTGGGAGCTGTAGCTGTCAGGGTAAGAACTGCAGTGGACATTACTCTCTGCAACGTCTACCTTCCCCCTGACGGTGAAGTACCACAACATGTCCTGGCTGCACTGATACCCCCGCCTTATGTGTTATTGGGTGATTTCAACGCCCATAACCCATTGTGGGGTGGTACGGTGGCTACTGGCCGTGGTAGAGATGTCGAGTCCTTGATCTCTCAACTCGACCTCTGCCTTTTAAACGACGGTGCCCCCACGCATTTTAGCGTGGCGTATGGTACTTACTCGGCCATAGATCTTTATGTGTGTAGCCCTAGCCTGTTCCCCTTAATCCACTGGAGTGTCCACGATGATTTGTGTGGTAGTGACCACTTCCCGATTTTCTTGTCCCTACCCCGACATCGGGCCCCAGAACGCCCGCCCCGATGGGCGTTGAATAAGGCTGAATGGGACGCTTTTACTTCTGCTGCCATCATTGGTTCTCCTCCACTCTGCAACATAGATGCGGTGATCGACAGCGCTACCTCAACCATTCTTTCTGCAGCTGATGGTTCAATCCCTCGCTCTTCAGGATCAGCGGCGAACAGTGCCCTGGTGGTCCCCGGAGATTGCTGAGGCGATTAGAGAGCGCAGGCGAGCTCTGCAGCGCCACAAGCGGCACCCATCTATGGAGAACCTCCTGACGGTTGATTAGACGAGCCAAACAGGAGTGTTGGGAACGATATGTCTCTACCATTGGATTGCGTACCTCTCCATCCCAGGTGTGGGCGAAGATCAGACGTGTTTATGGCTACCAGTGTCCTCTTAGTGTGCCCGGGATTTCTGTAAATGGAGTAGTTTACACAGATCCAGATGCAGTTGCTGAACTGTTTGCTGAACACTACGCTCAGAGTTCTGCATCTGCGGCCTACTCCAGGGCCTTTCGCGCCCTGAAAGAGCGGGAGGAACGACAGCGCTTATCCTTCCAGACTCGCCGTACTGAACTGTGCAATGCTCCATTCAGTGAATGGGAATTTCTCAGTGCCCTGGCACACTGTCCTGACACAGCGCCTGGGCCAGATCGTATCCATAATCATATGCCCCCTCAGGGGCTCAGCATTAATTTGCTGAGTACGGGCTTGGCGAACCCGGGGTCCTGAGCTGTGGGCTGTGTCGCGCCAACAGTCCGCTACACCGTAAGCTCTGTGCGTGCTTCAACGATCATCGTTCGGCGCGACGGTGGAACGTTGTACGTTTCAGAGCCCGGGGATCTTGGCTTAATCGCCCGGGTCGCGAGGACGGTACAAACCTCTCTAAAAAAACCCTCAATCTCAAGGTGTGCTACGTGCCAAGGAGATGCATGGCTGTTGAGGTAGAACAGCCGCTAGCGAGCACCCTCTGAGGAACCTGCCGCACCTCAGTTGTATAAGGCTTACCCAGGCAAGCGGGGCTCTGTCTGGGTGGACGCTTATCTCCCTAGCTGCTCGTGGGAACACCATGAAACGAACACGAAACGTTGGCGGACGTACAACCGCCGTCTCTAAGCGTGGTCGAGGCGATTACAACGCTGCAAGCTATGATCCCGAAACGTTTCCTTCCTTGTCAACACCATGGGAGGAACGTCGGGCGAAAATTCAGGGTGAGGCTTATGCCCCGAAATATCTGGTCTGCACTAGAAATGATGGGGAATCTTTTATGACGACGAAGCCGATGTTCTTCGTCGAACATCTAGAGGATAAGTATGGAGAGGTGGAGGGTCTTTCAAAGATGAGATCTGGATCGGTTCTGATAACGACGTCATCCCCAGCGCAGTTACGGGCTTTGCTAGCCTGCGACAAGCTGGGTGATGTTTCCGTTTCTATTACGCCACACAAGACCTTAAACATGGTCCAGGGTATCATTTTTCACAGGGATCTGCTGCTGCAATCGGATGACGAATTGAGAGCTAATTTGGAGCGGCGTGGTGTGCATTTCATCCGCCGTATCTATAGGGGTCCGAAGGACAAGAGGGTTGCCACCGGTGCCTTCATCTTGGCTTTCGAGGGCGATTCATTGCCTGAGAAGGTCAAGGTGATGGTCTACCGGGTCGACGTAAAGCCCTATGTTCCTCCCCCTATGCGCTGCTTCAAGTGCTGGAGGTTTGGGCACATATCCTCCCGATGTGATGCCAACTCAACATGTCGGGAGTGCGAGCGTGCATCCCACCCGGACGCCCCCTGTACCCCGCCTCCAGTTTGCGTCAATTGCAACCAGCAGCATCCTCCGTGTTCTCCCAACTGCTCTGTACTCCACAAGGAGCGTAAGATCATGGAGTACAAGACCCTGGACCGGCTGACATATGCAGAGGCCAGGCGCAAGTACGCAAAACTCCACCCAGTGACCATGACGACCCCATACTCAACAGTAGCTTCATCGTCGATCCCCACAGTTGCTAAACCACAGAGTGCACCACCAATGCCAGCGGCCCCCCAGGCCCGACCCACTCCACCTGCCCCCTTGACAGTTGGGGGCCCAACACCTTCAGTTGCTCCCACACTATTCACGTTGGGAGCAACAGATAAGCCATCACAGGGGACGTCGGTCCCCACCCCACAGCCGGAGAAACAACAGCCTTCTCCGGCTCCTCTCGCCCGGAAGGGGTCCCACGGGACACTCCCTTCCGAGGCTTCTCTTCGTGGGAAAGTGGATCCCGGCCGATGGCTGAAGGATCCCGCGGCTGCTGATCGAGGGGCCTCCACCTCTTCGTCGGCACCTGCAGCCCCTGTTGAGAAGCCCCCACGGCCCTTAACACCCAAGGGCCAGCGAGAGGGTAAAAAGAAAGAGAAGAAGAAAAAGGATTCTTTGGTGGCTTCCAAGCCACCCACACCCGCATCCTCTGCCTCAGAGGATGAGGTCGAGATCCTCGCTTCCGCTGAGGATCTCGCACTCCTTGATTCACTCGACCATAGGAGATCTGCACAACCGGAATCAACTGATTCTATGGTCATAGATTCTGTTGAGCCTGACCATCAGGCAGCAGACGCTCCTATGGAATGATCTTCTTCTTTTCTTTCCTTTTATGGCCTTAGAGCGTGGAGGACATGTTATCCTCCAGTGGAATTGCGGCGGCTTCTTTAATCACCTGGCTGAGCTGCGACAAATACTGTACAGCTACCCTGCATTTTGTATCGCCCTACAGGAGACATGGTTTCCAGCACAGCGGACCCCTGCCATCCGTGGGTATCGGGGCTACTACCGCAACAGGACCCTTTACGACAGGGTGTCTGGCGGTGTCTGCCTGTATGTCTTGGACACTGTCCCCAGTGCCCCCGTGCCACTCACAACCACTCTTGAGGCAGTGGCTGTTAGAATCCGGGCAACGCGGGAATTTACTGTCTGCAGCTTGTACCTTCCTCCGGATGAGGCCGTGTCTCTCAACACCCTTACCGCTCTGGTCTCCCAACTTCCCCCACCATTCCTCCTATTGGGGGACTTCAACGCCCACAACCCTTTGTGGGGTGGGCTCCAGACCACAGGCCGCGGTAGGGATGTTGAGACATTATTGGCGCACCAAGACCTTTGCCTCCTGAATACAGGTGCCCCCACGCATTTTAGCGTGGCGCAGGGCACGTATTCAGCGATCGACCTCTCCGTCTGCAGCCCCAGCCTTCGACCACACCTTGGTTGGCGTGTGCATGAGGACCTATGTGGCAGCGACCACTTTCCAATCTTTGTGTCGCTCCTGCGGTACCAAGCTGCAGACAGCTTACCCCGTTGGTGTCTCTGTAGGGCTGATTGGACTGTGTATGCTTCAACTGCCGTCATTGCTCCACTGCTACCAGACGACATTGACAACGCAGTCCAGCAGGTGACTAATAGTATTGTCATGGCCGCTGAGGCGGCAGTTCCACAAACCACCGGTTCCACTAGGCGTAGGTCCGTGCCTTGGTGGACACCGGAGATTGCTGAGGCCATCCGGGAACGTCGGCGAGCGCTCCAGCGCCATCGACGCCACCCATCCGTAGAGAATTTGGTGGCCTTTCAACGGCTCCGTGCGCGTGCTCGACGACTCGTACAGCAGAGTAAGCAGGATTCCTGGGAGCGGTATGTAGCCAGTATCGGCTCCCGCACCTCCCTGACTATGGTATGGACGCAAGTCCGATGCGTCTTCGGATACCGCCCGCCGACAGGAATCCCATCCCTCACCATCCAGGGTGTGCTCTGCACGTTCCCGACAGCTATCGCCGAGCACATGGCGGACCACTACGCACAATGCTCTGCGACTTCCATGTACAGTGCTGACTTCCGCTCCATCAAAGAGCGGGCCGAGCGGAAACAGCTCTCTTTCCGCACTCGTCGTCGGGAAATATACAATGACCCGTTTACCGAGTGGGAGTTCCAAACTGCCCTTGCTGCGTGTCCTGATACAACTCCAGGACCTGATAGGATTCACGGCCAATTCCTCCGACACCTTTCACCAGAGTTTCAACGCCGCATTCTCGCCCTGTTTAACCATCTATGGGCAGAGGGCACTTTCCCGTCGCAGTGGCGGGAAAGCACTATCATCCCGGTGCTGAAACCTGGTGCAGATCCCCTGGTGGCTGACAATTACCGTCCGATCAGCCTCACCAACGTTCTCTGCAAGCTCTTCGAACGTATGGTGAGTCGGCAACTTATGTGGATCCTTGAAGAGCGCGGACTCCTTGCTCCACAACAAGGGGGCTTTCGCCAGGGCCGTTCTACCATTGACAACCTCGTGTCATTGGAGTCGGCCATTCGCACTGCCTTCGCTAGGCGTGAACATTTAGTTGCTGTATTTTTCGACCTTCGAAAGGCGTATGACACCACCTGGCGCCACCATATTTTAACAACTCTTCATGACTGGGGCCTACGGGGTGCCCTTCCTATTTTTATTCATAATTTCCTCTCCCATCGCTCGTTCCGGGTGAGGGTTGGGGCATCTTTTAGCTCCCCATGTATTCAAGAGAACGGTGTCCCACAGGGCTCCGTCCTCAGCGTTCCATTGTTTTTAGTGGCGATAAATGGTCTTGCTGCGGCTGTGGGGTCATCGGTCAGTTGCTCCCTGTTCGCCGATGACTTCTGCTTGTATTTCAGCTCAGTTAGCATCGGCGTAGCTGAACGGCGGCTGCAGGGTGCCATCCGAAAGGCCCACTCATGGGCTTCTACTCACGGCTTTCAGTTCTCCGCCCGAAAAACCCGCGTGATGCACTTCTGTCGCCGTCGGGTAGTTCACCCTGACCCAGAGCTCTACCTGGGTGGTGAACTACTTCAGGTTGAGGAAACACATCGCTTCCTGGGCATGGTCTTCGATGCCCGGCTGACATGGGTGCCACACCTACGTCAGCTGCGACAGAAGTGTTGGCGGCATTTAAATGTTCTTAGATGCCTCAGCCATACTAGTTGGGGAGCAGCACGTTCAACCCTTCTTCAGCTCTACAAGTCTCTTATTCTGTCGCGGCTTGATTACGGGAGCTTGGTGTACGACTCAGCAGCCCCTTCTGCCTTGCGGGTCCTAGACCCCATTCACCACACAGGCGTGCGGCTTGCAACAGGGGCTTTTCGCACCAGTCCCGTAACGAGCCTTCTAGCTGAAGCTGGTGTTCCCCCTTTGCGGTATCGCCGGCAACGGTTGCTGGTGAGTTACATTGCCCGGGTTCATGCTTCACCCCGTCATCCGAATCACAGGCTTCTCTTCCCACTTTCTGCACTCCCTTCCCCACGACGTCGGCCCAGGTCGGGTCTCCCGATTGCGGTCCGCGTCCGTTCCCTTCTCTCCTCCCTTGATTCCTTACCCCTTCCTCCACCTTACCATTACTCCCTCCGTATCCCCCCCTGGAAAATTCCTCGCCTGGAGCTTCGGCTGGACTTGTCCCGGGATTCGAAAGCCTCGATTTCACCACTACTTCTCCGTCGCCGGTTCCATGCACTGCTTGATACGTTTCACGGAGCGAACATCATCTACACGGACGGTTCTTTGGTCGATGGCCATGCTGGATATGCCTTTATCCATGGTGACCACATCGAACAGCGGTCATTGCCTTGTGGAAGCAGCATCTTCACTGCAGAACTAGTCGGTATTTTGAGAGCTCTTGACCACCTCAGAGCTCGCCCCAGGGGGTCGTTCGTCATCTGCAGCGACTCCCTGAGTGGCTTACAGGCCCTCGACCAGTTTCTACCGAAACACACAGTGGCTCGAGCCATTCAAGATGCTGTCTTTGACCTTGGCGAGTCAGGCCGTTCTGTCACCTTTGTCTGGACTCCGGGCCACATAGGTATACCGGGCAATGAACGCGTCGATGAGCTGGCCAAGCAGGCCACTACTTCGCGGTCCCTGGATATTGGCCTCCCAGTTTCCGACCTCCAAACCCAGTTGACCCGCAAGGTCTTAAGGGTTTGGAATTCTGAATGGGCAGATTCGACTGAACCGAATAAGCTCCGTGCTATCAAGCCGTCTACTGCTGCATGGAAGACGTCCCTGAGGGCTTCTCGCAGGGAGTCGGTCGTCCTTTGCCGACTCCGTATTGGGCACACGTGGTTGACCCATGGGTATCTCCTACGCCGTGAGTCCCCGCCCGTGTGTCGATGTGGTGTCGTTATGACAGTGGCCCATCTTTTGATGGACTGTCCGATTTTAGCCAACCTGCGGCATTCTTTTATTCTTCCAGACGCACTACCCTTAGTTTTAGGTGACGACGCCTCTACGGCTAACAAAGTTTTACGTTTTATCCGCGCTGCTGGTTTTTATGACTCGATCTAACGGTAGGTGCTGTGGCCTGACATCTTAGGCTGCCACAAACCCAGCTTTTTAACTTTTCACGTCCTTTGGAGTTCTTAGTGTCTGCAGTGTGGCTGGCTCATCCTGTTTTTTCTTTGTGATCAGCCAGCCAATGACCTCTGCTATCTAGTTTTATTCGTGACATTCTTTTACTAATTGTGTGTGTCTCCGTTTTGTATTGTCAGTGACTTGTCTATTGTTAACTTGCCCTTTTGTGCAGTGTCATTTTCAGGGCGTTGTTTTATCTTTGACAGTTGACTCTCAGCTAGGAACAGGGGACTGATAACCTAGCTGTTTAGTCCCCTTAAAACAACCAACAACCAACTAATCAGATGCTGAAACACCTGCCACACCCTCAGGGGCTCAGCATTAATTTGCTGAGTATGGGCTTGGCGAACCCGGGGTCCTGAGCTGTGGACTGTGTCGCGCCAACAGTCCGCTACACCGTAAGCTCTGTGCGTGCTTCAACGACCATCGTTCGGCGCGACAGTGGAACGTTGTACGTTTCAGAGCCCGGGGATCTTGGCTTAATCGCCCGGGTCGCGAGGACGGTACAAACCTCTATAAAAAAACCTCAATCTCAAGGTGTGGCACTAGAGTAATTTACCATCTGTTCCCTATACCTTCCCCCGGATGTTGTTGTCTCTCCTGCTGACCTCACTGCATTGGTTGCCCAATTACCTCAACCATTCCTCCTCTTGGGTGATTTCAATGCCCACCACCCTCTATGGGGTGGAAATGAGAGCACGGGCCGTGGTAGAGACATTGAGAACCTTCTCACACAGCTTGACATTTGCATTTTGAATAGTGGGGCACCCACACACTTCAGCGTGGCGCATGGCTCTTTCTCCGCCATCGACCTATCCATTTGTAGCCCGAGTCTCCTTCCGCATTTATCTTGGAAGGTCCATGATGACCTTTGTGGGAGCGACCACTTTCCTCTCCTTTGTCGCTCTCACAATTTCACCCTGCAGGACGCCTGCCTCGGTGGTCCCTCCATAGGGCTGACTGGCATGGCTATACCTCGACAGCTGTGGCTACTGCTCCATTGCCAGATAACATTGATATGGCAGTACAACAACTCACTGAGGACATTATTTCTGCTGCTGAAGCGAATGTCCCGACTACCACAGGCTCACATAGGCGCAAGTCGGTGCCTTGGTGGACGCAGGAGATAGCTGACGCTATCCGGGAGCGACGACGGGCGCTTCAACGTCACCGGCGCCACCCCAGTATTGAACATCTAATCGCTTATAAGCGTCTTCGGGCCCAAGCCCGGAGACTGATCCAACAGAGTAAGCAGGACTGTTGGGAACGATATGTAGCCACCATAGGCTCCTGCGCCTCCACTTCTCAAGCGTGGTCGCAGGTACGGCACCTCTTTGGGTACCACCCGCCAAGCGGAATCCCGTCACTCCGAATTGACGGCAGTCCTTGTACTGACCCGACGGTAATTGCGGAGCTAATGGCAGGGCACTTTGCACGTTGCTCTGCGACCGCAGCCTACAGTGCACAATTTCGCGCCCTCAAAGAGCGGGTTGAGCGGAGGCAATTGTCCTTCCGCACACGTCGACAGGAAGCGTACAATGCCCCATTTAGTGAGTGGGAGTTCCAGACTGCTCTTGCTGCGTCCCCCAATACCTCTCCTGGTCCGGACCGTATTCACAGCCAGTTCGTCCATCACCTCTCAGCGGACTTTAAACAGCAGCTACTCGCGCTTTATAATCGTCTCTGGACAGAAGGCCTTTTCCCGTCACAATGGCGGAGAAGTACTATCGTCCCAGTGATGAAACCAGGCGCAGATCCGTCCGATGCTGGGAGCTACCGCCCCATCAGTCTCACCAACGTTCTGTGTAAGATCCTCGAACGAATGGTGAGTCGACGGCTTATGTGGCTACTGGAGGATCGAGGTCTCCTGGCTCCACAACAGGGAGGCTTCCGTCAGGGCCGTTCCACTATAGACAATCTCGTGTCCCTGGAATCAGCCATTCGAACCGCTTTTACTCGCCGAGAACACCTTGTGGCAGTCTTTTTTGACCTCCGCAAAGCTTATGATACAACCTGGCGGCATCACATTCTCTCCACACTTTATGATTGGGGCTTACGTGGCCCCCTACCAACGTTCATACAGAACTTCCTGTCGCTACGCTCCTTTCAGGTTCGGGTTGGCACCTCTCTTAGCTCCGCTCATATTTTAGAGAATGGCGTTCCACAGGGCTCCGTTTTAAGTGTACCATTATTTTTGATAGCTATTAATGGACTAGCTGCGGCAGTAGGAACGTCTGTCTCTTCCTCCTTGTTTGCCGACGACTTTTGCCTTTACTTCAGCTCCAGCAGCATTAACGTCACAGAACGGCGGCTGCAGGGAGCCATTCGAAGGGCACAGAGTTGGGCCTCTGAACATGGTTTCCAATTTTCGGCGCAGAAAACCCGCGTCATGCACTTTTGTCGCCATCGGGTAGCTCATCCAGAACCTGAGCTATATTTGAATGATGAACCCCTTCGCGTTGAGGAGACACACCGCTTCCTACGCATGCTTTTTGATGCCCGGCTGACCTGGATACCGCATCTTCGCCAATTAAAACAAAAATGCTGGAGACATCTAAACATCCTCCGCTGCCTCAGCCACACAGGTTGGGGAGCTGCTCGCCCCACTCTATTGCACCTGTATAAGGCACTTATCCAGTCACGCCTGGATTATGGCTGCCTTGTGTATGATTCTGCAGCTCCAACTGCACTGCAGATCTTAGATCTGGTTCATCACAGTGGCATCCGTTTAGCAACAGGGGCCTTCCGTACCAGTCCTGTGACAAGCCTTCTTGCTGAGGCTGGGTTTCCCCCCCCCCCCCTGCGATTCAGAAGGCAACAGCTAATGGCTACTTACGTTGCCCATATTCATGCGGTACCTCACCACCCAAATCGCAGCCCTCAGGGGCTCAGCATTAGTTTGCTGAGTACGGGCTTGGCGAACCCGGGGTCCTGAGCTGTGGGCTGTGTCGCGCCAACAGTCCGCTACACCGTAAGCTCTGTGCTTGCTTCAACGACCATCGTTCGGCGCGACGGTGGAACGTTGTACGTTTCAGAGTCCGGGGATCTTGGCTTAATCGCCTGGGTCGCGAGGATGGTACAAACCTCTATAAAAAAAACCTCAATCTCAAGGTGTGCGACGTGCCGAGGAGATGCATGGCTGTTGAGGTTGAACAGCCGCTAGCGAGCAACCTCTGAGGAACCTGCTGCACCTCAGTTGTATAAGGCTTACCCAGGCAAGCGGGGCTCTGCCTGGGTGGACCTTTAGTTCCCTAGCTGCTCGTGGGACAGACATGAAACGAGCAATAAATAGCGTCGCCACACGCAAACCTGGCGTCTCTAAGCGTGGAAGAAACGAGTACAATGCTGCAGAGTACGATCCCCAAATGTTCCCTTCCCTGGCTACACCATGGGAGGAACGTCGGGCAAGAAAGCAGGGTGAGGCTTATGCCCCTAAATATCTAGTTTGCACCCGCACTGATGGGGACTCTTTTAAGACGACTAAGCCCTTGTTCTTCGTCGAAAACTTGGAGGAAAAGTATGGTGAGGTGGAAGGGATGTCTAAGATGCGGTCAGGGTCTGTCTTAATAACGACGTCATCCCCAGCTCAGTCACGGGCACTGCTTGCCTGTGACAAGCTGGGTGATGTTTCCGTTACCATTACGCCGCACAAGACCCTAAATATGGTACAGGGCATCATCTTTCATAAAGACCTCTTGCTGCAGTCAGATGACGAATTGCGTGCCAATCTAGAACGGCGGGGAGTACATTTTATTCGGCGAGTCCATAGGGGTCCGAAGGACAATAGGGTCGCGACCGGTGCCTTCATCTTGGCTTTCGAGGGTGATTCATTGCCCGAGAAGGTCAAGGTGATGGTCTACCGGATCGACGTAAAGCCCTACGTTCCTCCCCCTATGCGCTGTTTTAAGTGCTGGAGGTTTGGGCATATGTCCTCCCGATGTGATGCCAATCCTACATGTCGGGAGTGCGGACGTGCTGTCCATCCGAACGTCCCCTGCACCCCTCCTCCAGTATGTGTTAATTGTGGCCAAAATCACTCCCCTTGTTCGCCTGTCTGCACAGTTCTGCACCAAGAAAGAAAGATCATAGAGTACAAGACCAGAGACCGACTGACGTACTCAGAGGAAAAAAGAAGTACCATAAGCTCCACCCTGTGCGCCAGGTCAACACCTATGCCACAGCAGCCTCACTGTCACCCTCCACTGTGCCTACGAACCAGTCAGTGCAATCCGTACCAGTGGGCTCCCAGGCCCAACAAACTATCCCTGCCCCTTTACCAGCTGGGGGCGCTTCCTCTTCGGTGGCTCCCACACTTTTCACTGTGGGAGCAACACCCACTAAATCATCGGGGACGCGAGTCCCCACCTCTAAGCCGGAGAAGGAGAAGCCTTCTCTGGCTCCTCTCGCCGAGAAGGGGTCCCTCGGGACACCCCCTTCTGCGGCTACTCAGAGCGCTCCGGAGGATCCTGGCCACCGGCCTATAGATCCACAACCTGCCGGTCGAAGAGCTTCTTGCTCTTCTTCCGTCCCGGATGCCGCTTCTGGGAAGCCCTCACGGCCCAGCAAACCAAAGGGCCAGCGAGAAGAGAAGAAGAAGAGATACAAGAAAAAAGAATGTTCGGTGGCTTCAAAGCCACAACCACCCACATCCTCTTCTTCAGAGGATGAAGTCGAGATCCTCGCGTCTCCTGAGGATCTCGCAATTACTGATTCCCCAGACAAGATCTCTGGTTCTGTGGATTCAGAGCGCGTGGTAGCAGACGATCCAATGGAGTGATCTGCTCCTTTATTCATCATGGCGGTACAGCCAGGAGATAACATCATCCTCCAGTGGAATTGTGGTGGCTTTTTCCACCACCTGCCTGAGCTACGTCAGCTTCTCAGCCAAACACCTGCTTTCTGTATCGCTCTTCAGGAAACGTGGTTTCCAGCGATGCGGTCCCCTGCCCTTCGAGGCTACCGGGGCTATTTTAAAAATCGCTCTATCTATGGCAGAGTTTCCGGTGGAGTCTGCGTCTATGTCCTAGCCACTGTCCCAAGCGCCGCCGTGCCTCTTCAAACGCCTCTAGAGGCGGTTGCTGTTCGCCTCCGGGCAGTGCAAGACATTACCATATGTTCGGTCTACCTACCACCTGATGAGGTTGTCTCTCCTGTAGACCTTGCTGCCTTGGTCGCCCAACTTCCCCCACCCTTCCTTCTTTTGGGGGATTTCAATGCCCACCACACTTTGTGGGGTGGCACACAGACTTCGGCACGGGGTAGAGATGTTGAGACTCTACTGACGCAGCTGAACATCTGCCTCCTGAACACAGGTGCTGCTACGCACTTTAGCGTGGCACACGGTACATTCTCTGCCATAGATCTGTCTGTCTGTAGCCCAAGCCTGCTTCCGCACTTCACTTGGAGGGTCCACGATGACCTGTGTGGCAGCGACCATTTCCCTATCTTCCTGTCGCTCCCACAGTGTCCACCTGCTGACCGTCTGCCTCGCTGGTCCCTCCATAGGGCCGACTGGCCAGCATATTCCATAGCCGCTGTGCTTCCCTCTCCTCTTCTGGCTGATATCGATACCACTGTGCAGCAGGTCACACATTCCATCATTTCTGCTGCTGAGAACACTATACCCGTCTCACTTGGATCACTCCACCGTAAGTCAGTGCCCTGGTGGACGCCGGAGATAGCTGAGGCCATCCGGGAACGTCGGCGAGCACTACAGCGCCACCGACGCCACCCTTGTGTGGAACATCTTGTTGCCTTGAAGCGTCTCCGTGCACGGGCGCGGCGATTGATCCAGCAAAGCAAGAGGGCCTCCTGGGAGCGCTATGTCGCCTCCATTGGCTCCCGAGCATCGCCTTCACGGGTATGGTCGCAAGTTCGACGCCTCTTTGGCCACCGCCCACCAGTGGGAATTCCGTGCCTAAGCATTCAGGGTACAATTTGCACTGACCCTCACACAATAGCAGAGCATTTGGCATACCACTATGCTCGCACGTCAGCGACCGCTGCATATGATGCGGATTTCCGCGCCCTTAAGGAGCGCACAGAGCGAAAGCAGATATCCTTTCGAACGCGACGCCAGGAAATCTACAACATCCCTTTCACCGAATGGGAGTTCGAAAGCGCCCTTGCCGCATGCCCAGCCACGTCCCTTGGACCCGACCGCATTCATAGTCAGTTCCTCCGACATCTGTCAGCAGACTCTAAACGCCAACTTCTCTCCTTGCTGAATCGTCTCTGGGTTGAGGGTGTCTTCCCGTCCCAATGGCGGGATAGCATCATCATCCCAGTGATGAAGCCTGGGGCTGATCCACAGGTGGCTGATAGTTACCGCCCAATCAGCCTCACCAACGTTCCGTGTAAACTCCTCGAACGGATGGTGAGTCGGAGGCTTATGTGGATCCTTGAGGACCGGGGACTCCTGGCCCCACAACAGAGTGGGTTCCGTCGTGGCCGCTCCGCTATCGATAATCTCGTGTCACTGGAGTCGGCCATCCGTACAGCCTTTACACGCCGCGAACATCTGGTTGCTGTATTCTTTGACCTGCGAAAAGCGTACGACACCACCTGGCGCCACCACATACTGTCTACGCTGTATGACTGGGGCTTACGCGGTCCGCTTCCTGTATTCATACAGAATTTTCTCGCGCAACGTTCTTTTCGAGTTCGTATTGGTTCCTGTTTCAGCTCCCCTCACTATCAAGAAAACGGTGTCCCACAGGGATCCGTTCTAAGCGTCCCTTTATTTTTGGTCGCTATCAATGGTCTTGCTACTGCTGTGGGGTCATCGGTTTACACCTCGTTGTATGCCGATGACTTCTGCATGTATTTCAGCTCCACTAGCATCGGCGTTGCTGAACGGCGGTTGCAGATAGCTATTCGAAAGGCGCAGTCGTGGGCGTTTACTCATGGTTTTAACTTTTCCGCTACGAAAACCCGGGTGATGCATTTCTGTCGGCGTCGGGCGGTCCATCCTGACCCCGAACTGTATCTCGCTGATGACCTGCTGCGTGTCGAAGAGACGCACCGTTTCTTAGGCATGTTATTCGACAACCGTCTCACCTGGGTGCCACACCTTCGCCAGCTCAAACAAAAGTGCTGGCGACACCTTAATATTCTACGTTGTCTAAGCCATACTGTTTGGGGAGCGTCACGCCCAACGCTCCTGCAACTTTATAAGGCGCTCATCCAGTCGCGCCTAGACTATGGCTGCGTAGTATATGATTCGGCTGCACCTTCAGCACTGCAAACATTAGACCCAGTCTTACAATCTGGAGTTCGTTTGGCAACAGGGGCTTTCCGCACGAGCCCTGTGACAAGCCTACTAGTTGAAGCTGGGGTCCTTCCTCTGCGGTTCCGCCGGCAGCACCTGCTGGCTTCGTACGTTGCCCATGTTAAGGCCTTGCCACACCATCCGAACCACCGGCTTCTTTTTCCAGGCGCTGCACTCCCTATCCCTCCAAGACGACCTCGGTCGGGTTACCCAATATCGGTCCGCGTTCGTTCTCTACTTTCGTCCCTCGAATCCCAACCACTCCCTGCCACTTTCCACTATTCCTTTCAAACCCCTCCTTGGTCCATCCCCCGATTGCAGCTTTGTGTGGATCTGTCCAATAGATCAAAGGACTCCGTTTCTCCAACACAACTCCGACACCAGTTCCTGGATCTCCTCAACTCTTTCTGTGGTGCTGAAGCCATCTATACTGATGGGTCCCTAGGTGATGGTCGTGCTGGGTATGCATGTCTCCATGGTGACCATGTCTAACAACATTCATTGCCCCGTGAAAGTAGTGTCTTCACTGCAGAGCTGGTCGCTATCCTCAAGGCTCTAGAACACCTCCGAGCCTGCCCCAGGGGGTCATTTGTCATCTGTAGTGACTCCCTGAGTGGCTTGCAGGCACTCGACCAGTTCTTCCCTCGTCACCCGTTAGTGCAGTCCATTCAAGACACTACTTACTCTCTTGCCCAATCTGGCTGATGTGTGGTCTTCCTGTGGACCCCTGGCCACGTCGGCATACCGGGGAATGAACGTGTTGACCAGTTGGCCAAACAGGCCACCACTGCGCCACCCTTCACCATTGGCATCACGGAATCAGACCTTAGGTTATCATTGCACAAGAAGGTGCGTGATGCTTGGAGTGCCGAATGGTGTACCATGGGTGCCACAAACAAGCTCCGAGCCGTGAAGCTATCCACAACTCTGTGGAAGTCTTCACTGCGGCCCATACGTCGAGAGTCAGTTGTCCTCTGCCGCCTCCGTATTGGGCATACCTGGCTGACCCATGGTCATCTCCTCCGCCGTGAGGCACCACCTGTGTGTCGGTGTGGAGCAGCACTGACAGTCGTCCATCTTCTGATGGACTGCCCAGTTTTAGCTACATTACGCCAGTCTTTTAACCTACCAGACGCGCTACCTTTAGTCTTAGGCGACGATGCCTCTATGGCTCATTCTGTTTTAAGTTTTATTCGCGCAGCTGGTTTTTACAACTCCATCTAGTGGTGGGTGCTATAGCCTGATACTTCAGGTCCCCACCTATCCAGCGATTTTAAACCCTTTTAAGACCCTTCTGTAATTTACCGAGGGATTTTTAGTGTGTGAAGTATGGCTGGCTCATCCTGTTTTTTCCCTGTGATCAGCCAGCCGTGTTTTTCTGCTGTCCAGTTTTAGCTGAGATCTCAACTTCTTTTTTCCATATTGTGTCTCTTCCTTTTGTGTTGTACGCGATTTCTCCAATGTCAGCTTACCCCATTTCCGAGTTTTCATCTTCGGAGCTGTGTTTTACTTTTTATACTCTTGACAGAGGACTCTTAGCTAGGGACAGGGGACTGATGACCTAGCTGTTTAGTCCCCTTAAAACCAACAACAACAACAACAACAACAACCCAAATCGCAGGCTCCTCTTCCCAGCTGTCGCACTCCCTTCCCCACGACGACGGCCCCGGTCGGGCCTCCCGATTGCGGTTCGTGTTCGTTCCCTTCTTTCTTCTCTAGAGTCCCTTCCTATTCCTCTCACCTTCCAGGACCATTCTCGTACTCCTCCTTGGGTCCTTCCTCGCCTCCAGCTTCGGTTGGACTTGTCCCGAGACTCCAAAGCCTCTGTTGCACCAACGACTCTGCGTCAACAGTTCCAGGCCCTTCTGGATTCGTACCATGGTGCTGAATTTATATACACCGATGGCTCCCTAGTCGATGGCCATGTTGGGTATGCCTATACCCACGGCCGGCATATATAACAACATTCATTGCCCTGTGGGAGTAGTGTGTTTACGGCGGAACTTGTCGCCATTTGGCGGGCCCTTGAACACCTCAGAGCCTGCCCCGGGGAGTCTGTGGTTATCTGTACTGACTCCCTGAGTGCTTTGCAAGCCCTTAACCAGTGTTTCCCGAGACATCCTTTGGTACGGTCCATTCAGGAAACTGTATACAGACTAGGTACATCTGGTCGCACTGTGGTCTTCCTTTGGACTCCAGGCCACATTGGAATAACTGGAAATGAACGTGTTGACCAACTGGCGAAAGAGGCTACTACCTCATCCATGCTGGAAATCGGTCTCCAGGAGAGGGATCTCCGGGCGGTGCTCCATCGGAAGGTATTAAGCCTATGGAATACAGAGTGGGCTGAATTGAACGCACCGAATAAGCTCCGTGCTGTTAACCCTTCTACGGCAATGTGGAGGTCCTCCCTACGAGCCTCTCGTAGGGAGTCCGTTGTACTCTGCCGACTACGCATTGGCCATACATGGTTAACACACGGCCACCTCTTGTGTCGAGAGGGCCCACCAGTTTGCCGTTGTGGCAACCAGCTGACTGTAGTCCACATACTGTTGTATTGTCCGTTTTTAGCCGCTTTGCGGCAGTCCTTTAGCCTACCAGATTCGCTGCCATCAGTTTTAGGTGACAATGCCTCCTTGGCTACTACTGTTTTAAATTTTATTCGCGCATCTGGTTTCTACCATTCCATTTAATGGAAGGCGCTTCTGAGTGATTGACAGACCCTCATTTTTACACTGTTTTTTATGTTACTTGATAGCCTCTACCTTTTCGGTTGAGTTGGTTTTTTAGTGTGTACAGCATGGCTCGCTCATCCGTTATTATCTAAGTGATCAGCCAGCCATAGCATTCTGCTGTGAAATTGTATTTTTGTCCCTTTTTTGCACTCCTCTGTGTATAAGTGTAGTGTTTGTCTTTATTTTACATTCAAGGAATTCTCAAATCCTTGTTATCTGTGTTTTCGTTCTCTCACATGTTTCATCACGGCCTGGAACAGGGGACTGATGACCTCGTAGTTTGGTCCCCTATAAACAACAACAACAACAACAACAACAACAACAACACCTGCCACCTGAGTCTCAGCGTAACGTTCTGGATATCTTTAACAACATCTGGAGTTCTTGTACATTCCCATCACAGTGGCGCGAGAGTCTGATAGTCCCGGTGATCAAACCTGGTCAACATCCACATGAGTTGAACAGTTACCGACCAATCAGCCTCACCAACGTTCTTTACAAATTTCTGGAGCGTATGGTGAGTCGATGATTGTGTTGGCTCCTTGAGTCCAGAGGTCTTCTCACTTCATGCCAGAGTGGTTTCCGAAAGGGGCGTTCAGCTATGGATAACCTGGTTCACCTTGAGTCCGCCATACGGGCAGCCTTCTCTCGCCACCAACACCTGGTGGCAGTTTTCTTCGATTTATCTAAGGCTTATGACAAGACCTGGAGACATCACATCCTTACCACATTACATGGGTGGGGTCTCCGGGGTTCGCTTCCCATTTTTATTCGAAATTTTTTATCTCTTCGTACGTTTCGTGTACAAGTCGGTGCTACTTGTAGCTATCTGCATGTACAGGAGAATGGAATAGCCCAGGGCTCTGTCCTGAGTGTTCCTTTGTTTTTAGTGGCGATAAATGGTCTAGCGGCAGCGGTAGGTTCCTCAGTCTCCACCTCGCTGTATGCAGATGACTTCTGCTTATATTTTAGCTCTAGCAGTATGTGTGTTGCTGGACGACAGCTGCAGGGAGCCATACGCAAGGCGCAGAAGTGGGCCCTTGCCCATGGGTTTGAGTTCTCTGCTACCAAGACATGCGTTATGCACTTCTGCCGGCGTCGGACAGCCCATCCACATCCTGAGCTTTACATCGATGGCCATCTACTCAATATGGTGGACACGCACCGTTTCTTGGGGCTAGTGTTTGACGACCGGCTGACATGGCTTCCTCATATCTGTGAGCTCAAACAGAAGTGCTGGAAGCACCTTAATGTCCTCCGCTGCCTCGCTAACACCACTTGGGGCGCAGACCGCAGTAGGCTGCTGCAGTGCTACAAGGCGCTTGTTCTGTCCAGACTGGACTACGGCAGCGTTGCCTATGGCTCGGCATCACCTTCAGCTCTGCAGATGTTGGACCCCGTCCATCACAGTGTGGTTAGGCTAGCAACAGGAGCCTTTCGAACAAGTCCTGTGACTAGTCTCCTTGTGGAAGCTGGTGTGCCTTCTCTGCATATCAGGCGACAACAACTGCTTGCGAATTATGCGGCTACTGTCTGTGGTTTACCTAACCACCCAAACCACCGTCTACTCTTTCCTCTAACTGATCTCCACATTCCGCAGAGGCGACCGAGATCAGGGTTGACGGTTGGTGTTCGTGTTAGGTCTCTGCTGAGCCAATTGGAGTCTGTTCCTGTGGTGTCGCACACGTACAAAGTGCGCGCCACCTACTTTCGCCGCGCGCCGCCATGCACACACGGCGCGGCGTTCTCACGACAGCCACGAGCGCCCTCTGCTGCAACCCCGCTCGTGGCCACCACGGAGAGACATCGGTCACTTGGGACTGAGTTAGCAACCAGTTAGGACCTTCGTAATCAGATAGGCACCAGTGAAGACTTTGCTATTGTACAGGCACTAGGCAGGCCTCTAACAACTATGTATCCACATTCTGCAGTACTATGTAAAAGTTAAGTATTGTTACATTCTGTGCAATATATATCTCTTTCTAATTTACTCTAGTGTTTGTAGTTTCTGGCTGCTCCCCTCCGTACCTGCACCGGCGTGCTATCTTTGTTACTGTGTCGGTCTCGTTCCACTCGGCCACCGACACCTACGACGAGGCTGGGACACAAAAGCGGCGACGAAGTTGGGACACAAAAGTTCCTGTCCCCTCTTTATTCAGATACCAGTCGCGTACACCACCATGGTGTATACGACGGCTTCACCTTCGGCTGGATCTGTCACGGTACGCCAAAACTTCAGTCCACCCTGAGACCCTTCGTCGCCACTTCATATCAATTATTGATGGTTTCCGAGGCTCTACGGTGGTGTACACAGACGGCTCGATGGTAGATGGTCATGCCGGTTTTGCCTACACGCTTGCAGGACACAATGAGTTGCGCTCCCTGCCAGATGGCTGCAGTGTTTTCACTGCAGAGCTGGTAGCCATCCACCGCGCACTTCAACATATATGTTCCTGCCCCGGGGAGTCATTCGTCATCTGTAGCGACTCCCTGGGCGGTTTACAGGCCATCGACCAGTGTTTTCCGCGCAATCTTTAGGTTGTTGCCATACAAGAGTGCTTGTACACCATTGAACAACGAGGGCGGTCAGTGGCATTCCTTTGGACTCCAGGACACGTTGGGATAGACGGCAATGAGCTGGCTGACAGGCCGGCCAAAGAGGCCACCCACAAGCCTGTCCTCAATATCGGTATTTCATGCTCTGATCTCCGTTCTGCACTACGTCGTAAAGTGCTCGGTTTGTGGAGTAGTGAATGGCGCACCCTACTGGCGCCCAACAAACTGAGCCGTATAAAGGATACTAGAAACGTGTGGAGGACCTCTCTGCGGGCCCCTCGCAGAGACTCTGTCGTTCTCTGCCGGCTGCGTATCGGCCATACTTGGCTTACGCACGGCCACCTTCTCCGTCGCGAGGATCCTCCCGAGTGTCGATGTGGTGCGCGTCTGACAGTCGCCCACATCGTCTTGGAATGCCCGGACTTAGCAGCACAGAGAAGGAATTTTAATCTCCCTGACGATTTGAAAGTAGTTTTAGCTGACAATGCCTCTACGGCTGACGCAGTTTTAAATTTTATTTGTGTGAGTGGGTTGTACCGATCGATTTGATTTTTAGTACTGTATTCATTATGTGTTTGTGTTCTTCGTTGGCCTACCGTTTTAGGCAGGTGGTTTTAATGTGCAAACGCGGTCAGATGCCCTACTTCCTTGTCTTCGTGTCTGGCCAGGACACTCTGGCATCGTCTTCCCACCTTTCTCTTCTTTTATTAGTTTTTACTTTGGTCCTTTTATTTTTTGACGTAACACCCTTTGCTTGGTGAGTTTTAACAAATCTTTTCTATTGCATTGTAGTGCTTTTTTATTCTACCCTCTATGGTTGGAACCAGGGACTGATAACCATAGTCGTTAAGTCCCTTTAAAAATCAAACCATCCATCCATCCATCCATTCATCCATCAATACCCCAATGTCCTTGATGCAGGAGGCGTAACACTTCTCGTTGCAGGGAACGAGGAACAATCACTCTTGTTTGGTCGTTGTCGGTATGTAACAACAGAACACCCTGACTTAAAGATAATGCATGACGTTGTGCAAAATAACGTCGAACCAGAGGCCGATCAATGTGTTTGGCTCTGGCAGGCCACCCTGAGCGAACAAAACGTGCTACCACACTTAGGTCTGCATCCGCAGCTGTTTCCTGTGCAACCCGACGAGAGTTCAAAGGGAAGTCTGCGATAGCGGAAGCATCTTTGGAGTCTATCTGACAACATGCCATTTCTGAAGAATCAAACGGCATATCCTGGCCAACCGGAAGTCGGGAAAGTGTGTCCGCGTTGGCATGTTTAGAGGTAGGTCGGTACAAAATCTCATACTGATAATTTGACAGTATCAAGGACCATCTTTGAAGCTTTTGTGCCGTTCGTGGCGGAATTGGCTTCGTGGGTGAGAACAATGACGTGAGAGGCTTGTGGTCTGTCAACAAATAGAATTTTCTGACATAGAGATAATGATGAAACTTTGTGACGCCGTAAATGATTGCTAAGGCCTCCTTTTCTATCTGACTGTAATTCTGTTGCGTCGGCGTCAGTAGCTTAGATGAAAAGGCAATAGATCGGTCGTGACATTCAATACGATGCGACAATACTGCACCCAGACTGTACGACGAGGCATCAACTGCTAGCACTACAGGCTTCTGGGGGTCAAAGGGAATCAAACATGCATCACTGAGTAGTGCAGACTTTAATTTGTCAAAGGCAACCTGGCAATCTTTGGACCATACAAAAGGAACATTCTTCCTACGTAAGCGATGCAGTGGAGCTGCAATCTGAGAGGCATTGGGAATAAACCTGAAATAATAGTTAAGCTTTCCCATTACTGCTTGCAATTCATGCACATTCTTAGGAGGAGGCAAGTCTTTGATTGCTCTAAGATGTGACTGTAAGGGATGAATTCCTTGGGCATTAATCACATGGCCTAAGTACTCTATTTCAGTTTCAAAAAATGAACACTTTGCTTTATTGCAACGTAGACCTGCTGCAGTCAACACTTTGAACAGGCACTCCAGGTTTGATAAATGTTCTTCAACTGTACGTCCGGATACCACAATATCAACTAAATAGTTCGAGCAACACTGTACAGAAACTGTCAGCTGTTCCAAAAAGCGCTGAAAAATAGCGGGGGCGGAAGAACTGCCAAAGGGTAGGCGTTGAAATTGAAAAAGGCCCATGTGAGTATTAATGACGAAAAATTTATGTGACTCGTCATCAAGCGGAATTTGTAAGTATGCCTCTGCTAAATCAACCTTAGAAAAGAAGCGAAACTGTCCTAATTTGTCCATTAGTTCCTCAGGTCTGGTTAGGGGGTAAGTGTCAACAATTGTTTGACCGTTCACTGTTGATTTGAAGTCCGCACAGAGACGAAGTTTTCCTGACGGCTTTGTTATAATTACTAAAGGCGAGGCCCACTGACTCGCAGAAACAGGAGAAATCACCCCACTATCTTGCCAACGTTTAAGTTCTTCGGCAACTGTATCACGCATTGCGATAGGCACTGGTCTAGCTTTACGAAATTTTGGAACTGTAGATTCTTTTAAAGTTACATGTGCCACGAAGTCTTTTGCACAACCTAATTCCGGCGAAAAAAGTCACTATATTTGTCTCACAATGCATTGATTTCGTCCTGAGGCACTACTGACGAAATTTGAAGCACATCTCTTTGAATAGATAAGCCAAACAAGTCAAACGCAACTAGTCCAAAAATGTTCTGTGTAGATTTGGCCTGAAGAACTACAAAAGAAACTGTGTTTGTGACGCCTTGAAAAGAGGCAGGCAGGCTACACGTTCCTAGTACGGGAATATTTTGACCTGTATATGCAGTTAGCACTTGTTGACACGGCGACAATTTTGGCGAACCCAGAAGTTCGTAAGTGTCTTTATTCATTAAAGTGACAGCGGAACCAGTATCAAGCTGAAATTGCCCAGTCTTATTGTCTATGTAAAGATTCACAAAAAGTTTTTACTTGCGGCGCTCGACAGGTGCGCGAATGTGGGCAAAGTCTAATACAGCTTGTTTGCTGCGCATGCGTGGGCCGCGTAGTGAAGTAAGCGGCGCAGACTCGGCACGCATCGGATTAACAACACTGTCACTAGATGGCACTACTGCCGGATCGGCGACCGCGCATTGCGAGGTTACTACAGATTCACTAACTACTGCACTAAACTTTTGAGTAGCTACATCAAGTCTACTGTCACTATATACACAGTACTGGGCACTATTACAAGGAGAAGTTGCAGAAGGCACTAGTTTCACTACAGGATTGCACTGTACATAATCATTTTGATTGTCCCGAACCCTTTTCCGTTGCACTGTTTTACGCGCTCTTCGGCGCTTGCGACGTGGCTCACTACATAGTTTTGCCTTAGGTGCAGAAATAGTCTTTCATTTGAGAACCAACTAAAGCCCTTCAACTCCGTAATCCATTCCTGGTGTGACTGATCAGGTAATTTTTCAGTCTGAAAAATCGGTACTGTGCAGCAGCTACGAGAACTTTTCTCTCATAATGAGCATTTAGTGCCTCTACTATTTGTTCAAAGTCTACATCACGAGGAGCTGCGTGGCGGAAAAGTTTCTGCAGTAACACGAAAGTCTTGGTGCCCACAATCGATAAGAAAAGGTTCTTCACTCTCTGACCTGTAATTTGATGAGCCGCGACGAGTTCTTGAAACTGCGCGAAGTAGTCACTCCATTCTTCCTCACGTTCGTCGTACTGGCGAAAGGTAGGAAGCGGTGCAGCGGCAGATGTGGGCTGCTGAAGCGGCGGCTGTTGTTGTTGGTTAGCTGCTTGCGCTGTTAGCTGGGACACTGCTTGGAGTAGTTGCGTGATTTGCTCCGTCTGTAAATGAATAATTTCCATTAAGTTTGGGTTCGGGTTAGCGGCCATGCTGACTGATTAGGCGCCGCGCATACAAGTAAATTATAATAAAATACAAATGCAAGGTAAATGAGGACGCACTGCAACAAAAAAGTCCACAAAACACGGAACAGAATATGTTCCCCCAAAAATTTTATAATAAGGGCGGGTGGGCGGGAGCAATTTCTGTGTGCTCCGACTGCTGCTGTCTGACTGCTGTAAGCGGGCTGGTCCAAGGTTCTGCTATCGCTCCTCGTCGCCACTTTTGTGTCCCAGCATCGTCGCCGCTTTTGTGTCTCGTTTCCGTCGTAGGTGTCAGTGGCCGAGTAGAAAAGTACCGACACAGGAAGAAAGGAAGCACGCTTGTGCAGGTACGGAGGTGAGCAGCCTGTGGGACAGCAGAAACTAGAAACATTAGAGTAAATTAGAACGAGATATATATTGCACAGAATTTATACAATACTTAACTTTTACATAGCTCAGTACGACAGAATGCTGATACATAGTTGAGCTAGAGGCCTGCCTAGTGCCTATCCGATAGTCAAGTCTTCACTGGTGCCTATCTGATTCCGAAGTGTTAGGTGGTTCCTATCTCATTCCCAAGTGAACGATGTCTTTCAGTGGTGGCCACGAGCGGAGTTGCAGCAGAGGGCGCTCGTGGCTGTCGTCGTAAGAACGCTGCGCTGTGCGTGCATGGCGGCGCGCGGCGAAAGTAGGTGGCGCACACTTTGGACTTGTGCGACACCACAGATAACCCTTGTTGTTTAGTCCCTTTCAAAAACCACCAACCAACCAACCATAATTATCAGTCATTTCCTGATACTGGAAAAACGACATGTCGAGCAGGAGAAATTTATAACATCAAGAACTGAGGAAGAGCAGTACCAGTAGTAAATACGTATACAATTATGTACACTCGGTGAAAGAATTCTGGAGACACTTCACCTATCTGTTATCCTGAACCGCAAAGCTTTATTGTCTGCCGCCAAGCATAAACGGCTATGATACACGATTGCACACACTCAAATTCACACGTTTTAGATGTTAGTAAGTAAACCTATCGTTCCAAACAGATATGGTCGTCAGTTCCTAGACTTTCAAACTAGTTAAACGTATGCTAAGGAGGAAACACACACACAAACGCCAAAGGGACGACTCGAAACTCTGACGGGAGCGGCCGCCCAGTTTCTGACATTATGACTAGAACTGCGCTGCCATTCACATCGACTGCTTTTTTCAGTTGATGTTTGAATTACAATGTTAGTATAGATTTAACATTCATCAGCTAGCCGTGCAACCACAAATTATAGTTCTTCCTGGAGAAATAATATTAACATAATAAGCTACCGAGCTTCGTGAAAGATAGTTCTAATGCAACCCAAAGAGAAATGAACCCTACATGGCATAGTGGTTATTAATTTCATAAATTGCGTGTCCATAGTAAACATGTAACAGAGAAAGGAGTGACGCAATTTCTCGAATAAAAATGGCAAATGTACCCAAAACTACCAATGTGGAGAATCGATTGTGAACCTCCACAACTGCAGATTCATACTCGATATATTATTTAAATAATGTTAGACATTCGACAACGTACATGAAGTTAAAACAAGTAACAATCTGAAATGCGGTTTGAACACAACAGTGCTAGGCATGGTCCTGGCTGGAGATGGTATGCAGTTCCCTTCCATCCTACCTCTGAACTGAATTAACCAGACGGTTACAGGGGGAATTGAAGTTTAACTTGGACTCTGAAGTACGGTGCAACTCGGCAGTTTTCTCATTAACGGCGTTGCCAGAGGGAAAAGAAGTAAAAGTCACAGATAAAAATCGCAAGACAAAAACGGGTAACAAACCGGTGACCTTCCGAATCGCAGACTGGCACTCCGAGAGCCACCGAAACACTACAAGGTTATTGGGCTCTCATTCTAACACATACGATTATTTCAGATGAATGTGCAGAGAACCGAATTTTGCTGCACGTTAAGCTCATTTTTTAAATCTCACCAAATGACGAGCTATTGATTTTTGCACGTTTTTCTTATATTTCAAGGTATTTCGCATTACGTTGTTCAAGTTATAAAATCAAAGACACGTGATATTTTAATAATAATCTGTATAATACATATTATGAGGAAATTATTCTTGTCAGTCACAGTCTAGTTCCATGAAAATGAAAAAAACTCTTCATAATGCGAAACGAACCATGTGCAACAGGATGATGTTTCACCAATCGAATTTTTTGAAGCCATCGCACCCAAACACACAATGATGTTTTATTCTATATCTTCCAATAATGAAACAAAAGCTACATTAACATTAAGAATGTTAAATCGCCATGATATCCAAATCCGTCGTGATCTAATCTAATCGGATTCCAGTATAGTTGGTAATGCGAAGACAAGAATTCCGAATAAAAGCGAGCCGGCCGCGGTGGCCGAGGAGGCTGAGGCGCGCTAGTCACGGTCTGCACGGCCACTACGGGCGGGGGTTCGAATCCCCCCCTCGGGCATGGATATTTGTGCCGTCCTTAGTGTAAGCTAGTTCATAAGTAGTTTGTAAGTTTAGGGACTGATGACCTCGTAGTTAGGTCCCATAAGCTATACAAACATTTGAACATTTTGAATAAAAGCGAAACTGGTGTTCGTCACATGCCATCTACAGAGATTAAGTAGATCTTTTAGTGCGAGTTAAAATTTTTGTCACTGTTGGGTATCGAACCCGAGAAGTTGCAGAATGTAAACTTCTGATCAATAGTGCTAGATTGAAGTCCGATATCTTTTCCAAGAAGCATGCATTAATTTGACATTGCGAACAGCGAAACCTTGAATGGAAAGTGACTAGTATAATATCGAGCACAGATTTATTTTTGGTGTTTCGTCGTCATAGGGGAAGTCGTACTGTGGAAAAATAAGGTGACAAATGAATAATTTCCCTTCCTAGCTGCGAGTCATCCGTCGGGCATGTGTCATCCTTAGTGTTTGTTTAAGTAGTGTGTATGTTTAGGGACTGATGGCCATAGCATGGTTGTACAAACATTTGAACATTTCAACAAATGAAGAAAAATTATCGAGTTAAGAGAATCAAATGCGGATTTCTTGGATTTAGTAGCCGAAACTTGGGTCGCTACCAAAACTGTCGTATGACAGCATTAAACATGGGTGGTTCTCAGTTAGTGTGTAGAATTCAAAACCAAGGTTTGTCGTCAGCGGAGGAGAGGATGCATGACATCCCCATGGGGTGTACCAATTCTGCATAAGTAGTATGTTATTGCAAATGGTCTAAAATCGGTTATGCTGATGCATTTGCTTTTCTTCTCGAAGGATTAGTAACGAAATTTCACTAACCCTCTCGACCCTAAGTCCACTTCATAATCTACACTTAGAATAAAAGCATAAAATGCCATACATGACTAATCTCGAGAAAATCACATTTAAAATTGTCGACGTTGTTCCTAATACATTATACGTATGTTGAAATTGCTGGAGCCGATCGCGGAGGCCGAGGGGACTGAGGCGCTCCAGTCACGGTCTGCACGGCCACTACGGTCGGGGGCATGGATATTTGTGCCGTCCTTAGTCTTATTTAGTTCATAAGTAGTTTGTAAGTTGAGGGACTGATGACCCCGTAGTTAAGTCCCATAAGCGTAACAACCATTTGAACATTGATTTGAATTGGTGGCGCAGGCGTAAACAAGCAGACGCGTAAAACGAGGTCCTTGGATAGAGCCCATATCCCAAAAAGGCCTTTTTTAAAATATACACTTATTTTCACTTGAAGAAAAGTTGCAATCCGTATGTTTAAAATAGAAACATACTTATGTTCTTTCCTTAAGTAACACTTTTAAAGGGGGGGGGGCGGGAACTGATGACCGTTGCAGTTTGGTCCCCCTTAAACATCCATCCAACCAACCAACCAACCTAACACTTTTAAGCGAATTTAGTATCGAAAACATTTTACTTTTCACTCGGCCCGATGACATGGTGACTCTTGTAAATCAAAGAGAAAACTGTTTAACGAGTGACCAAAATAGACAACCTGGATGAGTGCAGATGTTCTGGTTACATCTTCACTGCCATCGAGGAGATGCTACAGAGAAATTATTTGCAATGGCACAGACGTAAATATTATTTATAAACATAAAACGTAATAGTAGACAATTTATTCGCTTAAATGTGTGCATTCAAAGCACACTGCCTATCTGTGGGCTCAAAAATTCGACGCACGAGTGTAGTGCCCCAAGCAGAGCGCTTACTGTTCTGCCTCTGCTGTTCAGTAGTTACAATCACGTACAAAGTGTGTAACAACTACAGCGCCAATCTTCAAATGCTATTGTCTCAAACTCCAAGGTCCCCTTTCGTATGCAGTTGTAATAATCGGGAGAATGCAGTGAGTCATCCATCTCTTTACAAAGACAAAACATTCTGCCATATCTACGAATGACAGATTTACGAAACAGCACGGTATTATTTCTCGTGAAACACCTATAGTGCAAAGGCACATGCGTTAAAAAAGAGTAATTTTGCGGAAATGTTAGGACAAAAAGTTTAGTATACGAATGGTTACTCCTTGGGTCCTTCCTCGCCTCCAGCTTCGGTTGGACTTGTCCCGAGACTCCAAAGCCTCTGTTGCACCAACGACTCTGCGTCAACAGTTCCAGGCCCTTCTGGATTCGTACCATGGTGCTGAATTTATATACACCGATGGCTCCCTAGTCGATGGCCATGTTGGGTATGCCTATACCCACGGCCGGCATATAGAACAACATTCATTGCCCTGTGGGAGTAGTGTGTTTACGGCGGAACTTGTCGCCATTTGGCGGGCCCTTGAACACCTCAGAGCCTGCCCCGGGGAGTCTGTGGTTATCTGTACTGACTCCCTGAGTGCTTTGCAAGCCCTTAACCAGTGTTTCCCGAGACATCCTTTGGTACGGTCCATTCAGGAAACTGTATACAGACTAGGTACATCTGGTCGCACTGTGGTCTTCCTTTGGACTCCAGGCCACATTGGAATAACTGGAAATGAACGTGTTGACCAACTGGCGAAAGAGGCTACTACCTCATCCATGCTGGAAATCGGTCTCCAGGAGAGGGATCTCCGGGCGGTGCTCCATCGGAAGGTATTAAGCCTATGGAATGCAGAGTGGGCTGAATTGAACGCACCGAATAAGCTCCGTGCTGTTAAGCCTTCTACGGCAATGTGGAGGTCCTCCCTACGAGCCTCTCGTAGGGAGTCCGTTGTACTCTGCCGACTACGCATTGGCCATACATGGTTAACACACGGCCACCTCTTGTGTCGAGAGGGCCCACCAGTTTGCCGTTGTGGCAACCAGCTGACTGTGGTCCACATACTGTTGCAGTGTCCGTTTTTAGCCGCTTTGCGGCAGTCCTATAGCCTACCAGATTCGCTGCCATCAGTTTTAGGTGACAATGCCTCCTTGGCTACTACTGTTTTAAATTTTATTTGCGCATCTGGTTTCTACGCTTCCATTTAATGGAAGGCGCTTCTGAGTTATTCACAGACCCTCATTTTTACACTGTTTTTTATGTTACTTGATAGCCTCTACCTTTTCGGTTGAGTTGGTTTTTTAGTGTGTACAGCATGGCTCGCTCATCCGTTATTATCTAAGTGATCAGCCAGCCATAGCATTCTGCTGTCCCCTCAGGGGCTCAGCATTAATTTGCTGAGTACGGGCTTGGCGAACCCGGGGTCCTGAGCTGTGGGCTGTGTCGCGCCAACAGTCCGCTACACCGTAAGCTCTGTGCGTGCCTCAACGACCATCGTTCGGCGCGACGGTGGAACGTTGTACGTTTCAGAGCCCGGGGATCTTGGCTTAATTGCCCGGGTCGCGAGGACGGTTCAAACCTCTATAAAAAAAACCTCAATCTCAAGGTGTGCTACGTGCCGAGGAGATGCATGGCTGTTGAGGTTGAACAGCCGCTAGCGAGCAACCTCTGAGGAACCTGCCGCACCTCAGTTGTATAAGGCTTACCCAGGCAAGCGGGGCTCTGCCTGGGTGGACCTTTAGTTCCCTAGCTGCTCGTGGGACGAACATGAAACGAGCACTCAATAGCGTCGCCACACGCAAACATGGCGTCTCAAAGCGTGGTAAGAATGACTTTAATGCGGTAGAGTATGATCCCCTAACGTTCCCTTCCCTGGCTACACCATGGGAGGAACGTTGGGCAAAACAGAAGGGTGAGGCTTATGCTCCGAAATACCTTGTCTGTACCCGTACTGATGGAGAATCGTTTAAGAACACAAAGCCCTTGTTTTTCGTGGAGAACTTGGAAGACAAGTTCGGTGAGGTTGAAGGAATGTCCAAGATGCGCTCTGGGTCAGTCTTAATTACGACGTCATCCCCAGCCCAGTCACGGGCCTTGCTTGCCTGTGACAAGCTGGGTGATGTTTCCGTAACAATAACGCCACACAAGACCTTGAATATGGTCCAGGGGATAATATTCCATAAAGACCTGTTGCTGCAGTCCGATGAAGAACTACGTGCTAACTTGGAACGCCGGGGAGTACATTTTATTCGGCGAGTCCATAGGGGTCCGAAGGAGAATAGGGTCGCGACCGGTGCCTTCATCTTGGCTTTCGAGGGTGATTCATTGCCCGAGAAGGTCAAGGTGATGGTCTACCGGATCGACGTAAAGCCCTACGTCCCTCCCCCTATGCGTTGTTTCAAGTGCTGGAGGTTTGGGCACATGTCCTCCCGATGCCCCCTCAGGGGCTCAGCATTAATTTGCTGGGTACGGGCTTGGCGAACCCGGGGTCCTGAGCTGTGGGCTGTGTTGCGCCAACAGTCCGCTACACCGTAAGCTCTGTGCGTGCTTCAACGACCATCGTTCGGCGCGACGGTGGAACGTTGTACGTTTCAGAGCCCGGGGATCTTGGCTTAATCGCCCGGGTCGCGAGGACGGTACAAACCTCTATAAAAAAAAACTCAATCTCAAGGTGTGCTACGTGCCGAGGAGATGCATGGCTGTTGAGGTTGAACAGCCGCTAGCGAGCAACCTCTGAGGAACCTGCCGCACCTCAGTTGTACAAGGCTTACCCAGGCAAGCGGGGCTCTGCCTGGGTGGACCTCTTTTCCCTAGCTGCTCGTGGGACGAAAATGAAACGAGCAATAACTAGCGTGGGCGGTCGCAAAAACGCCGTTTCTAAGCGTGGAAGATCAGACTTTAATGCTACAGTATATGATCCTAAGTCGTTCCCTTCCCTGGCAACGCCATGGGAAGAACGCCAAGCTTTACGCTGTCCGGATCCTTACTCACCGCGATATCTTGTTATTTCCCGAACTGATGGAGACTCTTTCTTGTCCACCAAGCCGCAGTTCTTCGTTGAACATCTCGAGGACAAGTATGGTGAGGTGGAGTCTTTCTCTAAAATGAGAAGTGGGTCTGTTCTGATACAGACGGCATCCCCAGCCCAGTCCAGGGCATTATTGGCCTGTGACAAGCTGGGTGATATACCTGTCAGTGTCACGCCCCACAAGACCCTCAACATGGTCCAAGGTCGTATTTACCATCGTGACCTATTGTCACAGTCTGATGAAGAGCTACGTACTAACTTGGAGCGCAGAGGTGTTCACCTTGTTCGACGTGTTTATAGGGGACCACGAGATAACAAGGTTGCCACCGGTGCATTCATCCTGGCCTTCGAAGGCGATACACTGCCTGAGAAGGTCAAGGTCATGATCTACCGGTGCGACGTTACACCATACGTCCCGCCCCCTATGAGGTGCTTCAGGTGCTGGAAGTTCGGGCATATGTCCTCCCGGTGCACTTCTAGCCCTGTGTGCAGGGAATGTGGACGTCCATCTCATCCGGACGCTCCTTGCACCCCACCTCCCGTCTGTGTGAACTGCAACCAGCTGCATCCACCGTGCTCTCCAGACTGCAAAGTTCTACACAAAGAACGTAAGATAATGGAAATTAAGACCTTGGACCGGCTATCATACAATGAGGCAAGAAAGAAGTACGAGCGTCTGCATCCGGTGAGCATGACTACCTCCTTTGCAGCTGTAGCGTCGTCCCCGCGCATCACGGGTACGACTCCCAACAAGGTATCGCCTCCATCTGTAGGCCCTAGAGGCCATAAAAGTACCACAGCGCCCTCATCAGATGGGGGCAACACTCCATCTGATACTAAAGCACCTGTTGTGGGGGAAACCTCCCCACAACCATCGGGGACACCAGTCCCCAACCCCCAGCCGGAGAAGCAACAGCTTCCTCCGGCACCTCTCCCTCGGAAGGGGTCCTTCGGGACGCTCCCTTCTGGAGAGTCCCAGGGTGCGCCAGGGGATCCCAGCCTTTGGCTGAAGGATCCAAAACCTTCTGGTCGAAGGGCTTCTGGCTCTTCGACGGTCTCTACTGCCACTTCTGGGAAGCCCTCCCGGCCCTTGACACCAAAGGGCCAGCGAGAGGGCAAAAGGAAGCCGAAGAAAAAGGATGCGAAGGAGGCATCATCAGTGCCTCGGAAGGACCGCTCTGTCACCTCTTCGGCATCTGAAGACGAGGTAGAGATCCTCGCATCACCTGAGGATCTCGCCATACTTGGAACGCCTGAACCGATGGTTCAGGATCCTGCAGAGTCTGCGCAGTTGGCAGCAGGTGCTCCTGCTGAATGACCATTTCCCGACTTACATTATGGCTATTCAGCAGACTGCAAACAACATCTTGCAGTGGAATTGCGGCGGTTTTTTCCGCCGCCTGGCTGAGCTGCGGCAATTACTCTGCCGCTTCCCTGCCATCTGTCTTGCTTTGCAGGAAACGTGGTTTCCCGTCGAGAAGAGCCCAGCCCTCAGAGGGTATCGGGGCTATTTTAAAAACCGAACCGTCTACGACAGGGTTTCTGGCGGCGTCTGTGTTTATGTCCACGCCTCTGTCCCCAGTGCTGCTGTGCCTCTTCAAACGTCTCTAGAGGCAGTCGCTGTTCGACTCCGGGTAGTACGAGATTTTACCGTCTGCTCTGTCTATCTTCCACCTGATGAGGCCATCTCTCCCACAGACCTCGCAGCCTTGGTCGCTCAACTTCCCCCACCCTTTCTTCTTATGGGGGACTTCAACGCCCATCACCCTCTGTGGGGTGGCACACAGACCTCGGCCCGGGGTAGGGATGTTGAGTCTCTCCTGTCAGAGCAGAATCTCGGCCTTCTTAACACCGGTGCTCCTACCCACTTTAGCACAGCACATGGTTCGTTTTCTGCCATTGACCTGTCTGTCTGCAGCCCTAGTCTCCTTCCACATCTCACCTGGAGGGTCCATGACGACCTGTGTGGGAGCGACCATTTTCCGATCTTCCTGTCGCTCCCACAGTGTACGCCTGCCGCCCGTCCGCCTCGCTGGGCCCTCCGTAGGGCTGACTGGCCAGCTTATTTTTCAGCTGCTGTGATTTCCTCTCCGCTTCCAGCAGATGTTGATGCCGCCGTTCAGCAGGTCACAGAGGCTATCGTTTCTGCAGCCGAAAACTCTGTTCCCATCACATCCGGTTCGCTCCATCGCCCTTCGGTGCCCTGGTGGACACCGGAGATTGCTGAGGCCATCCGCGAACGTCGGCGAGCACTACAGCGCCACCGACGTCACCCTTCTGTCGAACATCTTGTAGCCTTCAAGCGCCTCCGGGCACGGGCCCGGCGACTGATACAAGATAGTAAGAGAGCCTCGTGGGAGAAGTTATTCGCGTCCATTGGTTCTCGCGCTTCTCCTTCCAAGGTATGGTTGCAAGTTCGACGCCTCTTCGGGCACCGCCCACCGGCGGGAATTCCAAGCCTCAGAGTCCAGGGTATGCTGTGTACTGACCCTGTCGCCGTCGCTGAGCACCTGGCAGATCATTTTGAACGTACGTCGGGGACTGCTGCCTATAGTGCAGATTTTCGTGCCATTAAAAAGCGAGCAGAGAGCCAGCACATTTCATTTCGAACACGACGTCGTGAACCATATAACGTCCCATTTACTGAGTGGGAGTTGGAAAGTGCCCTTGCTGCATGCCCGGATACCTCCCCTGGACCCGATCGCATTCACAACCAGTTCCTCCGACACCTATCAGCGGATGCCAAAAGCCAACTTCTCGCCCTGTTTAATCGCGTATGGCTTGAGGGTGTTTTTCCGTCCTCGTGGCGGGAAAGCATTATCATTGCGGTGGTTAAGCCTGGGGCAGATCCGCAGGTGGCTGATAGTTACCGCCCGATCAGCCTCACCAACGTTCCATGCAAGCTTCTCGAACGGTTGGTGAGTCGGAGGCTCATGTGGATCCTCGAGGACCGAGGACTGTTGGCGCATCAACAGGGTGGGTTCCGTCAAGGCCGCTCCGCAATCGACAATCTCGTGTCCCTAGAGTCAGCCATTCGTACAGCATTTTCTCGCCGTGAACACCTGATTGCCGTCTTTTTTGACCTGCGGAAAGCGTATGACACCACCTGGCGCTATCATATTCTGTCTACGCTGTACGATTGGGGCTTACGGGGTCCACTTCCTACATTCATTAAGAACTTCCTGGCGTTGCGTTCTTTCCGTGTTTGTGTTGGTTCTTGTTTCAGCTCACCTCATTGTCAAGAGAACGGAGTCCCACAAGGTTCCGTTCTTAGTGTTCCTTTATTCTTAATCGCCATAAACGGTCTTGCTGCGGCTGCGGGGTCATCGGTTTCTACTTCCTTGTATGCCGATGACTTCTGCATGTATTACAGCTCCTCCAGCATTGGCGTAGCTGAACGGCGGTTGCAGATCGCAATTCGAAAGGCACAGTCGTGGGCGTTTGCCCACGGATTTCAATTTTCAGCATCCAAAACCCGTGTGATGCATTTCTGTCGACGTCGGGCAGTACACCCGGAACCCGAACTTTACTTAGCTGGCGACCTGCTACAAGTCGAAGAGACGCACAGATTCTTAGGTATGGTGTTTGATGACCGTCTAACCTGGGTGCCGCACCTACGCCAGTTAAAACAAAAGTGCTGGCGACACCTCAACATCCTGCGCTGTCTCAGCCACACTGTTTGGGGAGCCTCGCGCCAAACGCTATTACAACTTTACAAGGCCCTCATTCAGTCGCGCCTAGACTATGGCAGCATAGTCTACGATTCGGCTGCGCCGTCAGCGCTGCAGGCAATAGACCCAATCCTCCACTGTGGTGTTCGTTTGGCGACAGGGGCTTTTCGCACTAGCCCTGTGACAAGCCTCCTTGTCGAAGCTGGAGTCCTCCCGCTGCGGTTCCGTAGGCAACACCTGTTAACGTCTTATGTTGCTCGTGTTCAGGCCTCGCCCTTCCACCCGAACCGCCGGCTCCTATTTCCAGACGCTGCACTCCCTATCCCTCCACGACGGCCAAGGTCGGGATACCCGATCTCGGTCCGTGTTCGTATCCTACTTTCGTCTCTCACATCCTACCCACTTCCTACCATTTTCCACTATTCCTCTCACACTCCTCCTTGGTCCATTCCTCGTTTGCAGCTCCGTCTGGACCTGTCCCATGCGTCGAAGGCCTCTGTTTCCTCCGTACATCTCCGTCACCAGTTTCTGCAAGTGCTCGAACCGTTCCGTGCCACAGACGCCATTTACACAGATGGTTCCGTAGTAGATGGCCGTGCTGGGTATGCCTTTCTACATCACAACCATGTAGAACAGCATTATCTGCCCTGTGAGAGTAGCATTTTCTCCGCCGAGCTGGTCGCTATTCTCAGAACTCTACAACATCTCAAAGCCTGCCCCAGGGGGTCATTCGTCATCTGTACTGACTCCCTGAGTGGCTTACAAGCGATCGACCAGTGTTTCTCTCGGCACCCAATAGTGCGGTCGATCCAGGACACTGTTCACTCCCTATGCCAATCAGGCCGTTCTGTGGTCTTTGTGTGGACCCCAGGTCATGTTGGCATACCAGGGAATGAGCATGTAGATCGATTGGCCAAGCAGGCCACTATGGGACCACCTCTCACAATTGGTGTCACGGAACAGGATGTTAAACTGGTGTTGCACCGGAGGGTGCGCAAGGCTTGGAGCACCGATTGGGTTACGGCGACTGCACCGAATAAGCTTCGGGCAGTGAAGCTCTCCACAGCTTTGTGGAAATCTTCACTGCGGCCGACCCGCCGAGAGTCAGTTGTCCTCTGTCGCCTACGGATTGGACATACGTGGCTCACCCACGGGTATCTTCTTCGGCGTGAGGCTCCACCCGTGTGTCGATGTGGCACTGTATTGACAGTGGCCCATCTTTTGATGGACTGTCCGCTTTTAGCCGACCTGCGGCACTATTTTACTCTTCCAGGCGCACTACCTTTAGTTTTAGGAGACGACGCCTCTATGGCTAACAAAGTTTTACGTTTTATCCGCGCTGCTGGTTTTTATGACTCGATCTAACGGTAGGTGCTGTGGCCTGACATCTTAGGCCACCACCAATCCCGTTTTTTACCTTTTCCGCCCTTAGGGGTTCTTCGTGTATGCAGTATGGCTGGCTCATCCTGTTTTTTCTTTGTGATCAGCCAGCCAAGGTACTCTGCTATCCAGTTTTATCCCTGACTTTTTTACCATTTCTGTGTGTCTTCGTTTTAAGTTATCAGAGGTTTGTCCATTGTCAACCTGTCCCTTATGTGCACGATCCTTTTTAGAGCTTTGTTTAATTTTTGTCGTTCTTGGCAGTGGACTCTGAGCTAGTAACAGGGGACTGATGACCTAGATGTTTAGTCCCCTCAATACCCAACAACAACAACAACCTCCCGATGCGATGCCAATCCTACGTGTCGGGAGTGCGGACGTGTAGTCCATCCAAACGTCCCTTGCACCCCTCCTCCAGTATGTGTAAACTGCGGCCAGCATCACTCCCCTTGCTCATCTACGTGCTCAGTATTGCAGCAAGAGCGGAAGATTATGGAATACAAGACCCGGGACAGACTGACCTACTCAGAAGCAAAACGGAAGTATCAAAAGCTCCATCCCGTTCATCTGACCACTTCCTATGCCACAGCAGCCTCATCGTCACCCTTAGTGCCTCGAGTACCACGTACTGAACCACTGCAAGTGGGCTCTCACGCCCAATCAACTACCCCTGCCCCCTTACCAGCTGGGGGCACTTCCTCTTCGGTGGCTCCCACTCTTTTCACAGTGGGAGCAACAACCCCACAAACATTGGGGACACCAGTCCCCACCTCTAAGTCGGAGAAGGAGAAGCCTTCTCCTGCCCCTCTCGCTCGGAAGGGGTCCCTTGGGACACTCCCTTCCGAGGCTTCTCCACATGGCAAAGAGGATCCCAGCAAATTGCTGCAGGATCCTCTCGTTGCTGACCGAAGGGCCTCCTGCTCTTCGTCAGCCCCCGAGACCATGCCTGAGAAGCCCTCCCGGCCCTTCAAACCCAAGGGCCAGCGAGAGGCTAAGAAAAAATCCACAAGGAAAAAAGAACCCTTGGTGGCTCCAAAGCCACATATACCCTCATCCTCCGGTTCAGAGGATGAAGTCAAGATCCTCGCTTCCCCCGAGGATCTTGCACTTACTGATCCAATAGATCGTATGGATCATGAACCTATTGATGCTGAACTCAAGGCAGACGGCGATGCAATGGAATAACCTGCTCCTCAGCTACTATTTATGGCATCTCAGCTAGACGACAAAGTTATTCTCCAATGGAATATCGGCGGTTTCTTCCGCCGCTTAGCTGAGTTGCAGCAGTTGTTATGCCACATCCCGGTGTTTTGTATAGCACTGCAGGAAACGTGGTTTCCTGTTCAGAGGACCCCAGCCCTTCGAGGCTATCGGGGCTTTTACCGTAACCGCGATATATACGATAGGGCTTCGGGTGGTGTCGCTGTTTACGTCCTCGCAACTGTCCCTAGCGCTGCTGTGCCTGTCCAAACGACCTTAGAGGCAGTCGCTGTTCGCATCCGAGCGGGACAGGAATTCACCGTCTGTTCCATTTACCTTCCCCCGGATGCAACCGTCTCCACTACTGATGTTGCTGCAGTGGTAGCGCAACTGCCCCCACCATTTCTCCTCTTGGGGGATTTCAATGCCCACCACCCGTTATGGGGTGGAACGCAGACGACGCTTCGTGGTAGGGACGTCGAGACACTTCTGTCCCAGCAGGACATCTGTCTTTTAAACACTGGGGCCCCCACGCATTTTTGCGTGGCGCGAGGCACTTACTCGGCAATCGACCTCTCTTTATGTAGTCCGACTTTGCTCCCACATTTTCGCTGGAGGACCCATTATGACCTTTGCGGCAGCGACCATTTTCCTATCCTTGTGTCGCACCTGCACTTCCAACCTGCAGGCAGCCCACCTCGATGGTCCCTCTGTCGAGCTAATTGGCGGGATTATACGTCCACTGCTACTTTTCCTGTACCATTGCCTGCCAATGTGGACATAGCGGTTGGTCAAGCCACTGCTGCTATCGTTTCCGCCGCTGAGGCCACTGTTCCCACCACTTCTGGCACCCCTCGGCGCAGGTCTGTGCCCTGGTGGACGCCAGAGATTGCTGCAGCCATCCGGGAGCGTCGGCGAGCGCTACAGCGCCATCGACGCCACCCCACCTTGGACAACCTGATAGCCTTCAAACGGCTTCGGGCCCGAGCTCGACAGCTCATTCGCCAGAGCAAACAGGACAGCTGGGAGAGGTATGTAGCCAGCATCGGCTCTCGTGCTTCACCATCTCAGGTGTGGTCCCAAGTTCGACGCCTCTTTGGGTACCGCACGTCAGCAGCGATCCCCAGCTTACGGATCAGGGGTACTGTATGCACTGACGCCACTGCCATTGCTGAGCATATGGCGGAGCATTATGCTCGCAATTCCGCAACTGCGGCATACAGTGCAGACTTCCGTGCACTGAAAGAGAGGGTGGAACAGCGACGGCTGTCATTTCACACACGTCGAACAGAATCGTATAACTCTGCTTTTAGTAAATGGGAATTCGACACTGCCCTTGCTGCATGCCCCGATACCTCTCCAGGTCCGGACAGGATCCACAGCCAGTTCATTCGGCACCTTTCCGTGGAGTTTCAGCACCAGCTTCTCGCCATGTTTAACCGTTTATGGGTGGAGGGGGCTTTCCCGTCACAATGGCGAGAAAGCATCGTCCCCTCAGGGGCTCAGCATTAATTTGCTGAGTACGGGCTTGGCGAACCCGGGGTCCTGAGCTGTGGGCTGTGTTGCGCCACAGTCCGCTACACCGTAAGCTCTGTGCGTGCTTCAACGACCATCGTTCGGCGCGACGGTGGAACGTTGTACGTTTCAGAGCCCGGGGATCTTGGCTTAATCGCCCGGGTCGTGAGGACGGTACAAACCTCTCTAAAAAAACCCTCAATCTCAAGGTGTGCTACGTGCCGAGGAGATGCATGGCTGTTGAGGTAGAACAGCCGCTAGCGAGCAACCTCTGAGGAACCTGCCGCACCTCAGTTGTATAAGGCTTACCCAGGCAAGCGGGGCTCTGCCTGGGTGGACCTTTAGTTCCCTAGCTGCTCGTGGGACGAACATGAAACGAGCAAACAAAAGCGTGGCCTGCCGCGAAAACGGCGTCTCAAAGCGTGGAAGAGTTGCTTATAATGCAGCGTCATATGATCCCCGAACGTTCCCTTCCCTGGCCAACCCATGGGAGGAACGGCGGGCTAAAGAAAGGGATGAGGCATACTCACCTAAGTATCTTGTTTGTAGTCGAACAGATGGGGAAACTTTCATGTCGACGAAGCCACTTTTCTTCGTTGAACACCTCGAGGATAAGTTTGGTGAAGTCTCAGGCATGTCAAAGATGAGAAGCGGTTCGGTACTGATCGAAACAGCGTCATCCGCCCAATCAAAAGCATTACTTGCTTGCGATAAGCTGGGTGACGTTCCGGTCAGTATAACACCTCATAAATCGCTTAACATGATCCAGGGTCTGATCTATCACAGGGATCTTCTCTTACAGTCGGATGACGAGCTACGCGCCAACCTAGAGCGACGGGGTGTCCACTTCGTCCGGCGCGTGCATAGGGGTTCGAAGGATAATAGGGTAGCCACCGGTGCTTTCATCTTGGCCTTTGACGGTGATACATTGCCCGAAAAGGTCAAGGTCATGGTCTACCGGTGTGACGTAAAGCCTTACATTCCTCCCCTATGCGCTGTTTCAAATGCTGGAAATTTGGACATATGTCCTCCAGATGTAGTTCCAGCCCCACATGTAGGGAATGCGGGCGTCCATCACACCCGGACGCTCCGTGTACTCCTCCACCTATCTGTGTCAACTGTGGGCAGCAACATCCACCCTGTTCTACAGACTGTACCATGCTCCGTAAGGAGCGAAAGATAATGGAATACAAGACCCTGGATCGCCTGACATATACAGAAGCACGTAAAAAATATGAACGGCTTCACCCAGTTTCCATGACTACATCTTTCGCTGCAGTTACTTCATCACCACCACTTCTGATCAGACCTACCGTGCAACTACCTTCTGTGGGCCCAAAAGGCCGTCAAAGCTCGTCAGCCTCCATCAGGGTTGGGGGCACTCCTCACACTGCCCCCCCACCACCACCAGCGGGGGCACCTCCACCCCCACCACCGGGGACACAAGTCCCCACCTCCCAGCCAGAGGAGGAGCAGCAGCCTCCTCCGGCTCCCCTCGCTCGGAAGGGGTCCCTCGGGGCACTCCCTTCTGAGGCTTCTCCTAGTGCTCCAGCAGATCCCAGCCAATGGCTGAAGGATCCAAAACCTGTGGGTGGAAGGGGTTCCCGCTCTTCTTCTACCCCTGGTGTCACTATAGAGAAGCCCTCCCGGCCCTGCAAACCTAAGGGCCAGCGAGAGGGACGGAAAAAGAAGACAAAAGAGTCTTCGGTGGCTCTCAGGCCACCCGCTACCTCATCTTCTGCATCAGACGATGAGGTGCAGATCCTCGCGTCACGTGAGGATCTGTCTCTTAGTGAATCCCCAGAACGACTTGTCTTGGACTCCGTAGGTTCTCAATCGGCTGCAGCAGATGAACCTATGGAATAACGTTTTTAATATTTTAATATTTTATATTTTGTATTTTACGTTTTAATCATGGCTTTTAACGTCTCTAACCACCACATCCTCCAGTGGAATTGCGGCGGTTTCTTCCACCATCTGGCTAAGCTGCAACAACTACTGAGCAACTTCCATGTTATCTGCATAGCGATACAGGAAACGTGGTTTCCTGTGCAGAGGACCCCAGCCCTGCGTGGCTACCGGGGCTATTTCAAAAATCGCCCCTTTTGCGACAGGGTCTCTGGAGGTGTGTGCCTCTATGTCCTTGCCACTGTCCCCTATGCAGCTGTGCCGCTCACCACGAATCTCGAGGCAGTGGCTGTAAGGATAAGAGTCAGGCAGGAACTGACAATCTGTTCCCTCTACCTTCCTCCAGATGAGGTTATTTCTCTTGCAGACCTTGATGCCTTGATCGCTCAACTCCTCCCGCCGTTTCTCCTTCTGGGGGATTTTAACGCCCACCACCCTATGTGGGGTGGGACACAGACCTCGGCTCGTGGTAAGGATGTGGAGCTGCTCTTCACTCGGCGAAACCTTTGCCTTCTTAATACGGGCGCTCCGACGCACTTCAGCGTAGCTCACGGGACGTATTCGGCCATCGACCTTTCTATCTGTAGCCCGAGTCTCCTCCCTCGTCTGAACTGGAGCGTCCATGATGATCTCTGTGGGAGCGACCACTTTCCCATCTTTCTGTCGCTCCCAGAGACTCAGGCCGCAAACCGGCTACCTCATTGGTCGCTCCATAGGGCTGACTGGCCGGCATATGCTTCAGCTGCAGTGGTACCGACTACGCTTCCAGCCGGCATTGATGTGGCTGTCCAGCTAGTCACGAAGGCCATAGTTTCTGCTGCTGAGAACACTGTCCCGACCGCGTCTACGTCACTTCGACGTAAGTCGGTCCCTTGGTGGACGCAGGAAATCGCTGAGGCCATCCAGGAACGTCGGCGCGCACTTCAGCGGCACCGGCGACACCCTTCTCTAGAACATCTAATCGCCTTTAAGCGGCTCTGCGCACGAGCTCGGCGATTGATTCGCCAGAGTAAAAAGGATTCCTGGGAGAGGTTTGTAGCCTCTATCGGCTCTCGCGCCTCCCCTTCTCGGGTCTGGACCCAAGTGCGTCTCCTCTTTGGATATCGCCCACCGGCAGGAATTCCATCGCTCACTATTCAGGGTGCACTCTGCACTGACCCGCAAGCCATAGCTGAGTACATGGCGGATTACTATGCACGTTGCTCAGCAACTGAAACGTACAGTGCAGACTTCCGCACCTTCAAAGAGAGGGTCGAGCGGAAGCAGTTATCATTCCGCACACGCCGCCAGGAACCTTACAATGCCCCATTTAGCGAGTGGGAGTTTGAAACTGCTCTGGCTGCATGCCCCGATACTTCTCCGGGACCTGATCGGATACATAGCCAGTTCATCCGTCACCTTTCGGCTGAGTTTCAACACCGACTCCTCTCCCTGTTTAACCGTATCTGGGCAGATGGGGTCTTTCCACCACAGTGGCGGGAAAGCACCGTCATCCCGGTGTTGAAACCTGGAGCAGATCCATTGGTGGCTGACAGTTACCGCCCAATCAGCCTTACCAATGTGCTCTGCAAGCTGCTTGAACGAATGGTGAGTCGGCGGCTGATGTGGCTCCTTGAAGACCGCGAACTTCTTGCCCCACAACAAGGGGGATTCCGTCAAGGCCGTTCCGCCATTGACAACCTTGTCTCGCTGGAATCGGCTATTCGCACTGCCTTCACCAGGCGCGAACATCTCGTTGCGGTCTTTTTTTATCTCCGTAAGGCATACGATACAACCTGGCGCCACCATATTCTGGCTACACTGCATGGTTGGGGTCTGAGGGGCTCCCTTCCAATTTTTATACGGAACTTTTTATCGACCCGCTCTTTTCAAGTTCGTGTAGGCACCTGTCTCAGCTCTCCCCATGTCCAGGAGAATGGTGTCCCACAGGGCTCTGTTCTCAGTGTTCCCCTCTTCCTGATTGCCATCAATGGTCTCGCAGCAGCGGTGGGGTCCTCAGTCTCGTCCTCCCTGTTTGCAGACGATTTTTGTATTTACTTCAGCTCCGCCACCAGTGGTGTCGCCGAACGGCGGCTGCAGGGAGCCATTAGAAAGGCACAATCATGGGCCTCGTCCCACGGTTTCCACTTCTCGGGTTCTAAGACCCGAGTAATGCACTTTTGTCGTCGTCGGGCACTTCACCTCGATCCAGAGCTGTACCTAGATAACGAACTCCTTCGAGTTGAAGAAACACACCGCTTCCTCGGTATGGTTTTCGATGCCCGGCTGACTTGGCAGCCACATCTCCGTCAGCTGCGACAGAAATGCTGGAAACACCTTAATATCCTTCGCTGTCTCGGCCACACGGCTTGGGGAGCATCACGCCCAACGCTTCTGCAGCTCTATAAGGCTCTGATACAATCGCGCCTGGACTACGGAAGTATCGTATATGACTCTGCAGCACCGTCAGCACTACAGGTATTGGACCCGGTCCTCCATAGTGGTGTCCGTTTGGCGACAGGGGCTTTTCGCACAAGTCCAGTGACAAGTCTGCTAGCTGAAGCAGGGGTTCCGCCCCTGCGCTTCCGCCGGCAGCGCTTACTCTCTGCCTATGCTGCCCATGTACATGCCTTACCCCACCATCCAAACTACAGGCTTCTCTTTCCAGATGTTGTTCTTCCTTCCCCACGACGGCGGCCAAGGTCGGGTCTCCCGATCGCGGTCCGTGTTCGTTCCCTTCTCTCTTCACTTGAATCCCTTCCTATTCCTCCTGCTTTCCACTACCCTTCCCGTGTTCCTCCTTGGTCTATACCGCGTCCGCAGTTTCGGCTGGACTTGTCACGTGACTCTAAAGCCTCTGTTGCACCGATGACTCTCTGCCGCCAGTTCCAGGCGGTACTTCGTTCGTTCCATGGCGCGGAAATTGTCTACACCGACGGGTCCCTAGTTGATGGCCGTTGTGGGTATGCCTACACCCACAATGAGCATACTGAACTACACGCCTTACCCTGTGGGAGTACTATCTTCTCTGCGGAGCTGATAGCTATCCATCGAGCACTGGAGCACCTTATAGCCTGTCCCGGGGAGTCGTATGTTATCTGCAGCGACTCCCTGAGTGGCTTGCAAGCCCTTGACCAGTGCTTTCCAAAACATCCACTGGTGCGGTCAATTCAGGAATCTCTTGACCTTCTCGTTCAGTCTGGCCGCACTGTGGTTTTCGTTTGGACCCCGGCACACATAGGAATTCCGGGGAACGAACGCGTGGATCGGCTGGCTAGGCAGGCGATTACTGCCAAGCCCCTTAGAAATTGGTATTCAGGAGAGGGACCACCGATTAGAGTTACAAAAGAAGGTGGTAGGGCTTTGGAACACTGAGTGGGTTGACTCACCTACCCCAAACAAGCTTCGTACAGTGAAGCTTTCTACAGCTCCGTGGAAGTCCTCTCTGAGGGCCTCTCGGAAGGAGTCAGTTGCTCTTTGTCGTCTGCGTATTGGCCACACGTGGATGACACATGGCCATCTACTTCGATGGGAGGATCCTCCACAGTGTCGCTGCGGCACTTCATTGACGGTGGTCCACATCCTTGTGGACTGCCCCCTTTTAGCTGCCTTACGACAGTCATTTGACCTGCCAGCTGCACTTCCTTTTATTCTCGGTGACGACGCTGCTACAGCTGATTGTGTTTTACGTTTTATCCGTGCAGCTGGGTTTTATCATTTGATCTAAAGGTGGGTATTTTAGCCTGATATCTCAGGCACCCATCTTTCACAAATTTTTACTCTTCTTCTTTTGTGCGGTCTCCCCGCTTTTACCCGTATGTTTTAGAATGTGCGGAGTGGCTGGCTCATCCTTTATTATTTTCGCGATCAGCCAGCCACACTTTACTGCTGAAAACTTTTAGTACAGTTATGTTTCTTTCCTCTTTCAGTTTTCTTCTTTCTACGTTTCTTTCCTCTTTAGGATTTCTTCTTTGAGTGTCCTGAACTCATTTCCCCTCATTACGTGCCCATTATGAGTTTATGTTCTGTGTGAGTCACGCATTGTTTTGCAGGATGCATTACGCTGTATCGACTTAGCTCGCAACAGGGGACTGATGACCACGTAGTCTAGTCCCCTCTAAACAACAACAACAACAACAACAGAAAGCATCGTTCTTCCCGTGATCAAACCCGGTGCTGATCCACAGGTGGCTGATAGTTACCGCCCAATCAGCCTCACCAACGTTCTGTGCAAACTATTCGAACGTATGGTGAGCCGGCGGCTTATGTGGGTACTTGAACATCGGGGTCTGTTGTCCCCACGCCAAGGGGGTTTCCGCCAAGGCCGCTCCACTGTTGACAACTTAGTGGCTCTGGAGTCCGCCATTCGTTCGGCATTTAGCAGGCGTGAGCACCTTGTTGCCGTCTTTTTTGACCTCAGGAAGGCCTACGATACCACTTGGCGCCACCACATTCTGGCTACACTGCACGCTTGGGGCTTGAGAGGTCCGCTGCCGGTTTTTATTCAGAACTTCCTTTCCCTCCGATCCTTTCGAGTACGGGTTGGTACTTCCCTCAGCTCCTCTCGCGTCCAGGAGAACGGTGTCCCACAGGGCTCTGTCCTTAGTGTACCCCTATTTTTAATTGCCATCAATGGACTTGCTGAGGCAGTGGGGTCATCGGTTTCTTCCTCCTTGTTCGCCGATGACTTCTGCTTATACTACAGCTCAGCTAGCATTGGGGTAGCTGAAAGGCGTCTACAGGGAGCCATTCGAAAGGCGCAGTCGTGGGCCTCAACCCATGGGTTCCAGTTTTCTCCATCGAAAACCCGGGTTATGCACTTCTGCCGTCGTCGAGCTGTCCATTTGGACCCAGAGCTATATTTATATGATGAACTTCTTCGTGTCGAAGAGACTCACCGATTTCTTGGCATGCTCTTCGACAACCGGCTCACTTGGGTGCCTCATCTTCGCCAGCTCAAGCAGAAGTGCGTGAGGTACCTCAATATCCTACGCTGCCTCAGCCACACTAGTTGGGGAGCCGCCCGTACGAGTCTTTTGCAACTCTACAGGGCGCTGATTCAGTCGCGATTGGATTACGGGAGCTTCGTGTATGGTTCAGCAGCCCCATCTGCATTGCAGGCCTTGGACCCAGTACTACACAGTGGCGTCCGTTTAGCGACAGGGGCCTTTCGGACAAGTCCAGTGGAAAGCCTACTAGCCGAAGCTGGAGTCCTTCCCCTGCGATTTCGGCGGCAGCAGCTGTTGGCCTCCTATGCTGCCCATGTTCATGAGATACCACATCATCCGAATCGCAGGCTTCTTTTTCCAACTGCTGCACTTCCATCTCCACAACGACGACCGAGGTCGGGTCTTCCGATCGCGGTGCGTGTTCGTTCCGTCCTGTCGTCTCTTGAGTCCATTCCTATCCCTCCGGCTTTTCACAGGCCTTACCGCATCGCTCCCTGGTCACTTTCACGTCCACAGCTTCGGCTGGACTTGGCGCATGTATCAAAAGCCTCTGTAGCGCCACTGAGTCTCCGTCGCCAGTTTCAGGCGGTTTTAGAGTCGTTCTGTGGCGCGGACGTCGTGTACACGGATGGTTCTGTGGTCGACGGCCGTACTGGCTATGCATACGTCCATGGTGAGCATACTGAACAGCATTCGCTGCCCAGTGGAAGTAGCGTGTTCACAGCGGAACTAGTTGCCATCTATCGGGCACTTGAACATCTCAGAGGTTGCCATGGGGAGTCTCTGGTCATCTGTTCTGACTCCCTTAGTGGTTTGCAAGCCCTCGGCAAATGTTTCCCGAAACATCCTTTGGTGCAATCCGTACAGGAGTCTCTTTCCAGGCTTGTTCGGTCTGGTCGCTCGGTGGTCTTTGTTTGGACCCCAGGCCACATCGGCATTCCTGGAAACGAACGTGTGGATCAGCTGGCTAAGCAGGCTACTTCCTCCAGTCCATTGGCTATTGGTCTTCCAGAGAGCGATCTCCGACTGGAGTTCCATCGGAAGATCCGTAGCCTGTGGGACTACGAGTGGGCTAACTCTGCTCACCCCAACAAGCTTCGTGCAGTGAAGCTCTCTACGGCCACATGGAAGTCCTCACTGCGGTCGTCTCGTAGGGAATCTGTTGTTCTCTGCCGCCTACGAATCGGCCACACATGGCTGACGCATGGCCACCTTCTTCGGCGGGAGGACGCACCACAGTGTGACTGTGGCGCCCCCTTGACAGTGGTCCACATCCTGGTGGACTGTCCACTTTTAATTGCTTTGCGACAATCTTTTAATCTCCCAGATGCGCTTCCTTTTATGTTAGGAGACGATGCTGCTATGGTCGATCGTGTTTTCGGTTTTATTCGCGCAACTGGCTTTTATGGGTCTATTTAGTGGTGGGGCCTATAAGCCCGCCCTGTCGGGCTTCACCCCCTCCAGAACAATAGGCCACTGTCATTTTACGGTTTTTGACTTGTTTTTTAACTACGGATTTTAAAGTGTGCAGAGTGGCTGGCTCATCCTGTATTATTTTGTGATCAGCCAGCCACACGCTTCTGCAGCCTTGTTTTAGTGTTCTGTCTATTTTGTCCACTCCTGTCTTGTCCATTGTTCTGTCATCATTTTACGATTGACTGTCGCTCTGTACCTGGAGCATCCTGGACTTAGAGTAGTATGCGACGTAAAGAAAACTTTTAACAGTTCACTCCTAGCTGGGAACAGGGGACTGATAACCCAGCAGTTGAGTCCCCTTTAAACACCACCAACAACAACAACAACAACATTCTGCTGTGAAATTGTATTTTTGTCCCTTTTTTGCACTCTTCTGTGTATAAGTGTAGTGTTTGTCTTTATTTTACATTCAAGGAATTCTCAAATCCTTGTTATCTGTGTTTTCGTTCTCTCACATGTTTCATCACTGCCTGGAACAGGGGACTGATGACCTCGTAGTTTGGTCCCCTATAAACAACAACAACAACAACGAATGATTATTTATTGAAACACCCACAAGCAATCTAGCCGTATTTTGAGGTGTTCATCTACTGTCAATCGGTGATGTATTTACACATCTACATTGAAAACAGTGTAAGCTGTATGCTACTGTGGGTGGAAACCTCTTTACTATCTGAGTGCGAGTTTTGTCGACTGCGACAGTACTCAATATGCAAATTCCTCACTTGATAGGAAATTCTGAATTATTTCCTTCATTACAGATATAAAAATATTTTTTTTTTATAAATAGGTATGACCCTCCACCATGTAGATATAAACATGGAAAATTATTTGTTTATCGACCTCACTTGCTCGGTGGGCGTATGATATGGTCAAACACATTTATTCTATAAATTCCTATGCAATATCGCTTTGAGAGGTACCATTAATGAAGGCTTAAGTTACTCGGTACACACTCATGTTAACTAACATCTGGGTGCCCCTCCAAAAGTAAGAATGACTGGGTATTTTCAATTGAAAGAATATATATACTTCAGGTACTATTTATTTACCATAAACTATTCATCCTGTCACATGACAAAGCTAACGAAACATTACACATTCTTTTAAATAAAGAGATCCTGTACGCTACAATAAAAAATTAATTAACAACATGAAGTTACACTGGTTATTATCATCAATAAATCACTGGCTGAGTCAAGAAAGAAGGTAACCTATTCAGGAAGAATAATTATTCAAACTACTACCGCTGGTACACAAACTCAAAGAGCAGATGAAGTTTCCCAATTTGAACAAATAAAAATAAAAGAGGAAAAAAAAATAAAGAGGAAATCCTTTAAAAACAGCAATATGCTGGCCCCAGCAATGATGCAAGTGACACATTACCAAATATTTGGAGCAGACGATGGGCACACACAGGAGTCGGCAGCGGCAGGTGATGACTGCGGATCAGAGCTGAAATAAGACGCGACATTTTTATCACTTCGTTCTGTGAAGCAGAAACTATGTTTAACTAACAGACCCTCTAGCGTCGGCGCTGACAGACAGACAATGGCTTCGCAATTTTATATCGCGAGCAGAAAAGTCGATCGTAGTGTACTTTTTTTAAGAGTGTTCACAAGTGCAAAAATACCAACTGCAACTTGAGACACAAAATCTTAATATATGTGCAATCCGCAAAGTGCGAATGCTCAAAGTGAGACAAAATATCTAAGTCAACTGTGGCCGCAGGAAGCGAGCCCACAGGGCGAAAATCAAAGTTCGGACCACAGCACAAGTACACCACTAAATCAATAGGCCCGAACACATCGACGTTCTCGACGCGATCCGCACACTGCGGAGATCTGCAAGCGACTCCTCTAAATATCTCTCTTCATGCCAGCGTTCCTGGTCGCGATCCGCGACCCCGCCTACGCGGCCAGAGCGCTCCAATTACCACATACAGCTAATAGCCTGCCCAATGATATCGCGAGAAGCTGCTGGCAAATTACAAAACTGTCACAATCCTAAGCTCTGGCGAATCACAGAGTATTTTGCAGACGCCCCTAGAAGCTCCTCCCACAGGATAAAAGTTTTCACAGAGACGTTACCGTACACAGGTCCACGACCTCTTCGGAATTTTTCGGACGCTCTCTTTCGTTCCCAGGGCTCAAAATGCATAAATTTTATGGCCACAGGTGTCAATCCCCCACTGGCCCAGACGAAGGACTATGTGCCCAGCAAAGTGATGAACATTTGTCACGCAAAAGAACGTTTGCCGGCCGCGGTGGCCGAGGGGACTGAGGCGCTCCAGTCACGGTCTGCACGGCCACTACGGTCGGGGGTTCGAATCCCCCCTCGGGCATGGATATTTGTGCCGTCCTTAGTCTTAGCTAGATCATAAGTAGTTTGTAAGCTTAGGGACTGATGACCCTGTAGTTAAGTCCCATAAGTTCTACAAACATTTAAACATTTTGAAAGAACGTTTCCGCAACCACCCCCCTTGGCAAATTCTGAGATACCGGCCAAACATTCATAACCGTGGAAACGACACACCGCTCTGGCGAGGCTGCTCTTCAGATTTCTGCGAACTGTGGCCTGAGGCGGAACGTCCGATTGTGTTGCAGTGGCGACGGTTTGCGGGCAACCTGCAGTGCGTCTACAGAGCATTGTCCTGCTCTACCAGTAATTTCAAACAATACCTCGCAGGTAGCCGCGGTCGGCCTTCGTCGACCGCTCGCTCCATCCACTGCCCATCAGTCGGGACCTCACAGGTACCAGGCCATTACAGGACGCCCTCTCTTCCACGGCCGAGTCGGCAGTCTCGCAACAGAGAAATTCTACGAACGCAAATGCCCAAACACGCTAATTTATGGACCCCAACATGTCAACTGTCCAGGCTACGTGAGAGAAAGCCCGCCAGCTTTCCCCTTGCCGTCGCCAGCTTGTCCACTGTGAAATACGACCGTCTGTCGTCTTCCATATTTTTTTTGTATATTTCTGTAAAGTTATAATTTATGTAATGTCGCTAGATTATCATTTTGTTAAAACTTGAACCCCACTCTTTTCAAGGCTTGAGGAATAGAATTCTTATTTCATGTGTTAAAATATTAGTTAATATTGCTAGGTTTTCTTATTTTGTTATGTTCATCATTTTTATTATATTAATTGATGTGGCGTAAGTAGTTTACACTGACCTCATTTAATTTATTAATTTTAGTGATATAACAAGACTCTTGTTACGTACAGTGGTCGACTTTTAACTGGACAGCAGATATCAGAAAGAATCGTAGAAAAACTCATTAAGAAACTGCTATAATTAAAGGACTTTTCCTTCGATGAAATACCCCGATAGAAACAGAAGTGTTACCAAATCTAAATGAAGATAGTGTATCAAAACGATGTTGAACTTCGCCATCGGCCCAAAGACAAAAAATAAAGAAATAAAAAAATTGACTACATATTACCGCCATCTCACAACAGAAGAGTTTATTTATAAACTAGTTGAAAACCCAGCGTTGCCCGGGTACTTTTTTATTCCACTCTGAATTTCTTCCAGCCTTCCTTCCTCTTTCTCTCCTTGTTCACCTTCTCTCTATCTGTGTTCATCTCCTCACTCCCCTCTCTCTGTCTCACCCCTCCTCTACTCTCTTTGTCCGTCCTCTCGTTCCCCTTTCTGTCTCCTCATCCACCTACTCCTCTCCCTCCTATACATGAAAATGTACATATATGCACCAAGTTTCATGGTGACTGGTGAAATGGTGTCAAAGTCCCAAGATACCCTCCGCCTTGCTAAATACACTGACTTGCAGATTATAAAAATCATCGTCATTGAAACATAGACTTCTGTGCTGTCGTGGGGACCAGTCAAACAGTTTGGATGCTTGTTGGAAAATGCCCTCTGCCATGCATCTACGGAGGCTTACGAAAGGAAGCCCATGTGTTAATTAGCGGTATAAGCTATCTGCATTCCAAATTTCATTCAGATACATCTAGCTGTTTCAGCGTGAAGAGAAACAAACGTATTAACCCCTTTAAGGACCCTCCGCCACGAAACGTACGGTGGCTTACGAGAGGTAGCCTATGTATTAATGTAGGGTATAAGCTATCTACGTTCCTAATTTCATTCAAATCTGTCCATCCCTTCCAGCACAAAGGAGTCGAACATATTGAAAGCTACCCTCCGCCACGCACGGTGACCTACGAAAGGTAGGCCATGTATTAATCAGAGTATAAGCTACCTCTGTTTCAAATTTCATTCATATCCGTCCAGCCGTTTCACCGTGAAGGCGTAAGAAACGAATTAACTAATTGTAAAGCATTCTTCGCCATGCCCCATACATAGTTAATTATAGTATGCCTATAACCTTCACGCGAATTCAAGCAATGATCTGACAAAGTTTTATCACAATCGGATGTACGGTATGGCCGTGCATAAAATACGAACAAAAACACAAACATCATTTTTATATATTTAATTTATGTATTTGTTTTCAAATCCGCATTAAAACCCTACGTTGGTAACAACAAATTCCTTCTGCTGGTGGTTTTCACCCCAATGATTCGGTATGTTAAAAATTTCATCAGGCTCTGAATACAACTGTAGGATTTGACGAAGTCCATAAGTAAATTATCCTCCGTCATGCACCATTCAAAATTTTGTGTAACAGTGACCTTCCTCTTCTTTTGAAAGTCAAGTGTCCAAAGTGTCATGAAGATTTTAGGATGAATAAAAGTGTCCTTATTCGCGTGTCGCATGATGCCACAGGTTTTCAATCAGATAATTATTTATGACGTCATATCTCCTGAACTCTATGTCGTAAGCTGTTCTTACCCCTACGTCAACTGTTACCTCATGGAAGGGATATGTGTACCAAATTTGACTGAAATCGGTACAGTGGTTTAGAAGCAGACGTCGCATGATGCAGCACTTTTCCGCCCATTTCATTGTTTTTTACATCATATCTGAACTATTTGTCGTACAGTCATTTAATGGTGCCAATGAACATCACGAAACTTCATACAATATGTTGAAAATGTTACATCACAATCGGTTGAACGGCACGGCCGCGCATAAAATACGAACACACAAACATTCATTTTTATATATTAGATGAAGCGTTGGTCAGATATTGTGAAATCCTACTATTATGTAAACAGTTTTATATTGCTGGTGCACCTAACGCGTGTAGCTTTTCAAAATAGTCTGAAGCAAACTTAATATCATTCCCTGAGTGTTAGCTTCAGTAGGTTGCCGAGTAAGAAGTAAGTTTGTTTATCAGAAATCGCCTCACTATCAAGGGTCCCTGTTTCTCCGGTGCAGAACTCGCGCAAGCCCCAAGCACCGACTCGGTGAAGACACATTCCCCGCGATTGAGTACACTAGAGGAATAAATGCGCTACTTAAAAATGCTCACTGTTATGTGGGTAACTTCCTTTCCTTACTGGAACCGTTTTCTTTGTGGGATATGGTTTTGCCATATCCGCGGTGGAGCGGCCGAGAGCATTGAGGTGCTATGCTACGATGCGCGAGGCCGTTCCCCGTCGGGGGTTCGAATCACCCCTCGGGCATGGATGTTTGTGCCGTCTTTAGTATAAGCTAGTTCAGAAGTAGTTTGTAAGCTTAGCGACTGATGACTCCGTCGTTAAGTCCCACAAGCTTTACAAACATTTGAATTTTTGTTTTGGCGTAGAACTGCTCGTAGGTTATAATATTATGCAATGAATTAAACCCGAATTGTATGTTTCGATAGTTTCGTACAGCCCATCTGTGGGTTGCCATATTTTGTGCTACTTCTTTCGTTGCTAAATAATAAGTTTAGAATAACTGTTTTAACTCGGTAGCGTCACAAGTCGTGATGCTTTGGAAAAGGTGTGGTGCACTAAAATTGCATCGGTTCAATGTGTGACACATTAAACTCTAAGTCTGCTGCTAGATGTAGCTTTAAGTACCTTTATATCTCTATGATGACATGGCAGTTATATAGCAATATGAACAATGATGTCGCTAGCTGTTTGTAACATTTTAGTTTCTACTTTTTATTTTATTTCGAAAGGTTTAGGTTCAGACGTTCAATTAGCGTAGGTGAAAGGTGATGGTTAAAGCAAGTGTGAAGTTGTACGCCCAAAAATAAGTGAAGCCTCTTTATATGTCAGCTTTTAAGAAGTGCGAATTACACACGACTATACGGTCGGGGGTTCGAATCCCCCCTCGGGCATGGATGTTTGTGTCGTCTTTATTATAAGGTAGTTCATAAGTAGTTTGTAAGTTTAAGGAACGATGACCACGCAGTTAAATCCCTTAAGCTTAACAAACATTTGAACATTTCAACACACGACTACAAAATGTTCAAATCTTTGTAAATCAATAGGGCCAAAATGCTATGGTCATGATTCCCTAGACTCACAAACTCCTTTAACTAACTTACACTGAGGACAACACGCACGCGCACACCCGTGCACGAGGAATACTCGAACCTACGGCGTCACCGGCCACGAAGTCTGTAGCGTGACACACGACTACAAGCAGGCTATGAAAGTAATCTAGTATACGTTCCCTTTTGTTACGACCAGAGTTGTTGTAGTTACCGTGAATACCATCAATAGACTGGAAAAGTTACTCTCTTACTTGTGTGTTGTGCAATGTGCTTTGTAGTCTGTCACTTGAAAAAAATACTCTGAAAGCCTGAAAGTTGAACAAAAAAGAGAAAAAGAAAAGTCAACTATTGTTTATGCCTTCTCACCTTCAGCAGTATTCCTGACCAATACTTTCTTTTTTAAATGTTTGTTTGACATTCATCACCCTTTACAGAATAGTTTCCCTTTCACATTGCCTTCTTTCACTCATTTCTTAATCTGTAGTGTCGTTACAAATTTCTTCAAAACATGTTAGTGTATTACCTAAATTTATAATATAAGCTTTGCGTCCTGAAACGTAATACTGTCCAGTTTTATTGTAAAAATATGGAATAATAACAGGAAATCTTAGATTAAAAACTTAAAAGATACTACAAGTGCTTTAAACGGAATAAATGAATGATATTGTTATCTTTATGGTGAAAACTTGTTACCTAGCTGCTCAAAATGTTTGACACGTTTCATAGTTCCTATGATAGACAAACAGTGAGTCTTATGAAGTATCACTGGTTAATCTTTACATACAAAACCATTATGAATAAATAAACCTCTTCTACAAACTCTGCTCAGAATCACGTAAAGGCGCCTTCTACTTCCGAATGACTCGGAGTTTCTTGGGTATTATTGTTTATTATTCTTCGGGCCTTCTTACCTCCCGTTCCATTCCTACTTTCTCTCTCAAATTACACCTTCATCGGCGAGCTTCTCCGCTATATTTTACATTTTTACTGCTTTTTGTTTACTTTTCTGCCTATCCATGCATTTCTAGATATTGGAAGTATGTATAGTAATTGAGAACTCAGTAGCTTAGCAAATTAAATGTTGTACAGCCTGTTTGGTCGTCAGTTTAAATCTGCAGCTGTTCCTTAATTACGTGTATAATACGCATTTTACATTGGAGACACCTTCTGGAGTTCACTGGTTAAGAGAGAAGGAAAACAACAACAAATAAACTCTACTAATCCTGCTCAGTATCGTGTATAGCCGCCATCGGCCAACAGAGTGCCTTGATGTTTCTTGGGCATTGAACCACGAACTCTAGCCACGTATTCAAGTAACTCGTTCGGAACGTCGTAACTGCATAAGAAAACTGGCGCGAATGAATGGTGAATGTCCTTTTCTATAGTATTTGGATCATTTCTGCCTATTTATGATCTTCGCGAAATCTTGTTGCCACAGAAGGCAACATCACATTGTCCAGAATAGAAATATAGTTGCGTACAGCCAGTTTTCCTTGCACTTTCCTCCGGAGGCCACACCCTTAAACCGATATTGATGGCCACACCATTACTGATTCTCTGCCACTTCTTCGACAACTTAAAATATATTTTGGATTATAACTAGCACCTTTTGGTCGATAAACAACTATTCTTCCTGTCGATGCCGTGCAGAAAACTTTCTCCAAAATGAAGAGGTCTGTCGATATTTGCAGCAGCAAAAGCATGGCAGGGTTCTCTGTGGAATAGAAAAAAAATTCCATTAACAGCGTTTCTTGTGCTGTCCATCTTCCCTTAGACGATGAGCTACGGCTCTACTGATAACAGTGGAGATTGAATCTGCCGTTTCGACGAATGGGTGGTTTCCGCTGGAGCGGCATATCTGCCGAACGTGAGCTGCTGCTGTTTTGCGGCGAGTGCCAGAATGAGGGCCTTCGTTCAAGTTAACATCCTGCTCCTTTCTTCTGATCCACTTGGCAAACGTCGATTTGTGAACGGTCATAGTACTTGCTATACAAACATTTTTAATCCTCGTTCACATATTGCTGGTGCACCCTTCTCTGTCTCAGCCACATAAGACGCTTCAAGTTGATTGAAACCTTGGTTACGCTGCTAGCACTATACAGACTGCGGACACTCATTTTGCCCCACTCTTTGACTGCAGAAATAACGCGGTTTGGCGAAACATGTAACATGGATGAAGGTGACAGCTAGGAACTAAAATGGGTGACGGCAGCGAGGAATCTCAAATCTATATCCGCGTCATCACACATACGAGCAACTTATAATCTGCAGTTCTTTTGTGTCCCAATCTGTTTATATTTTACTTTTAGTTTGCTGGTAGTTAACGCCACCCAATACCCAGTTGTAGATACATACTAGATATTAAAAAGGAACTCTGTCCGAACAAGTCTCGATTCTGTGGGGAACTTGAGTGCAAATTTCTCGACCTCCACTATCTGGTGGAGAAATGTACAATTCCCGTGAAGCCGCGCTGGAGTGGCCGAGCGCTCTAAGGAACCTGGTTGTGGAGGGCGCGGTTGCTCGCCGCCGGAAGTTCGAATCTCCATCGGTGTTGGGTGTCTGTGTTGATCTCAGCATAAGTTTAAGCAGTTTGTAAGCCTAGGGATATATATCCGCAGTCCCTTAGATTTACAAAGATTTGAATTTTGATCCCCGTGAATAGTTTAGGCGTGCCATACACGCAGGAAGCGGCAACTAGGGTAGCGAAGTACGTGAGCCGTGCCAATGTGGGGTTCTTGGGATAAATAAATCCTTCTACAGGTCCGTTACGACGCTTACTGATTCCCGTCAGGGTAGCACTCGGTAAAATAGAACGGAGAAAGGAAAGATTAATTTAGTAATAGTTCACTGCAGGAGCATGTGTGGGAATATTCCAGAACTGCTCTCACTGTTAGTCACAGTGTCCACACAGTACCAGGGATGGAGAGCTTCACTGAGCTCCAGCGGTAAGGCTGCTCAGTAGTAACATTATGCCTTAGACCACACGGCCAGTCCGCGCAGTACTGAGCGGCCGCCGTGTCATCCTCTGCCCGAAGTCGTCTCCGGATACGGTATGGAGGGACGTGTGATCAACACACCGCACTCCCGGCCACTCAAGTCAGTTTTCGAGTAGCTCCTCAACTGGTCCTCACGAGGGCTGAGTGCACCCTGCTCACCACCATCTCTAGCCAGACGCGGGCAGTGACACACTAAAGTCCTAGCCGAAACCCACTGTACTTAACTGCGGTGCTCTGACGGGAAAAGGTGTATCCACTGCGGCAAGTCCATTGACCCATAATCATCAAATGTTAGAGTCTTTTCCTGGTTTCTTTGCCTGAATCTACCCTTTGGCAAAACCTGGAATCATACGAGGCGCAGGCGATACCGCTCGTGGCACTACCGGACATTTGCTACTGTACTTCAGTGGAGAACAGCAGTATTATATATTTTTAATTTTTTTCGTGACTTTCAACATGATTTGCCAAGTCTTGCCGCACCTTCCTTAGGACAGTGGGAGGCCGATGGCCCCTGCCATACATTTGCGTCACGCGCGCCACATTTCCACTGCCGTGCACATTCCGAATTCACTGGCCCGTTTCGATTTGTGCTTGACAACCGGCAAGTGTCGCCGATCCCTCCAACTTCGGGTGTGGAACCCGCAGATCAGAGCACCTTTGCCAAAGTCGTCACCGCGGAGCGTAACCAATCGGAGCATGAAACACGCAATTACGTAGATTCAGCACTACTGGCTAGCTGCAAGATCGTTACAGACGGTAAAGCTTTGTCTGCCGCCGGCTCTCGACCAGATAGCACGCTCCCCGCTCTGCAGCCCCCTGAGCTCGTTCTCCTACTTGAATCATCATAATGATTACTTCTGTTGTACCACTGGTGGCTCTCCTCAGGCGGTAATCTCAGAAATTGTATCCCATTTTCTGAAATATAACTATTTCGTAACACCGTAACACTCGTGTCCGACTATGATTTGCTGGCCCTGTCAAACCCCGTCCGGAAAACGCCCACAGCCTTTCCCGTTCGTGCCATACTTGTACACTACCTCGGCAGAAAACGGAGCACATTAGCGCAGTACTTGTGCGAAGTAGAAATTCCACAGTTGTTCCGATTTATTTTAGGAAATTTCCAGTACAGATTGGCAGCTTAAGTATGCCATCTAGGTTTACTTTAACTACAAGTGATAAGAAAAAAGAATGTTCAAATGTTTGTAAATATAAGAGACTTAAATGCTGCAGTTATTTGTCCCTGATTTGAAAACTACTTTAACTTATGCTAAAGACAACACACACATCCATGCCCGCCGCGATGGAGTGGCAGAGCGTTTTAAAGCGCCTCGCTGCGGAGCGCGCGGTTGCTCGCCGTCAGAGGTTCGAGTCCTCCCATAGTCATGGGTGTACGTGTTTGTCCTTAGGTTAGTTTACCTAGGTTTAAGTAGTTTGTAAGCCTAGGTACTGATAACCAGAGTAGTTAATATCAAATGTTCGTTAAGCTGCGGGGTCATCAGTCCCTAAACTTACATACAACTTATAAACTACCTTATACTAAAGACAACACAAACATCCATGCCCGAGGGAGCATTCTAACCGCCTCGCGCATCGGAGCAGTTAAGTCCCATAGATTTACAAACATTTGAGCATTGGATCTGAACACTGTAGCGTTCCCTGGAGAAACGATATTAATAGTAAGTGACGTCGTATTGAATTCTAACTAAAAACATAAGTGCAATGATGTGAAAGACAAAGTGTTACCAAGGATGTTAATGGACTGCTTTTTACAACACAGAAATTTTAATATCGTTGTGAATGTTATCTCAGCTCTTTGTTCGAGTACTACTTAAACAACTGTACAATGTGGAGTCCTTCTTGCCTTGTCTAGTGTTGTTCGTGTACGTGTCATGCCGTGATTTGAAAGGACGATCTTATTGTAATTTTGCGAGAGTCGCCGTTAGATTGTTTTTTCTCAACAATAGTAAATAAAGGGGTGTTAAATGATTGTAAAGTGTCAGATATGATCTTCAATAGAAATGTTAAACAGTATATCGTGTTATTGATAGTAACAGCACCCATTCAAATAATTTAAGCATTTTCAGGATGTTAGCGCCAGATGCAGCATCTTTAAACACGGCCGCTAACAGCAGTCACCGACCGACATTTCACAGTTAATTCTAGCTAGTAATTATTAAATGATTCAGGGACGGGTGTAGAAATAAAGTAGGACTTTTAAGAATTATTTTTCAGCTTGGACGACGATCCTGGACAGCGGTGGAATAAATTATAATGATTCAGATCTTAATGAACTTTACATAAGTAGGTCTACGGGCCAACCTGAAGGGATTCATAGAAGTGTTTCTTTTCTCTGTATTGTGGCGTGGACAGATCTTCAGTTAACAACAACTATTGTACTGATAGGCAAGATTTTACCGTCTGCTCTGTCTACCTTCCACCTGATGAGGCCATCTCTCCCACAGACCTCGCAGCCTTGGTCGCCCAACTTCCCCCACCCTTTCTTCTTTTGGGGGACTTCAACGCCCACCACCCTCTGTAGGGTGGCACGCAAACCTCGGCCCGGGGTAGGGATGTTGAGTCTCTCCTGTCAGAGCAGAATCTCTGCCTTCTTAACACCGGTGCTCCTACCCACTTTAGCACAGCACATGGTACGTATTCTGCCCCCCCCCCCAGGGGGCCCACAGCTCTTTTGTGGGTACGTGTGTGGCGCGCACGGGTCCCCGAGCCATTGCGGCCTTCCTTCCTGTTTCCCAGGCCGCTTTTCCTCACCCTGGCTCCCTCCCTTCCTAATCCTTTTTCCCCACCCTACCCTTCTCCAACCCCGTCTCTAGGTGTTCTCGTGTTGACGGCCCGGCTATTCCCATGGTAATGTTGGTTTTGCAATTGTGTGTTTGTTTGCCGTGTTCACAGTTTTCGGCCCAGTTAGGTCCCCGTTGTGGTTTGACCTCCACCAAAATTTCTGAGTAAGTGTGAGCCATTTGGGGAAGAACTCCCAACCTAGCCCCTACGGCGCGGATTCCTACCCTTTCCTTCCGCATCCCTTCCTCGCCGTAGCCCCCTCCCCCGCTAGGTCACCAGCACGGTAGCCAGTCCGTGTGGTGGGGCTGTTATGTACCCTCATGGTTGAGCCCCCTGAATTGCACAGGGATCACACTGCCGATGCCTGAGCTGTGACCTCCTCATGAATGCCAAGGAGTCGATGCTTGTCTTTGCGGGGCATCAGGACTCCCGGCAACGGTCATCCTGCCAGGTGACGTTGCTGTGGCTGGGTGGCGCCCTTGAGGAGAGCCCCTGTTTCGGAGTGGGTGGCATCGGGGCGGACACTCCGCAATGAAGAGGAAACAACCCTCTCAAAATCCTGGCTCTCAGTCAGGTGTCTCCAAGTGTGGAAAGTTCAATTTCAATGCTGCAAGATACGACCCCAAATCGTTCCCTTCCCTAACTCCATCATGGGGGGAACGTGGGCCCACTAAACAGACAGAGCCATATACACCCAGATATTTAGTATGTACCAGACGTGATGGGAAATCTTTCCAGGCAACTAAGCCCTCTTTCTTCGTGGAACACCTCGAAGAAAGGTATGGCGAAGTTGCCGGAATGACGAAACTGCGAGACGGTTCGGTCTTGATTCAGGCGGAGACCCCAGCTCAGTCACGAAACCTCCTTACGTGTGACCATTTAGGCGACATTCCCGTGTCAATAACGCCTCACAAGTCTTTAAATAAGGTACAGGGAGTCATATACCACCGAGACTTATTGTTGCAGACAGATGAGGAATTACGTGACCATTTACAACGACGCGGAGTACACTTTGTCCGCCGCGTCTTTCGTGGACCAAAAGATAAGAGGGTGGCCACTGGCGCATTTGTTTTGGCCTTTGAGGGTGACAATCTGCCCGAAAAGGTCAAAGTCATGATGTATCGCTGTGACGTCCAGCCATACATCCCCCCTCCAATGCGATGCTATAAATGTTGGCGCTTCGGGCACATGTCCTCTCGCTGCAACGCTGCTGCAACCTGCAGGGACTGTGGCCGTGCCTTACATCCTGACAGTGCCTGTGCCCCACCACCTTATTGTGTCAATTGCGGCGGTCACCACTCTCCCTGTTCGCAGGATTGTCCCGCTCTACATAAAGAGGAGAAGATAGTCGAATATAAAACGTTGGACCGACTAACATATTCAGAGGCAAGAAAGAAATATGAAAAGCTGCATCCTGTTTCCTTAGTGAGTACATACGCTGCTGCTACATCGATGGCGCCACCACCGGTGGCCACATCTCGCCCTGCTCTACCTCTGTCTGTGGGCCCTATGGGCCGCCCCTCTACCTCTGCCTCCCAGACATCTGGAGGCACACAATCTTCTGTGGGGCAGGTACTGCCCCCCACGTCGGGAGTGGCTACCCCCACTCCCCAGCCAGAAAAGGGTTCCCCTTCTCTGGCTTCTGTTTCTGGGAAGGGAACCTCTTCTGCCCTTCCCACCATGTCCCCCCAGATATCTGACACTAGCCAGCGGCTGAAGGACCCTCGGCCAGAAAGCCGCCTGGCTCCTCAGTCTTCCCACACTCCTCAAGCCCCTCCGGGGAAACCCTCCTCCTCCGGTAGGCCGAAGGAACGACGGGAAGACAAGAAGGAAAGGAAAGAAAAGACAGTAAAGTGCAAGGAGACACTGGCGGCCTCGGTGCCCCCAGCCCCTGCACCTGACGCGCCTGAGGATGATGTGATCCTTCTAGCTACGCCAGAAGATTTGGCCTTTGCCGATCTTGGGGATACCATGGACACGGAGGATCAGGCTTCACAGCCAGCGACGAGTGCTAATACCACTCCTCTTCCATCTTCAGCTTCATGCACCGTCAGCCGGGAGACAGTCTGATCCTCCAATGGAACTGTGGAGGATTTTTCTGCCGTTTGGCTGAATTGCGTCAGCTGTTGAGCGCGTTTCCACCTCTCTGTGTTGCTCTCCAGGAAACCTGGTTTCCTGGTGATCGGACCCCCACCCTTCGGGGCTACCGGGGGTACTTCAATAATCGCGGCATTTACAATAGGGTGTCGGGCGGGGTATGTCTATATGTACATACCTCTGCCTACAGTTCCCCAGTGCCACTTAACAAAACCCTGGAGGCTGTCGCTGTCAGGGTTCGAGCATCGCGGGACATTACCATCTGTTCCCTTTATCTCCCTCCTGATGCAGCAGTGGCACCAGCTGACCTAGCGGCCTTAATCGCTCAACTTCCTTCACCGTTTCTTATTTTAGGAGATTTTAATGCGCATCACCCCACATGGGGGAGCAACGTGACTACAGGACGTGGTCGAGAATTTGAACTACTTTTTACCCAACTTGACCTTTGTATTCTTAATACAGGAGCTCCTACCCATTTTAGTGTGGCCCATGGCACCTTTTCCGCCATAGACCTTTCTGTATGTAGTCCGGGCTTACGTCCACTCCTTAACTGGTGGGTCCATGATGACCTTTGTGGAAGCGACCACTTTCCCATCTTCCTTTCGCTTCCCCACCACCAACGCCATGCACGTCTACCCCGCTGGTCCTTCCATAGGGCCGACTGGGCAGCATACACGTCAGCTGCAACGCTGGATACCCCTCTCCCTGCTGATGCAACAATGGCAGTAGACCAAATTATTTCCGTTGTCGTTTCTGCTGCTGAGACCGCGATACCGTCTTCTTCTGCCTTACCTCGGCGAAGACCAGTGCCCTGGTGGTCACCGGAGATAGCAGCGGCTATCCGCAATCGCCGCAGAGCTCTGCAGCAGTACCGGTGCCACCCCACCATTGACCACCTGGTTGCATTTAAGCGCCTTCGGGCCCAGACACGTCGGCTTATCCGGCAGCACAAGCAGGCATGCTGGGAACAATACGTTTCCACAATTGGACCCCGTGTCTCCTCCAGCCAGATTTGGACGAAGATTCGCCGTATATCAGGCTACCGTCCACCGGCAGGGATCGCGGGTCTCTCAATCCATGGAACTATTCATACCGACCCGACCATCATTGCTGAGTGTTTTGCAGCGCACTTTGCTGTTAATTCGGCGTCTACTGCCTACAGCCAAGGTTTTTGTACCTTAAAAGAGCGGGCTGAGCGAAAGCAGTTGGTATTTCGCACAAACCACCAGGAGCCGTACAATGCGCCATTTACGGAGTGGGAATTTAAGACTATTCTTGACAGTTGCCCCAATACATCTCCAGGACCTGACCGAATCCACTGCCAAATGGTGAAACATCTTTCTGAAAACTCGCAACGCCATCTTTTGGACTTCTTCAACCGTCTCTGGATCGAGGGAGCGTACCCATCCCAATGGCGGGAGAGCATCGTTATCCCTCTGTTGAAGCCAGGTGCAGATCCACTGAACGTTGACAATTACCGCCCAATCAGTCTCACAAACGTTCTTTGTAAGCTCTTTGAACGTTTGGTGAGCCGGCGACTGCTGTGGGTTCTCGAGAATCGGGGTCTGCTCGCTCCACAACAAGGTGCTTTCCGGCAGGGTCGCTCTGCCATTGATAACCTCCTCTCTTTGGAGTCGGCGATCCGTACTGCTTTCGCCCGACGTCACCACCTCGTCGCCATCTTTTTCGACCTCCGGAAAGCATATGACACGGCATGGCGTCAACACATCCTTGCCACGCTACATGGGTGGGGTCTCCGTGGCTCCCTCCCAATTTTTATTCAGAATTTTTTACTTTCACGACGCTTTAGAGTCCGCGTTGGCACCTCCTTCAGTTCGTCCCATACACAAGAGAATGGGGTACCACAAGGATCCGTCCTAAGTGTACCCCTCTTCTTAGTGGCCATTAATGGCCTAGTGGCTGCAGTGGGGCCGTCGGTTTCTTGCTCCCTCTATGCGGACGACTTTTGCCTGTACTATCCCACCGCTAGTACAAGTGTAGCTGAACGACGGCTGCAGGCAGCCATTCATCGGGCACAGAATTGGGCTTCTGCCCATGGTTTTACATTTTCCCCTGCGAAAACCAGGGTGATGCACTTTTGTCGCCAACGCACGGTACATCCACATCCGGAGCTCTACCTTGATGGTGAGCTCCTTCAGGTTGTGGACACACACCGTTTCCTGGGTCTCCTTTTTGACTCGCGTTTGACATGGCTCCCTCATCTGCGCCAGCTTAAGCAACGGTGTTCACGATATTTGGACATCCTTCGTTGCCTCAGCCATACTGACTGGGGGGCAGCACGCCCTGTCCTCCTGCGGCTGTACAATGCTCTGGTGCAGTCACGCCTGGACTACGGAAGCCAGGTCTATGGCTCAGCCTCTCCATCTGCACTGAGAGTACTCGACCCAGTGCACCATACCGGCATCCGTCTGGCCACTGGAGCCTTTCGTACAAGCCCTGTCACAAGTCTCCTGGCAGAGGCTGGAGTTGCCCCATTGCGATACAGGCGCCAACAACTACTCGCCCAGTATGCTGCCAGAGTTCACTGTACCCCTCGGCATCCGAATAACAGACTCCTCTTTCTGGGAGAGGTCACTCGTTTGCCGCAGAGGCGACCTCGGTCGGGACTCCCAATAGCAGCGCGTGTCCAATCGCTACTATCGACCCTGGACTCCTTTCCTCTTAACCGTCCCTTCCGCTCGTCTTTCCATGCTCCTCCCTGGACCGTTCCTCGGCCGCGGATTCGGTTGGATCTTTCCTGTGAGCCGAAGATCTCTACTTCTCCTCTGGTCCTACGGCATCAGTTTTCTGCACTGCTCCGTGAGTTCAGTAACTCCGAGGTCATTTATACAGACGGTTCTTCGGATGGCGACCTCACTGGATATGCCTACATGCATGGCGCCTATGTTGAACAACGCTCTTTGCCACCCGGCAGCAGCGTCTTCACCGCAGAACTGGTGGCTATATACCGCGCCCTTAACCACATCCGCATGTGCCCCGGGACCTCCTTTCTGATCTGTAGCGACTCGCTGAGCGGTTTACAGGCCCTTGATCAGTGTTATGCTCGTCATACATTGGTCAGGGCCATTCAGGAGTCGATACTGGCTCTTAGTGACTCCGGTCGCTGTGTTACATTCGTTTGGACCCCGGGCCATGTAGGCATCCCGGGCAACGAGAGCGTTGACCGGCTAGCCAAACAGGCTACCACTTGCCGCCCTCTCGCGATTGGCCTCCCAGAAGCAGACTTCCGCCCGTTGCTTCGCACTAAAATACGCGACCTGTGGAACGCCGAATGGTCCGCTCTGGACGTGCCCAATAAGCTGCGTACGATAAGGGACACAACATCTGTCTGGAAGTCGTCGCAGCTGGGATCCCGTAGGGACTCCGTGGTTCTCTGCCGTCTCCGCATTGGTCACACCCATCTGACGCATGGTCACCTCCTCCGTCGAGAGGACCCGCCCGTGTGCCAATGTGGTGCCCCACTGACTGTGGTCCATCTCCTCCTCGACTGTCCCATTTTAGCCCCACTGCGGCATTCTTTTACCCTCCCGAACACTCTCTCTTTGGTGCTCGGCGACGATGCCTCTGTGGCTAATTTGGTTTTACGATTTCTTCGTGCTGCAGGGTTTTACCAGTTGCTGTGAGTCCTTTTGGATGGTCTTTTAGATAATTTTCTATGTTCTCCTTGACGTGTCTTTAGACTACAGTTTTTATTTTGTACGCTATGTGGTTGACTTTTCCCTTTTATACACATGGTCGGTCAACCACATTCACTGGCTCTGTCATTTTTGTCTCATATTTGTTTGTGTGTGTCTGGTGTCTTTCGTATTGTCTCGTGTTGACTCAGTCAATAATTCATTGACGGTGCATTCTTTCATTCTGCTTAGTTTTTAATCTCATTCAGGCACATTTTTTATCGTTCTGTTTTTTTTCTGTGTGTTGCCTAGATATGAAGCGGGGGACTGATGGCCATAGCAGTCTAGTCCCCCTAAAACCCCCCATCACAACAACAACAACAACAACGTATTCTGTCATAGACCTGTCCGTCTGCAGCCCTAGCCTCCTTCCACGTCTCACCCGGAGGGTCCATGACGATCTGTGTGGCAGTGACCATTTCCCGATCTTCCTGTCGCTCCCACAGTGTTCGCCTGCCGACCATCCGCCTCGCTGGTCCCTCCGTAGGGCTGACTGGCCAGCTTACTCTTCAGCTGCTGTGATTTCCTCTCCGCTTCCAGCAGATGTAGATGCCGCCGTTCAGCAGGTCACAGAGGCCATTGTTTCTGCAGCCGAATACTTTGTTCCCACAACATCCGGTTCGCTCCATCGTCCATCGGTGCCCTGGTGGACACCAGAGATTGCTGAGGCCATTCGGGAACCTCGGCGAGCACTACAGCGCCACCGACGTCACCCTTCTGTCGAACATCTTGTAGCCTTCAAGCGCCTCCGGGCACGGGCCCGGCGACTGATACAAGATAGTAAGAGAGCCTCGTGGGAGAAGTATGTCGCGTCCATTGGTTCTCGCGCTTCTCCTTCCAAGGTGTGGTCGCAAGTTCGACGCCTCTTCGGGCACCGCTCACCGGCGGGAATTCCATGCCTCAGCGTCCAGGGTATGCTGTGTACTGACCCTGTCGCCGTCGCTGAGCACCTGGCAGATCATTTTGCACGTACATCGGAGACTGCTGCCTATAGTGCAGATTTTCGTGCCATTAAAGAGCGAGCAGAGAGCCAGCAAATTTCATTTCGAACACGACGTCGTGAACCATGTAACGTCCCATTTACTGAGTCGGAGTTGGAAAGTGCCCTTGCTGCATGCCCGGATACCTCCCCTGGACCCGATCGCATTCACAGCCAGTTCCTCCGACACCTATCAGCGGATGCCAAAAGCCAACTTCTCGCCCTGTTTAATCGCATATGGCTTGAGGGTGTTTTTCCGTCCTCGTGGCGGGAAAGCATTATCATCCCGGTGATTAAGCCTGCGGCAGATCCGCAGGTGGCAGATAGCTACCGCCCGATCAGCCTCACCAACGTTCCATGCAAGCTCCTCGAACGCTTGGTGAGTCGGAGGCTCATGTGGATCCTCGAGGACCGGGGACTTCTGGTGCCACAACAGGGTGGGTTCCGTCAAGGTCGCTCCGCTGTTGACAATCTTGTGTCACTGGAGTCGGCCATCCGTACGGCATTTAGTCGCCGCGAACACCTGGTTGCCGTATTTTTCGACCTGCGGAAAGCATACGACACTACCTGGCGCTACCATATCTTGTCTACACTGTACGACTGGGGTTTACGGGGTCCACTTCCCATATTTATTCAGAATTTCCTGGCGTTGCGTTCTTTTAAAGTTCGTGTTGGTTCTTGTTTTAGCTCACCTCATTGTCAAGAGAACGGAGTCCCACAGGGTTCCGTTCTCAGTGTCCCTTTATTTTTAGTCGCCATCAACGGCCTTGCGGCGGTGGTGGGGTCATCGGTATCCACTTCCTTGTATGCCGATGACTTCTGCATGTATTTTAGCTCCACCAGCATCAGTGTTGCTGAACGTCGGTTGCAAATAGCCATTCGAAAGGTGCAGTCTTGGGCGTTTGCCCACGGTTTTCAGTTCTCTGCGTCGAAGACCCGTGTGATGCATTTCTGCCGACGTCGGGCAGTACACCCGGAGCCCGAACTGTATCTAGCTGGAGACCTGCTACGTGTCGTAGAAACACACACGTTTCTAGGCATGTTGTTCGACCACCGTCTCACCTGGGTGCAACACCTTCACCAGCTGAAACGCAAGTGCTGGCGACATCTCAACATCCTACGTTGTCTCAGCCACACTGTTTGGGGAGCCTCACGCCAAACGCTATTACAACTTTACAAGGCCCTCATTCAGTCGCGCCTAGACTATGGCTGCATAGTCTACGATTCGGCTGCGCCGTCAGCACTGCAGGCGTTGGACCCAATTTTACACAGTGGTATCCGTTTGGCGACAGGGGCTTTTCGGACAAGCCCTGTGACAAGCCTCCTCGTCGAAGCTGGAATCCTCCCACTGCGGTTCCGTAGGCAACACCTGCTAACATCTTATGTTGCTCGTGTTCAGGCCTCGCCCTTCCACCCGAACCGCCGGCTCCTTTTTCCGGACGCTGCACTACCTATCCCCCTACGGCGACCCAGGTCGGGTTACCCGATCTCAGTCCGTGTTCGTATCCTTCTTTCATCTCTCACATCCCATCCATTACCTACCACTTTCCACTATTCCTATCACACCCCTCCTTGGTCCATTCCTCGTTTGCAGCTCCGTCTGGACTTGTCCCATGTATCGAAGGCCTCTGTTACTCCTGTACATCTCTGTCACCAGTTTCTGCAAGTGCTCGAGCCGTTCCGTGCCGCAGACGCCATTTACACAGATGGTTCCGTAGTAGATGGCCGTGCTGGGTATGCCTTTCTACATCACAACCACGTAGAACAGCATTCTCTGCCCTGTGAGAGTAGCATCTTCTCCGCCGAGCTGGTCGCTATTCTCAGAGCTCTAAAACATCTCAAAGCCTGCCCCAGGGGGTCATTCGTCATCTGTACTGACTCCCTGAGTGGCTTACAAGCGATCGACCAGTGTTTCTCTCGGCACCCAATAGTGCGGTCGATCCAGGACACTGTTCACTCCCTATGCCAATCAGGCCGTTCTGTGGTCTTTGTGTGGACCCCAGGTCATGTTGGCATACCAGGGAATGAGCATGTGGATCGATTGGCCAAGCAGGCCACTATGGGACCACCTCTCACAATTGGTGTCACGGAACAGGATGTTAAACTGGTGTTGCACCGGAGGGTGCGCGAGGCTTGGAGCACCGAGTGGGTTACGGCGACTGCACCAAATAAGCTTCGGGCAGTGAAGCTCTCCACAGCTTTGTGGAAATCTTCACTGCGGCCGACTCGCCGAGAGTCAGTTGTCCTCTGTCGCCTCCGGATTGGACATACGTGGCTCACCCACGGGTATCTTCTTCGGCGTGAGGCTCCACCCGTGTGTCGATGTGGCACTGTATTGACAGTGGCCCATCTTTTGATGGACTGTCCGCTTTTAGCCGACCTGCGGCACTATTTTACTCTTCCAGACGCACTACCTTTAGTTTTAGGAGACGACGCCTCTATGGCTAACAAAGTTTTAAGTTTTATCCGCGCTGCTGGTTTTTATGACTCTATCTAACGATGGGTGCTGTGGCCTGACTTCTTAGGCCACCACCAATATAGTTATTTTTCCCTTTTCACACCCTTAGGGGTTCTTAGTGTATGCAGTATGGCTGGCTCATCCTGTGGCTTTTATTTGTGATCAGCCAGCCAAGATACTCCACTAGCCAGTTTTATTCCTGACTTTCTTTTAACAATTCTGTGTGTCTTTGTTTTACGTTATCAGTGGTCTGTCCATCGTCAACCTGTACCTTATGTGCGTGACCAATTTTAGAGCTTTGTTTTACTTTTCATTATTGACAGTGGACTCTCAGTTAGTAACAGGGGACTGATGACCTAGCTGTTTAGTCCCCTCAAAAAAGCAACAACAACAACAACAACGTAAACACCGCACTTCCTCTCGCCACGGCCGCCGAGGGCCGTGTGAGATTACCGTCCACTTGGTCATAAAATATAAGACCTAAATAGCATTAAATACACTGCAGACATTGTCCATGCCAATGCACAAAATGTTATACTTTATCTTTCATTTAATGGTAGCAGTATATGTATTAAGTAAGATAACATTTATTGTGGAAGCAACATTTATAGTTAGGCAATGGACAGAATTTACTCATGTTGGCGAGCGCTGTGGGCTTGAGGCAGAGAAGAGGCCAGTAGGTAGTGGATTCTCCCGGATTAGAGACGTCCAGGCTAAGTCCTACCAGGGGGAGGTGCAGCGTAGAGCGCAGTGTAAAATATTCAAAGATTACTTGAATTTGTATAAATACTTCGTACTGAGGAACCTCTATGGGCCTCACTGATAATATGATGCTTAATAAATAATTTAATGTATGATAAATTGGTAATTTGAACTGGAACTCAGGCATGCAGCAAACATTAAATAAATATGTAACGATTTTGCATGTTAATATTTATACAACTGTGATACAAAGACGAGCGTGGGCTCACATTATACATTCTATCTATGTGCATCTGCTAATATGAATATATTTTACGAGAGATGTTGATCTGATGCAGAAAACGCATTTTAATTATGAGAAAAATAACATTCCAATCGCTACCATATTTGTATCCAAGACAATTACACAGATAGCATGGCAATTTTTGCATATAAAGTTATTTCAATAATTATTTCATATGATATCCCTGTAAATAGTATGTAATTTTTGTGTTAAATGTTCATTTAAATAGAATACCAATTGCATACAATTCAAATAACTTATGCAAGTATGTGTATGTTCATGTAAGTGTATAAGCCAATATTATTTCATGTATTTCATAACTATTGCAATTTTAAAACAAATGTTAGAAATGTATGTGGCTGAACTCTGTTTGTCTTGGCTAGGCTTTGGGCAGTTCAGGTTGGGAATTTGATGACGTAGGGGTAAAACCAGTTAGCGCGCATAAAAGGGGGCACGCGGCCTTTGTACGGGGCAGTCGGAGGGTAGCTTACCTGCGTGGGGGCTGCGTCGGTCTGTGCCTCGAGTTGGCACTGTGGTGGTTTGTGCAGACGAGTTAGTGTTCCGAGCACTTGGCCGGAGGCTATGTTACTCGCCGCTACGACGGCAGTATTTATATTGATTCAGTGTGTGTTTATGAGTGTCCGAGGCTGGCCACAACATCAGTCAGTGCAACGATTTCAACGTGTGTAAGTTTATCGGGGTGGAAGACTTTTTGTAGCTGCAATAAGAAGAAGGAGTGCATGTGTTTACTTGGAGGTAGCTTGCTGAAGAGCGTATTGAAATGAAGTACATGCTGAGATATTAGCTCAGCGGAAAGTTACCGTGTGAATTTGTGTCTTGAAGCAGTGCTAATTGTGGAGAGACGAAGTGAATAATAGAAGTACTTTGGTTTTGATAGCGTCAAGACACTAAAACAGTCAGTGACAAATAACATTTTATTTAAGGGGGCTCACGAACTATGAACAGTGTTAAATTAAATGTGCCAGAGGCCAGAGGCATCAGCCATCAGGGATTAAGGAATTAGAAATAAACCGAACTACATCATTTGAACTGAAATAGTGTTGATGTTTTGATTTACACACCCTCATCTTTCAGAGCTCTGAATATTTTATTTATTTGTTGTATATGCAAGGAAAAGGTAGGAACTGTGCACAATCATACCCTTAGGCTAAATTACAGACAGTACAGCAGTTTGTTTATGTTTTAACGTGTGCAGTTTTCGAAGACGAGATTTTATTGTGCAGTTGTGCTGCAGTTTTGGTTCGTTTGTCGTTCTGTCTCTAATCTTTTTTTGCGCTTTCCCCTCGCAGCCGACTGCCGTCCCTTGCGCCATGCCGGCAGTCGGTTAACTTGGGGTCTTGGGCCAATATATCATATTAAACGTAAATTTGACTTATGCATGATTGAGAATCATGCAAGTTATTTTGAGAAACCATATTGTTGGTTTTGAATGTCAGCATTGCACTAATTTGATGCGTGAGTTCTGTTATAGTAGATGATATTTTGTTAATAAATGTATTATATCTTGTAGCAATACCAGACAGTCAACGTATGCACAGCTGTAAATTAAATATACCATTTTTCATGGTGATGTCCTTTTTTAAATATACTTCTGTTCCTATTAAATTAGCTCTGAGCAAAGCGATAGCCAGGTTAATTCAAAATTTCCCACGTATCTTTTGCACTACGCCGCACGAGTCTTTTGTCACTTGAGGTGTTCGAACAGTTCGACAGTTGTGTCGAGTTCTGCACTGTATCGAGATATCTCGAGCAATTTCGAACGCGAATATTGTTTGCCCAGCCTTAGATTGCTGGTACTGTTGTCGCCACTATTGTTCATATTTTACTATGTATTGAGAAAATGGCTTCAATTGATACTTTAGTAGCAGCCGTTTTCACTCTGCGTCATTTGTGGGAACAATACGTCAAAAATCATCGTAAGATATTTATTTTGAACGAATTATGGGACGAGATGAAAGCAGAATATAGACTACGAGTAATAATACATTAATACTTGTTTCATTTATTTTTTGTAAAATTACTAATTTATGCCTACATTCATTTTTAAAATCTGCTATTTCCATTATACAAGAGGCGATAATAAAATAGTAAGTAGTACAACTATCGTATATTTTGTGACAAATACTTTCAGCCGGCCGTGGTGGCCGAGGGGACTGAGGCACGCCAGTCACGTTCTGCACGGCCACTACGGTCGGGGGTTCGAATCCCCCCTCGGGCATGGCTATTTGTGCCATCCTTAGTGTTAGCTAGTTCATAAGTAGTTTGTAAGTTTAGAGACTGATGACCCCGTAGTTAAGTCCCATAAGCTATACAAACATTTGAACATTTTTTGAAATACTTTCATGTAAAAGTGTCTCTTACTTGCACAGCTTCATTTGAAGATCCGTTGAAGTGTCATCCTTTCGCATAAATGCATTGGATGGAATGCGGCCATCATCAAGTGTGACAATTATAAAATGCTGTCGGATTTCTATAGATGACGTCATCGTTATCATATATTCAACTTGCATATGTGATGTATTCTGTCCTAGAAAGATATCAAGAACATCACCACATTTTGATATTTATGATGTACATATAAAGTCACATAAAGAGCCAAAAAAGGTTTTGTACATCACAAAGATTCGTTTTCAAAAAGATGAAGCTAGACATGCCTGGGAAGTTCTTTGTTTGATAAACGACCGGATGCGTTTTTGTTGCAGGAAGAAGATGTGGACACATCAGATGTTCCTAACATTAAAAAATAAAATAAAATAAAAAATAAAAAGTGCTGCAGTACCATAATATAAAGGAATGAGTTAAATTTTCATGAACTCATGATGATTACATTTCGTATTGTTCATTCGAATAGTTATGTTTTGTGAAATTTCTAGAATATTTGACTTATTCTTAATTTAGTGACAGAATACGGAATTTATCTATAAATGAAGAAATTATTTTCGTAGCGTTGTTTTAACTTGAACATTTAAATTTAAAATTGCAAAACATGTGATGTCGCACCAGGGGAGAATTCACGCTATTGTGACCAATGTGACAAGGATAGAGGAGACGCCAAAAATTGCGAAATTTGTGTGACCCAATTTACGAAAATTTTGAAGTCAGCGTCTTCATATGGAAATGTTGAAGTCATAGGTTTCATATACGACCTTTCACTAAAAGAGGTACGAAGAAAATAATCATAAATAATCAAAGAGACAAGATATCGCGGAGAATTGAAAAAAGAATTTCTAACAGCACTGTTTCCTGAGACCATTAGTGTTGTGACGTAAAGTTGGCGCCACACGCCAGACGCTCGAAAACGACCGTGAAAAAGGCAGCGTATGACCGGCAGCCAATCACACGCCGGTACCGCGCTTCCTGGAGGGAGCAACCGAGAAGTGCGCCCACTACAAGCAGCTTAATCTAGGCCGACATGCTTCTGGAAGGGCACTCCGAACTAGGCAGTTACTGTGATTCAGCGGCGCTAGCATCGTGCAAGAAGACGCCGCCGCGAGAACAGACATACTCTCTCCTAAACCAAAGTTGAGTACTTTGTATAAGTTAGTAAATAAAACTTGTATTACTGATCTCTATAGCTGTTTTAGCTGTCTACGCGTCCTGAGCAGTTCCCTTCTCGAAAGATAGGCCGACGTGGACAAAACCATTAGGTTATGAATGTTTCATCGTGACGTGACAGCGTGGAACGACTCCTCCCACTCGTGGGGGATCTTGGGCAGTTTTGGAACACGTGCGCCTCAGTGTGCCACACTATACAGCAGCTGGGAGCTAAACAACGCTGCGTCACCTGGTCCACCTCGCAGATCTACTCTGCTCTGTAGCGCCGCTCCACTATAATGCCGTACTTAGAGCGCTCGGCAATTCCAGCGCGTATTGTGAGGCAACCAAAGAGTACAATTCTACTATCGATAGGGTCTGACAGCTGGTAGCTCAAGTTTATAGATTCTAGGTAGAGGTCGCGCACGTATGAACAGTATCATGGCCGCGAAACCTGACTGGCCAATGCATAGTTAAATCTTCAGTACATACAGCCTGCAGACAGACTACAGCGTGCTATCCGGACTATGCACCGTATTCATCAAGTATGTGCGCGAGTTAGCCGTCCTACCATCCAGAAGATAGAATTATACGATTGAGAACAAAGCGTCACGCTATGCGCAATCACGCCCCAAGGCTTACAGTCAATCAGCGTAATTTTGTACCAGTCAAGGTACCTTTGTAGCACTTAATATTTGGGTTTCAAATGGCTCATGTTCCACCTATTGGTAATATGACGTGCTACAGACGCGAAATTTAACCGACAGGAAGAAGATGATGTGATATGCAAATTATTATCTTTTCACAGCATTCACTCCAAGTAAGCGCCGGTGGCGACACTTACAACGTGCTGACCTGAGGAAAGTTTGCAACCGATTTCTCACACAGAAACAGCAGTTGACTGGCGTTGCCTGGTGAAACATTGTTATGATGCCTCGTGTAAGGACGAGAAATGCGTACCATCACGTTTCCGACTTCGATAAAGGTCGGATTGTAGCCTATCGCAATTGCGGTATATCGTATCGTGACAATGCTGCTCGCGTTGGTCGCGATCCAATGACTGTTAGCAGAATATGGAATCGGTGGCATCAGGAGGGCAACATGGAATGCCGTTCTGGATCCCAACGGCCTCGTATCACTAGCAGTCGAGAAGACAGGCATCTTATCCGCGTGGCTGTAACGGATCGTGCAGCCACGTCTCGATCCCTGAGTTAACAGAGGGGGAAGTTTCCAAGGAATGGCAAAACGTCATTTTTTCGGATGAATCCAGGTTCTGTTTACAGCATCATGATGGTCGCATCTGTGTTTGGCCACATCGCGGTGACCGCATATCGGAAGCGTGTATTCGTCATCGCCATAATGGCGTATCACCCGCCGTGATGGTATGGGGTGCCATTGGTTACACGTCTCGGTCACCTCTTGTTCACATCGACGACCTATGGCTCTCCCTTCATTCGATCCCTGCGAAACCATACATTTCAGCAGGATAATACACGGCCGCATGTTGCAGGTCCTGTATGGGCCTTTCTGAATACGGAAAATGTTCGACTGCTGCCCTGACCAGCAGATTCTCAGAGATATGTAGTAATAAACAATTGCGTTACTGAAAAACCGCCACATCACGCATGGCGTTTTGATTTGTTACGTCTTTCCTACTGACTCTATTCGCGACGTATTTTGCAAACGTCTTACATATGCACCACTGGATGTACCTTCGAAATAATATCGTATTACGATATATAGTTCAGGTGCTATGATGTCAAAGACATTGAAATAATGAAACTTCGCCCTCGTGAGGTTGAAATTTACTATGTCTTTACTACCAAATCAATTTACAACACATTTCGCAGGCAATTTCCAAACATTCCTCTCTACGAACCTGGTAAATAATGTGTTTGTAGGATCCATAATTCAGGAGATACCTCTATTAAAGCTGAAGGTCAGTCACTCACTGACGAAGCACGAAATCTCTAGAACTACTGCACCTATGAAGCAGAAATTTTGCCAGTATGTAGTTTAAAGGTAGAAGATGTTAGCTAAAAAAGTATTTACGATAGGACGGAATGAACGTACATGGGGGACGATACTTTTCCTACAGACTGACGAAATCTCCCCCCAGGGGGCCCACAGCTCTTTTGTGGGTACGTGTGTGGCGTGCACGGATCCCTGAGCCATTGCGTCCTTCCTTCCTGTTTCCCAGGCCGCTTTTCCTCACTCCGGTTCCCTCCCCTCCCTAATCCTTCTTCCCACCCTACCCTTCTCCAACCCCGTCTCTAGGTGTTCTCGCGATGACGGCCCGGCTATTTCCACGGTACTGCTGGTTTTTCAATTGTGTCTTTCTTTGCCGTTTTCACCGTTTTCGGCCCAGTTCGGTCCCCCTTGTGGTTTGACCTCCATCAAAATTTCCGAGTAAGTGTGAGCCATTTAGGGAAGAACTCCCATCCTAGCCCCTACGGCGCAGATTCCTACCCTTTCCTCCCAAATTCCCTTCCTCGCCGTAGCTACCTCCCCAGCTAGGTCACCAGCACGGTAGCCAGTCCCTGTGGTGGGGCTGTTATGTACCCTCATGGTTGAGCCCCCTGAATTGCACAGGGATCACACTGCCGATTCCTGAGCTGTGACCTCCTCATGCCAAGGAGTCGATGCTTTTCTTTGCGGAGCATCAGGACTCCCAGCAACGGCCATCCTGCAAGGTGGCGTTGCTGTGGCTGGGTGGCGCCCTTGTGGGTGGCATCGGGGCGCACATTCCGCAATGAAGAGGAAACAAGCCTCTGAAAATCCTGGCTATACGTCAGGTGCCTCAAAGTGTGGGAGATTTAATTTCAATGTTGCTAGATACGACTCCAAATCGTTTCCTTCCCTAACTCCATCATGGGGGGAACGTGGGTCCACAAAACAGACTGAGCCATATTCACCAAGATATTTAGTGTGTACCAGACAGGATGGGGAATCTTTACAGGCAACTAAGCCTTCCTTCTTCGTCGAACACCTCGAAGAAAGGTTTGGAGAAGTTGCCGGCATGTCGAAACTGCGCGACGGTTCGGTCCTGATACAGGCGGAGACCCCTGCTCAGTCACGAAACCTCCTAACGTGCGACCATTTAGGCGACATTTCCGTCTTAATAACGCCCCACAAATCCTTAAATAAGGTACAGGGGGTCATTTATCACAGAGACGTTTTGTTGCAGACAGATGAGGAGTTACACGACCATCTACAACGAAGCGGAGTACATTTTGTCTGGCGAGTATTTCGAGGATCCAAATGGCGCATTTGTTTTGGCCTTTAAGGGTGACAATCTGCCCGAAAAGGTCAAAGTCATGATGTATCGCTGTGACGTCCAGCCGTACATCCCCCCTCCAATGCGATGCTTTAAGTGTTGGCTTTTTGGGCACATGTCCTCTCGTTGCAACGCTGCTGCAACCTGTAGGGACTGTGGCCGTCCCTTACATCAGGACACTGCCTGTGCCCCTCCTCCCTATTGTGTCAATTGCGGCGGTCACCACTCTCCCTGTTCGCAGGACTGTCCTGCTCTACATAAAGAGCGGAAGATAGTCGAGTATAAGACTTTGGACCATCTAACATACTCAGAGGCACGAAAGAAATATGAAAAGCTGCATCCTGTCTCATTACTAACTTCATACGCTGCAGCTACAATGATGGCGCCACCACCGGTGGCCACTTCTCGACCTGTTCTACATCCCTCTGTGGGCCCTATGGGCCGCCCCTCTACCTCGGCCTCCCAGACATCTGGGAGCACACCATCTTCTGCGGGGCCTGTACTGCCCCCCACATCGAGAGTGGTTACCCCTGCTCCCCAGCCAGAAAAGGATTCCCCTTCTCTGGCTTCTTCTTCTGGGAAAGGAACCTGTTCTCCCCTTCAAACCATGTCACCCCAGAAAGCACACACTAGCCAGCAGCTGAAGGACCCTCAGCCAGAAAGCCGTCTGGCTCCTCAGTCTTCCCACACTCCTCAAATCCCGCCGGAGAAACCCCCCTCCTCCAGTAGGCCTAAGGAACGACGGGAAGAGTAGAAAGAAAAGAAGGAGACTGTAAAGCGCAAGGAGACGCTGGCGGCCTCATTGACCCCAACCCTTGCATGTGATGCGCCTCAGGATGACGCCAGAAGATTTGGCCTTTGCCGATCTCGGGGATGCCACGGACACAGAGGATCAGACTTCAAAGCCAGAGACGAGTGCTCATGCCATCCCTCTTCCATCTTCGTCATCTTCATACACCTTCAATCAGGAAACAGTCTGATCCTCCAATGGAATTGTGGAGGATTTTTCTGCCACTTCGCTGAATTGCGTCAGCTGTTGAGCTCCTTTCCAACTCTGTGTTGCTCTCCAGGAAACCTGGTTTCCTGGTGATCAGACCCCAACCCTTCGGGGCTACCGGGGGTACTTCAATAACCGCACCCAGGGTGTCGGGCGGGGTATGTCTCTATGTACGTACCTCTGTCTACAGTTCCCCAGTGCCACTTCAAACAGCCCTGGAGGCTGTCGCTGTCAGGGTTCAAGCATCACAGGACATTACCATCTGTTCCCTTTCGCTCCCTCCTGATGCAGAAGTGGCACCAGCTGACCTAGCAGCCTTGATCACTCAGCGTCCTTCACCATTTCTTCTTTTAGGAGATTTTAACGCACATCACCCCATATGGGGGAGAACGCGACTACAGGACGTGGTCACCCAATTTAGTGTGACCCATGGCACCTTCTCCGCCATAGACCTCTCTGTGTGTAGTCCAGGCTTATGTCTGTTCCTTAACTGGTAGGTTCATGACGACCTATGTGGAAGCGACAACTTTCCCATCTTCCTTTCGTTTCCCCACCACCAACGCCATGCACGCCTACCCCGCTGGTCCTTCCACAGGGCCGACTGGGTAGCATACACTTCAGCTGCAATGCTGGATACCCCTCTCCCTGCTGACACGATAATGACAGTAAATCATATTATTTCCAATTTCGTTTCTGCTGCTGAGTCCACAATACCATCATCTTCTGCCTTACCCCGGCTAAGACCAGTACCCTGGTGGTCACCGGAGATAGCAGCAGCTATCTGCAATCGCCGCAGAGCTCTGCAGCAGTACCGGCGCCACCCCACCCTTGATCACCTGGTTGCATTTAAGCATCTTCGGGCCCAGACACGTCGGCTTATCCGGCAGCGCAAGCAGGCATTTTGGGAAGAATATGTTTCCACAATTGGACCCCGTGTCTCTTCTACCCAGATCTGGACAAAAATTCGCCGCATATCAGGCTACCACCCACCGGCGGGGGTCGCAGGTCTCTCTATCCATGGAACTATTCATACCGACCCTACCATCATTGCCGAGCATTTTGCAGCGCACTTTGCTCTCAATTCGGCATCCACTGCCTACACCCAAGGATTTTGTACCTTGAAAGAGCGGGCTGAGCGAAAGCAGTTGGTATTTCGCACAAACCGCCAGGAGCCGTACAATGCGCCATTTACCGAGTGGGAATTTCAAAGTATTCTTGCCAGTTGCCCCAATACATCTCCAGCACCGGACCGAATCCACTGTCAAATGCTGAAAAATCTTTCTGCAAACTCGCAACGCCATCTTTTGGACTTCTTAAATCGTCTCTGGATCGAGGGAGCGTACCCATCCCAATGGCAGGAGAGTATCGTTATCACTCTGTTGAAGCCCAGGTGCAGATCCACTGAACGTTGACAATTACCGTCCCATAAGTCTCACAAACGTTCTTTGTAAGCTCTTTGAACGTTTGGTGAGCCGGCGACTTCTGTGGGTTCTCGAGAATCGGGGTCTGCTCTCCCCACAACAAGGTGCTTTCTGGCAGGGTCGCTCTGCCATTGATGACCTCCTCTCTTTGGAGTCAGCGATCCGTACTGCTTTCGTCCGACGTCACCACCTCATAGCCATAGCATATGACACAGCATGGCGGCATCAAATCCTTGCCACGCCACATGGGGGGGTCTCCGTGGTTCCCTCCCACTTTTTATTCAGAATTTTTTATTTTCGCGCCGCTTCAGAGTTTGCGTTGGCACCTCCTTCAGTTCCCTCCATATCCAAGAGAATGGGGTACCACAGGGGTCCATCCTAAGTGTACCCCTCTTCTTAGTGGCCATTAATGGCCTAGAGGCTGCAGTGAGGCCATCGGTTTCTTGCTCCCTCTAAGTGGACGACTTTTGCCTGTACTATTCTACCGCTAGTACAAGTGTAGCTGAACGACGACTGCAGGCAGCCATTCATCGGGCGCAGAATTGGGCTTCTGCCCATGGCTTTACATTTTCCCCTGCAAAAACTAGGGTGATGCACTTTTGTCGCCAACGGACGGTATATCCGCATCCGGAGCTCTACCTTGATGGGGAGCTCCTTCAGGTTGTGGGCACGCACTGCTACTTTTTGACTCGCGTTTGACATCGCTTTCACATCTGCGCCAGCTTAAGCAACGGTGGTCACGACATCTGGACGTCCTTTGTTGCCTCAACCATACTGTCTGGGGGGCAGCACGCCCAATCCTCCTGCGGCTGTATAACGCTCTGGTGCAGTCCCGTCTGGACTACAGGAGCCAGGTCTATGGCTCAGCCTCTCCGTCTGCACTGAGAGTGCTCGACCCAGTGCACCATACCGGCATCCATCTGGCCATTGGAGCCTTTCATACAAGCCCTGTCACGAGTCTTTTGGCAGAGACTGGAGTCGCCCCATTGCGATACCGGCGTCAACAACTACTCGCCCAGTATGCTGCCAGAGTTCACTGTACCCCTCGGCTTCCAAATAACAGACTCCTCTTGCTGGGGGAGGTCATTCGTTTGCCGCAGAGGCGACCCCGTCAGGACTCCCGATAGCAGCGGGTGTCCAATCGCTTCTTTCGACCCTCGACTCCTTTCCTCTTAACCGTCCTTTCCGCTCAACTTCCCATGCTCCACCCTGGACCATTCCTCGACCGCGGATTCGGGTGGATCTTTCCCATGAGCCAAAGACCTCCACCTCTCCTCTTGTCCTACAGCGTCAGTTTTATGCCCTGCTTCATGATTTCTGTAACTCAGAGGTCATTTATACAGACGGTTCTTCGGATGGCGACCACACCGGATATGCCTACATGCATGGCGCTTATGTTGAGCAACGCTCTTTACCACACGGCAGCAGCATCTTCACTGCAGAACTGGTGGCTATATTCCACGCCCTTAAACACATCCGCACATGCCCTGGGACCTCCTTCCTGATCTGCAGCGACTCGCTGAGCAGTTTACAGGCCCTTGATTAGTGTTACCCCCGTCATACATTGGTCAGGGCCATTCAGGAGTCGATACTGGCTCTTGATGACTCTATTCGCTCTGTTACATTCATTTGGACCCCGGGCCATGTAGGCATTCCGGGCAACGAGAGCGTCGACCAGCTAGCCAAGCAGGCTACCACTCGCCGCCCTCTGTTGATTGGCCTCCCAGAAGCAGACTCCCGCCAATTGCTTCACTGTAAAACACGAGAACTGTGGAACGCCGAATGGTCTGCCCTGGACGTGCCTAATAAGCTGCGGATGATCAATGACACAACATCTGTCTGGAAGTCCTCGCAGCTGGGTTCCCATAGGGAGTCTGTGGCCCTTTGCCGTCTCAGAATTGGTCACACCCGTCTGACGCATGGTCACCTCCTCCGTCGAGAGGACCCGCCCATGTGCCAATGTGGTGCTCCATTGACAGTGATCTATTTTCTACTTCAGTGTCCCATTTTAGCTCCGCTACGGCATTCTTTTAACCTCCCGAACATCTCTCTTTGGTGCTGGGCGACGATGCCTCTGTGGCTAATATGGTTTTACGATTTCTTCGTGCGGGGGGGGGGGGGGAGATTTACCAGTTGTTATGAGTCCTCTGGGTGGTCTTTTAGATATTATCTATGTTCCACTTGATGCGTCTTTAGACTACAGCTTTCTTGTGTACGCTATGTGGTTGGCTTTTCCCTTTTTATATGCATGGTCGGTCAACCAAATTCATTGGCTCTGTCACTTTTATCTAGTATTTGTTACTGTGTGTCTGGCGTATTTGGTATCGTCTCTTGTTGACTCTGTCAATATTTCATTGACGGTGTTTTCTTTTGTTCTGCGCTATTTTAAATTTAGCTCAGGCACATTTATCGAAGATTATGTTTTTCTGCGTGTCGCCTAGCTAGGAAATGGGGAACTGATGGCCATAGTAGTCTAGTCCCCCTAAAACCCCCATACCAACCAACCAACCTGACGAAATCTAGTTTCATCCTGCCCTTCACGAAACTTTGCACGCTTGACCGTCAAAAGGAAGGTCACCGTCTACCTAAAGTATAATACGGTGCATGGGGGAGAGTATCTTGCAAGAAAAAAACGTACCCCTAAGTATGTTGGTCGCACCATAACTTGAGAACGGATTTCACAGATCCTTTTTTTGTTGTTGTTTTCGTTATTCTCAGAACACAGGTTGTATGAAATAAAACTGGAAAACTTGAGAACAACGAAGTGCGTTTTTCAATGTGACTGTGTTTCTATTGCATACAAATCTATAGTTTTGTTCCGACATTTATGAAATATTTCACATTTCACAATAAAAACAAGAGGAATGTCACTGTCTGTAACATACGAACTTTGACCAAATGAAAAGGTTTTCTCAGATCTTGACGAATTTTTGCACATACGTCACTTATACCAAGAGGAAGGTCACAAGATACATACATGTTCGTATGGTACATGACAGAAGGTGCCTTGCAAAAAACATTGCCGAGAAATGGAAAGGTCGAAACGAACAGAGACATGGGAAAGAAAGAGATGAATGCAGATAGAGGAGGGAAGGGGAGGTGGACTACGAGAGTGTAGAATAAATAAACACCCTGGCAATACCGGATTTACAGCTAGTATAATATATTTGTCTAATCAATACCCGTTTATCATCTACATTTCTTCTTGGTGTAGCAATTTTAATGGCCAGTAGTGTACCTCTGTTATAAATAATTCTCCAGTAGGTGGAACATCAACCATATTAAACCCAAATATTATGTAGTACAAAGATACCCTGACTGACAGAAAGTGACCCTGATTGACTGTATGTTTATAAATGTAAGGAAGTGTTTTGCAACCTGTGGGTCACGGCCCCCAGAGGGTCGCAAAGCCTTCCTCGGGAGTCGCCGTCACAGCAGGAACTACTTACACCATAAAATAACTAGCGGTTCAGTAAGCCTAAGTGAAATACAATTAATGTTAAAATTATCGAGTGCATTGTGTGACATTTATCATGAATTGGTCATAGGTCGTTTTATAATACAGCCTGTTAATGACGAATAAGCGCCAAGTCTGAAAACTTTTCAGGAAACAATCATAAGTAAAAGAACTTAACACAATAAGTGATTGTGAAAAGTTAGAAAATTTATCTATTTCTTTAGAAATTTTTTATGTAGTCGGATCGTTCTTAATCAGCATAATTCCCTTCTGACTCTTGCCTGAAATGTGAAACAGTCATTGAGCAAAATATATTTTCATGTCGGAAATCCTGTAAAATAGGATAATGTGAGCAGTTCCGGAAAAAACATTTCTGTGAACAATTTAAAAGAAAGCAGAAGTAAAGGATATAAGATTTAATTTATTTTCTATGAGATAACATTGTTTCGTTACGGTTGTTGAGGAGACACAGTATTTCTATTTGGAAGGGGGCGTGATAATATTTTTTCTTGGAAGGGGGTCGCATATTCGAAAAGATAGAAAAACACTGATCTAAGGGACTTAACTACGTTGGTCATCAGTCCCTAGGCTTACAAACTACTTAAACTAAGTTAAAGTTACTTATGCTAAGGACAACACACTCACTCATGACCGAGGAAGGACTCGAACCTCCGGCGGCGATCAACCGCACGCTTCGCAGCAAGGCACCTTAGCCCGCCCGGCCACTCCACGCGGCCCCAAGGCTTATCTGTGTATTGGAACTTAGAAGTAATAACGGAGAGCAAATGAACTTTGAAGTTTAACGCACGATGCATGGACTTTGTCAGTTTTCTACAACACCAAATTGAGTCCTCATTTAATTGTAATAGACTTCTCATGTATTACTTGAGTTATGGACTCTTTAGATCATAGTGTACCTACGCACTTTTACCATATTGCAGTCCCACAATATATTGACATTAAATAATAGCTTCATTTATCTTCGTCTCATTACGCCACTGTAACATTCAGGGGAAAATAATGAACAGCGGTCATTCAGTGTAGCCGGCCGCGGTGGCCGAGGGGACTGAGGCGCTTCAGTCACGGTCTGCACGGCCACTACGGTCGGGGGTTCGAATCCCCCCTCGGGCACGGATATTTGTGCCGTCCTTAGTTGTAGGTAGTTCATAAGTAGTTTGTAAGTTTAGGGACTGATGACCCCGTAGTTAAGTCCCTTAAGCTTAACAAACATTTGAATATTTTGATTCATTGTAACTGTTGTCTTCGAATGTTGAGTGAAAGTAAAATTTCTGTTTGTGTGTGTGTGTGTGTGTGTGTGTGTGTGTGTTGGAGCAAACTACTATGGTCATCAGTCTCTAGACTTAAAGTTACAAAATACTTAAATAAACTTACACTATGGACAACGCACACACCAATGTCCGTGAGAAGATTCGACCTTCCGGCGGGAACGCCCGTCCAGGCTGTAGCATGATTCCTTAGACCACGCAGCCATTCCAAGCAATTCATCCTCTGTGATGTACTGTAGCGTTTTTTTCTCGATACTGTATTACATTATTGAACTAAGTAACTTGTCAGTGAAAAAAAAAGTACGAAATATAATTTCAGCCTCAAGTTTTCTACACCAGACTTGTATCATAAAAAGTTATGACACAAAGAGGTGTAGGTAAATTATTTGGTTATTATGGATATTTGTAACCAGTGTTATCGACACTGTAATTTGGGTAAGAATAACATAAAAAATCGTTATCTAATCAAACAGCCCCCACACAGATGCGTATGGATAATTGGATAATTGACGCCGAACTCCAAATACGAATGTATGAGCCACAGTGGCGCACCACGTTGATAAGGTAAATGCCGGTATGGAAAAGTTGTAAAAACAAGAACAAATTAGTTAGAGGGCCGTTATTTGTGTAACAAAATGTCATCAGGTAATGAAGCACGCACTGCAGTGAAATTTACTTGTTCATTGAAAGGATAAAATATTTTTCCATGAGCAGAAATTTCTGGAAATGTTGCTTAGAACATGTTTATTAGGACTGAAATAGAGCTAACTGACACAATGCAAGAAGTTAACTATACATTTAAGTCTAAAAAATAATGAAAGATTGACCGTTATATACTAGGAGACAATCGGGATTTTTTCACACGCATGTGAAGTTTAGTATGGACATCAGCATACGAAGAGAAAGCTATTAACACAGTTGTCTCGTCCATGACGCAGTCGAAAATTTTACGAGTCACCCGATCTGACAGCACCCCAATATCATCAGTAACAATGTCAGAAACGTGTTCGGCATCATAACTGTAACGTAGAAACTAACAAATACTTTCATGTTCCTTAGGTATTTAGCAATTTTCTGCTTTTAATTTCTTGTGCAGACCTAGAAGATATTTCAGTGAGTTAGGTAAACATCAGCAGAAACTGTAATACTGGAAATGAATAAACAAACATGGATGAGACTTTTTATTTTCGTTTGGCGCTTCTCATAATTTGATTCGTAACCTTGGAGTCAAACCATCACCATCAACGAATGTGAGAAACCTGATATTCACGTAAAAACACGTTAGATTGAGTATAGAGTAAGAATGTGAGAAATAAGCACGAAATCATTCATTGTTAATTTCTAGGAAAGGCGTAGAAATTTCATCAGCAGCTTGTAAAATATTTTCTCGGTTTTAAAGCTGCACTGAAGCTAATGATTATATCCAATAGCTAGTAAATCAGTTTTATTCCGTGATCGTTACTCTAAAAACGTATTTCATGGGAACTTTCACGCAATCTTAACTATTTACATTAAATTAGAAGTTTCAAATTGATATGTTGTTGTTTCGTGAGTGGTTCCTGGTACCTTGATCGAAATCAACAGGCTTGCAGGGCAAGATGAGCTCCAATCAACGATTCTGCCAAGATGTAGGTGGTGGTTAAACAATCGATATAACTGTGGAGAATATGAAACGCATCTCAGTGGCTGGATCTGGGTAGTATGAGTTCTTCAACTTCAGCATTTGACGATCATAGCACTCTTGGGTGTTGTATTAGGACAGGATCAAACGCTTAAAATAATTACAACTACATTGGAGGTAAGGGATAAGCTTATTAATACATTCAAAGGGTGGAGGACACTTATGTACAAAATTCGTTCACCGCTTGTTTCATCTGCAACTAACTAGCTGCACAGCACCATTCTGTCCCGGGAGTTTCGTGAAATACACTGGCGGAATAACTTAGTACACCTGGAAAGACGTCTGTTTTGGTCTTATGACAAGATATGATACGTGGAAATGGGTGGAGGGCAGGGAGAGTAGACGTAATTATGATAGTTTCAACATCGTCCGCCAACAGACAGCGTATTGGCAAACTTGCCAGAGCACCATCTGTATGTACACTTTAATAAGGCAGTATGTACAATTATAAGGCTCAGCAAGATACCAACATATGAAGCACACAGTCGCCATGACTTGGAGATGAACTCGTGTTTCCTGAAGCCATCTGAGCGAGTTTGAAAGGGATCCAACTGTGGGCTTGCGAGTGGCGAGTGACACACAGGTTGGATGTGCTGCGACAGTTGTACAACGATGTTGGTTGCAGTGGTCGCGTGAACATTCTCATACCCGTAACGAGGTTCTGAACATGCCTGCTTATAACGTGCAAGTATCACCTGTGGTGCGTCATCTCTATAATTGGCGTCATTTAGGAAGGCGCTTCCGCGCATAGAAGTGGAGCGATAGGGAAAGTGTGTAGGGAAGGAGCTACGGCCGAGCGCCAACGGTGGAGCCTGCGGAAGAAACACTGCGTAACTCTCGGCCAGACACAAGCTAGAGAACGAATATTATTGGCTGCCAGTGCGATAATGCAGGGGGATGCGCAGAACGGCGAAAAAATGGGTCGCCTTCGTACGTGACGCGGACTATATTTCAATAAGCCATCAGTTATTTTTAAATGATTGTATAAGGCTATGGGACCAAACTGCAGTGGTCATCAATCCCCAGTCTTAAAAAATACTTAAACTAGTTTCATTTCATTTGGGCCTGCTGCATTGCGTATGTCTTTTAAGGACATATTGTTAATTTAAGTAATGCCAAAATGCTGCTTCACTTTATAGATGTTAAGAACTGTTTATTATTATAGCAATAGGCCTATTTCGGTACTGTGGCCATCATCAGGCTATTTCCATATGGCATCGTGGAGGTGTAATTTATTACAATGACTGCATGTAATTGCAGTATATATGCTCTTTAGATGGTATATATATTACGTTTATCAGATATTAATTCATTACAGCTAATCTGACAGTTTGACATATCCTCCAGCGATGCTCTATAGCCGGCCGCGGTGGCCGAGGGGACTGAGGCGCTTCAGTCACGGTCTGCACGGCCACTACGGTCGGGGGATCGAATCCCCCCTCGGGCATGGATATTTGTGCCGTCCTTAGTTGTAGCTAGGTCATAAGTAGTTTGTAAGTTTAGGGACTGATGACCCCGTAGTTAAGTCCCATAGACTCTACAAACATTTGAACATTTGATGCTCTATATAAAGAGCATATATACTTCAATTATATGCAGTCATTGTAATAAATTATACCTCCACGACGCCATATGGAAATAGCCTGATGATGGCCACAGTGCCGAAATAGGCCTATTGATATAATAGTAAACAGTTTTTAACATCTATAAAGTGAAGCAGCATTTTGGCATTACTTAGATTAACAATACTTAAACTAGCTTATGCTAAGGACAACACACACACACACACACACAAACGCGCGCGCGCGCACTCACGCACAAGGGAAGATTTGAACCTCCAACAGGGAGCAGCCGCCCGTTTCGCAGCGAGACGTCTAAGAGAGCACGGCCAATCCCGCACGGTTCAGTCAGTTATAAAAGTTACTTGCAACGGTCAAATTACTTATCAGGTTCACCTTGGACTTGGAATGGTCGGAACCGCAGGTAGATCGAATCAAATGTTCAAATGTTTGTGAAGCTTATGGGACTTAACTGCGGGTTCATCAGTCCCTAAACTTACAAACTACTTATGAACTAGCTTATACTAGAGACAGCACAATCATCCATGCCCGAGGGGGGGAATAGAACCCCCGACGGGAACGGCCTCACGCATCGCAGCATAGCGCCTCAATGCGCTCGGCCGCTCCGCAGCGGCTATAAGGTAGTTCATAAGTAGTTTGTAAGTTTACGGACTGATGACCCCTCAGTTAAGTCCCATAAGCTTAACAAACATTTGACAATCCTTATATTAGTCCTCCAGTGAAGATGCGGGGTTTTGACGAAGTGGTTAAAGTGGAAGAGAACAAAGCGGACAGGTCGCTAAAATCACATTTTTTATTCAAAGTAACCTTCGCAGTCAAGCAGCCCAATATCACAACAGTCTCTGATTATATTTTCAGACGATGAAATTTGTTTGACAGTTTCACAATTCGCCTGTCACCAAGCATGATGCAACATTGGCTAATAGTTTGGTGTAAAACATTGATCGTAAATAACAGAGTGAGGTTTCATGATAAAATAAGGATCATGTATCAACTCTACTTTGTCTTAGCTACTTCACTCAAATGCCGTGCCTAGACTTTGAGGGCTAATATAAACTCTCAGGGGTTTACGATATGTATGTTATGCGCTAGTATAATTACTTTTAACAGAATCTTTGGAATGATTGATAGTAAATATAATATACGCCGGCGTCATTGAATTACGTGTAATTTACCTGCTGTGGTATTTAATCTTGTAGCTTTCTCTCTTTTAAAATATTACTTGTGGTAGGAGCAACGTTTTGCATGCAAATGTCACAAGTCGCTATGTTTTATATTCGAGTGTTATTATGATTACGTTCGGTGTTTAACGTTCTACGTCAACGGTGTTCCTTTTTAGCTTATGCAAAGCATTTACTTTAGTTGTTCTCCTGTGTGCGCGAATGAATAGCAGCTGAGGTAGAAGAGCCCAAGGGAAGTACTCAACAAGTTCAGTGGTGCAGCCCTTAAAACTTGGTGCGTGAGAGCCGCATTAAATATTCCATTGCCAAACTTCTCTGCAACCTTAATATTCATCGCCCTATAGTGCCATACATTCTTGAACGCTTCTTGTTTTCTATTTTCTTGAAGGACCGACAGAGCTGGCGCCAGTCAACATCCACTGAAATATCCTGACGCTCATGTCTGGATCGGCACACCTTGTTCTAACTAGTGTGGAGCTGTCTGAAACGTCCAAATTAAATAGCCGTATATAGAACGTACAGATCTGACAACATTTAGCGAGTTACAACGATCGGCAATCAGTTAATCTTTTAAATGGGGTCCCCTGTCAGGATATAAAGACCTTAGGCCCAGTAGGGAGTTAGAATGGTAACGTGTAATTTGTTCAAATTCTGTTTGCCTTCTTAAATAGTTACATAGCCATTAGCCATCAGTGTAGCGCTGGCACTGTAACTACGCCTGAGGAATGCTTCAGCCTGAAAAAATCACAACAAATTAGGGACTTGGTCTACTGATTGAAAAGTATGAGTACATAATAACCAATTTAGACCAAATGGAGCTCACATCAGCGGCAATCTGTCACATCAATACACAGTGTACCCCTTTCTGGTGGTCGCACAGGCATTTATTCTCGCATGCAAAATAAATAAATAAGTAAAATAATTAAAAAAAATGAATGGGCGGAATCCATCCTGTGATAGATGGTCTCCAGCATTTTGGGCCTTGCTTTCGAAAACTATTCTTTCGGACATACGCTGGAGAATAAGTAAGTTCTTGCTTCACAGTGGTACATGCATGTTAAGCTAGCCACAGAAATTTTGTGATTTTACTTGCCAGGGCAGTATGCGTACACCAAGAAGAGGACGTTGCATTGCAGCTGCCTTATGGTTCCGTGCGTTGTCCTCCTGTGAAAGCACACCAATTTCCTGTGGAAGTACCGGCAGCAAGAGGGAGATATCAGGTAATACACTGTAGCAGTCACTGTTTACATTGCCATATAGAAACACCAAATGAGATCTTAAATTGTAACTTATGGTCACAAAGACTCCTCAGGAAGTCCTATAGAGAAACCTGGGATGGACATATCTATCGAGAGCTGTAACTTAAATAGTGGCTACTATTTATTCACAACCGATACAAAAGCGTTACATGTTTTCATCTGTTACTGCCCTTCAAAGTAGTCACCAGCGTTGAGTAGGAAACGTTGCCAGCGATGTGGAAGGCGTAATATGCCGTTAGCAGAGCTTGCTCTGTTGATGGTGCGAATGGAGCAGTCTACTGCCTGTCGAATCTCTGGAACAGTTCTGAAGCGAATGCCACGAAGTTGTTCCTTCATCTACGGAATCAAATCAAAGTGACAAGGAATTAATGCCGGGGAGTATGATGGATCGTACAGTACTCTCCAGTCCCATCGACCGAACAGAGGAGCCACAGCTTGCGCTGTATGCGTCCACCAATTGTCGTGCGAAATGATGGGTGGGTTGCTGAGAAAGTATTGCCACTTCTTTCGCAAAGCTGGTAGCAGGTGATGCTACAAAAACTACTTCTTCAGAGACGCTAGGACGACCTGCCCGACGCATGTCTGCCGCAGGTTACCGACTTTCGTTGAAGGCTTTTACCCAACGTGCCACTGTTCTGTATGGCAATGCCGATTTCCCGCACGCCTCTTTAAGACCTCGGTGAGACTGTCGTGTTGTACGATCTCTGACACATTTAATCTTGATCCAACTCCTTTGTCCCCGTTTCGACAAAAAGTGACACCGTTTCGCTAGACCGCTCGCTCACAAGTGACCGTGTTTCCCTCGATTGTGCGCAAACCGGTGACGTGGGACGGGCGAGTCCATTTGCTCGGGGATAAAGTAGGTATGTTAACAATGTGTGGTATCAATGAAATAGTAGATTCCATTGCATAGTGTCTACACTGCAGTGTTGCCACTATTTAAGTTTCAACCCTCGTATTTAGATATACGGCGTACACGCAGTACGTCGGTGGTATACATAGAGAAAAGCATTTTTCTCGCAGAAGGAAACGCAGCTCCATTCCACTCTCTATTAGATTCTACCACGACCCCACACTAGACGTTTTCGGCTGTGTCATGATACCAGTGGTAGCGTGAACTGACACATGCGATCTCAGTCCCACAGCACGAACGCGTTTCCCACTGGTCCATGGTAGTCCCTGATCACATAGTCTCCAGGTTTCCTCTTTGGTGATTTTCAGTCACCCACCGGTCCTCGCACAATACGTCACTCTTAACGTGGATCTCCTCTACATGAACGTCCTGAACCTGCTCTTCACTTGTAGAAATATTCCAGAGACCACTACTGATAACAGTGACGCGTTGTGTTCAAGACTTGCAGCAATTCATCGATACAGCTAACCAGCTGTCGACAGGCCCACATTACGACCCCATTTAAATGACTGATACTCTCATGGTTCTGCCCCAGAATGAATGTTCACCTTTAACCTGAGCGCAGCTCCTGCCTGTCTAGTCAATAACTCTTTAAAGGCACAGGCCTCCATGAAGGCATCCCCCTCAGAGGCTCAGCATTAATTTGCTGAGTACGAGCTTAGCGAACCCGAGGTCCTGAGCTGTGGGCTGTGTCGCGCCAACGGTCCGCTACACCATAACCTCTGTGCGTGCTTCAACGACCATCGTTTGGCGCGACGGTGGAACGTTGTACGTTTCAGAGTCCGGGGATCTTGGCTTAATCGCCCGGGTCGCGAGGACGGTACAAACCTCTATAAAAACCCCTCAATCTCAAGGTGTATTACGTGCCGAGGAGATGAATGGCTATTGAGGTTGAACAGCCGCTAGCGAGCAACCTCTGAGGAACCTGCCGCACCTCAGTTTTATAAGGCTTACCCAAGCAAGCGGGGCTCTGCTTGGGTGGACCTTTATTTCCCTAGCTGCTCGTGGGACCAGAATGAAATGGGCAAATAATAGCGTCGCCACACGCAAACCTGGCGTCTCTAAGAGAGGAAAAAGGGGCTTTAATGCGGCACAGTATGATCCCCAATCCTTCCCTTCCCTTGCCACGCCATGGGAAGAACAACAGGCCAGAGATGGTAATGACACATACTCACAAAAATTTCTGGTGTGTACACGTACTGATGGGGAATCGTGCAAGGACATTAAGCCGTTATTCTTTGTTGAGTATCTTGAAGATCGATATGGTGAAGTCGCCGGCATGTCCGAAATGAGGAGTGGGTCCATTCTGATAGAGACAGCATCCTCAGCCCAATCGAAGGCACTACTCGACTGCGATAAGCTGGGAGATGTTGCTGTCTCTATCACCCCTCACCATAGTCTCAACATGACTCAGGGGATTATCATCCACCGTGATCTTCTCCTGCAGTCCGATGATGAATTATGCAGCAACCTCGCACGGCGGGGTGTTCAATTTATCAGGCGCATCTACAGGAGGCCAAAGGATGAAAAGGTAGCCACCAGTGCTTTCATCCTGGCCTTTGAGGACGATTCTTTGCCTGAAAAGGTCAAGGTTATGATATACTGGTGCGACGTAAAGCCTTATGTCCCTCCGCCTGTGAGGTGCTTCAAGTGTTGGAAGTTTCGCCACATGTCGTCTCGGTGCACCTTTAGTGCCACATGCAGGGATTGCGGACGTCCATCCCATCCGGACGCTCCGTATACTCCCCCACCCGTATGTGTTAACTGTGGGCAACACCACCCATCCTTTTCTTCGGACTGCTCAGTACTCCACAAAGAAAGGAAGATAATGGAGTACAAGACGATGGACAAAGTGTCATATACTGAAGCAAAGAAAAAGTATGAGCGCCTTCACCCTGTAGCATTGAAATCGTCGTTCACTACCATCACTTCGTCCCCTCTGTCTTCAGGGACGATGGCCCAGACACCTTGGATACCTCCTGTGGGCCCCCATGGCCGTCCGACTCCTCCTGCGCCCATAATGGTTGGGGGATCTTCTTCATCTCCTGCTCCCGCACGACCTTCTGTGGGAGCGCATCCCCCCAAACCGCCAGGGTCAATAGTCCCCATCACCCAGCCAGAGAAGCAACATCTTCCTCAGGCTCCTCTCGCTCGAAACGGGTCCCTCGGGGCGCTCTCTTCCGAGGCCTCTCAGCGCGCGGCGGAGGATCCCAGCCAACGGCTGACGGATCCGCACGTTCGTAGTCAAAGGGCTTTGCAATCTGCGTCGGGCCTAGATACTGTGTCTGAGACGCCCTCCCAGCCCTTAAAAAAAAAGGGCAGCGAGGGGACAAGAAGCAGAAACAGAAGAAAAAGGACTCTTCTGTGGCACTAAAGCCACAACTTCGTACATTTTCTGCTTCTGATGACGAGATTGAGCTCCTTATTTCCCCTAAGGATCTCGCTCTCATCAACTCCTCCGAAGCAATGGTACTGGATTCTGTAGGTTTACTGACAGCGCCAGCGGATGAACCTATGGAATGAGATGTTTTAACTGTCCCTTCATGGCCTTTAATAGAAAAGATTGTATACTCCAGTGGAATTGCGGGTTTTTCCCCCCGCTTAGCTGAGCTACGACAACTTCTCAGCGCTTCCCCTGTGTTCTGCATTGCTCTGCAGGAAACTTGGTTTCCCTTGATGCACACCCCCGCCTTATGTGGCTATAGGGGATATTATAGGAACCGTGCAGACTGTGATAGGGCGTCAGGTGGAGTCTGCACCTACATCCTGTCTTCTGTTTACAGTGAAGCTGTTCCACTTCAGACGCTTCTGGAAGCCATAGCTGTCAGGGTAAGGGCTGCAACTGACACTACCATCTGCAACATGTACCTTCCTCCTGATAGAGAAGTACCTCAACTTGTGCTGGCTGCTCTGATTGCCCAACTGCCGTCACCTTATTTGGTATTGGGCGATTTCAACACCCATAACCCATTGTGGGGTGGTAGTGTGACTACTGGCCATGGTAGAGATGTTGAGTCCTTACTATCTCAACTCAACCTCTGCCTTTTAAATCATGGTACCCCCACGCATTTTAGTGTTGCACACGGTACCTACTCGGCCATCGACATAACAGTTTGCAGCCCTAGCCTCTTCCCATCTGTCCACAGGAGAGTACATGATGACTTGTGTGGTAGTGACCACTTTCCGATCTTCTTGTCACTACCCCAACGTCAGTCTCCTGAACGATTGCCCCGATGGGCGCTTGATAAGGCTGATTGGGACATTTTTAACTCTGCTGCCATTGGTGGTTGTCTAACGCATCCTAACATCGATGTGGTAGTTGACAGTGTTACCTCGGCCATTATTTCTGCGGCTGAGTGTGCTATCCCCATTTACTCAGGATCACCCCAGCGGAAGACCGTGCCCTGGTGGTCGCCAGAAATTGCTGATGCCATTAGAGGCCGCAGGCGCGCTCTGCAGCGTCACAAACGACACCCACCTCTGGATAATCTAATTGTTTTTATACGGCTTCGTGCCCGAGCCCGCCAATTGATTAAAAGACCCAAGCAGGAGTGCTGGGAGAGGTATGTTTCTACCATTTGCTCACGTACCTCTCCATCCCAGGTTGGGACGAAAATCAGGCGTGTTTACGGTAACCAGCGACCCTTCAGTGTACCTGGGATTTCCATAAATGGAGCAGTCTGTACTGATCCACAGGCAGTTGCGGAACAACGTGCTGTGCACTATATGCAAAATTCAGCTTCTGTGCATTATCCACCAGCCTTTCGCACCCTGAAAGAGCGGGAGGAGCGAAAGCGGCTCTCCTTCTTGGCTCGCACTGTGGAGCTGTATAATGCCCCCTTCAGTGATTGGGAATTGCTTAGTGCCCTTACACTCTGCCCTGACACAGCCCCTAGGCCAGACCGGGTACACCCCTCAGGGGCTCAGCATTAATTTGCTGAGTACGGGCTTGGCGAACCCGGGGTCCTGAGCTGTGGGCTGTGTCGCGCCAACAGTCCGCTACACCGTAAGCTCTGTGCGTGCCTCAACGACCATCGTTCGGCGCGACGGTGGAATGTTGTACGTTTCAGGTTGAGGTTGAACAGCCGCTAGCGAGCAACCTCTGAGGAACCTGCCGCACCTCAGTTGTATAAGGCTTACCGAGGCAAGCGGGGCTCTGTCTGGGTGGACCCTTATTTCCCTAGTTGCTCGTGGGAACACGATGAAAAGACCACGAAACGTTGGCGGACGTACAACCGCCGTCTGTAAGCGTGGTAGAAGCGATTACAACGCTGAACAGTATGACCCCCAAACGTTTCCTTCCCTGTCTACACCGTGGGAGGAACGTAGGGCCAAAATTCAAGGCGAGGCTTACGCCCCAAAGTATCTAGTGTGCAGCCGTACAGATGGGGAATCTTTCATGTCCACAAAGCCAATGTTCTTTGTGGAACATCTAGAAGACAAAAATATGGAGAGGTCGATGGATTGTCAAAAATGAGGTCTAGATCCGTTTTAATAACGACGTCATCCCCAGCCCAGTCACGGGCTTTGCTAGCCTGTGACAAGCTGGGTGATGTTTCCGTTTCCGTTACACCACATAAGACCTTAAACATGGTCCAGGGCATCATTTTCCACAGGGATCTGCTGCTGCAATCGGACGATGAATTGAGAGCTAACTTGGAGCGGCGAGGTGTGCACTTCATCCGCCGTATCTATAGGGGTCCGAGGGACAAGAGGGTTGCCACCGGTGCCTTCATCGTGGCTTTCGAGGGCGATTCATTGCCTGAGAAAGTCAAGGTGATGGTTTACCGGGTCGACGTCAAGCCCTACGTTCCTCCCCCTATGCGCTGCTTCAAGTGCTGGAGGTTTGGTCACATGTCCTCCCGATGTGACGCCAACCCAACGTGTCGGGAGTGTGGGCGTGCATCCCATCCAGACGCCCCCTGTACCCCACCTCCAGTGTGCGTCAATTGCAATCAGCAGCATCCTCCTTGTTCGCCCGACTGTTCTGTACTCCACAAAGAGCGCAAGATCATGGAGTATAAGACCCTGGACCGGCTGACATACGCAGAGGCCAGACGCAAATATTTGAAGCTCCATCCTGTCACCATGACAACGTCTTACGCCACAGTAGCTTCATTGTCAGTCACCAGACCATCTGCACCACGAATGCCACCGGGCCCCCAGGCCCGAACTACTGCACCTGCCCCATTGACAGTTGGGGGTACTACTCCTTCGGTTGCTCCCACACTTTTCTCGTTGGGAGCAACAGACGAACCATTGCGGGGACGTCGGTCCCCACCACAGCGCCGGAGAAACAACAGCCTCCAGCTCCTCTCGCCCGGAAGGGGTCCCACGGGACACTCCCTTCCGAGGCTTCTCTTCATGGGAAAGTGGATCCCAGCAAATGGCTGAAGGACCCTGCGGCTGCTGATCGAGGGGCCTCCACCTCTTCGTCGGCAGCTGCAGCCCCTGTTGAGAAGCCCTCACGGCCCTTAACACCCAAGGGCCAGCGAGAGGCTAAAAGGAAAGAAAAGAACCCACATCCTCTGCTTCAGAGGATGAAGTCGAGATCCTCGCCTCCGCTGAGGATCTCGCACTTCTTGATTCGCCTGAACGTAGGAACTCTGCACATCCAGAATCACCTATGGTCTTAGATTCTGTAGATCCTGACCATAAGGCGGCAGATGTTCCTATGAGATGATCTTCTTTCCTTTCTTTTGTTTTATGGCTTTACAGCGAGGAGAAAGAGTTATTCTCCAGTGGAATTGCGGCGGCTTCTTTAATCACCTGGCCGAGCTGTGCCAATTACTGTGGCGCTACCCTGCACTTTGTATCGCCCTACAGGAGACATGGTTTCCAGCACAGCGCACCTCTGCCCTCCGTGGGTATCGGGGCTACTACTGCAACAGGACCCTTTACGACAGGGTGTCTGGCGGTGTCTGCCTGTATGTCCTGGACACTGTACCCAGTGCCCCAGTGCCACTCAACACCACACTTGAGGCAGTAGCTGTCAGAATCCGGCAATGCAGGAATTCACTGTCTGCAGCTTGTACCTTCCTCCGGATGAGGCCATGTCTCTCAACACCCTTACTGCTCTGGTCTCCCAACTTCCCCCACCATTCCTCCTTTTGGGGGACTTTAACGGCCACAACCCTTTGTGGGGTGCACTCCAGACCACAGGCTGCGGTAGGGATGTTGAGACATTAGTGGCGCAACAAGACCTTTGCCTCCTGAATACAGGTGCCCCCACGCATTTTAGCGTGGCACAAGGCACGTATTCAGCGATCGACCTCTCCGTCTGCAGCCCCAGCCTTCGACCACACTTCGGTTGGCGTGTGTATGAGGACTTGTGTGGCAGCGACCACTTTCCAATCTTTGTGTCGCTCCGCAGTACCAAGCTGCAGACAGCTTACCCCGTTGGTGTCTCCGTAGGGCTGACTGGCCAGTCTATACTTCAACCGCTGTCATCGCTGCACCACTTCCAGATGACATTGACAATGCAGTCCAGCAGGTGATGGACAGTATTGTCATGGCCGCTGAGGTAGCAGTTCCACGAACCACCGGTTCCACTAGGCGTAGGTCCGTGCCTTGGTGGACACCGGAGATTGCTGAGGCTATCCGGGAACGTCGGCGAGCGCTTCAGCGCCATCGACGCCACCCTTCCGTGGAGAATTTGGTGGCCTTTAAACGGCTCCGTGAGCGTGCTCGACGACTCGTGCAACAGAGCAAGCAGGATTCCTGGGAGCGGTATGTAGCCAGTATCGGCTCCCGCACCTCCCTGACTCAGGTATGGACGCAAGTCCGATGCGTCTTTGGATACCGCCCGCCGACAGGAATCCCATCCCTCACCATCCAGGGTGTGCTCAGCACGCTCCCGCCAGCGATCGCCGAGCACATGGCAGACCACTACGCACAATGCTCTGCGACTGCCACGTACAGTGCCGACTTCCGCTCCCTCAAAGAGCGGGCCGAGCGGAAAACGTTGTCCTCCCGCACTCGTCGTCGGGAAATGTACTACGACCCGTTTAGCGAGTGGGAGTTCCGAACTGCCCTTGCTGCGTGTCCTGATACAACTCCAGGACCTGATAGGATTCACGGCCAATTCCTCCGACACCTTTCACCAGAGTTTCAACGCCGCATTCTCGCCCTGTTTAACCATCTATGGGCAGAGGGCACTTTCCCGTCGCAGTGGCGGGAAAGCATTATCATCCCGGTGCTGAAACCTTGTGCAGATCCCCAGGTGGCTGACAATTACCGTCCGATCAGCCTCACCAACGTTCTCTGCAAGCTCTTCGAACGTATGGTGAGTCGGCGGCTTATGTGGATCCTTGAAGAGCGTGGACTCCTTGCTCCACAACAAGGGGGCTTTCGCCAGGGCCGTTCTACCACTGACAACCTCGTGTCACTGGAGTCGGCCATTCGCACGGCGTTTTCTAGGCGTGAGCATTTGGTAGCTGTATTTTTCGACCTACGAAAGGCGTATGACACCACCTGGCGCCACCATATTTTAACAACTCTTCATAACTGGGGCTTACAGGGTGCCCTTCCTATTTTTATTTGCAATTTCCTCTCCCACCGCTCGTTTCGGGTGAGGGTTGGGGCATCTTTTAGCTCCCCCCGTATTCAAGAGAACGGTGTTCCACAGGGCTCTGTCCTCAGTGTCCCGTTGTTTTTAGTTGCAATTAACGGTCTTGCTGCGGCTGTGGGGTCATCGGTCAGTTGCTCCCTGTTCGCCGATGACTTCTGCCTGTATTTCAGCTCCGTTAGCATCGGCGTAGCTGAACGACGGCTGCAGGGTGCCATCCGAAAGGCCCACTCATGGGCTTCTACTCACGGCTTTCAGTTCTCCGCGCAGAAAACCCGCGTGATGCACTTTTGTCGCCGTCAGGTAGTTCACCCTGACCCAGAGCTCTACTTGGGTGGTGAACTACTTCAGGTCGAGGAAACACATCGCTTCCTGGGCATGGTCTTCGATGCCCGGCTGACTTGGGTGCCACACCTACGCCAGCTGCGACAAAAGTGTTGGCGGCATTTAAATATTCCTCGATGCCTCAGCCATACTGGATGGGGAGCAGCACGTTCCACACTTCTTCAGCTCTACAAGTCACTTATTCTGTCTCGGCTTGATTACGGGAGCTTGGTTTATGACTCAGCAGCCCCTTCTGCCTTGCGGGTCCTAGACCCCGTCCACCACACAGGTGTACGTCTTGCAACAGGGGCTCTTCGCACCAATCCCGTAACGAGCCTTCTAGCTGAAGCTAGTGTTCCCCCTCTGCGGTATCGCCGGCAACGGCTGTTGGTGAGCTGCGTTGCCCGGGTTCATGCTTCACCCCGCCATCCGAACCACAGGCTTCTCTTCCCACTTTCTGCACTCCCTTCCCCACGGCGTCGGCCCAGGTCGGGTCTCCCGATTGCGGTCCGTGTCCGTTCCCTTTTCTCCTCACTTGATTCCTTACCGCTTCCTCCACCTTACCATTACTCCCTCCGTATCCCCCCCTGGAAAATTCCTCGCCTGGAGCTTCGTCTGGACTTGTCCCGGGATTCGAAAGCCTCGATTTCACCACTGCTTCTCCGTCGCCGGTTCCATGCACTGCTTGATTCGTTTCACGGAGCAAACATCATCTACACGGACGGTTCTTTGGCCGATGGCCATGCTGGATATGCCTTTATCTATGGTGACCGCATCGAACAGCGGTCATTGACTTGTGGAAGCAGCATCTTTACTGCAGAACTGGTCGGTATTTTGAGAGCTCTTGAACACCTCAGAGCTCACCCCAGGGGGTCGTTCGTCATCTGTAGCGACTCCCTGAGTGGCTTACAGGCCCTCGACCAGTTTCTACCGAAAAACACAGTAGTGCGAGCCATTCAAGATGCTGTATTCGCCCTTGGCGAGTCAGGCCGTTCTGTCGTTTTTGTTTGGACGCCAGGGCATGTAGGTATACCAGGCAATGAACGTGTGGATCAGCTGGCCAAGCAGGCCACCACTATGCGGTCCCTGGACATTGGCCTCCCAGTTTCCGACCTCCAAACCCAGTTGACCCGCAAGGTCTTAAAGGTTTGGAATTCGGAATGGGCAGACTCCACTGAACCAAATAAGCTCCGTGCTGTCAAGCCGTCTACCGCTGCATGGAAGACGTCCCTGAGGGCTTCTCGCAGGGAGTCGGTTGTCCTTTGCCGACTCCGTATAGGCCATACTTGGCTCACGCATGGTCACCTTCTGCGTCGCGAGGACCCTCCGCAGTGTCGATGTGGTGCGCCTTTGACGGTCGCCCACATCTTAATTGAATGCCACAATTTAGCCGCAGTGAGACGAAATTTTAATATCCCTGACGTTTTGCAGCTTGCATTAGCTGACAACACCTCCATGGTTGACTCTATTTTACATTTTATGCGTGAGTGTGGACTTTACAAGTCCATTTAATGTTTGTGTTTCTCTGTCGTTTCTCTGTCCTCCGCCTGCTTAAGTCTGTTAGGTAGGCGGTTTTAACGTGTTCCAGAGTGGCTGGGTGTGTTCCTTATATCCTTGTGACCACCCAGCAAAAACACTCTTGTAATGTTTCAGCTGTTTTATCCCTTCATCGTTTTTAATCGTATCCTTTCTTTCTATTAGTCTGTAAGTTTTAAACTTTGACTTGTTAGTGCATTCACTTCGGATCGCTTAACACAATGTTTTATCTCTTGGACTGGAAAAAGGGACTGATAACCGTCGATGTTTAGTCCCTTCAAACACCCAACAACAACAACAACAACGAACACCTCAGAGCTCGCCCCAGGGGGTCGTTCGTCATCTGCAACGACTCCCTGAGTGGCTTACAGGCCCTCGACCAGTTTCTACCGAAACACACAGTGGCGCGAGCCATTCAAGATGCTGTCTTCGACCTTGGCGAGTCAGGCCGTTCTGTCGTTTTTGTCTGGACGCCAGGGCACATAGGAATACCGGGCAATGAACGTGTTGATCAGCTGGCCAAGCAGGCCACCACTATGCGGTCCCTGGATATTGGCCTCCCAGTTTCCGACCTCCAAGCCCAGTTGACCAGCAAGGTCTTAGGGGTTTGGAATTCTGAATGGGCAGATTCGACTGAACCGAATAAGCTCCGTGCCGTCAAGCCGTCTACTGCTGCCTGGAAGACGTCCCTGAGGGCATCTAACAGGGATTCGGTCGTCCTTTGCCGACTCCGTATAGGCCATACTTGTCTTACGCACGGTCACCTCCTGCGTCGCGAGAACCCTCCTCAGTGTCGATGTGGTGCGCCTTTGACGGTCGCCCACATCTTAATTGAATGTCGCAATTTAGCCGCAGCACTACGCTATTTTAATCTTCCTGACACTTTGCAGCTAGCATTAGCTGACAATACCTCCACGGTTGACTCTGTTTTAAATTTTATGCGTGCATGTGGAATTTACAAGTCCATTTAACGTTTGTGTTTGTCATTGCTCTGTCCTCCACCTGCTTAAGTCTGTTAGGTAGGTGGTTTTAACGTGTTCCAGAGTGGCTGGGTGTGTTGTTTATATCCCTGCGACCACCCAGCAAAAGCACTCTTGTACAGTCTCAGCTGTATTATCCCTTCTCCGTTTTTAATCGTATCCTTTCTTTTTATTAGTCTGTAAGTTTGAAACTTTGACTTGTTAATGCATTCACTTCGGATCGCTTAACAAAATGTTTTATCTCTTTGACTGGAAAAAGGGACTGATAACCGTCGTTGTTTAGTCCCTTCAAAAACCCAACAACAACAACGACTCTCAGCTAGGAACAGGGGACTGATAACCTAGCTGTTTATTCCCCTCAAAACAACCAACAACAACAACAAGACCGGGTACACAAGCAGATGTTGAAGCACTTGTCCACAGAGTCGAAGCACCATCTGCTATCCCTGTTTAACCGCATTTGGAGCGATGGTGTGTTTCCCTCTCAGTGGAGAGAGAGCATCATTGTCCCGGTGCTCAAACCTGGCAACCACCCTCACAAATTGGACAGCTACAGACCCATCAGTCTCACCAACGCTCTTTGCAAATTGCTAGAGCGTATGGTGAGCCGCCGGCTATGCTTGCTCCTTGAGTCTCGCGGTCTACTGTCTCCATGTCAGGGTGGTTTCCGCAAAGGACGCTCAGCCTTGGACAATCTTGTACACATTGAGTCCGCTATCCGGATGGCTTTCGCTAGACGTCAGCATTTGATAGCAGTCTTTTTTTTATTTGTCCAAGGCTTATGATAAGACCTGGCGACACCACATTCTTCGAACGTTACATGGTTGGGGCTTTCGGGGCTCGCTCCCCATTTTTAGGAAAAAAACTTTTTATCTCTGGGTACACTTCGTGTATAGATTGGCGCATCTCGTAGTTCGTTGCACATCCAGGAGAATGGGGTTCTCTTGTTTTTAGTCGCCATTTATGGCCAAGCGGCAGCAGTAGGTTCGTCGGTATCTCCCTCCTTATATGCTGACGACTTCTGCATCTATTTTAGCTCCTCAAGCATGCATGTTGCTGAATGCCAGCTGAAGGGAGCCATACGGAAGGCACAGGCATGGGCACTCTCCCATGGTTTCCAGTTCTCTGCCGCCAAGACGTGCGTTATGCACATTTGTCGGCGTCGAACTGTTCACCCAGATCCAGAGCTCTACCTTGATGATCAGCTACTTAACGTAGTGGAAATACATTGTTTCTTAGGGTTAGTATTCGACGACCGGCTGACATGGGTTCCCCATATTCGTCAGCTCAAGCAGAAGTGCTGGCAACACCTTAATGCCCTCCGCTGTCTTAGCAACACCTTTTGGGGAGCGCTTGTTCTGTCCAGATTGGACTACAGTAGCGTTGCCTATGGCTCGGCATCACTTTCAGCTCTTCAGACGTTGGATCCAATCCATCACAGTGGAGTTAGGCTTGCAACAGGAGCCTTTCGAACAAGCCCTGTGACTTGTCTCCATGTGGAAGCCGGTGTGGCACCTCTGCATATTAGGCGCGAACAACTGCTTGCTAATTATGCTGCTACCGTCCGTCGTTTACCTAACCACCCAAACCACCGTATCCTCTTTCCTCTAACAGATCTCCACATTTCGCAGAGGCGACCGAGATCAGGGTTGACAGTTGGTGTCCGTGTTAGGTCTCTCCAGAGTCAGTTGGAGTCTGTTCCTATCCCATCTTTATTTAGATACCAGTCGCACACACCACCATGGTGTATACGGTGGCCTGACCTTCAGCTGGACCTGTCACGGTACTCTAAAAGCTCAGTCCATCCTGAGACCCTTCGTCGCCACTTCCTATCAGTTCTTGATGGCTGCCGAGGCTCTACGGTAGTGTACACCGACGGCTCGATGGTAGATGGTCATGTCGGCTTTGCTTACACGCTTGCAGGACACAATGAGTTGCACTTCCTGCCAGATGGCTGCTGTGTATTAATGCTGAGCTGGTAGCGATCCACCGCGCACATCAACATATCCGTTCCTGCACTGGGGAGTCCTTCGTCATTTGTAGTGACTCCCTGAGCGGTTTACAGGCCATAGACCAGTGTTTTCCGCGCAATCTTTTGGTTGTTGCCATACACGAGTTCTTGTACACCATTGGACAACATGGGCAGTCAGTGGCGTTTCTTTGGACTCCGGGACAGGGTGGCCAAAGAGGCCACCCACAAGCCTGTCCTCAATATAGGCATTCCATGTGCTGATCTCCGTTCTACACTACGCCGTAAAGTTCTCGGTTCGTGGAGTAGTGAATGGCGCTCCCTACAGGTGCCCAACTAACTGAGGCGTATAAAGGAGACAACAAACGTGTGGAGGACCTCTCTGCAGGCCCCTCGCAGAGACTCTGTTGTTCTCTGCCGGCTGCGTATCGGCCATACTTGGCTTACGCACGGCCACCTTCTCCGTCGCGAGGATCCTCCCGAGTGTCGATGTGGTGCGCGTCTGACAGTCGCCCACATCGTCTTGGAATGTCCGGACTTAGCAGCACAGAGAAGGAATTTTAATCTCCCTGACGATTTGAAACTTGTTTTAGCTGACGATGCCTCTATGGCTGACGCAGTTTTAAATTTTATTCGTGTGAGTGGGTTGTACCGATCTATTTGATTTTTAGTACTCTGTTGATTACATATTTGTTCTCCGCTCGCCTACCGTTTTAGGCAGGTGGTTTTAATGTGCAAAAGCCAGATGCCCTACTGCCTTGTCTGTTGTCACCTGGCCAGGACACTCTGGTATCGTCTTTCCACCTTTATCTTCTTTTATCCGTTTTTACTTTCATTCTTTTACTCCTTGACTTGTTACAACCCTTTGCTTGGTGAGACTTAACACATCGTTTTATGCTACATTGTAGTGCTTTTTATTCTAATCTCTACGGTTGGAACAAGGGACTGATAACCGTAGTCGTTTAGTCCCTTTAAAACCAAACCAATCAACCAACCATGAAGGAATCTAATGGATGAATGAGGCGCTAATCTTATAATTAAAATAAAAGCATTCTCCAGTAATTCATTGTCTGGAACCTGTGCGAAGTTTGAGAATGAAGGCGAAAGCTTATGTCTCGTATCTCAATTAGTTAAGTAAATTATTAGCTATCATTGTAATATCAATGCACGCGCCAAGCTTAGTGTCTTGAGCAACAGAATTGACTGATAAGTTTTCAGTGCCAATCTCGTATCCAAATCTTAATATTATGGACGTTGTGGGACGTTAGACATAGAGAAAGGTTCATTACTGGTAATGGTTGTGGGTGCCACATTTCGTGAAGAAATCCGACGAAACTAAAACTGTATGTAGTAAATTACGGAACGTTTTCAAAATATGATCTCCAAATGTATCTCGTAGTTTACGCTACATCAGCAGTGCAGAGATGAAACGCATAAGATGAAATTGTGCGGCTGTTGGTTCAGTCTTTCAGTCGCAGCATGATTCTTGCAATAAGGTCTTCTGATATTGCAGCAATAGCTTACAGCAGAGTTTCCATAGCAGGGGAGATCGGGGTAGCCCCGGTAAGTAGATTTTCAGCTTTTATTTTCATCTAGAAACTCTCTGGTGCTGCGCATTGCGCGGTCATATGGTGAACTAACTCCTCAAGCGACGCCATTACTGTTCCATCTGTTGTGCACTATTTGATCATGGCAGTGTAGCTAATATTGGTTCATTGATTTTAAAAGTCGCTACCGATTGATAGAATGGATATAATCTTAATTTGAACACATAATTCTAATTGGTAATCACCTACAACACAAATATCAACCTGACGTCACTTGTAATAGTGTACGTGGGAGGTCAGGAGCGATCTATACATCTGCATAATGCATGTTGCTTGCCAGCTCGTGTTTGTATGGACTGATTGCTTACCGGGACTGCTATTCATGCAAGTTGAAACACGGGCGCGGTTCTGTGTCTGGGGCATCGCCCAATGGTGTGTGTTGTCAAAGGCCGTAATGCACGTTGCGGTGAGTTTACCTTTGTACACACGAGACAGTTCATTCACGCACGGTACAAAGGCAACCTCCAAATGAGCGAAGCTGACACCTTCCGTGATGAGCTTATACCGCAGACCAGAACTCTGCACACGTATTCCACTCTCCTTTTGACAGTATTACGATACCTCTCCAAGCTCAAAGGCTGGCTGGGTGAAATCTGAAATCCCGTGCAATAATTTCATGAACAGTCACTATATGTATACTTGTGAATCGCATCCTTTTGCTTGCCTCTCAGCCGACGAACTGTACTTCTTTATACTACCCCACTGACCAACTGTGCTATCATTTGATTGAGGGAAGATGTTCTTTTGCTTGCTGATGAGACAAAATTCAGTGTAATACTATACCAGAACATATTTTTGTATCAACTAGATTTCGAAATATATTTCTCCCGACATCTAAGAGGACTTCCACATAAATTTAAAATAAACAAAGACAAACAATAATCAGTTCTTCCAAAAGTTTCTCTTCAGTACATATTATTCCGCCATGTTGTGAGTTATTACATGGTGCATCAAAATAAATAAATTAAAAAAAATGTTAAGCTTAAGCGACTTAACTGCGGGGTCATCAGTTCCTAAACGTACAAACTACTTATGAACTACCTTATACTAAAGACCACACAAACATCCATGCCTAATGGGAGATTCGAACCCCCCGACGGGAAAAGTCTTCGCGCATCGGTGCATAGCGCATCAATGCGCTCAGCCGCTCCGCCGCGGCTGCTGCATTTTATCCTCTCTACTAATTCATTCCGTTTATTTTACTGAATATACTAATACATGCTGACAACTAGCTGGAGAAAATTTCCCAGTGACAAAGTCATTGTTCTCTTTTCGTCTGTTCATTGCCTTGCGACCTATATCTCACATTCATGTTCTCTGTCATCATCATGAATTCTACATTCTTGCGTTTCTACCCCTAATCTGAGAGATGAGAATGACGACGATAATGACGATATGATTATGTCGATATGCTTGTAATCCATGAAGAAATTTAGTGTGCCGCAGGACTGGTGAATCTGCCAATAAAGGATATTTGGCTTTACGGATTACTATACTCCTGCACATATTACAATATGAATTATACATACATCTACACCGTTATCCATCAACAAATTTCCATTCATCCAGCTTTTTGCTGTGGCGCCTTTTGAAAATGAGAATTACACCTTTTGTGTTTGTTCTCCCTGATAAAGTTCTCCTTCATTTCTCTTCTTCCTCATATTCCTCTTCTCCTACAATTTCTCCATGTAATTCTTCGTCTTCTTCTCCTCGTGTAGGGGAGACCGGGGCACTTTCGACATAGGGGAAGGGTGTCCCAGTCGAGTTAGTTCATACAGTAGACGCTAGATCGTCTTAGGAATCAATCAGAAAGTAGGTAGCTCTGTCCCTGTCCTTACACTGGACCAAAATCGCAGACGGCGAAGTTTTGGATAAGCTGTAGTCCTTAATTGTTTTTGTGCGTGTTTCAGTAAAATTCTACACGTCGATTAATGTGTGTTATTTAATTTTTGCTTACTTTAGGGGCAACGGTGTAAATAATATTATAAAAGATGGTACTTTAAGGATTATTTCTATAAGGCATTCAAACTTAATCGCTTCAGTGAGTTTCCCAAAGAAAAGAATTTATTGTAAAGATGGCGATGGGGTAGGTTTGCCCAGAGAGGACGGCCGAGACAATCTGTCACGTCCTATAGGGAAGAATACTGCTTTTAACTCGATGAAAGGTTTGTTACTTTTAATGATAACAACGTTTATAATTCTTCGAGTTTATTAAATTATTAACATAATTGTCAAAGTTAAACATATTTTGATACGTTTCAGAGATCAAAAGATCATATTCGCGAGATAAAAAGCGTTGAATAAACGCCAAAAGCCGGCCGTGGTGGCCGAGGGGACTTAGGCGCTCCAGTCACGGTGTGCACGGCCACTACGGTCGGGGGTCGGGCAAGGATATTTGTGCCGTCCTTAGTGTTAGCTAGTTCATAGGTAGTTTGTAAGTTTAGGGACTGATGACCCCGTAGTTAAGTCCCATAAGCTATACAAACATTTTTTGAAACGTCAAACAGTAAACCAACCAGTAATTTTTTTTTAAATCTTAAACAGTGATTAAACAGTGATCTGAGAACTCAGAGTCTCGTTCATTTCCTTGTTTTCAAAACATGAGTTACGGCTCTGGTTTAAACCTTTGGTTTATTTGTAGTATCATAAAAATGATCCAAAATTATAAAAGAATGAAAGGGGAATGATTTCTGAAGATACGATGCTAAGAGCAATTTTAGAAGTAAACTAATAGGAAAGATCTGTGAGGACTGTTAGCGAAGACTACGATTTTCAGAAAATCGTACTGGAGGTACTGTGCTAAGTACAGACAGCACAGACAGTACAGTCAGTTTTCACAGGTAACTGCAACTCAGGAAACAGAAATTGAATTTCAACTCTTCACATAGGACCAAAGGTTTGGAAAGAAATACTAAAGAAAAATTAGATTACAGGCTAGAAAAGCCCTTAAAAAAGGAATTATAGTAATAATGATGACGATGAGAAAGAGTCACAGTGCCTTTTTGAAATAGTCAACAGTAGAACAACTGTAAGCGTTGGGCTCATCAGAGAAGCGTGAAAAATGAAATCCGTGCTGATTCTTTGGAGCTGGACATTGATTAAAATTGACTGGTTTAAGACACTATAAATGGTAATAAATTTAACCTGCCCTGTTGTCATAGTCCTCAATGTTAAGCATGTAACTCAATATTCAACTTGATATTATGTTCATTAAAGTATATTTCTTGATACCTGTTGGTTTTATTTTGATTTCCTAGTTAAATTACCAAAGGACTACATGGGACAACTTGTCCCAACCTCTGGGCCAACTTACCTCGAGGTATGGGCAGATTGGACCACTTGAAATTTGTGCAGTAATTAATTTTTTCTAAAACCTTAACTGATATTTTCAAGCTTAATAACTGCCATCCAGATTCAGTTCAGACCTATCTAATATTTAACAATAATGTCATAAATTTAAATATGTCAAATAAATTAATATTAACAAAAAATGGTCAACGTGCCCCGGTATCCCATACATTATTTTTGTGGTTTTATAATTATTGACGTCTATTTGCACTATTCTTCTTTCTTTTTGGCAACATTGCAATGCCTTTCTTCTAAGATAAATTATCCTTGCAACACAGTTTCCAGGCATGTTAATATTATTTTGCAACAATTCAGTCAACATATAAAAAATTCAAAGCAGACAGCTTCACTTACACCATACATATAAGTTGTTGCAGTTTTCGTTTTTGTCTTCAGTCCGGAGACTGGTTTGATGCAACTCTCCACCCTACTCCATCCTGAGCAGACCTCTTCCTCTCCTCATAAGAACGGCAACCCACATCTATTTGTACCTTCTTACTGTATTCCTCTCTTAGTATCCCTCTGCGATTTTTACCCCACTCACTTCCCTCCAATGCTAAATTTACGATTCCTTGATGTCTGAGAATTTGTCATACTAATCGATTCCTATTTTTTAGTCAAGGTATGCCATAAATTTCTCCTTTCCTATCAGCAGGGCACAGTTTACGACGAGAGGCAGTCAGAGCTTGGATGCAGGTAATATTTTAAGAATAGTGACGGCTGTAGATCAAAACATTCCTTTCCACACCACTCTCCTAGCCTCAGAATTTAGTCTCACACAACCATGGACATCTTCAAATTTCATAAGTGTTGCAGTTCGTATACAGGCTATGACGTTGCTCTCATAACCCTAGCCACCTTCCAAACGTACCAGTTTCAGAAGAGGGTACCTTATTGATTGAAGAATGATTTGTGTTGAGAAAAACGAATTGAACTTTCACAATGCTCAGACTTGTGTTTAGTGGGAGACAACTGTCGAATGTCAACATTGTGGGGAATGCGATAATTTGTCTTTCTTACAGAAAAAACGTACTCCACATCATATTGTCACTTAGATTTTTTTATTTGTATTGGAACTTCATGCTCTTTAGTGCGAGTGACTGTGAGGCCGGACACTATGTCATACTCTCATCAGATAAACACTCTTCATTAACTCGAAGCGAATGCAGGAAAACATCTGTATTTGCGTATATTCATGAACAGACTTGAGGTCTTTCGATTTCGGGAAGAGCTTTTGTCTTCACATGCAACTGACTGCAGAAAAAATTCTACACTTCCTCAAATATTATGGACTATAACGAACAGAACGTTACTCGTTGGGACGAGATCTATTTCCGAAATTTCTTTCACCAACTTTCTCTTCCGAATGCGAAAAGATTTTGTTAGCACCCACCTATATATGAAGACATGACCATCAAAATAAGAAAGAGATATCAGATCGAAAACGGAAATATTTAGGCGTTCGTTTTTTTCCGCTAGTTATTAGAGAATGGAACTGTAGAGAAACACCATAAAAACTGTTCGATGAACCCTCTGCCATCCACTTCAGTGTGAGTTGCGGAGTATATATGTAGACGCAATGTCAGATTCGGATGTGTGAGTTGGTGGGAGAGTTGACAGGTCTCTCGTTCATATGTAGCAGATGTGAAGAAATTACATTTTGCGCAAACTTCACGTTTAGATATGTGGATCACCCAGGACCACTTTTTCTGTTCCATTCCGTGACAGAGCGAGGGAAAAACTAATGCATGTACGACTCTGTACAGTCCTAATTTCTCTTTGTGGTCATTACGTAAAATTTAAATTGGCGGCAGCAGAATCAAATTGAAGTCTGCTTCAAATTTCGTCTCGGTAACTATAGTTCAAAAGGACTAGATCTAATTAATGCTTTCTCGACCACCAGTAGTGGTCCATGGTACCCTCAATTACACTCCTTACGATGGAGTACATGTAGACGCAGATTCACCATTAGAAGCAATTTCTGGCATTTATTTGTTTGTACCCCTCAGGGGCTCAGCATTAATTTGCTGAGTACGGGCTTGGCGAACCCGGGGTCCTGAGCTGTGGGCTGTGTCGCGCCAACAGTTCGCTACACCGTAAGCTCTGTGCGTGCTTCAACGACCATCGTTCGGCGCGACGGTGGAACGTTGTACGTTTCAGAGCCCGGGGATCTTGGCTTCATCGCCCGGGTCGCGAGGATGGTACAAACCTCTATAAAAAAACCCTCAATCTCAAGGTGTGCTACGTGCCGAGGAGATGCATGGCTGTTGAGGTTGAACAGCCGCTAGCGAGCAACCTCTGAGGAACCTGCCGCACCTCAGTTGTACAAGGCTTACCCAGGCAAGCGGGGCTCTGCCTGGGTGGACCTCTTTTCCCTAGCTGCTCGTGGGACGAAAATGAAACGAGCAATAACTAGCGTGGGCGGTCGCAAAAACGCCGTTTCTAAGCGTGGAAGATCTGACTTTAATGCTACAGTATATGATCCTAAGTCGTTCCCTTCCCTGGCAACGCCATGGGAAGAACGCCAAGCTTTACGCTGTCCGGATCCCTACTCACCGCGATATCTTGTAATTTCCCGAACTGATGGAGACTCTTTCTTGTCCACCAAGCCGCAGTTCTTCGTTGAACATCTCGAGGACAAACATGGTGAGGTGGAGTCTTTCTCTAAAATGAGAAGTGGGGCTGTTCTGATACAGACGGCATCCCCAGCCCAGTCCAGGGCATTATTGGCCTGTGACAAGCTGGGTGATATACCTGTCAGTGTCACGCCCCACAAGACCCTCAACATGGTCCAAGGTCGTATTTACCATCGTGACCTATTGTCACAGTCTGATGAAGAGCTACGTACTAACTTGGAGCGCAGAGGTGTTCACCTAGTTCGACGTGTTTATGGGGGACCACGAGATAACAAGGTTGCCACCGGTGCATTCATCCTGGCCTTCGAAGGCGATACACTGCCTGAGAAGGTCAAGGTCATGATCTACCGGTGCGACGTTACACCATACGTCCCGCCCCCTATGAGGTGCTTCAGGTGCTGGAAGTTCGGGCATATGTCCTCCCGGTGCACTTCTAGCCCTGTGTGCAGGGAATGTGGACGTCCATCTCATCCGGACGCTCCTTGCACCCCACCTCCCGTCTGTGTGAACTGCAACCAGCTGCATCCACCGTGCTCTCCAGACTGCAAAGTTCTACACAAAGAACGTAAGATAATGGAAATTAAGACCTTGGACCGACTATCATACAATGAGGCAAGAAAGAAGTACGAGCGTCTGCATCCGGTGAGCATGACTACCTCCTTTGCAGCTGTAGCGTCGTCCCCGCGCATCACGGGTACGACTCCCAACAAGGTATCGCCTCCATCTGTAGGCCCTAGAGGCCATAAAAGTACCACAGCGCCCTCATCAGATGGGGGCAACACTCCATCTGATACTAAAGCACCTGTTGTGGGGGAAACCTCCCCACAACCATCGGGGACACCAGTCCCCAACCCCCAGCCGGAGAAACAACAGCTTCCTCCGGCACCTCTCCCTCGGAAGGGGTCCTTCGGGACGCTCCCTTCTGGGGAGTCCCAGGGTGCACCAGGGGATCCCAGCCTTTGGCTGAAGGATCCAAAACCTTGTGGTCGAAGGGCTTCTGGCTCTTCGACAGTCTCTGCTGCCACTTCTGGGAAGCCCTCCCGGCCCTTGACACCGAAGGGCCAGCGAGAGGGCAAAAAGAAGCCGAAGAAAAAGGATGCGAAGGAGGCATCATCAGTGCCTCGGAAGGACCGCTCTGCCACCTCTTCGGCATCTGAAGACGAGGTAGAGATCCTCGCATCACCTGAGGATCTCGCCATACTCGGAACGCCTGAACCGATGGTTCAGGATCCTGCAGAGTCTGCGCAGTTGGCAGCAGGTGCTCCTGCTGAATGACCATTTACCGCCTTACATTATGGCTATTCAGCAAACTGCAAACATCATCTTGCAGTGGAATTGCGGTGGCTTTTTCCGCCACCTGGCTGAGCTGCGGCACTTACTCTGCCGTTTCCCTGCCATCTGTCTTGCCTTGCAGGAAACGTGGTTTCCCGTCGAGAAGAGCCCCGCCCTCAGAGGGTATCGGGGCTATTTTAAAAACCGAACCGTCTATGACAGGGTTTCTGGCGGCGTCTGTGTTTATGTCCACGCCTCTGTCCCCAGTGCTGCTGTGCCTCTTCAAACGTCTCTAGAGGCAGTCGCTGTTCGACTCCGGGTAGTACGAGATTTTACCGTCTGCTCTGTCTATCTTCCACCTGATGAGGCCATCTCTCCCACAGACCTCGCAGCCTTGGTTGCCCAACTTCCCCCACCCTTTCTTCTTTTGGGGGATTTCAACGCCCATCACCCTCTGTGGGGTGGCACACAGACCTCGGCCCGGGGTAGGGATGTTGAGTCTCTCCTGTCAGAGCAGAATCTCGGCCTTCTTAACACCGGTGCTCCTACCCACTTTAGCACAGCACATGGTTCGTTTTCTGCCATTGACCTGTCTGTCTGCAGCCCTAGCCTCCTTCCACATCTCACCTGGAGGGTCCATGACGACCTGTGTGGGAGCGACCATTTTCCGATCTTCCTGTCGCTCCCACAGTGTACGCCTGCCACCCGTCCGTCTCGCTGGGCCCTCCGTAGGGCTGACTGGCCAGCTTATTCTTCAGCTGCTGTGATTTCCTCTCCGCTTCCAGCAGATGTTGATGCCGCCGTTCAGCAGGTCACAGAGGCTATCGTTTCTGCAGCCGAAAACTCTGTTCCCATCACATCCGGTTCGCTCCATCGCCCATCGGTGCCCTGGTGGACACCGGAGATTGCTGAGGCCATCCGCGAACGTCGGCGAGCACTACAGCGCCACCGACGCCACCCTTGTGTCCAACATCTCGTGGCCTTCAAGCGTCTCCGAGCACGAGCCCGGCGACTGATACAGGAAAGTAAGAGGGCTTCCTGGGAGAAGTACGTCGCCTCCATTGGTTCCCGCGCTTCTCCTTCCAAGGTGTGGTCGCAGGTTCGACGCCTCTTTGGGCACCGCCCACCGGCGGGAATTCCGTGTCTCAGCATTCAGGGTTCGCTCTGTACTGACCCTGTCGCCGTCGCTGAGCACCTGGCAGACCATTTTGAACGTACGTCGGGGACTGCTGCCTATAGTGCAGATTTTCGTGCCATTAAAGAGCGAGCAGAGAGCCAGCACATTTCATTTCGAACACGGTGTCGTGAACCATATAACGTCCCATTTACTGAGTGGGAGTTGGAAAGTGCCCTTGCTGCATGCCCGGATACCTCCCCTGGACCCGATCGCATTCACAGCCAGTTCCTCCGACACCTATCAGCGGATGCCAAAAGCCAACTTCTCGCCCTGTTTAATCGCGTATGGCTTGAGGGTGTTTTTCCGTCCTCGTGGCGGGAAAGCATTATCATTCCGGTGGTTAAGCCTGGGGCAGATCCGCAGGTGGCTGATAGTTACCGCCCGATCAGCCTCACCAACGTTCCATGCAAGCTTCTCGAACGGTTGGTGAGTCGGAGGCTCATGTGGATCCTCGAGGACCGAGAACTGTTGGCGCATCAACAGGGTGGGTTCCGTCAAGGCCGCTCCGCAATCGACAATCTCGTGTCCCTAGAGTCAGCCATTCGTACAGCATTTTCTCGCCGTGAACACCTGATTGCCGTCTTTTTTGACCTGCGGAAAGCGTATGACACCACCTGGCGCTATCATATTCTGTCTACGCTGCACAATTGGGGCTTACGGGGTCCACTTCCTACATTCATTAAGAACTTCCTGGCGTTGCGTTCTTTCCGTGTTCGTGTTGGTTCTTGTTTCAGCTCACCTCATTGTCAAGAGAACGGAGTCCCACAAGGTTCCGTTCTTAGTGTTCCTTTATTCTTAATCGCCATAAACGGTCTAGCTGCGGCTGCGGGGTCATCGGTTTCTACTTCCTTGTATGCCGATGACTTCTGCATGTATTACAGCTCCTCCAGCATTGGCGTAGCTGAACGGCGGTTGCAGATCGCAATTCCAAAGGCACAGTCGTGGGCGTTTGCCCACGGTTTTCAATTTTCTGCATCCAAAACCCGTGTGATGCATTTCTGTCGACGTCGGGCAGTACACCCAGAACCCGAACTTTACTTAGCTGGCGACCTGCTACAAGTCGAAGAGACGCACAGATTCTTAGGTATGGTGTTTGATGACCGTCTGACCTGGGTGCCGCACCTACGCCAGTTAAAACAAAAGTGCTGGCGACACCTCAACATCCTGCGCTGTCTCAGCCACACTGTTTGGGGAGCCTCGCGCCAAACGCTATTACAACTTTACAAGGCCCTCATTCAGTCGCGCCTAGACTATGGCAGCATAGTCTACGATTCGGCTGCGCCGTCAGCGCTGCAGGCAATAGACCCAATCCTCCACTGTGGTGTTCGTTTGGCGACAGGGGCTTTTCGCACTAGCCCTGTGACAAGCCTCCTTGTCGAAGCTGGAGTCCTCCCGCTGCGGTTCCGTAGGCAACACCTGTTAACATCTTATGTTGCTCGTGTTCAGGCCTCGCCCTTCCACCCGAACCGCCGGCTCCTATTTCCAGACGCTGCACTCCCTATCCCTCCACGACGGCCAAGGTCGGGATACCCGATCTCGGTCCGTGTTCGTATCCTTCTTTCGTCTCTCACATCCTACCCACTTCCTACCATTTTCCACTATTCCTCTCACACTCCTCCTTGGTCCATTCCTCGTTTGCAGCTCCGTCTGGACCTGTCCCATGCGTCGAAGGCCTCTGTTTCCTCCGTACATCTCCGTCACCAGTTTCTACAAGTGCTCGAACCGTTCCGTGCCACAGACGCCATTTACACAGATGGTTCCGTAGTAGATGGCCGTGCTGGGTATGCCTTTCTACATCACAACCATGTAGAACAGCATTCTCTGCCCTGTGAGAGTAGCATCTTCTCCGCCGAGCTGGTCGCTATTCTCAGAGCTCTCCAACATCTCAAAGCCTGCCCCAGGGGGTCATTCGTCATCTGTACTGACTCCCTGAGTGGCTTACAAGCGATCGACCAGTGTTTCTCTCGGCACCCAATAGTACGTTCGATCCAGGACACTGTTCACTCCCTGGGCCAATCAGGCCGTTCTGTGGTCTTTGTGTGGACCCCAGGTCATGTTGGCATACCAGGGAATGAACATGTTGATCGATTGGCCAAGCAGGGTACTATGGGACCACCTCTAACTATTGGTGTCACGGAACAGGATGTTCAGCTGGTGTTGCCCCGAAAAGTACGTGAGGCTTGGAGCACCGAGTGGGCTACGGCGACTGCACCGAATAAGCTTCGGGCAGTGAAGCTCTCCACAGCTTTGTGGAAATCTTCACTGCGGCCGACCCGCCGAGAGTCAGTTGTCCTCTGTCGCCTTCGGATAGGACATACGTGGCTCACCCACGGGTATCTCCTTCGGCGCGAGGCTCCACCCGTGTGTCGATGTGGCACTGTGTTGACAGTAGCCCATCTTTTAATGGACTGTCCGCTTTTAGCCGACTTGCGGCGATCTTTTCATATCCCAGACACGCTATCATTAGCTTTAGCAGACGACGCCTCTATGGCTAACGCAGTTTTAAGTTTTATCCGCGCTTCTGGTTTTTATGCATCTATCTAACCGTGGGTGCTGTTGCCTGATCTCTTAGGCCAACAGCAACCCAGATCTTTTATATTTTCGAGCCCTTAGGGGTTTTTAGTGTGTGCAGTGTGGCTGGCTCATCCTGTTTTTTCTTTGTGATCAGCCAGCCAAGGTTCTCTGCTATCCAGTTTTATTCGTGACTTTATTTTACTCATTCTGTGTGTCTTCGTCTTGTAATGTCAGTGGCTTGTCTATTGTTAACCTGCCCTTTTGTGCGGTGTCATTTTCAGGGCATTGTTTTATCTTTATTGACAGTTGACTCTCAGCTAGGAACAGGGGACTGATAACCTAGCTGTTTAGTCCCCTTAAAACAACCAACAACAACAACAACAACAATTTGTTTGTAAATAAGACGTTTAAAGGTAGTTTTTCTTTTCTATGCACACATATCTCAGTCCTTTTAAACGTAAAATTTTTCATTGAGGTTTTTCAGTCTACTTCTTTCAACGTAGGTCAGAATTAGTCGTTGTTCCTACTGGCCACCTTACGAGCCTGTGCACCAGACTACCGATGCAATACCTGACCCACACCAACCCAGCCCTAGACGCGGTCTTAACGAAGTAGCAGACGTGCAGAATTTGGTAATTTTCTGAGAACGTGCTGCAGTGACGGCAGTCAGGAAAACTCTTTGTCAATGATTTCCCTAGGAGTCAGTTAATCAGGAAGTTGCAAACTTCAATTATTCTATAGTGCACATTTATTGTTAAATGGTAATCGAAATATTCTTTCATATTCAAACTATCGTCAAGCGGTAATGCGCTCATTAATCTTCCTTCTGTTTTAATATTACGTCAACCAAGTAATGAAACTCATATTTCTGTAATAAGTGCGAATGTAAACTTTGATATAAGTTTGTGCCGAACAGCAAAGCTTGGATTGTGAGATACAAGACAGTTTGTGAATTTCAGAGTGATAAATTAATCATGATTAACAATTATGTGGTATAAGCCCTAGAGTGGCTTACATAGGGGGAGGAAGTTTGGAAATCTTCCATCTCTTCCAGACCGATCTGACGCGTGCCGTGGTTACTAACGGAGAGGGCGTCTCTTCGCTCCGCTATCGGTACAATCTTCTGAAAGAGGTTATTGTTCGCGTGCGCCGTGCCGCAATATCAGCGCTGACACTGCAGCATCAGCATTATCGCTGCCGTTCATGGACCCTCGCCTCTCAGCTCCGACCACGAAAAAAGGCTCGAAATAATCGTGGCTGTTACGAAATTAATCCGATAAATATTTCACGAACACTCATCTCTCTTTATATAGGTCCACGTGACTTAAAGATTTTACTGAGATCGACGCTTATTCTAAAATACAGATTAGGAAGAATAATAATAATCAAAACAGTTACATTCATAATTTGCAGTACTGTGATGATCAGAATCTAAGGCTTCGCGGCTGACGGAGGCAACAGACATGACGGAGTAGCCGCCAGGCTGTTACTTTTAGGGACGGAAGTTAAGCTGAAAAATGCAAAACTATTACGAGCACATGACTGTGGAATAATGATAATCATCTTACAGGATGGCCTAAAGAGCATTACAATTTAAATCTCCTTTTTATGTACAGAACTTGACACTTTATAATTATTAATTCTATTTACTTAATGATTGGAGTGATATCACCTTATCACGCTAGGAATAGCAATGACAAAACTTAAGTTGTTATTATTTCTTTCGATGGAATCGTCTGAATGTGGTACACGTAAGTCATCTAGTGGCTATATATTCCAAGTGCTTTACAAGCTTGTAAACTAGACTAATAACAAAAAGTTAAAATCAGACTGATTTTATTTGAATCTCTAGGAATAAATTAAATCTAGCTAATTACAAATTTTGTTTCCAGAACTTGACTGATAAAAATGGGATACATCTTCTGCAACAGGTATCGTAATAATAAATGTAGCCATAAAAGTCTTTAGATAGACCGATGTGAATAGGAAACTGTCAGAATATTTGTAGTTGCCTGCAAGACACAACATATTCACCATAACAAAAGGTACAATAATCTACAGGTAATTTAATGATTCTCATTAATGAGAGAAGATGGGAAGAATTTCACCCTGTATATAAGTAAAAATACACCGTTTATAATCCAGCTGCCGTCATGTCGTAGTACAATTGCATTGATGAAAAGAAAAATAATAAAAAAAATCAGGTACAGAAAGCTTGATGCGCTATATGCAGGAAATTGGCTTTACTACAAAGACGCGAGACCACACCACTGCACGCACGCTTTAATGAGAATATGAAACTTAACAAACGAGTACTGGAAGCTCGACACGCTTTATGCAAGAAATTTGCTTTAGTGCAAAGACGTGAGGCAGAAGCTGAGAGTGTACTGAACAAAGTAATTAAACCACTAACTCAACCACTACAGAGATTGATTCAAGAGACCCACCAGCTCAAGCCTGGAATTGAGGATAAAAAGAACGAACTTGAAGACATTGATGAGAAACGTGCATTCATAAAACCAGATACAAAGAAGAAAAAAGAAGAAGATGAGGAAGAAGGAGAAGGAGGAGGAGGAGGGGATAATGGTAATAATAATGATGATGATGGTGCTGACGAGAATAAAGGAAGACTGGTGAAATTTAATTTTTATAAACCCCAAGAGAAAAAAAATAGCAGATCCTATATACGGTATTAGGTTTGATGATGATTTAACGAGGTGAATTAATGGAGATGATTTAATAATTAATAAAGTAAAATATTCTGGAACAAAATGATTGTATAATCTCCTGTTCAAAAACAAACCCAGTAAAAAGAGTTACACAGATGTGCATCTTTGCAATTTTGCTAAAATACTAATTGCCAAATGTTCAAATGTTTGTATAGCTTATGGGACTTGACTACGGGGTCATCAGTCCCTAAACTTACAAACTACTTATGAACTAGCTAATCCTAAGGACGACACAAATATCGATGCCTGAGGAGGGATTTGAACCCCCGACCGTAGGGGCCGTGCAGACCGTGACTGGAGCGCCTCAGTTCCCTCGGCCACCGCGGCCGGCTACTAATTGCCACCAATGCATACAGACAAAGTTATAATCCCTGCAGACCAGTAAATGCCAACTAGAGTTACAAGTATACTGAGATAATTCGACCGTTTCTAGAAAAAGAAGGTGTGTTTGCTAAAGAAGGAATGGGGCTGAACGGGTATGGTGAGAACGGAAAAGATCTCAAAGTTAAAGATTGGAAAACTAATACTGAACATGTGAGTTACGTACACTGGAATGATCCGAATGAACTGGTAGAACGATTACTCCTGTTACTAGCGTCCAAGGGGGATGGGAATGCAGCTCACGCAAATGAAATAATTAATATTGAAGAAGAACTCCGAGAGGTTTAGATTATTGCTTGAAATCATAGCTTGTAGTCGAAAGTACTAGCTGCGGAAATGCACTGACATCTTCCGAACTTGGAAGCTGGCAGTCTTTTTCTTCCTCGCAATCGCCAGTATGAACACTATTTGCCAGTATCGACTGGTGGTGACAAAACACAGTAGAAACAATGCACATCATAAATATTCAATGTGCTGAAATGAGTAGAAAGCTGAAAAACAATAGGACAGGTTAGTAGTTTGCCAGATTCTGTCATGCTGGAATAATAAATTTCTGTTTTTTTTTTTTTTTTTTTTTTTTTTTTTTTTTTTTTTTTTTTTTTTTAAATTATGATCTTCGCACTGCCGCCGCTATTTTGTTCATGTACGCCATATTCTTTATGTTCACCATCTTGTTTATGTTCTCCATCTTGCAGCGGTCGTGACGTCACTGACGACATCGATGATATGACTGATGACGCCACTGATGATGTCAATGATGACGTCATCGGGTCCAGAAGCCTCAAATTTACATCTGGAAGCCCCATAGCATACATACTAACATTGTTTAACATTTCTGACATCGTGACAGCCTTGATCGTGAACTGACGAAATTGAATTAATTTTAAAGTCAAGTAGGCTCGGTTCTTCATACTTTATTTTATTTTGTTATAGTTTATATGTTTCCTCAAAGTTTAATCTATCCCGTCAAACTATCTGGAACTATATATATATATATATATATATATATATATATATATATATATTTGCTTTTTCAACTTGAGTCCACTTAAAAAATATTGAAGTTAATAAATGTAAAATTCACAATCAGTTTTTCATTTCAGTAACTAGCAACATCATTTTAGTACCCAAACAGATCCTCACTAGTTACAATTTGTTAATTTTAATATTTTCCTTACAGGAGATGAGATCTACATCTATATTTGCATAAGTGATAAAGATTCACTGATTGTAGGTAGATAAGGAGCATCTTTCTTTAATCCGCATGACATGCTGTTGATCTTTTCCCTGCAGGAGCCCAGGTACCTAAAAGTCAGGTTTTCCATTGTGCACTACAAATAGTTGGAAGAGCAGTATCAAAATTGCGGCAGCATAGTTAACGTCAGACACCCTGAGCGAGGGACAGGGGTCCATCAGTATGGTGCAGGTGGTAAGAAGCGATGCTGACAGAATGGTGGCTTGGACGAAGGTTTCCTTTGGGAGTAAAATGTTCACGTGGTGATGGGAGCGGCTCTTCATGAAAAGGGGTTTGTTGGTGGGGAGGGAGCGAATATTGTGGCAGAGAAGACTGTATGGTGCGTGTGCCATGGGGACGATGGGGGAAATGGGAAAAATCTTACCGGTGTGAATTATATGAGGGTAACATTACAGGAATACGTGAAATAGGAGTGGTTGGAGGAGAAGTTGGCAGTGGTTAAAAACTGGAAGACTGTACTGATAGCGAGGGCAATCAGTTGAAAAGTGTGGGGGCGTTGGAATGGGTAGATGTGCTGAAGGACTGTAGTAACAGAACCAATGACGTCCTCCATGGTTGGAGTGTGGCAGGGAGTTGCTGAGTTGGATGGAAGGATCAATGGAGTGGAAGGGGTGCTGGGTGTGGAGCGAGCCTGACATTTATGGGAGTAGGTGGGGAGGATGCCATCACAGGTATTGCAGGCGAGAGGGGAGGCAAGGCTGAGACACTGTTTGAGGAATTGTGCAGACTTAAACTGGGGGCAGGAGTGGGGTTGTGGCAATTCTGGGTGAGGTGATGATTTTAGGTGAGACAGTACCCACAACAACAGGCTTGGAGTGGTGGTCGTAGATGATATAACTCGGGGAGGAGATGGACGACAGAAGATGCAGACTCTGTAAAAATCCGCATTGAAAAGTGGCGCGTCAGTCACGGTCTGCACGGCCACTAAATGAACTTTTTTTTTTTTTGAAAAGTGGGGCTGTCAGTGTTTTGGATCCGTTTAGCAGAATGAATTTCCAGGTTAGGGTGGGCATTGAGCTGTCCCAACATCTCCTTATCCGTTATCATCGGGCTCGGCTTGGTGATCACAGTGGTGAGGGTGGGCGGTCGGCGACGAAGTTGCGGTTGGGGGTGGGGGGGAGGATGAGGTGAGGTAGGGGTCAACGTGGTGTGGGGTTTAAAATGGACCTGGGGAGACGCTGGAGGAGGTTGAAGTGGAATGTGTGGGAGGTGGATTTTATAAGTATGGAGTCCTTGCAAGGAATGAATTGGGAAATGGGGGAAAAAAAGTACTTGCGCACTTCAAGGAAAAGGATGCAGTTGTTGAGAAACTGCAGGTCAGGGTGCGAAAGGTCATAGGTATAGATTTGTGGAGAGCCGTGAGTGGAGAAGGGAAGGGAGGTGGTATCCCTGGAGGTGTAAGGGATTGAGGTAGTGGTTACTGGGAGCTGGTACATGCTGGGTAATGACAGTAAAATAGACAACGGAGAAGATCGTGAAGTACCGGTCGGTGGTGGTGGCGGCTGCAGCGACGGTGACAAGCCAGGTTGGAGACCAGGCACCAGTAGCAATCCCAATGGCAGCGGGGAGGGGGGTCGGCAGTGGTAGCGGCTATGTTAGGTCCGGGCGATTGCATCTTTCGTCCCAACGGTAGACTTGGCTGCTGGCTACGATGTAAGAGGGGGTTCCTGAAAGCGGTAGCATAGATCAGCCTCTGCGAGTTTGCCAATAGGGAAAGGATGGTGCGTTGTATCATATTTATGATGCTCTGTAGTAGTCACAAACACCAGGCAGGTGCAATTTCTATTATTAATGTTGGAGTAGTGTATAATGGTTTGAATCTTGTTCAGTAGTTGACCTGAGAATAAGCGATGATGTTGAATTTTATGCAAAAATGTGCTACGATAGTTGTAAGCCAGGGCCAGCCTGAAAATTGCACACGTGCGGTGCTGCCGCACATGTGCAACTTCCGGGTCACGGCGTGCTGAAGACACAAAGCAACTCAGATCACAATTTTAGAACTTGCCGCAACTCCACAGACAGGGAAATTTATTGTCAATGCTTTCCTCAGCTTTTACTTAGTATAAATTCATTAGTAAACTACATGCCAAACTTAGTTTCTTTTTTATTTTTATTTTTGTGAGAATAAACTCTCATTATTGAAAGAGAATGGAATTTGTTTCGTAGCTCAAAGATGGTAAGGCTGGTACCATGGTCGATTCCCTTCCAAATGTCAACAAAACTGCTAAACATAATTTTTATATTACAATGAGTGATCCCTAGAACTGGATGTAATCTGACAAACTGTTCGATAACTGGTATATGAAAAATAAATCTAAACAACTTAAAATCTCTCCTTTCAACTAATCAATGTCTATTTTTTATTTTTATTTAGTAGGATCCTCCAGTTATGAGAAACACTGGTACCTCGTATTTTTATGTAAGATGAATTTTATGATAGTTGTGTAACATGTCAGTTTAGGTAAAGATCAAATGAAATAAACATCACTCTAATGATAAGATGCCTGACCTTATGTTCGATGTTACGTGGTTAAATTATTTTTGTTGTTACAATTCCGTTTGTTATTGTAACTTTCAAACATTTAACTTAAAGATTGGAATGTGGCTTTCCTCAGACGCGCAGATGAGTCCGACAGACGGAATATCAGTAGAATAGGTAAGTTAGTCATTATACTCAGCGAGGGTCTTGCAAGATTATAAAATAGGTAAACAAATATTTGGGTATAAAATATTTTATTGATATTTGTGTATACAATTACACACAGAAGACAAACTTGTCTACTCTTCTGGCTGATATCGATACCGCTGTCCAGCAGGTCACACGTGCCATCATTTCTGCTGCCGAGAACACCGTACCCGTCTCACTTGGATCACTCCACCGTAAGTCAGTGCCCTGGTGGACGCCGGAGATAGCTGAGGCCATCCGGGAACGTCGGCGAGCACTACAGCGCCACCGACGCCACCCTTGTGTTGAACATCTTGTTGCCTTCAAGCGTCTCCGTGCACGGGCGCGGCGATTGATCCAGCAAAGCAAGAGCGCCTCCTGGGAGCGCTATGTCGCCTCCATTGGCTCCCGAGCATCGCCTTCACGGGTATGGTCGCAAGTTCGACGCCTCTTTGGCCACCGCCCACCAGTGGGGATTCCGTGCCTCAGGATTCAGGGTACAATTTGCACTGACCCTCACACAATAGCAGAGCATTTGGCACACCACTATGCTCGCACCTCAGCGACCGCTGCATATGGTGCGGATTTCCGCGCTCTTAAGGAGCTCACAGAGCGAAAGCAGATATCCTTTCGAACGCAACGCCAGGAAATCTACAACATCCCTTTCACCGAATGGGAGTTCGAAAGCGCACTTGCCGCATGCCCAGCCACGTCCCCTGGACCCGACCGCATTCATAGTCAGTTCCTCCGACATCTGTCAGCAGACTCTAAACGCCAACTTCTCTCCTTGCTGAATCGTCTCTGGGTTGAGGGTGTCTTCCCATCCCAATGGCGGGATAGCATCATCATCCCAGTGATGAAGCCTGGGGCTGATCCACAGGTGGCTGATAGTTACCGCCCAATCAGCCTCACCAACGTTCCGTGTAAACTCCTCGAACGGATGGTGAGTCGGAGGCTTATGTGGATCCTTGAGGACCGGGGACTCCTGGCCACACAACAGAGTGGGTTCCGTCGTGGCCGCTCCACTATCGATAATCTCGTGTCACTGGAGTCGGCCATCCGTACAGCCTTTACACGCCGCGAACATCTGGTTGCTGTATTCTTTGACCTGCGAAAAGCGTACGAAACCACCTGGCGCCACCACATACTGTCTACGCTGTATGACTGGGGCTTACGCGGTCCGCTTCCTGTATTCATACAGAATTTTCTCACACAACGGTCTTTTCGTGTTCGTATTGGTTCCTGTTTCAGCTCCCCTCACTATCAAGTAAACGGTGTCCCACAGGGATCCGTTCTAAGCGTCCCTTTATTTTTGGTCGCTATCAATGGTCTTGCTACTGCTGTGGGGTCATCGGTTTACACCTCGTTGTATGCCGATGACTTCTGCATGTATTTCAGCTCCACTAGCATCGGCGTTGCTGAACGGCGGTTGCAGATAGCTATTCGAAAGGCGCAGTCGTGGGCGTTTACTCATGGTTTTAACTTTTCCGCTACGAAAACCCGGGTGATGCATTTCTGTCGGCGTCGGGCGGTCCATCCTGACCCCGAACTGTATCTCGCTGATGACCTGCTGCGTGTCGAAGAGACGCACCGTTTCTTAGGTATGTTATTCGACAACCGTCTCACCTGGGTGCCACACCTTCGCCAGCTCAAACAAAAGTGCTGGCGACACCTTAATATTCTACGTTGTCTAAGCCATACCGTTTGGGGAGCGTCACGCCCAACGCTCCTGCAACTTTATAAGGCGCTCATCCAGTCGCGCCTAGACTATGGCTGCGTCGTATATGATTCGGCTGCACCTTCAGCACTGCAAACATTAGACCCAGTCTTACATTCTGGAGTTCGTTTGGCGACAGGGGCTTTCCGCATGAGCCCTGTGACAAGCCTACTAGTTGAAGCTGGGGTCCTTCCTCTGCGGTTCCGCCGGCAGCACCTGCTGGCTTCGTACGTTGCCCATGTTAAGGCCTTGCCACACCATCCGAACCACCGGCTTCTTTTTCCAGGCGCTGCACTCCCTATCCCTCCAAGACGACCTCGGTCGGGTTACCCAATATCGGTCCGCGTTCGTTCTCTACTTTCGTCCCTCGAATCCCCACCACTCCCTGCCACTTTCCACTATTCCTTTCAAACCCCTCCTTGGTCCATCCCCCGATTGCAGCTTTGTCTGGATCTGTCCAATAGATCAAAGGACTCCGTTTCTCCAACACAACTCCGACACCAGTTCCTGGATCTCTTCAACTCTTTCCGTGGTGCTGAAGCCATCTATACTGATGGGTCCCTAGCTGATGGTCGTGCTGGGTATGCGTGTCTCCATGGTGACCATGTCGAACAACATTCATTGCCCCGTGAAAGTAGTGTCTTCACTGCAGAGCTGGTCGCTATCCTCAAGGCTCTAGAACACCTCCGAGCCTGCCCCAGGGGGTCATTTGTCATCTGTAGTGACTCCCTGAGTGGCTTGCAGGCACTCGACCAGTTCTTCCCTCGTCACCCGTTAGTGCAGTCCATTCAAGACATTACTTACTCTCTTGCCCAATCTGGCCGATGTGTGGTCTTCCTGTGGACCCCTGGCCACGTCGGCATACCGGGGAATGAACGTGTTGACCAGTTGGCCAAACAGGCCACCAATGCGCCACCCTTCACCATTGGCATCACGGAATCAGACCTTAGGTTATCATTGCACAAGAAGGTGCGTGATGCTTGGAGTGCCGAATGGTGTACCATGGGTGCCACAAACAAGCTCCGAGCCGTGAAGCTATCCACAACTCTGTGGAAGTCTTCACTGCGGCCCATACGTCGAGAGTCAGTTGTCCTCTGCCGCCTCCGTATTGGGCATACCTGGCTGACCCATGGTCATCTCCTCCGCCGTGAGGCGCCACCTGTGTGTCGGTGTGGAGCAGCGCTGACAGTCGTCCATCTTCTGATGGACTGCCCAGTTTTAGCTACATTGCGTCAGTCTTTTAACCTACCAGACGCGCTACCTTTAGTTTTAGGCGACGATGCCTCTATGGCTCATTCTGTTTTAAGTTTTATTCGCGCAGCTGGTTTTTACAACTCCATCTAGTGGTGGGTGCTATAGCCTGATACTTCAGGTCCCCACCTATCCAGCGATTTTAAACCCTTTTAAGACCCTTCTGTAATTTACCGAGGGGTTTTTAGTGTGTGAAGTATGGCTGGCTCATCTTTTTTTTTTTTTTTTCTGTGATCAGCCAGCCGTTTTTTTTCTGCTGTCCAGTTTTAGCTGAGATCTCAACTTCTTTTTTCCATATTGTCTCTTCCTTTTGTGTTGTAAGCGATTTCTCCAATGTCAGCTTACCCCATTTGTGAGTTTTCATCTTCGAAGCAGTGTTTTACTTTTTATACTCTTGACAGAGGACTCTTAGCTAGGAAAAGGGGACTGATGACCTAGCTGTTTAGTCCCCTTTAAAAAACCCAACAACAACAACAACAACAACAAACTTGTCTTTATGTTGCTACGTGAAGCCTTAATAACATATCGTTTAAATTTTAACCTTTAGTTTAAAACTACACCTGAATCACGTGTTTCTGTAACTCACCGACAATTAGCCAACTAAAGGGAAGGTTTAATTTCGAATTCCGATAAATATCGGATTTCCTTCCTGTAAATAAACTTTTTTATGGCTTTAAAAACTTGCTCTGCCCATTCCTGCAATTATTCCAACTGAGAGCATTCACGGAATTTATTTCTGTCTTTTTTCTCTGACATAATACAACTGTTAAGCGTTCCATAACGTCCTGTATGTACACTATCGGTTTTTCATCTCCACACTCCTTCGGAATTTCCATATAGAATTTTATGTAGTCGTTCCACCAGTCTTAAACGCCGCAGTCTGTTTTTCCGTTTTTAGGTGTATAACATCCTCTGCACCACATTTAGCAACAATATAGCCATCTTTATTAGCTGGACCAGGTGGGAAAGTGAAGACCTGGCGGAATTACAGAGTGAGCCGGATCGCGGTGCTAGATCGATCGATCGGCTTGGCGAGACTTTATACATCTACATCTACATGGTATACTCTGAAAATCAAATTAAAGGGCCTGGCAGAGGGGTCATCAAACCACCGTTATACTATTTATCTCCCATTCAATTCTCGAATAGCACGTGGGAAGAAAGAACACCTCAATCTCTCCGTTAGAGCTCTGATTTCTCGTATTTTATTCTGATGATCATTTCTACCTATGTAAGTGGGAGTCAACAATATATTTTGGCATTCGGAGGAGAATGTTGGCGATTGGAGTTTCGCAAGTATCCCACGCCGCAGCGATATGCGCCGTTGTAATGATTCCCATCCCAGATCCTGTATCATTTCCGTAACGCTGTCTCCCCTTTATCGTGACAATACGAAACTAGCTGCCCTTCTTTGGACTCTTTCGATGTCCTCCATCATACCCACCTGTTAAGGATCCCACACTGGGCAACAATATTCCAAAAATGGACTGATAAGCGTAGTACATGCAGTTTCTTTTGTAGTTCTGTAGCATCTTTTAAGGATTCTACCAATAAAACGCAGTCTCTAGTTCGCCTTTTCCAAGACATTATCTACATGTTCTTTCCAGTTTAAGTCTGAAGTAATAGTAGTTCCTAGGTATTTAGTGGAGTTTACGCCCTTCACTTTTGATTGATTTATCTTGTAAACAAAGTTTAACGGATTTACTCATGTGGACGACTTCACACTTCTCATTATTTAGAGTCAATTGCCAAGTTTTACACCATAGTGATAACTTATTCAGATCGTTCTGGAGTTGTTTTTGATCTTCAGATGATTTTACTAGACGGTAAATGACGGCGTCATCTGTAGCCGGTCGCGGTGGCCGAGGGGACTGAGGCGCTCCAGTCACGGTCTGCACGGCCACTACGGTCGGGGCTTCGGATCCCCCCTCGGGCATGGATATTTGTGCCGTCCTTAGTCTTAGCTAGTTCATAAGTAGTTTGTAAGCTTAGGGACTGATGACCTCGTAGTTAAGTCCCATAAGTTCTACAAACATTTGAACATTTGAACGTCATCTGTAAACAACATAAGAGAGCTACTTAGATTTTCCCCTAAATCGTTTATGTAAATAAGGAACAGCAGAGGACCAATAATACTACCCTGTGGAACGACCGATATCACCTCTGTTTTAGTCGCTGCCTTACCCTCGATTACAACGAACTATGTCCTCGTTGACAGGGAATCCCCTATCCATTCGTAAATTTTGGGTGATATACTGTAACCACCACTTAGTCGAGGTGTGATGCTTCTTTCAGAGCGGATGCAACCAAAGACTTGGCGGAAATACGGGGTGAGTCGCATCACGGTGCTAGATCGATCAAACGGCTTGGCGAGGGACTTTGCTGTCCCTCGTGGTGTTTTTCATCATTGGCGGGAGGGGGCGCGGTGGACGGTCGGCGAGAGCAGTGGCGCGAGGCGGGAGTGCGTGTCCTGACCGCGTGCTGCAGAGGTTGACGTCACGCATGTCGTGTCGAGGCCTTTGCTGTTTGTACTGAGTGCGGCTGACTGGTCGCGGGCTCATGTTTGTTCCTTCCAGCAAGGCAGTCGTATCACACTCCAGAATCGTGTATGAATTACGCAGAGAGAGAGAGAGAGACCTCTGGCACGCGAAACGCTGGCTGTGTTGAGTGGCGAGAGACATTCCGCTTCGCTCATGGAAATTAACGCAGACTGACGGTGAGCTTACTTGAACTTCGGCGATTGTGCTGTCCATCACGCCACTACCAGCTTGTGAACTGTTGTTGTTGACATACTCCATAGCCGAGTGGCAATCGGTATTTATATCTTTTCTTGTGAACCGTGCCCGGCTCGGCTTCCTGACTGATATCACGATTAGTGGCCGTATTAAGTGACCGGTGTCAAGTTCACTGTACTTGAACCTTTGGGTGGACACGTTGTGTAACACTCGCTCCTGTTTACAAGCATCTCGTGGGCACCATTCAACTATCATCAACTATATGTACAATTTCTCTATTTTTTATGGCTCAAGGCAATTAATTTTTCGGAGGTGGCCGGTCCGACGTTGATTCCCTCTTGTTTAATGCCAGTGAGCCCTAGTGGGGAAAGTTCGTACTTTCTCGAAAATGTTTTTTTTAAATGTATGCTTGTTATTACCGATGTTACTGGTTTCCCTTAGAGTACTTCTCTGCTCGGTGTTCCGAACTGCACATGTAACTATTAAGATTTACTTATCACTAATCTATATTGTCGGGTTAAATGGTCATAAAGCCTGAGCTATTATACCCAGCCGACGAGTGTGGACTTTGTCCGATTAACCTTGTGTACGTAATCCCCCCCTCCCCCCCTCCCGGAGGCTCACGGCTCTTTCGTGAGTACGTGCGTGGCGAGCACGGGGCCCCGAGCTAATGCAGTCTTCGTTCCTTCTTTACTTCACGGACTGCATTTCCTTTCCCCCTTCCCTCCTTTCCTATCCTCACTCGTACACCTTCCCACCAGGGGACTGATAACCTCAGTAGTTTAGTCCCCCTATCCCAACCAAACAACCCAGCCCAACAACGTAATTTTTCTGATTATGTTTAGTTATGTTGTTCTGTTTGAATCAATTCTTATTTAGTTTTGCTGATTGTTTCGTTACGTTATTCTGTTTAAATCTGTTCTTAAGGAGGGGACCGGTCACGCTAGAGTTGTTTTTAGGATTTTTACTTGCTCCTTATTCAATGATACCCCTCAGGGGCTCAGCATTAATTTGCTGAGTACGGGCTTGGCGAACCCGGGGTCCTGAGCTGTGGGCTGTGTCGCGCCAACAGTCCGCTACACCGTAAGATCTGTGCGTGCTTCAACGACCATCGTTCAGCGCGACGGTGGAACGTTGTACGTTTCAGAGCCCGGGGATCTTGGCTTAATCGCCCGGGTCGCGAGGACGGTACAAACCTCTATAAAAAAAACCTCAATCTCAAGGTGTGCTACGTGCCGAGGAGATGCATGGCTGTTGAGGTTGAACAGCCGCTAGCGAGCAACCTCTGAGGAACCTGCCGCACCTCAGTTGTATAAGGCTTACCCAGGCAAGCGGGGCTCTGTCTGGGTGGACGCTTATTTCCCTAGCTGCTCGTGGGAACACCATGAAACGAACACGAAACGTTGGCGGACGTACAACCGCCGTCTCTAAGCGTGGTCGAGGCGATTACAACGCTGCAAATTATGACCCCCAAACGTTTCCTTCCTTGTCCACACCATGGGAGGAACGTCGGGCAAAACATCAGGGTGAGGCTTATGCCCCGAAATATCTGGTATGCACACGTAATGATGGGGAATCTTTTATGACGACGAAGCCAATGTTCTTCGTCGAACATCTAGAGGACAAATATGGAGAGGTCGAGGGTCTGTCAAAGATGAGATCTGGGTCGGTTCTTATAACGACGTCATCCCCAGCGCAGTCACGGGCTTTGCTAGCCTGCGACAAGCTGGGTGATGTTTCCGTTTCTATTATGCCACATAAGACGTTAAACATGGTCCAGGGTATCATTTTCCACAGGGATCTGCTGCTGCAATCAGATGACGAATTGAGAGCAAACTTGGAGCGTCGTGGTGTGCATTTCATCCGCCGCATCTATAGGGGTCCGAAGGACAAGAGGGTTGCCACCGGTGCCTTCATCTTGGCTTTCGAGGGCGATTCATTGCCTGAGAAGGTCAAGGTGATGGTCTACCGGGTCGACGTAAAGCCCTATGTTCCTCCCCCTATGCGCTGCTTCAAGTGCTGGAGGTTTGGGCACATATCCTCCCGATGTGATGCCAACTCAACATGTCGGGAGTGCGAGCGTGCATCCCACCCGGACGCCCCCTGTACCCCGCCTCCAGTTTGCGTCAATTGCAACCAGCAGCATCCTCCGTGTTCTCCCAACTGCTCTGTACTCCACAAGGAGCGTAAGATCATGGAGTACAAGACCCTGGACCGGCTGACATATGCAGAGGCCAGGCGCAAGTACGCAAAACTCCACCCAGTGACCATGACGACCCCATACTCAACAGTAGCTTCATCGTCGATCCCCACAGTTGCTAAACCACAGAGTGCACCACCAATGCCAGCGGCCCCCCAGGCCCGACCCACTCCACCTGCCCCCTTGACAGTTGGGGGCCCAACACCTTCAGTTGCTCCCACACTATTCACGTTGGGAGCAACAGATAAGCCATCACAGGGGACGTCGGTCCCCACCCCACAGCCGGAGAAACAACAGCCTTCTCCGGCTCCTCTCGCCCGGAAGGGGTCCCACGGGACACTCCCTTCCGAGGCTTCTCTTCGTGGGAAAGTGGATCCCGGCCGATGGCTGAAGGATCCCGCGGCTGCTGATCGAGGGGCCTCCACCTCTTCGTCGGCACCTGCAGCCCCTGTTGAGAAGCCCCCAAGGCCCTTAACACCCAAGGGCCAGCGAGAGGGTAAAAAGAAAGAGAAGAAGAAAAAGGATACTTTGGTGGCTTCCAAGCCACCCACACCCGCATCCTCTTCCTCAGAGGATGAGGTCGAGATCCTCGCTTCCGCTGAGGATCTCGCACTCCTTGATTCACTCGACCATAGGAGATCTGCACAACCGGAATCAACTGATTCTATGGTCATAGATTCTGTTGAGCCTGACCATCAGGCAGCAGGCGCTCCTATGGAATGATCTTCTTCTTTTCTTTCCTTTTATGGCCTTAGAGCGTGGAGGACATGTTATCCTCCAGTGGAATTGCGGCGGCTTCTTTAATCACCTGGCTGAGCTGCGACAAATACTGTACAGTTACCCTGCATTTTGTATCGCCCTACAGGAGACATGGTTTCCAGCACAGCGGACCCCTGCCCTCCGTGGGTATCGGGGCTACTACCGCAACAGGACCCTTTACGACAGGGTGTCTGGCGGTGTCTGCCTGTATATCCTGGACACTGTCCCCAGTGCCCCCGTGCCACTCACAACCACTCTTGAGGCAGTGGCTGTTAGAATCCGGGCAACGCGGGAATTAACTGTCTGCAGCTTGTACCTTCCTCCGGATGAGGCCGTGTCTCTCAACACCCTTACCGCTCTGGTCTCCCAACTTCCCCCACCATTCCTCCTATTGGGGGACTTCAACGCCCACAACCCTTTGTGGGGTGGACTCCAGACCACAGGCCGCGGTAGGGATGTTGAGACATTAGTGGTGCACCAAGACCTTTGCCTCCTGAATACAGGTGCCCCCACGCATTTTAGCGTGGCACAGGGCACGTATTCAGCGATCGACCTCTCCGTCTGCAGCCCCAGCCTTCGACCACACCTCGGTTGGCGTGTGCATGAGGACCTATGTGGCAGCGACCACTTTCCAATCTTTGTGTCGCTCCTGCGGTACCAAGCTGCAGACAGCTTACCCCGTTGGTGTCCCCGTAGGGCTGATTGGACTGTGTATGCTTCTACTGCTGTCATTGCTCCACCGCTGCCAGATGACATTGACAATGCAGTCCAGCAGGTGACTAATAGTATTGTCATGGCCGCTGAGGCGGCAGTTCCACAAACCACCGGTTCCACTAGGCGTAGGTCCGTGCCTTGGTGGACACCGGAGATTGCTGAGGCCATCCGGGAACGTCGGCGAGCGCTCCAGCGCCATCGACGCCACCCATCCGTGGAGAATTTGGTGGCCTTTAAACGGCTCCGTGCGCGTGCTCGACGACTCGTACAGCAGAGTAAGCAGGATTCCTGGGAGCGGTATGTAGCCAATATCGGCTCCCGCACCTCCCTGACTAAGGTATGGACGCAAGTCCGACGCGTCTTCGGATACCGCCCGCCGACAGGAATCCCATCCCTCACCATCCAGGGAGTGCTCTGCACGCTCCCGACAGCTATCGCCGAGCACATGGCAGACCACTACGCACAATGCTCTGCGACTGCCATGTACAGTGCTGATTTCCGCTCCCTCAAAGAGCGGGCCGAGCGGAAACAGCTCTCTTTCCGCACTCGTCGTCGGGAAATATACAACGACCCGTTTACCGAGTGGGAGTTCCGCACTGCCCTTGCTGCGTGTCCTGATACAACTCCAGGACCTGATAGGATTCACGGCCAATTCCTCCGACACCTTTCACCAGAGTTTCAACGCCGCATTCTCGCCCTGTTTAACCATCTATGGGCAGAGGGCACTTTCCCGTCGCAGTGGCGGGAAAGCACTATCATCCCGGTGCTGAAACCTGGTGCAGATCCCCTGGTGGCTGACAATTACCGTCCGATCAGCCTCACCAACGTTCTCTGCAAGCTCTTCGAACGTATGGTGAGTCAGCGGCTTATGTGGATCCTTGAAGAGCGCGGACTCCTTGCTCCACAACAAGGGGGCTTTCGCCAGGGCCGTTCTACCATTGACAGCCTCGTGTCATTGGAGTCGGCCATTCGCACTGCCTTCGCTAGGCGTGAACATTTAGTTGCTGTATTTTTCGACCTTCGAAAGGCGTATGACACCACCTGGCGCCACCATATTTTAACAACTCTTCATGACTGGGGCCTACGGGGTGCCCTTCCTATTTTTATTCATAATTTCCTCTCCCATCGCTCGTTCCGGGTGAGGGTTGGGGCATCTTTTAGCTCCCCACGTATTCAAGAGAACGGTGTCCCACAGGGCTCCGTCCTCAGCGTTCCATTGTTTTTAGTGGCGATAAATGGTCTTGCTGCGGCTGTGGGGTCATCGGTCAGTTGCTCCCTGTTCGCCGATGACTTCTGCTTGTATTTCAGCTCAGTTAGCATCGGCGTAGCTGAACTGCGGCTGCAGGGTGCCATCCAAAAGGCCCACTCATGGGCTTCTACTCACGGCTTTCAGTTCTCCGCGCAGAAAACCCGCGTGATGCACTTCTGTCGCCGTCAGGTAGTTCACCCTGACCCACAGCTCTACCTGGGTGGTGAACTACTTCAGGTTGAGGAAACACATCGCTTCCTGGGCATGGTCTTCGATGCCCGGCTGACATGGGTGCCACACCTACGTCAGCTGCGACAGAAGTGTTGGCGGCATTTAAATGTTCTTAGATGCCTCAGCCATACTAGTTGGGGAGCAGCACGTTCAACCCTTCTTCAGCTCTACAAGTCTCTTATTCTGTCGCGGCTTGATTACGGGAGCTTGGTGTACGACTCAGCAGCCCCTTCTGCCTTGCGGGTCCTAGACCCCGTTCACCACACAGGCGTGCGGCTTGCAACAGGGGCTTTTCGCACCAGTCCCGTAACGAGCCTTCTAGCTGAAGCTGGTGTTCCCCCTTTGCGGTATCGCCGGCAACGGTTGCTGGTGAGTTACATTGCCCGGGTTAATGCTTCACCCCGTCATCCGAATCACAGGCTTCTCTTCCCACATTCTGCACTCCCTTCCCCACGACGTCGGCCCAGGTCAGGTCTTTCGATTGCGGTCCGCGTCCGTTCCCTTCTCTCCTCACTTGATTCCTTACCCCTTCCTCCACCTTACCATTACTCCCTCCGTATCCCCCCCTGGAAAATTCCTCGCCTGGAGCTTCGGCTGGTCTTGTCCCGGGATTCGAAAGCCTCGATTTCACCACTACTTCTCCGTCGCCGGTTCCATGCACTGCTTGATACGTTTCACGGAGCGAACATCTTCTACACGGACGGTTCTTTGGTCGATGGCCATGCTGGATATGCCTTAACCATGGTGACCACATCGAACAGCGGTCATTGCCTTGTGGAAGCAGCATCTTCACTGCAGAACTAGTCGGTATTTTGAGAGCTCTTGACCACCTCAGAGCTCGCCCCAGGGGGTCGTTCGTCATCTGCAGCGACTCCCTGAGTGGCTTACAGGCCCTCGACCAGTTTCTACCGAAACACACAGTGGCGCGAGCCATTCAAGATGCTGTCTTTGCCCTTGGCGAGTCAGGCCGTTCTGTCACCTTTGTCTGGACTCCGGGCCACATAGGTATACCGGGCAATGAACGCGTCGATGAGCTGGCCAAGCAGGCCACTACTTCGCGGTCCCTGGATATTGGACTCCCAGTTTCCGACCTCCAAACCCAGTTGACCCGCAAGGTCTTAAGGGTTTGGAATTCTGAATGGGCAGATTCGACTGAACCGAATAAGCTCCGTGCTATCAAGCCGTCTACTGCTGCATGGAAGACGTCCCTGAGGGCTTCTCGCAGGGAGTCGGTTGTCCTTTGCCGACTCCGTATTGTGCACACGTGGTTGACCCATGGGTATCTCCTACGCCGTGAGTCCCCGCCCGTGTGTCGATGTGGTGTCGTAATGACAGTGGCCCATCTTTTGATGGACTGTCCGATTTTAGCCAACCTGCGTCATTCTTTTATTCTTCCAGACGCACTACCCTTAGTTTTAGGTGACGACGCCTCTACGGCTAACAAAGTTTTACGTTTTATCCGCGCTGCTGGTTTTTATGACTCGATCTAACGGTAGGTGCTGTGGCCTGACATCTTAGGCTGCCACCAACCCAGCTTTTTAACTTTTCACGTCCTTTGGAGTTCTTAGTGTCTGCAGTGTGGCTGGCTCATCCTGTTTTTTTTCTTTGTGATCAGCCAGCCAATGACCTCTGCTATCCAGTTTTATTCGTGACATTCTTTTACTAATTGTGTGTGTCTCCGTTTTGTATTGTCAGTGACTTGTCTATTATTAACTTGCCCTTTTGTGCAGTGTCATTTTCAGGGCGTTGTTTTATCTTTGACAGTTGACTCTCAGCTAGGAACAGGGGACTGATAACCTAGCTGTTTAGTCACCTTAAAACAACCAACAACAACAACAACAACAATATTCAATGATAATTTCTGTTTCAGCGAGGAGTGTTTAATTATCAAACTCCCAGGAAATGCTGCTTACTATTAACAATTTTGCGTGGTTTAAGGTGTATGAATATATCATACATGCCAACGTAAAGTCGCGTGTCCAACAAAAATGGATGGTTTTATGAACCAAGTGATAAATGAGTTTCTGTTTCCACCCATCGAATAATAAAGGCCCTTCTTTTCCTTCACCTCCTTAGTGGCCTGAGCTTCTGATATTGTCCGCATGACAGGACTTGTTACAAGTCGTGAGAGGCATATGGAGGTCTGCGTCGTGCGGGGTAAGTGCTTGGTTAGTTCTATCAGGTTTTTTTAAGGCCGCGTGCCTGCGGTGGCGTAGAGGCTTTGTGCATGTGCATAGTAAGCAGGAGGTCCCGGGTTGGTATCCCGGCCCTGTTACAAATTTTCATATGTCTATGTTGTACCACTACAAAACCTACAGTCATCTTAAACTCGAAAACTTAAGTTTTAATTTATATCTACAATAGTTCCAGCAACACAGATTGTGTAATTTTTTTCTTTTCTTTTGTTTTTTAATGTTGTAAATTGCTAGGATCCCTCATTTTATACTTAGCACACCTGCTAACTCGAAGTGATAGTGTGAACTAAAGCTCGGGATACCATCCACCGGCTTTCACCCCTGACGGTGTGTTGTGTTGTATGACACGATACATTGATCATTTCCATATTATTACGAATGTCACGTTACTTTTACAGTTCATAATCATCAGTTGATAAAAACTAATCACTTGAAATGCTTATCAAATTCAAATGCTTGTAAGGCTGATGGGACTTAACTGCGGGGTCATCAGTCCCTAAACTTACAAACTACTCATGAACTATTTGTAATCTTCTCGCGTTTGCAGCCGGATACTAAAGTCAACTTGACACGGTTCCGGAGAGATTGTGTAACAGCACGCTCACCTGAGACTAGCGCGCAGTTGCGCCGCTGAAATATTGTGTCAAGTTTACTTAAGTTTCCGCCTGCAAACCCGAGAAGATTGCAAACAGTTATCACGCCGGGAAAACCTTTGTGGTTACTTATGAAGTAGCTTATAATAAAGACGACACAAACATCTATGCCCGAGCGGGGATTCGAACCCCCGACGGGGAACGGCATCGTAGCATAGTGGTTCAATGCGCTCGGCCGCTCCGCCGCGACAAATGTTGACCGCTTGTAATGCCAAGTGCTTGGCAAAACACTATTGCAAAGGAAAGTTTCTTTGTGCGCAATGGAAAGTTTTATTTTATGAGTATTGTTTTGTGTATTGGAATGTTGTTTACTGCCTCGCAGGTCCATAAGTAAATTGTCTTCTACACACAACTAATGCCGCATTTCCGGCATTTTGTCGATTAAAAGATCGCTTTTACTGTCAGCTAACTCTTCCTCCCGTGATATATCAACAGGATTTTAATATATATCCTGGGAATTATTTCCAGAGGTTCCTAGTCAGTTTTCCCCATCATTCATCTTGCTGCAACATTTCTTTTATACACAGAAGATGTGGCAGCAGTAGCAGTAGCTGCTAAATGCACCGCACATATCTTTCTTCAACATTACAGATCATCCCTTGTCTAATTACTCCCGACAGTGCACTTGATAAGATATTTTAACTACCCTAACGCTATCGCGGAACGGTTATCTACCGAGATAGGACCCCTTGCTGCTGAGTGCGCGTTTTGTCCAAGTCGGAGGTTCGAGTCGTCTCTCGGGCATGTGTATGTGTGTCTTGTCCGTAGCATAAGTTGGTTTAAGTAGTTTGTAAATTTAGGATCTGATGACTACTGCAGTTTGGTTCCATAGCTTTATAAACATTTAAACATGGATTAGAATGCCGCCGCGGATCGGCCGAGCGCATTGAGGCGCTATGCTACATTGCGCTAGGTCGTTCCCGGTCGGGGGGTTCAAATCCCACCTCGGTCATGGATGTTTGTGCCGTCTTTAGTATAAGCTAGTTCATAAGTAGTTTGTAAGTTTAGGGACTGATGACCCCGTAGTTAAGTCCCATAAGCTTAACAAACATTTTTAGACGCAGGAAAATAGGATGCACGCGTGTGCGGGTACGGGAACGGAGTCTGAGATGACCAGCCAGTGGGACAGCAGAAACTAGAAACACTAAGCTCTACAAACATTTGAACATTTTTGATTCGAGAACAATTTTCAGAGATACCGTGACGAATGTATTACACTATATGATCTACTTACAGCAATCTCATAGAAAGATCACACGTAATCGCAAATATCCACAGAATTTTTCTAATTTTTCGTGGATTGCGTTTCACGTCCTGCCGCAGAGCTGGAACGTTCCGAGTAGGAGAAGTGAAAATGTCGAACGGCGAAGGAATGAACGGAAGATATGAGACGGTAAACTAATCATGATATACGAGAATACGTACCCGAGTGCTGGAGAGTAATCAGATCAAAACTCTGCACCATAGTGAGTGTAAGGTTATTTATGATATACGAAATGACGAAATTACGTTGCTGTATAATATTTGCGCAAGGTTAACAGATGTACTTTAAGAATACTACCATAAGACGGATTTTTTCTCTACACTGAATAAGTGTGATACCTGTTCAATAAACTTGCCCTTGCCTCACCTAATAAATGTAAAAAAAAAAAGAAGAAAAGAAAAATGGGTGAAGGCGAACGCTGGTCTGAGACTGCAAATCCGAGTTTTAATCGCGGTCCAACACAAATCTTCAGCTTCGCCTTTGAATTTATTTCAGTGCTCTGAAACGATCAAGTTGTTTCAATATTTCGAACACTTAAAATTACGGCAGCACAAATTATCAACTTCAACGGTTGGGATGTTTCATTATTTTTTCTGTAGCCGCTATCCAACTAGTGGCAGCCAACAAACATGCGTGGGATATGGAGCCAGTGAGGGGTCGGCCGGACACTGAGACTAATGAGGGTACACATACGAGGGGGGACCCAAAAGAAACTGGACGCCGAGGGCGCTGCCATTCGTAGACGTAGTACAGGGTTCTCACTCTAGATGGCGTTAGTAGAGACCTTCATGAAACAGCTGAGGAGACGGCGTCAGTGTATAGCTGAACGTGAAAGTGTGGTATTGTGATCCTCTGACTGTTGGCGGGTTACCCCTGCGAAGTCGTTATGGCAACTTTAAAAGAACAAAGAGTGTGTGTTAAATTTTGTTTCCTGCTTAAAACAGCTGCAACGGAGACGCATCAAATGCTTCAGGAAACTTTCCAGGAAGACGCTATGAGCCGCACACAGGCTTTCGAGTGGTTTGGGCGCTTTACACGTGGTGATATGAGTGTGAAGACCAAGCTCTTTCTGGACGTCCTTCAACATCGCGAAACGAGAAGAACATTGAAAAGGTCCGCCAAAAGATCAACTAGGATCGCTGCCAAACGATCGACCAAATTTCAGTAGAGACAGGCGATCAGGTGACTGGTTTCTGCATCACGACAACGCTCCAGCACACACGGCCTCACGAGTGACCCACTATTTTGGCATCTCAGAAGTGGTCTGTCGTTCCCTACGCTCCGTAATCGCAGGACCTGGCCCCGTGCAACTTTTTCCTATTTCCAAAAATGAAAAAAAAAAAAAAACGCTAGAAGGGGAGCGTTATGATGACGTGGAGGCGGTAAAAACAGCTTCGCAATGGGAACTGGATAATATCAAACTTGAAGAGTTCCAACTATGCTTCCAACAGTGGGAAAGGAGACCTGACAAGTGCATCGCATGTAATTGAGAGTATTTTGAAGGTGACTGAAGTAATTTTGTAAAAAGATTCACCGACAATTTTTATGACAAATATCCGGTTTCTATTTTGTCCTCCCTCGTATAGTAACTTTGTTGATAACGGATACTTAACTTTGAAATGCCGAAGGAGGCAACCAATTAACAAACATCAATGAATAATGTCTCGAAGACAACTGAGATTCACAAGACAACATAGAGTCTGTGACAGTGTCCATGGGGCGGCAATGTACTTCCTTCTGTTAGCGCAGGCGACATCGTGTAGACTACATTGCTTGTCTCCACTGCCACGGCGCACGGTGACTGCCACACGACTCCCCGACGACTGCCGCGCCTCCCGTATCTGCTCCTGGAAGGCGAGATTCGGCGGCGTCGCTGGCGCCCACCTCTGGTGTGCGGCAATGGCAGCAATGATTCAACGCCTTCTAGATTGGAGGACACTACAATTGTGAACTCGCATTTTCAGGAACACTACCGCCGCGGTGGAGTGGCCAAGTGTTACAAGGCGCTTACCTGCAGCGCGCCGCTACTCGCCGTCGGAGGTTTGAATCCTCTCTCGGGGATGGGTGTATTTGTTGTCTTCAGCATAAGTTGGTTTAAGTAGTGTATACGCCTGGTGACTGATGACCAGAGTATTTAAGTCCCATAGACTTACAAACATTTAAACAGGAACACTACCGACAAATTTTGAGGTGCCATTTGTAACTGGCTACAGAATGATTCTGTTGCCACCAACTTATACTTAACGTAACAAAATGTTCAAATTTTTGTAAAACTGTTGGACCAAACTGCTATGGTAATCAGTCCCTAGACTTACAAACTACTTAAAATAACTTGACCTAAGGACAACACGAAATCTCTCTCTCTCTCTCTCTCACACACACACACACATACACGTACTCAGACACACACACACACACACACACACACACACATATGCGGGCGCGCGCGCGCCCGAGGGAGGACTCGAATCTCCGACGGGAACGGACCCCTAGTCCGTTGCATGACGCTGTAGATCACACGGCAACTCCGTGCGGCGTTTCACGTAACGATCACAATAAGTGAGCGCTCTTTCGGAGTCATATGTTCAGTATTTTTCTGAGAGGAACAGAAAGGAAAATAACTACATGTGGTACGAAGTGCCACCGTATGTCGGCTTGCATACAGGCGTACATAACGACAGTTGACACTAGATTCGTTCATGTACTGTGTTTTGCCGGTGTTTCGCACTCATTCACATTAGCCCTGTTACGGGACTTGGCAGCGCGGGACTGGCAGCGTGGCCCGGGATCCCACGTCGCAGATTGCGCGGCCGCTCCTACCGGTGGTTCGAGTCTTCCATCTAGCACAGATATATGTGTCGTCCTTAGCATAGTTAACTGTGTGTAAGTCCGTGTACAGATGGGCTCAGCAGTTTTAGGCTTACAAACATTTGAACATTCAGTTATAGGAGTTCCGGCTGTGGGGCAGCAGGAAGGGGCAGCGAACAAGGGGAGAGAGTGAGGCGAGGCGAGGCTTGGGAATGCAGGAGGGACTGCAGTGGATCGATATGGGCGCTGTGGCGCCTTGGCTCCGCACGCAGCCCGCCGTTCCCGCGTGCCTGCGGCCCGAAGCCACGCCGCTCTCGTCAGCCACCAGCACCCGCGCCAAACCAACTAGTCTCCTTGCCTCCCAAATGCAACGACTTGTATTTATTTCGTGACAATGTTTTTCTTACGTAAGTCTTTATGTACGGACTGAGTAGTGGACCACATGCGCTTAATGTGCTGAAGTTTGGAGAACACCAGGCAACTACAGAACCACAAGTTTTAACTGGGAAAGGGTGGTTACTGTAGATGGTTCACCTAAAGGAAATGTGTAATAAAAGTCAAAATTATTGGAAAAAAATCTAGAGACCGTGAACATTACGCATTGCACTGCAGTAGAAGTATAGTCGATAAATATTCTCTTCAACGAGATATTTAGATATTTGAAAAGCAGCACCATGTGTACGGCCCAATCAAGACGAATGTAGAACGAAATTTTCTCTCTGCAGCGAAGTGTGCGTTGATATGAAACTTCGTGGCAGATTAAAATTGTGTGCCGAAGCGGGATCGGAATCTGGGACCTTTTCTATTCACGGACAAGCGCATGGAATCATTCTGGAAACATGCTTTAGGCTAAGCCATGTCTCCACCATATCCTTTCTTAGAGGACTGCTAATCCTCAAAGTTTCGCACGAGAATTTCTGTGAAGCTTGGAAAGTAGGAGGCAAAGTACAGGTAGAAATAAAGTAGTGAGGCCGGACCGTGAAGCATGCCGGGATAGCTCAGATGGTTGCCGGGCGCCATAGCTCAGCACGCCCGGTCAGAGCGCTGAATTCCATCTGTAATAAGAAAAGCTGAGCCTAGAACACATCGAACAACAACGAACGAACACGATAAGCGATCGCAAGGAACTGAACTACGCATGTAGAAGAAGAAGAAAAAAAGGGAGAAAGGAAAAGAAACAAGACAGATAGTAGAGCGCTTCCCCACGAATGGTAGAGGTCCCAGGTTCGAATCCCGATCCCAAGACACAATTTTAATCTGCCAAGAAGTTTCTACGTGAATATAATTTCTTTCATTGAAATGGCCTTAAATGGCATGAAATAATATCTATTATAGGTGTCACAACATTTCAATTATTTTCCGGAGTGTTTTTATTAACGTCTGAAATGGGATAGCATATTTTCTACCCAAGAAGCCTAAAAATAAAAATAAATAAAAATAAAATAATAAGCCGGAGTGGAGTGGCCGATCGCCGTAAGGCACCTTGCTGCGGAGCCACACCCGGTTTCTCTCCGTCGGAGGTTCGAGTCCTCCCCGGGCATGGGTATGGGTGTGTGTGTGTGTGTGTGTGTGTGTGTGTGTGTGTGTTCTCCTTAAGTTAGTATGAGTAGTTTGTAAGCCTAGGCACTGATAACCGCAGTAGTTAAGGCCCATAGATTTAGAAACAGCTGATCACTTTTTTTCACGAAGGAAAAGAAAAATGTTCATTGATCATCAGAACACAAGATCCTTCGTGTTAGCAAACATATAAAAGAAAACATTATTCATATTTTGTTAACAGTTGACTACGTAGGCCTAATATTACAAGAAATTGTAAGTGGCTCAGTGAAGGCAGCTGACTAGAGGTGGGCAAACCCCTCCAGTTTTAGGAACTAGTTCACGTCGTTCCTCTTCAACTCGTTCCCATTCATTTCTTATCCGATTAGCATTCAATTCCTAATATTCAAAATTGAAACTGAATATTTTATGTAAAAGCTATTTTTGAACAATAACTTCTGAGATAAAAAGTAAATACGATTTTTTGCAGCCTACTTCTTTCGAAATGGAACTCCCTCTTCTACTAAGCGAAAATCACGCACAGATTTTTTTTCCAATGTATTTTTACACAAAGCAACCTATCAAATAGGTGGCACAAAGAAACAATCAAACTTGGAAAAATTGCAACCATCCTAAGTGCTTTTTTTTTGTCTAACGTGGGAATTGAAAAATGTTTAGGTTGACACTCTTATACCATGGTCTAACGGTCCGGTGAGAGCGCCGCGGCATTCACACCACAACTTTCAGGATACTGAGTCTCCACACGCTGGAGCTAACAGTCCACTTATATGGAATCTGGTATTCGATCTTCATCACATATGGAGCCTTTTCCGCTTAATTTGAAACGAGACCAGCCCATGTTTAGTCGCAAAACCATTTATTAGTTTGCGTTCAGTCTCTGCGGTGTGTTTACCTCCTCGCGCCTTATGTAACTATTTGCTCAGCCTTTTTTGCTTACGATTTTCTACACATTTTCAATATTTATTCTTCTTTACGATTTAGTTTGTTGTTTATACACATTTACTTTTAGAAGTATTTCCTTTTATTATCATTGAAAATATGTTCAAAAATGTCTGAAATGTTCAAATGTTTGTATAGTCTATGGGACTTAACTACGGGGTCATCAGTCCCTAAACTTACAAACTACTTATGAACTACTTACGAACTAGGACGGCACAAATATCCACGCCCGAGGGGGGATTCGAACCCCCGACCGTAGTGGCCGTGCAGACCGTGACTGGAGCGCCTTAGTCCCCTCGGCCACCGCGGCCGGCTTGAAAATATGGTAGAAGACATCATAACTCGTGCCAACAGATATGTTTGTAAAAGACGTGTTGGTACCACCTATTACTCAGTTCCTGATTGTAAAGACACTATAGTAGAAGAATTTCGGACCCTTTTTGAGGCTTTATTTCTAAGCCGGAATGTATCACGTATGTGGACGACAATAAATTGTGAAGACGAAATGATCTTGCAACAAATCTGGTAATAATGTCTGTAAGAATCATTCCCGTCAGGCGATTGTGTTTTCTAATGACCAGAAGATGGGAATTTGATCAGATTGAAGATGTTTATCAACATATTTGTTAAATAATATGGACAAGTTTTTAAAATTACTTTCAATTCAAATTAATAATTAACAGAATGGAATGTTGTTTTATTACAGTTTTACTCGCTGGATTTCGTAAAAACGATACTTGCGTGAAGGCGAAATCGCGGCGTAAACAGCGTGGCGTGCCCAATGACGCGAAATCAGGGGCGCGCCCATCGGAGTGTTAAGGAAATAATTAGTTACGTTAAAAACTATACATTAAATTAGGCAGAAGAAATCTAAAATGGCAGGAAAATAATAAAGAAACTTAACTTGCGAGAATTATTTCTTCTTCCGTTGATAAAAATTACGAAGAATAAGCAGAATTGCCTTTTTTAGTCTAAAAAGTACGTTATTTTATGCGCAGTACGTTAAAAAATTATAGTATCCGTAAAATTGGCTCACTTCAGGTTACGGTAGTAACACTAAAAGTGGGCCTTTGCGATCGCCTTTTGAAAGCAATGAATTTAAATGAAAATAACGGCTTAACCGTACGTCTGACAAGAAAATTGAATAAACGAATTTGTAGAGGAGAAAATTCTCTGCCACTTTTCTGTGTCATGTTATTTTCATATATTGCATCGTTTCAGAGAAACTTGTAAAAATAACGGCGATTTGACACCGTCACTTGATTTTACGTTAACCGGGCGTTAGGAAATGTGACATTCCTCGCCCGGAACTCTCTTTGGCATACGCCATCTCGCTTCCAGTATTTTATGATTTCCTTCTTATAACTTACACGTTGTCATTTCAAAGCAGTGGCACGCTGAAGAATTAACGAAAACACGTCGTTCGTAGTACGATAAATTATAATGTAGTGTCTAAATATCATTTTAGCTGTTAGCGACTGCCATCTATAGTACGAAAACTAAAGGACAATGTCGTAGTTGTTCCTTGTGATGTAGTGGGTAGTACGTTACGTTGTGATAAATGTGGTCGGTTGTTCGAAACCCACCAGTCCATTTTTTCTCACCTTGGCTCCAAAAACGTTCAAATGTTTGTAGAACTTATGGGACTTAACTACGGGGTTGTCAGTCCCTAAGCTTACAAACTACTTATGAACTAGCTAAGACTAAGGACGGCACAAATATCCATGCCCGAGGGGGGATTCGAACCCCCGACCGTAGTGGCCGTGCAGACCGTGACTGCAGCGCCTCAGTCCCCTGGGCCACCGCGGCCGGGGCCTTGGTTCCTAGAAGGCTTTCGGGCACTCATATTAATTAAATATAGCTATGTTCTACAATATTTAGAGATGTGCCGCTCCCTCTAATATGTGCGTTTGTTTTGTTTCATGAACGTGCCGTGAAATACGCACCAACGAATTGACAATGGTTTTCTCAAGCATGTACACATAACATAAACTGGGAGGATACTGTAATAATGAATATTCTGAACAACCTGCTGATACTGGTAGTTTCATTTATAAATGAAGTCCTAGATTACTCTGGCAACTGCCCTACCTCGATGAAACAGAGGGGAAATGTATACATCGCAACAAATTACCGTTTTTTTTTCCCTCTAAGCTGTGATTCACTATTAATGGAATATGTTGAAAGTCATTAATTACAATCAGTACGTCTACTAAAATGTTTGTCTTTGGCAAGGTTGCTATGGACGCCTTTAACGTAGATTGTATTACCTTTTATGTAGTTCATATATCACTATGTTCATGTTACTTTGTTCCGCACTAAAATGAAGAGCAAATATTCTGTTTCAAATCGTGACTACGTTTTCTTTTACACCTAAAATAAGAAACGGAATAACTTTGGTAATATCGAATTCCACAAACCTCTAGTACTTAATCTATATGCAAAGCTACTATTATCATTACGTTATTTACAACAGTCATTGTAAATGTGTTTCCCCAGTTTGTGTACATATGATAAAGAAGTCTATATTTGCAAATCGTTGGTATGTATGTCATGATATGTTCACAAAATAGAACAAACGCACTTTTCGGAGAAAGCGCTGTTACCTTTCAACAACTCATAATCTTGCAGAATATAGTTGTATTCGCCGACCGCGGTGGCCGAGGGGACTGAGGCGCTCCAGTCACGGTCTACACGGCCACTACGGCCGGGGATTCGAATCCCCCCTCGGGCATGGATATTTGTGCCGTCCTAGTTCGTAAGTAGTTCATAAGTAGTTTGTAAGTTTAGGGACTGATGACCCTGTAGTTAAGTCTCATAAGCTGTACAAACATTTGAACATTTGAATATAGTTGTACTCAATTAACAAGAGTGTGAGAAAAAGTTTTAGGAAACAAGATGAAAAAAAAAATCGCACTGACGGGTTTAATGGCCCACTTTAGATTTGTGGTTTTATAAGTTTTTGCAAACATTTCGGACCAAAATAATAATCTAAGTAATAAAAAATTATGGTGATATGATTACGACTCTACTATTGTGGTAATATCTATGCACCCAACACCTAATATTCTTTCTGACCGTATTTTAACAAACAGGCAAAATTATATGATATTTGAGTTTAGCTTTGATAAACATACTCTTTTTTGAACTTTTTCCTCTTTGAACTATCATTTTAATATCTCTCCCACATTTTCATTATATTTTTCGTTAAAATATTATCACCTGCCTTTCCTGGGTAGTTCAAAGTTGAATTTCTTTGCCTGTACTGGTTACGAACGACTATAGCCTGGAACGAACGTAGCGTACATTTGGCGTTCTGACGAGTGACTATAGCCTGGATGGAATACAGCGTACATTTGGCGTTCGTAAATCAGCCACTTGACATCCCTCGCCCCAAAGTCCTATTTGCGTACGCCATCGTGCTTTCTCTACTTGATGATTTTCTTATTATAACTCAAGCCTTATCATTTCAAAGCAATGGCGCACTGAAAGTTATCATAAAGGACATCTTAGGACAATGACTTATAATCTAATGTTGGTTAGTTTAACACCTGCCGTCGATGGTACGAGAATCACGGATTACTCTCGCAGCTGTTCGCCATTGTGTAATAGGTGAGGAATTTGCTTGTGATGTACAAATATGGTAGACGGTGGTTCGGAACTTGCTAGGGCGCGGTGGCTCAGCGCGCTCGGTCAGTTGGTTGCCGGCATGGTAGCTCGACGCCCTCTATAACGAGAAAACTGAGTTATCCGAAACGATCAAAATAGGCCAAAACAAACAAACGTCCACAAAGTACCCGTTCAAACCGAAGAACCAATGAAAAAGGAGAAAACGAAAGACGTCTCAATTAACACCATCTGAAGAGAAGGCCTGTGCACTTCCGTGACATGTCACGCAGAGTAGGTCGCGATCGCGTACCTCACTGGCTGGCCGCTGTGAGGCGGTGGGCTGTGCTCCATCAGCCACACAGTGAGCTACGCGATCGCGACCTACTCTGCGTGACGTGACGTGGCATGGCAGTGCACAGGCATTCTCTTCAGGCGGTGTTGGTTCAACGCCATCTGTAATAAAAAACTGAGTAAAACTCTCAACGAACAACCCATGAAGAAATGACCGCAAAGCATCGATCTCTAGGAAGAAAAAAATGTATAACCACCACTGTCAATTTTTTTGGGCCACTTTATTCTTCCTCTTGCTTCCTAAAAGATTTTCGCACACTGTTGTTAACTGAACACAACTATATTCTGCAAGATTCCGAGTTATTCAAAGTTAACAGATCTTTCTCTGAAAGGTGCATTTGTTCTATTTCGAGAACATGCCATGAAATAGACTTGTACATATTCCCCTCAGGGGCTCAGCATTAATTTGCTGAGTACGGGCTTGGCGAACCCGGGGTCCTGAGCTGTGGGCTGTGTCGCGCCAACAGTCCGCTACACCGTAAGCTCTGTGCGTGCTTCAACGACCATCGTTCGGCGCGACGGTGGAACGTTGTACGTTTCAGAGCCCGGGGATCTTGGCTTAATCGCCCGGGTCGCGAGGACGGTACAAACCTCTATAAAAAAAACCTCAATCTCAAGGTGTGCTACGTGCCGAGGAGATGCATGGCTGTTGAGGTAGAACAGTCATTAGCGAGCAACCTCTGAGGAACCTGCCGCACCTCAGTTGTATAAGGCTTACCCAGGCAAGCGGGGCTCTGCCTGGGTGGACTCTTATTTCCCTAGCTGCTCGTGGGACCACGATGAAAAGAACCCAAAGTAACGCTGGTGGGCGTTTAACCACCGTCTCTAAGAGAGGAAAGGTTGAGTACAATGCTGAGAAATATGACCCTCAGTCGTTCCCTGCCTTGGCAACGCCATGGGAGGAACGTAGGACAAGAAATCGAGGTGAGGCCTATGCCCCCCGATACCTAGTATGTTCCCGGACTGACGGTGAGTCGTTCACCAACACAAAGCCCCTGTTTTTTGTCGAACACGTTGAGGATAAATTCGGTGAGGTGGAAGGCATGTCAAAGATGCGATCCGGCTCTGTCCTTATTACGACGTCATCCCCAGCACAGTCACGAGCACTGCTTGCCTGTGACAAGCTGGGTGATGTTCCCGTGACGATCACTCCTCATAAGAGCCTCAACATGGTACAGGGTATAATCTTCCATAAAGATCTTCTGTTGCAGACCGATGACGAGCTACGTAAGAACTTGGAGCGGAGAGGAGTTCATTTTATACGGCGAGTGCATAGGGGTCCGAAGGACAACAGGGTCGCAACCGGCGCATTCATCTTGGCCTTCGAGGGTGACACGTTGCCTGAGAAGGTCAAGGTGATGATTTACCAGATTGACGTGAAGCCCTACGTTCCTCCCCCTATGCGCTGTTATAATTGCTGGAGGTTTGGGCACATGTCCTCCAGGTGCACAGCCAACTCCACCTGTCGAGAGTGTGGACGTGCGGAACACCCTAACGTCCCTTGTGCACCTCCTCCACTTTGTGTGAACTGTAGACAACACCACTCCCCTTGCTCGCCCACCTGCTCTGTTCTGCATAGAGAGAGGAAGATAATGGAATATAAAACCATGGATAGGCTGTCTTACTCGGAGGCGAAGAGGAAATACGACAAACTGCATCCCATCAGTATGAAGACATCCTTTGCTGCAGCCGTATCTTCATCTAAAGAATTGCCACGTGTGCAGTCGGTCCTAGTGGGCTCCCAGGCCCAACCATCTACCTCTGCCCCCCTAACTACTGGGGGCACCTCAAATTCCACCGCCCCCAAAGACCCTGCTTTGGGAGCGGTAACCACCACACCAAAGGGGACATTGGTCCCCACCCCAGAGCCAGAGCAACAACAGCCTGCTCTGGCTCCTCGCGCTAGGAAGGGGTCACTCGGATCCCTTCCCTCTAAGGTTTCTCCCGCTGAATCAGCGGATGCCAGTGGATGGCAGAAAGTACTGCCAGCTGGTCGTAGGGCTGCACGCCGCTCCTCAGTCCTTGGGACTGAGCTGGCAGCGCCCTCCCAGCATGAGAAACCTAAAGAGAAGCGCGAAACCAAGAAGAAGAAGGTCAAGAAACCGAATAAGGAGAAGGATATCCCGGTGGCAACCTTGCCACCACCCCCCTCCACCTCTTCTTCTGAGGACGAGATAGAGATCCTCGCGTCCCCCAAAGACTTGGCAATTGCCGAGTCTGTGGAAGTCATGGACGTTGAGGCTCTGCCTCAGAAATCGGCGACGGCAGAAGATACTGCGACCCCTACCGCGCCGCCGAATTCAGCATGCCCCAGCGACCAGGAGGCTCTCTGATCCTCCAGTGGAACTGTGGCGGATTTTTCCACCATCTGCCAGAGTTACAGCACTTGTTGTGCCGCTTCCCAGCGTTTTGTGTAGCCCTGCAGGAAACCTGGTTTCCTGCTAATAGGACCCCAGCCCTTCGTGGGTATCGGGGCTATTACAAAAATCGTCTCGTATATGACAGGGTCTCTGGAGGTGTCTGTATTTACGTCCTTGCCACTGTCCCCAGTGCCGCTGTGCCTCTACACACGACTCTTGAGGCGGTGGCTGTTCGGATCCGGGCTATGCAGGAACTGACGATCTGTTCACTTTACCTTCCTCCAGATGAGATGATTTCAATTACTGACCTTGCTACCCTGGTGGCACAACTTCCCCCACCATTTCTGATTCTGGGGGACTTCAATGCTCACCATCCCTTGTGGGGTGGAGCGCAGACAACAGCTCGCGGTAGGGACATAGAGACGCTCTTATCGCAGCAAGATGTCTGCCTGTTAAACACTGGTGCACCCACGCATTTTTGCATGGCACGAGGCACCTACTCAGCTATAGATCTCTCCGTTTGTACCCCGAGCCTGCTCCCGCATTTCCAGTGGAGGGTCCATGATGACCTTTGCAACAGCGACCATTTTCCCATCCTCGTGTCGCTCCTGGATTTTCAACCTCCGGGCTGCCCATCTCGATGGACTCTCCGTCGAGCTGATTGGCAACGCTACACCTCAGTTGCAACGGTTCCTGTTCCACTGCCAGCTGACGTGGACATGGCGATTGACCAGGTAACCAGCACGATAGTCTCAGCCGCTGAGTCAACCATTCCCACCACTTCTGGCTCCCCACGGCGTAAGTCTGTGCCCTGGTGGACGCCGGTAATCGCTGAGGCCATTCGGGATCGTCGTCGGGCGCTCCAGAGGCATCGTCGACACCCCACTGTCGAAAACCTAATAGATTTTAAACGGCTCCGGGCCCGGGCTCGACAGCTCATCAGGCAGGGTAAACGGGACTGTTGGGAGACGTATGTCGCCAGCATCGGCCGTCGCGCCTCAGCATCTCGGGTGTGGTCGCAGGTTCGGCGCTTATTTGGGTACCGTCCACCGGCGGCGATTCCCAGCCTACGCATCCAGGGTACCCTATGCACCGACCCGATTTCCATTGCAGAACACATGGCCGAGCATTATGCTCGCACCTCTGCAACATGTGAATACAGTGCGGACTTCCGTGCGCTGAAGGGGCGTGTTGAACAGAGACGGCTGTCCTTTCACACACGTCGCGCCGAAGTGTACAACTCTGCTTTCAGTAAATGGGAATTCGAAACTGCCCTTGCCGCATGCCCCGATACCTCTCCAGGACCGGACAGAATCCACAGCCAGTTCATCCGGCACCTTTCCGTGGAGTTTCAACACCAGCTTCTCGCCCTGTTTAACCGTTTATGGGTGGAGGGGGCTTTCCCGTCACAATGGCGGGAAAGCATCGTTATCCCCGTGATGAAACCCGGTGCTGACCCACAGGTGGCTGATAGTTACCGCCCAATCAGCCTCACCAACGTTCTGTGCAAGCTATTCGAACGTATGGTGAGCCGGCGGCTTATGTGGATCCTAGAACATCGGGGTCTGTTGTCCCCAGGTCAAGGGGGTTTCCGCCAAGGCCGCTCCACTGTTGACAACCTAGTGGCTCTGGAGTCCGCCATTCGTACGGCATTTAGCAGGCGTGAGCACCTTGTTGCCGTCTTTTTCGACCTCAGAAAGGCCTACGATACCACTTGGCGCCACCACATTCTGGCTACACTGCACGGTTGGGGATTGCGAGGTCCGCTCCCACTTTTTATTCAGAACTTCCTTTCCCTCCGATCTTTTCGGGTACGGGTTGGTACTTCCCTCAGCTCCTCTCACGTCCAGGAGAACGGTGTCCCACAGGGCTCTGTACTTAGTGTACCCCTATTTTTAATTGCCATCAATGGACTTGCTGAGGCAGTGGGGTCTTCGGTTTCTTCTTCTTTGTTTGCCGATGACTTCTGCCTATACTTCAGCTCAGCTAGCGTTGGGGTAGCTGAAAGGCGTCTACAGGGAGCCATTCGAAAAGCGCAGTCGTGGGCCTCAACCCATGGGTTCCAGTTTTCTCCATCGAAAACCCGGGTTATGCACTTCTGCCGCCGTCGAGCTGTCCATTTGGACCCCGAGCTATATTTATATGATGAACTTCTTCGTGTCGAAGAGACTCACCGATTTCTTGGCATGCTCTTCGACAACCGGCTCACTTGGGTGCCTCATCTTCGCCAGCTCAAGCAGAAGTGCGTGACGTACCTCAATATCCTACGCTGCCTCAGCCACACTAGTTGGGGAGCCGCCCGTACGAGTCTTTTGCAGCTCTACAGGGCGCTGATTCAGTCGCGATTGGATTACGGGAGCTTTGTGTATGGTTCAGCAGCCCCATCTGCATTGCAGACCTTGGACCCAGTACTTCACAGTGGGGTCCGTTTAGCGACAGGGGCCTTTCGGACAAGTCCAGTGGAAAGCCTACTAGCCGAAGCTGGAGTCCTTCCCCTGAGATTTCGGTGGCGGCAGCTGTTGGCCTCCTATGCTGCCCATGTTCATGAGATACCACATCATCCGAATCGCAGGCTTCTTTTTCCAACTGCTGCACTTCCATCTCCACAACGACGACCGAGGTCGGGTCTTCCGATCGCGGTGCGTGTTCGTTCCGTCCTGTCGTCTCTTGAGTCCCTTCCTATCCCTCCTGCTTTTCACAGGCCTTACCGCATCGCTCCCTGGTCACTTTCACGTCCACAGCTTCGGCTGGACTTGGCGCATGTATCAAAAGCCTCTGTAGCGCCACTGAGTCTCCGTCGCCAGTTTCAGGCGGTTTTAGAGTCGTTCTGTGGCGCGGACGTCGTGTACACGGATGGTTCTGTGGTCGACGGCCGTACTGGCTATGCATACGTCCATGGTGAGCATACTGAACAGCATTCACTGCCCTGTGGAAGTAGCGTGTTCACAGCGGAACTAGTTGCCATCTATCGGGCACTTGAACATCTCAGAGGTTGCCATGGGGAGTCTCTGGTCATCTGTTCTGACTCCCTTAGTGGTTTGCAAGCCCTCGGCAAATGTTTCCCGAAACATCCTTTGGTGCAATCCGTACAGGAGTCTCTTTCCAGGCTTGTTCGGTCTGGTCGCTCGGTGGTCTTTGTTTGGACCCCAGGCCACATCGGCATTCCTGGAAACGAACGTGTGGATCAGCTGGCTAAGCAGGCTACTTCCTCCAGTCCATTGGCTATTGGTCTTTCAGAGAGCGATCTCCGACTGGAGTTCCATCGGAAGATCCGTAGCCTGTGGGACTACGAGTGGGCTAACTCTGCTCACCCCAACAAGCTTCGTGCAGTGAAGCTCTCTACGGCCGCATGGAAGTCCTCACTGCGGTCGTCTCGTAGGGAATCTGTTGTTCTCTGCCGCCTACGAATCGGCCACACATGGCTGACGCATGGCCACCTACTTCGGCGGGAGGACGCACCACAGTGTGACTGTGGCGCCCCCTTGACAGTGGTCCACATCCTGGTGGACTGTCCACTTTTAATTGTTTTGCGACAATCTTTTAATCTCCCAGATGCGCTTCCTTTTATGTTAGGAGACGATGCTGCTATGGTCGATCGTGTTTTAGGTTTTATTCGTGCAACTGGCTTTTATGGGTCTATTTAGTGGTGGGGCCTATAAGCCCGCCCTGTCGGGCTTCACCCCCTCCAGAACAATAGGCCACTATCATTTTACGGTTTATGACTTGCTTTTTAACTACGGATTTTAAAGTGTGCAGAGTGGCTGGCTCATCCTGTATTATTTTGTGATCAGCCAGCCACACGCTTCTGCAGCCTTGTTTTAGTGTTCTGTCTATTTTGTCCACTCCTGTCTTGTCCATTGTTCTGTCATCATTTTACGATTGACTGTCGCTCTGTACCTGGAGCATCCTGGACTGGAGTAGTATGCGACGAAAAGGAAACTTTTAACAGTTCACTCCTAGCTGGGAACAGGGGACTGATAACCCAGCAGTTGAGTCCCCTTTAAACATCAACAACAACAACAACAACAACTTGTACATACATCTTCATTATTACAAGATGAACAATTCATAGTGTAATAACGAAGATCTATTACACCATGAACAATTCATGGTGTAATAATTCATGGTGTAATAACGAAGATGTATGTTCAATTATCTGTATTCATTTTGTACAAATTCTGTAAAAGTTATATTTTCTTATTTATGGAACAAATAAATCTTGTGGTTGACTAGAGCTCCGTCTGGTGGCGCTGTGACGATTTAACTTGTCGACATGACCAATGTAAGACATGAGAGTTGTGCTCATGCTCTCGTAGTACACAGTTATAATTTGTATGTGTGGTGACTAACATTCCATCCGCCAAATGAAAGGCCGATTTGCTCACATTGGTTGTCTGCAATCACTACAGGTAGTTAACCGCGTTCACGAGACCATATGTATTGCTTATAGTTTGCGACAGCTACTTATGTTTAAGATATGTGCTTTCCAGGCAACCTCAACTATATGGCACCATGTACTCCGTAGCCGTTGTCTATTTTTAACTGATGGAATGTGCTATCCTACGTTATATGTCATCCATATTTTAATGGTCCAAGGATGTCAGTGGTACCCTAGTTACCCAGCACAGAGGTGGAGTATTTTATGTACTGTGTACACCAGATGCATGTGGCTTCGAAAGTTTTTAAAAATGTTCAAATGTTTATATAGTCTATGGGACTTAACTACGGGGTCATCAGTCCCTAAACTTACAACAGGACCGCTCAAGGTGCATGCACCGGCGCATCGCACAGTGCAGAGTGCAGAAGACGGCTGCGCTGTGTTGACGACGGTGCAAACCCCCCACTCCTCGGCTTTGCGCTGCTTCTCTCTTTCCTTAAACTTGCGTCCCTCGCGCCGCCTGTCTCGTCCTTTTCAAAACTTTTACCCTGTTCTCTTCTTCATTGCCAAATACTTATGTACAGTAGGCGGAGAGCTAAATTTGGTGGAACACGATTACCGGTATCAAAGAGATTTAAATAATAGCACTAGTCGAAAAATTTGGGAAATCACTTTTCCTTTGCTCAACCAGCGCAACTCAGCGTGGTAGGGAATATCTGGATACTCCTCTTCTAAGCAAATCAAAAATTCTTTGAATTGACGATGAGTGAGTCCATGAGAACGAATGTAGTTCACAATACGCACCACTACATTCATCACTTCTTGAAGACCGATAACTTTTGCACAAAGAGCCTCCTGGTGTGCAAAACAATGAACGGAAGGTAAATTCGCCATGTTAAGCCTTTTCCGCAGTAGGCCAATAAACCCGTTTGCTTTACCACACATTGCTGGTGCCCCGTCTTTGGTTACGGAAAACAGCTTTTCCCAAGGGAGTCCTATAGCTTCAGCTGCCATTTCAACAGCTGCTTAGATATCCGCTCCTGTAACAGTGCCCTTCATAGAAAACATATCCAGGATCTCTTCCGTTACATGTAGGTCGTCGACCACGCCACGCAAAAAAAAATTGCTAACTGAGCCGTGTCATTAATATCCGTGGACTCAACTGCGATGGAGTACGCTAGGAATTTTTCAATTTTGGCTGCCATTTGTTCATGAAAATTCTCAGCAATGTCGTTGATTCTCCGAGATATTGTCATTCTGGAAAGTGGTATTCTGCGGCACGCGGGAGTTAATGTGGGATTCATTGTCTCTACTACGTCCAACATGATGTTTTTTATTAATGGCCCGTCCATAAATGGCTTCCCAGCTCTTGCTAAACGTAGAGCAACTTTGTAACTAGCTCTGAGAGTCCTTTCGCAGCAGCCCTCATCTTCTTCACACTAAATTAGAGAAAAAAATATGTGGTAGAAATAATTTAAGCTAAAACGAAAACTTATACACGTTTGAGAGGAATGTAAACAAATTTTATTTCGTTTCGCATGACCTTTAACCGAAATATACATACCAGCCTCGTTTGTAGATACAGAATTCTCTTCTGCAAGATTTTTCAACTTCCGTAATTCATCCTCTCTGGCATCCCCTGTGATATCACTATACTTTTCTGAATGCAATTTGCTGTAGTGTCTTTCAATAGACGATTTTCTGACACACGTAATGGGTGTACCGCAGATTAGACATTTGGCTTTATCGTCACAACGAACAAAAAAGTAAGAGAGTTTCCATTCCCGTTTAAATTGACTTTCGAGAATTTTTACTTTTTTTGAGCAGGTGGTTCCATTATTGTAGTAATTGTATGGCGCTTAGTTAATCCAATGTTGACTTGCCGTCTGGCAGCGCATTCGGCAGCGTACAGCGACGGCCTCACGCATCATGCCGAGTTGAGTCGAAGTATGCCGAGCTGAACCGATGCACTGTGCAAACACTATCTGCACCTCGTTTTGCACGCGTGCGGTTTTCCGTGTTTGTGCGGCCCTGACTTACAAACTACTTATCAACTACTTACGAACTAGGACGGCACAAATATCCATGCCCGAGGGGGGATTCGAACCCCCGACCATAATGGCCGTGCAGACCGTGACTGGAGCGCCTTAGTCTCCTCGGCCACCGCGGCCGGCGAAAGTTTTAATACAGATTTACAATTTTAATTTTACGTTTGAAAATGACAACTTGTCCAAACTAGCCACGTAATAAAGTATGAAGTAAAATATTCGATCTAGGCATTCTTCTATGTTAAGTCTATATAACATTTACAGATCGCTCCCCCTACTCGACTATGCCGAATGTTGATAGTATTAAAGAAAATAGCCATTCCTTTCTCAGCTCTCTCTCCAGTAAGGTCGTCCTTTCATTGTCGAACATAGCCAAGTATCTCAGGATTGATTGATAGCCTGAAATTTGTCTCCAGGCGACAAATATACTTTGGTGTATCCTGAGTCAATAATGGTAGTTCCTCCTCATGCACCGAGGCGGAGCGGCCGAGCGCATTGAGGCACTATTCTACGATGCGCGAGGCCGTTGCCCTTCGGGGGCTCGAATCCCCCCCTCGGGTATGGATGTTTGTGCGGTCATTAGTATAAGGTACTTCATAAGTACTTAGGGACTGATGACCCCGCATTTAAGTCCCTTATGCTTAACCAACATTTGAACAGTTGAACCTCCTCATGCGTCCTGAATCCCTGATAGTTCCACTCAAGTATGGAAGACATAATAAAGGGGGAATATCTCGTCATTTCCTTCGACGGGGTGTAAACGGAGGGCAGTCAGACATGGGGCAAGATTACTTACATTTAGCTCCATTAGCGTAGTCGGATGAAGTGTCAGATATAGTAACAGTGGCATTGTCTGATTGATTAGAGACGAGTCTCATCTGCTGTGGGAGTTTTTTCGTTGCTTTGGGGTTGTTAGTGGCAGCGACTATATGTTGTAGTAGTTGAACTGGGCAGTTGGGCAGGCTCTGCTGTTTGAGGGATTAGAGGCTCCGCAGATGATGTAACTGTAGCTTTTTCAGACGTTTTTAGAGTCGGGTTGTTGCTCCGGGCGTTGAAGCTACTACCGCCTGACCGGTGGTCTGGCATGTGAAAGGATTTATACCAACACAAACTACCTCTGTAGTAGTAGTAGCAGTAGTCCTGAAAAAATCCTTTTACAGAGCACAGACAAATGACGTAGGAAATACGGTTGGTTGTTTTAATCTCCTGCACTTCCTTTTCCCCGTGGTATACTCTAGAGTCCCTTCTCCTCACAGGTGGTCGCCAGTACAATTAAATCACTTTTCAGGTGGTGTGCAATAGACTCCCTCTTGGGTGGCACACAAAGAAAGTCTGCCTTCACATGGTCTGGAAGTTTTGGACTGTTGAATGTGATGATAAAATAGTCTGACATCACTAATTTCTCATCCACATTTTACATAATATTTTGAACATCCACAACGCTTGCAGAAGCCCACTCTTCATTTAGGCACTCTTTGGGGATAATAACTTAAGTATCTACAGTAAGAATGTCACTCGTGTAGTGTTCCAATACAGTTCATTACAATATAAAGAAAAAAAAAGCCAGTACTCCTCTGACTGTATTCTCATGTTACACAAGAACAAAATACGCAGGGCTTGGCGAACCCGGGGTCCTGAGCTGTGGGCTGTGTCGCGCCAACAGTCCGCTACACCATAAGCTCTGTGCGTGCTTCAACGACCATCGTTCGGCGCGACGGTGGAACGTTGTACGTTTCAGAGTCCGGGGATCTTGGCTTAATCGCCTGGGTCGCGAGGATGGTACAAACCTCTATAAAAAAAAACCTCAATCTCAAGGTGTGCTACGTGCCGAGGAGATGCATGGCTGTTGAGGTTGAACAGCCGCTAGCGAGCAACCTCTGAGGAACCTGCCGCACCTCAGTTGTATAAGGCTTACCCAGGCAAGCGGGGCTCTGCCTGGGTGGACCTTTAGTTCCCTAGCTGCTCGTGGGACAGACATGAAACGAGCAATAAATAGCGTCGCCACACGCAAACCTGGCGTCTCTAAGCGTGGAAGAAACGAGTATAATGCTGCAGAGTACGATCCCCAAACGTTCCCTTCCCTGGCTACACCATGGGAGGAACGTCGGGCAAGAAAACAGGGTGAGGCTTATGCCCCTAAATATCTAGTTTGCACCCGCACTGATGGGGACTCTTTTAAGACGACTAAGCCCTTGTTCTTCGTCGAAAACTTGGAGGACAAGTATGGTGAGGTGGAAGGGATGTCTAAGATGCGGTCAGGGTCTGTCTTAATAACGACGTCATCCCCAGCTCAGTCACGGGCACTGCTTGCCTGTGACAAGCTGGGTGATGTTTCCGTTACCATTACGCCGCACAAGACCCTAAATATGGTACAGGGCATCATCTTTCATAAAGACCTCTTGCTGCAGTCAGATGACGAATTGCGTGCCAATCTAGAACGGCGGGGAGTACATTTTATTCGGCGAGTCCATAGGGGTCCGAAGGACAATAGGGTCGCGACCGGTGCCTTCATCTTGGCTTTCGAGGGTGATTCATTGCCCGAGAAGGTCAAGGTGATGGTCTACCGGATCGACGTAAAGCCCTACGTTCCTCCCCCTATGCGCTGTTTTAAGTGCTGGAGGTTTGGGCATATGTCCTCCCGATGTGATGCCAATCCTACATGTCGGGAGTGCGGACGTGCTGTCCATCCGAACGTCCCCTGCACCCCTCCTCCAGTATGTGTTAATTGTGGCCAAAATCACTCCCCTTGTTCGCCTGTCTGCACAGTTCTGCACCAAGAAAGAAAGATCATAGAGTACAAGACCAGAGACCGACTGACGTACTCAGAGGCAAAGAAGAAGTACCATAAGCTCCACCCTGTGCGCCAGGTCAACACCTATGCCACAGCAGCCTCACTGTCACCCTCCACTGTGCCTACGAACCAGTCAGTGCAATCCGTACCAGTGGGCTCCCAGGCCCAACAAACTATCCCTGCCCCCTTACCAGCTGGGGGCGCTTCCTCTTCGGTGGCTCCCACACTTTTCACTGTGGGAGCAACACCCACTAAATCATCGGGGACGCGAGTCCCCACCTCTAAGCCGGAGAAGGAGAAGCCTTCTCTGGCTCCTCTCGCCGAGAAGGGGTCCCACGGGACACCCCCTTCTGCGGCTACTCAGAGCGCTCCGGAGGATCCTGGCCACCGGCCTATAGATCCACAACCTGCCGGTCGAAGAGCTTCTTACTCTTCTTCCGTCCCGGATGCCGCTTCTGGGAAGCCCTCACGGCCCAGCAAACCAAAGGGCCAGCGAGAGGAGAAGAAGAAGAGACACAAGAAAAAAGAATGTTCGGTGGCTTCAAAGCCACAACCACCCACATCCTCTTCTTCAGAGGATGAAGTCGAGATCCTCGCGTCTCCTGAGGATCTTGCAATTACTGATTCCCCAGACAAGATCTCTGGTTCTGTGGATTCAGAGCGCGTGGTAGCAGACGATCCAATGGAGTGATCTGCTCCTTTATTCATCATGGCGGTACAGCCAGGAGATAACATCATCCTCCAGTGGAATTGTGGTGGCTTTTTCCACCACCTGCCTGAGCTACGTCAGCTTCTCAGCCAAACACCTGCTTTCTGTATCGCTCTTCAGGAAACGTGGTTTCCAGCGATGCGGTCCCCTGCCCTTCGAGGCTACCGGGGCTATTTTAAAAATCGCTCTATCTATGGCAGAGTTTCCGGTGGAGTCTGCGTCTATGTCCTAGCCACTGTCCCGAGCGCTGCCGTGCCTCTTCAAACGCCTCTAGAGGCGGTCGCTGTTCGCCTCCGGGCAGTGCAAGACATTACCATATGTTCGGTCTACCTACCACCTGATGAGGTTGTCTCTCCTGTAGACCTTGCTGCCTTGGTCGCCCAACTTCCCCCACCCTTCCTTCTTTTGGGGGATTTCAATGCCCACCACACTTTGTGGGGTGGCACACAGACTTCGGCACGGGGTAGAGATGTTGAGACTCTACTGACGCAGCTGAACATCTGCCTCCTGAACACAGGTGCTGCTACGCACTTTAGCGTGGCACACGGTACATTCTCTGCCATAGATCTGTCTGTCTGTAGCCCAAGCCTGCTTCCGCACTTCACTTGGAGGGTCCACGATGACCTGTGTGGCAGCGACCATTTCCCTATCTTCCTGTCGCTCCCACAGTGTCCACCTGCTGACCGTCTGCCTCGCTGGTCCCTCCATAGGGCCGACTGGCCAGCATATTCCATAGCCGCTGTGCTTCCCTCTCCTCTTCTGGCTGATATCGATACCGCTGTGCAGCAGGTCACACATTCCATCATTTCTGCTGCTGAGAACACTATACCCGTCTCACTTGGATCACTCCACCGTAAGTCAGTGCCCTGGTGGACGCCGGAGATAGCTGAGGCCATCCGGGAACGTCGGCGAGCACTACAGCGCCACCGACGCCACCCTTGTGTTGAACATCTTGTTGCCTTCAAGCGTCTCCGTGCACGGGCGCGGCGATTGATCCAGCAAAGCAAGAGGGCCTCCTGGGAGCGTTATGTCGCCTCCATTGGCTCCCGAGCATCGCCTTCACGGGTATGGTCGCAAGTTCGACGCCTCTTTGGCCACCGCCCACCAGTGGGAATTCCGTGCCTAAGCATTCAGGGTACAATTTGCACTGACCCTCACACAATAGCAGAGCATTTGGCACACCACTATGCTCGCACCTCAGCGACCGCTGCATATGATGCGGATTTCCGCGCCCTTAAGGAGCGCACAGAGCGAAAGCAGATATCCTTTCGAACGCGACGCCAGGAAATCTACAACGTCCCTTTCACCGAATGGGAGTTCGAAAGTGCACTTGCCGCATGCCCAGCCACGTCCCCTGGACCCGACCGCATCCATAGTCAGTTCCTCCGACACCTGTCAGCAGACTCTAAACGCCAACTTCTCTCCTTGCTGAATCGTCTCTGGGTTGAGGGTGTCTTCCCGTCCCAATGGCGGGATAGCATCATCATCCCAGTGATGAAGCCTGGGGCTGATCCACAGGTGGCTGATAGTTACCGCCCAATCAGCCTCACCAACGTTCCGTGTAAACTCCTCGAACGGATGGTGAGTCGGAGGCTTATGTGGATCCTTGAGGACCGGGGACTCCTGTCCCCACAACAGAGTGGGTTCCGTCGTGGCCGCTCCGCTATCGATAATCTCGTGTCACTGGAGTCGGCCATCCGTACAGCCTTTACACGCCGCGAACATCTGGTTGCTGTATTCTTTGACCTGCGAAAAGCGTACGACACCACCTGGCGCCACCACATACTGTCTACGCTGTATGACTGGGGCTTACGCGGTCCGCTTCCTGTATTCATACAGAATTTTCTCGCGCAACGTTCTTTTCGAGTTCGTATTGGTTCCTGTTTCAGCTCCCCTCACTATCAAGAAAACGGTGTCCCACAGGGATCCGTTCTAAGCGTCCCTTTATTTTTGGTCGCTATCAATGGTCTTGCTACTGCTGTGGGGTCATCGGTTTACACCTCGTTGTATGCCGATGACTTCTGCATGTATTTCAGCTCCACTAGCATCGGCGTTGCTGAACGGCGGTTGCAGATAGCTATTCGAAAGGCGCAGTCGTGGGCGTTTACTCATGGTTTTAACTTTTCCGCTACGAAAACCCGGGTGATGCATTTCTGTCGGCGTCGGGCGGTCCATCCTGACCCCGAACTGTATCTCGCTGATGACCTGCTGCGTGTCGAAGAGACGCACCGTTTCTTAGGCATGTTATTCGACAACCGTCTCACCTGGGTGCCACACCTTCGCCAGCTCAAACAAAAGTGCTGGCGACACCTTAATATTCTACGTTGTCTAAGCCATACCGTTTGGGGAGCGTCACGCCCAACGCTCCTGCAACTTTATAAGGCGCTCATCCAGTCGCGCCTAGACTATGGCTGCGTAGTATATGATTCGGCTGCACCTTCAGCACTGCAAACATTAGACCCAGTCTTACATTCTGGAGTTCGTTTGGCAACAAGGGCTTTCCGCACGAGCCCTGTGACAAGCCTACTAGTTGAAGCTGGGGTCCTTCCTCTGCGGTTCCGCCGGCAGCACCTGCTGGCTTCGTACGTTGCCCATGTTAAGGCCTTGCCACACCATCCGAACCACCGGCTTCTTTTTCCAGGCGCTGCACTCCCTATCCCTCCAAGACGACCTCGGTCGGGTTACCCAATATCGGTCCGCGTTCGTTCTCTACTTTCGTCCCTCGAATCCCAACCACTCCCTGCCACTTTCCACTATTCCTTTCAAACCCCTCCTTGGTCCATCCCCCGACTGCAGCTTTGTCTGGATCTGTCCAATAGATCAAAGGACTCCGTTTCTCCAACACAACTCCGACACCAGTTCCTGGATCTCCTCAACTCTTTCCGTGGTGCTGAAGCCGTCTATACTGATGGGTCTCTAGCTGATAGTCGTGCTGGGTATGCATGTCTCCATGGTGACCATGTCGAACAACATTCATTGCCCCGTGAAAGTAGTGTCTTCACTGCAGAGCTGGTCGCTATCCTCAAGGCTCTAGAACACCTCCGAGCCTGCCCCAGGGGGTCATTTGTCATCTGTAGTGACTCCCTGAGTGGCTTGCAGGCACTCGACCAGTTCTTCCCTCGTCACCCGTTAGTGCAGTCCATTCAAGACACTACTTACTCTCTTGCCCAATCTGGCCGATGTGTAGTCTTCCTGTGGACCCCTGGCCACGTCGGCATACCGGGGAATGAACGTGTTGACCAGTTGGCCAAACAGGCCATCACTGCGCCACCCTTCACCATTGGCATCACGGAATCAGACCTTAGGTTATCATTGCACAAGAAGGTGCGTGATGCTTGGAGTGCCGAATGGTGCACCATGGGTGCCACAAACAAGCTCCGAGCCGTGAAGCTATCCACAACTCTGTGGAAGTCTTCACTGCGGCCCATACGTCGAGAGTCAGTTGTCCTCTGCCGCCTCCGTATTGGGCATACCTGGCTGACCCATGGTCATCTCCTCCGCCGTGAGGCACCACCTGTGTGTCGGTGTGGAGCAGCGCTGACAGTCGTCCATCTTCTGATGGACTGCCCAGTTTTAGCTACATTGCGCCAGTCTTTTAACCTACCAGACGCGCTACCTTTAGTCTTAGGCGACGATGCCTCTATGGCTCATTCTGTTTTAAGTTTTATTCGCACAGCTGGTTTTTACAACTCCATCTAGTGGTGGGTGCTATAGCCTGATACTTCAGGTCCCCACCTATCCAGCGATTTTAAACCCTTTTAAGACCCTTCTGTAATTTACCGAGGGATTTTTAGTGTGTGAAGTCTGGCTGGCTCATCCTGTTTTTTTTTTCTCTGTGATCAGCCAGCCGTGTTTTTCTGCTGTCCAGCTTTAGCTTAGATCTCAACTTATTTTTCCATATTGTGTCTCTTCCTTTTGTGTTGTACGCGATTTCTCCAATGTCAGCTTACCCCATTTCCGAGTTTTCATCTTCGGAGCTGTGTTTTACTTTTTATACTCTTGACAGAGGACTCTTAGCTAGGGACGGGGGACTGATGACCTAGCTGTTTAGTCCCCTTAAAACCAACAACAACAACAACAACAACAACAAAATACGCAAATTAAAGGTCCACTGACATAAAGTTCCAATACGTTAACAATTCCAATTCATCAATCCTGGACGTCAGTGTGGCGACCTACAGTGCGTCCGTCCCCACAGTCGGCGGCGGTGCTGGGAAACCCGATGTCGTCCTTGCCGGCGGCGGCGGCGGCGGCGGCGGCGGCGGCGGCGACGTCGGAGGGCCGAGGCGTGACAGGTCCCTTGGCTGGCGTCCGACTGCCCTGGCAAGGCGGTGCTCGTCCTTAAATATACACGCGGAAGGATATCTGCCTGTCGTAACTTCGCGATCACGTTTACGACGGACGGGAGTAGGTCCCCTTTTACAGCGCCCTCTGGGCGTGCTGCTAGCGCCGCCTGTGAACTCGTGTGGGCTCATGGACTTTTCGCCTAGCTGCCCGGCAACCAGGGACGCCTTCGTGTCGTGCGTGGTGCCGCTGCAGTAGTCGGACAGGACAACAACAATGTCTTGGCAGGTGACAACGCCATTCCTATAATTTAAATTATTGTGGAGTTCAGTTTTAATTGTGTATTCCGCAAGACACTTAGTGTTTTGTCGTCCTGGTCAGCCTCGTCGCAATGTGTTTAGTCCTTCCCGGCCTGTCTTTCAGGGAAGGTTCTATCCAGGACGCTTGGGATGCGTTGGCATCTAAAACTGAATACTAATACAAGTTTTATTTACTGAAAGTTACACCAAATACTCAACTCCTATAAAAGATGTCTCTCCTCGCGACGGCGTCTTCTTGTACGATTCTAGCTGCGCTGAGTCGTAGCGGCTGCCTATTTCTAAGCCGAGGTCAGATGGCTCGTCCAGACGTATGCCGGCCTAGATATAGCAGCTTGTAGAGGGCGCGCTTCTCCGTTTCTAAGAGGTGTGGCGCCAGCGTATGATTAATTTCCTCATCCGCTGCCTTCTGCACGATCGTTCTCGTGCATCTGGCGTGTGGCGCTGACTTTACGCCACAACACTTGGTTTTGCTAAGGTTCACTGCATGTTCGGAGCTAGCTGGTTCTGCCAAGAGACTACAATTTCGCAACTGCTTTACAGGTTTAAAGTCGCCTACTATTTTCTCTAATCCCTTCTTTATCTTCAGTTACCTTCATTCTTCTTTATCAGAAGAAATATACCTTGATTAGCACCTTGTGCTCTGTCACTCTGTACAGTAATGTTGTTACTAACCCTAATATGTGGACCACTTACTTCCTGAGCTCTTTTTTTTACCGGCGGAAAGGAAAATGTCGATCTATCTAGGTCCAAGAGCAGCTAGAGATCTAGACGTCCTCCTAGGGGCAGAGCTCCGCATGCCTAGGTAAGCCTCATACCACCAAGGTGTACTTTTTCTTTTTTTGTACAGATATTTTCTTTCCTCATGTCCCGAGTGGTCAAGCCAAGCTCCCCATTCCCTGAGACACACACAACGTTCCACCACCGCGCCTTACGGTGGTCGCTGAAGCGTGCCCAGAGGTTACAGTAAAAAAGGAATGGTGGCACTTACCTGTCCCCATCTGAGGGAGCTGGGTCCCCAGTTCCGTACTCAGCAAGTAAATGATGAGCCCCCTGAGGGGACTCTAGCATTCAGTGATGATGATGATGATGATTATAAATGGTTTTGTAGGGCGCTGAACAGCAAGGTCATCAGCGCCCATCTATCATTCAATCAAACCTCTAATAATCGCTTCCTCTCTCTCTCTCTCTCTCTCTCTTTGTTCATCTCTTTCTCTCCCATCTCTTGCCCATCTCATCCTTCCCATCTCTCATTCCATCTCTTCCGCCCCCTCCACCTTGCAAGGGTGAAGATCGGGGTGAGAGTTTAAAATAGGGAAAGATTAATTTTTAAAACTCACAACCACCAACTGCGAACCAAATTCCTAAACATGCAAAAACACTGGAACTGTGATTGCGACTGTTTGACTCGTTTTCTAGGGGATGATATCACACGTTCGCAGCCTTCCTTCCCTGCATATGATTAACAAAACAAATTCATAATAAAATCAAGTTCATGAGAGAAAAGGGTGTACTTACTACTATTTTTGAAAACACGTGAAAGTTCACTTAATGTTGCTTATTTCACAATATTTGAACCCTGTGGCTGATACGTCTGTACGTCGACACATTTACCAAATAAAGTTATAGCTCGTGAGCCCCCAGACAAAATGAATATTTGTCGCGAATTGTTTTCACACCACGTGGCTGTCTCAAACACCGTTTATGATCATGCCTATGCGACGACATGTGTTACATTAACAAATCACAGTCACTTTAATTCAATGCGATGCACACCTTGTTCCACCGGCTAAATATTCACAAACACACAGTAGCACTCGATTTAACTTGGTACAGTCTACGACGAGCAACCACACGTGGAGATTGCCACAGACAAATCTCAAGTCACCACCTCGAGATCCACATGCCGACCGATGCAGAGCGACGCCGCCCGGCCAGTTCTCCACGTGCTCCCGACCTCGTCACTTCCTGCCCTCGCGCGCGCGCGCGCGCGCGCGCGCCAATAGCTCAACAGCCGGGGTTTTTTCCCCTACGTCATCAACTTCCCCATGTGAACTGTTCTAACCGATTTGCCAACGTACAGCGCTCAGCCAATACATTTCTAAAACTTTACTTAAAATCAAAATAATTACACTACACATTAAACAAATATTTTCTTACGTTTTTATATTAGTATAAACATCCTTTGTACTGTATATCATAATCGTGCAATTTCTTATACCACAGATAAGTGATTTAACTGAATACTTCAAGATAAAATACAAAAGATTAATTGAAAATAAAATGAGAAATAGTTAATATATTATTTTTATAAACAAACATTGCCATGCTAGTTGTGTAACTGTCTTGTCTTCGTTGGTAATTTATTACTTTTCATTGTCAATTAAACATATTACGTTAGATGTGACTATATCAGCTAATGTATTGTTTATTTATCAACAGGCTATTTTGTAATGAGGGCCTTAAAGGTTCCTAACTGCATCGTATTACTTCAAATGCCAGTAGTATTACAATATTTGTGCATTGCACTGTGACTGGCACTCGCCATTGTCCCTCTCTCCCCTCACCGGAAACGAACTGGAAAATCCTAAGTTGGAACAAGACACCAACGTCGGCCTGCTCGCTGGCCTCCCGTCAGCTACAAGCATACAGCAAATCTCAGCGTGAAGAATTTCTACCTATGGCCTAACTATAAATGTTGTCACCCAACTGTGTACATACATTGCTACCATAATTAATAAGATTAAAATTGTGTAACATTTAGTGCATTGGCATGGTCAATGTTTGCAGTGAACTTCATACTGTTTAATTATCAAATGCTATTGATTACCGGTATTTCTATTAGGCGGTAATCTCACAACCTCCTTATCCTCTCTATCTCTTCATTCCGTCTCTTCGGTTCATCTTTTTCTCTACCTATCTACGTTTGCGATCACACGTATATCAGCTAACTTACGTGGCGATGAGTTAAACACTATGAAAGTTTATAGCAAGTTATCATTTTACGTGCATATTACGCTAGCTGTCCGTTTATAAAGCACACTCCATGAAAACATTAATACATGAGCGTACATCCTACTAATTGTTAAAACGGTGTCCAAGTTTACTGTAAGGTACCCTGCTGTTTTTGTGAGCAAGAGTGGAAAAATTACTTTTAAGATAGGAAGACAACTGAAGGTATTTGTCAAAGTCTGTAGGTAAAGGACCATCTCACGTCCACTATACGAAACTGTAAGTAGATACTGGCCGTCCGCTTGTTTCCATGGTCAAATGTGCAAAATTTCATAAAGATTAGATCAAAATTGTAGATTTTGTCGAAATTCGTATGTTAAGTACCCTCAGCCATACGACTCTACACCGTTTTAACGTTTTCCCCAGTGTGATTCAATCTTTACATTGGACAAGCTGTGAAGGTATGCTAGGAGAAATTTTGAGAAAGTATTTAAGTTCAGGGAGAGGAAATGAAAACTTTGCTTTTTGCGAATGACATTATAATTCTGTCATAGGCAGCAGAGAACGTGGGGGAGCAGTTGAACGGAATGGACAGTGTCTTGAAAGGAGGCTATAAGATGAACATTATCAAAGGTAAAGGAATTTAGTGTAAAATAAATTCAGGCGTCGCTGAATGAATTCCATTAGGTAATGAGCCAATAAAAGTAGTAGATGATTTTGGTTATTTGGGTAGAAAAGTAACTTCTGATAGCCGAAATAAAGGAGATAAAAGATGTAGAATAGCTATGGTAAATATGGAATTTCCGAAGGATCGAGATTTGTTGACATCCAAAATAAATTTAAAATTTAGGAAGTACTTTCTGAAAGCATTTGTCTGGAGTGTAGCATTCATACGAGTGAAAGGTGGACGACGAGAAGCTCACACAAGAAGATGATAGGAGCATTTGAAATATGGTATTGCAGACGAATGCTGAAGATTAGATGGGTAGATCTCGTGACTAATGAGGTGGTGCTTAACAGGAATGTGGAGTAAAGAAATTTTTTGAATATCTTGACTAACAAAAGTGATCGATTGGTGAGGCTCATTCAGAGACATCAATAAATCGTCAATTTAGAATCGGAGGGAAATGTGTGGGGTTAAATTCGCAGCGGTAGACAGAGACGAATGCAATAAGCAAGTTCAAAACGATGCAGATTGCCGTTCTTATTTAGAGATGAAAAGGCTTGTACATGGCAGGGTAGCGTGAGAGCTGCATCAAGACTAAGGACTACACCAAGAAGTGACATGCCTCTTTTATTGTTGGTCAATAATGCAGAATTACCTATTAAATAGGAATGTAACTGTAGGTATGTGTCGAAGTCTATAAGTGAAATACCCTCTGCCATCCACCATACGAAATCTCATGTAGACAGTGACCTTCCTCTTGTTTTTGACGGTCAAGTGAACAAAAATTATCAACGCTGAAGAAAGCGGTAAATTTGTATGAATTGCAACCGAAGTCACAAACTGACACTCTTCTTTGTATCTAAGAAAGGTAAGATTAAAGAAAACGATCCTTCTATTTCCGTCTTCAAGTATTAATGCATGAAAGGAGTGGTACCGTAACCCGACTTTCTTTCCTACGGCTGCAGTCCCTAATTATCTATATATCATGTGTTGCCTTTCGGGTGCATTTTAGAATTTTTTTCTATTATTCAGGTGAGACCTTGGGTTTTCAGTATTTTTTTTCTAAAGTACCACTGGATCAAAGGTAACATAATAAGAAAATTATTTCTGAGTTTTAGCGAGACAAAGGGACAGGTGTTCATTTCTATTTTCACTTACCTTCTTTTCGAAAAATAAAGAGAACGTGAGTATATATAAGTCTAGAGTAGGTGAGCAGAACTCCATGTTTGTCGATTGTGACTAAATGACTTGACGCAGTTCACAAGTTCCGACAGCGTAATTCGAGGGTCGGTTATCTGATTAGTCGATAATCCAGGAAGCCGGCCGGCCAGCAAATCATGTGTCATCGTAATGAGGTAGGTACGCAGTTACCAAGCAGATAACTTATTTGTAAATATGAGTCGAACTTGAAATCGCTAAAACAAGATTATATACTCTCTGAAACTCTGATGTTTCATTTCGGTACAAATTCACTTATGAGTCGTTGATTTTTTCTCATTTGGTGTATTTTAACGAGATGTATTTCCTGGAACAATGTTCTCATCTTTTATGTTAAATTCTGATGAAAATAAATTCAAAATACAGTGAAACCTCCTCGTTATTGACGTTAACATCTTTGTTCATTAGCCAAACGAAAATCTTGGAGTTACTGCCCCCTAACTGACTTACACTGGGGATTTAGTTTGTTGACATTCCTTAAGTTGTTGATATATGCTGCGTTAATGGAGCGGATGTGAATTTCAAGGAAATACATTTGAACCAAAATCTGATCTACAATAAATAAAATTTAGTCCCTTTCCCAGCGACTTTAATAAACTGGAAACCTCTTGTTGGCAATAATTAAAACCATTGTAGTGTAACACTGTTGGCAATCATTAAAACGATTACATCAGCAAACACTAACCTGAACGCAGTTTCTGGATTAAATGATTTTTAGCAATCATAAAAAACTTTCAACTTTGTTTCAGATTTCGGAAATTTCTTATTTTAGTTTTTCACTTCTTTTATGCAGATAGGTAGTGTTATGTGTAAAAAAATACTCCGTTTGGGGAACTGAAACTGTAAACTCCGTTTTATAAGCCTCGAGAGGCCAGACTAGTGCCGACCGGCTGCCGTGCTACACTTCGCACTAAGGTGTCAGCATATGCATCATGGAGAGGAGGACGTGGTCAGCGCCCCGCACTCCCGGCCGTTGTGTCGGTTTTCGCGACCCAAGAGCGACTCCTCAATCAAATAGATGCTCAGTTGACCTCACAACGGATGAGCGCACCCCGCATGTCAACAGCGTTCGGCAGACTCGAACGGTGAACCATCCAATTGCTAGCCAAGCGCCACAGTGCCTAATTTCGGTGACACAGCGGGAATTTTTTTTCTTTTAGTAATGAGCTTTCCAACTCACGTTGTAGGCCGACCTTGCGATCTGCGTGAATACCTTCTTTTGGCGAGCTTCTGTAGCTATATTAAAAACTACGATAAAATTAGAGGTCTGCATTATCTTCTATTTTTACCGGTGAGTGCCGCTCGCTCCTCTTTTCACTTTTTCCCCCTTTTTTCTTTTCTTTTCCTTTTTTTTAGTTACCATTTTTTAAAAATTTTATTTATTATTTTTTTCTTTTTGCGTGAGGTGGGACATCTTTTGGGTTGAAGAGGATAATTTCTCTTTTTTTTAATTAAATATTTATTAACTTATTTTATTGTGGGTTTGTAATACTAACAAAATAAAACCATCTGCTTATGACGGACTTCTGTTGTGAAAAGAAGAGTAATACGAGAAAATAATTATGAAAAAGAAATCAACATTCTTGAAGCCCGCATATTCTACGATTTACTCCAGGCTTTCCTATGCCAAATATTCATAGCATGACTTCTCGAAATGTTTTGGATTTACTGTTGATCTGTTCCTTTTATTTACCGTTTCATTGTCATCTCTTGCCATGAATGATCCAGCTGCGGAGCGGATCGTGAAAGATGCTCCTTAAGAAGTTCGAAAAATATTGACCGTACTTCGGATTTTTCAAAACTGCACAGTGACGTTCGTTGAGGTAGTTCCAGAAATCCATCACCCCTATGACACCACTTCCAAACAAGTAATAGATTGCGTGGCCTCTTATCCATGTGACAGCATTGTATTTTGTCCTTGGGTAGTAGGTATTGTCCGGATAGAATAATATGCATGAATCAACAGCAGCTGGTGACACCCATAAAAAGAGAGCCAGAATTTGGCGCACAAAATACCAGATCTCTTCCGCCGGCCCGCAAAGTAATCGGTGCTCGTCAGTGTCTGGTACGTCGCATTTCACGCACATTGGCGCATCAGTTAGATGAATCTTACGGATTCTCTCTCTAGTCATCTGTTTATTGTTCACCGTCACGTACCAAGTCGATCGTACGTTGGAGTCCAGCATTGGTGCATTCACTGTCCGCCAACCACTCTTCAGTGCACACTGGGATGTTTCATTTCCATAATATTAGGTTCCCGCCGCTGCAGCAGGATGCGGTAGATGTCTCTGGCCATTGGCAAGCAAATAACAGGTAGGGCACCCTTAATGTAGCTATATTCTGGATAAAAACTCCCAAAATAGGAAAATACTGTCGGTATGTTAGTAAGCTCCATCGGTGGGTCAAGGGACGTCGGTGCCAAAGCCTTTATCAGTAGGCCCGTGAGACTGGACGGCCTACGCTTCCATAGCTACGTAGAGAGATATCGCTCGGTCATGAACATTAACAAGTCCTAGTCCGCCACGTTTCTTTGGTAGGGTGAGGGATTCGTATTTTATTTTAAATATCATTCCGTAACTGACTAAAGATCCGAATGCCGCCATTAGGCTCCTTGCTATGTGTTTTGGCATAGGCAGGGTCTACCCCACATGCGACAGTCGGGATATTTGATATACATTTATAAATTCAGTTCGTTGATGTATGTCCAAAGCCCGGAGACGGTGATCCGTAAGTCCAAATGTTCAAATGTTTGTAGAGTCTATGGGAGTTAACTACGGGGTCATCAGTCCCTAAGCTTACAAACTAATTATGAACTACTTACAACTAAGGACGACACAAATATCCATGCCCGAGGGGGGATTCGAACCCCCGCCCGTAGTGGCCGTGCAGACCGTGACTGGAGCGCCTCAGTTCCCTCGGCCACCGCGGCCGGCTCCGTAAGTCCGGCACGGATATTTTCTAATAGTTTCCGGTAATAAAGCACCGCCGTGCGTGACATGTCATTTGTGAATTCGATACCAAGACAGTGAATTGTGTCGCACAGTTTGAATGGAGCGACGCTTTCCGGTGTCATCCCGGTGCCAATATTCAGCGCGACCGATTTTTGTGCGTTTACGCGGCTCCCCGATGCTTAACCATATGTGGTAAGTCACTCCATAGCTCTGTGTACATCTTGTGCGTCTCAAAGAATTAACACTAGACCATCTGCGTACGCGGTGCAGCTAAAAACATAGCCGCCAAGATCAATCCTGTTAGGCGATTCCTCAGCCCACACAACAAAGGTTCCAAGGCCAGCGCATATAGTATCGTTGATAGTGAGCATCCCTGTCTAACAGAACGTTGGATTGGTAAGGGGTTTGACAGTCTACTGTTGACAAGTACCTTTGATGATGCACTACGAAGAAGACGCAGTACCACCTCAATGAAGGTATCCGGATAGTGCATTTTCCGCAGAACAGTAGTTAAGTACGTGTGATTGACTCGATCAAATGCTTGACTAAAGTCTATCGCCGCCAAGGCTCCCGGTATGCGACGCAACTTGGCAAGGGCAATGAGGTCTCTGTAGCGACACAGGGAGGCGGGTATATTATGGGTCCCGCCCATCGATGTCTGATCCGCAGATAAAACATGACATACCGTGCGCCGTATACGAGCCGCCAATAAACGTGTGAATATTTTGCCAGCAGAGTTAGTGGTCTGTACTCTGTGATACGCGATCCTCCACGTGGTTTATGAATCGGGATAATGACACCTTCCGTGAAAACCGTCGGTTATCGTAGGCGTCATAAGCTCTTGGCAGATAATTGTCAAAGTAGGTACCAGAAGTCCCTGAAACGCCCTATAAAATTCCAGCGGTAAGCCATCCAGTTTTGGTGTCTTCTTGGGTGCTCCTTTCCCAATGGCATCCACAACTTCGTCTTCAGAGATCGATTCTAACAATTCTTGTTGGAGCTCAAGAGGGATCGTATCATGTATTAACCAAGCGACAGCATCAGTGAGCTCTGGATAGGATCTCTCCTCTGTATACAGGCGAGAGTAGTGTTTGAAGAATACGTCGTTGATAGCTCGTTGCGTGTCGTGAAGTACGTCATCTTCTGTCGTCACATCGCGGATTAAGGACTTCTGCCTGCGCCCCCTTTCCACTGCTATTTGGTACATAGAGAGTCGTTCATTATTGATTTCAATTGTTTGGCGTGTACTAACGATCGCTTCTTCCAAGTGTCGACGTATCAAAGCTACAATCTCTGCTTTCGCACTGTTGGCAATCATCTGATGTTCTGGAGATGGAGGCATAACGGAACACTCCCTCAGTATGGCATAGTAAAACTCTGTGGTGCTGCGTCTCCATGCAGCAGCTTCCCTACTAAAGGTCATCAATGTGCGACGAAGTCTCAGTTTGGCACATTCCAGCCACCACTGTAAGACTGACGTGTACGCTTCACGTCGTTGTAAGCACCATCTCCACGCTTCGCACACCGCGATCGACATTCCGGCGAGGACAGATGAGCAATGTTTAGTTTCCAAGGGCTACGACTTCTCCACACTCGTTATCTTCCAAGAGTGATGTTACAGATATACGCTGTATGGATGGTAAAAGCTGCTGGCCACAATTCTGCTGCAGATATCGCATGAATCAGAGAGCGGGAGATATATATCCTGTCGATTCTGCTGAACGAATGTTCCGTAAAATGCGTGAAGCCAGGTCTATCGGCGTGCATGATTTCCCAAGTGTCAACCAAATCGAGATTGCGAATTACAGCGCAGAGTGCTGGACATGCTGAGTGATTGGGAATTTGGTCTTTCGGGGATAGTGTACAGTTAAAATCTCCCCCGATATCCATATCATCGATTCTGCCCTGACATAGTTGTGTCAAGTCCTCAGAGAAAAAGACCGAACGTTCACGCCTCTTGCTTGTACCCGACGGTGCGTACACATTTACTAGGTGTATCCCTTGCACCGTGAAAACCATGCCCCTTCCATTAGGTAGATAGCGTACATCAGTGGCTATTAAACCTTCTTTGAGAAGTACTGCAACTCGGCTACCCGTATCGGACGCATGTGATATGTATGTGGTATATCCAAATAAGTCCGAGAATCCAAGCACATACACTTCTTGTAATAGGGCCACGTCTTTTATCAGCCGCATAAAGTGCGTCACGTAACAATGACAGCTTCACTTGCGACCTAATTGTGTTTATGTTGATAGTCGCGAATCGGTATGACTGCTTCTCACCCTGTAAATCCACGTCAGGCAACAGTTTGGGTAGTGGAGACGAGTGATATCGCCTCGATGCCACCCTCTGTTAGATTCATTCCGTCTGAAGTGAGTGTAGGGGCGTGTGCTCCCTTTCTGTTGTAAGTAGTGTCCATTAAGTCTTGTTCTTCCACGTCTTCATGCCACGGGCCATTGAAAAGAGGCTGTGGGGTTGTGACATCGGTTGCTGAGGGCTCCCCTTCCGTATTTTTTCGAAGCTGGTACGGTGATCCATCGCACTTTCCTTTACCACGTGGTATGTTTTGTATAGAAATTTTTATCTTGTCAGTTTTGAGAGGGGGACCAGTAACATTCGGTGCCTCTGTTGCGATGTGTGTCACGTCACAATCCTGATAGGAATGATCGACTGTATCCGTCTTTTCAAGACATTCGTCAGACGGTGTGCGTCGGCGTTTCTTGTGTTTGCGAGGCGACTTTTTGTTTTCGAACATGCTTCTCTGAGTCAGAGTGTTCTGGTGTATCCAACCTTTCAGTGCTTCCCGAAAGAAAGGCGTGAGTTGGTACTACTCTTGGGTCGACTTCCATTCGTTCGTTTGGTTCTGAATTATCTTTCTGTTCTGACAGTTGGTCTTCGGATCCGTATGTAGTCTCGTTAGTATGAGGGCTGTCATGTCCCGCGACAACGTGCACACAGCGGAGGTTGTATATCTTGCTCATTTCCAACCGTTGTCCTAGGTAAAGTCGCCTGTACGTATGTCATTGGCAGAATCGATGGAGGGGCTGTTTGAACTGGGTGATACAACGCTGCATACATTCAGAGCGGACATGTCCCTCTTGTCCACACCCGGAGCACGTTTTTGGTTGTCCTTCGTATATGATAGTGGCACGGCAGCCGGCAATATTTAGGTAGGAGGGGACATGTTTGCGGAGATCGATTTTAACCTGCCGTACTCCATTGAGTACTGGATACGTCGTAAAGGACTGCCATTTCTCCGCGACGTGGTTGATGACTGTTCGGTACGGCGTAAGTGCCGAGATGACTTGGTCGGTGGCTACCTCAAAGGGTAGTTCAAATACCCTGAGGGTGTTTATACCTAGTTCTGCAAGTTCAACAGTAACAGCTCCTATATGTCCATCCGAGTGTCGGAACTGTAGCTTTGCTGCTGCTCCGCTAACCACTTTCCTGCATGCTTCTTCGGTAATCATCTTAACGTAGACGACACTTGCAATGATGGAGAAATGTATTCCAATAATTTTATGTGGATCTAGTCGTAGTTCTTCGCGAAGCAACTGTTCTACTTCGTAAGCTCGTGGTCTTGGATATTCTGCTTGGAGCGTGATCTTGACGGTGTTCTTTCTCAGGTGAGCCATGTCGCTGCATTGAATATGTAGGAAAAAACTACTCGCGCTCGAAGGAAGCAAACAAACTCGCGCACAACACGGACGGCGAGACGCGAAGCACGCGACCTCACCGCGCGGCCGCAGTGGCCAGACTGCAACCGACCGCCAGCGCTCGGTCGAGAGCGCCAAACGCTCGGTTGGTCGCCTGTAACCGGCGGGCTCAGTGCCGGCGAGCTGCGCTTCATCACACTCCTTGAGACCACCGCTTCACATTAACCACTCACTTATTTCTTTTACAAATATATTTCGTTGTTTACTATCAATTCTCTAACCTAAATATTACAAATGGATATGTTACATTTGATGTTTGTTAATATGTTGCAGACTACTAGAGTTTCGCCTTTGAGGTGATCATGTATTCCAGTAATTTTAACGTTAAAACTGTAAAGTCTGTGTACAGTATTTTGTTAAACAAACGGGAACACTGTAGTCTAATCATGAGCTATGTGTAGCCTATCTCCAAACTCGGCCACATATACGTTGTACTATGCGCGTAGCCAGGGGCGTGGTTTCTGGGGTTGAAGCCTCTCCCGGAATGTTAACATAGCCAACAAAAACTGGCATCATTGTGTATCAGGATAAAGTCCGCTTACATTTTGCCAAGTCTGGGAAACAGTTAAAGGTGCTCCATACAGTCTAGATTTCTCCCCATGCCATTCCCTTACGTTTTGGAGCCCTGAAAAGAGACATTCATAGCCATCGGTATGTCTCTGGTGAAAATGTGTACACCTGGGTAAAAAACATGGTTCTGTAGCTAACTGCAAACATTTGTGTATGGAGGAATTGACCATCTTGTCTTACAGTAGGTTAAATGTTTTACGAGTTATGGTGATTACTACTGAAATAATGAGCAGTTTTAGTATCGGTAATTACAATGTCAGTCATATATTACAATGTCAGCCAGCAATATTTCTTGGTTCCCGTCTACTCAAAGAGTATCTACACACATATTTTTGTCACTGATAACCTACAACTACTGCAAAAATTTGAGTGATTTTACGAACATGCTTCACGCACTGCCTTTCTAATTTGCCGTCCGTGTTTCGATCCGAATTTTGGTATCTTGAACGTATAATTTGCCTTGTTCCTAATTTTGTATCTATACCCTCATGACTCTCTAGTATACAGGCCTTTGGAATGTAATATATCATAGGCAGAATTAGTGCCGTTTGCGATTTTATTAAGAGTTCGCGTTATTACAATGTTCATTCATTGAAAACCCCTCCCGAGATCATCCCTGGCTACGCCTATGCGTTGTGCTAATATTTAATGCAGGAACGGGAAGGAATGATGGAGTTAAAAGTAATGTTGACGAAATGTCGTTGTACAAACGTTTGTTTATGTACAAATTACGACCTATAAATAAATTTACAAGTGAATTCTGACTATACAATTAGTTTTTCGTCATCGCTTCTTTAAAGGAGGTTACAAAAGCGACAACGTCTAGTACGCACCCTTCATGGAAGGTTTCTAAGAGTGTCGATTGCCCCCGGAATTCAAATAGATCTCAAAGATCGTCGATTTGACTTACGACGGAATTGAGCATTAACCGTATCTGCTCCATAAAGTTACAGCTTCTTACTTCAGAGACCTTCAGAGACTGCGACCCGATCTCTTGAAACAGCCTACTATAGCTAAAAATGTTCAAATGTTTGTTAAGCTTATGGGACTCAACTACGGGGTCATCAGTCCCTAAACATACAAACTACTTATCAACTACCTGATACTAAAAACGGCACAAATATCCATGCCCGACGGGGGATTCGAGCCCCCGACCGTAGTGGTCGTGCAGCTACTATAGCTCTTTCTGGCAGTAGACACGACACGATTTCAGGGGCTTTGTCTTGTAAAAACGTCTCTTGATATGTGTAACGAAGCGCAGTTATCAGGCAGTGGTCAAAGTAAGGCAAATGGTCGTAATATTCAAGTGCCTTATTCATATTAGTTCCTTGGTCGGTGACCAAGTAACATTTCGTAAGATCATTCTTGATAATTTCTAACTGAAGCATCCGCTCTTCGATTTCGTGCCGTATATTCTCTCCTGTTTGAGGTCGTCCAGAAACTCGGTTGTTATCAAAACAAGCGTTTCTAGCTGCCACTTATCATTCACATAAAGCGGCGTCAGAGTCAAAAAATTTCTCTTCTTGTAGTGATCAGACCACAGATCAGAGTTTAGAACACATTTTGTTCTTCAAGGCATGCCGCGGCGGAGCGGCAAAGCGCATTGAAGCGTTATGCTACGATGCGCGAAGCCGTTCACCGTAGGGGTTCGAATCCACCCTTGGGCATGGATGTCTGTGCCGTCTTTAGTATAAGCTAGTTCATAAGTAGTTTGTAAGTTTAGGAACTGATGACCCCACAGTTAAGTCCCATAAGCTTTACAAACATTTGAACATTTTTAAACACTAAGGCACATATTAGATTGGGCACCCTTGTGACCCGTATTTTGTCGGCCTTTTCTTTAATATGCTCCGATACCGAGGTAGGGTGCGGAAGAACATCTTCAGCATGGCTTTGCCTTAAGAGGTGCCGTCATTGATGAGCTCCTGCGAATAATTCTTAAAGCCAGTCTTACTACAAGTATTTAACGGTAGCAAATCTATTCCACTCATATCGACCAACCTATCAACAACTTTCTTTATGCTACTTGGTACGTCGGTGGAATTCACATTTACTTTAGCAGTGCAGAATCATACCCGTTTTGCTTCACTGGTAGGAAAATATAGGATCCCATGTGATACATTGCACGAAACAAGCAGAATCCTGCGTGACAGGATCCACTACAAGTGCAAACTATTTCCAAGCTTCACTTTTCGCCTCCTGTTCCGACATGTCTTTCTTCTTTAGAACTAACGAGCCGCTCCTAATTCTCTCCATAATGCTTCTCTTTGTTTCATGAATTGAGCGTTTACAACCTTTACTTCTTTGCTCCTTAAGGCTGTCTGCGATGCTCAAAGCCAAGTCGGTTTCTAATGCGATTCCGCAGTGTCGAGCGCGCGGCGGCTGTACTGTCACCGGCCGAGATTATGAGTACGCTCCAGCGCCCGGCAGTGCCAACGCCACCTAGATACAAGGCCTGTGCGCTGCATGCCAATAGTAGTCATAACACAAGCAAACTATTTGTCTTGTGTAGCGCAGTGATGAGTTTTGGAATATGTACACGTTGCACACTTTGTTTCAGATTGTTCTTTATGTGATTCACAGACAAATTTGTTTTGGTATAAAATATTTATGAACAATCAGTAAGATATATTACAGATATTGGAATCGGACGATTCATGTTAGTCATTTTGTCTCATACCAGCAAAAACCTGCACGGAGAATCACATAGATAACGTGGAAAACATTCTGAAACACAGTGTGCAACATTTACGTATTCCCAAACTAAGTACAACGCTACTGAGATAAATATTTCGCTTGTGTTATGACTACTCTTGGCAGGCAGCGCACAGGGCTTGTACCTAGGTGGCGTTGGCAGTGCTCGACAGCTCCGCCGGTAACCGAGAAAGGGAGGGCGACCGGCCGCATGCTGCATTCACAGCGTGCGCCTTTCCCAGCCGTCGAGCAGCGGCACCAAATGGGAAAGGCTCGAGCGGTTATTTTCATCGAATTTCAGAGCTCTAGATAAAATGTCCCGTGACGGTAAAAGACAATTATTCGACGTCGGACATGTTGAGTGATTTTCCACGACATTATAAAAGTAAATAAAAAACAATAAAGTAGAAAATAATCTAATCTTACAACAAAATATTCATAAAAGCAAGCCGGCCGCAGTGGCCGAGTGCTCTGCGGCGTGCCAGTGACGGTCTGCACCGCCTCTGCGATCGGGGATTCGAATCCCCCTCGGTCATGGATCTTTGTGCCGTCTTTAGTATAAGCTAGTTCATAAGTAGTTTGTAAGTTTAGGGACTAATGACCCCGTAGTTAAGTCCAATAAGCTCTACAAACATTTGAACACATAAAAGCAACGTAAACATCGCTGCCGGATGTGAAATGCATCACTAGTGAAGCTCTGACTTCCACGCGGGGATGGCCGCGTGGTCTAAGGCATCATGCTACCCGATTGGGTGGTCACTCCCGCCGGAGGTTCGAGGCCTTCCTTGGGAATTGGTGAACGAGTATTTTAGTTCAAGTAGTTTGTAAGTTCAAATGTTTGTAATTCTGTGGGACCAAACTACGTTGTTTATCAGTTCCTAGTCTTACAAACTACTTAAACTAATATAATTGCGTAGGCTTCCGCGGCCAGAGTTAGATGATATAAAAGTTTTCTGGGTGTTGAACCGCGTCATGATGTCAGAAGACTATTACTTTAATAACCGACATTTCGGCGAACGTTACAGTGGCCTTCATTTGGGTATACTGATGTGAGCTGGTTGTTACTATACTTTACCTTTAATGACAATTAGACATTACGTCATGATTTTTAGAATCAACGACGTTATTGGCGGTGTTTGGCTGAAGAATGGAAACTTTTTTATGATAGGATGATGAGGGAGTGGGGGTTAGCCGTTGCTTGTTGCTTCTTGCATAGCGAGACATGATTGGTGGTCTTTGGCGAATGAGGTGAGGGCTTCCGTTTATCACCTGCCGGCCGTGGGTCGCGCGGCGCCAGTTGCTTACGAGTGACGCTCGCGTGTTGTGTTGTGATGGCTAGTAGCCAAGAGGGGGCGAGCCTGACTCCATCGTCTCTGTTCATGTTATTACGATGTTTCAAAATTTCGATGGCTTCCCTTATCGTGCGTTTAACCATGCCTGGTTGCTTGGCGAGTATTCTGACATCGTTAAATTTTACCTTTTTGCTGAAAAAAAAGTTCAAATGTTTGTAAAGCTTATGGGACTTACCTGCGGGGTCACAGTCTCTAAACTTACAAACTACTTATGAACTACCTTATAATAAAGACAGCACAAACATCCATGCCAGAGGGGGGATTCGTACCCCCGACTGGGAACGGCCTCGCGCGTCGTAAGCATAGCGCCTCAATGCGCTCGGCCGCGTCTTTTTGCTGCAATCATGCTGGTGTTCGGCTACTGCAGATTTACTGTGTTGGCCTAATCGAATGTAGCGTTCATGTTCGCGTATGTGCGTTGCCACTGCCCTCCCTGTCTCACCTATGTATACTTCCCCACACTCGCATTCCACCTTGTATACTCCTGCTGCGTGTAGTGCCTCTACCTTGTCCTTTGTAGAGCCAAGTACATTCTGGATCATGTGACTACTGTAGAAGAAATGCTGGACACGAATCCGGCGAAGATGTTTAGCAATCCGATCTGTGACGTTTTTTACATACGGTAAGCGTGCTACTGGCTGCTTTTTATTGACTGCCTGCCTACTGCTGTTTCTTTTATTTGTATCCATGGCGGTGCGATTCACTCTATGGTTGTAGCCATTGGCCAGAAATGTTATTTGTAGTTTGTTGAGCTCAGCTGTTTTGTTGTCTTCATCACTTAGGCGCTGTGCACGAATCGTCAGTGAGCGGATAACGGAGTTCTTCTGTGCTGGGTGGTGGTTTGATTGGATCTGGAAATACACTCGGTATGTGTAGGCTTCCGATATACCCTGTTCCCAAGTGTAACTTGCCTTGTTCTATAAACTTCCACATCTAGGAATGGAATAGTGCCATTCTTCTCGATCTCTAACGTAAATTGGATCTTCTTGTGCAATTTGTTCAGATGATCATGAAATCTGTGTAGCTCCATCTCAGAGTGGGGCCATATCTGGGGCCATATCTGAACCAGCATCTTGGGCGTAAAGGAGCGGAATAAAGTGCCGTTGCCTCGAAGGCCTCCATGAATATGTCGGCTGCTAACGCGGATAAGGGAGACCCCAATGATACGCCGTCGATTTGCTCATAGTATCTTCCTTACCATTTAAAGTAAGTCGAAGATAAACACAACTGAACGAGGTCGCATATATCTGGCGGGACATGCTCTTGTAGATGCGAACAGTTTCGTCTACTAGCCCATTGGTGAACAATGACTTTACGTCGAAGCTAACCATGATGTCCGTGGGTAAAATTGTTTCTTACTTCATGCGTTCTATAAAGTGTGTCGAGCTCTTCACCTAGGACTCAGTTTTGGTAACTAGAGGTCTTAGTTTGGAGGCTAGGAACTTTGCCTAATTGTATGCCGGCGAGTTAATTCCATCCACAATCAATCGTAAAGGGTTGCCATTCTTGTGTAACTTAGGTACCCCATAGATTCTAGAGGGAACTGGAACGCTAGGAATGAGCCTCTTGGCTGTGTTGGCGTTAATTCTTGAGTCATTAATTGCACTCTGCGTCTTTCGAATTATCTTTTCTGTGGGGTCCGTCATCAGTTTGTCGTAGATGGGATCGTTTAATAATTCTTTCATCTTATCCTCATATTGCACTGTGTCCAAGATGACCGTGGCGTTTATACTTAATTGTACAGTACAGCTTTGCTTTACACTATAAGGAAAACTGTATTATGTTCCATTCTCTTTACATCATAACAGTGTCATCCTCACAATTAATTAGACCTACATTATAATGTTGTTCCGGTATAGAGACGATATACAATTGCCTGTAACATGTGTCTCTTATTAAATCAGTATGTTGTAAAATTAGGACATCGTAGACTTCACTGTATTCTTCCCTGTATTTCCTGAACTGCTGCACTTCCGACAATGCATTCTATTTCTCCGCGGCAGCAGTACAGAGCACGTGACGTCACACGGTCAATTCTCCTTCCTTGTGAGCCGGCAGAGTGGCCTGGGCTGACGTCGCATCGGCGCTGCCCGTGGCGAGCGAGAATGACGGGCCCGAGCGCGGACGGCATGCGACGTAAGCAAGGTAGTTCCGAGCCGGCGCGATCGCCAGGTGAGTGGCTGGCCGCTATGAGTCAGTGGCTGGCCAATCAGCTAGCGATCGCGCTGGCTCAGGACTGCCTTGCTTACGTCGCATGACGTGCGTGCCGGGGCCGGTCTCTCTCGTGGGCCGCGAGCGCTGCCTGTCCCCCTCCCTCTGGTAGGTAGTCAGCCTCGGTTGCTCACCAAGTCGCGACGCCGCCATCTACTGCACTGTCACTCGGCGCAAAACAAAACTTCTGTAGCACGTTTGTTCATAGTTATATATATCGATCACTAGCTGTAAACACAGCGTTGCCCTGGTATTTATTTATCCTACACTCTCGTAGTCCACATCCCCTTCCCCCCTCTCTCTGCATCCACCTCTTTCTCTCCTATCTCTCTGTTCGTTTCCACCTTTCACTCTCTCCGCGAAGTTTTCTACAAGGTACCCTCTGTCATCTACCATACAAACATTTATGTAACCAGTGATCCTCTTTTTGGTTTAAAGATCATGTGTACAAAAATTCATATAGATTGAAGCAAAACTATGCATTTTGTAAAATTCCGTAAGTTAAGTAAACTCCACCACGCAGCGAACGAAATTTTATACAGACAGTGACATTCCTCTTGTTTTTAAGGTAGAGTGTGAAAAATTTCAATATCGGAACAAATCTATAAATTTCTATGCAATAGAAACGCAGGGTTTCATTGAAAAACACAAATTGTTGTTCTCAAATATTCCAGTTTTATTTCATACAACCCTTGTTCTGAGAATAACGAAAAAAACAAAAAACAAAACAAAAAAAAAAAAAAAAACAAAAAAAAAAACAAAAAAAAAAAAAACAAAAAAAAAAAAACTGTGAAATCGCTCGAGCCGTTCTCAAGTCATGACGCAACCAAGGTATTTAGTGATTCATTTTTATGTTGCAAAGTACTCTCCCCCATGCACCGTATGGAACTTATAGTACACGGTGACGATCCTCTTCTTTTGAAGGTCAATCCTGCGAAATTTCGTGAAAATCTGAATGAAACTGTAGATTTCGTGAGTCTGTAGAAGTATGCTAGCCATGCACCTATCACAAAATATTTTCTTAGCTGCCGTTTTTTACCTATAAACTATATTCCTGCCAAATATCTGCTTCATAGGTGAAGTAGTTTTCGAGATTTCGTTTCTAGTCAGTTAGTGAATGAGTGTCCTTTCGCTTTTATATAGCTAGAGATTAAGAAAACAGATTGCTTAATGTGGGATTCAAGAGAATTGAGGGAGACTTGCCGAAAATAATAAATAGTAACATGCAAATCTGTAATGCTAACTTTATTTGATACAAGTTTATGACCGATGCGACATTTTTACGGCATCTACAGAGAAACTATTGTGATCGGTATACTTGTTTTCGTTTCTTCATTTTTTTGGAGGGGGCGAGGGTTCAGTTACAAAACGCTTCATAAACGTTCGAAATTACATGGAATCTTTGTTTTAGGTCTCTAACTACTCTCATTTTTCAATAATTGACGCATAAATCTGGGTATTCTCACAAGGTGGCCTCTCATTATTTCCGACGTCAAATCTCCTGAGCTATGTGTCGTGCTCTTTTGTCTCTGGGCCAGGAACCTTCGTAGGCGTACGGTGAACAGTTCACCAAAGTTTCATTGCAATCTAATGAATGGTTTATGAAGACATACAGGCCATACAGACAAACATTCAGCTTTAGATATATATTTATTACTTACCTATGTAGCATTTCAGTTCCAACTTTCTCTTCAGAATGCAAAAATATTTTGTTGGCACTCACCTGCATAGGGAGACATTATCATCGTAATAAAATAAGACAGATCAAATCGAAATCAGAAAGATTTAGATGTTCCTTTTCCCCCGCGCTATTAGAGGATGTAGCGGTGGAGAAATATCATAACTGTGGTTAGATTAGATGAGATTGCCGCGGCGGAGCGGTCGAGCGCATTGAGGCGCTATGCTACGATGCTCGAAGCCGTTCCCCGTCACGGGTTCGAATCCCCTCCCGCGCATGGATGTGTGTGCCGTCTTTAGTATAAGCTAGTTCAAAAGTAGTTTGTAAGTTTAGGGGCTGATGATCCCGTAGTTAAGTCCCATAAACTCTACAAACCTTTTTAACATTAGATTACATTAGGTGGTTCGTTCCATAGATCCGTGTTAAAGTGATCCTCGCGGATGTCGAACACGTCAATTTTTTTCTATTCTCTTTTTTTATATGTTGATAATATAATATTACTAAAACAGTTACATACACTTTTTACAAGCTGATAATATAGTAATACTAATAGTATGAATACATGTATCACTTGGTTCTATTTAAGAATTCGTCAGTGGAAAGGAAGGGGTTGGCCACTAGAAAGTCTTTTAGCCTCCTCTTAAACTGATCTTTATATGTAGCAAAATTTTCTATGGTTGCTGGTAAATTATTTAAAATATGTGTTCCTAAGTAGTGGACCCATTTTTGAACTAAAGTAAGTGCTTTTAAGTCCTTGTTCCTAGTACTGTAGGTGTGAACTGAGCTGTTTGTTGGGAAAAGGGGTATGTTATTTATGACAAATTTCATTGAGGAATAAATATACTGAGAGGCAGTTGTTAATATACCCAGTTCTTTGAAGAGCCTCTGCAGGATGTCCGTGAATTTACACCACAAATAATACGTTAGGCGCGTGATGGAGCCCCTTAGGCAGATAGCGTCCAGATCCGGAATGAATTCCAACGTGCACTCGGTGTGTCTGCCGGGGGGCCTCATCCGAGATGTGGAGGCGGCCTTGCCGGCGGCTATCGAGGGTGCGGGGTGCAGTCGACTGCAAGTCGTGGCTCACGTCGGCACCAATGACGCTTGTCGCTTGGGTTCTGAGGACATCCTCACGTCCTACGAGCGGCTGGCGGAATTGGTGAATGCTGCTGCCTTCGCACGCGGGGTGCAAGCAGAGCTGTCGATTTGCACCATTGTTCACAGGGTTGATCGGGGTCCTTTGGTTTGGAGCCGAGTGGAGGGTCTGAACCAGAGGCTTCGCCGACTCTGTGACAGTCATGGCTGCAGATTTCTGGATCTGCGTTATCGGGTGGGGAATTGTATGGTGCCCCTAGATAGATCAGGGGTGCACTACACTAAGGAAGCGGTTACTCGGGTAGCAGAGTACTTGTGGAGTGCACATGGGTTTTTTTTAGGCTAGGCGGTAACTCTGATGAGCACTCGCCTGTCAGGATTCAAACGGCGAATTCAGGCCACGTTCGGAACAAAAATTCGAACATCAAAATATTAGCCGCGAACTTTCAGAGTATCAGAAACAAAGTTCCCAAATTTGCCGCACTGCATGGAAGTTATTGCGCTCAGATAGTTTTAGGCACCGAAAGCTGGCTAAATCATGATGTGGCAAGTTCAGAAATATTTAGCGAAGCGTGGAATGTATATCGGAAAGATAGATCGGATACAACTGAAGGAGGAGTGTTCATCGCTGTGGATAAAGATATTGTTTCTACTGAGATCGATGTTGAAAGTGACTGTGAAGTTATCTGGGCACGTATAATAGGTCTACAAGAAGTAAAGTTAATAGTTGGCTGTTTTTACCGGCCCCCCAGTGCTGCTGTAGCAGTTTTAGAATCATTCAAAGAAAGTCTACACCATGTAGTGCATAGGTATCCGGGCGATGTAATATTAGTCGGAGGAGACTTCAACCTTAAGAGTATAGTTTGGGACCTCGCTAGTTACATTTCAGGCGGTACAGACAAGCAGTCTTGCGAGCTACCTTTGGACACATTCTCCGAAAACTGTCTTGAGCAGTTAAACCGGCAACCCACGCGCAATGGAAATATTCTAGACCTTTTAGCCACAAACAGGCCTGACCTTATTAACGATGTCTGTGTAGAGACAGGAATTAGTGATCATGATATCGTCATAGCGGTGATGATGACCAAAGTTCATAAACCAATCAAGAAGGCTAGGAGCGTGTTTTTGTTGGGAAGAGCCGATAAGCAAATATTACGATCGCACTTAGAAAATGAATGGACATCGTTTAATTCCGGGACTATGGATGTAGAGGAATTGTGGACTACATTTAAGTGCATTGTTAATAAAGGGTTAGAGAAATATGTGCCAGTAAAGACGATTAAGGATGGAAAAGATCCACCTTGGTATAATAATAATGTGAGAAAGCTACTGAAAAAGCAAAGGCTGTTGCACTCTCGATTCAAAAAAGAACACGCAAATGATGACAGGCAAAAGTTAGTAGAGATTCGTGCGTCTATAAAAAGATCGATGCGCGAAGCATACAATAATTATGACAGCCATACCTTAGCAAAAGATCTTTCCGAGAACCCGAAAAAATTCTGGTCCTATGTAAAATCGATAAGCGGGTCAAAGCCCACTGTCCAGTCACTCGTTGATCATTCCGGGGCAGTAATAGAAGAAAGCAAACGGAAAGCTGAAGTTCTAAATTTAACCTTTAAGAAGTCTTTCACGCAGGAGGACCGCACGAATGTACCATCATTTGATCAATGTACGAATTCCGAAATGGGGGACATAGCAATAGGTATTTCCGGTGTGGAGAAGCAGCTGAGAGAGCTAAATACGAAAAAGTCTGCTGGTCCGGATGGAATACCAGTTCGGTTTTACAAAGACTATTCTGCGTTCTGCGGCGTTCCCCCTACTTAGCTTGCATTTATCGCGAATCTTTAATTCAGCGCAAAGTTCCCAGTGATTGGAAAAAAGCGCAGGCGACTCCCGTTTATAAGAAAGGAAAGAGAACTGACCCACACAATTACAGGCCAATATCGTTGACATCAGTTTCATGTAGAATTTTGGAGCATATTCTCAGTTCGAATATAGTAAATTTCCTTGAAACGGAAAAGCTTCTTTCCATGAATCAGCACGGGTTTAGGAAACATCGTTCATGTGAAACTCAGCTTTCCCTTTTCTCACATGACATCTTGCGAGCCATGGACGAAGGGCAACAGGCGGATTCTGTTTTTCTCGACATCAAAAAGGCGTTCGACGCGGTGCCACACTGCAGACTGCTAACGAAGATACGAGCTTATAGAATAGGTTCACAGATTTGTGACTGGCTGGAAGACTTCCTATGTAATAGAACGCAGTACGTTGTTCTCGACGGCGAGTGTTCATCAGAGACTAGTGTATCGTCAGTCGTGCCCCAGGGGAGTGTGATAGGACCGCTATTATTTTCTATCTATATAAATGAACTGATGAACAGAGTAAATTGTAATATGCGGCTGTTTGCTGATGATGCTGTGGTGTATGGGAGGGTGTCGTCTGTAACTGACTGTAATAGCATACAGGATGACGTAGACAAAATTTCTAGTTGGTGCGAAGATTGGCAGCTAGCACTCAATGTGGAAAAATGTAAGGTGATGCGCAAGAGTAGAAAAACCAATCCCATAATGTTCGAATACAGCATTAGTAGTGAGCTTCTTGATGCTGTCGCGTCGTTCAAATATCTAGGCGTAACATTGCAGAGCGATATGAAATGGAACGAGCATGTAAGGACAGTTGTGAGTAGGGCGGACAGCCGACTTCGGTTTATTGGGAGAATTTTGGGAAGATGTACTTCACCTGTAAAGGAGACTGCGTATAAAACTCTTGTACGACCACGTCGTGAGTATTGCTCAAGTGTTTGGGACCCGCAACAGATCAGTTTAAAGGAAGACATAGAGGCGGTTCAGAGACGAGCAGCTAGATTTGTTACCGGTAGGTTCGACAAATGCGCGAGTGTCACGGAAATGCTCCGGCAACTCAATTGGGGATCGCTGGAAGAAAGACGACGTCCTTTTCGTGAATTTCTGTTGAGTAAATTTAGAGGGCTGGAATTTGAAGCTGAGTGTAGTACGATCTTGCTGCCGCCTACTTACATTTCGCGTAAAGATCACAAAGACAAGATAAGAGAAATTAGGCCTCGTACGGAGGCATATAGGCATTCTTTTTTTCCTCGTTCAATTTGGGACTGGAATAGGAAAGGAAATGCCTAGTAGTGGTACAGTGTACCCTCTGCCACGCACCTTACGGTGAATTGCGGAGTATGTATGTATGTAGACGTATTACACGCTTTTGGACTGTGAAAAAATTTGTTTGACTTGAAGAGTTACCTGAAAGTATTATACCATATGACGTTATGGTATGAAAGTAAGCAAATTATGTAAGCTTTTTTATTTTTATGTCTCCCATGTCTGATACTACTCGTATTATAAATACAGATTTGTTAAGTCATTTCTGCAGTTCTGTGGTGTGCTCCTCCCAACTGAATTTATTATGAAGCTGTAATCCCAGGAATTTTATACTGTCAACCTCTTCTATCTGCTCTTCTTCGTACTTCATGCATATACTGGATGGGAATCTCTTACATGTTCCGAACTGCATGTTGTGAGTCTTTCCAAAGTTTAATGTCAATGAGTTGGCTTTAAACCATGTATAAATGTTAATGAAAATATCATTAGCAGACCTTTCTAAAACTAAGCTCGACATGCTATTTATTGCCATACTTGTATCATCTGCAAACAAAACAAACTCCGCTTCTGGCAGTGTAACTCATTAGAGGTCATTAATGTACAATGAACCCTGTGACACGCACTTCAGTGTAATTTGCAAAGGATTTATGTAGATGTAAATAAATTAAGTGATGGCTTTGACATCAGGAAAAAGATGACTCCTTAAATGGATGGGAACCCCGCAACTAAAAGGCCCCAATTTTCCACTGAAACTCTTGGGAACATAATAAATAGAAATTCATAAACCCTTCGTCTAAAGACATTAAAGATAAAGATGAAGCATTGAATTAAAATTTGTGATGTGGCCAGGAATCGAACACGGACCTCCATGTTTACTAGGAGTACGGCTTACCACTAAACCACCGCACCACTAGCGATGAAGGCTCATCGGAATAGTTTAAATACGACTTCCCTCCACGTCACAAACACTAATTCAGCTTCATCTTCATCTTTAATCTCGGGAACATGTTCAGCCGCGGCGAAGTAGGCGAGCGAATTCAGGAGCTATGCTCTGATGTGCGAGCCCGTTCACCGTCGGGGGTTCGAATCCTCCATCGGGCATGGACGTTTGTGTTGTCTTTAGTATAAGTTAGTTTATAAGTAGTTTGTAAGTTTAGAGACTGATGACCCTGCAGTTAAGTCCCATAACCTTAACAAACATTCTGCGGAGCGCGCGGTTGCTCGCCGTGGAGGTTCGAGTCCTCCCTGGTGCATGGGTGTGTGTGTTGTCCTTAGGTTCGTTTACCTAGGTTTAAGTTTGTAAGCTACGGACTGATGACCACGCTGTTTGGTCCGGTAGAATTACAAACATTTGAACATTTGAACAAACATTTGAACATTGAACATTGAACATGTTCAATTCAAATGTTTGTAGAACTTATGGGATTTAACTTTGGGGTCATCGGTCCCTAAGCTTATAACTACTTATGAACTAGCTAATACTAAGGACGGCACAAATGTCCATTCCCGAGGGGCGATTCGAACCCCCGACCGTATTGGCCGTGCAGACCGTGACTGGCGCGCTGCAGACAGCTTGGCCACCGCGGCAGCTGAAAACACACACACCCATGCTCGATGGAGGACTCAAATCTCTGACGGGGAGCAACCGCGCGATCAGCAGCTAGGCGCCTTAGAACGCTCGGCCACTCCACCGTGCAAAACTCTCGCGCTGCGCTGGAGTGGCCAAGCGGTTTAAGGCTGTGGTCACAGTGGCTCCGATATCGGTGAGTTTTACCGACGACCGGCATCGGCAGAATACGGTGCAAGGTCGTTTCAAATCAGTATTCCACTATGGGCACGTTCACAGTGTGGTCGATCCCATCGCTCGAACTTAGATATTTCGGACGACAGACGGTGAAATCCAAATCAGTTTGTTTTCTTTGGTCAAATCGACCAACGTTCTCACTTATTACATATGAAGAGTGAGAACCTGGTACGTTTAGTGAAAGAAAGAAAAAGATCGAGGCACCCACAAGACGATAAATATCACAATCGGGTTATAGTTCGAATCTATCGTCTGATATTAAAGTTAATTGAAAACCACAAGTTGATTGAAGCCTTTATCAGAAATATTAGCCGTAAATTATAACCTCAAAAAATTTGTTCCATTCGGAATTGTGGCGTATCTTCTTGTTATTGTAGTGGCTCTCTTACGTTGTTTTGCTTTGTGATAATGTGGTATTAGCTGACCACAAATTATTCTTATTGGTTCTGGCGTTCTTTAAGAAGGTGGTGATTCTGTTCTATGAAGTGTCCTGCTAATGTGGTGTACGTCTGCTTCCGTATTTCAGTGGTTTCCGTGTTCAAAATTATCTTATTCTTAACTTCACACTTTTGTCACAAATATATTGAATGACAGTCACTAATAATCGATGTAACTTCATTTCGTTCATCATAATCGGATGTTTCTGGTTAGCCTATAACTGTGTTATTCATGGATTTAAAGTCTAAAAAAACTGCACCCATTATGTATTTTTATGCTTTGCACAACGCATTTCGAGAATTTTTCTGTCTTTTAGTGCATTTGTTTACGTAAATACATCGTGACGCATCCATGTGCGATTTTATGCAGCTCTTGCACTAATGTAGTCTTTCTGAGGTTACTACAATGACGGAAATCGTACATTGTAAATATTGGCATGTTTTTTACATACTTGATAGTACTTGTTCTGCCTGTACATGCAAGTATTGTTTCTGCTCCATTACACTAGATATCACAATACAAAAATAGTCACCTACATAAGTTTTTGTATAAAGGTAGGCTTTAGTCATGGTTATTATGTTTGATATTCTGAGTAATGGAAGAGGCAAAATATCTTTAAGCAGAGACAATTATGGTTTCTAACATTAGGATAAAATACACACCTCAAGTTTCGCTCTGCCCAATTTTCAGAACTCCAGTAACCTAAAGACGACAATTGCAGTGCAAGAGTGGCAGGAAATCACATATTGAAACTTCTAAAAAGTACCGTTCTTATTTAAGCAAATTCACTAGAAGATGCGAATAGTATCTCGAAAATCGTGATAAGCAATAAACTTAACTAAATGGTGCAGTTTTTCTTTATTTAAAGCAGGGAGCTTAACTGGTTTATGCCTGCACATCTTCAAATAACTTCAAAAATACTGTAATATTGCTTGACAGTGACACCACGAAATATTACGAGTATATAACAGAAATTTCTCCTTTTACAGGTACCTCACATATTCATAAGGCTTGTCTGCTAGTAACAATAACTGAGGACAATACAGTCATCGCCACTTTCTTCTTTTGAAACAGATGTAGGCAATGTAGCTCACTCGTATGCATTTGATGTCTTTATTAATAACAAAAGCCGCATTGTAGCACTCATTTCCAAGCATAAAAATGTCGGTGTAATCCAATGCACCCCAGAAAATTGAAATCTAATATACTTCACACAGAGAGTAGATTTTATCCCAACCTAACCTTCTCCTTAACCCCACCAAGTGACGAACTACAACGGATGTAGTGTGTTCACACCGTCGGCCGATGTTTTCAGTCAAACTCGGGCGACGGCGTATGACAACAGCTTGTCGGTGCCACTGAGAACACACCCTAAGGCGCCTCGCTGCGGAACGCGCGGCCTCTACCCGTCGGATGCTCGAGTCCTCCCTCGGTCATGGGCGTGTGTGGCCCTTAGGTTAGGTTAACTTAGTTTCATTGGTTTGTCGGCCTAGGGACAATTACCAAAAAAGTTAAGTCGCATAGATATACAAACACGTGAACAATTGAAGTCTTGCGGGATTGAATGCGTGGTAACAATTAACATACTGCTTTTTAGTGTATGCATCTGTCTACATATCAGTTGTAGATGCGCCGGCGTGGTGGATCAGCTCAGTCGGTGAGAGGGTTGGATGCTCTCTCTAATAATAATAATAATAATAATAATAATAATAATAATAAAGGCATAAAAATACAAAAAATAACCAAGAACTCAACGACGAACAAAGAATAAAATCTTACGCACGTCCGCTACGGACCAAACTACTATATGTATATGTGGTGTCGCACAAGTCCAAAGTGCGCGCCACCTACTTTCGCCGCGCGCCGCCATGCACGCACGGCGCGGCGTTCTTACGACGTCAGCCACGAGCGCCCTCTGTGACAACTCCGCTCGTGGCCACCAGTGAACGACATCGTTCACTTGGGACTGAGACAGGAACCAGTTATGACCTTCGGAATCAGATAGGCACCAGTGAAGACTTAGCTTTCGGACAGGCACTAGGCAGGCCTCTAGCTCAACCATGTATCAGCATTCTGCAGTACACAACTATGTAAAAGTATAAATTCTGTGCAATATATATCTCTAGTGTTTCTAGTTTCTGGCTGCTCCCCTCCGTACCTGCACCAGCGTGCTACCTTTATTCCTGTGTCGGTATTCCTACTCGGCCACCGACACTTACGACGGAAACGAGACTCAAAAGCGGCGACGAGGCTGGGACACAAAAGTGGCGACGAGGCTGGGACACAAAACTGGGACGAGGAATGATAGAACCTTGGACCAGCCCGCTTGCAGCAGCCAGACAGCAGCAGTCGGAGCACGCAGAAATTGCTCCCGCCCACCCACCCTTGTTATAAGATTTTTGGGGGAACATATTCAGTTACGTGTTTTGTGGACTTTTATGTTGCAGAGTGTCCCCTTTCATATTGCATTTGTGTTTTGTTATAAGTTACTTGTATACGCGGCGCCTAATCGGTTAGCATGGCCACTACCCCGAACCCAAACTTAATGGAAATTATTCAGTTACAGACGGCGCAAATCACATAACTCCTGCAAGCAGTGGCCCAGCTCACAGCGCAAGCAGCTAACCAACAACACAGCCGCCGCTTCAGCAGCCCACACCTGCCGCCGCAACGCTTCCTACGTTTCGTCAGTACAACGAACGTGAGGAAGAATGGAGCGACTATTTCACACAGTTTCAAGAACTCGTCGCGGCTCATCAAATAACAGGTCAGACAGGTAAACATTTCTTTCTCGCTGTAGTTGGCACCAAGACTTTTGTGTTACTGCAGAAACTTTTCTCCTCGTGATGTAGACTTTGAACAAATAGTAGAGGCACTAAATGCTCATTATGAGATAAAAATTCTTGTAGCCGCTTCACGGTACCGATTTTTCAGACTTAAAAAATTACCGCAGCAGTCACACCAAGAGTGGATTACGGAATTGAAGGGCTTAACCCGCAAATGTAAATTTACTTGCTCTTGTGGACTTTCTTATAGTGCCGTGATGTTGAGAGATGCGATTACGCAGAACATTCAGGACCCCAGAATTAGGGCAGCAATTCTAAAACAGTCAGACCCTTCATTAGACAGTGTACTGCAGCTTATTGAAGGCATGATACTTTTGACTTAGCAGATGTAGAAATGTAAAGCTACCGTGTAAATTCAGTGCGCCGTAACGGACGCTTTCCTAGTCGTAGTTCTCAGTGTAGCCCTAGTGATTCTTATTTTTCTAGCGGCCGTGCTGAACAGACAGTGAACAGTAGCCAGTATAAAAGTGTGACACAAAGGTCGCCCCGACGTGTTAGATACAGTAATTTAAATAACGGGCGCCAAAGCTCATTTCAGAAAAATGTTCGTAAATCTTGCCCTCAGTGTGTATCCCGCCACAAACGTGCGCATTGCCCAAGTCGCAACGCAACCTGTTATCAATGTGGCAAATCGGGACATGTGCAGTCTGTGTGTATGCAAATTAAAAACTCAAATAACAGTAACGTTAGAAACAATGCTTCGCAAAGTGCGAGAGCAGTGCATGCAGTCAATGTCATAGACGCTGTGGAATTGAACAGTGCTTTACTTGGTTCTCAATTGCAAGGAAATTCTTCTGCACCTATTGCAAAACTATGTATTGAGCCACGCCGCAAGCGCCGACGAGCGCGTACATCTGTGCAACGGAAAAGGGTTCGGGACAAGCAAAGTGTCAATGTACAGTGCAATCCTGTAGTGAACCTAGTGCCTTCTGCAACTTCTTATTGTAAAAGTGCCCAGTACTGTGTAGCTAGTGACAGCAGACATCAAGTAGCTGCTCAAGAGTGTAGTGCAGTAGTTAGTGACTCTGTAGTAGCCTCGCATTGCGCGGACGCCGATCCGGCCGTAGTGCCATCTAGTGACAGTGATATTAATCTGTGTGCCGAGTCTGCGCCGCTTACTTCACTACGCATCCCGCGCATGCGCAAGCGTAGTAAACAAATTCAATCAGACGTTGCCCACATTCGCGCACCTGTCGAGCGCCACAAGCAAAAGCTTTTTGTGAATCTTTGCACAGAAAATAAGACTGTGCAATTTCAGCTTGATACTGGTTCCGCTGTTACTTTAATGAATAAAGACACTTATGAACTGCTGGGTTCGCCAAAATTGTCGCCGTCTCAACAAGTGCTAACAGCGTACACAGGACAAAATATTCCCGTGCTAGGAACGTGTAGCCTGCCCGCCTCTTTTCAAGGTGTAACAAAAACAGTTTCTTTTGTCGTTCTTCAGGCCAAATCTACACAGAATATTTTTGGACTAGATGCATTCGACTTGTTTGGTTTATCAATTCAAAGAGATGTGCTTCAAATTTCGTCAGTAGTGCCTCAGGACAAAATCAATGCATTATGTGAAAAACACTTGCATTATGTGAAAAAGACTTGTTTTCGCCGGAACTAGATTGTGCAAAAGACTTCGTGGCAAATGTAACTTTAAAAGAATCTGCAGTTCCGAAATTTCGTAAAGCTAGACCAGTGCCTATCGCAATTCGTGATAAGTTGCTCAAGAGCTTAAACGTTAGCAAGATAGTGGTGTTATTTCTCCTGTTTCCGCGAGTCAGTGGGCCTCGCCTTTAGTAATTATACCCAAGCCGTCAGGAAAACTTCGTCTCTGTGCGGACTTCAAATCAACAGTGAACAGTCAAACAATTGTAGACACTTATCCCCTGCCCAGACTTGACGAACTAATGGACAAATTAGTACAGTCTCCCTACTTTTCAAAGATTGATTTAGCAGAGGCATACTTACAGATCCCACTTGATGACGAGTCAAAAAAGTTTTTCGTCATTAATACTCACATGGGCCTTTTTCAATTTCAACGCCTACCATTTGCCAGTTCTTCCGCCAACGCTATTTTTCAGCGCTTTTTGGAACAGCTGACACTTTCTGTACCGTGTTGCTCGAACTATTTAGATGATATTGTGGTATCCGGACGTACAGTTGAAGAACATTTATCAAACCTGGAGTGCCTTTTCAAAGTGTTGACTGCAGCAGGTCTACGTTGTAATAAAGCAAAGTGTTCGGTTTTTCAAACTGAAATAGAGTACCTAGGCCATGTGATTAATGCCCAAGGAATCCATCCATTACAATCACATCTTCGAGCAATAAAAGACTTGCCTCCTCCTAAGAATGTGCACGAATTGCAAGCAGTAATGGGAAAGCTTAACTATTATTTTAGATTTATTCCCAATGCCTCTCAGATTGCAGCTCCACTGCAGGAAGAATGTTCCTTTTGTATGGTCTAAAGATTGCCAAGTTGCCTTTGACAAATTAAAGTCTGCACTACTCAGTGATGCATGTTTGATTCCCTTTGACCCACAGAAGCCTGTAGTGTTAGCAGTTGATGCCTCGTCGTACGGTCTGGGTGCAGTTTTGTCACATCGCATTGGATCTTATGATCGACCTATTGCCTTTGCGTCCAAGCTACTGACGCCAACGCAACAGAATTACAGTCAGATAGAAAAGGAGGCCTTAGCAATCATTTACGGCGTCACAAAGTTTCATCATTATCTCTATGGCAGGAAATTCTATTTGTTGACAGACCACAAGCCTCTCACGTCGTTGTTCTCACCCACAAAGCCAGTTCCGCCACGAACGGCACAAAAGCTTCAGAGATGGTCCTTAATACTGTCTAATTATCAGTATGAGATTTTGTACCGACCCTCATCTAAACATGCCACCGCGGACACACTTTCCCGACTTCCGGTTGGCCAGGATGTGTCGTTTGCTTCTTCAGAAATGGCATGTAGTCAGATAGACTCCAGAGATGCTTCCGCTGTCGCAGATTTCCCTTTGAACTCTCGTCAGGTTGCACAGGAAACAGCTGCGGATGCAGACGTAAGTGTGGTAGCACGTTTTGTTCGCTTTGGTTGGCCAGCCAGAGATAAAGACATTGATCGGCCTCTGGTTCGACGTTATTTTGCACAACGTCATGCATTATCTTTCAGTCAGGGTGTTCTGTTGTTACATACGGACAACGACCAAACACGAGTGATTGTTCCTCGTTCCCTGCAACGAGAAGTGTTACACCTCCTGCATCAAGGACATTGGGGTATTGTTAGGACAAAGCAACTGGCCAGACGTCATTGTACCTGGGTTGGTATGGACGCTCAGTTAGAGAGCATGACGTCACAGTGTACTGTTTGTGTGGAGCATCAGGCGGCTCCTCCGCTACGTTTCTCAGACTGGCCACGCCCCAAGGGACCATGGCAACGATTACACATTGACTTTGCCGGACCTTTCTGGAACACGCGCTGGTTAATCGTTGTAGACGCTTTCAGCAAGTTTCCTTTTGTGATTGCCATGAACTTAACGACGGCGTCTAGTACAATCAGTGCCTTAACATCAGTGTTTTGCATCGAAGGTTTGCCTGAAACTATCGTCAGTGACAATGGACCTCAGTTTGTTAGTGCGTAATTTCAAAAGTTTTGTCGTGTGAATGGCATTCAGCATATCACCACTGCACCTTTTCACCCTCAGTCCAATGGTGAAGCAGAACGTTTCGTTCGAACATTCAAGTCTCACATGGAAAAGATGAAAGGTCAGCGCTCCACGCAGCAAGCTCTTCAAATTTTCCTTTCTACGTATCGGTGCATGCCACGTGACGGCCCGTCTCCTGCCGAGCTGCTACACGGCCGCCGTCACCGCACTCTCCTTCACCTGCTGCAGCCTCCCACGCACCGAGTCGGTTCGTATGGCGCTACGCGTTTTCAGGTTTCCACGCCGGTGCTGTACAGGGTGTTTGCTGGCAACAAGAAGACATGGTTGCCAGGCATCATTCAGCGCGTGCTCGGTCGCAATATGTATGTTGTACGTTCTTCCACAGGGTCGGAGCTGCGGCGCCACGCAAACCAATTGCGCCTGCACAGGCCGCGTGATCCTGTCTCGGGTTTCTTGATTCCAGACCCAGTTCACCGCCAGGGAGCACAACCACATCGTTCGTCCCAGGACTACGAGATCCCTATGGACGTCGACGCACCTCCGACGCAGTCGTCGCCGCCGCTGTCGCCGCCGCAGATGACAACGTCACCGAGAGGGACTCCGGGACCATGCGCCCCTCCCCCCCCCCCAGCTTGGGCCACGCACCTCAGAAGAAGATGACCTGCTCCCTCTGGGCGGGGGTGTGCGCCCTTCCCCAGGTTTCGGCGGGTTTCCTGGAGGATCGCAAGACGGATGCCGGGGCGCGGACGGCGTCTCGATCCCAGCCTCAGCTACGACGCCCGTCCCACCAGTAACGCCCCCGCCCAGGCCCTCCTCCCAGTGCCGTCGCCGTGGCCCTCAGCCCTACGCCACGACGGCGCGGCGGTTTGGGGGGGAGGGGTGTGGTGTCGCACAAGTCCAAAGTGCGCGCCACCTACTTTCGCCGCGCGCCGCCATGCACGCACGGCGCGGCGTTCTTACGACGTCAGCCACGAGCGCCCTCTGTGACAACTCCGCTCGTGGCCACCAGTGAACGACATCGTTCACTTGGGACTGAGATAGGAACCAGTTATGACCTTCGGAATCAGATAGGCACCAGTGAAGACTTAGCTTTCGGACAGGCACTAGGCAGGCCTCTAGCTCAACTATGTATTAGCATTCTGCAGTACACAACTATGTAAAAGTTAAGTATTGTATAAATTCTGTGCAATATATATCTCGTTCTAATTTACTCTAGTGTTTCTAGTTTCTGGCTGCTCCCCTCCGTACCTGCACCAGCGTGCTACCTTTATTCCTGTGTCGGTATTCCTACTCAGCCACCGACACTTACGACGGAAACGAGACTCAAAAGCGGCGACGAGGCTGGGAAACAAAAGTATATCCTTTGTATCCTGCAATACCTGAGGCAGCATACCTACAAGTTATTCGTCTCTATATTTTTTCTATTACATTTCTAGTAGCTGTTGACGGGTGAGGAACAACGCCTTTAGAACTTACAGTGGGTTGTTGTACTCCTACCAGTATCTGTGAGAATTCTTGAGACACATCTCCTGAAATTTTGCTAAAGGGTGATAGATCTCTTGCACAAATATTTACACACTTCTCCGGGAGACGAGATTCTGACGACCCTGGACGAGTATTGAGATAACAGTTTTGCAAGTTTTCATGTGTCGTAACAAGCTACTGGTACTAACATCACGGAGAGATAATAATTTCCGGGACCCACAACACTAAGAGAAACCTACAGATTCACTGTCATTGTCTACCAAAATGTTTGTAAATCTATCGGACCGAACTGCGTCGTCATCAGTCCGTATCTTACAAACTACTTAAACTAAGGTAAACTAACCTAAGGATAACACACACACACACCCATGCCCCAGGGAGGACTCGAACCTCCGACGGCGAGCAACCGCGCGCTCCGCAGCGAGGCGCCTTAGACCGCTCGGCTACTCCACCGCGGCTCATTGTCTACAATCAGCGTAAAAACTTCCAAATACCATGCTTTAAACGGGTGTAGGTTCCTTACACGAGTTTTCTAGAAACTTATTTTTTGCCTTTCTCATATTTTCTACACTTTTGACATTGAAAGGCTCTTTTCTGTTCGGCATTTGTTTCAGACATAATAACGAATACGTATGAAAACCGAAAATCGTTATCAAGATGAACAAAAACGTGGCCGATACGCCTACGCCCTGGCTACTACAGTAGACTGCGCTGCTCTGTCTGCGCAGTGCTGCATTCTCCCTTTGGCAGCGCTGTCTGTTTGGCTGTTGCAAACGACCCCTGTTTCTGGCTGCGGGCCGACGGCTGCTCGCGCTCTGTGCATGCGGTGCAATTGGCCGCCAGTACCTGCGGAGCGCAGACGCCGGGCGCAGGCGTGGGGAGGAGGGGATGGGGGGTATGTGGCGCGCTGCGCGGCTCTGCCCGCAGTTACACCTGACTGGTGACCTGTGAAGATCAAAGGTGATGGCTCTAGCCTTGGAGGCGCTGACGTCAGCGTGGGTGTTATCGAGGTAGTGGCGGCGGACGTAGCTAAGGTCACAGCTACTGCCTCTGACTGGTTCAAAGTACTCGTGCCGCGGGACACCTAAAAATGTCCCCTTGCCACACAAACCAATAAATCGCCTGTCTGATAGCACGCGCCAGGAGTTTAAACAGCGGAAAAAATTTGGGCGAGGCAAGACGCTATACCAAAGATGTGCAGGCCAATCACAGTAACTTTTTAACGGAGCGAGGGATTCCGAAATGAGTATATCTGCGCACTATATCTAATTTTATTAAGCATGGGGGGACAATTGAACTCTTCCCTCTGCTGCAGATTGGAGATCAATAGAACATCGAGATACTTATGTTGTACCTTTATACAGAACCAGTCACGACGCAAAGTGTGCCCTCGAGGGGTGAGTGGTAGCGCAACTGTATTGCGACGGTCGACAAAGGCGCCCGTCGTCTTCTCAAATTGACACAAAACACTGTACAAGTTGTCAATTTACTCAGGATGTCGGATAAAGACACCGACGTCGTCTGAATCTGCTTTAGATATTAATCGGTAAGATTCCCTTGCATTGTTGACCGATAAATCGGAGCAAGGGATCCAGTGCAATGGCGAAAAAGAGCCATTCTCAGGGGTCAACCCTGACCCACCGAGCTGCCCACAGTCCTAAGACGACCGTTTACACGCATCCTGGTCGTGGAGTGTCCCAACACACGACGCACCATGGTGGTAAATTTAAACCCAAAGCACACGCCGGCCATAACTGTACGTAGGTACAAGTGACTGATGCGGTCGAAAGCGTTCTGAAAGTCAATTAGCCGGCCAGCTGTAGGCTTTCACTGTTTACAAAACCGACACAAACTCTATAAGCCAGAAGGGCATCAACAATGGTTCTTAATCTTATGCCGCAAGTCTCTTGTTTACTGAGCATTAGACTTGTGCATAACTCTGCCGCGAACTAGTTCGTTCTTTTAGTTCGTCCGCTCCCAGTGACGGCTGAGCGGCGTGGTCTGCGCATGCAGGTGGAGGGAGAAGTTCCCCCACCTAGCTGCTTCATGCGCTTGCTGCTTGAGCCGGTAACGATATCACGCAAACCAAAAGAAACAGTTTCTGGATAATTTCTTGCGTTTATGTTTAGAGTTATCTCTATATCTTGGCATTATGGAATTTATTAATCAGCTATTGCAGACTGCAGAACAAAGCAGAAATTTTGTAGCACTGAACTATGTAATCTAGCAGGCAGACGCTCACCTCGAAATGGCTCTCATCAGCAGAAGGCAAACACATGATTTTTAATTCAGCTGCGCGCCCTCTCGCTACTGCCCGTCGGTCTTCGGAAAAGAATCCAACAAACTAAGAAGCGAGATACGTTTGGTATAATAGTTCGCGACCGGTAACGCATGTTTTAGTTCGCGACCGACTACACATATTTTAGTTCGCGACTGATCGCGCATATCTTAGTTCGCGACCGATCGCGCATAGTTTAGTTCGCGACTGGTAGCTCTCCTTTTAGTTCGGAGCTCGGCCGCGAAGTAGATCGCTCATTTAGTTCGTCCACTCTAGATGGCTTTTGCTACCGCTACTAAAAGAGCTCTTTCTTTTGTTATGACAGCTTTTTTATATAAAAGGTAAAAATGATGTATAATGATGTATAATTTCTTGCATATAAATGCAAACAATGTTAAGTTTTGAGTTCTCTTTACTTTTTTACACTATGGAATGAGGGTTATATTTAGACACTGCTGAATACCTTAGAAAAGAAAATTTGTGGCAGTGAACTATGAAACTACAGCTGAGCTGCATCTCAGCTCGAAATGACGGTAACTGGCAGAAGGGAATCACGCGATTCTGTGCGTTCTCGCCTCCTCTCGCTGCTCCCCGTCGGTCTTCGGAAAAGGAGCGGACGAACTAAGAGTCGAGGGATCTGCGAATTAATTCGCCTGTGGGAGCGCTCTTCCGAACTAGTTAGTTCGCGAACTACACAAGACTACTGAGCATAGTTGGTAAGATCTGTTCAAGTCTGCATGCCACACATCAACTTTGCTATTGCATTTTAAATTAAAAAAAAAAAAAAAAACCTTTGAGCTCAGCTACTTATGCTATTAGGGTGATGGCAAACTTTGGTGATGTACAACTGAGTAAACTAGCATATTATGCCTATTTTCATTCTCTGCTTTCTTATGGCATCATATTCTGGGGTAATTCATCATTTAGTAAGAAAGTATTCATTGCCCAAGAGCGGGTCATCAGAATAATTGCTGGAGCCCACCCAAGATCATCCTGCAGACATTTATTTAAGGATCTAGGAATCTTCACAGTAGCTTCACAACATATATATTCACTTATGAAATTTGTTATTAACAATCCAACTAAATTCAAATGTAACAGCAGTCTACATAGCTACAACACTAGGAGAAATGGTGACCTACACCATTCTAGGTTAAATTTAGCTCTGTCACAGAAAGGGGTTAATTATTCTGCCACAAAAGTCTTTGGTCACTTACCAAGTAGTATCAAAATTCTGGCAGATAGCCAACTATAATTTAAAAATAAATTAAGAGAATTTCTGAATGGCAATTCCTTCTACACATTAGATGAATTTCTAGATAAACGTTAGTACTTTAGGAAAAAAAAAGAATAAAAAAAATAAAAATAAATATTCAAAAATTGAGTGTCATGTAATATTATGTATTGACAGATTTCATTTAACTGAAACGTTCCACATCATTACGAAGTGTATTCATGATCTATGGTACATGTATTAATCTAATCTAATCTACTCCAATGCCCTGATAAGGTCGGAATGTTTAAATATTTCGAATTCGTAAAATTACGGCCTTTAATCTCAACTTGTCCGAAAAGAAGAGAAACCATATAAATGATTATGACTTTGTAGTTGGCATTCAATAAAGTGATGGGCCGAACAGTGTCGATACTGGACGTGGCGGTTGATTTAGGAGTGAGTGTGACCCACCCCTCCTCAAATTCGGCAGGAATGACGTCATTCTGAATTTTTTTAGCAACTGTGACGAAAGTATCATTAAAAAAATTGAGATGAAATTCAGCTGGGATGCCGTCAGGTCCTGGAGAGTTACCCTTGGGACTCCGTCGAACCGTGACACGGACGGACTCGAACTCGGAAACTTTTAATGAGCACGAGAAGGACTGGAAAAGGGCCAGTTAATCCCTCACTCGAGATGGGCAACTCTGGCCACAGGTAGGAGGGCGAACGGGCCCTCTCATTGAGCTACCAGGAGAGGGACTTCTGGCTGCAAACGTGCCTCGCCAACTTCTCATCAACCGGCGAACGTCACACCAGACTAGCGTCAAGTCTTACAATGTACTTAAAGTTCAGGTTATCGAAGAGAAAAAATATGCCAAATAGATATATTTTTCGAACTGTTAATTGAAATCATAGTATAGTAAATTTACATTGTATGCATGGCTATAAGATCAAAACTTTGTACGTGGAAGAGTTTCAGAATCTGAAGAAAAAGCATGATGATTCTATGGTAACAATTCACGGTGCTCTGTTAATCTTAAATCTTATTTACGCGTTTCGCAGGCAAACATTAGCGCATAACAGTTTCACAACACTCAATTCTATGAAACTTTCTTAGTAGGCTTTATGCAGAACCTACGTCACTTCTTGGGAAGCAGGACCTTGAAAAATTGCTGAGCAGGTATTCCTTAAGTTCTGTTGTGCATTTCAAAGGAGATAGGAACGTCACTTGGCTGATGGTGCAAAACATATTCTATAAATATGATGCGACGAAACTCGGTGAGTCTGTAGTCAATAAAAAGAATTTCGTAATAATTTTAGGAAATGCGGTGTATAGAAACAAAATAATATTTTGTTTTTATTGTTCACACGGTATAAAAATACATCCTAACTGAGATACACTGAGTTGCCTCCACAGTCCCAAATTCATAATTTTCTTATCGCACTTAAACAGCCACTACAAGAACCTTAACACCTTTAAGATTTCTTATGATTTTCCGTAATAAATTACTTGTTATTCTAAATCAAAAATTTAATATGTTGGCTGGTCTCAAATGCATTTTATGACATAGCCTAAATTGAACTTACGACGTTGTATAAAGAGCCTGATTGACTATTAACATTACTTGTCCATGTTTACTGTGGCGAATGACATGGCAAAGGAAATTTCTTCCTCCTCGGATAAGCAAACGTACTTGAAAATAACGGTATTTTCAATGTGTTATGAGCTCTAATTTATAGATGTTTTATTTAGTAAACGCCCTTTTGTTCTCAGGTGAAATATAAAGATATAATTTCCTTCGCTTACTCTTTCATCTTAATCTTTCATCTTAATTCATTGCATTTTGTTTATAACACCAGGTTTAAGAAAGAATTTCTGAGACAATTGACAATTCCAGTCCAATTTTCTTGACAGATTAAAATTACAGAGTTTTAGTTGCCCTTTTCCTCATTGCTTTGTCGGTAACTGCGACGTTCTCTTTGTTTACGTCGTTGTTTTTTTTTTTTTTTCCTCGCTGTGTGCATCTGCAGCGCCAAGATTTTTTCATAAATCAGTATTATCTAATATTGGATTGCGTATGATTTCAGCAACTTTTTGTAGGCAGATCGAACAACCCATTTTACACGCTCCATTTGGAATCCAGTGAACGAAAAGGTTAGGCATATATTCTTGATTTTTCAATATAGATCTATTCTTCTTCTTTACAACTAAACAACTTTTCACGATGATTTTCTAAATCTATAGAAACGCGATGATAAAAAAACGGCCTTGGTTCTGGGCTTGTATGTCCAGTATAGCACCAGCACAATACATCTGCATTACATATTTGCTCTGAGGATCATATTTAAATGCCTGGCAGAGGGTTTATCGAACAGCTTTCATAATATTTTTCTACCATTCCATTCTATAGTAACGCGCGAGAAAAAGCAACACCTACATCTTTGTTTTAGATCCGATTTCTCTTGTATTATTATTATGATCTTGTCTCCGTATGTAAGATGATACTAACATAATATGTTCGCATACGGAGGACAAAGTTGTTGAAATAAATTTCAGATCTCGGCCCATTGAATAACGCCTTTCTTTTAATGATTTCCACTCCAACTCGTGCATCATTTTCGTGACCCTCCGACCCCCTGTGTTGGTATAATACGAAACGAGCTGCCCTTATCTGAACTTTCTCTATATACTCCGTCAGTCGCACTTGGTGGGGATCCCACAATGCGCAGCAATACTCCAAAATAGGACGAACGAGTGTATTGTAGGCAATTTTTTAATAGAACTGTTGCATCTTCTAAGTGTTCGGCAAATGAAATGTTGTGCTTAAAGATGTTCGAAATTTCAGTTCTTAGGTATTCTTAGGTATTATGGAATGTAAATTTGAGTGATTTGTCGTGTAAATGAGGATTAACGGGTTTCTCTTAATGATTATACGGATGACTTTCATTATTTAGGGTAAATTGTCAATATTCGTTCCATGCGGTTTTGGAGTTGCTTTTGATATTCTGGTAACTTTATCAAGCTAAAAAGGGCAGCAGATCCGTGAACAGTCTAAGGAGCTGCTCAAATTGTCTCCTAAATCGTTTATAAAGACAAGTACTTGTACTTGCAAAATAGTATGAACGACTCACAAGATTACTGAAAACGTAGTGGGAAGCAGCACATGTCACGAATCCGCATAACGCGTGATCGCAAAGAGTCATAAACAGCAGCGCACGTCCTGCAGAAAGCACGTCACGTTCGCCATACAAGGCTAGTGGCAAGCGCAAGGGGAACCGGAATACAGCCCCCTCAGCAGCAGGTATAGAGTTGCGGAATTCGAGTGTCTGGTTTACGACCAGCAGGTAAGAGCTGCCGAGTTCGTGTGAGCTCCGCGTCACGCAACTCGTCGGACGTAAAACGCTCATCGAGGTCGATTCTATCTGTGCGGTCCACGACCCAAGCTGTGGGTGCTTAAAAACCGCGCTAAGCCGCAGAATCGACTACCACGTAACTAAAGAGAGCAGTAAAGAGTTAATAGCTTTCTTTCTGAATGCCCGATTGAGAGTTAACGAGGGCCCCGTCACGCCGCTGCCAGGTGGAAATGCAACAATGGTGTCGCCCTTTCCGCTCTCCGTTAACTTGGTAAATGGATAGTGGCACCTCATTCACGATACCCATGGGTTGACTGTGCCCAATGACGCCGGCGCCCTGTCACTTTAAAGGGGCCGCCTGCAACTGTTTGTAAACAGGCAGAAGGCCGGGCTGTGACGTGACGCACAGCGCGAGACGCACAACCTTCTCTGGTCAATAAAATCCTTCGTCCGAAGAATCAGTACCGCCTCGCGGCTGGAATCGATTAAATGAACTAGGCAGCAAGGCTACGGCAGTCTGGCCAATCGGCCCGGCGGTATGCTCATGGAAGACAATATAATTGTCTACCTTACATCACAAAAGAAAGGCAAAGCCATGAAAGTCATATTGTATTCATCCTCTACTTCTGGAGTCACACACACATCGTTTATTTAAAAATTCCTTAACCGATCTTAGAAACTGTAAGAGAAATCAATGGAATTTTTTGCTCACCTTTTGGAAAATATAAAAAAAAAAAAAAAATAATACGTTTCCTTGAGACAACATTGTCTCGTTATACCAAAGGTATTAAACATAAGGAGAGGCATTGAATTAAAATATGCGCTGTGGTCAGGATTCGAACCCGGGATCTCCTACTTACTAGGCGCTTTAGACCACTCAACGTATACAGCGTTGCAGCCAAAAACCTCTACACGGACTGTCTTAAATCACGTCTCCCTCCTGCCTTAATGTTCCCTGTGAAATGCGTATCAAACTGCCAGGGCTCTCCTACATTAAGGCAGAATTAAAGTATGTGGTGTGGAGGGAGATGTGCATTAAGGTAGTCCGTGTAGTCGTTTTGGCTGCAACGCTGTGTTAGCTCACATTCGGTCCTCGGCTGCCGAGGTGGACGGACGCGCGGCGGCAGCGCTAGACGTGCTGGAGTTAACAACGGCTGCGTGGCTGCTACCAAGGTCAGTAGAGCGCTTTGCCTACTATTGCGTCTTTGAGTGATTTAAAATGACAAAATGAACGAGACTGAATGTGCAAGAATAGATACGATTAGTTTTACCTCTGACTGGAACTGTACAAGACCGAAAGCGTTCGAGATAAAAAGATGGTTATCAGACGAGGTTAAGATCACAGAAGAGGAAATTATTGGCGTACATCTTTCTTTGTAACAAATTCTGTCTTTTTAAAATTGATTTTTTCTGAATTGTGTTGTTCACTCGGACGGAAGCGTTAGTGAAGTAATTGTTTCTCATATCGGGCTAGGCATCCGTACAGTTAGAGTTTTCGAGCTGCCATTCGAGGTTCCAGCTGCAGCAATAAACGCCGTGCTTCAGCCTTATGGTAGGGTTCTTCGAATATTGCAGAAAAGTGGTCAGAGGAACATATGTTTTCTGTTCTGAATGGAATTAGACAAATTAAGATTGAGGTTTTGAGGCATATATCTTCTTATTTGAATATCTGTGGACATCGCGCTCTCGTAATTTACGATGGACAGCCGCGGACATGTTCGTTATGTAATACCACCGGGCACGTTAGAAATCAGTGCACGAGAAGGCCAGTCCCTCAATTACCGAATAACGAGGCGGTTGTCTCAGGGCAGGCCGTAAGCATGAAAGTGACGTACGCTGCCGCGGCGGTCAACCGGGCCCCCTCTCCACCGAGTATGGCCGAGCAGGCGACGCGTGCGCGGAAAACGGCAAGAACGCAGAGTTGGACAAAGGAGGCGAGCCGATATCGGCCAACGATGACGTCACCGAGAGCGCAACGCGCGTGCTTTGTGAAACTGACAACTTTTCAAACGAGAGACAAGCTTCACAGATGACACCTGATGTAGACATGATGGAAAACCTAACGACAGTCCCACACGAATATGCCAGTAATTTAGAGGGGCCTACAATGGATGAACGTCAAACGACAGACACATTAAAAGTGACAAAGGAAGACCATGTGGATGACAAGGTACCACAGGAAGAATCAGACAACTCCAATCTACCGGCAAAAGGTAGAGAACAAGAAGAACCCAAAGCACCACTCACTTCACGTGTCGAAGAAAGAGAAGCAACATTCGACTGTGTAATTAACGGAGTTCAAAAATATTCTGCCAAGAAGAAAGGCGAGGTAGCTTCTCGGCGATCTTCCATGGAATCGCCAGAAAGTTCACCAAAAATTTCACCGGAGAGCTCACCAAAATCATCAAAAACGAAATAGAGGAGAATCGCACATCAAGCTGTAGAGATCTTGGCTCCTCCTTTAAGAGAGCGGCTGAGACATACAGGAGCCTGACAAGAGGATAGAAGAAACAAAAACGCAAAGAGTAGTTGCGTGATCTGATCGGAAAATGAAACAGGAAAAGGTTGCTACACCGCACGGATCATATGAACAATTGCATGACAAGACGAAACCGGATATAGACGATGACACCCGACATGGATATGTGCACGGACAAGACACCAAGGAAACAAGAATGGACTGGGCGGATGACAAGGAAGATCAGACTGATGCAATGGAAACGGAAGGGGCCTTTGAGGAAGAATGTTTTTATTAAAATTTGTGCATTGAACTTAAAGAAGAAGAAAAAAAAGAAGAAAGAAAAACGAAGAAAGAAAAAATTTAACTAAGAAAAATATTATCCTAAGAGGCTCCAATAACGTGTCCTCTATTACACGTCTTGTAGCGTTTCAAAGTGAAACAAACATATAATGTGCTCACTCTAAATATAAACAAAATTCAGAGCGCCGGCCGCGGTGGCCGAGGGGACTGAGGCGCTCCAGTCACGGTCTGCACGGCCACTACGGTCGGGGGTTCGAATCCCCCGTCGGGCATGGATATTTGTGCCGTCCTAGTTCATAAGTAATTCATAAGTAGTTTGAATCTTTAGGGACTGATGACCCCGTAATTAGACTCTACAAACATTTGAACATTTGAAAATTCAGAGTCAACCAAAGGTGGCTGCACTGAAAGACTTCCTGTATCAGTCAGATACAGATATCGCTTTCTTGCAGGAAGTTAACATAAAGGACATGTATATTTCCGGGTATGAGGTGGTGTTAAATGTAGCTCCAGAAGAATCGTGTGGGACAGCGATCCTAGCTAAAGAAGGGATTGATATAACGAATGTGTGTCTTTTAGAGGTGGGGGGGGAATCAGCTTTAAAATTTTTAACACCACTTTTATAAACATTTACGCGCCATCAGGCAACAACGCAAGACAAGAGAGAGCGCCTTTTTTCAGGAGTGACATTTTATTTCTACTCAAAGAGAAGTTTTAATAGGAGGAGATTTTAATTGTGTTTTGAATAAAAAGGACCATCGACCAAATTTTAATTTCTCCCAAGAACTGAAGGCATTGGTCGAAAACTTGAAGTGGTTTGACGCATGGGAAAGTAAATATCCTACGATGGTTAGATTTAAGTACATCACTAGTACTACACAGAGTAGAATAGACAGGATATATATCACCCCCAATCTAGAGACCAAAGTAAGTAGCATTGAGGTGATACCAGCTGCTTTCTCTGATCACTTAGCACTGAAATGCAGTATCAACTTAACAAGGCAAAGGACTTTCTGGGGTCGCCCAATATGGAAATTGAACACCAATACCCTCTCAGAAGATGCTCTGGCTTTAAAGATACAAGAAACTTTGGGAGCTGTTTTAAGAACACGTAACAAGTATAGGACAAATATCGAATGGTGGACGATGGCCGCCAAGAGAAAGTTAAGAGCAGCGTTGATATCTTACGCAAAAGAACTAGCAATTTGGTCAAGACACACAATGGAGTTCTACTACTGTTGTCTAAGGGACCTTTACGACCAACCAGTATCTCAAGAGGCCATTATAAATATTAAAAAAATTAAAGTGAAAATGATAAGTATCAAGAGGAAACATCTGGAAGGATTGCAAATAAAGTCGCACACTAGAACGACTGTAGAGGAAGAAAATACCTCCATCTATCACTTGATACAACACTCAAAGTACACAAGAAGAAATTTTACTGCCAGCCTCAGAACGGAAGGTAACAGAGCCCTAACAGGCCAAAAAGATATCTTAAATGAAGTACATAGATTTTATCAGCAGTTATATTCCGGAAATGCTACTGACGATAACTCCGTGCAAGAGCTTTTACAGAGCTCTGAAATAGCAGAGATAGTATCAGAGGAAGAGAACAGAGGTCTTACGTTAGAAATTACGAATGAGGAGGTACTTGATTACATCTTCGCCTTCGAGGAAGTCTCCAGGCCCAGACGGCTTGCCGGTGGAATTTTATAGAACCTTTTGGCAACTAATAGGTAACGAATTCACGGAAGTCGTTAATGACATCTTGAGGAGTGGTTATTCCTGCTGCATTTAAAGAAAGTGTAACTGTACTACTTCCAATGGGAAGGAGCACGGACATAAAAGATATTATTAATATGTGGCCGATCACCTTAATGAATTCAGATTATAAAGTAGTTGCACGTGTAATTAAAGAAAGAATGAGACCTATTTTAGAAAATTTATTGGAAGCTACCAGACTTGTCTCCCTAGACGTACCATTTTTAAGTCTGTATGTGAATATCGCGACATAATTGCTCTTTTCGCGACATCGTCAGCTAATGGCGGCATTTCTTTCATTGATTTTGCTAAAGCTTTTGATAGAGTGAACTTCGAATATCTCTTCAAAACTCTGAAACACATAGGTTTAAATGACACCAACTTAACGGTCTTAATGAACATCGTCAGGGGTATAAAAACCAAAATCTCGATAAATGGACAATATACTAACGAGGTATTGATATTAAGTGGAGTTCCTCAGGGAAGTCCCTTGTCCATGTTGTTTTACGTAATTTCTCTAGAACCTCTCCTATGGCGTTTGAATGCACCCTTAGAAGGGATAACAGTAGCCGGACACAAGACAGTTACAAACTTTTTTTAATTTAAAGGGACTTGAAAATGTGTAGCTACCGTGGGCACACACAGTGGAACATCACACGACTCTAGGAACAACGTTCTACAGTTGCCCGTTAAGAACAACGGCTGCAAATTGGAAACAGGTGCTAGGAAAAATAAGAGGCAGCTTAATACTGAACGAAACGAGAGATTTAAATATAAAGCAACGAATTAAGCTAATAAATTGTGCAGTTCTATCAAAAGCGGCATACGTCGCTCAGATTTTACCTACACCTCTAGCAACTGCGAGAAATATAATGAGGACTATCTGCAGATACTTATGGAGAGGCCATATTTTCCGAGTAGCAGTAGGAACAACCACCATGAGATCAGAAAAAGGAGGCCTAGGGCTGACAGACATTCGGAAAAAAAGCACGGCCCTCTTCATTAAAAGTACACTCAACCATATAGAGACGCAACCGAACAGCATAACTGCTGCTCTGTTTGACATTCTTAAACCTGGCAGCATGCAACCACCAGTAGATATTAGCGAAATAAGCTACAAACTGAAGCACATTCAGTCTTTTTACGTAGAGCTAAGCTACTTGACATGTGTTTTAACGGATAAACACAAGAGAACAAGCAAATATATAGTAGATAAGTTGAAATCAACCGTCAACCAAAATAACAAAAACTGGGGGAAAATTTGGACAAATGTAAATACCCGAATGCTGACAACAGATGTGCAAGCGTCATGGTACATAGTTATAAATAATGTAGTTAGCACGAACGAAAAACTTTATTCAATAGGACTGAACGCGACCAATGAATGCCCAAAATGCAAACATTTGGACTCATTAAGCCATCGCTTCATCTGTAACGGATACAAAAACATTTGGAAAGACATTGTATCGCAAGTCGCTTTCACTAAACGCAGCGATGGAAGGGAATTAACACTAAACAATTTACTTTTCCCAGGAGATGTTCATTTCCCATCACAAAAGAACAACGTGATATTATGGCTATTCGGAAACTTTGTAAATTACGTAGTCAATAAAAAAGGAACCGACAATGTACCAGAATATCGAGACTATATAACAGAAGAATACTTCAAAATATACAAGAAAAAAGACCATAAAAAGAATTTTTGAAACATGTTGAAAATTTTGTTTCAGAAACAAGGTATAGGTTAATCTACATATTATGAAATAGACAGAATAAGGTAGAATGCCAAAGCAGGGGAGTGCTGTTGAGGGTGAAGTACGGTGGGGACTTTGTGTGCCCCGGGGCCGCTACGGTAGCTGTGAAGGCCTCAACAGAACCCCGAAAAAGCATTTCTGCCGAAGAAGACATGGAAACAGATAAAATGCCACGAAGCGAAATTCGTACTGGAAAACTATACAAATGCATAAGAAGAGGTAAAGCGACGAAGATTATTTTTATTAATTATTTTACTTTTCTTTCCTTTTGCAGAACACCATTGGTTCCGTTAAAACCACTTTATAAAATTATTCAAGTAAGCTTTTTAATAAAGCAAGGCATTCGGATAAGGAATTTTAAGTTTGTCTTTAAAATGCAGGAAGGCATTTTTATTTCAGTTAAAAAAAAGTAATCTAAAGCGCCTACGTAGTAAGTAGGATGTCCAGGGTTCGAATCCCGGCCAGAGCACAAATTTTAGTTCAAAATGCCTCTCCTTATGTTTAATATTTTTGGAAAATACATTGCTCAAAACTTTTAGGGAATCAGGTGAGATATAATAGACACTGTACAAATGGTGAAGTATTTTATTAGGGTATTAGATTTTACTTAGAGAGAGGCAGCATGGAGCTAGTGAAAACGTCATTCTCGTTCCCTTCTAGTATGCTGTGCGATCACCTCGGATAGCCAACACAGTTGCACACCTGCGTTGCATGGACTGTTCCATGTTAACAATATCCAGACCTGCAACTGTTGTGGGAGGAGCTGGTCTGGCTGCAGTGCGTCTGCCAAGTGCACCCCAGACATGCCCAGTCGGGTTTACGTCCGGTAAAGCAGTTGGCCACTCCATTTGTTCAGCTTCAAGCATGTTGTCCCCCAGTGGAAATCTGTGGGGCGAGCGTTATCGTCCACCCGAAGAAACCCATCTCCCATGACAACAGCGTAGGGCACAACATGAGGTCGAATTTCTACTAAAAGACTGCCAACAGCTCCACCAAAGAGACTGCGTACATTACACTTGTGCGTCCTCTCTTGGAGTACTGTTGCCCAGTGTGGGCCCCTCACCAGGTGGGACTGACGGAAGACATTGAGAAGGTTCAGAGAAGGACAGCTCGTTTTGTTTTTGTTTTATCACGTTACAGGGGGGAAAAGCGTCACGGAAAGGTTGCACGATTTCAGGTGGCCGCGGTGGCCGAGGGGACTGAGGCGCTCCAGTCACGGTCTGCACGGCCACTACGGTCGGGGGTTCGAATACCCCCTCGGGCATGGATGGATATAAGTCCCATAAGCTATACAAACATTTGAACATTTGAAACATTAAAGGAACGACGTTATTCGTTGCGGCGAGATCTGTTTGCGAACTTTTACTGACTTTTACTTCTGAATGAGAAAATATTTAGCTATCACCTACCTACATAGGGAGATATGACCATCACAATAAAATAAGAGAAATCAGGTCTAAATGGGAACGATTTAGGTGTTCTTTCTTCCCGCGAGCTATTAGAGAATGGAACGGTAGAGAAAGGTTGTGAAAGTGGTAAATAAACCCTCTGCCAGGCACATAAATGTGATTTGCAAAGTATCTAAGTAGATATAGATGGATCTCGTCTCTATGCCTCTGAGCAGTCAAAGCGCCACTCAGAACGACATAGAGGTCCGTACGTCCGCCAATACTGACTGATGCCCACAAAATTCGTCTACCACTATATGATGAAGTTTCTTCCACATATGCGGGATTGTTCCGAATTTCACGTTCTCTCAAGATGAAGGACCATAGGCCTCATGCGTCGATGTCACATTCTCGAAGGCGATTTCAGACTGTTGATATTACGTGTCATGAATTTGCCTCGTAGGTGTGTTGCAGCTCAGTTTCATTCCGCTTCCTGTCTCGACGGGTAGTTAACCGGAGATAACAATAATCTGTTGCTGATGCCACCCGTGGACGACCTTGGCTTAGCTTTCTTTTAACTGTTATTGTTGTCTGAAATCGCGTCCAGGGCCTTGAAATTACACTTTGTGACACTACAATAGCTACAGGCACCTCCCTCTATTTCCAGCTTACAAGCTTCCTGTGGCTCTCCATACTAAAACTTCGGATAAGTCACCTCATTGTTGTATTGCACTACCAGCTCGCTGCACTACCTTAACCCATAAGCTTGTATATTTCGTTTGGTAAAGACCAACCCCCTTCTGTAGCAACTTTCTGTTTTTACCACTATCTAGGTTGCCGTAATGTTATTTTTTCCAGTCTGTAGAACTGACGGAAAGGCGTCGAAACATTTTAGTTTATTCTGCCGATGACAATACTTCAGAACCTAGATATCTCAACTTATCCCATAGTTATTCTGAATAGTGTATGCGAGATTCCATTTCGGGCACTGATAGTCATGTTCAAGCTTGCGTAACTACAGAAGAAAAATAGTTGATTACTTTCACTTGAGACATAAAACAAATGTGACACTTCTTTTTTTATAGTAATTTGAAAGTAATTTCTCCGGGGGGGAAACAATAAGCCGTAATTGACTCTTTTGAATAAAAAATGTATTTGCTCTTGCAATATTTTGCAGCAAGTAATAGCGAAGATCTATGTAACTGACTAAGAATGATCGCAAATATGTACAACAGAAAATACAAAGCAGGAAACGCCCAAATTGTGGAAAAGACTATTGCATTGTCATATTTTCTCCTCTGGCCCTTTGGTTTCAAGGATTCGAATTTGAAATGATTGGAAACGGACAAAGTCACAAAACAGAACTGATTCTTGGAAAATATTCTCTTCAGACATATTTGTGATTTCCTAAAGTCTTCATCTTTTCACGTCACGCTCACTGTATCCTTCACAAGACAGATCCTACATTGTCTTTCAAATTCACGAAATTCCACGTGAAATGTCATCGCAACTTTTGTTTTGGGATGCAAACAACGTCTGACTGTCTCGTAAAATGCGTGCAAACTAAAGGCAGCCGCACATGTTCTCTGCAGCACGCGCTGTTGGTATCTGGCTGGCGTGCAGTGGCAGTGGGTCGTGTTCTGGTGGCCACATCGTGGCTGCCCTGTTCCTATAACGGCCTGCAATCAACCTTCATTGTTCCATTGCCCGCCGCAGCGTGGGTGCCTAGTGCATTACCCGGCCTAAGGACTGTCTGACAGCCTGCTTAGCCATTCGCACCCACCACTCAAGAACGCTTCTGTAGTCGCGCCTGCTATGCACCAGTTTTTGCCACTTTACCATAAAACAGTCAATAAAACGTCCGTCGTTTACCAGACTAAAACTGAGCCGGCCGCGGTGGCCGAGGGGACTGCGGCGCGCAAGTCACGGTCTGCACGGCCACTACGGTCGGGGGTTCGAATCCCCCCTTGGGCATGGATATTTGTGCTGTCCTTAGTATTAGCTAGTTCATAGGTTGTTTGTAAGTTTAGGGACTGATGACCTGTAGTTAATCCCATAAGCTCTACCAACATTTGAACATTTGAACTAAAAAAGAACTTCCACAAGGTACTACTACGAGCGTGGTAAAAGAAGCTGACAGTAGTAATTGCTGTAACCTGAGAATACCACTGGTTTGACATTTACGTTACGGATGTTTTCAGAGAGTTGAGCTATCGCACAAATACTATCCAGTCTACTGCGACCAGTCGGATAAAAATACGAAAATGTGTCATGTGTGCAGGAAACACTCGCCACGTGTCAAGCAAGCTACTGACAAGAGTACCAAGTTATTGGCATATACTTGGATGTTGTTGTTGTTGTTGTTTTAAGGGGACTAAACAGCTAGGTCATCAGTCCCCATATACTTGGATGTGGTTCTTGATCTCTGTCATTCAAAACGCAATTTAACTCCATGCCCTATGTTAAGGTGTCAATATTACAGCGTAAAAGGCGACGCAACTCTTGCCTATAAAATAAATCCCTCGCCGGTTAATTGTTCCCAGAAGGAGCACACGCATTGCCAAATAAAATTTCACGACTTGAACAGGCAATAGCGCGTTCATTCGGTAAAGTATCAATTTTGTGACGTCTAGTTGAAAACGCACTAAAATAGCACTCCTGGTAATTTTTTTCCGGCACAATAACAGTAAAATCGATAACATCATGCCTGCATAACGGTGCATAACGGGTGACCTCCTGTACAAAGGCTACGTGACGATAATTATAGTTTAAAAACGTCTTCATAGGCAATACCTTATGCGGGCTGCGCATTTTGCTAACCTTAATACTTGGATTATTCCACTGACTGCCGTCAGACAACATGTTGACAAATATAATACTGAAAAGACATTTCACAGAAATAAAAAGTAATAAAACAAGATAAAACGCTTCTGCCATACATAAAGGGATGGGCACACACTGCAGTAAACAAGGGTTCAAAACTCGTCATCGTCTGAAACACACTGCCCCGCACTCAACAGAAGGGGGCGGGGGCGTTGGTTTGGTTGTTTGGGACAGGGCACCAAATGCTACTGTCATCAGTTCCACAGGTGGAGAGGGGAAGGAGTGAGGATAGTAAACGACGGAAAGGAAATGCAGTCCAGCGAGAAATGAAGGAAGAAGCATTAGCTCCTGACTATGTTCGTCACGCACGTACTCACGACAGAACTGTGAGGCCCCTGGTGGAATTGGCGGTATCCCCGATACTGGTACACTGCTACTGCCGCTTGCGGTCATCTCCACATTGCTCGATGAATCCAAGGTGGGATCGCCAGAGGAGGGGCGAACACACCGGCGGTGGGAATCTTCTGCTTCCACTTTCTGTTTTGTCGGCAAATGTGTCGATGCTGCAACGGACTCAGCCTCCATTGCCATGTCTGATCCACTGTCCGAAAACTTTTTGTGCAAAATGGATTGCAGGTGGCGAACGGTCACGTCTGTTTTATCAATTGCGGTACAGTGTTGTTATTGCGGTTGTTGGTGACGACATGAGCCTGACGAGGAAGTGTGTCGTCGCTCAAGATCTAGGTCCCGGCGGTGCCAGTTGCCGCGTGGCTCGGTGTCGACATATTTGATCGAGCTCTGCCAAGTATGCTGACGCAACTAGAGACAAGGCCTTACAACAGCCCGTGCTACGTCACACTGACCAGGCCGCGGCCGCCAGCTTACTGGCTACCTGCTACGAGGCAGTGGGCGTGCTCAAGCGGACAGCCATTCAGGTGGCGGCCGCGGCCTGGTCAGTATGACGTAGCACGGGCTGTTGTGAGGCCTCGTCTCTAGGTGGTGTTGGCTGACGAGGCCTGGTCTGCGGACTTGTCTTTCGCCTGGGGTATTCCCTCATCTCTACTCTGGCGGATGTACTCGCACTGCGTATACGGAGTTCAAACATTTGGTGTTGTTCAACCACAGGAGCTGCGGGTGGGACACTTGCTTGCTCGGCAGAGACAGGAGCCCAGGAAGCGACAGGTTTGGGTTCAGGCTCAAAAACTGGCTCGGGATGGATTCCTGTACCGGCAGTGACACTATCTGTTGCACAGGTTCTGAAAAAGGTAAAGCCATCAACAATCCGATGATTAGTTTGAACGTCACTAAGCGTGGTCCTGTTTGGAGGTGGTATGTCGTTGCCTTACTTCGACCTTCGAAATGACTTACCCAGCCAGTTATAGGGAGACGTACAGCGTCACGTGGATTCTGAAAAATGGTGCTACTCGACATTTTTCATATCAGCAACAATACCAGAGGTGAAAGAAGTGAAAAGTAGAAATAAAAATCCTAGGACTTAGGGGGATCTAATCCACGACCTTTGGACTCAAGTCTGACACTCTTCCACTATGCTACCGAGCCACACTGGGTTCTGATACCGATACTAATTCGATAACTGCTTGAATAAGGTTCATGGACCTCATCTGCATATGGCACATAATTCTCCGCCTCTGAGAGTACAATAGCAACGTCATAAAGTATGGTGGGGGGGGGCGGGGATCGTTTTCATGCAACACCGCCTAGAAGACAAGGCCTCACAACTGGCCGTGCCTGCGTCACAGCGAGGCGGCTTCGGCCTCATGTAACAGTTTTGGGATGGAGGGCGGTGCGCAACGAGGCGGCGGCAACTGTTGCTGAGCTAACCGCTGGTGCATCTTCACCGAGCGACAGCTGAACAGCCCGTTTACGTGTGGTACACCATAGTCTAAAATGTCCGACTTCGTTTAAAAAAACCTACACATCTTCAGTTCGCCGCTGTAAATTACAAAAGCACGGTGGCCGCTGACGAAGATGAACGATGGAATATATTTCTTAATGACCATCACTTCGCGAACAGCTTTTGGCTTCTGTATATGTAGACAGACGACCACTTTTCTTTAACGATAGCCGAAACATAGCCATATGGCGTCAAAAATCGAGCTATAATCTCATTTGTAATATCAAACTGCAAATTAAACACGCGCACGTGGCGTATGAGAGCCAGCGTGAAAGATCTCACACTACTGATTTTGCAGTTAAAGTTTATAAATCTACGAACACCACTGTTAGTGTCAAGAAGAAATTCACGCAAGTCCGAGGTTGTCGGTCACAAAAAGGCCGAGCTCAAGAACGTATCAAACTGAACACAGAGTATTTCATTACATGTTAAATTTAAATCTTCGTATATATACCGGTGGATTTCAAAGGCCGATGGTGTTTCTACTGAACAGCTAAATTCAGACTGTACGTTGTATTCGCGTTCATCTCTGTTATTAAAATAGACTCATAACACTAAACAACTGATGAGAGAAGCCTCGATAAAGAAGAAAGCAACCGCCCGAAGCAAAGGCTGCCAGCCACGAAAACATAACTCCAACTGCCTGACTCCCACAGCGAGCAGACAGAACCCTTGTGTTAACTACGGCACGGCGGTTGGACTGTTTGGTAAACGTATGAACATAAATTAAGAAAATAAGTAGGAACTGGTTGTACTGAGCTGTTTTATAAGAAAATAGAAATGAATAAACAGTAAAACTGAATTTTTGTACCGCAAATTTTCTTTGTTTTGTTGAGTGCTGTGCACGATTATTTATCCAACACCGTATGTTAACTGATGTTTTTACGGCTTGATAACGCATGAAAATTCCAATTAGACTTATAAATGTGAAATTTACGTATGTATTATGATGATTCCGCTCACCTACAGCTTTCATGAACACTGAAAGTTTAAGAAAATTAAAGACATCACTTTTTGAAACGCAGACATGCATCAGCGGCGACAATGTATTTTTACGTTTTCTGATATGTTTAAATTCATTAAAGTGCACATATTTCTGTGCTATCGTGGCAGGTTGCTGCAACATTATTTCAGGTTTTTCACTGGTGCCCTATACCCAGTGCTACCTTTAAATGGCGACACTGTCAAGCTTTAGCGCGAAATCCTTTCACATCTGACCTATGTAAAACATTATTATAAGATTATGATGATGCCTCAAAAAGGCGAAAAGCCGCGCGGGAATAGCCGCGTGGTCTGGAGCACCACGTTACGGACCGCGTGGCCTCCCGCGTCGGTGATTCGAGTCCTCCCTCGGACATAGATGTGTGTGATTTGTCCTTACCTTAGTTTAAGTAGTTTGTGAGCCTAGGGTACTGATGACCCAGTACTTTGGTCCCATACAATTATAAACATTTGGACATTTGAAATGCGAAACACGTTAAATAAAATGAATCATTGCAACCAAGACTGTATTTTAATAGAAGTTATCTTTTATTGGTTGCTGTACCAAACGTCCCGATGGAGTGGATGACATTTTACTATAGTCGCTATATCCCATTGTATTTACGTATTGCGGTATGTGAGTTAGGTTTTTTATAACTGGCTAATTAGAGCCTACGTGATTACTACTGATATAAATTATTGGAATGACATCGAATATGTGTTTTCTAACAAGTGAAAGTCACTACAGACCATGATCATGTGGTTGGCATACCAAGAGTGTGCGTTAGGTTATTGTAACGCCGGCCGCGGTGGCCGAGGGGACTGAGGCGCTCCAGTCACGGTCTGCACGGCCACTACGGTCGGGGGTTCGAATCCCCCCTCGGGCATGGATATTTGTGCCGTCCTTAGTCATAGGTAATTCATAATTCATAAGTAGTTTGTAAGCTTTGGGACTGATGACCCCATAGTTAAGTCCCATAAGTTCTACAAACATTTGAACATTTTTTTCTTGTTTTTGTTATTGTAACGTAAACATTTTTCCACAATAATGTACGCCATGTCTTGGTTTGTGGCACAAAGCGGGTGGGAAGGCAACCTGTGTGGCAAAAATTTTCATGAACCTTCAGATCTTCTGCTGTTTGAGTGTCAGCGCCGACTTATAGCGGCTTTGAGTGTTCGTCGAACCGGATGAGATCACAAGGCGCTCAAGGCGTCCGTCAGTCCCCGCTCAGAGACAAAAGAGGAGAGAGGGTTTCACTGGAACCGAAGGCAAATGCCCTCTGTATTCTGGAAGTTGAGAGAGAGAGCTACGTATCGACAAGAGACAAAATTTTGTGCGCTGAGCTGAGTGCAGGCGAGTGTTCTCTTATGACTCACTTCTCGAACACAACACAATCAATCTGCAATGGAATAGCTAAGCTGTTTGTCACTGGACCCACACCGAACATTACGTTCTTGGATGTCGGAATATTGATGATAACGATACTACATTTCATGTCCAAGAAGTCCTTCCATACATTACCGAATAACTCTGAGTGGAGACCGATAATAACTGCTTTCATAAAGAGCACAAACGATAAATAAAACTACGTTCCAGATTGGATTTGGACTCAGAACGATGCAAGATATCTTTTCTAGAATTTAAAAGGTATCAAACGAAAATTACAACCAGTGTTCCTTTGATGGAATGTTCACTGGAAAGAGAAGAGATTGTAAAACTAGGGAAGTTTGATGTTTTACTATGGCTTTGAGACCGATCTTTCCTGCACACAGTGTGCAAAAATAACTTTTCTGAAATTCTGTGGTTGTATCCCACTGTAACAGAGAAGTCTGATATTCTGTCAAACGGGCCTGAAACCATCCTGTGTTATGGTTCAAAAGCGTGAAGCTCTGTGAAATTACCCTCTGCATCGATGTAGCCTCAGACAGCAAAGTTTCTGTCGACACTTGCAGAAGAATGTCAGAACTCATACATTTATAGAAGGTGTAAGGTGAGCTAATGATGTTATTCTGGCACCAAATTTCAGTACAATTATGAACAAAGATACGTTTTAGATGTTTTGTACTTTGGGAAGTTCACCAAACATTCTGTTACCACAGTTCATCTCTTCTTTTTAGCCTTTTGTTATGAAGGTCAGTACCGTGTCGCCTAGCACTGAAATCACGCGGTTTTCTGATGAGTAGCAGAGGACAACGCTTCAGACACATCTCCAGTTAGAATCGACACGTAAGGGGTGCTGATATGGCATAACTTGTAACAATTAAACCACCCCTTCTTTCTGGCAGTCATGTACACAGATTTAGCAGTACACTGTTCACGATGTGGCTTACAACTAATCGACTTTGGTGACAACCTGTGACACCACTTTTGAGTGTGGAACAACAGCAATTTTTGCACTTGTACATGGGGTGGATCCACTAATGACCAATGACCTCCATTCGACGAAATTAGAACGTGGGTTGAAGCAAGGAAGGGCGTTTATACTTTTTCAACACTGTTTCATGCATTCCTGTGGCGTGATCACTAGGGGATGTGACAATGACGCACGCATGAAGAAAAGAGCAAGCGGTAAATCTAAGACGATCCAGTTTGGCAACATCCTCAATGCCACGAAAGAACCTTTGTTGGTTACTTTAAAAATTTGCCATTACAGCAAAAATAAATGACTTATTTCTAGGTTCCAAGGTAACAACATTCCCTTTCCACTAGTTGCGCGACGTAGCACCACTCAGTCAGATATGTCGAAAACTTTGCCCAAAGCCTTGGTTGGTTGTTTGGTTTGTGGTTTGAACAGACCAAACTACTAAGGTCATCCGTAACACTTATCTCCACAATACCAGACACCAAAAGTAACCCATCACTGGGAATCCAGGGAGAGAATACATCAGGGTCTAGAGAAAGGCCACGACGATTACAAAGGACAACACGAGAGAAAGGAAACACGAATGTACAAAAGACAATGGGAAAAGGAGTTCAAACCATGTAACAGATAGCTGTGCTTGGCTGACCGCAAGGATTAAAAGAAATTGACAGGCACTCTGCAGTACACTAAAACCTAAAGCCTAAACGCTTAGGCCAAATTCCAAACACAACACAAAACCAAGTGATATAGACAATACAAAAATGGGAGAAGAAAAATTGTAAGAGGGGTGAGGGCGGAAGCCTTGGAATCTGCGATTTACTCTCTCTGTAGGAGGAACATTTTTACAGTTGCAGCAAATGTTATGTCTATTCCACTGAGTGTTTTCTGAGTTGGGGAGGGGGAGGGACGAAGTCTATGAGATATAGTTTTCTGTTTTTATTTTTTTTATTTTTTTTTTATTAATGTGTCAATGTCACACACCCTCGTGACCACTCCACAGGAGGGAGTGAAACAGGAGGGATGATAAAAATGAACGCCTTTCCTTCCCCGACATAAAGTTCAAATTTCGTCGAATGGAGTTAAACGGTAGGCTACATTGTGCATCGACCTTATATACCAGAAAAAATTGAGGTCGCACTGCACTCGAAAGGGCTTAGATTATGCTCGATGGAAGCTGCAGCTATACGATGTCCTTACAGAATGGTTAAACCATCCAGGGGTGTCATTGTTGCCAGAGATCGCCCAGAACTTCGTTCTGGTCCCACTTTTGTAAATAAACACCCCAAAGAAACGGGTTGTTTCATTGACACCCTTTATGCTACTCCATGAGATCATTTTGTTTCGATTTGAGCGGCGGTGCGTCTGAAACGTTTTGGTTTACACCGCGTGACGGTTCGCTTGGCATCGCGGTTCAAGCCTGTATCGTATAGGCGTCAAACGATGCGTGAAAAGTGGGAAAAAGAGACTGTGAGCACTTACCCTCAGTATGACACGTGCACAGTGGCATGGCTAGAATTGTGATCCAACTTAGTGTATATGTGACGTCATTAGGCCACCTTACAGCTGGCATGTGATTGTGATCTGTGGCTCTTTCCTCACAAGTGCCGACATCATGATATATGAAGCTTCGCCGGGCGCATGGGTGACGTTGCAGTGCGTCATGCTCTTCACTGCCACACGGAAGGTTGCAGGTACCTCTCAACAAAATTTCAAAGCTCTTCTTTGCATTGGGAGAGGTGGTCATAAAGAGTGACCCTATAATAGTGTTGTGCAGCGTATTTGCTGTTTTCATTTAGTCTCTTACCAAGATACCAAATGTTAAGCAAGGATTTCATCGTACGACTGAAACACGTAATACCTTGAAATTCAGTTTCAGATGTTCAAAAGTCTTACAATAAATATGGCAAGTAAATACAAATGGTAAAATAGAAATAAATAAAGAGGAAATAATAGTGATAGAAGAAAAGTAATTATACATTAAGGAAAAAATAAAACTTTTTTGGAATAATTAATGCTGCAGCAGTCACTTTTTACTAATATTTTTATTGGCACGACGCGTTTCGGCAGCACGCTGCCATCATCGGGTGCATTTTTACAGTTACTGGTTCATTATTGACTTATTATGTTTATGTTTATTATGTTTTGTGTTGAGGTTATAACCTCACTGGCATTCACAACACAAAACATAATAAGTCAATAATGAACCAGTAACTGTAAAAATGCACCCGATGATGGCAGCATGCTGCCGAAACGCGTCGTGCCAATAGAAATATTAGTAAAAAGTGACTGCTGCAGCATTAATTATTCCAAAAAAGTTTATAATACAGTCGCAGACCTCAGAACAATCCAAATAACATGGATAAATTTATATATAAAAAATAAAACGATCTGCAATTACTATTTGATAATCTGACATACAGACATACTGCTATTACCAAGCAACACTCAAGGACAGTGTTGAGTGGTATCGGGATATAATATGTGCATATCGAGGGGTAATAAGTAATATTTCCAATCATCAGCTATCAAAAGGCGCTCACGTACTCCCACTGTCTTGACTCTTAAGGTGTTAACTATGGTGAGTTTAGATGTGAACAATGTTTATAACATTCGCTCTAGGATACAACCACGCCCCACCGCCAAATACATATTTCATCTTGTTATCATCATCCATTTGAATGGGGTCGTATTGAGCGTCTACGGAAAGCTGGATGGATGCTTCAATGTATTGCTGCACGTGTTGCGCACAATGTGTTGGTGATATAAAATGAATTCGGCAGTCATTTGTGGAATATTTCCACATCAGTAACACGTTTCTAAACGCGCGCATCAAAATAGACACTTTGTAGAAGCCGCGGACCACCAATGATATCTGGACAAATGTTACACATGATGTGTCATCAGCGATCGTTGAGACAAGAATACGAACACGAGTGAAAATGGCCACACTATCACCTACAGCACAAAACCGCTTGTAATGTCTTCTTCAGTGATGTGAAAGAATCGGCTGGACAATGGGATGATCTGTTACCTATCAGTTCTATTTGTCTTTCTCAGAGTAACGGACGTACACTTTTCTGCCCCGACCTGCTATTCCAGATGCATTCGCTCTGACACACAGGTGTCTCCCCCTGGTACATGATTTGTTGTTCGATGTTTTAGGTGAACAAAAGTACATGATATGTGTGGGGAGGTGCATCAGATAGAACTCGTGGTCACGTTTAGTTCTTTCCAGGATAAGTAGTAAGTGTCCGATGCATTGCACAAATATCCGGAAGATGCTTGAGAGCCGGCCGCGGTAGCCGAGCGGTCTGCGCCGCGCAGTCACGGTCTGCACGGCCACTACGGTCGGGGGCTCGAATTCCCCCTGGGGCATGGATACTTGTGCCGTCCTTAGTATTAGCTAGTTCATAACTAGTTTAGGGACTGATGACCCCGTAGTTAAGTCCCATAAGCTCTACAAACATTTGAACATCAACATTTGATGCTTGAGACGATCAATAGCAGAGGCGCAGAGATAACACACTGGACGAAGGTTCAAATCCGCCACTGGCCATCCTGATTAAGGTTTTCCGTGATTTCTCTAAATTAGTAAACCGCCGTCGTAGTTCCATTTAGAGAACACAGCCAATTTCCTTCCCATAATAAGAAAACAATTGAAGGGTGTGCTCCGTCTTTAATAACCGCGGGGCCACTGTGTCGACTCAACGTTAACCCTAATCTTATACTTTGTTTTATTCGGTATCATTATGTTGGTTTTTACGCGTGGAAACACGCCTGCGATGACGCCAGAGAAGAACACACTGATTATACTACTGCTTGTGCAAACTTTCCAGTGGCACGTGTGTTTAAAAATGTTTAAATGTTTGTGAAGTTTATGGGACTTAACTGCAGGGTCATCAGTCCCTAAACTTGCAAACTACCTTATACTAACGACGACACAAACATCCACGCTCGGCCGCTCCGCCGCGGCTACCGGTACCTGTATCTAGATTGTCAATGAAATTACGCTTTCCTTAAGGAGGAAGAATATTATTTTTCAGTTTGTGTATATGTTCATCTGGTATCCCCGGGAAAACAGACCACTGTTCTGCTTTACTGTGCGCATTTGAGAAACAAGGAAATTCGTAATTCGTATGTCTGCAGTGCACTAATTAACATTTCCCCAGACGGCACTACAGTACACTACACTACAGTGCTGTACTGATCTCAGAATTAAAAAATGGATCTCATTTCGATTTTCGTCCTCTATGTCTCCGAGATAATCTTGCGGGTGGGAGTTCTTCCTTGGTAGTCTGATTGAGATGATCTCAGGCTTCTTCTTCGACCATGTAGGCCTGCATTTGGTAAACTCATGTTTCTCCTGTGAAAATTTTAGCTTACCTTACAGTTCATCATATATTAATGTCTTATAGACTGGCGTATTGTAAGAAATGTTCCTGTAATATCATGTCTATCCGATAATTTCTAGAGAATCTAACCAAAATGCCCTTTACTACAAAATCATAGGTGTCTCTCATGCGTTGACGTATACTAAGTATGTAGCTGGTGGATATCGTGACAGATCGCGTATAGTGCAGACGGTTGACGGCCTGCGGCGCGCCACTCACGGTCTGCGATCGGGGATTCGAATCCTCCCTCGGGCATGGGTGTTGTGTTGTCCTTAGCGTAAGTTAGTTTAAGTAAGTATGTAAGTCTAGCGACTGATGACCACGAAGATTGGTCGCATAAGATCTCACGCACATTTCAACATTTGACTAAAAGTATAACATTCTTTACACATTTTTATGCTAGTCATCAAGTGATAGATTATGCTCCTCTTTCCACCTTCTCCCAGAACCATGTTCATACTCTGTCAATATATGCCAGCAGTTAGTTCTTTGATTTGGCTGTTTTAAGCACTATCTCATTCACACAATCATATTCACATTATTTATCTGAGATCGACAGCGTTGTCCATACCAGTATGCTTCTGTGACAAAAAGTAATTATCCTGCACACAATAAAGATTAAATATATTATTGATAAATCTGAAGCATTGAGTTAAAATTTGTGGTGCGGCCGGGAATCGAAACCGGTCCTCAATGCTTACTAGGCAGACGTCTTACTTTTTTTTTCTCAGGCAGATCAAACCAAGCATCAACTGAGTGGAAAACAAACTTCTCTAAGTGTAGTTTCTTGTTTGGAATGAGAATTCTTTCACCAAAGAAGACGAAGTGAATACTCCAGTATTCAATCCAAGAACAGCTGCCAGCATGCGAAACTTAGAAGTAGATGTTCCTGGAGTAGTAAAACAACTTAAGTCACGAAACAAAAATAAATCTTCCGGGCCAGATTGTATACCAACTAGATTCCTCTCAGAGTATGCTGATGCAATAGCTCCGTACTTAGCTATAATTTACAACCGATCACTCAGCGAAAGATCCGTACCCAAAGACTGGAAAGTTGCCCAAGTTACTCCAATATTCAAGAAAGGCAATAGGAGTGATCCCCAAAATTACAGGCCTATCTCATTGACGTCGATTTGCAGTAGGATTTTGGAACATATACTTTGTTCGAATATTATGTACTACCTCGAAGAGAACGACCTATTAACCAACAGTCAGCACGGATTCAGAAAGTATCGCTCTTGCGAAATACAGCTTGCCCTTTATTCACATGAAGTGTTAAGTGCCATCGACAACGGATCTCAATTCGATTCCATATTTCTGGATTTCCGGAAGGCTTTTGATACTGTACCCCACAAGCGGCTTCTAATGAAACTGCGTGCTTATGGAATATCTCCCCAATTGTGCGATTGGATTCACGATGTCCTATCAGAAAGGACGCAGTTCTTTGCAATTGACGGTAAGTCATCGAGTAAAACAGAACTGATATCTGGCGTCCCCTACTCTTCTTCGATTTAGGAGACAATCTGAATAGCTCCCTTAGACTGTTCCCGGATGATGCTGTCGTTTAACGGTTAGTGAAGTCAACAGAGGATCAAAAGCAACTGCAAAGCGATTTAGACAAAATTTATACTTGGTGCGAAAATTGGCAATTGACACTAAATAAAGAAAAGTGTGAAGTAATACACATGACCACTAAAAGAAATCCGCTGAACTTCAATTACGCGATAAATCAGTCAAACCTTAAGGTCGTAAATTCTACCAAATACCTAGGAGTTACAATTATGAACAACTTTGACTGGAGAGAACACATAGAACATATTGTGGGGAAGGCGAACCAAAGGTTACGTTTCATTGGCAGAACGCTTCGAAGATGCACCAGCTCCACCAAAGAGACTGCCTACATCACACTTGTGCGTCCTCTCCTGGAGTACTGTTGCCCCTTGTGGGACCCTCACCAGGTGGGACTGACGGAAGACATTGAGAAGGTTCAGTGAAGGGCAGCTCGTTTTGTTTTATCACGTTACGGAGGGGGGGGGGGGGGAAGCGTCACGGAAATGTTGCACGAATTTGGGTGGAAATAATTAAAAGAAAGACGTTATTCATTGAGGCGTGATCTATTTGCGAAGTTTCAATCACCGACTTTTACTTCTGAATGTGAAAATATTTTGCTAGCACCCACCTACTTAGGGAGACATGACCATCCCAATAAAATAAGAGAAATCAGATCAAAAACGGACCGATTTAGGCGTTCTTTCTTCCCGCGCGCTATTAGAGAATGGAACGGTAGAGAAAAGTTATGAAAGTGGTTAATGAACCCTCTGCCAGGCACTTAAATGTGATTTGCAGAGTATCTATGTAGATGTAGATGTAGAATAGAGATTGATAACTGATTCATGAAATTGTAATGCAAGCACAGCGCCATTTTGCTTTGTGCATGCCATGTCGCTATGTGCTCGAGTCTTCTTGATCCCTTTCTAAAGATTGCAATGGCTTTATATAATAGTGTAAATTATTAATAACTCCACAGTAATGTAAATTGCACAAATAACAGAAACATAATGCCCAACCTGGCAATAGTGTCATCTCTTCATTGGTGAAATAAAAACAAATAATTCAGTTTCTGTTCTATTGATTGGATAGGGACCGCATTTAATGTAGAAATCACTCCATGATGAATGTGTATGTTTGACACATCTGTTTTAACTGGGATTCAAATAAAAAATTAAATGACAAACAAAATCATTTTTCCTGAATGAAGAAGAAGATAATTTCTGGGACGAGTCTTCAGTTTGTTGCCATCTCGTATGTCCGGTGAAATAATCTTAGGATGATCTTGTTGTTGTGGGTCTAAATTAGGGTCGATTGTTGTCAGTATCGAGTTATTTAATTATTTTGTTTTCCTTCCATCATTTAACCATTAATTACAATATTTAACATATTTCGAAATGTGAGTCTGTAAGTCTTATGCTGGTATATCTTCATAAGTTCTCTCGCTATGTATGCATAGTAGTCATGGAAAGTTGCTCCTATATTGCGTATGATGAAAGATGCTGTGTGGCCGATGGTCCACGTTGTTGTGCTATTTTTCGACCGTGGATATCGCAGTTTCTGTGGTCGAAGAACCTCTTGAAGGTCGACGCGGTTTGGTGCCGTACGGTCCAGCACCGATAATCTTTGACGAAGAAAGTTTGAAATTTCTTCTGCATGTCCACATGTGAATCTATGAAATAGCGTGTCGGTTCGTCCACATTCAGTGCAAGATGGTACGTGATGAAGACCTATCTTGTGTAGCTTTTCGTTAGTCGCTATTTTGTAGTTTACGACAAGATACCAATCAACTGCTACGTATTACGGTAGTATATCGTGGTGCACATTTCTCCAAACGATATTCCATTGCGTCAATGGATTCTTGGCTTCTATACGATTCAAAAATGTTCAAATGTTTATATAGTCTATGGGACTTAACTACGGGGTCATCAGTCCCTAAACTTACAAACTACTTATGAACTACTTACGAACTAGGACGGCCCAAATATCCATGCCCGAGGGGGGATTCGAACCCCCGACCGTAGTGGCCGTGCAGACCGTGACTGGAGCGCCTTAGTCCCCTCGGCCACCGCGGGCGGCTATACTATTCCTGTGGTTTGTGACCGTAAGTTGTTCATACAGTTTTTTGTTATTGAAGTTCCTGGTATTGTGGACACAGTGCCGAATGTAGGTCATTTCCGTGTAGTAGCGTCTCACGTGACGGTAAACAAGTGGAATATTGCTGATGTTGATCGGAGCATCGAGGCTGTGTGGTTTCCACCGCGTGGTGAGGTATTTGATTATGCTGGTGTTGCGATTGCAGACTTCCTTCCTGATTCGGTTGACAAGCAGCGCTGCGTATTTCTTCGAAACATTTACGTGGTTTAAGCCGCCTTTAGAAGTGGGTATGGTGAGAGTTTCATATTGCACCTTAAAGATGTGGCCTCTGAGAAGGAACCAGTAGAGCGCTCGTTGTATGTTGGTCGCGAGGTGGTCGGATATTGGCAGTATTTGCGCAAGGTAATTCATCCGGCTTGTGATGGAAATCTGTACAGTTTTGACTTTCTGCATGAGATTCAGGTCGCGATCAGAATGTAGTATCAATGTGGCACGTAATTTCTTTAGCATGTCTTCCCAGTTCTTCGTCAGAAACCTGTCTGGTTCAGACTCGAATGAAACAACAAGAGTTCTGTGACACGGTTTTTGTGTACACCCTTCAACGTGAGATATATCTCCTATTCCACGGCCAATTTATAGGGCTGTGGTTTTTCATTTTATTCAGTTTTGCTCCTGAAACGGACGCGAATGCTGCTAACTCATTGCCGACGGCGGTCAGTTGCGATATCGCAGAGACAGCAATGCAAATATCGTTAGCATAAGCAATACACGGCACAGTGTGAGAGTCTATGTGAATCCCGATGCCAGTTTGTTCTAAGTTGCTCAGTAGAGGCTCAACTGCCAAGGCTTGTAGCATGACAAAGCGGACATCCTTGACGGATACTCTGCTCTATCATCACCTCCTTAGTGAAGTGTCCATTAAAAAGAATTCTGGAGGAAACGTCGATGGTGATTTTCCGGATGAGATCGATAAATTTACTTCCGGACCCCAATTTTGCCATGCTACGAAGGAGGAAGGTGTGACTCACGCGGTCATATGCCTTTTCGAAGTCTAAGAATACGAGAGCGCCTTGGGCTTTGTTATCGGCGTATGTGCAGATAATGTCCCTCATGTCACAGGCAGCAGAGATCGCAATGCGCTCCCGGACTGCGCTATATTGATGACGACGTAGTATCTTGTTCATGATGGGTTGCATCCGCTGTTTGATTGATCTAGTGATGATTTTGAAATCGGCATTCAGTAACGTGATGGGCCTCATGTTTTCCACTTTTTGGCTGTTGCAGGGGTATTATGATGCCTTCCTTAAGTGTCTGGGGTATAGCTCCTATCTTCCATACGTCGTTTGTCAACTCTTGAAGTGTCGGCCCGAGGATGTGCCAGTAGCGTTGGCAGAACTCGGCACCGATGCCGTCTGGTCCAGGTGATTTTCCTTTCTTTGCTCCGTGAACTGCGAGCTTTATTTCATCCTCTGTAAAGGTCGATTCTAGTTTTGTTTTGTCCTCCGGAGACAGACGGCAGCTCAGTGCCGCAAGGTAGGTATCAAGGCGAGGTTCATCCACTGGTTGCCTCTGGTAAAGTTTACGGTAGTAGTCGTGGACGTGAGCGGCAATGTCACGGTGCTGTGTGACAACGTTCCCGGTAACATCAACCACTGCCTCAATCATCTGGGCTTTGCGCCGTTTGTCTATCCGCAGAATGTGATACAGAGAAGCACGTTCTGCAGCAGCAACGTCTTTTGGGTGGGACTTTGTGATGAGTCCTTCCATCCGACGTCGTTGAATATCGGTTATTTTCGCCTTGTAACGTTTAATCCGTAAATAGGTGTCATCTGTTAGGATATCAATATTGTTGTGTAAGTCTCTCATACATCAGTAATAATGTTCTATTGTTTCCTTCTGCCAATAACTCTATTGACGGGCATAGTTCATGAGTACCCGCCGCAGTTTACGCTTCGCATAATTGATCCACCATTGCAGGACAGTGGGACAGTGGGATAACGTACGCGGTGGCGCTGGAGCTGTTGCCACACCTCTGTCACCTCCTCTTCAAGCTGTGTATCTTGCAAGAGGCTGACGTTCAGTTTGCAGTACCCTTTGCCTCGGTAAATTTGCTCTCGCTGGAGGTTGATGTAGCACTGATGGTCTGATACATTAACTGGAGCAATGTCACAATTCACAGTATGACGCCGAAGTGCGTCTGACACATAAATTCTATCGATCCGCCTGGCAGATTGATGCTTGACAAAGGTGTACGCAACCCGCTCCCCGTGAATTATCTCCCATGTGTCGTGGAGACGCATACCTTCAATTAGATGTTGCAGCTCAATACACCTGTTCGTGTTTGGAGTCTGGTTCTTGTCATTCAGGACGCAATTGAAGTCTCCACCGAAAATAAGTTGTTCGGGAAGAGGGTTCATAAGGAGTGGTACGTCAGTTCGAAAAAATTCTGAGCGTTCTTTCCTACGACTAGTACCGGAGGGAGCATATATGTTAACTATCAGCACGCCGTTCATACGAAGGGAAATACCTCGACCACTTGCTAGCCGCTGCACGTGTGTATAGGTTATGTCATCATGCAGAAAGATGGCAGTTCCTACCTAGTCCTCTTTGTTAATGTTGTAGATTGTAACATAGCCAGGCACATCTAATGCAGTGAGTACCTCTTGCAGCAAGGCAATATCAACGCTGGTATTATATAAAAAGTCAACCGGGTATCGTATCTTAACAGCACTTTCTATTCTAGAGATGGTTAGCGTCGTGATATTGTAGGTTTGTTTAATGTCCATGTACGTTAGTTGAAGGAGTACAACATCATATATTGTGAAACAATTCGGAAGGACGAAGAATTCTAATCACCAGCAAGGCCAAGATGTTAAAAATATTCCTCATTGGGGAAAGGCTCAGACGACTGACGTTGTGTGGAAGTGTCTGTGGGGGAGACATTGTCGTCGAGACCAACGTCAACGTTGGTGGCACTACCGATGTTTGTCGTATTTCGAGATGTATCCATTGTTTCGTCTTCGTCACTGGACCCCATTTCCATCAAATCTGTCCAGGCAGTTGATGAAGGCTTGTTAGGTACAGTTACCGAGAGTTCGGGAGGGTTTATAGTCATCATCGGGTCATCCTTTCAGGGCCGGTGTTGTGTAATCTCCTCAGAATTCATGTTAGCAGAAACTGAGCTATTTTGCGATTCAGAAGGCGCATCAGCAGACACATGTTTTACGTCTCTGTCGTGATTTTCTGGTGTTTTCTGACCGAGCGCGCCACCTGTTTGCCTGGCCCTTTATCTTTTCCACCTTGGCGCGCAATCCTCCGCTTCTTGTTTCTCTGAGGGGATGACCCTCGTGGAGGACTGTTTCCATCGCACGCAGGGGTATTCGGTTGAGAAACATCGTCAACAGGAGAAACTGTTGAATTTGTTTCCGACAGTTGATTTTGTATATCGAGAAGAACAGCAGGCACGGCGTTGGATGTTGGGGGGGGTCCTGTTTCAATATCGAAACGGCGTCGACCGTTGCGTCGGCCACAGCATCGACCGATGGGGCCTCTGCTAGGACGGATTGCGGTGCTTGTTCCGCAACACGTAAGACAGGTTTCACAGTCTCTACAGGTGTGGGAGACATCACTTCCGAGGTGTCAGTAGCGTCCATAAGCACCTCTGCCTCCTGAATGTCACGACTACTTCCGGCTTAGGGGGCCGCGGCGGCATCAGGCAGGCTTCGCGTCACGGCAGCGTACGTCACGGGCAGTGACGTCATGACAGGCGGCGCGGCGGGCTCGCCGGCTGGCAGCTGCGACAGTCGCCTCTGCATGCACTCGGACCTAACATGCCCGGTCGCGTCACAAGCTCCGCACGTTTTCGGCTGATCGTCGTACATAACGATAGCACGATATCCACATACGTTAATGTATGACGGTATGTGCCGACGTAACTCCACTTTCAACTGCCGCACCCCGTTTAACACAGGGAACTTGTGGGCACTAGACCACCTTTCTGCAACATTACTCAAAACGCGGCCGTATGGTGATATAACTGCATTAATTTCCTCGCTAGTTATTTCGAAAGGGAGTTTGAAGATTCTAACACTTCGAACACCAAATCCTGCGTGGGTCACATGCACATCACCAACATATCCGTCACGGAGGTTAAACTTCAGCTTCCTGTTACACGACTCAACGATCTTCTCGCAAAGGTCGGCACTAACCAGTTTGACAAAGACTACAGTGTTGACGATCGACAAATGAATGCCAACTATGTCTTCAAGACGTGTCTTCACTATTGTCTCTAACCAGTCTTCTATTTCAAACGATTTCGGTCGCGCCAAGTTTCGATCAAATGTAAATTTCAAAGTGTCTTTCCTACTGCGTTGTTCCATCACTAAATCATATTCATATTCAAAGTAGACAAATACGCAGCAAAGCGCTAAAGCTCGCGTGGCGACTCACCACGCGGGGAACACCGACGGCGCAGCGAACAGCACGGCGCAACCTTCCTCCTCGCCGTCCGCCGCCCCTCAGGGGCTCAGCATTAATTTGCTGAGTACGGGCTAGGCGAACCCGGGGTCCTGAGCCGTGGGCTGTGTCGCGCCAACAGTCCGCTACACCGTAAGCTCTGTGCGTGCTTCAACGACCATCGTTCGGCGCGACGGTGGAACGTTGTACGTTTCAGAGCCCGGGGATCTTGGCTTAATCGTCCGGGTCGCGAGGACAGTACAAACCGCTATATATATAAAACTCAATCTAAAGGTCTGCTACGTGCCGAGGAGATGCTAGCGAGCAACCCCTCTGAGGAACCTGCCGCACCTCAGTTGTATAAGGCTTACCCAGGCAATCGGGGTCCCCACGGCATAAGACATTACCATGATGGTCGCCAGAGGTCGCAACGGCTATTAAAGATCGCCGACGGGCTTTACAGCGGTACAGCTGTCTCTGGAGTACCTCGTCGCTTTCAAGCGGCTCCGTGCACGTGCTCGTTACCTCATTAAGAGATGGAAGCAAGAGTGTTGGGAGAGGTACGTCTCCACTATTGGCACAGGTACCTCCACCACCCAGGTCTGGAACAAGATCAGGCGTTTAAGGAGATACCCAACACCAGCAGGAATCACTGGGATCTCCGTGAATGGCATGGTATCCACGGACCCAGCAACGCTTGCAGAGCTGTTTGCCGAGCATTATGCTCATGCCTTCTCCTCTGCAAATTACCCATCGGCCTTCCGTACATTAAAGGAGCAGGTGGAATGCCAGCCCCTCTCCTTTACCACCCGCCGTACAGAGGCATATAACATGCCATTTACAGAGTGGGAATTGCTAAGTGTTATTAAACAGTGTCCCGACACGGCTCCAGGACCCGATAGCATCCACAGCCAGATGCTGAAACACCTGTCAGCGGAGAGCCAGCAGCATAATCTCCTTGCGCTCTGCAACCACATCTGGTGCGACGGATTATTCCCTTCGCAGTGGCGGGTGGGTATAATCACACCAGTAATTAAGCCAGGCCAAAACCTTGTCAATTTGGATAGCTATCGGCCCATTACGCTGACCAATGTCCTCTGTAAGCTGTTGGAGCGCATGGTCAGTAGGAAGTTGTGCTAAATCCTCGATACTCGGGGCTTACTGGCTCCAGGCCAGGGCGGGTTCCGCTAGGGTCGCTCCACAACCGACAACCTGGTGTACCTCGAGTCCGCGATCCGCACAGCCTTTTCCAGGCGCCAACATCTGATAGCCGTCTTTTTCGACATGCAAAAAGCATATGATACGACCTGGCGACACCACATACTTAGCACGTAACATGGTTGGGGTCTTCGGGGCTCACTTCCGATTTTTATTAAAAACTTTTTAGCTGTCCGTACTTTTCGTGTTCAAGTAAGTGCCTCTCGTAGAACCTCTCATGTGCAGGAAAATGGGGTTCTTCAGGGCTCCGTTTTGAGTGTCCCCTTATTTTTAGTAGCCATTAACGGCTTAGCTGCAGCAGTTGGGTCGTCAGCATCCCCTTCACTGTATGCTGACGACTTTTGTATCTATTTTAGCTCTTCCAGCACTCACGTTGCCGAACGTAGGCTGCAGGGAGCCATTAGGAAGGCGCAGTCCTGGGCTCGTACCCACGGCTTCCAGTTCTCTACTGCAAAGACGAGTGTTATGTACTTTTGTCGGTTTGAAACGGTTCACCCTCAGCCCGAACTGTATCTCGGCGACCACCTATTAGAGGTCGTAGGCACTCATCATTTTTAGGGCTTGCTTTTCTCTCCCGTCTGACGTGGCTCCCCCACTTCAGTCAATTAAAATGGGAGTGCTGGCGCCACCTCAATGTTCTCCGCCACCTGGGCCATACCTCCTGGGGTGCTGACTGATCCACCCCGTTGCGGCTCTATCAGGCTCTGGTGCAGTCTCGTCTAGATTATGGATGTGTCGCATACGGTTCTGCCTCACCCTCTGCATTGCACATGCGGGACCCCATTCACCACTGTGGGGTTCGCATCGCGACAGGTGCCTTTCATACCAGCCCTGAGACCAGTTTACTTGCTGAGGCCGGTGTACCACCTTTGCCGATCCGCCGCTGACAACTGCTTGCAGCCTATGCAGCACTCGTCCACAGCTCGTCAGGCCACCCGAACCACCGTGTTCTGAGCTGCAGCTGAGCAGCGGAGGCGTGCGCATCGTCGGTGCAGCGCGCTCTGTTCCAGTTGCCGGAGAGCTGAGAGGAAGTCCGTGCTGTGGCGGGATCGAAGCAGGTGAAGAAATCGGCGCAGCAGAAGAAACCTGCAGTGAAGAGGCCGTCGATCACTCAACTCATCGAGTATGCTGATCACGGCAAGAAGACAGAAGAAGACCGTACACCTCCCCCGCCCTTGTACATTTCGTGCAATGGCGCGTGGGCGGAGGTGTATGACATTATAGTCGGCTGCTGCAAGAAAGAGGCCGGCATCGAGGCTGTCGACTCTTAACACCACCGTTTCACTACAGGCAGCAACGAAGTCGGACTACAGGGCACTCAAGAGCGCTGTGGCCGCCTTCAGTGTCGACGCTCCTCCCTTGACGACGACGTCCGAAGGGAAGCGCGAGAAGTACACCAGGGCATTTCTGAATGGTCTGCCATGGTGCTGCGACGAGGCAGCAGTCCAGGAAGGGCTGCGGCGAGCAGGGTTCGGTGGTGCAACTGCTAAGTTGCACAACCGGACCAACAGGACGAGGCCGCCGCTCTACGTTGTCGCCGTGCAAACGGTCGATGATGGGGGTGACGTCTTCGCACTGCGGAAGTTCTTGGGCTTTCCAGTGACGGTGGAAGCTCTCCCCGCCGACATGAACCCTCTCCCCCAGTGCTTCAAGTGCCAGGGGGTGGGCCAGTGGCCAAGTACTGCCGCAACGCAGCGCGGTGCGTCAAATGCTCTGGCGAGCATGACTCACGAAACTGCGTGCGCGGCAGAGAAGAGACGCCGACTTGCGCCCGTTGTGGCGGTCCTCACTTTGCCAACTAGCGAGGCTGCTCGGCTTTTTCAAGCCGAAGCCAAACCGGTGGTAGCGTGGCGGCCGCTGCGGCGGCGCCGCAACGTCGACGGAGACGGCGACGACGACGACGAGGGGACGGCGCGGCTGCCGCGCCCCCTGCCCGGGACCGGCCGGAAAACCCCGCCAACGGCGGCGCGGACCGGCCGAGAGCGGAATGGGGGCCGGCGCCACCCGCCCCAAAGAAGACGACGCGGCCCGGGGACGACCTGCACGCTGCCGCGGAAGAGGCTACAGCGGCATTCAAAGCCGCCATGGCAGCAGAGAGGGTGGCCTTCCAGGCCCAACTTGCTGCGGAGAAGGATAAGGTCTGCCGACAGATCCGGCAGCTGTACGCCGAACTGGCGCGCGACCTCTACGAAGACGACGGTGAGGACGCTACAAAGCCCGCCCCTACGGAGCAGAGCTCTGGGGCGACTACTGCTATGACGACCGGCGCTCCTGTGGTTGTACAACCGCAGTCTACAGCTGCCCAGCAGATCACGCCTGCCCAGGAGAGGGCGATTCAAGAACTGAAGGCCAAACTGGAAGGGCAATCATTGGAGAAGGCGCTGAAGGAGTCGTGCGCCACCCAGTGAAGTCGCGGGCCCGACGACCGGCGGCAGGAACCTCTCCGCGCAGTCATTTTCGCGTAGAGGTACCGCGACGAAGGACGCCACCGCCGGAGAGAGGACGCAAGAAACATCGCGGCACGCTGCCGCACTTGGCCAGCTGGTCGAGTGTAGCAGTGCTGCCCAACGCAGCAGGTTCTGCTGCAGCACTAACGGATTGATGTCTTTATGACGACCTTAGCTCTGACACGGTAATCGATGCACGATACCCGCTACTAACACAACCTACCCTTGCATGAACTATCGCAGTTAGCAAGGAATCCGCTACTGCCCTTACTACCCGCTCTTGACTGTCGCAGAGGTTTTTTCCCTTGACGCTTGCCTTGGCACTTTTTTCCCTCTGCCCTTAAAACCGCTCTTCTTTCGAAGTTTTCGACCACTACTATCTCCCGAAATGGACCGTATTAATGAGTAATCTTACCTACACGTACGGCACACATCACAGTTCCCGCTCCTGTGACTCCTACATTAACTTACTAACACATGCAGAGGTGACAGTAGAACTATTGAGTTGGTCACCATGCTAGTGTGAGCGTGGAGGGGCTCCACTCGTGTTCTTTTCTCCCGCAAGGTCGTCCATGACCACCGACGACGACCTAGGTCGGGTCATACGATCGCCTTCAGGGTCCAGTCACTGCTGCAGGAACTTGAGTCTTACCCCCTGCCACCTCCATATCGGGCCCATGCACACTCGCCTCTGTGGCGCCTGCCAAGGCCGTGTATTTGCCTGGACTTGGCCTGTGGACCCAAAGACTCAGTTCCATCTGAAGCTCTCTGTAGCCAGTTCTTAGCGGTCGTAGCTCGATTCCCTGGACACGACCTAATTTACACCGATGGTTCGAAAGTTGAGAGCCGGTTTGGTATTGCGTTCGCTCATGACAACCATGTTGAACAACACTCTCTGCCAGAAAGCTGCGTTGTCTATACCGCAGAGCTGGTGGCAATTTCCCGCGCTCTCGAGCTCAGGTGAGTAGTTTCTTATCTGCAGTGACTCCCTGAGCAGCCTTAGAGCCCTTGACCAGTGTTATCCGCGGTCCCCTCTAGTGTTGGAAAATCAGGAGGCCCTATCTGCCCTTGACAGGTCCGGCCGATCAGTGGTGTTCCTCTGGTCCCCGGGTCATGTCGGTATTCCGGGCAACGTACGTGTTGATATGCTGGCCAAGCAGGCTGTTGATGCGCCTGTTTTCGAGATCGGCCTCCCGGATGCTGATCTCCGGACAGTGCTGCGACATCGAGTGCGTGAGCATTGGGCTACCGAGTGGCGTAGCCTGGCAACAGCCAACAAACTCAGGGCTATAAAGGAGACTACGGCTGTGTGGAGTTCTTCAATGCGGGCCTGCCGCCGGGACTGTGCCGGCTCCGCTTTGGCCATACATGGCTGACACACGGCCATCTCCTTCGTGGCGAGGAACCGCCTGTATGTCGCTGTGGCGCCCGCCTGACGGTGGCGCACATCTTAATGGAATGCCCTGTTTTAGCCCCTCTGCGGCGGAGTTTTAATTTTCCTGCACTTTTATCCTATGTTTTAAGTGACGATTCCAAATTGGCAGATACTGTTTTATGTTTTATTCGGGACAGTGGTATTTCCCCCTCCATTTAAAACTTTTCTTAAGTATTGTGTGTATCTGTCCTCTCATGACCTCCAATTGGATGTTTCCTTTTGTTTCCGTGTGGCTGACTTTTCCTGTTTTTAGTCTCATGGTCGGTCAGCCACAGACGTCGGCTTTTACATTTTATTTCTTTTTGTTGCTCGGTAATATTGTGTGATTGTCAATGTTTTAGATGTCTCTTGCCGACTTTGTTGTCCTTTAACTGACTCGGGGGATATTCCTCCCCACTAGTTGTTCTCCACTCTAGACTCCTTCACGCGTCCACGCCTTTTGTTGTGACGCCTAACGATGGAATGGGGGACTGATGACCTCCATAGTTTTCTCCCCATAAAACATCCAAACAACGACAACAACAACAAAACAAGCCGTCCGCCTGGCAGACGACCACACCGCTAACGATTAGGGCGCCTTGGAATAGTTTAAGTACGATTTCCCTCCACGTCACAAACTTTAAGTCAGCTTCTGTGTTCCAAAGATAATTGCCACTAATGCCAAGGCTCTCCATGCAGCGGAATAGCACGTCGGCAATGGACATACTGGAATAATCCTGTTAAGGTAATATAAATATCAATTTAATACAAATAAACAATCCCTGAGACGGATTTTCGTTTCGAATATGTGAAAGGCATTATTGATCAATCTGAAACATTGAATTAAAATTTGTGATGCAGCAGGGAATCGATCATGGACCTCCATGCTTACTCGGCAGACGTCTTGCTTATTTGTATTAAATTGATATTTATATCACCTTAACAGGATTGTTCCAGTATGTCTATTGCCAAGGTACTATTCCTCTGCATGGAGAGCCTTGGCAGTAGTGGCAATTATCTTTGGAACACAGAAGCTGAATTAAAGTTTGTGACGTGGAGGGAAATCGTACTTCGACTATTCCAAGGCGTCTTAATCGTTAGTGGTGTGGTGGTCTAACGGTAAGACGTCTGTCTCGTAAGCATGGAGGTCCGGGTTCGATTCCCGGCCGCATCACACATTTTAACTCAATGCCTCAGATTTATCAATAATGTCTTTGACATATTCGAGACGAAAATCCCTCTCAGGGATTGTTTATTTGTATTAAATAAAGATTAAGATTTATCTGTGTTCATTTCGTATTGGGCTCAGCTACAGATGAAAGAAACTTTTTGTTGAGGAACAGTATTAATGTCTCCGGAGCCACCGACAAACCAGGTTGGAATCAACAGTTTGCTAAAACACTGTAGCATGCGACATGATGAGGTCTGTAATGCATGCTGCACTTTCTAGTCAGACAGAAATGGTCGCTTCTTCATGGGATTTAACTTCTGCGGCTCAAGAAAATGTTCAGATGTTTGTAATTCTATGGGACCAAACTATGTTGGTCATCAGTCCCTAGTCATACAAACTACTTAAACCAAGTTAAACTAATGTAACACACACATCAATGCCCAAGGGATGATTCGAACCCCAGACGGGGAACGGCCTCGCGCATCGGAGCATAGCGCCTCAAGGCGCTCGGCCACTCCGCCGCGACCAGTACTCTGTGTGTCACGTTCGGCACAGACCAGCTGTTGAATCGCGTATTTCTTTCAACTAGCCCAATCAGTCAAATTATTCGGTGTACAAATGTGCATCCACGTGTTCAGTAAGAACTGTACTCTGTTTACATATTAGTTTGTTCGGCAGCAGCATATTATTAATAGTAAATATGGACTTTTTACAAAAAATGTATTCTCGTGACGATGTTACAAAATTTTCGGCATGCGAGGTGCTTTATATTTTTATTTATTAATATTTTTATGATCAAAGTTTGGGTAACACAATTTCCGAACGAAATTTTAAGATTGCATCACATTTTCGTTTGTTTCAGGGTGGAACGCTCTAAGATCTTTTTAACACGAGATACTTTTTGCTAAATTTAACACCCAATGGTCTGTAAGCGATAGGCCATGCGATTTTGTTACAAGAATCAGACTTCTAGGTACGTAATTAATCAGTTATGAATTTTACTCTCGTGTCTACTTGCTTCTACCATAAGAGACGTTACGATTACGAAGGCAGAAACCGCATCTGAAGTATGCCAATCGGTTTAGGTAGAATATGTAGTGCCGCACAAGTACAAAGTGCGCGCCACCTACTTTCGCCGCGCGCCGCCATGCACGCACGGCGCGGCGTTCTCACGACGACAGCCACGAGCGCCCTCTGCGGCAACCTCGCTCGTGGCCACCACGGAAAGACACCGGTCACTTCGGACGGAGATAGCAACCAGTTAGGACCTTAATAATCAGATAGGCACCAGTGAAGACTTTGCTATCGTACAGGGACTAGGCAGGCCTCTAACAACTATGTATCAACATTCTGCAGTACTATGTAAAAGTTAAGTATTGTTACATTCTGTGCAATATATATCTCTTTCTAATTTACTCGAGTGTTTATAGTTTCTGGCTGCTCCCCTCCGTACCTGCACCAGCGTGCTGTCATGGTTCCTGTGTCGGTCTCGTTCCACTCGGCCACCGACACCTACGACGAGGCTGGGACACAAAAGCGGCGACGAAGTTGGGACACAAAAGAATGAACAAGAGCAGTAGAAAAATACTTCAGTACCCGGTATTGTGATACAGACGGTGAAGCCCTGGGATGTACTTTATTTGGAATTAACGTCATAAGGCGTTATTAATAGAACCTATTTAAAAAATACAATATTATTTTCCTATGTAGCTGTTTACAACTTTAAATATGCACTCCAAACGAACGGGTAAAATACGCATCTGAATCAACTTGTGTTTCACTTCTATGTCAGTAATGAAAAAACTCTTCCGACATAACTATCGTCACTATATGAAATGCTTTAAGTGTCACACTTAAGATTGTGACGGAAGCGACTCGTCAGCAAAATGTTTTTGTTTGCTTAAACTTTTAGTTCCTTTCGTATTTCTTTAGACTACATGTAAAGGAACTTATTTTGCCTCTAAGCAACACAAATTTTGTCATTTTTAATAAACCACAGTAAAACGTAAACTTAGTAGAACAATTCAGCTTGTAGTCTGTTAGAAAGCTCACTTCAGAAAACGGAGAGTGTTCTTCGGTCGTGAGAAACTTCCATAGTTTTATTCACACGAAATCGGCGAATGTTTCTGTTGTGAGCAACTTCCCCTACCCTTTTACTCACGCTGATAACATACATCGTTGAAGTATATTCTGACTCGCTTTATTCATGCGAACCTAGGTATGTTCTCTGGAATTCAGAGTATAAAGTAAATGCTCCGGTTTATTGATGGGGCCCAATGTGTTATAAAAATGTTTGCACCAGCGCAAGTACGCTGGATATTGAAGGAAAACAAGAATAAACTAAATTCTGAAGAGAATTACTTTAACGGCTCTGTCGGCAAGATCATATACTTATTGACGAATGCGAAAAAAAAATTATCTTTTGTGGGTAACACTTCAGAAATGGACAAATATAAAAGATTATCAGGTGTTCTTCAAAATAACACATGTTTATTCAAGGCTAATTTTACTTTTATGGAAGTGGAGTGTGCAAATAAAAATATTCCGTGAAATTCGCTCTCTCTTTTCAAACAAAAGTATCTTAAGCTGCATGATACATTCATTGCTCTTTATTTAAGAACAATAATTTTATACCAATTCGTTATCTCAATAAAGAATAAAAGTTGGGAGCCATGAAGAAATGTCACAAGGGGGAAGCAGCTATGGATTATATCTTTGTCTCTCGAATGTCAGTTAGAAATCTGGAACAGCACTTATGTAACTCTGCTTCTACGTTGAATGAGTGAGTTAGTGATGTATTTACTTGCCGCGCGGGAGTAGCCGAGTTACGTGCTATACGCTTCCGAACATTTGAATGTATTTAATTGTAATTAGTGCATCATTTGTCATGCCACTTCATTTGACTTATCCATCTGTGTACTGAACCAAACCGAAATTAAAACGAACGAGTAACGCGCTACGGAATCTGTGGAGTGGCAAATTTGCTGTATGATCAGACAGCTGCGCTACGCGGTGTAGTAACCCGTGACGTCAAAGCATTCCAACCAATAGCAAGAGTTTGTTTGCGGAATGATCCTCCCTGGTGGAAACATATCCATACAGATAGTGCTCGACTGCTCTTCTGGTCAGCCCGTTCTCCAGATTTCTCACAAATTGAACATATCTGAGCGTTGGCTCAAGATGTAATAGATTGTCACCACTCGCCTGGCAATGTGATTTTAGAACTCTTGTATGTAACGTAAGCAGCATGCAATGTCATTTCCGTATCTGTAATCCAAGCAGAGATCGACTCGATACTGAGTCGGATAGAGCAACCGTTTCTACCCTTGAACGACCACATCGTAGACGGTATGTTAAGCGGTAATCTTTCTTTTCTCTTTCTTTCTATGCTGCTGACAGAGTCCGCACTACAACTCTGTATCAAAACACCTACTAAAGTAATCATATATTCTTACTATTATACTGAAAATGCAGAAATACCAGTTTTTTCCTCCCTGGAGTTGCTCGAAATTCCCAGGAGTGTAGTTTGCGTCCCCAGACATCTAATGGCTTCCGTTGGTCAGCCTCCTAAAACTTCAGAGTTCGTCTAGGAAACGAACATTTCACACAAGAAATAACGATACATCTTCGAAGACGTTTTCAAAGTAAACCTTTGTGACTCTATGTAGCAAGTAAACTGCGAGTGTCAACATTTGGCATGTAAAATCTTTTATGATACGGGTGGTATATATGATCCTATTGCGTAGTTTGAGATCTTCAATTTCACCTTCAATCCTCCAGCAAACGCTTAAGTTGTGCATTACGGTATAAGGCGACTAATCTGAAGGAATTTAGTACAGTTGGCTCATAGTCTCGTAATGAGATACGCAGATGGAAGTTACCGATATGCAATTGAAAAGAGATGTAATTATGTTTTATTGTGTACTTCTGAAAGTTAAAGTTATAATTTGTTAACATACTCTGTCCACAATAAATATTCAACACAGTGTGAAAAACATTCAATACCATGGTTCTCTAATTCTTTAGTGCAGTATGTATGGAGTTTGCTATTAGTTATACCATCCATATGCATATGTGGAATGATACTTTTTAACTAATGTGTGCAGATATAATGTTGTAAAATGCTCAGCTAATGAAAGTTGCATAATCTATCAAAAGAACAATTTCATAACGTGAGAAAGCAAAACGACGTTTTTGCAGTTGAAGACTCAAATCAAATGTTTGTATAGTCTATGGGACTTAACTACGGGGTCATCAGTCCCTAAACTTACAAACTACTTATGAACTACTTACGAACTAGGACGGCAAAATATCCATGCCCGAGGGGGGATTCGAACCCTCGACCGTAGTGGCCGTGCAGACCGTGACTGAAGCGTCTCAGTCCCCGCGGCCACCGCGGCCGGCTGAGTGATGAGAGAATGTATTTGCATCGTCCTACCGGTCGCTAAGATAAACCCTTTGAACTGCTAGCGGCGGCGAACAAAAAGAAAGAAAAGAAAAAAAAAAGAAAAAGAAACATCGTCTTTGGCGCAGACGATATGTGCGTCATATTCTCTGTCTGCTGCTATGAACAATTTTGAAATTGGCAACTCCTGATCACATTGTATAAATTGCATGTATGAGGTACATATCCATCGAGCTTTCTGTCGAGTTCTGTTCACCCTTTCTTAAATGGTAATGACTGGTGTGACGTCGGCACCCTCATCCTCAACTTCGGCGACTACCGAATATGGTAAAACGTCACCTTCAACGTCCCCTTCAACCTCGCTTAAATGGAACGGATACAACGATGTTAAGTGATCCCCTCAGGGGCTCAGCATTAATTTGCTGAGTACGGGCTTGGCGAACCCGGGGTCCTGAGCTGTGGGCTGTGTCGCGCCAACAGTCCGCTACACCGTAAGCTCTGTGCGTGCTTCAACGACCATCGTTCGGCGCGACGGTGGAACGTTGTACGTTTCAGAGTCCGGGGATCTTGGCTTAATCGCCTGGGTCGCGAGGATGGTACAAACCTCTATAAAAAAAACCTCAATCTCAAGGTGTGCTACGTGCCGAGGAGATGCATGGCTGTTGAGGTTGAACAGCCGCTAGCGAGCAACCTCTGAGGAACCTGCCGCACCTCAGTTGTACAAGGCTTACCCAGGCAAGCGGGGCTCTGCCTGGGTGGACGTTTAGATCCCTAGCTGCTCGTGGGACCACAATGAAACGAGCAAAAGAACACGTTGGTGGACGTACAACCACCGTCTCTAAGCGTGGTAAAAGGGACTACAATGCTGCAGATTATGATCCCCAAACGTTTCCTTCTCTGGCTACACCTTGGGAAGAACGTCAGGGAAGACAGAAGGGTGAGGCTTATGCCCCTAAGTATCTGGTCTGTAGCCGTAGTGATGGGGAATCTTTTAAGAATACTAAACCACTATTTTTTGTTGAGAACCTTGAGGACAAGTATGGAGAGGTGGAAGGCATGTCGAAGATGCGGTCGGGATCAGTACTAATAACGACGTCATCCCCGGCTCAATCACGGGCACTGCTTGCCTGTTACAAGCTGGGTGATGTTTCCGTTACCATTACGCCGCACAAGACCCTAAATATGGTGCAGGGTATCATCTTTCACAAAGACCTCTTGCTGCAGTCAGATGACGAATTGCGTGCCAACCTAGAACGGCGGGGAGTACACTTTATTCGGCGAGTCCATAGGGGTCCGAAGGACAATAGGGTCGCCACCAGTGCCTTCATCTTGGCTTTTGAGGGTGATTCATTGCCCGAGAAGGTCAAGGTGATGGTTTACCGGATCGACGTAAAGCCCTACGTTCCTCCCCCTATGCGCTGTTTTAAATGCTGGAAGTTTGGCCATATGAGCTCCCGATGTGATGCCAACCCAACATGTCGGGAGTGTGGACGTGCAGTTCATCCGAACGTCCCTTGCACGCCGCCTCCAGTATGTGTCAACTGTGGCCAGAATCACTCCCCTTGCTCGCCTATTTGTACAGTCCTGCAGCAAGAGAGGAAAATCATGGAATACAAGACCAGAGATCGACTGACTTATTCAGAGGCCAAACGGAAATATCAGAAGCTCCATCCTGTCCGCCTGGTAACTACCTATGCCGCGGCAGCCTCATCGTCCTCGTCCACTGTGCCTGCTGTTCCACCTGTTCCGTCAACGATAGCGCGCCCCCAGGCCCAATCGACTGACCCAGCCCCCCTACCAGCAGGGGGCACCTCATCTTCGGTGGCTCCCACTCTTTTCACAGTGGGAGCATCACCTGCTACAACACCGGGGACTCCAGTCCCCACCTCTAAGCCGGGGAAGGAGAAGCCTTCTCCGGCCCCTCTCGCTCAGAAGGGGTCCTTAGAGACAACCCCTTCTGCAGCTTCCCAGAGTGCTCCGGAGGATCCTGGCCGCAGTCTTCAGGATCTCCAACCTGCCGGTCGAAGAGCTTCCTGCTCTTCCTCCGTCCCGGACGCCACTTCTGGGAAGCCCCCTCGGCCCTGCAAACCAAAGGGCCAGCGAGAGGACAAGAAGAAGAGACATAAGAAGAAAGAATGTTCAGTGGCTTCAAAGCCACAACCACCCACATCCTCTTCTTCGGAGGATGAGGTCGAGATCCTCGCATCTCCTGAGGATCTTGCAATTACCGATTCCCCAGAAAATAAGATCTCTGGTTCCGTGGATTCCAAGCACATGGTAGCAGACGATCCGATGGAGTGATCTGTTTTTTATTCGTCATGGCGGTACAGCCAGAAGGAAACATCATCCAGTGGAATTGTAGCGGCTTTTTCCATCACCTGCCTGAGCTACGACAACTTCTCAGCCAAACACCTGCCTTTTGTATCGCTCTTCAAGAGACCTGGCTCCCAGCGACGCGGTCCCCTGCCCTTCGAGGCTACAGGGGCTATTTTAAAAATCGGCCTATGTATGACAGAGTTTCTGGTGGAGTTTGCATCTATGTTCTAGCCACTGTCCCGAGCGCTGCCGTGCCTCTTCAAACGCCCCTAGAGGCGGTTGCTGTTCGGCTCCGGGCAGTGCAAGATGTTACAATCTGTTCAATATATCTCCCACCAGATGAGGCTGTCTCTCCTGTGGACCTCGCTGCCTTGGTCGCCCAACTTCCCCCACCCTTCCTTCTTTTGGGGGATTTCAATGCCCACCACACTTTGTGGGGTGGCATGCAGACCTCGGCACGGGGTAGGGATGTTGAGACACTACTGAACCAGCTGAACATCTGCCTCCTGAACACTGGTGCTGCTACGCACTTTAGCGTGGCACACGGTACATTCTCCGCCATAGACCTGTCTGTCTGTAGCCCAAGCCTACTTCCGCACTTCACTTGGAGGGTCCACGATGACCTGTGTGGCAGCGACCATTTTCCTATCTTCCTGTCGCTCCCACAGTGTCCACCTGCTGACCGTCTGCCTCGCTGGTCCCTCCATAGGGCCGACTGGCCAGCATATTCCATAGCCGCTGTGCTTCCCTCTCCTCTTCTGGCTGATATCGATACCGCTGTCCAGCAGGTCACACGTGCCATCATTTCTGCTGCCGAGAACACCGTACCCGTCTCACTTGGATCACTCCACCGTAAGTCAGTGCCCTGGTGGACGCCGGAGATAGCTGAGGCCATCCGGGAACGTCGGCGAGCACTACAGCGCCACCGACACCACCCTTGTGTTGAACATCTTGTTGCCTTCAAGCGTCTCCGTGCACGGGCGCGGCGATTGATCCAGCAAAGCAAGAGGGCCTCCTGGGAGCGCTATGTCGCCTCCATTGGCTCCCGAGCATCGCCTTCACGGGTATGGTCACAAGTTCGACGCCTCTTTGGCCACCGCCCACCAGTGGGAATTCCGTGCCTGAGCATTCAGGGTACATTTTGCACTGACCCTCACACAATAGCAGAGCATTTGGCACACCACTATGCTCGCACCTCAGCGACCGCTGCATATGATGCGGATTTCCGCGCCCTTAAGGAGCGCACAGAGCGAAAGCAGATATCCTTTCGAACGCGACGCCAGGAAATCTACAACATCCCTTTCACCGAATGGGAGTTCGAAAGTGCACTTGCCGCATGCCCAGCCACGTCCCCTGGACCCGACCGCATCCATAGTCAGTTCCTCCGACACCTGTCAGCAGACTCTAAACGCCAACTTCTCTCCTTGCTGAATCGTCTCTGGGTTGAGGGTGTCTTCCCGTCCCAATGGCGGGATAGCATCATCATCCCAGTGATGAAGCCTGGGGCTGATCCACAGGTGGCTGATAGTTACCGCCCAATCAGCCTCACCAACGTTCCGTGTAAACTCCTCGAACGGATGGTGAGTCGGAGGCTTATGTGGATCCTTGAGGACCGGGGACTCCTGTCCCCACAACAGAGTGGGTTCCGTCGTGGCCGCTCCGCTATCGATAATCTCGTGTCACTGGAGTCGGCCATCCGTACAGCCTTTACACGCCGCGAACATCTGGTTGCTGTGTTCTTTGACCTGCGAAAGGCGTACGACACCACCTGGCGCCACCACATACTGTCTACGCTGTATGACTGGGGCTTACGCGGTCCGCTTCCTGTATTCATACAGAATTTTCTCGCGCAACGTTCTTTTCGAGTTCGTATTGGTTCCTGTTTCAGCTCCCCTCACTATCAAGAAAACGGTGTCCCACAGGGATCCGTTCTAAGCGTCCCTTTATTTTTGGTCGCTATCAATGGTCTTGCTACTGCTGTGGGGTCATCGGTTTCCACCTCGTTGTATGCCGATGACTTCTGCATGTATTTCAGCTCCACTAGCATCGGCGTTGCTGAACGGCGGTTGCAGATAGCTATTCGAAAGGCGCAGTCGTGGGCGTTTACTCATGGTTTTAAATTTTCCGCTACGAAAACCCGGGTGATGCATTTCTGTCGGCGTCGGGCGGTCCATCCTGACCCCGAACTGTATCTCGCTGATGACCTGCTGCGTGTCGAAGAGACGCACCGTTTCTTAGGCATGTTATTCGACAACCGTCTCACCTGGGTGCCACACCTTCGCCAGCTCAAACAAAAGTGCTGGCGACACCTTAATATTCTACGTTGTCTAAGCCATACAGTTTGGGGAGCGTCATGCCCAACGCTCCTGCAACTTTATAAGGCGCTCATCCAGTCGCGCCTAGACTATGGCTGCATAGTCTACGATTCGGCTGCGCCATCAGCACTGCAGGCGTTGGACCCAATTTTACACTGTGGTGTCCGTTTAGCTTCGGGGGCTTTTCGCACGAGCCCGGTGACAAGCCTCCTTGTAGAAGCTGGAGTCCTCCCGCTGCGGTTCCGTAGGCAACACGTGCTGGCATCCTATATTGCTCGTGTTCAGGCCTCGCCCTTCCACCCGCACCGCCGGCTCCTATTTCCAGACGCTGCACTCCCTATCCCTCCACGACGGCCAAGGTCGGGATACCCGATCTCGGTCCGTGTTCGTATCCTTCTTTCGTCTCTCACATCCTATCCACTTCCAACCACTTTCCACTATTCCTTTCACACCCCTCCTTGGTCCATTCCTCGTTTGCAGCTCCGTCTGGACCTGTCCCATGCGTCGAAGGCCTCTGTTTCTCCCGTACATCTCCGTTACCAGTTTCTGCAAGTGCTCGAGCCGTTCCGTGCCGCAGACGCCATTTACACAGATGGTTCCGTTGTAGATGGCCGTGCTGGGTATGCGTTTCTACATCACAACCACGTAGAACAGCATTCTCTGCCCGGTGAGAGTAGCATATTCTCCGCCGAGCTGATCGCTATTCTCAGAGCTCTACAACATCTCAAAGCCTGCCCCAGGGGGTCATTCGTCATCTGTACTGACTCCCTGAGTGGCTTACAAGCGATCGACCAGTGTTTCTCTCGGCACCCAATAGTGCGGTCGATCCAGGACACTGTTCACTCCCTATGCCAATCAGGCCGTTCTGTGGTCTTTGTGTGGACCCCAGGTCATGTTGGCATACCAGGGAATGAGCATGTAGATCGATTGACCAAGCAGGCCACTATGGGACCACCTCTGACAATTGGTGTCACGGAACACGATTTTAAACTGGTGTTGCACCGGAAGGTACGCGAAGCTTGGAGTACCGAGTGGGCTACGGCGACTGCACCGAATAAGCTTCGGGCAGTGAAGCTCTCCACAGTTTTGTGGAAATCTTCACTGCGGCCGACCCGCCGAGAGTCAGTTGTCCTCTGTCGCCTCCGGATTGGACATACGTGGCTCACCCACGGGTATCTCCTTCGGCGCGAGGCTCCACCCGTGTGTCGATGTGGCACTGTGTTGACAGTGGCCCATCTTTTGATGGACTGTCCGCTTTTAGCCGACCTGCGGCATTATTTTAATCTTCCTGACGCACTACCCTTAGTTTTAGGTGACGACGCCTCTACGGCTAACAAAGTTTTACGTTTTATCCGCGCTGCTGGTTTTTATGACTCGATCTAACGGTAGGTGCTGTGGCCTGACATCTTAGGCTGCCACCAACCCAGCTTTTTAACTTTTCACGTCCTTTGGAGTTCTTAGTGTCTGCAGTGTGGCTGGCTCATCCTGTTTTTTCTTTGTGATCAGCCAGCCAATGACCTCTGCTATGCAGTTTTATTCGTGACATTCTTTTACTAATTGTGTGTCTCCGTTTTGTATTGTCAGTGACTTGTCTATTATTAACTTGCCCTTTTGTGCAGTGTCATTTTCAGGGCGTTGTTTTATCTTTGACAGTTGACTCTCAGCTAGGAACAGGGGACTGATAACCTAGCTGTTTAGTCCCCTTAAAACAACCAACAACAAATGTTAAGTGATGGTTTAAGCTCTCACTGACAGCAGTTAACCTAAGGTAGGACGAAGGAGAGAAAGTAAGGAAGTGGCTGTAGGAAATAGTAGCTTGCCGCGGCGGAGGGGGCCGACAGCATAGAGGCGCTATGCTCCAATGCGCAAGGCCGTTCCCCGTCGGGGGTTCGAATCCACCCTCGGGCATGGTTGTTTGTGTTGTCTTTAGTATAAGTCAATTAATAAGCAGTTTGTAAGTTTAGGGACTGATGACCCCGCAGTTAAGTTGTCGCGCAATCCATGACGTGGCGCCCCAGACTTCAACGCTTCAAAAACTTATCCATAAAAAATCAGAAACGTTACTAAATATAGATTTTTGACGTTGTTGAGCTCTCAAAATTCGATATTAATCAACTGGAGTGAATAGTAAGGAGTAATGAAAACGTATGTATTTGAGGGCGTTGCTGCAGCATAAATGCAATGTAACACGATTCCGATGCGCTTATGTAAGCAAGACATGTACGTAAGTGATTAGCGTGGCCCTTGTGTTCCTGTGACGTGCGTGCGGACACGTGCACAGCGGCAACGTGATTACTGCACTGCCCGCTGCCAGCCACGCTAACAAACCGTCTCCAGTGCTGCCCTTACACCCCCGAGAGGAACATTTTCGATTGCGCCTCAGATATACCGAAAGCTGTATTTAAATGCTGGGATCTTCAGGAAGATAATCACATTGACGTTCTACGGAACGTTCCTCTTGCTACATGCAATAACCCGTACATCATCAATATGCTCATGATGTTTCTTTAACGTTAAAATTTCCTTTAAGATATTAAACACTTCTCACATCGAGAGTGTTTGAATTTTTAATGAAATACAAGGTGGGCAATATCAAATCGATCAAGGAAATGTTTCCTAGTCCTTTCGATAGCGTACACACGTTGGTATTATATTGATCAGTTACGTTACCGGTGCAAAGGTGAATGAAATACTTCTGTGTACCAGTTTTTCTCTGAGTTTGTTTGAAAACCTATTGGACCAAACTTCTATGGCCGTCAGTCCCACTTACTTGATTTGAATGTAAATTGATCGCGCTATTATCGCGTACCATCTCAAGTAAAGAAAGGCAGACCTGAGCGACCTACGAAGTTTATTTTTTCTTCTGTTATGTGGTATATCCTGGTTCGCTGAATTTCGCCTACGATTGCGGCGCCTGCTTCTGGTTCGTATCAGCACACTGAGTTGGGTGTGTTTCACTTTGCTTCGCGCGTGTGAGTGACTGAATTCTTGTTGATTGTAAATCCCTCCCCCGACGACGTTCAGTTCAGATTACTTTAAGTTAGTAGTTCAATGAGATGCATTTTTATTGTTTAACAAAATTTGTTCCCCCATTTGCTCATGTTTGAAGTGAATAAATAATTTATTGTCAGTAAAAACTTTATCTTATTTATGAATATTAGTTGACGAATACCTTCCCTTTTTTATTTAATGTTGTTTTTCACCAGTGCTGAGAACAAATTTAGATGCATATTATCGTATTTTTAATTCCGTTGCGTTATAAATGTTCTCACAGCCACTTTCATGAAAAAGTTTAGTTAGGGGTGGCTTGTATATTAATGATTGAGTGTAATTCTCGTGATATACGACGTATGTTGGCCACCGTTTCTTTGTCTTCCTGCTGCTAAAGTAAAGTTTGTGTCAGTTCTAAATTCTGGGCCATGGAATAAGATTCTGTTGCAGGAAATATTCAGTAGTTCACGCGAATCCTTTAGCTGGTTTTACGGCCAGAGTTATATGTCTAAAGTAAGCTTTTAATTGGCTCCTTTCAGCTGGAGTTAATTTTACAATTGACGTTGGTCTTTCAGTGTCTGTAATGAAGGCAGTAAATGAAGCATCGAAACTATGATCAGCTCTTTAAAAAAACACTGCCTGACAGCAAACGTCCAAAATGTTCAAATGTCTGTAAATCTATTGGATCAAACCGCTATGCTAATCAATCTCTAGACTTACAAACTACTTAAACTAACTTACACGAAGGACAACACACACGCCCATGCTCGAGGAAGGACTCGTACCTCCGGCAGGAACGGCCATCTAGGCTGTGCATGAAGCCTTAGACCACGACGCCATCCCGCACGGAGACAGAATAGGCATGCACCCAAAAGGAGTGGTCCATTATTGTCGCATTACGGGATACATGCATACCATTGACGTCAGAGTAAGTGATTATACGACTCTCTAATATGACGAACGCCAACCGAAGTGTATTCGCGATTTCACTGTCCTGTTGCGATTTAGGTAGTAGTCATCTGCCGTGAGTTAGACATTTAAGCGAGACCTCTTCGAACAGAACGAAGCAACTGTAATGCCTCGCACATACAAGGGACAGTATATCCACCAGTTGAAAACATTTGGCAGAGTCTGCTTTATGGACTGGTAAAGCGTAGTGCAACAGCTAGGCATGTTGACCAAAGAAGAATGTTCATATGTTTGTATAGCTTATGGGACTTAACTACGGGGTCATCAGTCCCTAAACTTACAAACTACTTATGAACTAGCTAATACTAAGGACAGCACAAATATCCATGCCCGAGGGGGGATTCGAACCCCTGACCGCAGTGGCCGTGCAGACCGTGACTGAAGCGCCTCAGTCCCCTCGGCCACCGCGGCCGGCCATGTTGACCATTCAGATGTTACAATGACCCGATGTTGGATGGGTATATGATAGCACTCAGTCACGCCGTGCAGGTTCGGACTGACTAAGAAACTTCATGATTCCATGACCTCGACACCCGCCATCCGCGATCATGTACTGAAGACCCTGCAACGTGCTGTGAGTTCCCGCATAGTCTCATCTTCTGAATTGAGGTCCTACCGTCCCATGATTCGGTTGACATTGACACCAGAGCACCAACTTCTGCTTTTGGACTAGTGCTGTGCATGGGAAGAGCAGACAAGCGGCCAAAGGCATCGCATCAAGTTCAGTCATGTTCCAGTTCGATAGCGTTAAGGGCAGAGGGCACATCATCCCACCATTGTGGGGGCACAGAGTCGTGACCCATAGAACAATAGCGTAGGAAGCCATACGATATGCGTTCAGGTTGCGAGCTTACCCACGAAATTTCCAAATACAAACTAGGAAAGAACACACTATTCTGTGCAGGGTAACAGAATTTCATCAATTATTTTCTTTAAAAAAAAAAAAAAAAAAAATTAAATTTTTTTAAAAAAATGTTCAAATGTTTGAAGAACTTATGGGACTTAACTACTTAACTACGGGGTCATCAGTCCCTAAGCTTACAAACTACTTATGAACTAGCTAAGACTAAGGACGGCACAAATATCCATGCCCGAGGGGGGATTCGAACCCCCGACCGTTGTGGCCGTGCAGACCGTGACTGGAGCGCCTCAGTCCCCTCGGCCACTGCGGCCGGCTTATTTCCTTCAGTTGGCTCGTTGTCCCCAGTGCTACAGCACGAAGAAAAAATAAATCACCCATTCACAGCCTGTGTTTGCTTGGGGCTCCGCGAAGTGCGACTGTAGACCCAATTTTGTTATACAAACTGGCTACGTCGTGTCTAGGGGCCAGCCACACCTGCTGCAATGTCCCCAAAATGTTTAGCCTTACAAAAAATGCAGGCAGGAACAAAAATGCACAAACGACACATTCAATTTTAACTAAATTGATGTTTATTCCACCTAATATCCGTCAGTGAATATTTGTTACACCTGACTTCAGAGCAGAGCCGAGTTCCTTAAGGCTGCCATACGAAAAAATGGAAACTTGACTGAATAGTTTCTAAGTCGCACAGTCGCTAAATGAAAATTAAAGTCTAGCAATAATTCTGAGAAACTCTAAGTTCCACTGTCACAGAATACAGTTAGAGCCCACGAAGCACCACTGACTATAGACGCAGAATAAAATCGAAGTTCTCATACCACTACCCAACAAATATTTCTAAGTTCTACACTAGAACACTTCTCTGAAGTGTTACAGTCACCCAGCGTAACGACGCGTCTTGTCTGTCAAACTGACACCAATAGACTGCACCTAACAAGCCAAAATGGCCGTCTTAAGTACCCTCGCTGGCTTACTCTGTAGTCAAATCAGTATCTCATTTTCACAAAATTACCTCTTTTACATAAAATACAAATGAAATAAATACATGTGGTGATAGCATTTAACGGAAATTTTCCGCTGAAACAAAATATGCCATCAAAAACATTGTAAATATCGTAGTTTTTGCATTATCAAAAAATTTAACTTTTCTAGGTTTGCTTTTTCAGTATTTAAACATGGATTATTCACTGTGCTCTTGATCCTGTTGTTTCATTAAGTATTTACTTAAGTCTAGTTTACAGTATTACCGCTAATATTATTGTTTATTTATTTAAAAATCCAGCTTTTATACCTTTAAACCATGTAACTGGGCTCTAATTCAAATTTACTGATTTTGCGCCAAAAACTAAATACACATCTTAATAGTACTCACTTAGATCTATCATTTGACACTTTGTACTTACTATTTCGTTAAACCGTTTTGAAGATATATCTTTACAAAATTGTTATTTTATGATGATTTTTTATTTACTTTAAATCAAAAACTACTAAAGTGACAGGAGGTGCGTTTATTGCACCATTTTCTTGCAATGTGCGAAGTTCCTGTGCTACTTTGTTGCGTAAAGCGAGTGGTATATTACGAGTTTGGAAAATTTTGGTTTGACATTTTCTTTGAGAGTAATGTGCGCAGCAAAATACTTAGCTTTTCCTAGTCCTGCATAAGATAAATCTGGAAAGTCTTTCAGCAACTTGTCTACACTGTCTTTAGCATCAAAATTCTTCACGACTAAAAAATTGTCCTGCAGATTAAAACCAAACAGATCAAAAGAATCTAAACCAAAAATATTCTGTCCTTCGTAAGACTGAAGCACTTGAAATGTCACTATGCACATTTGCGATCGGTACGCTGCAGGTAGCGAACACTGATCTAGTAGAGAAATTTCACTGTCATTGTGTGCTGTTAACCTCGTTTTAGCACGAGAATGGTGCGGCGATCCCAACAATTCATAAGTTTTGCTATTAAGCAATGTCACTGATGCACCTGTGTCTAGTTGAAATTTTACGGAAATGTCATTCGCACGAAAACTGACATAAATTTTACTGGCCTGGCGTACAACTTGTGCTTCTTGTGTCCTTGATATTACGAGAGGCAGCCACGGGTTTTGAAAATACTGCATTTATTGAATAAGTACTGTCTTGTCGGTGTTACGGCCGAGATGGCAAATTCCTTTTGTTTTGCTGCAAGCAAACTGTTTGGATGCATAGCATTTTGCTGACCGGGAGGAAGAGTTCTGCCTTTTGTGCCACGACTTCACTACCTTATTAGGCAAGGCTCCGCGTCTATCAACATGTTTACGCTTGGAGCGGGCAGGCGGAAATGCACGGCGTCTGTCCTCGTTCCCGCCGGCGCGTGACGTAGCTGGAGTACACAAGGAAACTGAATCAAAGTTTTCCGCTGCCACGGCACATGACTCTTACTGTTCCAAAACCTGTTCCACTCGATACAAAGACGGATCTGACATTTTTAGAATCTGTTCCCTAAGGCGGACAACCGTTATACTATACACAATAGTGCCACGTAACATCACATATGAATAGAAAGCTCCATACGAAAATTTAAATTTACATTTTCTCGTAAGAAGTTGAAGATCTGTTATCCATTGCCTGTATGTTTGATGTCGATCTTTCTTACTCTGATAACCCGGCACGATGAGTTTGAGAGCCCGCCAGACCACATGGACTGACAGCAGCCGCTAGGCCGCGCACACAACCTACTAGCGCTGCCATCGCCACTAGAGCGCTGCACGCAGTGGCGCGCCTACCACGCCGGTCATCTGCGCAGAGAGCCGCACTATTTAGGGCCCGGAGCCGCAGCTCGCTCCTCAGTCTTGTGTTGACTGCGCTCGGTATACATTCGACATTCTGTTATTATCAAGCATCGTACTTGGCTCTGTCACGGTTCCGATTGGCTTACGCTTTGGTCTTGGTTTCCATTTAGTTGTTGTCATTGTTTGTCGTCTCTGTGGTCTCGAGTAGTGTTTCTCGTTAGCGGCAATGCTTGATCGGTCGATCGTTGCTAGCCGCTCCCGACCTGTCCGGCCTTCGGTCCACAATACTTACACCAAAATAACTGATACCTAGCGGCCTCTACATTGATTTTCTTTTCTTAATACGCCGTGAGGGCTCCTATATCTGAATCATAGGAAAGTTCCGCGGTGGGAAACAGTTTTTTCACAAGACGGTACGTTGGGGGCCTACACAGGATAAAAGAAAATGAAGTTTGAGAGTACCCTGTATCATCTGCACTATACCGTAGGCTTCGAACTGTTGAAACCATTCTTTCCATTCTTCTTTTACTTCGTCATACTGTCGAAATGGTGGAATTACTGTAGGTGGTAGCTGCTACAGTGGAACTTGCGTATTTGGTGACACAGGTGCGGCTAGATGTTGTAGTACCGTAGACAGTAGAGATACAATTTGTTGGCCCTGAAACTGAAACATCTGCATTAGCTGCTGTGCATCGAGCGTAGGAAACTGCGGTGCAGTGGCAGGGACAGAGTTAGTGGGAATAGTCATGGTGCAAAATCAACAAGAACAAAAAGGCCAAATATAGAAATTTACCCTATTTCCCGCAATAGAATTAAACGATTATAGACAGGATTCTCTGAGACCTTTAATAAAGTATCAAGACAAATAAAGGCGCAGCGGTCAGAAATTTAACATTTCATCGCAATCCGGTTCGTTGTTCTCCTCGTTGCCATTTTTTGTATCATCCTCGCTGCCATTTGTTGAGTTCTCGTCCCAGTCTCGTTGTCAGGAAAGGTACTGGTGCAGGATCATAGTCAGCTAAAACAGTTCTATAGAGATTAGTATTACAAGTTTTATTGACTTAAGAATACAATACTCAACTTTAGAACATATGACTGTTTCTTCTCTCTTCTCGCGGCGTCGTCTTCTCTGCGCGCTGAGAGCTAGTGACTGCCGCGGTGGAGTAGCCGAGCGGTCTAAAGCGTCTCGCTGCGGAGCGCGCGGTTGCTCGCCGTGGAGGTTCGAGTCCTCCCTGGGGCATGGGTGTGTGTGTGTGTTTGTCCTTATGTTAGCTTACCAAGGTTTAAGTAGTTTGTAAGCTACGGACTGATGACCACGCAGTTTGGTCCTATAGATTTACAAACATTTGAACATTTGAACCTAGTGACTGCCTTAATTCGGAACTGAGTTCTGAACGAGTTCTGACGGCCGTCCAGACGCATGTCGGGCTAGATATAGCAGCTTGTAGAGGACGCGCATCTTCGGTTACTCCCTCCAATAGGCGCGGCGCCGGCGTGCGATAGGCTGCTGGCCGTTCACTGCCTTTTCCACGATCGTACTCTCGCGTCTGGTGTGAGGCGCCGACTTTACGCTACAACACATTTCCTCTTTACTTGGTTCACATTCGTCACTTACTGCATTTGTAAGGGCGCTAAAACATCCTACTCTGACATCCATCTGTAGTTTATTATTCATTAAATAAGTAGTCTTCATGTAATTACGAAAAACTTCATTTCAACAGATAAAAGCCGGCCGCGGTGGCCCAGGGGACTGAGGCACTCCAGTCACGGTCTGCACGGCCACTACGGTCGGGGGTTCGAATACCCCCTCGGGTATGGATATTTGTGCCGTCCGTAGTCTTAGTTAATAAGTAGTTTGTAAGTTTAGGGACTGATGACCCCGTAGTTAAGTCCCTTAAGCTATACAAACATTTGCACATTTGAAACAGATAAAAATACCTTTGATATATTTACTTGTTTATTTATTTACATCAGGTATGTACGGCCTATTTATTTATCTTATGGCTTTCGGTCTGACCTAAATAACATCCTTCCATTTTCCAGGAAATCTGCAGAGTGGGAATCTTGTGCTATATGTAGCAATCTCAGTTAAGTAGTTTCTCCATCACGAAGTGGGTTCTCAGTGGAACGACACTTGTGCATCGTCGATTTAGTTTTTGTGTGTCCAGTTTTTACGCGGTTAAATTTTCACCATATTTTGGTGAGCGGTTGCATTCTTGGGAGTTGTCGGTTGGGGTCTTCTATGTCGTAGCAGTAAACGTCACTATTATTCCACTTGGTTTTCCAGAAGCTACAGCTGTCATAGGTAGTTCAATGGCCAAGAGTTCTGTCTTTATATTGGTGCTTTGGATTGAAGGAAATTTCTGCAGTGTTCATTTATCACTTTCTGTATACGTAATAGTATTTCTATGGCTGAGTGATTTAGGAAGGGAATCAGATATATCACTAAGGGCTAAAGTTCAAGGACATAAAGTAGTGTACACGGTCCTTTCAGAAATGTTAGGCTTCATCTTATACAGACGTAATTGTATTAATAACTACACTGATCAAAACAATTAGATAATCAGTTGAAATATCTAGGTAACGAAACATGGCCAGCGGCAGAATTAACTAAAATATTTCGACGTCATTCTGTCGGTACCATGTAGTGGAGACAACAATATTACGACAACCGAGATAGTAGTAACAATATAACGTTGCTGCCAAGGCAAAACGAATTACAAAAGGAGTTGGGTTCAGATTGTGTTGTGAGCAGGTAGTGCAATGCAACAACAACGTGACTTATTCGACGCTATGGCATGGAGAGTCATAGAAAGGTTAGAAGCGGGACAAACACGGAGGGAGGTGGCTGCAGCTATTGGAATGTACCAAAGTGTAATTTTCAGGACCTGGCCACGATTTCAGACAAGATGAACCGTTAAAATAACGCAAGGCCAAGGTATTCCACGGGTAACATCAACAAGAGGTGACGATTATCTCCGGTTAACAGCTCGTCGAGTAGGAGGTTGAATTCAACTAAGCTGCAGCGCACCCTCCAGGCAGCAACAGGACGCCAATATCAACACAAACAGTCCGAAATCGTCGTCGGGAATGTGGCCTGTGCACACAGAGGCCTATGGTGTGTGCCTCATTAAAACCACGACACCGATTCGCCCGCAGGAACAGGTCAGAGGAATAATAGGACTGAAGTCGTAACGAATGGCGCCGGCTTCTGTTGACAGATGAGTCAAGATTTTGTGCTCAGTCGGAGAATCTTCATTCCCTCATCTGGAGATAACATGGAACTCGAAAGAACCCTGCTTATGTGCACGTGATGGTGGACGAGTAGTATCGACAGGAGTCAGTATTGGCGAACGTACCGACCTCTATGACGTTGTGAATGGCGCTTTGACCGCTCTGACGTTAGAGACGAGATCCTTCGACCTTTTGTTGTGCCGTACGCTGGTGGTAGAGGAGATGGGTTCTTTCTGGTGGACGATAAGACTCGTCCCCACAGAGCGGCATTGGTGGACAACATGCTTGAAGCGGGGGGCATTGAACGAATGGAATGGCCAGCTTGTTCACCGGACTTAAACCAGGCTGAGCAGCCCTGGGATGTGATTGGCAGATGGACTGCAGCTAGACCAACAGATCCCACAACGGTTGCATAGCTGGATGTTGCACTCATGGAAGAATGGAAAAATATCACTCAAGAGTTGATTGATGACCCCATACCGTCCACGCCACGCTAGTATGGAGCTGTACTGGCCATCCAAGGTGATTATTATTGTCCGGTTTTACAATGTAGTTTACATTTTCCGGTACCCCCAGATTATAAAATACAATATTTTACATTAATAGTATTACATTATTATTTATTACATATTACTTTATTTTCATTCTCCATTTTTCTCTATCTGCCTATAAAATTTCTTCTATATTCCTTTTCAGGATAGACGCCTGAATTCCTTGGATCCATATAGTTGGCGGTCTCCGTACCTTCTTTCTTACTGGTGGCTCCCATTCCATTATTCTCTGTGGTAGTCTTTCCTTTGACATCCTTTTTGTGTGCCCATGCCATAAAAGTTGTTTTCCTTCTATAAAATCTGTAACTGAATTCTTAACACCCATTTTCTTCCTGATGAGTTCATTCCTGATTTTTTCCGCCTAGATATTCCTGCAGATCATCTCCAAAAGTCCATCTCCGTTGCCATCAACTCTTTTCTATTTGCGATTTAAATGCCCATACTTCTGATCCATATGTCATAATGCTTCTGACGTTTGTATTGAAGATATTTCTTTTCGTTTCCTTTCTGATCTGTTGATCCCATTTAATGTTCCAATGGTATACTTCCCAGCATTAATTCTTGCATTAATTTCCTTGTCTTGTTTGCCATCTTGTGTGATAGTTGCTCCTAGGTATTTGTATTCTTCAGTGTGTGTAATTTTGCCCATTCCTTCTTCCAGTGTTAAATCTTGGGTTATGTCTCCTATTACGGTGTATTTTGTTTTATTTTTGTTTACTTGAAGTCCCCATTTTTATATTCCTATATTAATTTCCTTGTAATGTAGTCTATGTCATCTTTATCCTGTGCCAAAATTAACTGGTCATCAGCAAATTGTAAGGAGTATATAGTGATATCATTTACAGGGATCCTCAAGTTTTTGCATTTTCTTTTCCAATTTTCTAGTGTTTTCTCGGTATATATTTTATAAAGAGTTGGTGACATACAGCATCCTTGACGTAATCCTTTTGCTACTATAAATCCAGATGAGAGATAATTTTGTATTTTTATTCTTGCCGTTGAGTTTTCGTAAAGGTTTTGAATTGCTTTAATTACGATAGGGCTAATGTTATATGCTTTTAATGCTTTTCACAAGTGAAGTGATCAGGCACCATATTAGAGGGCAACTACAAGTATGTTTCCATTATTATGCCAGTCCCATGGTGCCTCGCTCTAAGTAAATGCCAAGTAAACCTCAAGTAGAGAGTTTAGACAGCAAAATAACGTACTGTATCAGAAACAAATTACGGTTGTAACCAATATCTGAATAAAATACATTACCATATGTACATTGTGTATGACTACTCACCAGATCCCCTATAATTTAGAGTAGTATAACTGACGCAAGGTGTAACTGAAACTTGCTAGTTGTAAAAAGCTTAAGAGGTCCTAACATCGACACGGATTACTTCCTAATTTTAGGCACATGTGAGGGAAAGAATATTTAATGTAGAGCTGGATATTGCATTCATGGAAGAATGGCCAAACATCCCTGAGAAGCTGATTGATAACCTCATACTGTCCATGCTACGCACGTGTGCAACTGTACTGGCCGTCCGAGGCGATGACGTACCATATTAGAGGGCAACGAGAATGACTTTTTTACTATTACGGTAGACCCATCGAGCTACGCTCTAAGTAAACGCCATGTAAACCTCAAGTAGTGAGTTAAGATAGCAAAACATCGTACTGTATCCCACACAATTTAAAATTGTGACCAGTATCTGATTAAAATACATTACCATATTATATTTTGTATGATATCACACCTGATCCCATAACTGTTTTGAGCAGTGTACAGAGTTGCAAAGAATTCGAGCAGATGTAATACTGTAATTAATTTTTTGAGCTATAAACCCTGTTCCCCAACGTAAACAAACTTCTCCACATGGAATATTTTGGAATTTTACTTTTTAAATTCAGACCTGTCTGTAACACATTTTATTTCTATATTGATTCACAGATTTTACTATCAATATCTTATACAACCTTGCTTAATTTTGAACTGTTATAGAACTGGATATAAATTAATATATTTCATTTCACATGGAAGAACATTCTAGCGCGGACAGTTAAATTATTGATATCACCAAATTGCAGACAGTTCTTTGTGGTGTATTATAGGAGATACTTCTATTCAATATAAGACCACGGTACAACTCTTCACAAGCATTTCGTGGACTTTTTAATTGTTAAAACTGCACAGAAATGTGACTTTTGCACAAATACGTAGGCTTTATTTGAGACGTGTCGTGATGTGATCATTTACTGAAGGTTTACGAACACGTGATATATTTTTAATTCGAAGAGTGATTGTTATATTTTGCCATATTCAGCTAGAAAAGAAACAAAAATTAATCGGAAGATAAAATCAAAGCAGCAAAACCTTACATACAACTTAGCAGAACGAGAGTCATTTCTAAAGGAAGACCTACAAAAGAGGCGTACTTATCTATACTATTGAGTTGATCCACGAAATTTACCAAACATATTTAAATCGCAAAATCATCGAGATGGTCAGAAAAGTGCGTAGAAAACACTAACATAAGTTTGTCTGACGTTCGGTTGGAAGAAGGGGGTTTAGGTGTGCATATATTTACATCGAAATTCCCCCCAGGGGGCCCACAGTTCTTTTGTGGGTACGTGTGTGGCGCGCACGGGGCCCCGAGCCGGAGCAGCCTTTCTTCTGCCCCAGGCTGCTTCACCTTCCCTCCCGGTTTATGCCTTCGCCCGGAGACGGGCGTATTTCACGAGTTCAGGTGTTTTCTTGTTGTCGTTTCTCTTATTCCTTGGTTCCTTCCTTTCTTACCCTTTGTTTCTGTCTCTCTCTCCTTGTCTTCTCCTCGCCTTCTTCTCCTCATTAGTCTCCGCCTCGGCGTTTGAGACACCTTTCCTTCTTTCTCTTCACTTCCTCTATTCTTCTTCTTTCCTCCCTGTGCGTGTCTGAAGGCCGACCCACGCATTATCATGCGTAGCAGGTGACGGGGTAACGCGTAATTCCCCGCCCCGGGTAGACAAGTAGGGCACGTACGTACCCCCTGGTAAAGGCCAGGCCCAGGGAGGGGTGATTACCCGAGCTGGTACCTTCCGAACATGCCAATTGGTCCCTCCGTCAGTTCTCGGGAGGTGTGACCTGAGGTGTGAACAATCACCTAAGGCGGGTAAGCCCTCGGAGAGGGCCCCCACTAGGAAGGAGCGCGCCATCGGAGACGCCGGTAATCACGGGGGACACTTCCGCAATGACTTCCTTCTCTTCTTCACTGACATTGACCCAGAAACGTAAGATAGACTCGCCTCAGCAAAAGAAGACTCTGCCTAATTTGCCGAAATTTCTTGTTGTGTCGCGCACCGACGGAAAAGACTTCAATTCTGTCAATCCTTTCGTTATACAGAAAGGTGTTGATGCAATTGCTGGCCCTGTTAAAACCTGTTCGCGTCAGCGCAATGGCTCATTGTTGCTGGAAGTGGACAGTGCTTTCCAAGCCCAGAAACTTATCCGGACTACGTTATTGCACACGTTTCCAGTCAAAGTAGAAGCGCACCGCACACTCAACTCGTCACGTGGGGTAGTTTTTACGAGATCCCTTGACGGGTTGTCTGACGACGACATCCGGTCCTATATGTCCGATCAGGGTGTGACAGCCGTCCACAGGGTGATGAAAAAGGTAGATAACCAGCTGACACCGACTCGTACTGTGTTTTTGACATTCGACAGAGTTGACCTCCCGTCGAAGGTCAAAGCAGGGTACGAAGTTATCTCAGTCCGCCCTTATATTCCAAACCCAACGCGCTGCTACCAATGCCACAGGTACAACCATACCCGTGAACATTGCCCACATGCAGCAAAATGTGTCACTTGTGGTAGGGACGCCCATGAGGGGGATTGCCCACCTCCGTCCCCTCACTGCCTTAACTGCAACGGCGACCATGCGGCTTCCTCTCGCGACTGCCCTGTATATAAGGATGAAAAAATCATTCAGCAAATTCGGGTTACGGAGAAGGTATCGACATCTGCCGCTCGTAAGTTGTTGGCGAGTCGAAAGCCCACTGTCCTCCCAGCGGGTACATACAGTAAGGTACTCACCTCACCTCGACCTACCAAAGATTCCAGTACCCAGACATGTGATTTCACTTTCGCTGACACAGTTGTGCGATCCGCCAGCCCGAAGATTGCCCGTTCCACGTCCCCGCTTCCTCCTGCTGCTTCTAAGGTACAGTCTTCGTCAACATCTAGTAAACCGCGGGCACCTAAACAAGATGCCCGGACCTTGAAAAAGGAACCCGTCCGTGAGGATTTTCTGCGTTCTCAGGCTTCCCAACCGTCAACTGCCTCTTCCCGCCGTCACTCTTCCAGAAGAGCTGACAAGAAAAAGAGTTCCTCTCCTTCCCCGCCGAGGCGTGACCCATCTGTCACGCCGTCCAACAGTTGCCGGCCTCGGCCGTTTTCTGTTTCACCGGGACGCTCCGTTTGCCGGGCGCCCGGCCCTTTACCGGCGGTGGAAACTGCCCCTCCTGATCAACTCAGGGAGGTGGCAGGCGCGTCGGTCGAACCTATGGACCACGACCCTTTGCCCCTGGACAGCGATAGCAGTGCTCCCTCGAAATCCGGTCCTCAGCGGCCGTCGAGGTGACCCCGCTCGCTACTTGGTTTTTATCCTTATTTCTTCTCTCATTTTTATCATGGCGCTCCTTCAATGGAACATTCGCGTCATTCGTTCTAATCGGGAGGAGTTAAAATTACTCCTTCGATTGCACTGCCCGCTTCTAGTCTGCCTCCAGGAAACTAAGTTGCGTCCACGTGATCGTGCAGACTTTCCACACTACACCTCTGTGCGGTTCGACCTGCCACCCGTGGAAGGTGTCCCAGCCCATGGAGGGGTTCTGATGCTCCTTCGAGACGACGTCTATTTCCATCCCATTTCCTTGCACACTCACCTACAGGCAGTTGCCGTCCGCATCACCTTATCCACATTTACCTTCTCCCTCTGTAATATATATTCGCCATCGTCATCTGCCCTTACTAGGGCAGATGTGCTAAACCTTGTTGACCAGCTCCCTTCACCTTTCGTGTTGGTAGGCGACTTTAATGCCCACCACCCCCTATGGGGCTCTCCGGCACCTTGTCCGAGAGGCTCCCTTTTGGTGGACCTTCTCCAACACCTCGATCTTGTCTGCCTCAACACCGGTGCACCGACCTTCCTTTCTGACACAACACACACTTATTCCCATATAGACCTCGCAATATGCACTCCTCAGCTTGCCGGTCGGTTTGAGTGGTATGCACTTTCTGACACGTACTCGAGTGACCATTTCCCTTGTATCATCCACTTCCTACATCACTCCCCATCTCCACGTCCCACCAGTTGGAACATTTCTAAAGCCGACTGGGGGCTTTATTCTTCCATGGCTGTTTTTCACAATCAGCATTTTCCCAACTGTGACAGTCAGGTCGAATACCTCACAGAGGTTATTCTCACTGCTGCTGAACGTTCCATACCTCGTACATCCTCTTCTCCACGTCGTGTGCAGGTCCCTTGGTGGACTGCAGCCTGCCGCGACGCGCTTCGAGCCCGGCGCCGTGCCTTACGCACCTTCCGCCGCCACCCAACTTTGGAGAATTGCATCAATTACAAACGTATGAGAGCGCAGTGCCGTCGTATCATAAACGACAGCAAGAAAGCTTGCTGGACAGCTTTTACTAGTTCTTTTAACCGTTTTACTCCCTCCACGGTTGTCTGGGGTGGCCTACGCCGTTTGTCCGGCATCAAGGTCCACTCCCCGATTCCTGGCCTGACCGTGGAGAACGCGGTCCTCGTGGACCCAGCTGATGTTTCAAACGCATTGGGTCGTTTCTTTGCGGAGGTTTCGAGCTCTGCCCATTACCACCCTGCCTTTCTCCCTCGCAAACAGGTAGAGGAGGCACGGCCGCCTTCTTTCCGCTCTTTTAATCGTGAAAACTATAACGTCGCCTTCACCATGCAGGAGCTAGACCGTGCTCTTGCCCTGTCCCGGTCCTCTGCTCCCGGGCCCGATTCCATTCATATTGAGATGCTGAAGAACCTCTCTCCTGCGGGCAAGTGCTTTCTTCTTAGTACCTACAATCGCATATGGACTGAAGGTCATGTTCCCACAAGTTGGCGTGAAGCCATTGTTGTCCCCATCCCCAAACCAGGGAAGGACAAACACCTTCCTTCCAGTTATCGTCCCATTTCTCTGACGAGCTGCGTCTGTAAGGTGATGGAACGCATGGTTAACGCTCGGTTGGTCTGGCTCCTCGAATCTCGCCGCCTCCTGACTAATATCCAATGCGGTTTTCGTCGACACCGCTCTGCTGCTGACCACCTCGTTACGTTGTCGACCTTCATTATGAACAACTTTCTAAAGAAGCGTCAAACAGTAGCCGTGTTCTTCGACTTGGAGAAGGCATACGATACCTGTTGGAGAGCGGGTATTCTCCGCACATTACACACATGGGGCCTTCGGGGCCGCCTTCCTCTTTTCATTCAAGCGTTTTTGGCGGATCGCAAGTTCCGGGTACGGGTGGGCTCTGTTTTGTCAGATACCTTTTGCCAGGAGAATGGGGTACCACAGGGCTCCGTCTTGAGTGTGGCGCTCTTTGCCATTGCAATCAATCCGATCGTGGACTGCCTTTCAGCCGACGTCTCCGGATCTCTTTTTGTTGACGATTTCGCAATTTATTGTAGCGCCCAGAGGACGTGTCTCTTGGAGCGTTCTCTCCAACGCTGTCTTGACCGTCTATATTCCTGGAGCATCGCAAACGGCTTCAGATTCTCCACTGAGAAAACTGTGTGTATCAATTTTTGGAGATTCAAGGAATTTCTTCCACCTTCTCTACGTCTCGGCCCTGTTGCTCTCCCTTTCGTGGAGACTACGAAATTCTTGGGACTCATGTTGGATCGGAAACTTTGCTGGTCCACACACGTGTCCTACCTGGCTGCCCGTTGTGCCCGATCCCTTAACGTTCTTCGTGTCCTCAGTGGCACGTCATGGGGAGCGGATCGTACCGTCCTGCTTCACCTTTACCAGGCCATTGTTCAGTCGAAGCTCGACTATGGAAGCCTTGTGTACTCTTCAGCACGGCCGTCGATTCTCCGCCGTCTCAACTCTATCCACCATCGTGGATTACGTTTGGCGACCGGTGCATTTTATACCAGCCCTGTTGAAAGTCTGTATGCCGAGGCTGCTGTATTACCCTTGACCACTCGACGTGACATACTCTTGTGTCGGTATGCATGCCGCCTACGGTCGATGCCCAACCATCCCTCTTACAGATTATTTTTTGACGACTCACTCGATCGCCAATATCAGTTGTCTGCGATTGCCTTGCTTCCACCGGGAGTTCGGTTTCGCCGCCTGCTACAGCGGCTCGATTTTACCCTTCCTCCCACCCTTCGGTTGAGCGAAAGCCCATTGCCACCGTGGCATCAGGCCCAGGTTCACACACACCTCGAACTTAGTTCGCTCCCGAAGGAGAGCACTCCGGATTTGGTACACCGCTCGAGGCTTGTCGAACTCCGTTCGCGGTTCGATAATGCCATATTTATTTACACTGATGGTTCCAAGAGCACTGCCGGTGTCGGATCTGCCTTCGTCGTCGGGGACAACCGGTTCCAATACAAGCTCCCTGACCGGTGCTCGACCTTCACGGCTGAGCTTTTCGCCCTCCACCAGGCCGTTTTGTATACCTGCCGCCACCGCCAACCTTTCTATGCCATATGTTCTGACTCCCTTAGTGCCCTGCAGAGTCTTAAGGACCCTTTCTCGAACCATCCTCTCGTGTATCGGATCCAACGCTCCCTCCAGTTGCTGGCGGATGACAGCTGTCACGTTTCTTTCCTGTGGGTCCCTGGCCATGTGGGTGTGCCCGGGAATGAGGCCGCCGACACAGCAGCCAAGGCAGCAGCTCTTTTACCTCGCATGGCTACCTTTTGCGTCCCATCGGACGATGTTCAACGGGCTCTTCGCCGGAGTATCGTGTCGCAATGGCACAGTGTGTGGCTTTCACTGTACAACAATAAATTGCGAACTGTCAAACCGATCCCGACCGCTTGGAGGACATCCTCACGCCCCTCTCGGCGGGAGGAGGTCATCCTGGCTCGGTTGCGGATCGGTCATTGCCGTTTCAGCCACCGTCACTTGCTATCCGCCGAACCTGCACCGCTATGCTCCTGCGGTGAACTGTTGACAGTGCGACATGTTTTACTGACTTGTGTTAATTTTAATCATCTCCGTCTAGCCCTTCACTTTCCGTCTACTCTGGAGGAAATTTTAGCTGATGACACACGAGCAGCTGCTCGGGTTTTGCGTTTTATCAACTTGGCCAACCTATCCAAGGATATTTAACCCTTTTAATTGTCTTTTATCTTTCGTTTTTAGCCTCTTGCTGATGTTCTGACAGTCACCATTTTTTGAGATCATAGCGAATCAATGTTCTTAGCTGGGCGCTAATGACCATAGAAGTTGTGCGCCCTAAAACCACAAAAAAAAAAAATACATCGAAATAATCTGTTTAATATTCTTTCTTTTCCACTATTGTATGTAGGTAATTGACTGAGCGCACATTTTCTTGAAACAACATTTTCTTTCAAGTAGTTACTAAATTTTTTGTGAAAGTTAAAAAAGTTAAATAAATTATTAGCTTTTCAAACAATAAATATCTAAAACACTCTCATTTTCAAAACTATATTATTTTGCATGGAAACGTACCTCGGCGTCTTAGGATCATCTTCGATGGATAGTCTTGTTCAAATAAGTTGGTGAATTTATAAAGTAGGCGATCGTTAACTGTATTGCCAGTTTACGTGGTTCGTCAGCCTGTGGTATTTAATTACAATATTCCACCAATGAGTTTTGATTCTTGATACCAAACTATTCGCCACGTTCCAAGCACAGATCTTTTTACTTCAGCAGACCTCATTTACACAGTCTTAACTCAACTTTTAGATTTCTTTGAAGAAGCCCAGCGTTTTCCTGTTATTCACCCCTCAGGGGCTCAGCATTAATTTGCTGCGTACGGGCTTGGCGAACCCGGGGTCCTGAGCTGGGGACTGGTAAGCGCCGCTAGTCCTCTAGACACCGTAACCTCTGGGCACGCTTCAGCGACCACCGCGTGACGCGGCGGTGGAACGTTGTGTGTACTGGGGAATGGGGATCTTGGCTTGACCGCCCGGGTCACGAGGATGGTACAAACCTCTATAAAAAGCCCTTCAATCCCAAGGTGTGCTACGTGCTGATGGGATGCATGGCTGTTGAAGAGGAACAGTCGCTAGCGAGCAACCTCTGGGGATACTGCCGCACCTCAGTTGTATAAGGCTTACCTAGGCACGCGGGGCTCTGTCTAGGTGGACATGTACTTCCCTAGCTGCTCGTGGGACCGACATGAGCACTTCCAATTTGTCCCTTGAACCTTCCAGTGGGATGGGTGTACCACTGGGGGGTACCAACACCCAATCCAAAAAGAGGGCTAGGATATCCAGTCCTCCTGATTCGGGGAGTAAGAAAAAGTATTTTGGGAATAGTAACAGAACACAGGCTGTTGTACAGAATGTGTTTATTGTTGTGAAACGAAAGGACGGCTCGTTTGAGGGAGTGTCTCCCTTCTATATTCAAAAAGGCCTTGAGGGAATTGCTGGCAGTTTAAAATCAGTGAAACGTTTGCGGAATGGGACATTACTGATCGAAACATCGAGTTCCCAGCAGGCAACCAACCTGCAGCAGGCGAAATTCCTGGGTGAATACGCCATAGAGGCGGAGTTGCATAACACCTTGAACTACAGTAAAGGCGTAGTGACCTGTAGGGATATAGTAAACATCCCTTTGGAAGAATTGAAATCTGAGTGGGCACAGGAGGGTATTTTGGATGTGCAAAATATTATGAAAAGGGTGGATGGTGAGTTGGTGAAATCGGACTCATTCATCCTTACCTTCAATAATCCCCAACTTCCAGATAATGTCAAAGCAGGTTTTCTTCGTTTGAAAGTTCGACCTTACGTCCCCAACCCAATGCGCTGCTTCAAATGCCAGCTTCAAAGGGCACGGCCGATTTCCTTCCCCATCCTTACCCAAAACTCCGAGCGTTAGCTCCGTCTCTAATGACCAAGTTGTCGACGGGACGTTAAACCTTAAGCTTCCTTCCTCTTTCAAATGCCAGCGCTTTGGGCATACCACCCTGGGGTGCAAAGGTGAGGCCACCTGTGGCAAATGTGGCAAGGTGGCACATGACGGAGCAGAGTGTACACCACCTGCCACGTGTGTCAACTGCTCTGGGGATCACCCTGTCTGGAGTCGTAATTGTAAAGTCTTCCTTGAGGGAAAAAAGGTGCAGGAAATAAAGACCACGAAGCGCATCTCGTATGCTGAGGCCAAGAAAATCTTCCAGGCCATGCAACCACCAGCTTTTGCCGCTTCTTTCGCTTCTGTTGTCCAGAAGCCGATTGTCAAGTGTGATGCTGTTACGCAAACTGAGTCTGTCTGTGTTGGTACTAGCACCTGCACTTGCCAGTGCACCTGCCAGGCGGCTGCTGCAGCCGTAGACGATTCCAGTCCGGTTGGTCCCCAAACATCGGAAAAAGGAACTGATCCGCCTCCTGTGGAGATGATGGCCCCCCCAGTAGTAGAGGTTGTGCAGAAATCCAGCACAGCCACTACCTCTGCAACAGGCTCCCATCCGAAACCACCTAAGGCTAAAAAAGCAGTTGAAAAGTATCTGTCACAGAATAAAGTAGAAGTTACTTTGTTTGAGCCTGTCCATGTACGTGTAACAGATGCTCCATCTGACTCTCTGTCCGAGCAAATGGACCTTGATGTGCGTTTGGGGCAGCCAAACCGCCCCAAGTCGGACCCTCTACCCCATAGCGTCTCGCCGCCTCGGCGGAGAGAGAAAGTGAGGGTGAAACCTCCGTAAGCGATGGCTCCCATACTACAATGGAATATGCAGGGCTTTAGGACCCATGTGGAGGAACTTCGTCTCTTATCTCAGGGTCGACCTCTGTGTATGTGTCTCCAGGAGACAAATTTTAAGCCTTCAGACTCCCCTGAGATACGTGGTTACACGCTATGTAGGAAGGATGACGTAAGTGGGGCGAGAGCTAGGGGTGGAGTGGCTATTTTTGTTTGTACAGCCTACCACTCCGAGCTCCTCTCCCTCACCACAAGCCTCCAAGCAGTCGCAGTATCTGTATATGTGCGTCATCGACTGACTGTTTGCTCCCTCTATCTGCCCCCTCATGATACGCTTAATGAAGAGGACCTCAAGGACCTTCTTACTCAACTTCCCCAGCCTTTTCTTCTGTGTGGAGACTTTAATGCACATAATGTGCTTTGGGGCTCTGTCACTACTTGCCCCAGGGGTAGGGCCATTGAGCGGCTCCTCTTGTCGTCGAACGCACATTTACTTAACACCGGTCAACCAACACACCTTTTTACTGCGACGGGGTCATTATCTGCCATAGACCTCACTCTTTGCTCTCCGTCCCTTGCTCACACTATACAATGGGACGTGGTCGATGATCTCCATGGCAGCGATCACTTTCCAATCTCCATGGCAGCGATCACTTTCCAATCTCCATTTCCCAACTGTATGGAATCGAACCTGAAAGACACCCGCCACGATGGATACTCAGTAGAGCGGATTGGGCACTTTACAGCCAACTTGCCCGCTTTGAACATCGTGACAATGTCACAGAATGGGTGCACCATATTACTGCCGTGATGCACTCCGCCGCTGATGCATCCATTCCACAGTCTTCGGGACGTCGAAAACGGCAGCCAGTCCCTTGGTGGAATGACGAATGCCGATCTGCCCTCAGGACCAGGCGGGCGGCTCTGCGTCGGTTCAAGTGTCGTCCGACTTCAGAGAACCTCGCTGCTTTCCGGGTTGCAAGGGCCAAGTGTCGTCAGGCTATTAGAGAGAGCAAACGGAGGTCATGGCAGCAGTTCCTGAGTTCCATTAACCGTTCTACAACCAGCACGAAAGTATGGGAGACCATCAGGAGGATTTCTGGAAGAGGAGGAAGGTGCCCCATAGCTGCTGTGATGTGTAACGGAACTTTACAAACACGACCAGCAGACATTGCCCAAGCCATGGCTACTTATTTCGCTTCCGTTACTGCCACTGCTAGTCAGGATCCAGAATTCCGGCGCCGCAGAGCGGCTGCTGAGAGGGGCCCCATGGACTTCAGGTCCGCGATTACGGAGGAGTACAACCGCCCCTTCTCCCTGTGGGAATTAGATTCTGCATTGTGTGTAGCCCGAGACACTTCACCTGGTCACGATGGGATCCACTATGCTATGTTACGGCACCTTACAGATCGCAACAAAGTTATCCTCCTTAACCTTTTTAATGCCATTTGGATGTCAGGACACTTTCCCGACTTGTGGAGAGAGGCTCTTTTAATTCCCCTTTTAAAACCCGGTAAAGATTCCACATGCCCCAGCAGTTACCGTAGTGTTGCCCTCACTAGCTGCATTGGAAAGATCCTGGAGCGGATGGTCAACCGCCGCCTTGTCTGGATGTTGGAATCCAGGCAGCTACTTAGTCGCTTCCAGTGTGGGTTCAGGCGATATCGTTCCACCTTCGATAACCTGGCCTCTCTGGAGGCGGCAATACAACAGGCTTTCCTGCGCCGTCATCACCTTCTGGGTGTATTTTTTGATATCGAGAAGGCCTACGACACTACTTGGAGGCATCTTATACTTAGGCAGCTTCACGAATGGGGATTTCGCGGTTGCCTTCCAATTTTTATCCGGTCATTCCTTTCTCCACGTTTTTTTAGATACCGAGTCGGTGGCGTGCTCTCTGACCGCTTTGAGCAGGAAAACGGTGTCCCTCAGGGTAGTGTTTTAAGTGTGACGTTGTTTGCTATAGCCATTAACAGTATTACGTGTGTTGTGAAAAGTCCTGTCCAGTGTTCACTATTTGTTGATGACTTCTCTGTCTTCTGTTCTTCTTCCAGTCTTGCAACGACAACTCGTCAGTTGCAGCTCACTCTCCGGCGGCTCGACGAATGGGCACAGAAGACCGGTTTCAAATTTTCAACAGAGAAGTCGGTGTGTGTTTGTTTTAACCGTTCTCGTTCTATTTTTAACTTACCTGAACTGCGGATGAGGGACACCGTTCTGAATTTTAAAGACACTGTGCGTTTTCTGGGTGTGACATTTGACTCTAAACTTACCTGGTTGCCACATCTTAAGGATTTGAAGAGACGGTGCCTGAAGGCACTAAGTATTTTAAAGTGTCTTAGCCACACTTCATGGGGAGCCGACAGAACTTGTCTGCTACGATTTTATAGAGCATTTGTGTGTTCTCGCCTAGACTACGGGTGCACCGTGTATGGGTCAGCAAGACCCTCTTATTTAAAGATGCTGGACGTGGTGCATCATGAGGGGATTCGGCTCGCAACTGGGGCATTCCGCACGAGTCCCATACCAAGTATCTGCGCCGAGGCTGGTGAGCCCCCACTTCACATGCGGCGGCAGTTTCTCGTGGCACGCCAGGCATATACGACTTTGTCCTCGCCAAATACACCAGCCCATCCGGTCGTTGCCCACCCTCCTGCGGAACGGCTGTTTCGTAACAGGCTACGGGCAACGAGGCCTTTTGGGATACGTTCTCAAGATTGTCTTTTAGATATGGATGTGTCTGGTTTTAATGTTTTACAGCGAGGTTGGAGTAAACGTCCGCCGTGGCTCCTCCAGCGGCCGAGACTACTTTTAGAGTTGACACATTTTCAGAAGCATTCTACTTCCGATTTTATATTTCAATCTCTGTTCTCTCACATTTTAGATCAGCATCGTGATTTTACCGTGGTGTACACGGATGGGTCCAAACAGGGGGACTCGATAGGCTGTTCCATAGTGTTCCCCAACACCACCATCAGGATTCGCCTCCCTCCTGCATACTCAGTTTTTTCAGCAGAACTCCATGCAATCCTGCGGGCGCTGGAACAAATGCAGCGGGTTCGTGGCACGAAGTTTCTCCTGTGCTCTGATTCTCTCAGTGCGCTGCAATCAATACGAAATTTGTATCCAGCTGAGAAGATAGTGCAGCTCATTCATGACAGACTGTCCACTCTCCAGCAGCGGGGGAAGCAAGTGACATTCTGTTGGGTGCCAGGACACGTCGGTATTAGTGGTAACGAAATGGCTGATCGGGCTGCCAAGGAGGCTTGCGACAGTTCTGGTATTACTCATTGTGCCGTTCCCCTGCCGGACATCCTCTCTGTGGTGCGCCGGAAGTCCCTTCGTTTGTGGGAGGAGACGTGGCAGGCAGTGACGAACAATAAACTGCGGTTGATTAAGCCCACTGTCCGACCGTGGCGAACATCCTGTCATTCATTGAGGCAGCATGAGGTGGCCTTGACACGTCTCCGAATCGGGCATTGTCCTTTGACACATGGCTATTTACTCCGTCAGGAGGACCCTCCGATTTGCGATGCTTGTGGTGTGCAAGTCACTGTACGTCACATTTTACTGGAATGTATTTCCTACCGTGCTGCTAGGGCAGCGGTGGCTCTTAGTGGTCCCCTGCCCTCTGTTTTAGCTGATGACGAGGCGAGTGTGACGAAAGTATTCAATTTCTGTGAACTTTCCGGCCTCTGGCCTAAGCTTTTAGGCTGGAGGTTTTAGGACGTTAACGAATGGTTCGCCCACCACTCCTCTGGCATGGCATTTTGAGTACGTCTGTAAACCTTAGACGCTCACCAACTGTTCCTACCTTGCCATGTTTGGTTGGGTCTTTGTTTCGTTCCCCTTATCGTTTGGCTACTTTGGCTACTTTCTCTTCTGTTCCCTATTTGTCTTCATTTCATTTTAATCAGGTCACACGTGTCGCCTAATTATCTTGTACGGGCGCTAAAGACCTAGTTGTCGTGCGCCCATAACATCCTATCCATCCATCCATCCTGTTATTCAGAAGAAAATCCAATTAAAAGTAACTTGCAACGAGAAAAGTTTCTATTTTTTCTATTTTTTTTTCTCTTCTTCTTCCCTAGCCGACGCTCCACAGCGTATGCTCCTGCAGAGGCCGTCACCGCTTCAGTGTGATTCTCATTAACTCCAAGTGGACTTTCCCGCCTTTCTTCACGGTCCACAGCGTCGCTGATTCGTTGCGTAGTAACTCAGATAGTCCCATCCGTAAGATTTTATTCTCTGATGTTTCATTTCGGTCGTGTACGTTAGCAATGAGTACGGAATTTTATAATCGCCATAAATGAGCGAAATTTAAACACAGTGGCCGACATGTTGACTCAGTTTCCGTGAGTCAATATTCTAAAAGTCTAAAATGAATTTATATGGAGATAAAAAATCTTGTATTCCCATAGAATTACAGTTATTGAGAAACCTTCTCTCTAAATTGTCAAATTAAAAGTAAATACAAAAAAATCTCAAGTTTATTTACCTACTTATTACTTTCTCCTGATAAACAACGAAATTCATTTAATTTATAAGAAAAAATGCTTTCTAATGTTTTTGTATTACGGGAGTGATATAAATGTGGGACCAAATATTTTCTGGTAATCTAGATATAAGTATAAAATAGAACCGAAGGGTGACATAAACCTTCCGTTCTCACCAATAAAATATAATATATCGCTTCATTGGCTCGATTGGTATCTATTTGTAAGTCTTGTAACAGTTTCTTTTGCCTGCATGCTGAGATGGTGATATAAATACAAGAATGACAACTGGTGATTACCGGTACCAACAATACTTCTTCCTCGCTGGGTGAGATTCAATGGGATCCACACAAGCCTGTGAGATCACCTGACGTACCACTAGATGGGAACGTCACGACTTCTGTTTGTTCAGCATATTTTGTCGGCCGGAAAAGTTTTGCAGTTATAACTTCTGTGAAGATAACTGATACAGTCTTGTAATTTCAGTTACCGTATGGTATGTTCCAAATACTTTGTTCAGTGTTTATTGGTAAAATATAAATCCACAGTTCTCATGTCGAGAAGGCAAGTTCCGTGAAACATCTACGTCCACGGATCCCCTTCATAATGAGAGATTGGGTAACGGTCGTCATACACTGGTACGCAGTAGGACTGATTTGATGAAGTGGTACATTAGCGTAATCAAGCATTTGATGCGTTTCGTTCTAAATGAAAATTCTTACGTGATTTGAGAACCACTAAATGATAATGTAACGCAGTTTTCCAACTTGAAGTTTATGTTACAGGGTAATTTAACCCTCGTAATACCAACGATGGGAGGGAGCTCTTTATACCCACTTTCTCAAATTATTGTAAACTAGCCAGATATTCGTTGAAATCCTCCACAAGAAGGTATAATTGGTTTAAACTTGTCAGTGAAATGTCAAAAAAACTTTTACTTTCAGCAGTACATAAACACGATCTTCACAGTGAACGGTTATATATATCTACATCTACATAGATACTCTGCAAATCACATTTAAGTGCCTGGCAGAGGGTTCATTAACCACTTTCATAACTTTTCTCTACCGTTCCATTCTCTAATAGCGCGCGGGAAGAAAGAACACCTAAATCGTTCCGTTTTCGATCTGATTTCTCTTATTTTATTGGGATGGTCATATCTCCCTAAGTAGGTAGGTGCTAGCAAAATATTTTCACATTCAGAAGTAAAAGTCGATGATTGAAACTTCGCAAACAGATCACGCCTCAATGAATAACGTCTTTCTTTTAATTATTTCCACCCAAATTCGTGCAACATTTCCGTGACGCTTCCCCACCCCCCCCCCCCCACCCCCGTAACGTGATAAAACAAAACGAGCTGCCCTTCACTGAACCTTCTCAACATCTTCCGTCCCACCTGGTGAGGGTCCCACAAGGGGCAACAGTACTCCAGGAGAGGACGCACAAGTGTGATGTAGGCAGTCTCTTTGGTGGAGCTGGTGCATCTTCGAAGCGTTCTGCCAATGAAACGTAACCTTTGGTTCGCCTTCCCCACAATATGTTCTATGTGTTCTCTCCAGTCAAAGTTGTTCGTAATTGTAACTCCTAGGTATTTGGTAGAATTTACGACCTTAAGGTTTGACTGATTTATCGCGTAATTGAAGTTCAGCGGATTTCTTTTAGTGGTCATGTGTATTACTTCACACTTTTCTTTATTTAGTGTCAATTGCCAATTTTCGCACCAAGTAGAAATTTTGTCTAAATCGCTTTGCAGTTGCTTTTGATCCTCTGTTGACTTCACTAACCGATAAACGACAGCATCATCCGGGAACAGTCTAAGGGAGCTATTCAGATTGTCTCCTAAATCGAAGAAGAGTAGGGGACCCATAACGCTTCCCTGTGGAACGCCAGATATCAGTTCTGTTTTACTCGATGACTTACCGTCAATTGCAACGAACTGTGTCCTTTCTGATAGGACATCGTGAATCCAATCGCACAATTGGGGAGATATTCCATAAGCACGCAATTTCATTAGAAGCTGCTTGTGGGGTACAGTGTCAAAAACCTTCCGGAAATCCAGAAATATAGAATCGATTTGAGATCCCTTTTCGATGGCACTTACCACTTCATGTGAATAAAGGGCAAGCTGTGTTTCGCAAGAGCGATACTTTCTGAATCCGTGTTGACTGTTGGTTAATAGGTCGTTCTCTTCGAGGTAGTTCATAATATTCGAACGAAGTATATGTTCCAAAATCCTACTGCAAATCGACGTAAATGAGATTGGCCTGTAATTTTGGGGATCACTCCTATTGCCTTTCTTGAATATTGGAGTAACTTGGGCAACTTTTCAGTCTTTGGGTACGGATCTTTCGCCGAGTGATCCGTTGTAAATTATAGTTAAGTACGGATCTATTGCATCAGCATATTCTGAGAGGAATCTAGTTGGTATACAAACTGGCCCGGAAGATTTGTTTTTGTTTAGTGACTTAAGTTGTTTTACTACTCCAGGAACATCTACTTCTAAGTTTCGCATGCTGGCAGCTGTTCTTGGATTGAATACTGGAATGTTCACTTCGTCTTCTTTGGTGAACGAATTTCGGAAAGCTGTGTTTGGTAATTCTGCGTTAGCAGTACTGTCGTCGGTAGTATTACCATTGCTATCGCGTAGTGAAGGTATTGATTGTGTTTTGCCGCTAGTGTACTTCACATATGACCAGAATTTCTTTGGATTTTCTGCAAGATTACGAGACAGGATTTCGTTGTGGTAACTACTGCAGGCTTCTCGCATTGAAGTCCGCGCTAGGTTGCGAGTTTCAGTAAAAGATTGCCAGTCTTGTGGATTCTGTGTCTTTTTAAATTTTGCATGCGTTATTCTTTCTTTCTGCAACAGTGATCTGACCTGTTTTTTGTACCACGGGGGTCAGACCCCTCTTTTATTAATTTATTTGGTATAAATCTCTGGATATTATGTCTTTGAAAGTAAGCCACAACTGATCTACACTCGCATTTTTAGTTTTGAAAGACTAGAGACTATCACTAAGGAAAGCGTGAAGCGAATTTTTATCTGCTTTATTGAATAGATATATTTTGCGTTTATTTTTGGTGCATTTGGGCATTTCGATATACAGTCTCGTTACTACAACTCGATGTTCGCTAATCCCTGTATCTGTTTTGATGCTCTTTACTAGCTCACGATTATTTGTTGCTAGGAGATCAAGGGTATTTTCGCAACCACTTACTATTCTAGTGGGTTCATGAACTAACTGTTCGAAGTAGTTTTCAGAAAAAGCATTCAGACCTAGTTCGGACGATGTTTTATTTTTGCCGCCGGTTTTGAATACGTAATTATGCCAACATATCGAGGGTAAATTAAAGTCGCCACCGATTATAACAGTATGCTTCGGATACCTATTTGAAATATGATTCAAGCTTTCTTTGAACATTTCTGCAACCGCATCGTCTGAGTCAGGGGGCCGATAAAAAGATCAAATTATTAATTTATTCCGGTTGTCAGGTATAACCTCTACCCAGACCAATTCACAGGAAGTATCTGCCTCAATTTCGTTGCAGGATAAACCGTTTGTAACAGCAATAAACACGCCACCCCCCTTTTTTATTTATTCTATCCTTTCTGAAGACCATTTGACCCTTTAAAAAAATATCGGCCGAATTTATCTCAGGCGTCAGCCAGCTTTCAGAACCTATAACTATTTGTGCTTCAGTACTTTCTATCAGCGCTTGGAGCTCTAGAATTTTCCCAATACAGCTACGACAATTTACAACTGTTATACCAATAGTTTCTATATCTGCTTTCTTCCTGTGTCTGACCTGCCCCCTTTGAGACTGAAACCCATTTTGTGTATTCCCGAGGCCCTCTAACCTAAAAAACCGCCCAGTCCACGCCACACAGCCCCCGCTACCCGTGTAGCCGCTTCCTGAGTATAGTGGACTACTGACCTATTTAGCGGAACCCGAAAACCCACCACCCTTCGACGCAAGTCGAGGAATCTGCAGCCCACACGGTCGCAGAACCGTCTGAGCCTCTGATTCAGATCCTCCACTCGGCTGTGAACCAAATTGCCGCAGTCAGTCCTGTCGACCATGCTGCAGATGGTGAGCTCCGCTTTCATTTTCCAAGCAAGACTGGCAGTCTTTACCACTTCTGATAGCCGCTCAAAACCAGACAGAATCTCTTCCGATCCAAGGGACACACATCATTGGTCCCGACATGAGCCACCACCTGCAGCTGGCTGCACCTTGTGCTCTTCATGGCATCCGGAAGGACCCGTTCCACATCTAGAATGACTCCCCCCGGTATGCAAACGGAGTGCACATTGGAATTCTTCCCCTCCCTAGTAGCCATTTTCCTAAGGGGCTCCATTACCCGCCTAACGTTGGAGCTACCAACAAACTACCAACAAACCCACCCTCTGTGAGTGCCCGGATCTTGAAGGCAAAGGGGCGAGTACAGGACAAGCGACACCATCTGCGTCAGGAACATCCCCTGCCACAGACAGCGCCTCGAATCTGTTGGCAAGACTAACTGGGGAGGCCTCCACTTCGATCCCCCGGGAAGTCTTACGCCGCCTGACACACGCTGAGGAGACCTCCCAATCTACCATGGATTGGGAGGCGACCTCCTCGCAAGCGGTGAGCGGGCTGGCCACAGTCGGAGGGCACAACAGACGCACAGGGCGTCTGCTGCACCCCCGCGAGCGGCCCACAACAGCGGCACCCACCCATCGCAGTCTCAAGCGTTGCCAGCGAAGCCAACGCCGCCTGAAGCCGTGAGCGAAGAGTCACCAACTCTGCCTCCATCCGTTCGCAGCAGTCACAGTGCCTAGCCATTCTAAAAACCTATGTTTCTTCCAAGTACGTACGTCTGAGGACACAGAAGTTTGATAAACAGTGATCTTTGAAAAATATAAACCTAACGCTGAACTGTTTATTAACGGCGGATCTGAAAAATATTTACCCGAGCTAATAAATCAAAATAACAACTGAACTGACAACTGAACGGGATTCTTAGTAAATAAACACGCGAGCACACTAAAGTATAAAGAGCTGCAAAAGAAAGCACACACGAAATGAAAATAAGTCGCTTCTATTAAGAAGGCGGTTACCGTACAATGTAGAGCTGCTGCTGGTCACATGTGCTCTGGCCGTATATATATATATATATATATATATATATATATATATATATATATATATATATATATATACAGGGTGTTTCACTAAGTGTGTTTTCCTCTGTAACATATAAAATAATAGGTGACGGGAACATTTATGCGGTAGGTCAACACAAGAAATGTTACACTATCTGCGGAGTTATGAACATAGTTTATTGTATAATTTTCCAAAGAGTTACAGCACAAAGATATAATTTTGTAAATGGGACAATAGTTTTTTCTATCGTGCATTGGATGTGTTGAAACCAACTGCGTCCAAATCAATTTAAACTACATTCCTATCACTGTTAGTTTAGGAGCTACAACCCGTCAAAGTTTCAGGGACAGATACTACACGCTGTACGTACATAATACATGTCTGTGTCGTGGGTGATGGATGTTATGGCGATGGGAAGTTGATTTCCATGAGATGTTCAAATGTGTGTCCATGTTCCTCAATGCATAATGCAATGCGCCGTCGAAAGGATCTGCGGACGAGATGTAACTTCGCCGGAGTGACAGAGCGACATGCGTCCTCGATGCGCCGTTTTAGATCATCTGGGGATGTGGGCTCAGTGACATAAACACGATCCTTTAGATATACCCACAAAAATAAATCTACTGGTGTTGAATCGGGCGACCTTGCGGGCCATGAATGAGGACCATGGAGCCCCAACCCACCACACAGCCTTGTATTATGTACAGCGTGTGGTATCTGCCCCTGAAACTTTGAAGGGTTGTAGCTCCCAAACTAACAGCGATATGAATGTAGTTTAAATTGATTTGGACGCAGCTGGTTTCAACGAATCCAATGCAAGATAGAAAAAACTATTGTTCTATTTAAAAAAATTATATCTTTTTGTTGTAACTCTTTGGAAATTATACAATAAACTATCTTCATAGCTCCGCGGAAAGTGTAACATTTCTTGTGTTGACCTACTGCATTAAAATTTCCCGTCACCTATTATTTTATAAGTTACAGAGGCAAACACACTTAGTGAAACACCCTGTATATAGAGGGTGAATCACTAAACACTTGCATCACAAATATTGCGAAAACGGAAAGTGCGATTGATCTGCGGTTTTTGTCATGTCTCCAGGGTCATGGAACGAGTCAGTACATTACATTAAGTAAATTCGTCTTGTACGACATTTAGCCACTTGGTACGGCGTGTAGCCGCTGCTGAGGCTTCAGTCTGTCCATCTTGGAGGTTGTGTTGCGTTGCCGTCTGTACGTGGCTGAGAGTGTGAGCGTGAATATTGAAACACGTCCACTGAATGTGTGGTCGTGTTCCATTTTTGAGTTATTCATTAAACTAAAGTGTTTCTGCACCATTCACATTGTCTATTAGTATGTTAATTATTTTAATTCTGTTTATTAATGATCAATGCCCCATCTTCATATATGTTTCTACCCGTGTGATTGAACTTGTGTGTTCATGTGAATGTGGAAGGTTGTTTTTAATATTGACTGACTGCTGCGCAATGGCTTACAGTCGCCGCGTCGCGCTTTAGGCGCGTTTACTTTAATTAAGAACGCATGGCTTCGTTTGTCGTCTGCGCTGGCGTCTGCTGGGTGGCGAGAGACAAGCTTATTTGGCAAGATGGCGAGGTGGCCCTGTTCTTAGTGTGGTGCCAACCTAATCTTGGACGAAAGAGGTGAAAAGAGACCTCTCTGGGAGCCGTTGAAGAGGGTATTATCTTCCTCAGGTAGAGAGGGTTGGTAGACACTATGCTCTGAACGCGCTCTGTATGGCTTTTCAGCGCTCTCTACATCCGGTGTGTGGTGGGGAAGGTTTTGGTGTGGCCTTGGGGCTTCACTCTTGCTGCGACCGTGGAAGTAAGTACTTCGTCGAATCATGCTGAGGGGAAGGCTTGCTGTTAGAACTTTGCTTTCTTTGTGATCAGGCAGTCTTGGTTTATCAGATATAGTTTTCTTGAGTAATTCTTTCGCTATGCGAGGCGAAGTGTTTCTTAATTTACCGAACTCGAATAATTCCGTGTAAATTTAGTATTTGCGTTTTTATTCCGGTGACGATTTTGTGTCTAGGCCTTCAGCCTTTGTGTAAACTTAGTATGTTTAAATTTTCTGGTTGTTTTTAACTAACTTTTTCGTGTCGCGTCTGTAGACGGGAGAATGCTAAATATTTCTCAGATTTTCTGGTTTGATCCCGTCTTTCCTATCTTGGCATGACCGATTGCACTACGTGCTTTCGTGACGGTCGTTACTTCAGCCTTCAGACATGCTTTTATTAATACTATCTTCCTTCTATATGAATTCTCACGTGTGATTTACTTGCTTATTCTAAATTAATTTCTTTTGTAAATTCTATGTAATTCCTTATGGCCTCGCACCATATGGTACTTAAGAATAGTATGCCGCTGCCTCCCCGAACGTGAGTCCGTTTGGTACATAGTTTATTTTTAAATTTGTGCTTCTAGACACCCGCCACCTCGGTTAAACTGTTCGTTTGTCGCTGCTATGAATAGTTCCTGCATGAGTAATGTACCGCTATGCATTATGCACCTGTCTGTGAATCAATGAATGTGCTTTCAGCTACCCATTGTGTGTTTGCAAATTTCCTCCCACGTTACCTCCATATTTATAAAGGGCAGAAACAGTTTTATTATGGGCAGTAATGATTTAATTCAATATTGTACAAGGTGTGTGCTTAATTTGGTCTCCCCACATTTATTTGCTTGTTATTTAATGAATAGATTATGATTTTAAAGTATCAGACCTCTGCTTTAAGATTTCATGCTTCCCTTCCCATGTTTAATTATCTATTCATTTATTTTTTTAACTTTGATTTTGTATTTATTAAAACGTTGGCTGCTCCGTTAAGAAGTGAGCAGTTGGTTAAATTTCCGTTGCGCAAATACTGTGCCCAATTGCAAAGTAATTTAGAGCATCAGTGATCGTTTTAAGTTGCATTTGCAGATCTCAACTGCCCGAGATCTTGCTTAAATAATTTAAGAGGCTACTTTCAATATGGTTTATTTTATTCCAGCAGTGAATTGTCTTGTCCTTGGGAGTGTGGCGAAGATTATGCTAGCATTATTGATCTGGCAGTGTTAACTATCTACAAAATAACGCCCAAGTAATAAAATCCCTCGATACAAAGGTCTGTGTTGTGCATGAAATACATGACATAAAAAATCATTAGTTCGACAAGAAATATTAAAACACATATTTTGATGAATCCAGAATGAAACTTTCACTCTGCAGCGGAGTGTGCGCTGATATGAAACTTCCTGGCAGATTAAAATTGCGTGCCGGAACCGGGACTCGAACCTGGGCCTTTGCCTTTCGCGGGCAAGCGCTCTACCACTGAGCTACCCCGACACGACTCACGATGCCGCCTCACAACTTTACTTCCGCCAGTACCTCGCCTCCTACTTTCCAAACTTCACAGAAGTTCTCCTGCGAAACTTGCAAGACTAGCACTCCTGGAAGAAAGGATATGGTGGAGACATGGCTTAGCCACAGCCTAGGGGATGTTTCCAGAATGAAACTTTCACTCTGCAGCGGAGTGTGCGCTGATATGAAACTTCCTGGCAGATTAAAATTGCGTGCCGGAACCGGGACTCGAACCTGGGCCTTTGCCTTTCGTGGGCAAGCGCTCTACCACTGAGCTACCCCGACACGACTCACGATCTCGCTTCACAACTTTACTTCCGCCAGTACCTCGCCTCCTACTTTCCAAACTTCACAGAAGTTCTCCTGCGAAACTTGCAAGACTAGCACTCCTGGAAGAAAGGATATGGTGGAGACATGGCTTAGCCACAGCCTAGGGGATGTTTCCAGAATGAAACTTTCACTCTGCAGCGGAGTGTGCGCTGATATGAAACTTCCTGGCAGATTAAAATTGCGTGCCGGAACCGGGACTCGAACCTGGGCCTTTGCCTTTCGCGGGCAAGCGCTCTACCACTGAGCTACCCTGACACGACTCACGATGCCGCCTCACAACTTTACTTCCGCCAGTACCTCGCCTCCTACTTTCCAAACTTCGCAGAAGTTCTCCTGCGAAACTTGCAAGACTAGCACTCCTGGAAGAAAGGATATGGTGGAGACATGGCTTAGCCACAGCCTAGGGGATGTTTCCAGAATGAAACTTTCACTCTGCAGCGGAGTGTACGCTGATATGAAACTTCCTGGCAGATTAAAGTAGGAGGCGAGGTACTGGCGGAAGTAAAGTTGTGAGGCGGCATCGTGAGTCGTGTCGGGGTAGCTCAGTGGTAGAGCGCTTGCCCGCGAAAGGCAAAGGCCCAGGTTCGAGTCCCGGTTCCGACACGCAATTTTAATCTGCCAGGAAGTTTCACATATTTTGATGTTTACTGCTCTATAATAATACAGAAAACACTGAGTTTTAATTTTCCCAAACCTGATTTCATAAAGTGGGACTGAAAGGGTTATCTAGTTTGTAAGCCTAGGGACTGAAGACCAACGTAGTTAAGTCCCACAGACTTAGAAACAATTAGGTCAGAAACCACAAAACTCGAACTTGCTAACCAATTCTGAAACTGTATAGAGTAGAAAATTCTTGCCACCCTTGTATGTACATTTACTCCACTGCTCAGTGAGATTCATTTTAGTTATATAAACCATATTCAGGCTCGACATAGAAAATAACAAAACTATCCGATAATACGATAACAGTTTCACTACCATTCGTCAAATGGTCAATGGACGACAAACAGAAGAAAAAATCGCTCTGTCATGTTTTACGGCCCACTTTAGATTGGCCAGTAGTTTTATGATTTTTTGAAAACATTTCGGACATTAATAATAAAAATAAAAATTTATGGAACATACGATTACGACTCTGCTATTGTGATAATATCTATGCACACAACACATAATATTCTTTCTGACCATATTTTAACAACCAGTCCACAGTTCGAATTCCACCATGGGCAGGAAAAAGTTTATTTCTTTGTAATTACTATTTATAGAATGTTATACATGTTTCTTATCTTTGATGTACTTGTAAGTTCCAGAAAATTCTTTCTATGTATAAATAGTGGAGCACTCCAAACAGGAGTCAGTCTGTACTTAGTGTACGCTTGTGTTAGGAATAAACGTGTTCTAAGTGTAAAGTGTTGTGCTCCATTAATGACCTGCCTTCGAATTCCGGACCACCTGCAGTTTGCAACGTGACAACGTGGTGCAGGCGCCGGGTATCCTGAAATACATCTGCAACATCGTGGCTCCGATTAGGCTGCGTGAGAGCCGTCGCCTACACGGACAAGACCCGGAATATAAAGGGTATACTGATTACCTCCGTCCGGAGGTCTGTGTCATAAAAAGACCCATGGATTAGAAAAAAAGCGGTTAGCCAGTTGCACATCAGTAACCCATCGATGTTCTCTGGAGACTCTGGACAGGACCCAAACAAGTCGGTGAAAGGATTCGAGCCAGCCGCGGTGGCCGAGGGGACTGAGGCGCTCCAGTCAAGGTCTGCACGGCCACTACGGTCGGGGGGTCGAATCCCCCCTCGGGCATGGATATTTGTGCCGTCCTTAGGATAAGCTAGTTGATAGTAGTTTGTAAGTTTAGGGACTGATGACGCCGTAGTTAAGTCCCATAAGCTCTGCAAACATTTGAACATTTTGGCATTAATTTATTACTGCTATTCTCTCAGTTTGTCAAACTGATAGAATAGCAGTAACAAATTAATACCTGATAAGCATTTGTGTCGTCCTAGTTCGTAAGTAGTTCATAAGTTTAGGGACTGATGACCCCGTAGTTAAGTCCCATAAGCTTTACAAACATTTGAACTTGTTTTGAAAGGATTCGACCGAGTCGCCAAGTAGGATGGGTGGGATCACATTATGTGCTTAGCAAACGTATATTTCTATCTGGACGGGACGGCCCAGCAGTGGGAGGACAAGCTCGTTAGCTGGGAAAAATTGCTGGCCGCAGTGGTCGAGCGGTCTGCTGCGCGCCAGTCACAGTCTTCACGGCCGCTAGGGTCGAGGGTTCGAAGCCCCCTTCGGGAATGGATATTTCTGCCGTCTTTATTTTAACGTAGTTCATAAGTAGTTTGTAAGTTTGGAGACCACCCGCGGCAAGTTCTTTTTTCAGAAGAGCAATTGAAGAAGAGGGCCCAGCGACATGGTGATTCAACACAGTCGTATATACTGAGTGTATTGGCCCTATGTCACGTAGTTAACCCGCATATGACGGAGGCCGATAAAGTTTCACATCTGATGAAGGGCATTCCGAAAGACATGCATCGAGCTCTTCTGTTAAAAGACGTTTCGACGACACAAGAGTTCATCCAATGGTACCAGAAAATTAAAGAGATGCAACAAAGCAGGGTTGGACGAAATAAATACGACAGAATCCCGAATGTTGTTCCTATGGCCGTTGTTGAAAACCATTATGACTTTGCTTCGCTCATACGACAAGTTGTAAGAGAAGATTTGCAACAGTTTATGGCATCCGGGATTGTTGGACCAAGCCAGCACAAGATTATGGCCATGGATGTCAGTCCTGTATGTCATGAGGGAGCTTACGCTGCTGAGGAAGAGGTATTTCAAATATTAGCGCCTACCAGCACCGACGTGAAGAGTGGCCTCGCCGTACTATGACGTAACGCCGCAGCCGCCAAACCGCAGCCTAGGAGCCAACAGGCGCGGCCACGACCAAATCGTCCGGCAACTATGACTCCTCGCAGGAGGACAGATATCTGGAGGACAGAAGACAACACGCCATTGTGTTTTCACTGTGGGACATGTTATACGATACTGTAGGGAGAGAAAACGGGTATTTTACATTTATTATGCCGCAAGACGCCAACCACCGGAGCAGTCCTTTCAACGGCAGTCAACAGCAGATAATTACTGTCGAGCTATGGGACGAAGCCCCTTGCGTATCCTGGACGTTGTCGGTCTCCAATACGCCGCCGCCGTTCACTAATTAAGGAAGATAATGTTCTGTGACACAAGAGCAACTGTGCTGAAGGTCGCAAATGGAATATACGTCCGCCCGGAAGGAACATGTGTTGCAAGAATAACTATCAACAACGGGATGCAGCCGTTTAAATTTTTCGTTTTAACAGAATGTAGCCATAACGCCATCCTCGGTTGGTAAATCCTTCAGGCATCCCAGACTGTCATAGACGGTGGAAGATCTGAGCTAAGAGTTGAGGAAGCCTTTCCATCGAGTAGAAGTAACAATAACTCCCCTGGGAGGTTGTTTTCTGTCGAGAATGTTGAGATCCCGCCGTTAACAATGTGAAGAGTTCCAGTCAGCAGCTGAGATGACCAGTTGGACGGTGAAGTGATTGTCGATCGAAAAAAGCTAATCAGTATAACGAAGGAAATCTTCACACTAGCCGCTATCATCAGCATTACAGGTGGTCGAGAATATTTAACGATCACTAATTTTCACGAGGAATCGCAACTCATTCCTAAAGGAATTTGTATTGGGACAGCTGAACCAGTCCAGGATGGTGAGGCAATGTAATCGACGAAGTCTCATGCTCTGCTGTCACTGCCGACAACGCACTCCAGGAAACTACTATGGCATTTCATATAGGGTCTGTTCTGACCCAGGAAGAACGTCATCAGCTGTTAACCATGCTACACCAATTATCAGGTGTATTCCAGGCCAGACGGAGAAAAGCTAGATGAAACGGCCGACGATAAAACACTGTGTCAATACTGGAGACCATCCACCAATTAGCTAGCGTTTCTACAGTGTCGACAGCTGAAAGACGGATGATTTGGGAAGAAGTGGAGAAGATGTTGTACGATGACATTATTCAACCTTCAGTGAGTCCCTGGTCGTTTCCGGTGGTCCTCATGAGGAAAGATGGCACGTGGCGTTTCTGTGTCGACAATCGGCGGCTGAACGAAGTCACAAAGAAGGATTTCTAGCCATTGCCGCGCACTGAAGACACCTTAGACTGCTTGAAAGGGGCTACATACTTCTGAACCATGGACGTGCAGACAGGGTACTGACATATCGAGGTTGACGAAGCTGACAGAGAGAAGACTGCTTTTATTACACCTGACGGCCTTTATGAATTCAAAGTCAGCCGTTTGGACTATGTAATACCCTGGCCACATTCGAATGCAGGATGAACAATTTGCTTCGACACCTTAAATGGACGACATGTCTTTGTTATCTAGACGATATTTTCGTTATCTCAAGAACAGTTGGAGAACATTTAAGGCGCCTGTCAACTGTGATGAAGTATGTTCATATCGCAGGACTACGACTCAACCCAAAGAAGTGCCTTTTCGTCGGCAAAGAGATAGAATTCCTGGGGAACCTAGAGAACGGAGATAGGTCCGTCCGGATCCAGATAAAGTACGGGCAGTCACAGAATTTCCAACTCCTCAGTACATTCGTGATGTGAGAAGTTTCCTCGGACTGTGCTCATACTATCGTCGTTTCAGAGCTTTCTGTAACAAGGCACGTCCATACAAGAACGTCTGCAAGGAGACGTTAAGTTTTGCTGGGGTGAAACGAAAGGACGAGCTTTCTGGGTACTTAAGGAGGATCTAACTTCCGCACAAGTTCTAGCCTTATACGACGAGAATGCGGAAACCGAACTTAACGCAAGCGGTTATGAGATTGGTGCTATGCTTGCACAAATTCAGGACTGTGCTGAAAAGGTGATAGCCTATGCATAAAGAGTACTATCAAAGTCCTAGCTGAACTATTCTACAAACGAGAAGTAGTGTCTCCCCGTTATCTGGGCTATCAACAAGTTCCAGGCGTATCTAATCAGTAAACAAAAAAATGTTCAAATGTTTGTAGAGTCTATGGGACTTAACTACGGGGTCATCAGTCCCTAAACTTACAAACTACTTATGAACTAGCTACAACTAAGGACGGCACAAATATCCATGCCCGAGGGGGGATTCGAACCCCCGACCGTAGTGGCCGTGCAGACCGTGACTGAAGCGCCTCAGTCCCCTCGGCCACCGCGGCCGGTTAATCAGTAAACCATTCAAGTTCAAGTTCAAATGTTTGTATAGCTTATGGGACTTAACTATGGGGTCATCAGTCCCTAAACATACAAACTACTTATGAACTAGCTAGCACTAAGGACGGCACAAATATCCATGCCCGAGGGGGGATTCGAACCCCCGACCGTAGTGGCCGTGCGGACCGTGACTGAAGCGCCTCAGTCCCCTCGGCCACCGCGGCCGGCAGTAAACCATTCATCGTCTTGACAGGCCACCATTATTTATGTTGGCTGACCAATTTGCAGGATTCATCAGGTCGACTAGCTAGATGGGCACTAAGACTCCAAGAGTACGATGTCACAGTGGTATGAAAGAAACTAACACAAACACAAGGATGCTGACTGCTTTTTGAGGATTCCATTAGCCGAACACAAGAGCATGAATGAAATTTCAGCCCTCATTGAGTTAGGTGACATTAAAACTGAGCAGAGGGAAGATCCAGCATTATCACAAACCATAGAGGCCTTGGAGAATGGAGAACCGACCAAAGGAGATTTTCAACTTATTAATGGGACATTGTATAAGAACAACTATGATACACTGGGCGCCAAATGGTTTCTGGTTGTCCCAGTTTATCTCCGGCCAGCTAGTTTCAAGTATTTTCACGATTCTCCAATATCCGGTCATCTGGGATTCGTGAAGACTCTAGACAGAATCAGACGCAGGTATTACTGGCAAGGTCTCTACTGATCTGCCAAGCACTATGTGAGTCACTGTAAGGAGTGACAGCGACGGAAGCATAAGCTGAAGTTACCTCCAGGTTATCTGGTACCAATTCCACCTGCAGCAGCTCCATTCCACCAGATTTAAATCGACGTTTTAGGCAGGATCGCGAAGTCGACAACCGCAAACCGATGGATAATAGTCTGCACTGACCACCTCAGCTGCTATGCTGTCACCAAAATCTGTGCCAACTGCAGAAGTTCCAGAAATCGCAAAATTCCTAGTAGAAGACATCATTTTGAAGCTTGGTGCATCACGTGTGATGATATCAAGGAAGAGTATCCATGTCAAAATTATTATCAGAGATAATGTCGCGTTGCGACATTGTCCTCAGAGTAATAACTGCCTACCATCCTCAGACAAATGGTATTACAGAAAGTTTTAACAAGACGTTGGCAGATATGCTGTCGATGTACGTCGATGTTGAGCAGAAGGATAGGGATAAAAGGTTTTCCACTCGTGACATTTGCTTATAATACAGCAAGGAAAGACACCACAGGCTTCACGCCGTATTTAATGCTCCATGGTCGTGAGGCGGAGATGACAATGAATACGCAGTTTCCGATCCAACCAGACGATACTCAGGTTGATAATTTGAAACTGCTCATCACCAGGGTCGAAAAAGCAAGACAGCTGACTCGCATACGGACACTGGCCGCTCAGGAGAAGATCTGCCGGCGGTATAGCAACAAGCACGGCCTGTTGTGCCCAGCTAAGAAGATCTGTTATGGAGTTTAACCCCTGTACGGATGATTGGGCTATCAAAAAAGTTACTGGTCCGTATCAAGTCACACGCCGCCTGTCAGACTTCATGTACGAAGTCGAGTATTATGAGCCATCTTCAAAACGACAAAAACGAAGAGACGTTGTGCACGACCTCCGAATGAAGCCATACAACGATCCCAAAGTACAAACGGAAACGGACACTTGCTCAAGGATTTTGAAGACCATTAGGGTAATGATGAAGCCACGATAGGACGGTTTGGCACCGGTCATCGTCACCGTCACCTCAGGGGCTCAGCATTAATTTGCTGAGTACAGGCTTGGCGAACCCGGGGTCCTGAGCTGTGGGCTGTGTCGCGCCAACAGTCCGCTACACCGTAAGCTCTGTGCGTGCCTCAACGACCATCGTTCGGCGCGACGGTGGAACGTTGTACGTTTCAGAGCCCGGGGATCTTGGCTTAATCGCCCGGGTCGCGAGGACGGTACAAACCTCTATAAAAAAAAACTCAATCTCAAGGTGTGCTACGTGCCGAGGAGATGCATGGCTGTTGAGGTTGAACAGCCGCTAGCGAGCAACCTCTGAGGAACCTGCCGCACCTCAGTTGTATAAGGCTTACCCAGGCAAGCGGGGCTCTGCCTGGGTGGACCTTTAGTTCCCTAGCTGCTCGTGGGACGAACATGAAACGAGCAAATAAAAGCGTGGCCGGTCGCGAAAACGGCGTCTCTAAGCGTGGGAAGACAGAGTTTAACGGCTCTACTTATGATCCTAAGACGTTTCCGTCCCTTGCCACACCATGGGAGGAAAGAAGGGCACTAAATAGATCTGAGCCATACTCACCTCAATATCTGGTCTGTGAGCGTACTGATGGCGAATCCTTCACTTCTACTAAGCCTCAGTTTTTTGTTGACACAATTGAAGACAAGTTTGGTGAAGTAGCATCATTTTCGAAGATGAGGAGTGGGGCCGTTCTGTTACAGGCGGCGTCCTCGGCCCAGTCGCGGGCACTACTTGCCTGCGACAGGCTGGGTGATATCCCGGTGCGTGTCACGCCCCACAAATCATTAAATATGGCCCAAGGTCTTATCTATCATCGAGATCTTTTATCCCAGACCGATGACGAGCTGCGAGCATACCTGCAGCGACGAGGTGTCCACTTCGTCCGGCGGGTGTACAGGGGTCCTAAAGAAAGTAGGGTTGCCACCGGTGCTTTTATCTTGGCCTTCGAAGGCGATACACTGCCTGAGAAGGTTAAGGTAATGGTCTACCGGTGTGAAGTCAAACCCTATGTCCCCCCTCCTATGCGGTGTTTCCGGTGCTGGAAGTTCAGGCACATGTCGTCCCGATGTACTTCCAGCCCAACATGCAGGGAATGTGGGCGGCCACCTCACCCGGACGCCCCATGCACCCCACCTCCGCTGTGTGTGAACTGTGGGCAACATCACCCGCCATGCTCGCCGAACTGCTCTGTTTTACATCGGGAACGGAAAATTATGGAAATCAAGACCTTGGACCGGCTGACCTTCTATGAGGCACGTAAGAAATACGAGCGGCTACACCCTGTCCATATGGAAACGTCTTTTGCCACAGTTACAGCAGCTTCCTTAAAACCAGTGAAACCACTGGTGTTGTCTCCTTCTGTGGGCCCTAAGGGCCGTCAATCTTCCGTGACGGGTGGGGGCCCGTCTCCATCTCTCGCTCCCTCGACACCTGTGGGAGCAACTTCTCCCCCACCATCAGGGACATCTGTCCCCACTCCCCAGGCGGAGAAGAAACAGTCTTCCCCGGCCCCTCTTGCTCGGAAGGGGTCCATCGGGACGCTCCCTTCCGAGGATTCTCCGAGTGCGCCAGGGGATCCTAGCCTTAGGCTAAAGGATCCAACAACCGATGACCGAAGGGCTTCCAGCTCTTCGGCTGTCCCTGATGTCGCTTCTGGAAAGTCCTCCCAGCCCTTACCACCAAAGGGCCAGCGGGAGAAAACAAAGAAGACCAAAAAGAAGAAAGAAAAGATTAAGGACCCTTCAGTGGCCCGAAAGGAGCGCTCGCTCACATCTTCGGCCACTGAAGACGAGGTGGAGATCCTTGCGTCCCCTGAGGATCTCGCCTTCCTAGGATCGCCAGAACCCATGGTTCTCGATCCTACAGATTCTGTGGAATTGGCAACAGGTGCCCTTGCTGTATGACCATTTCATCTCTTACATTATGGCTATTCAGCAGACTGAAAACGAAATCTTGCAGTGGAATTGCGGCGGATTTTTCCGCCATCTGGCAGAGCTGCGACAATTACTCTGCCGCTTCCCTGCGATCTGTCTAGCGGTGCAGGAGACATGGTTCCCCGTCGACAGGACCCCAGCCCTCCGAGGCTTTCGGGGCTATTTTAAAAACCGAGCCATCTACGACAGGGTGTCTGGCGGCGTGGGTGTTTATGTCCACGCCTCTGTCCCCAGTGCTGCTGTGCCTCTTCAAACATCTCTAGAGGCAGTCGCTGTTCGACTCCGGGTAGTGCAAGATTTTACCGTCTGCTCTGTTTACCTTTCACCTGATGAGGCCATCTCTCCCACAGACCTCGCAGCCTTGGTCGCCCAACTTCCCCCTCCCTTTCTTCTTTTGGGGGACTTCAACGCCCACCACCCTCTGTGGGGTGGCACACAGACCTCGGCCCGGGGTAGGGATGTTGAGTCTCTCCTGTCAGAGCAGAACCTGTGCCTTCTTAACACCGGTGCTCCTACCCACTTTAGCACAGCACATGGTACGTATTCTGCCATAGACCTGTCCGTCTGCAGCCCTCGCCTCCTTCCACGTCTCACCTGGAGGGTCCATGACGACCTGTGTGGCAGCGACCATTTCCCGATCTTCCTGTCGCTCCCACAGTGTTCGCCTGCCGACCATCCGCCTCGCTGGTCCCTCCGTAGGGCTGACTGGCCAGCTTACTCTTCAGCTGTTGTGATTTCCTCTCCGCTTCCAGCAGATGTTGATGCCGCCGTTCAGCAGGTCACAGAGGCCATCGTTTCTGCAGCCGAAAACTCTGTTCCCACAACATCCGGTTCGCTCCATCGTCCATCGGTGCCCTGGTGGACACCAGAGATTGCTGAGGCCATCCGGGAACGTCGGCGAGCACTACAGCGCCACCGACGTCACCCTTCTGTCGAACATCTTGTAGCCTTCAAGCGCCTCCGGGCACGGGCCCGGCGACTGATACAAGATAGTAAGAGAGCCTCGTGGGAGAAGTATGTCGCGTCCATTGGTTCTCGCGCTTCTCCTTCCAAGGTATGGTCGCAAGTTCGACGCCTCTTCGGGCACCGCCCCCCGGCGGGAATTCCAAGCCTCAGAGTCCAGGGTATGCTGTGTACTGACCCTGTCGCCGTCGCTGAGCACCTGGCAGATCATTTTGCACGTACGTCGGGGACTGCTGCCTATAGTGCAGATTTTCGTGCCATTAAAGAGCGAGCAGAGAGCCAGCAAATTTCATTTCGAACACGACGTCGTGAACCATATAACGTCCCATTTACTGAGTGGGAGTTGGAAAGTGCCCTTGCTGCATGCCCGGATACCTCCCCTGGACCCGATCGCATTCACAGCCAGTTCCTCCGACACCTATCAGCGGATGCCAAAAGCCAACTTCTCGCCCTGTTTAATCGCGTATGGCTTGAGGGTGTTCTTCCGTCCTCGTGGCGGGAAAGCATTATCATTCCGGTGGTTAAGCCTGGGGCAGATCCGCAGGTGGCTGATAGTTACCGCCCGATCAGCCTCACCAACGTTCCATGCAAGCTTCTCGAACGGTTGGTGAGTCGGAGGCTCATGTGGATCCTCGAGGACCGAGGACTGTTGGCGCATCAACAGGGTGGGTTCCGTCAAGGCCGCTCCGCAATCGACAATCTCGTGTCCCTAGAGTCGGCCATTCGTACAGCATTTTCTCGCCGTGAACACCTGATTGCCGTCTTCTTTGACCTGCGGAAGGCGTACGACACCACCTGGCGATATCATATTCTGTCTACGCTGTACGATTGGGGCTTACGGGGTCCACTCCCTACATTCATTCGGAACTTCCTGGCGTTACGTTCTTTTCGTGTTCGTGTTGGTTCTTGTTTCAGCTCACCTCATTGTCAAGAGAACGGAGTCCCACAAGGTTCCGTTCTTAGTGTTCCTTTATTTTTAATCGCCATAAACGGTCTTGCTGCGGCTGCGGGGTCATCGGTTTCTACTTCTTTGTATGCCGACGACTTCTGCATGTATTACAGCTCCTCCAGCATCGGCGTAGCTGAACGGCGGTTGCAGATCGCAGTTCGGAAGGCACAGTCGTGGGCGTTTGCCCACGGTTTTCAATTTTCTGCATCCAAAACCTGTGTGATGCATTTCTGTCGACGTCGGGCAGTACACCCGGAACCCGAACTTTACTTAGCTGGCGACCTGCTACAAGTCGAAGAGACGCACAGATTCTTAGGTCTAGTGTTTGATGACCGTCTAACCTGGGTGCCGCACCTACGCCAGTTAAAACAAAAGTGCTGGCGACACCTCAACATCCTGAGCTGCCTCGGCCACACTGTTTGGGGAGCCTCACGCCCAATGCTCTTAAAACTTTACAAGGCCCTCATTCAGTCGCGCCTAGACTATGGCTGCATAGTCTACGATTCGGCTGCGCCGTCAGTGCTGCAGGCATTAGACCCAATTCTACACTGTGGTGTCCGTTTGGCGACAGGGGCTTTTCGCACAAGCCCGGTGACAAGCCTCCTTGTCGAAGCGGGAGTCCTCCCGCTGCGTTTCCACAGGCAACACCTGCTGGCTTCCTATGTTGCTCGTGTTCAGGCCTCGCCCTTCCACCCGAACCGCCGGCTCCTATTTCCAGACGCTGCACTCCCTATCCCTCCACGACGGCCAAGGTCGGGATACCCGATCTCGGTCCGTGTTCGTATCCTTCTTTCGTCTCTCACATCCTATCCACTTCCTACCACTTTCCACTATTCCATTCACACCCCTCCTTGGTCCATTCCTCGTTTGCAGCTCCGTCTGGACCTGTCCCATGCGTCGAAGGCCTCTGTTTCTCCCATACATCTTCGTCACCAGTTTCTACAAGTGCTCGAGCCGTTCCGTGCCGCAGACGCCATTTACACAGATGGTTCCGTAGTAGATGGCCGTGCTGGGTATGCGTTTCTACATCAAAACCACGTAGAACAGCATTCTCTGCCCTGTGAGAGTAGCATCTTCTCCGCCGAGCTGGTCGCTATTCTCAGAGCCCTACAACATCTCAAAGCCTGCCCCAGGGGGTCATTCGTCATCTGTACTGACTCCCTGAGTGGCTTACAAGCGATCGACCAGTGTTTCTCTCGGCACCCAATAGTGCGGTCGATCCAGGACACTGTTCACTCCCTGGGCCAATCAGGCCGTTCTGTGGTCTTTGTGTGGACCCCAGGTCATGTTGGCATACCAGGGAATGAACATGTTGATCGATTGGCCAAGCAGGCCACTATGGGACCACCTCTTACTATTGGTGTCACGGACCAGGATGTTAAACTGGTGTTGCACCGGAAGGTGCGTGAGGCTTGGAGCACCGAGTGGGCCACGGCGACTGCACCGAATAAGCTTCGGGCGGTGAAGCTCTCCACAGCTTTGTGGAAATCTTCACTGCGGCCGACCCGCCGAGAGTCAGTTGCCCTCTGTCGCCTCCGGATTGGACATACGTGGCTCACCCACGGGTATCTCCTTCGGCGCGAGGCTCCACCCGTGTGTCGATGTGGCACTGTGTTGACAGTGGCCCATCTTTTGTTGGACTGTCCGCTTTTAGCCAACCGGCGGCATTATTTTAATCTTCCTGACGCACTACCCTTAGTTTTAGGTGACGACGCCTCTATGGCTAACAAAGTTTTACGTTTTATCCGCGCTGCTGGTTTTTATGACTCGATCTAACGGTAGGTGCTGTGGCCTGACATCTTAGGCCACCACCAAACCCGTTTTTTACCTTTTCCGCCCTTAGGGGTTCTTAGTGTATGCAGTATGGCTGGCTCATCCTGTTTTTTCTTTGTGGTCAGCCAGCCAAGGTACTCTGCTATCCAGTTTTATTCCTGACTTTCTTTTACCATTTCTGTGTGTCTTCGTTTTAAGTTATCGGAGGTTTGTCCATTGTCAACCTGTCCCTTATGTGCGTGATCATTTTTAGAGCTTTGTTTAATTTTTGTCGTTCTTGACAGTGGACTCTGAGCTAGTAACAGGGGACTGATGACCTAGATGTTTAGTCCCCTCAATACCCAACAACAACATCAACAACATCGTCACCGTAAGGAAGGCGTGCAGGCAGAATGGAAGGAGTCTCTGGAACTGCCATATAGAGGACCCATGACAAGATCCAGGACACTGCAGATGGCTGCAAACGGAACCTAACTTCGGGTGGCTGTTCTTTCAGGAAGGGGAGCAATGTCGTGAGTCTTCCAACAGCACGCTTGGTGCAGTGGTTAGCATCGCAGATCACTGTGCTTACGGTCCACGTTGAAATCCCGCCATGGGCAGAAAATAATGTATTTGTTCGTAATTTCTCTTTCTAGAATGTTCTACATGTTTCTTATGTTTGATGTACTTAAGTTCCAGAAAATTCTTTCAGTGTATAAACAACGGAGCACTACAAGCAGGAGTCAGTCTGTACTGAGTCTACGCTTGTGTTAGCAATAAACGTGTTCTAAGTGTAAAGTTTTGTGCTCTATTTACAACCAGTCTTCGAATTCCGGACGACCTGCAGTTTGCAACGTGACAATATTAATGTTGACTAGGTTACTGAGAAAACTCGTTGATGCTTATAGGCAACATGTAATACTAACAATATTCACATGTAGTACTTTTCTAGGTTGAATAAAAAGAACACAGCCAAGTCAGTGAGAGAGGCCAGCAAGTGGCGAGGAGAGCCTAACGGTACCTCAAGAGCATGGCGTGCTGCCGAGTTCTCCAGTATACTTACTGCTCTCACAACGCTGCCGCCAGGTAGGAGAAATGGTAACTTCGCCTTCCTTGGCTTGCAATGACGAACTCGTCGAATTTACTACGCATGTATAAGTGAAAAGATCAGAAATAATCCTAAATCGACTTTTTTAGAGGTCTATCGCAACACATCATACAAAACTGGAAACAGATACTGCATCGCCGGCCGCGGTGGCCAAGGAGTCTGAGGCGCTCCAGTCACGGTCTGCACGGCCACTACGGTCGGGGGTTCGAATCCCCCCTCGGGCATGGATATTTGTGACGTCCTTAGTGTAAGCTAGTTCGTAAGTAGTTTGTAAGTTTAGGGACTGATGACCCCGTAGTTAAGTCCCATAAGCTTAACAAACATTTGAACATTTGATTCTGCATCGCATATTTTATACACTTTTTACTTAATTTCTACCCCAACTAGCCTGCGACACTATGTATCAACAACCATCTCCAACCCATCAACCGAACTACACCTGAAGGATCTAAAAATCCCAACGCTTTTCTACTAAAGTTCTAAACTAACTAGCAAACAACAATCTCGGTAACTCTCCGTCGTTGGTGGATCTCTCTCGAATATCTAACCGTTTGATCATGCATCTTTTTGTATTGCATACTCCACCGGACAGTGTTTCTGAAACGTTTTTGTCGGTCACTAGACCACATACCTCGTACGTTTGGCAATCACACGAGCACAGTCATCGTATCCTCCTTCCATCAAATCAACACTTTCTATAAACATACGTAACACACCCAATTACACCGTAAAAATGACTGACATACACAGAACAGTTAACAAGGAATGATCCAGATCAACACCAAGCTCTTATCTTATATGTATGTATCTAATCCTTACAACTAACAACGAAAAAAAAAAAATAGTCTATACCATTTCGACCTATTACAATATCGAAAATTGTTATCCAACGCCATGGCTTGCAATGACGAACTTGTCGAATTTACTGCTCAGTCCTTTAGAGACTAAACAAACGAATAAACACGCCTCCCCAACGAAAGTAACTACCCAGTTTTAAATCACCCAACCATAGGGTTTATTGAAATCAATTCATCTCGACCGAAGAACAATAATTTACTACGGCAATCATCTCCGCTATGCTACCGAGAGACGACCAGTCGCAGAGTAAACAGCTATACCACCGCTCTTAATGCAATATCGACACGATAAAGGCCATCTCTACAGGCCATAAAGAGACATATATGCACAATCGTATTACCGAAAAATTCTGCAACACTTACATGAATCATTTACTCGTAGGTGACACAAACGAGGTATTTACCATAGGACTTGACTACAACAGCCGTTGTAACTTGCATGATGAAAATATAGTTAGCGATAACCTATTTCACACACACACACACACATACACACACACAAACAAACAGTTGGATGAGCGCTAAATTGCGATTTAAACGAACACTTTCTTAGCTGCAGACAAAAACAGCACAGAAGTACATCTACGATAACTGACCAACTAACAGATACTCTACCAAGAGAAGCACTACTCTTCTGACACATAATTTGTCTCCGGTATTTTCTTCTAGATCCATAGACCTGTAAAACCGAAACTTTGTACACGGAAAGCTGTAAGTCTTAATAAGAGCCGGCCACGGTGGCCGGGGAGACTGAGGCGCTTCAGTCACGGTCTGCACGGCCACTACGGTCGGGGGTTCGAATCCCCCCTCGGGCATGGATATTTGTGCCGTCTTTAGTATAAGGTAGTTCATAAGTAGTTTGTAAATTTAGAGATTGATGACCCCGTAGTTAAGTCCCATAAGCTTAACAAACATTTGAACATTTTTCTTAACAAGAAATAGCTATTGCTGATGCAAACTGTTACATAATTTAGGTAATCACAAGGACGTTGGAGTGCTCTTCAACACACTTGATCCCCCTACAGATCTTAGGACCTACAGCAGACACCTTATTGGTTTATATACACTGCAGAAGTGTAAAAGCCTCTTTCCACACAGGGAAGAAACCTAGAATGCTTCTAACGCGATTCCCACATCACGAAAAAGATATTGTCCTACAACAGCTTACAACACACCAGATCCAACTCTACCTCTTTTTACGGCAAAGCGACCTACAGATCGATGATTTTCACATGATAACCATGGGATTACAACACATACAACCTTGTTTTAGGACAAAACCAACCACACCTAGTAAAACACACAATTGTTACTCGAAATATACGTTTGGCATGATCATTCTATACGAAGAACCACGTGTTCCATCAATCTTCGTACACTGCACGATGCGTTCGTTTTGCCACGGAACGGCGCCAAACCCATTCAAGTATGACTTGAATTTGTCTCTGATTATTTGAGCATGCTGTGACAGTCTATTGAAAGTTCTTGATGAACCATTTTCTTGACGTGGTGATACACTCAAGTCTTGTTCTACGTTTGCAGAGGCTGAAGAAGTAACCACCTTCACGGTCAATAACTATGTTGTGCAGTAAGCAGATATATTTCACTATCCTCTCCGCTTTGTCAGGTTCCGTTTCAATACATTTTCCCAGTAAACGCCACTTGGCAGTCGTGATTCCAAAGGCACATTCCACACATCTTCTAGACCCCGATAGCCTGTAATTGAAAACTTTTTCGTCGTGTGAAAGATTTCGTTTCAACAAAATGTTCGTAGAGCTTAAAGGACTGAACTACGGGGTCAACAGTCCCTAACCTAAACTACTTACGAACTAGCTTATACTAAAGACGGCACAAACATCCATGCCCGACGGGGATTCGAACCCCCCGACGGGGAACGGCAGCGCGCATCCTAGCATAGCGCTCGGCCGCTCCGCCGCGGCGATTTCGTGTGAAGTAAGGTTTCATAAGTTTTCAAAGGATATGCATCACCAGGTGCATCTAATTATTCCAACGATTCGTCTTCCTTCGTGAGCGTAGTTCAAATGTGTCCTACTGCCCAACAACCTGATGGGAACTCATTTTAATGGACTATTCCTAATGTATTGCTAATAAATCATTATGTATAACCTAACGTTTTATTTTCCTCATCACATTCAGTGCTCATAATTGTCAGTCTTGAACCGAAGAGTTGTTTCATTGTAATTTTCAAGTCATATATAGGTACCTCTGAACAGTTGCTTATTTGATATTACATTCAGGTAAAGAAACGTTAACAGATATGTATGTTAATAAATATGTTGTACTGTAACTGATGCCAGAATTTATTTATAATCTTCAAATATTATTTGGCCATTTATATCGTCTCTTATGCCATCAAGTATATAGTCAAACGTTTCTATAGACATACAGTAGTTGTCTTTGAACTCGTCTGGAAAATTTCGCAGTGACTGGCAGTTGTAAAAAATTCCCATGAAGATCTGTCTTCATTGAAATGATGCACCCAACTCCTTTTCCTACGTTTTTTTATAGCAAACGTTCTTGTCTAGCAGTGGCCAACACAAAACATCATCGTCCTAATCACTCGTGATAGCTTCTCAACAGCTGCAACTGCTGACCTATAGCGTGTAACTGAGTGCAGTGAGGAAACCGATGACTGTCGACAGTACATTGGGCTGACGCTCGCCGGCCGCGGTGACCGAGGGGACTGAGGCGCTCCAGTCACGGTCTGCAGGGCCACTACGGTCGGGGGTTCGAATCCCCCCTCGGGCATGGATACTTGTGCCGTCCTTAGTTGTAGCTAGTTCATAAGTAGTTTGTAAGTTTAGGGACTGATGACCCCGTAGTTAAGTCCCTTAAGCTTAACAAACATTTGAACCTTCTTTTTTTTTGCTGACGCTCACTGTCCGTGTAGTCTCTTCCATTGTTTACGTGAGGGCAGTCGGCAGCCAGCGTGCCGCGTGCGTCAGCTGCGCGCCCTTGCCGAATCGGCCCGGGCCCAGTGTAGGCACTCAACACCTGACGAAGCCGGATCGCCGGATCACTCATTACCGGACAAGTTCGGATCGGACGATTTCCGGATGTAATGTAGGTGCAGCCTGAGACTGCTCGGCTACTCCACCACAGCTATACCTGTAAGAACCCGGTAAAAACACAAAATGGAGAGACAGAACACTTCTTCCTTATTCAACTCTTGTTACATATATCGTATACACCACTCCCACCGTACAGAAATTATCCATCTCGTCGACTACAGATGCATTAGCGCAAATCGATAGCACTACAGAAACAGCGTAGGGAAGCTTACGACGCCAACAGTCAACTCGTAACGGTATTTACACGCACCAACGAGGGCAAAAGGGACTGTCAACCGAAGAAGATTCCTAAAATGCTTACATTAGCTTCCAACAACACGAAAAATGTGCAGTGGTATGAAAAATTTCAAATGCACCAGATAGACCTCTATCTCTCTTTTTAGAGTAAATCAAGCCACTGATCACAAAATTCACACCACAACCAGCGGATTCTCCCATAGTAAGACTCCAGGACGTTCTCCAAATTATGGTTTTGATTGATATTTGTAGGTGAAGGACTAAATAACCTCCATATAGGCGAGAGGTACAACGCTTCCGTCGATTCTAGCTGCATTCTTCAGGGACTTGAGATATAGAGACAGAATGACCAGACGGCAGAGTTCGGCTCCTTACATATGACTGTTAGTTATTTAGATTGAATATATAAAGAGAATTTTATTACTACCTCTTTTGTGTCCCAGCTTCGTCGCCGCTTTTGTGTCTCGTTTCCGTCGTAGGTGTCGGTGGCCGAGTAGAAAAGTACCGACACAGGAATAAAGTAAGTACGCTTGTGCAGGTACGGAGGGGAGCAGCCAGTAGGACAGCAGAAACTAGAAACACTAGAGTAAATTAGAACGAGATATATATTGCACAGAATGTATACAATACTTAACTTTTACATAGCTCAGTACTGCAGAATGCTGATACATAGTTGAGCTAGAGGCCTGCCTATGCCTGTCCGATAGCAAAGTCTTCACTGGTGCCTATCTGAATCCGAAGTGTTAACTGGTTCCTATCTCAGTCCCAAGTGAACGATGTCGTTCAGTGGTGGCCACGAGCGGAGTTGTAACAGAGGGCGCTCGTGGCTGACGTCGTAAGAACGCCACGCCGTGCGTGCATGGCGGCGCGCGGCTAAAGTAGGTGGCGCGCACTTTGGACTTGTGCGACACCACAACCTCGATGTTCAACATTCGAGCAGAACAATATAAAGACCCTCATCTTGTCGACATAGAAAACCAAGTACAAAGATAAGACGCAGGCAAGAATTATGCAGCACTATTTGCTTCGAAAGGGTGTTCTCTTCTTTAGGCGGAATCCAGACAGCGAACTCTGGGTGGTGTGTGTGCCGGAAAAACTTATCAACAAAGAAATCTGGTACAACCACTAAAGTAACGCAGCCTTCGAAGCAAAGAAGTGTTTCCTGAAATTGAAAAGTCTGTGTCACTTCAACAACATGGAGAGACGAATACGCAGGGTTCTGGCGATGTGTAAATGATGTCAAAAAGCCATGACCATTACGGTACGTACGCAGGCTCAAATGTATCCTACTGTGACGACCAAATTAAGGAAAATGGCGACGGACCTGATGGGCGAGCTTCCACGGACGACCTGTGGCTATTTGTATATCAGTTACTTGTGAATCTCACATCTAAATAAGTGACCCTGACACCACTGACAAGGGCAACAGGGACAACAGTGAGCAAAGCGTTGTGTAGGGATTTCTTGCCACAAGTGTGGAACTGTGGAGAGGGGAACGGATGCTCTCAGGTAACGGACCACAGTTCCGCTCACATAAGTGGCAGGACACAATGAAATGGCACAATATCACACCTGTATATGTTAGCAAATATCATCCGAGTTCCAACCCATGTGAACGCGTAATGCAGGAAACTATATAGAATTTACTGCTCCAAGAAACACGCGGCTTGGAATGTATGTTTAAAAGATTTTCAGGATGCCGTCAATGAAATGCCACTGCACGACACTGTTTGCTCCCTTGACAGTACTAAAAAGTAAATATCCACCCAACTTATACGCGAAGTAGTTGACTTCCAGAATTTCATTTCATTTCGGACTGCAGCATTGTATATGTCTTTTAAGGACATATTGTTAACCTAAGTAATACCAAAATTCTGCTTTACTTTGTAGATGTTAAATACCGTTTATTAATATAGCAATAGGCGTATTTCGGCACTGTGGCCATCAACAGGCTATGTCCATATGGCATCGTGGAGGTATAATTTATTATAATAACTGCATATAATTGCAGTATAAATGCTCTTTAGATATATATTATTTTATGCTAATCAGGTTTTAATTTAGCGCCGGCCGCGGTGGCCGAGGGGACTCTGCGCTCCAGTCACGGTCTGCACGGCCACTACGGTCGGGGGTTCGAATCCCCCCCTCGGGCATGGATATTTGTGCCGTCCTTAGTCTTAGCTAGTTCATAAGTAGTTTGTAAGCTTAGGGACTGATGACCCCGTAGTTAAGTCCCATAAGCTCTGCAAACATTTGAACATTTTGGTATTAATTTATTACTGCTATTCTCTCAGTTTGTCAAACTGATAGAATAGCAGTAACAAATTAATACCTGATAAGCATCAAAGGTACGACCAAACTTTCAGGAAACATTCCTCACACACAAAGAAAGAAAATATGTTATGTGGACTTGTGTCCGGAAACGCTTAATTTCCATGTTAGAGCTTATTGTAATATTTCTCTTTAAATGTAAATTGAAATAATTCGTGCAGACAATTATCAAAATACCCTATTGTTTCGTTAGTATGTACTGTACTTCCTCGATTCCACGTCATCTACACAGATTTTCTGTGAACGTTTGGGCAGTAATTGTTGGTGTGTCTTGATTGGACCTCATGTTCTTCCACCTACGCTCACTGGAGCACGTTATTATGATTTCATACGGGATGATACTCTACCTGTGCTGCTAGAACATGTGCCTTTACAAGTACGACACAACATGTGGTTTATGCACGATGGAGCTCTTGCACATTTCAGTCGTGTTCGTACGCTTCTCAACAACAGATTCGGTGACCGATGGATTGGTAGAGGCGGACCAATTCCATGGCCTCCAGCATCTCCTGACCTCAACCCTCTTGACTTTCATTTATGGGGGCATTTGAAAGCTATTGTCTACGCAACTCCGGCACCAAATGTAGAGACTTTTCGTGTTCATATTGTGGACGGCTGTGATATACGCCATTCTCCGGGGCTGCATCAGCGCATCAGGGATTCCATGCGACGGAGGGTGGATGCATGTACCCTCGCTAACGGAGGATATTTTGAACATTTCCTGTAACAAAGTGTTTGAAGTCACGCTGGTACGTTCTGTTGCCGTGCGTTTGCATTCCATGATTAATGTGATTTGAAGAGAAATAATAAAATGAGGTCTAACATGGAAACTAAGCGTTTCCAGACACATGTCCACATAACATATTTTCTTTCTTTGTGTGTGAGGAATGTTTCCTGAAAGTTTGGCCGTACCTTTTTGTAACACCCTATATATACACCATCTAATGAGCATTTATACTGCAATTATATGCAGTTATTATAATGAATTATATCTCTACGATGCCATATGGACATAGTCTGATGATGATCACTGTGCCGAAATAGGCCTATTGCTGTATTAATAAACAGCATTTAACATCTACAAAGTAAAGCAGAATTTTGGTATTACTTAGATTAACAATAGTTGACGTACCTCTGAGACCTCGACTTCGGTATTCTGAAATCGTGGAATAGGCGCTCCACAATATCAGGACGAAATAAATCGCATTTTGCGATGTTATGGCATCACTGTATTGGGTTTACATGGAATATCAAACTGTGGCGAATGAAAATTTCTGCCCGGCCGGGATTCGAAACCGGGATCTCCTGCTTACTAGGCAGACGCGTTGACCACTCCGCCACCGAGGATACAGTGACCAGCCCCACTGCAGAGGACTCTTCCCTGCACGTCTCCCGCCACTCACAAATCTCCATTCGCCACGCTGTCTCTTTCCTATACCACAGCCTGAGTCCTCGGTGGCGAAGTGGTCAACGCGTGTGCCTAGTAAGCAGGAGATCCGGGGTTCGAATCCCGGTCGGGCACAAATTTTCATTCGCCACAGTTTGGTATTCCATCTAAACTTAATACAGTGATGCCATAACATCGCAAATTGCGATTTATTTCATTCATTTGAACGCTGTAATTCGTCAAAAATATATATAATAATATCATTACGGCTGGCGAGAAGCGGAAGGCTGGTGCAGACAAAACGGTAATAATAAGGCTCAGCGCAAACTTAACGCAGCACAGGCAGAGGCGCAGGGCATCTGCTGCTCAGCGCACACTGCACAGGCAGACCAAAGCAGCGTCGAGCGCTCTCGTAACACAGTACAAGCCTCATGTCCGCCGCAAACCTCTCGATGCAGTTAAGTCTTAATTCCCGAGTCTCCTGAAAATCCATTACTTTAATTTAATTTGTGTGTGTGTGTGTGTGTGTGTGTGTGTGTGTGTGTGTGTGTGTGTGTCTTCCGGTTAAGTGCGTCATACATGAGCAGTGATAGGATTCAGCAAAAAAGTGACGAATATATGACGAACTTGTGTAGTCTATGGAAGTTTCTTATAAGCTATTCAGGAAACGCGTCTGACCTAGAGAGACGACAGTTCAAAGAGATTCACATGCTGACAGAGGAAGACTTAAAAGAGAAGCTAAGCAGCATTTAAGACACCATACCAACTAAAGAAAAATTAGGAATAAGTTTTACTATGTAATTAAAAACAGATTTAGTTTTCTCTGATTTTTTTATAATGAAGATAAACACGTGTCACTGTAAATTCAGTAATTAAATTAACCTTTATACACCTGACATATTAATGTCAAATTCAAATGTTTGTAAACGGTCCTAGGGATGTTTAGGAGTGTAGAAATCTCTCATACAGACTTTTGACACAAGTGACACCCAATCACCTCACCACGTTCGAATTCCGTGAGTTCCGCCGAACACCCCATTCTGCTCTCTCACTATGTCAAATGTTTGTAAATCTATCGGTCCAAACTGCGTGGTCATCAGTCCGTAGCTTACAAACTACCTAAACCTAGGTAAACTAACCTAAGGACAACACACACACCCATGCCCCAGGGAGGACTCGAACCTCAACGGCGAGCAAACGCGCGCTCCGCAGTAGTCTGTCAGAAGGTTTACTGAAACCAGGGACTACAGACCGAAGAAGCACACAGCATCTTAGACTGATGACTCTCGGTGTCTTTTCATTTCGGTAAGTTGTTCACTTGCACTTTAGCAGGTTGGCAGCACACAAAGAAGAAGAAAAAAAAAAAAAAAAAAAAAAAAACAAGGCGGCTCCGCACTCGGCACAGCAGGCGGCAACAGCTGCGCGATTGCTGCGTAGCTGCCGACCGTGACGCGTCAAATTCATATCACGTATTTTCTCCAGAATGGAAAGAGGTATGGGTCTCCTTCCATCCCCCTCAGGGGCTCAGCATTAATTTGCTGGGTACGGGCTTGGCGAACCCGGGGTCCTGAGCTGTGGGCTGTGTCGCGCCAACAGTCCGCTACACCGTAAGCTCTGTGCGTGCTTCAACGACCATCGTTCGGCGCGACGGTGGAACGTTGTACGTTTCAGAGCCCGGGGATCTTGGCTTAATCGCCCGGGTCGCGAGGACGGAATAAACCTCTATAAAAAAAAAAACCTCAATCTCAAGGTGTGCTACGTGCCGAGGAGATGCATGGCTGTTGAGGTTGAACAGCCGCTAGCGAGCAACCTCTGAGGAACCTGCCGCACCTCAGTTGTACAAGGCTTACCCAGGCAAGCGGGGCTCTGCCTGGGTGGACCTTTATTTCCCTAGCTGCTCGTGGGAACACGATGAAAAGGACCCAAAGCAACGCTGGTGGGCGTTTAACCACCGTCTCTAAGAGAGGAAAAGTAGACTTCAATGCTGAGACTTATGACCCCCAGTCGTTCTCTTCCTTGGCCACGCCATGGGAGGAACGCAGATCTCGTAGCCGAGGACAACAATATGCTCCAAGATATTTAGTATGTTCCAGGACTGATGGTGAATCTTTCATGAACACGAAACCTCTCTTTTTCGTCGAGAACTTGGAAGATAAGTTTGGAGAAGTAGACGGCATGTCGAAGATGCGATCGGGATCGGTTTTAATAACGACGTCATCCCCAGCACAGTCACGGGCTTTGCTCGCCTGTGACAAGCTGGGTGATGTTCCCGTTACTATCACCCCACACAAAAGCCTGAACATGGTACAGGGTTTGATTTTTCATAGGGATCTCCTTTTGCAGTCAGATGACGAACTCCGCAAGAACTTGGAACGGCGAGGTGTCCACTTTATAAGGCGAGTCCATAGGGGTCCGAAGGACAACAGGGTCGCCACTGGTGCATTCACCTTGGCCTTTGAGGGCGACTCATTGCCTGAGAAGGTCAAGGTGATGATTTACCAGTGTGACGTAAAGCCCTACGTTCCTCCCCCTATGCGTTGTTTTAAATGCTGGAGGTTCGGGCACATGTCCTCCAGGTGTACCGCCAGCTCCACCTGTCGGGACTGTGGTCGTCCATCACACCCAGACGTACCTTGTACACCACCTCCCGTCTGTGTTAACTGTGGACAGCAGCACCCACCTTGCTCGCCTACCTGCTCTGTACTGCACAAAGAAAGGAAGATCATGCAATACAAAACCATGGATCGGCTGTCTTATTCCGAGGCCAAGAGGAAATATGAGAAACTCCACCCGGTCAGCATCAAAACATCATATGCAGCAGCCACGAAACCATTTCCGCAGACTAGTGTACCGCCAGTTCCATCTATCACAGTGGGCCCTCAAGCCCAACCGTCACCATCTGCCCCCTTGGTGGTAGGGGGCACATCTCACATTGTTGCTTCCAAAGCCCCTGCCTTGGAAGCAAAAGTCCCCCAACCAACGGGGACATCGGTCCCCACACATGAGCCAGAGCAACAACAGCCTGCTCTGGCTCCTCTCGCGAGGAAGGGATCGCTTGAATCCCTTTCTCCCTCGGTCTCTCCCACTGGCTCAGTGGATGCCAGTGAGTGGAACCAAGTGCCACCCAAAGCTGGTCGCAGGGCCTCAAGGACAACCTCCGTCCCTGAGACTGAGTTTGCCAAGCCCTCCCAGCGTGAGAGGCCGAAGGACCAGCGGGAGAAACAGAAAAATTTAAAACTAAAGAACCTCAGGTGGCTACCATGCCACCACAAAAATCGTCTGCTTCCGAGGACGTGGTGGAAATCCTCGCGTCCCCTGAAGACTTGGAAATTGCCAAGACTCTGGAAGCTATGGACGCAGAGGCTCTGCCTGCTGCATCAGTGGCTGCAGAGAAACCTGTGGGCCCTACTCTACCAACTACATAAATATGCCCAGTAAGTCGGGACATAGTGTGGTGCTGCAGTGGAACTGTGGCGGTTTCTTCCGCCACTTGGCCGAGTTACAGCAGTTGCTCTGTCACTACCCTTCCCACTGTGTTGCTCTACAGGAAACTTGGTTTCCTGCTGAACGGACTCCTGCCCTTCGTGGGTATAGGGGTTATTATAAAAATCGTGCAACACACAACAGGGTATCCGGAGGAGTCTGTCTTTACGTTCATGCCACTGTCCCCAGTTCACCGGTGCCACTTACCACAGTGCTCGAGGCAGTGGCCGTGAGAATTCAGACACGACAGGACATTACCATCTGCTCACTCTACCTTCCTCCGGATGAGGCAGTGTCTCCTGCAGACCTTGCGAACTTGGTCGCACAACTTCCCCCACCATTCCTTCTATTGGGGGATTTCAATGCCCACAACCCCTTGTGGGGTGGTTCTCAGGTCTCAGGTCGCGGTAGGGACATTGAAGTTCTACTAGCACAGCTGGACTGCTGTCTTCTTAATACCGGTGCCCCCACACATTTCAGTGTGGCGCATGGCACATACTCGGCTATAGACCTTTCTCTCTGCAGCCCAAGTCTTCTACCACAGCTTCATTGGGGGGTCCAAGATGACCTATGTGGTAGCGACCACTTCCCCATCAATATCTCTCTTCTCCAACACCAACTCGTTTGCCCCGTTGGTCCCTGTGTAGGGCTGACTGGCCTGCTTACACCTCATTTACTAGGGCGATCCCTCCACTCCCAGATGACGTTGATCAGGCTGTTCATCACATTACTAGCGCCATCATTTCCGCTGCTGAAGCCAGTGTTCCGACCACCACTGGCTCAGTTCGGCGCAAGTCGGTTCCATGGTGGTCTACAGAGATTGCTGAGGCCATCAGGGAACGTCGTAGGGCACTCCAGCGCCACAGGCGCCACCCTTGCATAGAGCACCTGATCGCTTTCAAACGTCTTCGGGCTCAAGCTCGGAGGCTGATACGCCAGAGTAAGCAGGACTGTTGGGAGAGATATGTCGCTACCATTGGCTCGCGTGCCGCCCCATCTCGGGTATGGTCACAGGTTCGGCGCCTTTTTGGGTACCGACCACAGGGAGGAATCCCCAGCTTGATCATTCGGGGTACCATATGCATGGATCCAGCTGCTATCTCCGAACACATGGCGGACCATTATGCCAGCACCTCTGCGACGTCTGCGTATATTGCGGGCTTCCGCACTCGCAAAGAACAGTTCGAGCGGAGGCAGTTGTCTTTCTACACACGTCGGCGAGAACCATACAATGCCCCATTCACTGACTGGGAGTTTCAGAGTGCCCTCACTGCCTGCCCTGATACCACACCAGGGCCAGATCGAGTCCACAAACAGTTCCTGCGCCACCTGTCACAGGAGTTTAAAGACCAACTTCTCGCCCTGTTCAATCGCCTTTGGGTTGACGGTGTTTTCCCATCTCAATGGCGGGACAGCATCGTCATCCCAGTGATAAAACCTGGCGCTGATCCACAGGTGGCAGACAGTTACCGCCCGATTAGCCTCACCAACGTTCCTTGCAAGCTCCTGGAACGTATGGTGAGTCGACGGCTTATGTGGGTTCTTGAAGACCGTAAACTCCTCGCCCCACAACAAGGGGGATTCCGCCGAGGTCGTTCTGCATTAGACAATCTGGTTCCGCTAGAGTCGGCCATCCGCACTGCTTTCGCCAGGCGTGAGCACCTGATTGCAGTCTTTTTCGATCTCCGAAAGGCTTATGACACTACCTGGCTCTACCATATTCTTGCTACGCTGCATGACTGGGGCTTGAGAGGACCGCTTCCGCTGTTCATCCAGAACTTTCTCTCACTTCGCACTTTTCGGGTAAGGGTAGGTACCCACCTCAGTACTTCACGCACCCAGGAGAATGGAGTCCCACAGGGCTCCGTTCTCAGTGTTCCACTGTTTCTGATTGCAATTAACGGACTTGCTACAGCAGTGGGGTCATCGGTGTCATCCTCCCTGTATGCCGATGACTTTTGTCTGTATTACAGCTCAGTTAGTATTGGTGTCGCTGAAAGGCGACTACAGGGAGCCATTCAAAGGGCTCATTCCTGGGCTTTAGCACATGGATTCCGATTCTCTGCCCGCAAAACCCGGGTTATGCACTTTTGCCGCCGGCGAGCAGTGCACCCAGACCCGGAACTGTACTTGGGTGATGAGCTCCTTCATGTTGAAGATACGCATCGCTTCTTGGGCATGGTGTTCGATGCTCGGCTCACGTGGGTCCCCCACTTACAACAGCTTAGACAAAAGTGCTGGCGGCATTTAAACATACTGCGCTGCCTCAGCCACACTGCCTGGGGAGCCGCCCGTCGAACCCTCTTACAACTTTATACGGCTCTCATCCAGTCCCGCTTGGATTATGGGAGCCAGGTGTACGACTCGGCAGCCCCTTCTGCACTCCGGGTACTAGACCCCATCCACAATGCTGGTGTTCGCTTGGCAACAGGAGCTTTTCGAACGAGCCCGGTGATGAGCCTCCTTGCTGAGGCCGGGGTTCCCCCACTGCGGTTCCGTCGGCAACAGTTGTTGGCCTCGTACGTTGCTCGTGTGCGCACTTCCAACCATCATCCGAATCGCAGACTTCTCTTCCCAACTGCTGCACTCCCATCCCCTCACAGACGGCCTCGGTCGGGCTTCCCAATTGCAGTCCGTGTCCATTCCCTTCTCTCCTCCCTTGACTCCCTTCCCTTCCCTCCTACTTTCCTCTACTCCTCCCGTGCACCTCCTTGGTGTATTCCTCGTCCGCAGCTACGGTTGGACTTGTCCCGGGACTCGAAAGCTTCCACTTCACCATCGATCCTTCGTCGCCAGTTCCTGGAACTCCTGGATTCTTTCCATGGTGCAGAGGTCATCTATACCGACGGTTCCCTCATAGATGGCCATGCTGGGTACGCCTATCTCCACGGTGACCTTTTTGAACAGCGGTCTTTGCCCAGTGGGAGTAGTGTTTTTACTGCAGAGCTGGTCGCTATCTCTAGAGCTCTGGAACATCTCCGAGCCTGCCCTGGGGAGTCGTTTGTCATCTGTAGCGACTCCCTGAGTGCTTTGCGAGCGCTCGACCAGTGCTTCAGCAAACTCTCTCTGGTGCAGCGTATACAAGACACTGTTGCAGCTCTCCATAGGTCAGGTCGCTCAGTGGTCTTTGTATGGACCCCAGGGCACGTCGGCATACCTGGTAATGAGCGTGTGGACCAGTTGGCCAAGCAGGCCACCTCCTCACGCCGTCTTGACATTGGGCTCGTGGAAACGGACCTTAGGTTGATGCTGCACCGGAAGGTGCGAGACGCTTGGGGCTTGGAATGGTCTGCACTGAGTGTGCCAAACAAGCTTCGTGCAATCAAACCATCCACAGCCACATGGAAAACCTCACTGAGGCCCCGTCGTCGAGACTCCATCGTGCTGTGCCGCCTCCGTATCGGGCACACTTGGTTGACACATGGCTATTTACTTCGCCGTGAGCCACCGCCCGTGTGTCGCTGTGGTGGCGCCTTGACGGTGGTTCATCTCCTGGTGGACTGTACTGTGTTGGCCCCATTGCGGCGGTCTTTTAATCTTCCAACTACCCTATCCTTAGTGCTAGGAGACGATGCCTCCATGGCTGAGTCAGTGCTCCGTTTTATCCGTGTAGCCGGTTTTTACAATTCTATTTAATGTAGGGTGATTTCTCCTTACTTTTTAACCGTATTATAATGTTTTATCTCTTCTGACTAACAGACATTCGTGTTGCTGTGACATTCGTGACTGGCCCGTCCATTTTTATCTCAGTGACCAGCCAGCCACGGATTCTCATTTCAAATTTTAGCATGATTAACTAACTTGTTTTATTGTTTTATTTTTGTATCTGTGCTGTTGGTTTTTCTATGTGTGTTGTTTGTCAAATTTCATCGGTGACATGTACTCCTCTTGAGTATTCATATGGTTGTTTCCAATTAAATGGACATTCTTTGTTGGGAACAGGGGACTGATGACCCAGTAGTTTGGTCCCCTTTAAATAACAACAACAACAACAACAACAACAATCTCCTTCCATCGTTAAAACCAATTTCGACATGTTAGCTATATCTAGTACGAAATAATGTATGGTGTAAAATGCACCATACGCAAAGTGGCCAGCGACTACATTTTTCACTGCAAACTCTTCAAAATATGTCCGGCGTTGTACTTTAATTCTTTTTATAATAATAACTATGGCCAATAACATGCAGTGACTTTTGGCTACTAGAGGCAGAAAGTATTATTATTATTATTTTACCGAATAGTTTCTTCAAAATCGATTGAGGAAACTGCACTAGCGCAAAAAACGCACAAATCCGAAATAGTATTTTTTACTTTACTATGAGCTTTGTCTGGGATTAGTACACTGCACATGAGCGATAGATACTCAGGGCATATAAAACATAGACGAATGTAACCTACATCCTTTTCTGTATTTAGTTTCTCTGCAAGACTTTTACTTTTTACGTCGTTCTCAGGACAATTAATTACAATCAAATGTCTAAAAATGTTATCAGATAACACCTACAATCGATGGTACGAGAATTACGGACTACTCTCGCAGCTGTTAGATGGTGGTTTGAAACTTGCCTGGCGCGGTGGCTCAGCGCGCTCTGCCGTAGGGTTACCGACATGATAGCCAGTGGGCTCGACGCCCTCTGTAACAAAAAGACTAAGCCAACGACGAAACTATAAAAAATAAAACAAAAACCAACGTCAACAAAGGTCCGTTCAAACCGAAGAACCAATGAAAGGAGAGAAAAGGATAACTTGCTCAGCGCCATCTGTAATTTAAAAAAAATAATAAATAGAATAAAATAAAGACAGAAATTGCCGTGGCGAATTAGAAGTGTGTAATGGGGCGCCGTGCTTCCGTGCGCGCTCCCGTTCGCCGTCGGGGATTCGAGTCCCCTCTCAGGCATGGGTGTTTGTATTACCCTTAGATTAGTTTAAGTAGTTTGTAAGCTACGAACTAATAACGAAACAATTGAGTCCGATAGGTTTCAAAAAAAATGTTCAAATGTTTGCATAGTCTATGGGACTTAACTACGGGGTCATCAGTCCCTAAACTTACAAACTACTTATGAACTACTTACGAACTAGGACGGCACAAATATCCATGCCCGAGGGGGGATTCGAACCCCCGACCGTAGTGGCCGTGCAGACCGTGACTGGAGCGCCTCAGTCTCCTCGGCCACCGCGGCCGGCCCGATAGGTTTATTTGAAACATTTGTATTAACAAACTGAGCAAAATTCTCAACGAACAACCCAGAACGAACAAACGATCAAAAAGTATCGTCCTATGTGAAGAACAAAAAATTCATAAATAAATAAAAATATACAACCGTCACAGGCATTTTTCCTTGTTAATCGAACACAACTATATTCTGCAAGAATCCTAATTGTTGTTGTTATTCGGATGTTTAAGGGGGACAAAACTACAATGGTCATCAGTCTCCCATTTCATCACGAAGCTTATAAAATAAAATCGCGGACGTCAAATTTATGCGCCCAGAGTTTAAGTTTGCAAAGTGGGAGGGGAATCCCACTGGGTCCATAAAACATCAAGAAAATGGACAAGAAACTAAACGCTGAGAGACCATCACAAAAAGACACCTTACAACAAAGAAGCCGATGGCAGTGGTTGGCCGACCATAGGAGTAAAAAAGGAAAAGTCAACCACACGGCAGCATAAGGAAAAGTCCAGTTAGAGAGACCGATAAAAAACCCCTGCTCGAATAAAACTTAAAACAGAATTTTCTGTTGAAGCATCGTCACGTAAAACATCTGATAAAACGTCAGGGATGTTAAAACTACGCCGTAAGACGGCTAAAACAGGGCAGTACACTAGGATGTGGACTATTGTCAAATGGGAGCCACACTGACACTGGGGCGAGGCCTCACCACGAAGGAGATGTCCGTGGGTGAGCCACGAATGCCCAATACGGAGTCTACACAGCACCACGGAGTCCCAGCAAGAGGCCAGCATGGACAAATGCCATGCGGCCGTGGTCTCCTTGACAACCCGAAGCTTGTTGGGTGTGCCCATGCTATGCCACTCGACATCCAAACGCTGATGTACCGGTGGCGCAACAATGAACGGAGATCACAAGTCAGGAGGCCGATGTCCAAAATGGACGCACTGACAGTCTGCTTGGCAAGTCTGTCAACACGTTCATTGCCTGGGATACCCACATGGCCCGGAGACCAGATGAACACCACAGGGACTGTTCAATGGGACAAAGCGTCTCCTGCATGGCCAACACTAGGGGAGACCACGGGTAACACTGGTCCAGAGCTCTAAGGCTGCTCAGGGAGTCGCTGCAAATAAGAAAAGACTCACCTGAGCAGGACCGGATATGCACGAGTGCTCTGTGAGTGGCCATTAGCTCTGCAGTGTAAACACTGCAGCCATTCAGCAGACAGTGCTGTTCCACACGGTCACAATGAGTATAGGCAAATCCCACATAGCCATCAACCAGGGAACCATCGGTGTAGATCAGGTCATAGACAAGGAACTCCACTACAACAACCGAGAAATGGCGGCGGAGCGCCTCCAAGGGAACCGAGTCTTTGGGCCCATGGGCCAAGTCCAGCCGGGTACACGGCCTTGGCAAGCACCACGGGGGTGTACGTGCATGGACCCGATAGGGAGATGGAAGGGGAAAAAACTCAAGCTCCAGCAGGAGGGACCAAACTCGAAAAGCAATCGTATGACCTGAACTAGGGCATCGCTGATGGGGACAGATGACCACATCAGAAAAGAGGAGACGACGGTTTGGGTGGCCTGGGGAGCAATATACATTGGCTGCATAAACCACTAGCAGGTGTTGGCGGCGTATCCCCAAAGGTGGAACTTCAGCCTCCACAAGTAAGCTGTTCACAGGGCTGGTGCGGAAGGCACCCATCGTGATGCGAACCCAACCGTGGTGGATGGGGTCCAACAGGTGCAATGCCAAAAGCGATGCAGAACCGTAGGCAATGCATCGAAAGTAAAGCCGTGACTGTACTAGTGCTGTGTAGAGTCGCAATAGTGTGGATCGATCAGCGCCCCAACTGGTATGGCCCAGGTGGCAAAGAACATTAAGATGGCGCCAGCAATCCTGCTTCAGCTGACGAATGTGAGGAAGCCACATCAGCTGGGTGTCGAAGACCAGCCCTAAAAACCTATGTGTGTCGACTACTTGAAGTAAGTGGTTGTCGAGGTAAAGTTCGGGGTGTCGGTGAACAGTCTGACGCCGACAGAAGTGCATAACACTAGTCTTGGCCGCAGAAAAGTGGAAGCCGAGGGCAAGAGCCCAGGATTGCCCTTTTCGAATCGCTCCCTGCAGTCTGCGTTCAGCCACTTGTGTGCTGGAAGACCTAAAATGCAGAAGTCGTCAGCATATAGGGAAGGGGATACTGACGACCCAACTGCTGTCGCTAGGCCATTAATGGCTATTAAAAATAAGGGAACACTCAGAACAGAGCCCTGAGGAACCCCGTTTTCCAGCACATGAGAGGTGCTTCGAGAGGCACCAACTTGAACTCTAAAAGAACGGACAGCTAAAAAGTTATTGATAAAAATCGGAAGGGAGCCCCGGAGGCCCCACCCATATAAAGAAGTGAGTATGTGGTGTCGCCACGTTGTATCGTGTGCCTTGTGCATGACAAAGAAGACGGCTCTGAGATGTTGGCGCCTGGAAAAGGCTGTGCGAATTGCGGACCTGAGGAACAGCAGGTTGTCGGTGGTGGAGCGACCCTGGCGGAACCCGCCCTGCCATGGAGCCAGTAAGCCCCGAGTCTCGAGAATCCAGCACAACCGCCTACTGACCATGCGCTCCAACAGCTTACAAAGGACATTGGTCAGGGTGATGGGTCGATAGCTATCCAAATGAGCAGGGTTTTTGCCTGATTTCTTCACCGGTATGATGATACCCTCCCGCCACTGCGAAGGAAATACCTCGTCGCACCAGATCCGGTTGAAAATGGCGAGGATATTACCCAGACTTTCTGCGGACAGGTGTCGCAGCATTTGGACATGGATGCTATCAGGCCCAGGGGCCGTGTCAGGACATTGCGCGAGGGCACCAAGTAGCTCCCACTCACGGAATGGAGCGTTATAAGCCTCAGTGCGGCGGGCGGTAAAAGAGATTGGCTTGCGTTCCACCCGCTCCTTTAATGTACGGAAGGCCGGTGGGTAGTTTGCAGAGGCAGAAGCACGAGCATAATGCTCAGCAAACATCTCTGCAAGCATGACTGGATCCGTACATATGGCTCCATTCACGGAGATCCCAGGGATTGTTGTTGTTGTTGTGTATCCCTGTGAACGCCTAATCAGGCTCCAGACCTGGGAAGTGGAGATACCTGACCCAATAGTGGAGACGTACGTCTCCCAACACTCCCGTTTCCATCGTCGAATTAAATGGCGAGTACGGGCACGGAGCCTTTTAAATGAAATGAGGTGCTCAATAGAAGGGTGCCGCCTGTATCGCTGTAGGGCCCGCCTATGTAAAGCTCTGTATAGGGAAAGTATGGCCATCCTTTTCCGTGTCACTTGCCGCCGATTGGCTGAAATCGCGTCACATGATTTCTTCCGTCATCTTGGTCCTATACGCTGCTTGTGTCCCATAAGAAGTGTTGGAAATATTCGTGTGTTTCGGTCTGAATAATGCCACAGTGTTGTGCTTTCAGGTGTTTTTTTCAAGCCAAGAAGGGAGGTAAACTTTTCAGACTTCCGTCTGACTCGAGAAATGCAGCGAGAAGAGTGTGGCTGATGAAATTAGCAGAGAAAATTGGGAGCCCACAGGCGACGCTCGGTTGTGTGCTGTAAGTACAGTTTTAATTCATAATCTAAATTAATAGGTTTAAGAGTCACTGAATACTAGATCACACAGAAAATACCTAGAGTTTTTTTAACCTGAATAAATGTGTGATGGAAATGCCTGCATAGTATTGCGAGGTTAAATTATTGATGCATGGTTGGTTTTATTTGCGAGTAGTTGACAGATTCTGCTGTTGATGTTTGTTTTTAATGACAGTTTCCGATATCGAAGCATCCGTTTCTCATACATTCGATTAAAGTATCGTTGTGGCAAACAAGCTAGTAAAAACGTGAGATATGCAAATGTACTTGGAATTGTGTAGGCAATTTTTTCTTTTTTTTTTCCTTCGTTAAAAATAGTAGGTGTCCCCTTGCATTTTTCATAATTCGTATATGTACATAATACACGACTTCACAGCCAAAATTTCAGGGCAGTACAATATAACACAATAGCCTGCTGTTTCCATACGGTAGTAAACAAACTCGAATGAAAACATTAGGTACAATGCATGGTTCTAATGTTATTTTACCCGAAACTTGTCGAATATTACATGTCAATGAATGCATGTTAGTTAAAAATAAGTGTTGTGTTTTAGTTAAATTAGTTGAGCAGTTGTGTTTAAGTATCCGGTATATTACATATGAAAGTGTCAGAAGTGTTGTGCACAATGTGATCTAGTAGTAGGCCTAATGTGTGTAAATAATCGGAAAAGGTTTCATATACGTAGGCATAATTTCTCAGTGCTTAATTAAGACACACCTTACCTTAAAATACGCGTTTTGCAAATGTCTTTCAAGCGCCGTTACATTTAGGCTGCCAGCTTTTGTAAAATTGAAGTATGAATAAAAAATCCACCAAATACGGCACATTTGCTTCCGATCGCCTGAATCGGAGGCTGCGCTACGCGATGTTCATTTGTTGTAGACCACGTGACTATGTGGCTAGCGAATCACAGCACAAAGTATAGTATCGTCGTGGGCCAATGGTAACCAAACCTCACCGCCGCGCAACATGCAAATAAGAATTTTTGACGTTGTAAATTAAATATGCGGTAACGTTTTTATATACGAAACCGCACAATGGTTACAGGATGTGAAAATTAACGTCTTAACATGAATTTTCAATTATTTCATTTTCGAAATCCCTTGATTACACTTTCAGACAGACGATAAAATAAATAAAAAAAGCTATACCTGCTATATGGTTGACAGGTTCTTGTATGTATCCTTGTCCGGTCAGTAACAGTTAATGCCCTCGAAAAATGAAGATTTGGAATTAGTTGACGACTGTTTTGTACATATAAAATAAGTAGAACGTGCTACAGTACTTTGTAGTTGAGAGGATAAAGTGATTCTAAATCTTCATTTTACGAGGCCAATTACTGTTACTGACCGGACAAGGGTACATACAAGAACCTGTCAACCATAGAGCAGGTATAGCATGTTTTATTTACCCTGTGACCTGTACGAAACAGTGATCAAGTAATTCTAAATCTTCATTTTACGAGGCCAGTAACTGTTACTGACCGGACAAGGGTACATACAAGAACCTGTCAACCATGGAGTAGGTATAGCATGTTTTATTTGCCCTATGATCTGTACGAAACAGTTGTCAAGTAATTCTAAATCTTCATTTTACGTGGCCAATAACTCTTAGTGACTGGACAAGGGTACATACAAGAACATGTCAACCATAGAACAGGGTGGTTTTATTTCTTGCATCTTTTTAATTATAATATTTCTTGTCACAGAAGTTTCTGCTATCAATTGTCATACTGTCAACGCCATCTAGACTACAATTACGTACCCTTCAGTAAAATCACTGTGTTACGTACACAGGTATGTCATAATATACCATTATTAATATATTGTTTAAATTTTTAGAACAAGGTTTGTGTTTAATTCTTGCTAAGTGCTCAAATTTTCCCGCATATTTGTCTGGGATCTCATTGACTTTCCTTCTCTCCAATATGCACAACAATGCTTTCGTGTATAAAACGAACTACCGCATATGTAATTTCGAACGTCGAAAATTCTTATTTGCATGTAGCCGCGGCGGTGTTTGGTTACCATTAGCTTCGTTTGAAGAGTTGCTTTGTGGCTACTGCGCATGCGCAGAACAAAAGTTCGTGTTTGAAGAGCGCCTGGTGCCGAATCTGGCTACTTGAAGAGGGGCGCCAGCTGTTCGAAGAGCTGCTAGCAAGCTGAGCCAAGTAGCCAGATGCTGCCCGAGGAAATTTTTCTGGCTGCCAGATTCGCGCATGCGCGTAGCTCTCTTATTTGTGGTGGGGATACACGCCGCGCCCTTGTTCAAAATGTAAGTTACCTCAAAAGTGACACAGACTATTGTGTGTTACTTCCGTAATTGTCCGGTATTATTTATTCTTACAAAACCACCTGTAGAAGGTAACAGAATTCAAAATTAAACTCGTTTCCAATGTCCAGCGATTCAGATTTCGTCTCCAGTGACGTCGATTTGTACGCTATGTTGTTGCCCCGAAATAAAAGGCAGGAATCAGATTCTTTTTTTTTAATACTTTGTGCTATGTTTCTCAGATAAGGAATTTGTCCAACATTTTTGGGTAGGGTGGGCTCTGACAATAGAACTTAGAAATTTGGTTTCTTATATGTACCAGTACGCGGGAATGGGGGAGATATTCCTATTATAGCATAATCTGATTCTTTTTGTGGTTTGCTGGCCTTGAATGTAGCAGACAGGTTCAATGTTTATCAGCTCGTTGTGTTTGAAAATTAAAAGAGCTGCAAAATTTATGAGTAGTCTAAGTGTGGACGTTAAGTGATCAACTGCAGAGGCAACAGCTGACACTGAGTCCCATTGCACAATAAAGGAATGGCAGGTGCAATAGATGGGACCCATGTCAGAATAGACATGTCCAAAAAAGATCCAGATTTTTGACCGTTCAGTTGCAGGTGGTTTTTGCAAGAGACTCATTAGAGACCTATTCTGGGTCGCTCCACGATATCAGAGTATTCAGAACGAGTACGCTGACGGAAAAGTGCCAAGGTTTTTATATTTTGGGTGACAGTGCTTATCCCGGTTTGAGGCATTTGTTGTCACCGTACCGAAGTATTGGGCGTTTATCACGGCGAGACAGTAAATTCAACATTGTTCTCTCAAAAACAGAACCTGGGCCTATTAGCGACAATGTTTTTTGTGTCCCCTTAACAGTCATCTCCATTTGTTCTCGTACTACACTGCGGTGAATGCTTTTCCACAATTTTCTTTCAAATAAGCCATCCTACCGCCCCGCAACAGCTGTCTCAGTTTAAATCTCTCGCTGTGGTTCTTGCAGAACTCTATAATAGCTAATGTAGAGTTTCTACACCATAGAGTTTCCTGTGTGCCGAACACGAGTGGTTTCTGTGTGGGAGAAACAGCTAATTTATATACATAACCATATTCCACGAATTAGGAAGCACGTGCACCTGACAAGAAAACACAAAATGAGAACTCAGGACAGTATTGTACAGTAAGTTGACTCACGACATTAAACACATAACTAGTATGGACTACTTTGAAAAAGGTTTTAAAATGTTTCTCCTTTAAAAAGTTATCATATAGCGAAACAGTATTTAAATAAAATATAATCTGTAAAAAGTACCAACAACTTTCCTTAATGAAATGCGAAACTGTATATTTTGTAAGTAGTAGGCCTATACTCTGCTATATTGTAAATATTTTTCTATATATTATGTGTATCTTTCAGTTAAGTATGCGTCTAAACATATTTGTTTTATGAGGAAACCCATCTCATGTAATTTTCTAAATGATGAGTGGTAAATAAACAAATCAAATATAATGTAAATAACATTCGCGCCGTTGCTGTTCATTCTGCTGTCTTTTTGCGGTACACTAGCGAAGGTAGCGAACAGGCTAAATAAAACGAGATGGGTGTTCGAAGAGCCCAAACACCAAGCACGGACAGATGACGTCACCATTGCCGCGCATGCGCAGTAGCGCCTGTTTGCTGGCTCTTCAAGTAGCTTTCTGGCAACTCTTCGAACAAAGCTAGCCACATAATAACGTGGTCTACAACAAATGAACATCGCGTTGCGCAGCCTCCAATTCAGGCGATCGGAAGCAAATGTGCCGTAATTGGTGGATTTTTTATTCATACTCCAATATCACAAAAGCTGGCAGCCTAAATGTAAAGGCGCTTGAAAGACATTTGCAAAACGCGTATTTTAAGGTAAGGTATGTCGTAATTAAGTACTGAGAAATTATGCCTACGTATATGAAACTTTTACCAAATAATCATATTTTTATAGGTTTAAGATAAGTGTTATAAATAGTCACATTTTACAATATACATGAAACAATCTAATGTCATTTGTATTGTTTACCAGAATAATTTTACTCGTGATCAGTTTGAAACCAAGAGAGCTGATGGATTAGTGAAACTTAAACCCAATGCTGTGCCAACTATTTTTTGTCATCGAAAGCAACCAGTGGTACGCAAGGCCCCATCTGAGAGGAAACGAGTCTTGCAAACATGTCTCGAGGAAGCAGGTAACAGAAAAATAACTTTACATTAACTTTTAAATCCTAGTTATAGGTCTGATATCATTTATTGCTGAGTCATATTATCAGTTCTATATGGTTTAATCAGTAGCAGGTATAGTAGGCTATTTAAGTCGATCAGTATGCTGGTCAAAGACAGTTATGGGCCTAATATATTTATTTGTTAAATAATAAGGTTAAATACCTTCTATATTGCTGAAGTAAAGCTCTGTGTTGAGTGGTCATAGGCCTTTGTTTCCTCTGTGTTCCATATAAATACTTATTTCACTGTCAACAGTTTGTCAGAGCCATAGCCCACCATGTTCAAAAATGCTTATGTATCTTGATAATGTCTGCTTCTGTTGTGTTTGGATGAAAATGGCATGTTATCTTGGTGTGATGCTTGCTATACAGTTTTTTCATTTCTGCCACATAAGTTAAAAGATCGTAATTTACATAAAAAGTTTGGGCATAATTAAAGATGGGGATACCACCTGTCTGCTCTGCCCAATGTCATAGAAATGGAAGTTATTACTGATGAAATGTGGTCAATTTACATTACCTAAATCAAACTGTGACACTCATGTTGTGGCTGGTTCTCGATGTACTTCTGTGAATCACAATTTGAGAGTAATTTTTATTACTATATACATTCTATGTAATTAACTTCGACGAATGATGTCATTATCTTTGTCACAGTCGACAGGTGGTTTCCCGGTCTTCAATTGACCCCTACTTTGAAATATTTTTTTATGTTTAACCATATTTAGACCAGCAAATATCTTTGTTTGAATGGGCCCTATCAAAAGGGTACATTTCCCTAGAAATCCTAAAGCAAGCTATTCAGGTAACATACTAAAGCATAAATAAATAAATAAATAAAAATAAAGTTATTTTGGAAACATTATAGCTGCAGCTTCCAGTTTTACCTCATCTATAGCTTATGTACATGTTACTTGAACATAAATGCAGGTTGGTGTTAAACAATTGTTCTGCAGGCTCTTCACATATTATTATTTCTACCTGGCTTTGGCTTTCTTCTTTCTGCTTTTGAAAGGGAAACTCTTTTGTTCTGGGGCCACAATGTGATGCTGTGCTTGAGGTGGTGTGGACCAAATGATTTTTTTATTTGCAGTGGCTCATCTTGAGCTGATTTGTTCAAATGTTTGCAAAGCTATTGGGCTAAACTGCTGTGGACATCAAAAAAAAAAAAAAAAAAAAAAAAAAAAAAAAACACACACACACACACACACACACACAAACACACACACACACATATTCCTGTGGGAATGCCCCCCCCCCCATTCCATAGCACACCACCTTAAACTATATGGTCATTCTGCATGGCTACTTATTTATTACCTGTATCTAGTCTATGACCAACATTGCTGCTGCTATATGGTGTGCTCATTTTACCATAATTGTTATTTCTAGCACAAAAGGGCAGCCTTATTTCTTATGTGTTGATAGAATACTTATTATTCACACAGGACTGATGACCTAGCTGTTTGGTCCCATCCACCCATCAACCAACCAACCTTATTATTCACACAATTCCAACCATTTAATCCCCCAGGGGGCCCACAGTTCGTTTGTGGGTACGTGTGTGGCGCGCACGGGGCCCCGAGCCGAAGCAGCCTTTCTTCTGCCCCAGGCTGCTTCACTTTCCCTCCCGGTTTATACCTTCGCCCGGAGACGGGCGTCTTTCGCGAGTTAAGATGGTTTCTTGTTGTCGTTTCTCTTATTCCTTGGTTCCTTCCTTTCCTAACCTTTGTTTCTGTCATCCTCTCCTTGCTGTACTCTCCTAGCCTTCTTCTCCTCCTCATTAGTCTCCGCTTCGGCGTTTGAGACACTTCTATCCTTCTTTCTCTTCACTTCCTCTATTCTTCTTCTTTCCTCCCTGTGCGTGTCTGAAGGCCGACCCACGCATTATCATGCGTAGCAGGTGACGGGGTAACGTGTAATTCCCCGCCCCGGGTAGACAAGTAGGGCACGTACGTACCCCCTGGTAAAGGCCAGGCCCAGGGAAGGGTGATTACCCGAGCTGGTACCTGCCGAACATGCCGATTGGTCCCTCCGTCAGTTCTCGGGAGGTGTGACCTGAGGTGTGGACAATCACCTAAGGCGGGTAAGCCCTCGGAGAGGGCCCTCACTAGGAACGAGCGCGCCATCGGAGACGCCGGTAATCACGGGGGACACTTCCGCAATGACTTCCTTCTCTTCTTCAGTGACGTTGACCCAGAAACGAAAGATAGATTCACCTCAGCAAAAGAAGACGCTGCCTATTCTACCGAAATTTCTTGTTGTCTCTCGCACCGACGGTAAATATTTCAATTCTGTAAATCCTTTCGTCATTCAGAAAGGTGTTGACGCAATTGCTGGCCCTGTTAAAACCTGTTCGCGTCAGCGCAATGGCACATTGTTGCTGGAAGCGGACAGTGCCTTCCAGGCCCAAAAACTGATACGTACTACATTGTTACACACGTTTCTAGTCAAGGTAGAAGCGCACCGCACACTCAACTCGTCACGGGGGGTAGTTTTTACGAGATCCCTTGACGGGTTGTCTGACGAAGACATACAAACCTATATGTCCGATCGGGGTGTAACAGCCGTCCATAGGGTGTTGAAAAAGGTAGATAACCAGCTGACACCGACTCGTACTGTGTTTTTGACGTTCGACAGAGTTGAACTCCCGTCGAGGGTCAAAGCAGAGTATGAAGTCATCTCCGTCCGCCCTTATGTACCTAACCCAACGCGCTGTTTTCAATGCCACAGGTACAACCACACCCGTCAATCTTGCCCTAACGCAGCAAAATGTGTCACTTGTGGTAGGGACGGCCATGAGGGGGATTGCCCACCTCCGTCCCATCACTGCGTTAACTGCAATGGTGACCATGCGGCTTCCTCTCGGGACTGCCCTGTATATAAGGATGAAAAGGTCATCCAGCAAATTCGGGTTACGGAAAAGGTATCAACATCTGCCGCTCGAAAGTTGTTGGCGAGTCGAAAGCCCACTGTCCTCCCAGCGGGCACATACAGCAAGGTCCTCACCTCCACTCGACCTACTAAGGATTCAAGTACCCAGACCTGTGATTTCACTTTCGCTGACACAGTTGTGCGATCCGCCAGCCCGAAGTTTGCCCGTTCCATGTCCCAGCTTCTTCCTGATGCTTCTAAAGTTCAGTCTTCGTCAACCTCTAATAAACCACGGGCACCTAAACAAGATGCCCGGATTTTGAAAAAGGAATCCGTCCGTGAGGATTTTCTGCGTTCTCAGGCTTCCCAACCGTCAATTGCCTCTTCTCACCGTCACTCTTCCAGAAGAGCCAACAAGAAAAAGAGTTCCTCTCCTTCCCCGCCGAGGCGTGACCCATCCGTCACGCCGTCCAACAGTAGTCGGCCCCGATCATCTTCTGTCTCGCTGGGACGCACTACTGTTAGCCGGGCAACCGGCATTTTACCAGCGGCGGAAGCTGCCCCTCCTGATAAACTCGGGAAGGTGGCAGATGACTCGTTTGAACCTATGGAACATGACTCTCTGCCACTAGATGGCGACAGTAGTGCTCCCTCGAAGTCCGGTCCTCAGCGGCCGTCGAGGTGAACCCACCTGCTTGTTCCTTTTTATCTTCCCTTCTCTTATTTTTTATCATGGCGCTCGTTCAATGGAATATTCGCGGCTTTCGTTCTATCCTTCGATTGCACTGCCCGCTTCTAGTTTGTCTCCAAGAAACTAAGTTACGTCCAAGTGATCGTGCAGACTTACCCCACTACACCTCTGTGTGTTTCGACCTGCCACCTGTGGAAGGTACCCCAGCCCATGTAGGGGTTCTGATGCTCATTCGGGACGAAGTCTATCACCATCCCATTTCCTTGCATACTCACCTACAGGCAATTGCCGTCCGCATCACTCTATCCACCTTTTCCTCTCCCCTCTGTAATATCTATTCGCCATCGTCAACCGCCCTTACTAGGGCAGATGTGCTACACCTCGTTGACCAGCTCCCTTCACTTTTCGTGTTGGTAGGCGACTTTAATGCCCACCACCCCCTATGGGGCTCTCCGGCACCTTGTCCGAGAGGTTCCCTTTTGGTGGACCTTCTCCAACACCTCAATCTTGTCTTCCTCAACACCGGTGCACCGACCTTCCTTTTAGACACAACACATACTTATTCCCATATAGACCTCGCGATATGCACTCCTCAGCTTGCCGGTCGGTTTGAGTGGTATGCACTTTCTGACACGTACTCCAGTGACCATTTCCCTTGTGTCATCCACTTCCTGCATCACTCCCCATCTCCTCGTCCCACCAGTTGGAACATTTCTAAAGCTGACTGGGGGCTTTATTCTTCCATGGCTGCTTTTCACGATCAGAATTTTCCCAGTTGTGACAGTCAGGTCGAATACCTCACAGATGTTATTCTCACAGCTGCCGAACATTCCATACCTCGTACATCCTCTTCTCCACGTCGTGTCCCGGTCCCTTGGTGGACTGCAGCCTGCCGCGACGCGCTTAGAGCCCGACGACGTGCTTTACGCACCTTCCACCGCCATCCGACGTTGGAGAATTGTATAAATTATAAACGACTGCGAGCGCAATGTCGTAAAGTTATAAACGACAGCAAAAAAGCTTGCTGGACTGCTTTTACTAGTTCTTTTAACCGTTTTACTCCGTCCACGGTTGTTTGGGGTGGCCTACGCCGTTTATCCGGCATCAAGGTCCACTCCCCGATCTCTGGCCTGACCGTCGAGAACGCAGTCCTTGTGGACCCCGTTGATGTTTCCAACGCACTGGGCCGTTCCTTTGCGGAGGTTTCGAGCTCTGCCCATTACCACCCTGCCTTCCTCCCTCGCAAACAGGCAGAGGAGGCACGACCGCCTTCTTTCCACTCCTTTAATCGTGAAAATTATAATGTCTCCTTCACAATGCAGGAGCTAGACCGTGCTCTCGCCCTGTCCCGATCTTCTGCTTCCGGCCCCGATTCCATCTATATTGAGATGCTGAAGAACCTCTCTCCTGCGGGCAAGTGTTTCCTTCTTAGTACCTACAATCGCATATGGACTGAAGGTCAGGTTCCCGCAAGTTGGCGTGAAGCCATTGTTGTCCCCATCCCCAAACCAGGGAAGGACAAACATCTTCCTTCCAGCTATCGCCCTATTTCTCTGACGAGCTGCGTCTGTAAGGTGATGGAACGCATGGTTAACGCTCGGTTGGTCTGGCTCCTCGAATCTCGCCGCCTCCTAACAAATGTCCAATGCGGTTTTCGTCGACACCGCTCTGCTGCTGATCACCTCGTTATGTTGTCGACCTTCATTATGAATAACTTTCTAAAGAAGCGTCATACAGTAGCAGTGTTCTTCGACTTGGAGAAGGCATATGATACCTGTTGGAGAGCGGGCATCCTCCGCACATTGCACACATTGGGCGTTCGGGGCCGCCTCCCTCTTTTCATTCAAACGTTTTTGGCGGATCGCAAGTACCGGGTACGGGTGGGCTCTGTTTTGTCAGATACCTTTCGCCAGGAGAATGGGGTACCGCAGGGCTCCGTCTTGAGTGTGGCTCTCTTTGCCATTGCAATCAATCCGATCGCAGATTGCCTTTCAGCCGACGTTTCCGGATCCCTTTTTGTAGACGATTTCGCAATTTATTGCAGCGCCCAGCGGACGTGTCTCTTCGAGCGTTGTCTTCAACGCTGCCTTGACCGTCTATATTCCTGGAGCATCGCGAACGGCTTCCGATTCTCTACTGAGAAGACGGTGTGTATAAACTTCTGGAGATCCAAGGAATTTCGTCCACCTTCTCTACGTCTCGGCCCTGTTGCTCTCCCTTTCGTGGAGACAACAAAATTCTTGGGGCTAATGTTGGATCGGAAACTGCTGGTCCACAGACGTGTCCTACCTGGCTGCCCGTTGTGCCCGATCCCTTAATGTTCTTCGTGTCCTCAGTGGCACGTCATGGGGAGTGGATCGTACCGTCCTGCTTCACCTTTACCAGGCCATTGTTCAGTCGAAGCTCGACTACGGAAGCCTTGTATACTCTTCTGCACGGCCGTCGTTTCTCCGCCGTCTCAACTCTATTCACAATCGGGGATTACGTCTGGCGACCGGTGCATTTTATACCAGCCCTGTTGAAAGTCTGTATGCCGAGGCTGCTGTATTACCCTTGACCACTCGGGGTGACATTCTCTTGTGTCGGTATGCATGCCGCCTGCGGTCGATGCCCAACCATCCATCTTACCGATTATTTTTGACGACTCACTCGATCGCCAATATCAGTTGTCTTCCACCTGGAGTTCGGTTTCGCCGCCTGCTACAGCGGCTCGATTTTACCCTTCCTTCCACCTTTCGGTTGAGCGACAGCCCATTGCCACCGTGGCATCAGGCCCAGGTTCACACTCACCTTGAACTTAGTTCGCTCCCCAAGGAGAGCACTCCGGATTTGGTATACCGCTCGAGGCTTGTCGAACTCCGTTCGCGGTTCGATAATGCCCTATTTATTTACACTGATGGTTCCAAGAGCACTGCCGGTGTCGGATCTGCATTCGTCGTCGGGGACAACCGTTTCCAATACAAGCTCCCTGACCGGTGCTCGAACTTCACGGCTGAGCTTTTCGCCCTCCACCAGGCCGTTTTGTATACCTGCCGCCACCGCCAACCTTTCTATGCCATATGTTCGGACTCCCTTAGTGCCCTGCAGAGTCTTAAGGACCCTTTCTCGAACCATCCTCTCGTGTATCGGATCCAACGCTCCCTCCATTTGCTAGCAGATGACATCTGTCACGTTTCTTTCCTGTGGGTCCCTGGCCACGTGGGTGTGCACGGGAATGAGACCGCCGACATAGCAGCCAAGGCAGCAGCTCTTTTGCCTCGCATGGCTACCTTTTTCGTCCCATTGGACGATGTTCAACGGGCCCTTCACCGGAGTATCGTGTCGTCCTGGCACAGTGCGTGGTTCTCACTGTACGACAATAAATTGAGAACTGTAAAACCGATCCCGATCGCTTGGAGGACCTCCTCACGCCCATCTCGGCGGGAGGAGGTCATCCTGGCCCGGTTGCGGATCGGTCACTGCCGTTTCAGCCACCGTCATTTGCTAATCGCCGATCCTGCACCGCTGTGCTCCTGCGGTGAATAGCTGACGGTGAGACATGTTTTACTGTCTTGTGTTAGTTTAATCATCTCCGTGTAGCCCTTCACTTTCCGTCTACTCTGGAGGAAATTTTAGCTGACGACTCACGGGCAGCTGCTGGAATTTTGCGTTTTATCAACTTGGCCAATTTGTCAAAGGCTTTTTAAGCATTTTAATTGTTTTTTATCTTTTGTTTTTAGCCTTACCTTGATATTCTAACCGGCAGTTACCAATTTTTTGAGATCTAGCGAATCTCTGTTCTTGTCTGGGCGCTAATGACCTTAGCAGTTGTGCGCCCTAAAACCACAAAAGAAAAAAAACCATTTAATTTAATGAATAAGAATTTTACCACAATATTTCAGTGCATACTATGCCTTATGAAGCTTTTCCTTTGCATGAATTACATGTCTAGAAAAGTTGTGTATCTGTAAGTTTTCATATGTTAAGTAATTATCTTGGCCTTATAATTCTCTTGGCTTACACATGACAATTAAATGAAGTCATAAGTGTGTGGTAATCCAAAAATTATTAATTTTTTCTGTCATGTCACTTCAGTAAATGACAAGAATTTCTGCTTTCTTAGCAAAAGCAGCACTAGAATACTATTCGCCACTTGAATCATTTATTATTTTTTACTTATTTTGGACTTCCACATTTTATTAGAACTGTTCTAAACTTCTGCATTTCAGTCTGTTGGAAATAAGTGTTGGCTAATGCAACAATATAAAGAGGTGTTGCAAGATTTGATGCAACTTACTTTTGCTGAGTATAATGTTTTACCCATCTGTTTCAGTGATTCGTGAAGCTTCAAGTGAGCCCACTGGAAGTATTCCTGTTGTTAATATGGACACAACAGAAGAAGATGTCACAGCCTTGAAGAAACGGTGGAACAGCTGCAGAAAGAGATCAAGGTTTTGAAGAGACAGATGAACCTGTCAAAAAAGAGGGAGAAAAAGGTTTCTGTTGAAAGAGACAACCTTCTTTCAACTCTGCATGATTTATTTGATGCAGACCAATTTACAGTTTTGGCCAAAGGAACCTGCAAGGGCAGCAGTTGGTCTGTTGAAACATTGCAGAAAGCTTTAAAGATCAGACTAGCTTTTGGAAAAAGAGGGTACAGTGTCTTGTTAGAAAGCAAATTTCCTTTCCCATCAGATAAAACTTTCAGGCGTGCATTACAAAATGTGAAGTATAGGCTTGGAATACTGACAGAACTTAGGGATTCCCTAAAGGTAAAACTTGACCCCATGTTACCAGAGGAAAAACATGCTAATGATGGATGAAGTGAGTATCACACCTTCATTGGAGTATGATTCAAGCATTGGTTGTATAATCGGTAATGCTACTATATCTGCTGCAAAATTTGCCTCTCAAACCATGGCTTCCCATGCATTAGGTTTTATGCTGGATTTACATCAAGGTGGAAGCAAACAATAGGTTACCATTATACAGGGCCTTCTTTTTCAAGTTCATGTGTTAAAGAGATAATTAACACATTTGTAACAGAATGTGAAGCAATTGATATGAAAATTCATTGTGTGATATCAGATATGGGAGGCCAAAATCAGGCTGTATGGCGAGAGTTTGGAATTACAGTTGGTAGGTTTTCGCAATTGAAGAACTTCTGCCCACATCCTTGCGATGATAGGAGGAAGCTGCTTTTTCTGGCCGATACTCCGCATATTTAAAAAAAAATTGCGAAACCACTTGGTCTGTGGACAGTCTATTTGCCCCAAAACGTTGTTGAAAAACATGAACTTCCTTGTTCTGAGGTACAGACGGATCATGTAAAACAACTGTTTGAGATAGACCGTGGTTTAGGTTTGAAACTGACACCACAACTGTGTGAAAGGTGTATCATGCCAAACCACTATTATAAAATCAAAGTTGGTTTGGCTACTGCACTGTTTAACAACCAGACTGCTGCTGCAATTGAGTATGCAGTCAAGATAGGGAAACTTGCAACGGATGCTTTGACCACAGCATGGTTCGTCAGCCAAGTTCATAAATGGTTTTCTCTCATGACAGCAACATCTCCTGCTATTGCTCTTACTGTCAGTAATAAGGAAGTGTACAATGAGGCACTTTGCCATTTGAAGGACACAATGTCATTTTTTTGAAAATTTAAAAATAGGACAGAAGGGGATTTGGAAACCAGTCCAGTCAAGTGTACATTTGGCAACAGCGGGCGTTTTAGAATTGCAGGATACATTCCTCAATGAGAATGGCATTAAATTCGTTTTGGCAGGCAGGCAAGATGAGCTAGAAAATCTATTTTCAATGGCACGCTTCAAAAATCCTATACCAACTCCGCGTGAGTTCAAATCAGCACTTAGAGTAATTTCTCTCACTCAGTTTTTCAAAGCTACCAGTAATTACAGTGATGAAATCGATGACAGTGGTTTCTTGGCAAAATTGATTGGAGAGACTGTAACTGCAAGTGAGTAGCAATATACAGAGGAAGTGAAAGAGCCTGGTACAGTATGTGGCGATGAGCAGCAGTCTCTGTATTACTTATGTGACCACACTGTGAGGCAAGTAATGGAACGTAATACACTTTGTGAATCATGCCAACGGAGTCTTCTAGCGTGGGGTCTATTAACATGCTTCTGAGCTTGAAATCATTTACAGAGACCTCGCTTATTCGTCCATCAATTTCAGTTTTTAATGTTTTGTAGAGAGTAGAACTGTACATTAGAAGTAACAAATATAGATTGCTGACGGGTAAATTACTTCTATCCGATCTCACCACTTGTGTTCTTGACTCACTAAAGGAAAAAATATTTCCACCTTATCACAATGTGCAGGGGAAAATAGTTAACAGTTATTTGTCAACAAGAGTTCACTTACTTTTGAGAGAAGAAAACAAAAATTATCAGGTTTTAGTGGCACATGGCAGTAGGAGCATGGCAATGAGAAAAATAGTGCAAAAGTCTTGATTGTCAGCATAACATTGTGATAAATGTTTGAAACAGTATGCAAATAATTTAAAACTACAAATAATAATTCATTTACAATACTTTAATCTTAAGATGTAAATGTGTACCATGCTCATTTATAATAGATCCTAAAATGGTCCATTTTGTGTTTTTTGTAATTATTTGTGTATTTATAACAACGTTTGCTGGGACATAACTGATTCTGTAAATATCTGTACAACTATTCGTCACACTGCACTGTAAACAGTCAGTACTTGAATTAATAAATGCTATGTTTGGTTCAATTAATAAATGGTTTATGCATACTCATTATTTACAGCTTTTTTCCCTTTACCACCACCTTTGTGCCTTCTTTTGCTTCCTTTAAGCAATTTTGCACACTGTATTCCAATAATATTTGTTAAAAAGACTACAATAATATAAAACAGACTTTGGCCTTGTTAAATGAGAATACTCTCACAAATAATGAAGAAACAATTCAGTCAATTCAGTGTGCATATTGTTTCGAACACCACAGGTAAGTTCTAGTAACCAAAAGTGACCTTTTGTAATGTGTTTGCTGATTGTTAGTTCATTATATAGCATTTTTGAGCTGAAAAGCATAATTATAACTTGTGACATAAGAGAAAAAAATAGAATTCAGTCAAAAATCTGAAGAATTAGGTATAAAGTACTTGGGCATGTGTATAGGTTCGTAGGTTTGAACAGTACAGGTAATTTCTGGCACACATTTTGACCTCTTGTAATGTAATTGCTATTTGTATGGAAGCTCATTACACAGAAGTTTGAACTGTTCATAATATAGGCACTACTTTAATCTGGGAAAGTATGACCGTGACAAGTGTGTTGAAGGTTGGTATCAGAAATTTTATGTTGTAATATGCAACATGTATATTTTTGTAACTACTGAGCAATTCCAGCATTTCGGGTGGGACATCTGTACTGCTTTGGACTAGTATTTTTTTGTTTTAATATAGAAATCCTAAATTATTTTAACTCAAGTTACTGTTTTAAGCAACAAAATGGCTCTTTCAATTCTAACAAATACAATTTTCAGGTATACCTATTTGTTTACAATATAATACATAAAACCAGCATTACAGGCGAGACGAGGAACTGAACAATTTTGACATAAAAACAATAATTCTGTTAGTGGCCACACCAGCCAAACCACATTCACATGAAATTTACATTCTTCTAATAAAGGAACATGTAGCAAGGAGACAATAATCACCAATGTATGAGACTATATATGATCTGTTGTGTAGTTGTGGGTGAGACGTTTTGGGTGGGACAAATTGGCTGATGTATGATTTAAATAGAATATTAAATTGGACTACATAGTGCAACTAAATACATATTATTTAAACTGAACTACAAGATGAAAAAAGCACAAACACTCAAAATAAACCCAAACAGACTTTAAAAAAGGCTTTAGTCAACTGAGAATTGCCCTCTGTTATTCATCAATGTTGGTATACACAACTTCACTTTCACTACAGACCTACCTTCAATAGGCTCATCCTTCAGTGCAAACCAAATCCAAAATTTGCCACTTTTTGTATGTAAAGTAATGTTACTCCTATTTTATCTACATGTTTAACTTCGGCAAGTATGACTGAGTCACAAGAAATTTTGCCCCCTTCACTGGAAGAACAACTCCAAGAAAATTTCCAACACTGATGTATAGCTGATCAATTTTGTTGTTGTTTTAATTCTGGAAAAGTAACAACAGACTGCCACTTTGATTTTGGTGTTGTCCCAACTTCAAGGAGACCTTCTTTGACACAAGACAAGTAATCTAATGACTGCAACTTAGAAATAGGATAGACTCCAGAAATCGCTATTCCAGCATTTCTGCAATTCTTTTTTTGGAAACAAATCACTCTATATGACTTAATGCACTTTCTGACACTTTCAGCAAAGTTGTTATGCTTTGAAACTCTTAGATTTAACCATTTTCTAGGCAGCTCTCTAAATTATCTAACCATATAATTAACAGAACCCTTGCCCTGTGCTGTGGCAAATAAACTCCAGTCTACAGACCTAATATCAATGGATTTCTTAAAAAATGTCATTTGAATCTAATTTTAATTGTCTGACACATCTACAGGAAAATATGTGCAGCTCATTAAGTTGTGGATGCTTTGTCTTCAACATTTTTGTGACTTATAATAAAAATGTCCAAACTGAGGGCTTGCCATGATTTAGTTAATCACTCATATCTTTTATTATTCTATTTGACAAAATAAGTGCCCAAAACATGTACCTTCATTTTAAAACAGTATTCCCTTAAACTATGGTCTGACATTGCTTCAGACATTGCAGAGAATAGTGTGTAATGTCCCACCTGTAACACACATATCTCATTCTTAACATACTTTAATTTTACCACGAGTGTAACAGCTTTGTCCTACATGTAAACTTGCTTACTTTCACAGTGTTCACTTGTACAGTTACTCAATGTACTTTTGATAAAGAAAACTTAATGATGTTGTAGTGTTAAGAGTGGGATAATTTATATTGAAAGCAGAATAATTAATTTTGAAACAATACTCAAATCAAATCAACTTCTAATGCACAAATCTACTTCTTTCTGACTTGCTTTTTAGAAGTCTTGTGAGTTGTGCTCTCTAGAATGAGCCACTGGACAACAAATGAGGTCACAATAATACACTGTTCCAGTTTTTTCGTTCAGCAGAAAAAAGGCAATAATAGATGGTAAAATATACATGTTCTACAATAAAAGTCTTATAAAACAACAATTGCATGAAAAAATATATACTTTTAGCCCTATTTTCCCAATTTTTGAAACTATATCTCAATAAATATATTTTCATTGAAATGTCCCTGTTTTCCTGAAATTGCTCTTCTTCTATTCCTACATGTATTTAATGTGTGGGTAGCATGATATTTGTAGCAAGTCCCGAATCTAAATACCGTGAACTACACCTGTTATATGTTCTGCAGACCTATATATTACACTATGGTCAAGTTACGGATTGTGGTCTGTCACATGTCAGGCAATGAAGCTATAAATTCATGCTTTGGTGACAGCCTGCACCTGCAAGGAGGATTCACTGTTAGTCACAATAGACAAGTTTTGCACAGTTCTTTGTTGCGGTAAAAGTTCTTTCTGAAAAATACGGTAATATTAGTATACACAACAGTAGCCTACACAACATGCTTTCACTGTGCCTTGATAATGATTATGAAAGCATGTAAATTAGAAATCGAACTACATACATTACTTAAACATTTCTGCTGGAAAACTGTGTTTTTGTGTATGTGGATTGTTTTTGAATTATTACTTTTACAATATTCCGAGAACATCTTCGTAATTCTGGTGTGTTGCAGTACAGAAGTATCCATATAAAAACGATGTTTCGTGACTTAGTACTGGTTACTCTTTCTAGATGATCAAAAGAAAGCTCTAGATAAAGTAACATAAAGTATTTGAGCATCCTGCTGTATCAGGTAATACAAAATCCATCACTGTTACTATTAATGAATGTTGTTAACGTGTTGGAAAATAGTTAGATTTCTTCGATTTTTTTACTTCTGGTTGTTCCATTTCAATGCCGAACTTGTTTGTCCTTTAAAGAGAATTTATAGGTGAAAGGTTGGTCTGGAGGCACACGAACAGTATTCTTAAAATCGGACGATTATTTCATTGAGCCGCCAAGTCCGCATAGCGAATCTGCGCGCATTTACCGCGTCTGTCCGTCGGATATAACACACTATATCTCGAGAATGAAATGAGCTATCGCTCTGCTCTCCATTTTAAATAAAACTTCGATATCTTACCTATATTTCATCCGCAGCTTTGCATATGCTAAAACCAACCATAAGCAAAATCTACGCATTGCGCTTTTACGTCTGCAAACTCTTAAAATTTTGCCCAGTAGTTTACTTAACTTGATGCACCACAATAACTGTTAAGAATTGCATACTATAAGATGTAAAAAAAATTATTTCACGCAATAGTCTTCTCAGAATCGGCGATTAAGGAATAGGTAGCGGTCGAAACGTTGCTGCGGGAAATGTACAAGCAGCGGCGGGATAGGCCCAATTTGGGCGTCGCCGGACAGTTGGCCATACTTTCCTTATACAGAGCTTTACGCCTATGGTCTTCAATGGCGTCAGAAATCTCTGGCGACCACCACGGCACCGTCTTACGACGTGGGCGCCCCGAGGAACGTGGAATAGTAGCTTCTGCAGCAGACGATATGGATCGTGTGGCGCTCGCAACCACCACATCGATGGTATCGAGTGGGGGAAGGCCAACGATGGCAGCAGAGGTGTAGCCTTCCCTGTGAGACCTGTGAAGAACCCACCGAGGAGGGCGTGCTGGGCACTGACGTTGTGGGAGTGACAGAAGGATCGGAAAATGATCACTGCCGCACAAGTCATGATGGACACTCCAATGGATGGATAGCAGAAGGCTGTGGCTGCATATCGACAGATCAATGGTCGAGAATGTGCCGTGTGCCACACTGAAATGTGTGGGGGCACCTGTATTCAAGAGGCAGAGGTCGAGCTGAGAAAGCAGGTCCTTGACAGCCCTGTCACGGCCAGAGACTGTAGAACCACCCCACAGGGGATTGTGGGCATTAAAGTCCCCCCAAAAGCAATAAAGGTGGCGGGAGTTGCGAGATACGTGCAGCCAGGACAGCCATAGAGACATCGCCATCTGGAGGGAGGTAGAGACTGCAGACAGTGATCTCTCGTGTTGTCTTTATCCTGACAGCCACTGCTTTTAACGGTGTCTGAAGGGCCACAGGTTCACTATATACAGAGGTAAGGACATACACACACACTCCACCTGACACCCTGTTATACATGCTACGATTACAAAAATATCCCCTATAGCCCCGAAGGGAAGGGGTCCGCATTGCGGGAAACCGTGTTTCCTAGAGGGCAATGCAGAGAGCATGTGCAACGCTCAAAAGTTGTCGTAGCTCAGCCAGGTGGGTGAAAAAACCACCGTATTTCCATTGGAGGATAACAGTGTCCGACAGCTGGGAAGGCATGAATGAAAGGATGTGATGTATTACACCTCAGCATCTTTTGCATCCACTGGTAGCGATGCATCAGCTTCGAAATCCATCGAGTCTGATGAATCCAAGAGAGAAACATCCTCGGGGGATGCAAGTATCTCCACCGCGTCCTCAGAGGCAGAGGTGGAGGGGGCGGGTGGCACAGTGGCCACCGGGGTTTCTTTAGCTTTATTCTTTTTCGTTCGAACCCTCTTATACCTCGGGGGCTTCGCCGGAAGGAAGAGCTTTGCAGATTCAGCCTCCGTCTCAGTGACAGAGGGAGAGCCCGACGCCCTGCGACCAGCAGCCGGCGGCGTTGCCTGCTGCTGGCTTGTGCCGGCACCGGCACTGGTGGAAGCCGCTGAAGGGATCGTCCCTAGGGACCCCTTCTGAAGGAGGGCAGCAGGAGAAGGTTGATGCTTCTCCGACGGAGGGTTAGGGGCTGCTCCCGAAGCAATTGCCTTGGGAGCAGGAGAAGGAATGGAGCCCCCAACCACCTTGGGGACAGGCTTGAGTTGACGGCCCTGAGGGCCGGCCGGGAGAGAGACACTAGTGTCTGCTGCAGTCACAAGAGGGGATGGTGACGATGTCACTGCTGTGAAAGGGGCGGTCATGGTGACAGGGTGAAGTTGCTCGTACTTCTTTCTAGCCTCAGAATAAGAAAGCTGGTCCAAGGTCTTAAATTCCATAACCTTACGTTCCTTTTGAAGAACGGTGCAATCCGAAGAACAAGGAGGATGATTTAGGCCACAGTTAACGCAGATGGGAGGCGGTGTACATGGAACGTCCGGGTGTGCTGGACGTCCACAGTCCCTGCATGTGGCGGTGAAAGTACATCTAGAGGACATATGGCCGATTTTCCAGCATTTAAAACACCTCATAGGGGGAGGAATATAAGGTTTCAAAAATGTTCAAATGTTTGTAGAACTTATGGACTTAACTACAGAGTCATCAGTTCCTAATCTTACAAACTACTTATGAACTAGCTAAGACTATGGACGGCACAAATATCCATGCCCGAGGGGGGATTCGAATCCCCGACCGTAGTGGCTGTGCAGACCGTGACTGAAGCGCCTCAGTCTCCTCGGCCACCGCGGCCGGCTATAAGGTTTCACGTCGCACCGGTAAATCAGTACCTTGACTTTCTCAGGCAGGTTATCGCCTTCGAAGGCCAGGATGAAAGCACCGGTGGAAACCTTGTGATCCTTTGGTCCCCTATGGATACGCCGGATGAAGTGGACTCCTCTGCGCTCTAAGTTGGCGCGTAAGTCGTCTTCGGATTGTAACAACAGATCTTTATGGAAAATGATACCTTGGACCATATTGAGCGACTTATGTGGTGTGATGCTCACAGGGACATCACCCAGCTTGTCGCAGGCAAGTAACGCTCGCGACTGGGCTGGGGATGCTGCTTCTATGAGCATTGCGCCGCTTCGCATCTTGGAAATTCCGGATACTTCGCCGTACTTGTCCTCAAGGTGTTCCACAAAGAAAAGAGGCATCGTAGACGTAAAAGACTCACCATCCGTGCGGCTACATACTAGGAATTTCGGAGAATGTGGCTCATTTGCAGATCTAGCCCTACGTTCCTCCCATGGTGTGGCCAGGGAAGGGAACGAAGGTAACGAACGGGGGTTATGTCCAGCGGCATTATAATCTCCCCTACCACGCTTAGAGACGCCGTTTTCGCGACCAGCCACGCTTTTCATTGCTCGTTTCATTCTGGTCCCACGAGCAGCTAGGGAACTAAACGTCCACCCAGGCAGAGTCCCGCTTGTCTGGGTAAGCCTTATACAACTGAGGTGCGGCAGGTTCCTTAGAGATTGCTCGCTAGCGGCTGTTCAGCCTCAACAGCCATGCATCTCCTCGGCACGTAGCACACCTTGAGATTGAGGTTTTTTTATAGAGGTTTGTACCGTCCTCGCGACCCGGGCGATTAAGCCAAGATCCCCGGGATCTGAAACGTACAACATTCCACCGTCGCGTCTAACGATGGTCGTTGAAGCACGCACAGAGCTTACGGTGTAGTGGACTGTTGGCGCGACACAGCCCACGGCTCAGGAGCCCGGATTCGCCAAGCCTGTACTAAGCAAATTAGTGCTGAGCCCCTGAGGGGGCAAGAATCCTAATTATTCAAATGTGCATTTGTTCTATTTTGTGAACATGCCATGAAATACATACCAACAAATTGCAAACAAAGACTTCTTTTTCACAGGTACATAAACTCAGTGGATGTTGTTATTATGATAGTAGTAACTCTGTATATAAATTAAGTACTAGAGTTATGTGGAATTCAGTGTTACCGCACTTATTCCGTATGTTATTTTAGTTGTAAAGGAACAAGTAGTCACAGTTTGAAACAAAATATTTGCTCTTTACTTTAGTGCAAAACAAAGTAACATGAACAAAATCATATCTGAAATACAGAAAAGGTAATACAATCTAAATTACAAACGTCCATAGCAACCATAACAAAGGCAATCATTATATGAGCTACATTAATTCTAATTAATGAATTTCAAAATATTCCATAAGTAGTGAATAATTTCTTAGAAAAAAAGAAGCACGGTAATTTGTTGCCTTCAGTTTCAGTAACGAACGACAGTTGCCACAGAAATCTAGGACTTCATTTATAAATGACACAACCAGTATCAGTGCATTGCTTAGAATATTCATTATTACAGTATCTTTCTATTTTATGTGCATATGCTTCAGAATACTATTGTTCAATTCGCTGTTTCGTATTTCACGGCATGTTAACGAAATAGAACAAACACACATTTAGATGGAGCACTCTTACATACGCACAACTCTAAACAATGCAAAACATAGCTCTATTTAATTAATAAGGGTGCCCAAAATCTTTTTAGAAGCCAAGGCGAAAATAATAAATGGTAATGGCGGATTTCGAACTGCCAACTATCTGCATGACATCATAATGCGTTGCCCACTACACTCTGGCGAGAAATTACGATGCTCATTCTTAACTCTCACAATATTGATGTCAGTTTTTAACAGTTCATACGGCATTTTAGACATTAAATAATAATTTATCATAATAACAACGACGTGCTTTTGTTAAATCTTCAGTGCACCATTGCTTGGAAATGACAACGCATCAGGTATAATAATAAAATCATAAAATACTGAAAGCAAGATGGCGTATGCCAAACAGAGTTCTGGGCGAGGAATTTACGTGTCATTTTCAAACGCATGAGTTATGTAAAATCAAATGACGATGGCAAATCGCCGCTATTTTTGCAAATATCTGTGTAACGGTGTGAGTTATGGAAAAAAACGTAATACAGCAAATTGTGGAGAATGTTCTCCTCTACAAATTAGCTCTTTCAATTTGCCAGCCAGATGAATGATTTATTTGCAATTTCCTGCTGTCAAAAAGGCCATCACAAACGGACTCTGTTTATAGAGTTACTAACGTATTTTTTATCCTAAGTATTTGAAAAAGGGAGGTTTTGATCTCTGGCAGTCAATATATCTGTAAAAGTTGGTGCCGATAGGTTGAACGGTTCCACTTAAAATGTGGGAAGATGCTACGAACAGACAGACAGACATCGTCAAATCGTCATTATTTTTGCAAATATATCTGAAACCATACGAGATATGAGAAACACATCACAGATAAAAGTTGTAGAAAAGTTTCTCTACAAATTAGGTTTTTCAGTTTTCGACTGAGATGATCAGTTAAGCCGTTTGAAAGTAGCTTGTTAAATTTTGTATGTAAAACTTTAGACACTTGAGATCTGCAAATACAAGTTAAAATGCTCACTGCTGCTCTAAATTACTTTGCGAGTGGACACAGTACTTGCGCAACGGAAATTTATCTAACTGCTCACTCCTTAAGGGAGCAGCCAACGTTTTAACAAACACAAAAGTAATGTAAAAAAAAGGAATGGATAATTAAACATAAGATGGGGATAATGAAATTACCAAGCAGATGTTTGATACTTTAAATCATTATCTATTGAATTATATGAGCAAGCAAATAAATGTGGGGAGACCAAATAAAGCTCAATAAAGCACACATGTTTTACAAATTGTGAATTAAATCATAAACTTACTGTCCGTAATAAAATGCTTTTTGCCCTTTATGAATTTGGAGGTAGCATGGTAGGAGATTTGCAAATACACAGTGGATAAAAGAAAGCACATTCATTCACTCACAGACAAGTGCATAATGCTTGCGACACATTATTCATGCGGCAAGACTTCACAGCAGTGGCAAACGAAGCGTCAGCGGCATTTTCACGAGATGGAGCCTGTCTTCAAGCACAAATAAAATGAAACTATGCACCAAACGAACTCATGTGGATACTATCCTTAAGTAACATGTGGTGTGCAACCACGGTGAATTACATAGAATTTACAAAAAGAAATTAGTTTAGAATAAGCTAGTAAAGCACTCGCGACAATTCATATAGAAGAAAGCTAGGATCAGTAAAAGCATGCCTGAAAGCGGAAGTAATGACCGTTACCAAAGCACATTGTGCAATCGGTCATACCAAGACAGGAAAGACGGAATCAATCCAGAAAATCTGAGAAAAATTTAGCATACTCACAGCTACGGAAGCGACACGAAAACGTTAGTTAAAAACCAGCAAGGAAATTCAAACGAAGGCTGAAGGCCACACACATGTATTCTAACTTGGGAAAATGGGACACAAAATCATCACCGGAATGAAAATACTAAATTTCAACTGAATTACTCGAGTTCTGTAAATTAAGAAACACTTCGCCTCGCTTAGTGAAAAAATTACTCAATAAAACTATCACTGATAAACACAGACTGCCTGATCACATAGAAAGTAAAGTCCTAATAGCATGCCATCCCCTCAGCATGATTCGATGATATACTCACTTCGGCGATCGCAGCAAGAGTGAAGCCTCAGGTGACGCGCAAAGCCTTTCCCTCCATGCAGTGGATGTAGGGCGCGCTAAAAACGATTCAGAGTGCGTTCAGAGCCTACTGTCTACCAATCCTTGCTACCTGAAGAAGATAATACCCTCTACTAGAGCTCCAGAGAGGTCTCTTTTGTCACCTCTTTTGTCCATGAATATGTTGGTACTACTCTAATAACAGGCCATCTCGCCATCTTGCCAAGTAAGCTTGTCTCTGGCCATGCAGCAGACGGCAGTGCAGATGACATATGAAGCCATGCGTTCTTAACTAAAGTAAATGAGGAGTAAAGTGCGATGCGGCGACTAAGCTATTGCCTGGCACTCAGTCAATATCAAAAGTAACCTTCCACATTCATACGAACACACAAGTTCAATCACACAGGTGGAAACATATATAAACATGGGGCATTGATAATTAATAAAGGAATAAAATAATTGACATACAAATAGACAATATTAATGGCGGAGAAACACTTTAGACTAATGAATAACACAAAATGGAACACGACCACACATTCTGTGGACGTGTTTCACGTTAGTTTCATTTAAATTTCGAGCTCGCAAAAGGCTCACTTTTAATGTTACTACCATAACCTAAAAGGGACCAAAAGAAACCAGGCACTTTGTTGCAATGTATACACTTCCCTCCCATTTCATTAAAGAACGAAAGTTGCCACAGAACTTTAGCACTTCATTTATACATGAAACTAACAATATCAGTTCGTTGTATTTTCATTATCACACTATGCTACGCGTTGTTGTGCAAATGCTTCAGAAAAGCAGTGTTGAATTCGTTGTTACGTATTTCACGGCATGTTCACGAAACAGAAAAACACACATTTCAGAGGCAGCACTTTTACATCTGCACAACCCTAAACATTGCAGAAGATAGCTCTATTTAATTAATAAGAGTGCCCGAAAGCCTTTTAGGAGCCACGGCGAAGAAAAAAAATGTTAATGGCGCGTTTCGAACCACCGACCACATGCATGACAACGTAACGCAGTACGCACTACACCAAGGCAAACAACAAAGACATTTTCTCAGAGTTCTGGTACTACTGATGGAAGATACTAAAAGCTAAAATGACATTTTTGGACACTACATTGTAATTTAGCGTACTATGAACGACGTGTTTTTGTTAATTCTTGAGTGCACCACTGCTTTGAAATGACAACTCGCCAGTAATAATAAGAAAATCATAAAATACAGGAAGCAAGGTGTATATGCCATAGAGAGTTCTACGCGAGGAATGTCACGTAACAAAGGTGACATTTCCTATCGCCTAGTTTACGTAAAATCAAAACAGAGCAAAGCCGTAGAGAATTTTTTCCTTAACAAATTGGGTTATTCAGTTTTTGTCACTGATGAACGGTTAAGCCGTTATTTTCATTTAAATTGGCCGCGGCTGATTAGCCCTGCCTACTGGGGCGCCAGGCTGCAGTGCACGAGGCCGTTCGCCGTCAGGGGTTCGAGTCCCCCCTCGGGCAAGGGTGTTTGTGTTGTCCTTAGGTTAGTTTACCTTAGTTTAAGTAGTTTCTTAGCTGCAGACTAATGACGACGCAGTTGACTCCGATAGATTTACAAACATTTCAACATTGAAATTTCGAGCTGTCAAAAGGCGTTCGCAAAGACCCACTTTTAGTGCTACTATCGTAACAAAGTAGGCCATAGGAAACAAAGAAAATATGCAAGTCAAGAGTCGCCAATGTGAGAGACATTTAATTTTTGTCGTCTTGAATGAACTATATTGCCAGTGTTGTGTTCTAATGGTGGCCTGTGCCTACCGATTACTACTTCCCGCCCCAGAAGCTACCTTCCGGACAACAAAAGATCCTTGAGGAACTTACTGAGATAAAAGAATGAGAATAATGCTGATAAAGTTTCGATTCCTCCTAGTCTGTAACTATGTACCACCACTTTAGTGGAAAATTATACAAATACCTTTGAAAAAATAATAAAATGAAGCAGCAACACTGTCGAAACCTAAGATTTCCTTACCGAGTAATGCTTGTTTTCACTACGCCAAACATTATGTTAACAACTCACATATGTACTGTGCCTTTCGTGCTGATGCATTGCAGTGATATAAATAATTTAACAAAATTTATTCTTAATAGCGAATTTCTTACATTTCCACTGTATTAGGTATAGATGTTTTACCAAAGGGTGCCATATGAAAATTTGTGCCGGATCGGACTGCTGCGGGAATGCAGTGCAAGCTGCGATTGCTAAGGAATCAACGTAATTGAATCTCATATTCGTAGTCAGTACAGCGTATGGAAATTTGGGTCGGTCCTGGAGTCGTGTTCGGGTAGACTAATGGTAAGGCGACGGCTCGAGGAAAGCGGTGAACCCCGGGTTGGAGTTCCGGACAGCCAGGTCCCAGGTTCGAGTCCAGGTTCCGGCACACAGCTTTAATCGGCCAGGAAGTTTCATATCAGCGCACACTCCGCTGCAGAGTGAAAGTTACATTCTTTATTTCGGTTATTCCAGTGTGATACATGTACTTATGTGAAATTATCATACCCTATGAGAACGCATGCTGTTACTACGAGATTACAAGCACTGACAATGCGCTGACTCATGTTTTCAGGCGTTGTCGGTGAATCACGATGAAACATATCCTTCAATTTTCTCCACAGAAAGAAATCGGGGGATGTAAGAACTGGTGTACGTGCGGGTGCCTCTACGACCAATCAACCTGTTATTATATATTCCATTTAAGAACGCTTCAACTGCTCGCGAGCCATTTGCCGGACATCCATCATGTTGAAAGTACATCGCCATTCTGTCATGCAAAGAAAACATCTTGTAGTAAAATCGGTAGAACATTACGTAAAAAATCAGCATACATCGCACCATTTAGATTGCCATCGATAAAATAGGGGCCAATTATCCTTCCTCCCGTAATGCCGTACCATGCATTAACCCGCCAAGGTCACTGATGTACCACTTGGTGCAGCCATTGTGGATTTTCCGTTGCCCACATAGTGCATATTATGCCGGTTTACGGTTTATGAGGCTTCATTACTAAACAGAATGCGTTAAAAAAATCCGTCATCGTCCCGTAATTTATTTTGTGTCCAGTGGCAAAACTGTACACGACGTTCCAAGTTTTCGCCATGCAAATCCTTGTGCATAGAAATATGGTACGGTTGAAATTTATGTTGATGTACAATTCTGACACCGACATTTTTGAGATTCCCGATTCTTGCTCCGTTTGTCTGCTACTAATGTGCGGATTAGCCGCAATTGCAGCTAAAACACGTACTTGGGCATCATCATATTTTGCAGGCCGTGGTTGACGTTTCTCTTGAGGCTCAACGCTTCCTGTCTCTTTAAATAACGTAACTACTCGACGAGACTTGGATGATGTCTCCCAGGATAACGATCAACATACATATCACAGGCCCATTGAGCATTTTGATCATTATAGCATACATAAATACCACATCGACATTTTCTGCAAATGGTAAACTATCCATTTTAACACGAGTAATGTATCACGAAGCAAATACTGTCCACACTGGTGAAATGTTACGCGATACAACGTACTTAAACGTTTGATGACAATTGCAGCGCCATCTATTACAAAGCGAAAAAGAGTTCAAAATAAAACATTCATATTTATTTACGTACTAGTCCAATATGTAATAAAAATGGGGGTACCTATTTTTAAAAAAATGCAGTTGGTATCCATTTGACCCATGGCAGCCCCCTTCAAGCTAGAAAAGTTCTGTTCTTTGTAGTTTTTTCGTTTGATGCTTATTTAGTGAGATATTTGGCCCGGTCGTTTATCAATGGACCACCGTATATATATATATATATATATATATATATATATATATATATATATATATATATATATGTGTGTGTGTGTGTGTGTGTGTGGGTGTGTGTATAATTTTGTATTATTTACGTTTCTATTATTTTTGTCTGAAATATTCAACTACAGGAAACGCTAAAGTGGACCATAAAACATGCCAGCGAGCTTTTTTTCCCTATCTTTGTCACATCGACGTGATCTTATAGTGCACTTGCTAAGTAATAAGCCTTAGAAGTGAAGGAAGAAATCAACAAAGTTGCCGTAACGGATAATTTCTATACGACGCTGCATACACTGACGAGCCAGTACTTTACGTTCATACCCATTATCGACGTAAACACGTCCTGAGGAGGCTTGTCGCCTAGTCAGACATACGCACGATTTTTACTATTTATCGATTTTAAATTCGATAAAGTTAACGTTACATTTCGAACGCGATACGTTGTGTGCTGTGTTATGCAAGAACGTCATACCGGATTGCAGTGAATTACGATTCATTTTGAAGGTGAATATCCAAAGTTGACGTACGTATACAATCTGGGTTTCTAGAATGTTCCATACCAAAGTTGATGCAATGTTATTATTGAATTCAATTTCCGTGAAATGAATGTACATTTTCACAAATAATGGGCATAACAGATTATTCACTATAAATAAACATTAGTTTTACAAATATTTATATAACAAACGAAAACAAAGATTAGACGTGTATGCAAATTACGATTAGAGCAGTACGGGTTTGTTTATATAATTGAAATTTGTTAAACATTAAGACAGTCATAAAGTTTTGCTAAAAACACGCATAACAGATTATTCATTATAAATAAAAATTAATTTGATAAATATTTATACAACAAACGAAAACAAATGCAAATTACGATTAAAGCAGTATGTGTTCGTTTACATAATTGAAATTTGTTAAACATTAAGACAGTCATAAAGTTTTGTTAAAAATAGGTTCTGATAAAGTGTTTAGTGTATTTTAAATAATCTCAGGAAATATTATTGGTATATTCATGTAGTAATATGAATAGTTGCATGATATTACAAGTCACTATTATTTCGAGATTTTTGTGAAGTGTGTACAAACAAAATTAATTTGACAGAATTGTCAAGAAAGTAAAGTTAAAGGTATGACGAAGTGTTTTCGTATCTTAATTTACATTTCAATATATTTGTGTGATGTCAACAGAACTTTCATAACGTGTTCAAATGTTTGTAAATCTATCGGACTCAATTGCGTGGTTATTAGTCAGTAGCTTGCAAACTACCTAACCTAAGGTAAACTAACCTAAGGACAACATAAACACCTATGATCAAGGGAGGACTGGAACCTCGACGGTGAACGGTCGACGCACTGCAGCACGGCGCCCCAGCGCGCACGGCTAATCCACCGCGGCAACGTAACTTTGGTTCGGAGCAAAGTATTTTGTAAAATTTACCTGATTAATATTAAAGCAAGTTTTTAATAGTGTACTACCAGATATGTAGCCTGTAAATATAACAGCGGTTGTACATAGGTGGTTCTTCTGCTGTTACATGGATAGACGTAAAATGGTACCAGGATGTTCAGTTAGTAATACAAATGGGTCGCCTAGGGTTAAATCTCTTACAAATTGCCCACCGGTATTTCGGCTGGTATTTTTAGTTGTGCGCTTTCCCAGCAGCGGGGTACTTTTGTTTAGTGTTCTTTAATAGTTTTTCCTATATTTCTGCCAGGCTGTTCAAGTGCGGTGAATATCTCTTCCATTACCATCAAAGTTCTTGCCACTACGTCGATGTCATCCGCAAAGGTTAGTATTTGCATATATTTATGATAAATTGTTCCCCTACTCCATATAATCCTTCTCTTATTACTTTCTCCCAGACGGCGTTAAACAGGGGGCTACAAACGCGTCACCTTGCCGTAAAAACTTTCTGATTTCCAAGGTATTGAATGACATTTCTCCAATTTTTATCTTACTTTGTGTTCCATTAATTGTCACTCTTATTAACCTTATTAATTACTATGGATTACCCATTTCATTTACAAGCTGATAGCATTGCTATGTCTACTACAATCGTACGCTGCTTTGAAATCAATATAAAGATGAACGTTCTATACCAGATTCTGTTTTTTTTTTTTTTTTTTTGAGAATTTGTCTTAGGGTTAAGTTACTAGAGAAAAATCCACATTGGTACGGCCCATTTTCCATCTGTATTATTGGGAAGAGTCGGACGTATCGCATTTCAGACAGGATATTATATCGTAGACTAAGTCTGTATACTTCCCGCATTCCAGCTGGTTTCCTTTCTCATAAACGGGACATATAATGCCCACATTCCATGACTGAGGCATTTTCTGCTCTTCCCATATCAAATTAATCAGATTCTATCAAACTCAGAGCCGTCTTGTTGGTGGAATACCGCCTGTTCCTTCAGCCTTGTTTTCTTTAATTTCCTCATTGGAGCTCTCACCTCTTCTAACTCAGGTAGATCAAATCTGTTATCCGGGTCATCTTCCTCCTGTGTTTCAGTTGCGATCATTGGTACAACTTCTCTTGGATTAAGGAATTTGACAAACCAGCAACGCCACGCCTTGCATATTTCCTTCTCATCGCTTATTATTTCGCCCTCTCCTTCTGTTGAACTTGTTCTTCCTTAGGACGTTCCCATGCCTTTTGCACCTCTATATCATATGCCCTTGCCTCGTCTGAACTTTCCAGAAGCTCCAATTGTTCGATGTTTGCCTTCACATGCCCCTCTTTTTCCTTTGATAGGTCTTTTCTTCAACTCTTTGCTTTTGTTATAGTCTACATCTACATCTACATACATACTCCGCAATTCACCGTAAGGTGCGTGGCGGAGGGTACACTGTACCACTACTAGGCATTTCCTTTCCTATTCCACTCCCAAATTGAACGAGGAAAAAAAGAATGCCTATATGCCTCCGTACGAGCCCTAATTTCTCTTATCTTGTCTTTGTGATCTTTACGCGAAATGTAAGTAGGCGGCAGCAAGATCGTATTACACGCAGCTTCAAATTCCGGCCCTCTAAATTTACTTAACAGAAATTCACGAAAAGAACGTCGTCTTTCTTCCAGCGATCCCCAATTGAGTTGCCGGAGCATTTCCGTGACACTCGCGCATTGGTCAAACCTACCGGTAACAAATCTAGCTGCTCGCCTCTGAACCGCCTCTATGTCTTCCTTCAAACCGATCTGCTGCGGGTCCCAAATACTTGAGCAATACTCAAGACGTGGTCGTACAAGCGTTTTATACGCGGTCTCTTTTACAGGTGAAGTACATCTTCCCAAAATTCTCCCAATAAACCGAAGTCGGCTGTCCGCCTTACTCACAACTGTCCTTACATTCTCGTTCCATTTCATATCGCTCTGCAATGTTACGCCTAGATATTTGAACGACGCGACAGCATCAAGAAGCTCACTACTAATGCTGTATTCGAACATTATAGGATTGTTTTTTCTACTCATGCGCATCACCTTACATTTTTCTACATTGAGAGCTAGCTGCCATTCTTCGCACCAACTAGAAATTTTGTCTAAGTCATCCTGTATGCTATTACAGTCAGTTACAGACGACACCCTCCCATACACCACAGCATCATCAGCAAACAGCCGCAAATTACAACTTACTCTGTCCATCAGATCATTTATATAGATAGAAAATAATATCGGTCCTATCACACTCCCCTGGGGCACGCCTGACGATACACTCGTCTCTGATGAACACTCGCCGTCGAGAACAACGTACTGCGTTCTATTACTTAGGAAGTCTTCCAGCCAGTCACAAATCTGTGAACCTATTCCATAAGCTCGTATCTTCGTTAGCAGTCTGCAGTGTGGCACCGTGTCGAACGCCTTTTTGAAGTCGAGAAAAACACAATCCGCATGTTGCCCTTCGTCCATGGCTCGCAAGATGTCATGTGAGAAAAGGGCAAGCTGAGTTTCACATGAACGATGTTTCCTAAACCCGTGCTGATTCATGGAAAGAAGCTTTTCCGTTTCAAGGAAATTTACTATATTCGAACTGAGAATATGCTCCAAAATTCTACATGAAACTGATGTCAATGATATAGGCCTGTAATTGTATGGGTCAGTTCTCTTTCCTTTCTTATACACGGGAGTCACCTGCGCTTTTTTCCAATCACTAGGAACTTTGCGCTGAATTAAAGATTCGCTATAAATGCAAGCTAAGTAGGGGGCCAACGCCGCAGAATAGTCTTTGTAAAACCGAACTGGTATTCCATCCGGACCAGCAGACTTTTTCGTATTTAGCTCTTTCAGCTGCTTCTCTACACCGGAAATACCTATTGCTATGTCCCCCATTTCGGAATTAGTACGTTGATCAAATGATGGTACATTTTTGCAGTCCTCCTGCGTGAAAGATTTCTTAAAGGTTAAATTTAGAACTTCAGCTTTCCGTTTGCTTTCTTCTATTACTGCCCCGGAATGATCAACTAGTGACTGGACAGTGGGCTTTGACCCGCTTATCGATTTTACATAGGACCAGAATTTTTTCGGGTTCTCGGAAAGATCTTTTGATAAGGTATGGCTGTGATAATTATTGTATGCTTCACGCATCGATCTTTCTATAGACGCACGAATCTCTACTAACTTTTGCCTGTCATCATTTGCGTGTTCTTTTTTGAATCTAGAGTGCAACAGCCTTTCCTTTCTCAGCAGCTTTCTAACATTATTATTATACCATGGTGGATCTTTACCATCCTTAATCGTTTTTACTGGCACATATTTCTCTAACCCTTTATTAACATTGCACTTAAATTTAGTCCACAATTCCTCTACATCCATAGTCCCGGAATTAAACGATGCCCATTCATTTTCTAAGTGCGATCGTAACATTTGCTTGTCGGCTCTTTCCAACAAAAACACGCTCCTAGCCTTCTTGATTGGTTTATGAACTTTGGTCACCACCGACGCTATGACGATATCATGATCACTAATTCCTGTCTCTACACAGACATCGTTAGTAAGGTCAGGCCTGTTTGTGGCTATAAGGTCTAGAATATTTCCATTGCGCGTGGGTTGCCGGTTTAACTGCTCAAGACAGTTTTCGAAGAATGTGTCCAAAAGTAGCTCGCAAGACTGCTTGTCTGTACCGCCTGAAATGTAACTAGCGAGGTCCCAATCTATACTCTTAAGGTTGAAGTCTCCTCTGACTAATATTACATGGCCCGGATACCTATGCACTACCTGGTGTAGACTTTCCTTGAATGATTCTAAAACTGCTACAGCAGCACTGGGTGGCCGGTAAAAACCCCCAACAATTAACTTTACTTCTTTTAGACCTGCTATACGTGCCCAGATAACTTCACAGTTACTTTCAACCTCGATCTCAGTAGAAACAATATCTTTGTCCACAGCGATGAACACTCCTCCTCCAGTTGTATCAGATCTATCTTTCCGATATACATTCCACACTTCGCTAAATATTTCAGAACTTGCCACATCATCATTTAGCCAGCTTTCGGTGCCTAAAACTATCTGAGCGCAATAACTTCCATGCAGTGCTGCAAATTCGTGAACTTTGTTTCTAATGCTCTGTAAGTTCGCGGCTAATATTTTTATATTCGAATTTTTGTTCCGAACGTGGCCTGAATTCGCTGTTTGAATGCTGACAGGCGAGTGCTGAGTGCTCAGAGTTAGCGCCTAGCCTAAAAAACCCCATGTGCACTCCACAAGTACTCTGCTACCCGAGTAGCCGCTTCCTTAGTGTAGTGCACCCCTGATCTATCTAGGGGCACCCTACAATTCCCCACCCGATAACGCAGATCCAGAAATCTGCAGCCATGACTGTCACAGAGTCGGCGAAGCCTCTGGTTCAGACCCTCCACTCGGCTCCAAACCAAAGGACCCCGATCAACCCTGGGAACAATGCTGCAAATCGACAGCTCTGCTTGCACTCCGCGTGCGAAGGCAGCAGCCTTCACCAATTCCGCCAGCCGCTCGTAGGACCTGAGGATGTCCTCAGAACCCAAGCGACAAGCGTCATTGGTGCCGACGTGAGCCACGACTTGCAGTCGACTGCACCCCGCACCCTCGATAGCCGCCGGCAAGGCCGCCTCCACATCTCGGATGAGGCCCCCCGGCAGACACACCGAGTGAACGTTGGAATTTTTTCCAGATCTGGACGCTATCTGCCTAAGGGGCTCCATCACGCGCCTAACATTGGAGCTCCCAATAACTAATAATCCCCTCCCCCCGTGCACCTGCTCGGACCCTGCTGAAGGAGTGTCCACACTTTCACTCACAGGACGAACGGGCGCGGACGGACGTCCAGCCTCCACATTGGCCTTCCGCCTCGAGCGACGCGAACGCCGTACAACCCGCCACTCCCCTTGCGGAGAAGGCGGCTCGACGACGTCCGGTACACCTGAAGGTGCCTCGGTAGCAGGGACAGAGAGCGGAGCGTGAGACACCTGAGGTGTCCCACTCGACGCACCAGACCCCCCACCATCGCTGCACCCCGAGACAGCAGCCTGTAGACGGCTGACCGTAGACAACAGCACGCTCAGCTGTTCGCGAACCGCGGCCAACTACTCCTGCGTCCGCATACAGCAGGCACACATCCTATCCATCCTATCGATACAAATAACTGCAGAAAGTAGAAAATTAAATAATCAACTTTAAAGAAGCCTAGTACTCTAATAAAGGCGGCTGGCTGCTGACTGAACTGTGGTCAGTGGTAGCTACACTGTCAAATCAACAAAACTGAGTCCGGCAGCTTAGCGCTGTTCACGATGTGGCACTGGTGACAGCTGGCACTGGACTGACTGATAACGAGCTTTAGTAACGGTCTCTGACTTGTTTTGAAATACACCGGTCAAAGACGAAGACTAAACACAACGGTATTTATCAAATACGATAGAATAAACTATTAAAACAGTAGTACAAACGAAATCTGCAAGTATGCGGGAATAAACCTCTTAAAACAGAGTACTAACGAAAATGAACTAGACTGGCAAATTAAATTTGACACAAATTAAATTCAGATACTTAGCGCTATTTACGATGTCTTCTATTACCCTCATAGTACAATGTGGTTGATTACAGCTGTGGGAAAGCAGAATTGCTAAACACTGCTTTCCAAAATTCTTTCACCAAATACGACAAAAAAATATTCCTGAATTCGATTCAAGAACAATCGTCATGCGTAATTTAGAAGTAAATATGCCTGGAATATTAAAGCAACTAAAATCACTTCAGAGTATGCCTGTGCAATAGATTGCTTTGGCCGGCCACGGTGGCCGAGGGGACTGAGGCGCTCCAGTCACGGTCTGCTCGGCCACTACGGTCGCGGGTTCGAATCCCCCCTCGGGAATGGATATTTGTGCCGTCCTTAGTATTAAGTAGTTCATAAGTAGTTTGTAAGTTTAGGGACTGATGACCCCTTAGTTAAGTCCCATAAGCTTTACAAACATTTGAACATTTTTTTATATTGCTTTGTTGTATTTTGTTCGGGACAGGGGGACCAAACTGCGTAAGTCGAAATGTTCAAATGTTTGTAAATCTGTGGGACTTAACCAATCTGGCTAGTAATCCCTAGGCTTACATACTACTTTAACTAAGGACAACAAATACACCCATGTCCGAGAGAGGACTCGAACCTCTGACTGCGAGAGCAGTGCGATCCGCAGCTGGGCACTTTGGAACGCTCGGCCACTCCAGCACGGCTGTGTAGGTCGTCCGTCCCCCAGTAGGGAGGATAAGAAGTGAGGATAGCAGAAGAGGGAAAGGGAAAGGTAATGCAGGCCAGGGAGCAAAGAAGGAAGATAGACTGCCTTAGCCCGGGGCCACATACTCACCACGCACGTACATGTGTGCGCCCCTGGTGGAAATAGCTCCATACATAGCTGTCATATTGAAAGTAGCCTGTTATATTCTGTAATCAAAAAGCTCGGGCAGTTGAGTCCTGAAAATGTAAGTAAAAATCGCTCGCTGCTTCTCTAAATTACTTTACAATTGGCCACAGTACATGGCGAACCTTGTGGGCGCCGCAATTATACAATACCGAGGGAGTTTGGCCGTTTGCTGCGAACAACTTGCTGGCCGTTTTTTGGAAGGTGCCTGAAGGCCATTTGCCACTACAGTGAGAACGCTGGACGCAAGGGCAAGGCCCGACCGGTCGAAACGCGGGAGAGCCGGCCAGTGGCTGCTGTTTTATAGTCCGACTCCTGAACGCAAGCTGTGATTGGCCGTACTTTGGCGCCTCGCTGTGGATTGGCGTTTCAATACAGATAGGCGAAGCCTGGAAGCTTTGCAGAGAGGAGCTGGAGATGTTAGAGGGACAGAGAAAAGACTTGTGTCTAAGCAGGCGAGGAGAGCAGACGCTTCTCTTACGCTCTCAGTTTATACTTGTCTTCGATCAGTGGTATTTGGTGTTTGTCGTACAATTTTTGGGGTTGCTCCAAAATGCAGCTAGAGAGGACAGAAAACCCCCTTATTTTTATATATAATTTCTATCTTTCCTATTACATTGTTTAGCCCATTGTTACAATTAACAAATTTCAGAATACATTGAATTTCGACATTTGTATAACAACCGTGAAACCAATCATGTTTTTATGTTCTCCAAAACATCTAATTTATTGTAAAATGCACGAATTGTAATTTGTTATATTGTCGCGTTGCAATGGAAGCAGGCTTGACTTCGAAGGTAACTAAACACAGCACTTATACTGAAAGAACGTTAATTACGAACTCAACATACACGCAGCACTGACTGACTCTCAGGCAGAGTGCTCTGCTATTTATACACAGACAGAATTTACCAGAAATTAGAAGAACAGTTAACATAAGAAACAACTGTAATTTACAAGTGAACATAAGCAAGATGTAGAACCTTCTGGAATTGTCAATTACAAAGAAATGAATTTTTGCCGGTGGGCGGATTGAACCGGCGACCTTCTGCTCCGCAGTCCGTGACGCTATCCTCTGCGCCACGCCGGCAGTTGGTGTTCGTGGTCTCTCGCGGCAATATTATAATTGTAGCAACAACTATAAGCATTTGTGTATATGTATTTTATCTTTGATTTTGATTTTTTCTTCTTATCTCTATCTATCTCAAATACTTCAATTATGTAACATGAATGAACTAATGTATAACATGTAAAACTACAAATGTACGTCCTGCTTTATATTAAAAGGTAGCAGGATTATAAATTAGAAATAAATAAATAAATAAAGTTGCTCCAAAACTTGTACTAATAGCGCTGAGTATTGGCAAGCCGAGAGCAAGGCAGCCTGCCTGATATTAGACGCATCGAAAGCTAATTGCGATTGTCAGAGTTCTGGTGTCACCTCTGCCTACAGTACATTCGTTTATCACACGTAAATTGTATGTAGTGGCACGACATAGCCGCCGGATGCGGTGGCCGAGGGGACTGCGGCGCGCCAGTCACGGTCTGCACGGCCACTACGGTCGGGAGTTCGAATCCCCCCTCGGGCATGGATATTTGTGCCGTCCTTAGTGTTAGGTAGTTCATAAGTAAACTGCCAGGAAGTTTCATTTTAGTTCATAAGTAGTTTGTAAGTTTAGGGACTGATGACCCCGTAGTTAAGTCCCACAAATTATGAAGCATTTTAACATTTTTGAACGACATAGCCGAACGAGGGAGATCATAGGCACTGAGATCAACCGGGGTCGAAGTTGGTTGATATTAGTTAAATATCTCTTCTGGAATACGAAGCTGAATTATCTCCGGGCCCGCGACTTGCAGCTATCGACGCACACAGCTGCTGTCCAGACGTCGTGTTTCCGACATCGCCATCCAACATAATTTTGGTAGAGTATCGCGTGCATTTACTAGCGTTTCAAGAGGTTTTCACGTTTTCGGACTGTTGAAAACGTCAGGTAAGCTCACAGAAATATGGTATCGGAATATTCCTCCAGTTAAATGTGGGTTGTCAACTTACTAGTCGCTTGCTGTTGGAGTGTATATTCTGTTTTTGTAAAAATAGGTTCGTTAAATTTGATCTGTGTTAAACTGTATGTGAACTTTTGCTCTGACGATCATTTGACTTCAGAGAATAAAACGAGTAAAAACAAATTTCTTTACTCAAATCATTAAAATTAGTTAGCCCCCTTTATACAATTTTGGACGGGTGTTATTACTTGGAAATTTGATGGTGGGTCAGTCACACCTATCCTTTAATATCAAGTGAAGAAACCATTTACATACTCCATTTGCATACATTCCTTCCTCTCCCCTAACTTACCCTTTTTTTGCGATAAACACCCATCATAAACTATACCTGTCAATTTTTACACCTGAGAGGTTACGTGAGTAAGCCGCTCTGAGCTGTTAGGGGAGGTAAAAGTGTTTCCGTGCTAGCTTAAGTTGGTAGTGAATAGCGCTGAACGCACCCCAGCGGAAGTGTGCCCAGGGATTGTCCTGCGCGTGGTTTGGGATTCATTCTTCCTTAGGCCTTCGCAGTGAGTACTTGTCTGGGATCAGGCTGACAGGAAAGCATCTAGTCAGAACTAAAAGTTGTTCAGATTGCTAGTTTTGTACTTAGAAATTTTCTGAATAATTCTTTCTCCATGCGGGGAGAAATTTTCAGTGGTTATCTGAAGTTCCTTAAGTCTAGTAAATAAAGCTTCATGTTTTTATTTTAAATTTTATTTGACTTTTTTGCCCTGGTGAGACCGATCGCACAACGTGCGTTCGCAACGGTCTGTGTTGGGCTGCAGCAATGAGAACCAGTTGGTTGCTTTCTTGTTTTATTTTGTAAATAGTTTTTTTTCCCTATTTAATTCCAGATGTGTATTTTGTAATAACTTATGTAATGTTGCGCAGTTAGTTTCTTTGTTCGATACTGCACGTGCCATTTAGTGATTTTGCATATGCCTCCCCGAACATGAATTCTCTAGGGAATCAGTTTAATTTTATCTGTGTAATCAAGACGACCGCCATCTCACCTACTGCTGCTAGCATCGCCGTTGTAGGATTGCAGTTTGAGTAAGTGTCGCTAACCATTGGCGTGTGATTGCGTTTTTTGAATGTGTGTGTTTTTATTGTTAAATTCCTGTGTGCATGAGAATGTTCTCCACATACCTCCACGTTCATACACGGGTAAATTCAAGTTTTATTACGTACAAAAGTAATAGTAACTTTTGTAACTAAATTGTACACGTGGTGCGTTTTCTCAGCATACAGATAATTTATTTAAAATTAATTACTCCCTGTGTTCCTCATTTCACGCCTCTCATTTTTCTTAATAATGAATTCTGTGGTTTTATTGTGTCTTGCTAACATTTGGCTGCTTGCTGCACGAGTTAAGCAGATAAATTTCCGTTGCACTGAAACTGAGACTAATTTAATTTATGTTAATGGAGCAGCCATTATTAAGTTGTCGCCATTGCCAGAAAGTGAGTTTAATCTTTTGTGTGCTGTAAATGATGATATCTGTGGACGACTATAGTAATTTATTTAGGTGGTTTGTGGTTGACAGTGTATTTGAATTCTTTTGCAATGAATTACGAATCTGGGTGCCACAGCCAGGTTATTTCATGGTAGAATAATTTTACTTAATTTGTTTACTACGAGTTCAGTTAGAAAATTAGTTACAGCTAACTTGCAATTTACGATCACCACAGTCGACTTCTCTCAACATAACTTTTAAGTGATGTCTTCTCGAATTAGTTCTTGGAGTCTTGAGGCACTTGATGTAGTCGAATCTACAAAGAGGGAAAATCTGATACTACTTTGCTTGGAAATTGAATTGTCACTTGCTAACTGTAACTGCTGCATGTACAGCAAACAGACTACATCCACTGGCCTGAAGGCAGAAGACTTTAAGTAACACAGAAATAAGGTTTATTGCATCATTTGTGGTATACAGGCTTCCCAGACGCCACCATCTGCCACTGCCGTCCCGCAGTGCAGCTGTCGTCGTCTGGGAGTGATTTTGTCATCACAGTCTCAGGGTGCTGCTGCTGCTGCCCACTTCGCCATTGAGTCTTCGCCACTTTCCACCTCAAGCTGCCTGAGCTCGCCTATCTGCTCCCCACCATCGTCCGAAGGTCGAAGCCCTCACCCTTGTGACGCTGCTGCTTCCAAAAGTTCACTTCTGTCGCCGCTGCAGCTGCCATGTCATCGTTCTTCATCATCATCTACGTCTTCATTTTCCTTGTCCTCATCCTTTGTCCTGGCTCCCCACATTTTCATAACTTTCCTTTCAACATAGACACCACCCCCATCACCGCCAACTCGATTTGGTACACCACCCATCACAGGTCTCCACCACCATCCCCATGTGGAGTTCATTCCACAACGAACTCTCCCCAGTTGTAGCCCGACTCCCCATCCTCCTGTCCACCTCTGACTCTCTGCACATCGCCTCACCCACACCTCCCTGTCCGCCCCTGTTTCAGCATGACAAGCTTATTCTACATGTTCCTGCACAGTAATAACCTCTCCCTCCAGCAAAGAAGCATCTGTTTATGCACATCCTCTCATCTCACCACATGGATGCCTACCTCCTCAACGAAACCTTCTTGCAACCCTATCATTCCACCAGCACCAATTCCTCTACCCTCTACTGTACATACAGTCCCCGAACTTTAGCTTGGGGAAGTTGCAATCAGTGACCTCCACCAACACCCTGTCTGGCTACATCCCCTCCTAATTGACCCCACTGAATACCTTATCCTTAGCTTGTTCCTCCCCTCCCCCACCATCACCTCTACCATGTCTCAGTACCTCACTCCTGTATGACTTCCTTTCCCACATTGATCATTCTTTCCTGATGTATGTGGTAGCCACTGATCTCAACCTCTCCACTTAGACCTCTGTGGTGGCATCAGTTCCTTACCACCCTCCAGGACAACCTTCCTCCTCTGCAGCAACTGACCTGCCCAGAAAGTAACACCATCCCTAATACCATCCTATCTTCCCCCAACCTGTTGGGCTGTGGCTGAAGTCCTCAACATTATTTGCAGTGATCATGCCCCTGTCATACTTACACTGACCACCGCCACTGTGCCAACCTGTCCCCAACCTGATCCCCCCCACCCCTGAAACTAGTTCATGACTATTTCTGTGACGATTGGGTTGCCTAACAGCACACCACAGACAACTGTGTGCCAGACACCACCTAATGCTCCAAACCCCTAAATATATTGACCACACCACATTTATCAGATCTTGACAGAAACAGTCCAATCCCACATCTGAACCAAAGCCATGCAGACGCATCAATCCACCATCCCTCCAAAGGCCGTTCCACTTCTGCATGAATCCTGCTGCATCTTTCGCGCTTCCTTCACACCCGTGATCAGAACACTCTATGACGCCACTGGGAAACTCCAATGACATATCCACAACGTCCTTATCGCCGAGAAACGCTGGGATTGGTGACAGACATGCACTCGCCTTAATGCCACGATCCCCATCTACTCCTTCAAGTACTGGAAAACTTTCCGCCAGCTTACTAGCAGTCACCACTCTCCTTCGTAACCGCTCCTTCAAAATAACCTTTCCTTCCCCAACAATGTAATAAAGCAAATCACTTTGCCACCTGCCTTAATGATACCTTTTCCATCCTGAATAATCCTCACTTTGACTCTTCGGCCGAGGAGACTGAGGCGCTTCAGTCACAGTCTGCACGGCCACTACGGTCGGGGGTTCGAATCCCCCCTCGGGCATGGATATTTGTGCCGTCCTTAGTTGTAGCTAGTTCATAAGTAGTTTGTAAGTTTAGGGACTGATGACCCCGTAGTTAAGTCCCATAGACTCTACAAACATTTGAACATTTTGACTCTTCCCACTTCCGTAATGTCCATGAGCACACCAACACATCCGCTCTGCCACTCATCCCCAACTTCCAGTACTTGAACCAAGTCCCGCCATCCGATCTCAATCTTCCTATTATTGGCCTTGACATTCAACAGACACTTAACGCTAAATGCAACACTGACCACCTCGCCTAGAGGCACTTCTGCTCCTGTCCCATCTCCTTTCACCAAGTCCTCGCCACCCTTTATAAAGTTATCCTCTGCTCTCGTTTTCACCCCAGCCCATGGAAAGTCACCTGTCATCATGTTCCTCCAACCTAACAGTTAAATTGCTGTTGGTCCACCCTCTTTGTATCCCTCAACATCAGAAAAGCCTACGACCATATGTACCATCTTGGTCGCCTGTTCAAACTCCTAAGTCCTTACTATTAATTATGTCTGCCTCATTGCATCCTTTCTCTCTAACTGCCCATCCTACAACTCGACTCCTGCTTGTCTTACCCCTCTGTCAGAGTGTCCCAAGGCTATATCCTGTCCCCTCTCGTCTATCTTCTGTACGCTTCAGACATACTCCAACCCAAGTCTCCTGCCCATCTACTACAATATTCTGATACAGCCGGCCGCGGTGGCCGAGGGGACTGAGGCGCTTCAGTCACGGTCTGCACGGCCACTACGGTCGGGGGTTCGAATCCCCCCTTGGGCATGGATATTTGTGCCGTCCTAGTTCGTAAGTAGTTCATAAGTAGTTTGTAAGTTTGGGGACTGATGACCCCGTAGTTAAGTCCCATAAGCTTTACTAACATTTGAATTCTGATACAACGCCTTCCTAGTCCTCACCCTCACCTTCCGACGTTCCCAGCACCTTCTCTAAGAGCACCTTTTCCGATTTACCTCTTTGTGATCCCAATGGTTCCTTACTGTGAATTCAGACAAATCTCAGGATATCCTCATAGATCATACAACCCTATCCGTGTCCATGACTTCCACCTAACCTTCAATGACCACCACATCCACTGCATCCCCACCCTCAATTACCTAGGCCTTAGACTGGAGTGCTCCCTATCCACGCCTCCCCACCTATAAAAGAACAACAAAATGCTCACACTCCACTCCATCTCCTTAAACTTCTTTCGGGCCAAATATGCTGTCTTCAACCTTCCACAATCCTTTACAGCTACCATTCCCTCATGCCTCCTGTACTATACAGTTTCAGTCCCGCTTGGATCTCCGACATCCCCTTCCAATTACAAAGACCTTAAAATCCTGGAAGACCATGTGCTGAGCCTCGCTTACTGTATCCGTCTCCCGTCCCCAATGTGGTTCTTTTATGACGTTATTCCTTTTCCAAACCTTCCCCAGCTGCCGGCCGCGGTGGCCGAGGAGACTAAGGCGCTCCAGTCACGGTCTGCACGGCCACTACGGTCGGGGGTTCGAATCCCCCCTCGGGCATGGATACTTGTGCCGTCCTAGTTCGTATGTAGTTCATAAGTAGTTTGTAAGTTTAGGGACTGATAACCCCGTAGTTAAGTCCCATAGACTATACAAACATTTGAACATTTGATTCTTCCCCAGCTCCTTGAAAGCATCCGAATCTACTACACCATCCACAATATCGACTCCCACAACCCCTGCTTTCTCTCCTCGTTACCGATCTCAGGCCTCTGCCTCACCTCTACCATTGTATCCCACCGGCTCTTTACTTCCACACTCTCCATATCCTACCCAAGGGCAGATTCCATACCGCCCCCTCCCAAATGATTCCCTCGGTCCTGAAATCACATCCCGTCATCCCTGATCCTTATCCCATGTTCCACTCCCCCACCCTTCGCAGAACAGCCCCTTTTCCTGTCCGCCTCCGCTCCCCTCCTCTTTCCCTGGAGTTCCATGCTCTCTCTCCCGTCAACTGCATTCCTGTCCCCTCATCTTCCCCCAGGCCAGTCTGTGACAGTGGTAGAGAAGTTTTAGCCCATATTGTAATGCTCTCCTTTCTACTTGTAAGAACCATCGTTTGCGCTAGTGTTAGTCTATCGTGTGCTGTCAGTGCTGTGCGCTTCGCCTATGAATTTTCAGGGTTCATGCAAGATATTGTGGCTCCTCCATTCTCGACGTGGGCGCTGGACGAGTCCATTCCATTGTTTTGGAAAGGCGACCGCCTGAGTTGCATGTTGCCTACTGGCCACAGGGCACAGTTGACAGCTTACTGGCAGACGAAGCGTACGGCCAAGCAGGAACGTGCAACTGAAAATGTTTGTATAGCTTATGGGACTTAACTACGGGGTCATCAGTCCCTAAACTTACAAACTACTTATGAACTACCTAATACTAAGGACGGCACAAATATCCATGCCCGAGGGGGGATTCGAACCCCCGACCGTAGTGGCCGTGCAGACCGTGACTGGAGCGCCTCAGTCCCCTCGGCCACTGCGGCCGGCCGTGCAACTGAGCCGGCCGCTCCTCCGAAACAAAGGAATGATCTCACTCTGCGCACAACTCAAGAATGCGTTTCTGCATACAGGCCACGATTTCTTGCGCGAGCTCTACAATTTTATCGTAACCTCTTGTTACTCTCTTCATTCATTGCTTGTAAGTCCTATTTCCATTGTTATAATTCAGTATTGTATGTAATAATTTCAAGTGGCCAAAGAGCGGCGTATCAGGCGCTGCCAGCCTTCCCATGTTGGGCTTGTAAAAAAAAAAAGAGACAAAGACTAAGGAATCTCATCAGCAGATCGCGTTTGATATCGCTGCTATCTATTCTGCTAAGCAAAGATTGGTTGCGACTGCACTGTACTCGCGAGGTATTAGAACTGAGAGGCGGAGTGCATGCCGCTATTATCAATCAACACACAGAACTATTTAAGACTTCAGTAGCCAGTGGACATTGAATTATATCAATGGGGAAAGTTAAAATTCATTTCCAGTCGGAATTCGACTCGTGTGTCCTGCTTATATGGCAGTCTCAGCCACAACGACGCCACTGGAGACAGAGTGACAATCACGAACGTGCAGACTACCAAAGTATACATCAGGTTATACGCAAATTCTCAACGTGCCCACACACTACTGATATAGTGCCCCAACGCATTATCACTATTACTTGCGGCATACCGCAGATTCACGTAAGAGTTCGGTCCCGGTCATGTTTTGTTATCTGCATGTTCTAGGAGAAAAAAAAAAAAAAAAAAAAAAAAAAAAAAAAAAAAAAAAAAAAAAAAAAAAAAAAAAAAAATTCAAATGTTAGTTAAGCTTATGGGACTTAACTACGGGGTCATCAGTCCCTAAACTTGCAAACTACTTATGAACTAACTTATACTAAGGACGGCACAATTATCCATGCCCAAGGGGGGATTCGAACCCCCGACAGTAGTGGCCGTGCAGACTGTGACTGGCGCGCCGTAGAGCGCTCGGCCACCGCGACCGGCTGCATGTTCTCGCCCAGAAAACAGACGCGGAGGCATACAGAATACTGTGAGGCCAGATATTAATATAACAATCCTTCCTTCAGAAGGCGAGCCAACCCGGCGAAACACAGAGCTTTATAGTACTATAATAGCTGATTCATCACCTGCTAGATTCTCTAACATGTGTTGTTCTAAGTCAATTCGAAATGAGCGGTCTTTGCAGAGCTGTATGAACAAATGTGGAGGCCATAAGCTGGAAAAAGATTTGGTTCCTTGTGACTTGATGTAGGATTAATATTTTTCTGTGAAAGCGCAGTAGGATCGGTAATGTAACACAGTTTTGTGCTATTACCCATGCGGTGCATTATATTATACCCACTGGACATTCCCAAATGCTTAACTAAAATCAGAGTGGAGAACCCTGGTACACCCGGAGGCCGGCTGGGGAGCCGACGCGCCCGATTACACGGCCAGAACAGCTTGGTTACTTGACAATTTCAGGGAAGCTGCGATATCTGAGCTGCGTTACTCTTCATTAACGAAGGGTGTAAGTTACTCGTGGTCCTTACCTACAGAGAGGCCACGCAGGACTACATGGCACAGATAGACAATTAGTGCCTCGTGAGAGATGATATCTATTTCTTCCTGTATGTTTACTGAATTTAACTTATTTGTCAGACTTTCTTCGTTCTATCCGGCGAATTTCCTAGTTTTCAAATATTTCAGTTTTTAATTCCAAGCCCATAAACTACGAATAGGTCTCACTCACATAGAAAAAGTCAGTACTCTCTCTCATTCTCTTTCAGGACACTGCACACATAACATAAGAAGTACTAAATTTCATTTGTCGGACTGGCATAAAATGGGCGTCCCTGCAACAAATAGCGATCCTTCTTGTTTGTTGTTGTTGTGTGGGGACTGGTCAATTCAAGGACTTAATCAATAGGTGTAGGACATGACCATAAAATTTACGGAGTGTACTGGGATATCATCATCGAACTTCTCTAACGGATATTAGAAGAGAAAACAGCATAGTAGTTGGAGTGGTTGCCCACACTGGTGACATATTGGCTGTAGTACCCACAAACAACAGAACAAAATTGGAGTAAAGAGTCAATAGTACACTACCAGTGGTGCGAGAACAAGCTGGAGATATCAGAATATAAGACAACATACACAATACTGATAGGATCTATCCAGAATAATCCAACAGTAAATTCTTGAGACACGGACATCAATATAACAACTGTAACACACTACCTTGGCACAAACACACACACACACACACACACACACACACACACACAGAGAGAGAGAGAGAGAGAGAGAGAGACGGGGAACCGAACTTCTACGAACAAGGCAGCAAAGGTACTAAGACAAAGATATTCTCACAAATATAAAATCCCCCTGCCAATAACACTAATATAGCATTGTGCTCTCTTCAAGTTAGACAGACAGCTTATGGGCACACAGATTAAATTTAATTATAAATAAGATAGCAGCCAGAAGAAAACAAAGAAATTTCTTTGTTGAGACTATCGGCAAACTTTAACGGTGTGGAAGCACTGTGCGTGGTGCTTGGCACCTACCCAATCAACATTACAGTAAGATACAGAGCTGCATGGTAGATGCGGAGATTAGGTCAGGTAAGCGCAATAAGCGGCGAACCAATGCATTCAAAGCACCAATTAAAGCAATGGCGAATGTACACTTGGCAGGGTGAGTGGGACAGGAGCCGTAAGTGGTGCAAAACTTCCTCCCCAATTTTAGAAAGAGGCTGAATAAGTCATATGCGGACACGACCGTTATTCCACGCAGTTACACCGCGTAATCGTACGACAGACACATATACCTACGGAGAAGAAAGCTCCCCAATTCTTTCAGGAATGCACTCAAACATTACACACAAACAACAATAACACTAATCAGTCAATACACACAATACTTCGAGTCAGGGATCTATGTTTACAGCCGAATACACTCACCAAAATTCTATAGAACTACATACTGACATTATAAGACAAGACGGCGAGCCTATACGTACGATGGCTGATTTCACAGGGTAGGAACCGTGAACGAAGAGACGAACGACGAAGACGGGCTGGAGAAAAACAATGAAGAGAATGGATGTGACAACGAAATACACAAAGGAACCATTCAAGTAATATAACATAGGAAGTTTATGGTATAGTATTGTTACTTATTCATTTAGTGGAAGTATATGAAAATATTATTGGAATTGTGACAAGTAGTTAAGGCTCGACGATAAATACCGAGGTACTGATCGCTAGGCACGATTGGACACAACTCTCTCAAGCTCATTATATTTCGTGTCTTCGTTTAGTTTCTTCTTAAATGGTAATTGTTTTCACACTTCTTTTGTTTGCAAAATATTCTAATTTCTGATATTTGTTAAAATGACGCAGGGAAAAGAAAGGAAAGGAGGAAAAGAAAACTGAAATGCTGCCGCCACACGGCGGGCACGGGCAACGGTGTGATGGGCGTGGACAACAACAAGACTGGTATACAACGAAGCGCAACCGCTGGCTACTCCAGTGAGGTGGCACTGACAGATGTTCTGAGAGGACCATAGACTTACTACGCCGCTCACTGGCACTAGCGTAGCATTCCAAAATTGGAAGCCGCTATTTGCAGGGATACGCTGTGTTTCCGCTCAGTAAATAGCGTCAAATATCTGAAACGTTGCAGACATTTTGGCCCAACGAAGGAAACTGGCGTCCATAACGAGTCTGTACACTTGTTCTTGCAAAAAAGAGTTAAAATGAAGTCCTCAGTAGACGTTAAATTGGTATTTGCGATTATTCAAGTCCAAGCTAAATCAAGAAGGAAAAAAAAATACGATAAAATTACAGCCGGCCGCGGTGGCCGAGGGGATTGAGGCACTCCAGTCACGGTCTGCACGGCCACTACGGTCGGGGGTTCGAATCCCCGCTCGGGCATGGATATTTGTGCCGTCCTTAGTATTAGTTAGTTCATAAGTAGTTTGTAGGTTTAGGGACTGATGACCCCGTAGTTAAGTCCCATTAGCTGTACAAACATTTGAAACATTTGATAAAATTACAGCATAAAAAAGGATGGCAGATAAAATTATTTTAAAATGAAATATAACAACTGAAAAAGAATCGCAAAATGCACATGAAAATTATGCCATGAAATATTAAACTGTGACAGTATGTGAAAAAGTAACTGGTAAAATAAATGCACCCTCTGTTATTTTGTAAGCTCCACGCAACTCTCTTCAATTGACAGTATCACGCAGTGTCGCTCTCACTTGTGACACACGAACATTACATTTGTGAACACTTATTTATAATTCCTCATGCATCTTTTGTCGTAACACAGAGTACTAGGAAATTAAATCAGTCTATAAGAGGCTGGATTACTCGATAAGAGTTTTATTTTGTTATTTGGTTTTGTCTAGAATACAGTTTAGTGTAAATAATAGGCCAGTGTCGATACAACCAGCGTAAACTAATTTGACACTCGGAGTGGTAGCTGATGGCATTTCCTACATAGAGGGTCGCTTCCATCAGCCTCCACGCCAAATCTCAACTTACAAGCGGAGGGTCTCAAATGTGGGTCACCAACTAGGAACAAAGTTTGAATGGACGTTGTATAATGAATATAAAGATACACGTGTTTGGCGTTTTGCTAGACATTGAGTAGTTTTTGAAAAAAATCAAGTGCAAAGCTGATGGAAAATCGCGTTGTCAATATTATACATCGAAAGATGGTATGAAGACGAGCATTTTTTTACTAATGTACATGTGGGTTCAAAAGTTAATGACGTTCGAGTAATTATCGTTTTTGTGTTTTCATGGTGTACCTTGGGTACACGTAAACGTGAGCGACTTTCCGAGCACCGTCGCCGGTCGAGCGGTCCAGGGCTTGGACTGTTAAACCTAGGATTCAGGTTCCAACCTCCATCAAAGCAATTTTTCGTTAGTTTTTTTTTTCGGTGTACGTGATAATATAATCTTTTTTGTAATACCTTTTCTTGCCTTATTTTGAAGTAGAGCATCTGGAAGAGTGACTAATATTTAATTAAGTCTTTTATCTGTTTCCAGCTGTTTTGTTTGTCATACACAGTGCTACAACAATAGAAATAAGAAATAAATAAAATTAAAAAAACTTCTAAAGTACATTATTACACATGAGAGCAGGGAAAGTTATGATAGAGCAGATGCTATTAAAATTTATGCCTTGGTGCGTAATCAGTGTTGTCTGTGCATGTGTCTCAAGATATACTTCTATACGTTTGGTACGCATCTAAATTAATATCTAATAGACCTGTCTGCATCATTGTAAACAGGTACGTTTTCCACGAACGACAAAATGTGACTGTGGCAATATGTCGTTCGTGTGTTGTGCATTGTATGAGAAATATTTGGATTTCACCATACTGCCTTTGGAACTGTGATAAATAGACGTCCAGTAATCGGAATTACGTAATAATATACGTAACACAGAAAGCGCGAAATTATTTTTTGTTTCATTTTTTTCTAAGAGGCTATTAATTACCTTCATATGACTGCGCAAAATCATTATATGTAATTTTTTTTATAATCAAGCCAATAGTTCTGTAACACTATCCTTTTTTGGAATGAACGTTTTATAATTTTAATCTGATGAATCCTTATCATTAAAACAATATTTAAGATGACATATATACATATAAATGTCTCGAAAATTGAAGAAAGTTAAAGAAATATAATCCTAACTAAAAGGAGGTCTTCAGTATCTTCGGTATGAACCTCAATTTTGCAACTGTATTCAACCACTTAGCAATTGACAATAAAAGTTAAAATTAAGCTGCAATTGGAGCAGGCGATTCAAGGAAATAAAATGGTACTGTACACGAATTCTTACAGCCAAGAATAAAAAAGTAGGTAGCCGTTCTCGTCCTTCTGGAAGGGCTTCAGCTCTATATGGGTTAATTGAATATTCATCACACTTCCCGGTGCTCCACTTCAATTTGATATTATCAAATACATCGAATAAAAATAGGAAAAAACTGCCATAATAGAGGTTCGAACCTGGACACAGATTTGACAGTCCGAGACCTGGAGCGCTCGACCGGCGGCGGCGCTTATGTTTACGTGTACCCATGCTACAACATCAAAACAAAAACCCCGTAAACTTTTGACCCCATATATACTGTTAAAAAATTCTCATCCTTAGACGAGTTTTCGGTGTATAGCACTGAAAACGCGACTTTCAATAACAGACATTGATCTTGATGTTTTGCAACAATACTGTCAAGCAAAAAGCCGAAACAAATGTCTCTTTATATTTAGTATAGAAAGTCCGTGAAAAATTGGATTCAAATCGGTGACCTACATGTCAGACCCTCTCCTTGTTAATTTACGCGGCCAGTTTCCTTCCGTGCAAATAGCGGCCTTCAATTCGGTACAGTTTGCTCTACTCTGCGCTACGGCACGGTAATCGCATGGAGAGGACAGGTGAGTGCTCGAGTTCATCTAGAATCTCGCGGCTGTTCACAGGTGCGGTGATGGGCGACACCGGGCGTGGGATGGGCCAGGTGCGAGGCAATTGATAACGTAATCTGAGGCGCGCTGCCTGGCTAAGCCTGGAGCGTGGGCGGCGTGACCTGGGAGCGATGCGGCGATCGCTGATAACCCGCAGCGGGCGCAGCGCAGAGCTAAGTCACGTATTAATGATACTGCTGCAGCTGTTCCGTGCTAAAGCATTAAAGTTTAATGAACTCTTGGATACTGCAATGAGGTATTTTAATTAATGGCATCAGAAATCTACAAGGTTTTACTTAAGTTCTTCGAAAGAGGATTAAAAGATTATGTCAGAAATAAAATGTAATTAAAGACCTGGTAAACACTTGTTCCTCTCTACCTGCTACATTGTCGCGAAATTATTTTTGTATTCGGGCCTGGGACTATTGGACATATAAGCGGACTAGAGCACTTTCAGAGCTTTGAGAAGAGGGATTCATATAATGATGGTGAACAGTATCATTTTAGAGATACCATTAGAGGTTTGATGCCGGAAGCTGAATTAATCGCTAGTGATTTTCTAGTTTTGAAATCACGTGAATATACATCTACGCCTACTAAATCTTTCTGTTTTCGATCTCATTTCTCTTATTTTATTTTGATGATCATGTCTGCTTATGGAGGTTGGAGCCTAGAATATATGTTCACGTCCTGAAGAGGAAGTTGGTAAAAGAAATTTCTCAAATAGATCTCGCCGCAACAAATAATGCCTTTCTTTTAATGATTTCACACCAACTCGTACATAATTTCCGTGACTCTCTCCCGCCTATTTCGCGACAATACAAAACGAGCTGCCCTTCTCTGAATTTTCTCTAAATCGACAGTCAGTCCCGTCTGGTATGGATCCCACAATGCACAGCAATAATCCAAAATAGGACTCACAAGTGTAGTATAGGTATGTTCTTTAGTAGTGCTGTGGCATTGTCCGAGTGTTCTGCCAATGAAATGTAGTTTTTGTTCGCCTTCCCTACAAGAGTTTGTATGTGTTCTTTCTAATTTAAGTTGTTCGTAATTGTTACTCCTATGTATTTAGTAGATTTGACAGTCTGTAGTTTTGACTGATTTGTCGTGTAACTGAAGTTTAACGGAATTCTTCTAGAGGTCATATGGATGACCTCACACTTCTCATTACTAAAGGACAATTGCAAATTTTTGCACCATGCAGTTATCTTATCTAAATCACTTTGCAGTTCCTTTCGATCTTCTGGTGACATTACAAACCGATAAATGACAGCATTATGCGCGAATAATCTAAGAGAGCTACTCATATTGTCTCTTAAATCGTTAATAAAAATAAGGAACAGTATGGCCCTATAACATTTCCCTGTCGAACGCCAGATATCACTCCTGTTCTACTAGATGACTTGCCGTCAATTACAACGTACTTTGCCCTTTATGACAGGAAATAACGAATCCAATTGCACAATTGTGGTGATATTCAATAAACACGCAACTTGATTAGAAGACGCTTGTGAGGCAACAGTGCCAAAAGTGTGGTGTCGCACAAGTCCAAAGTGCGCGCCACCTACTTTCGCCGCGCGCCTCCATGCACGCACGGCGCGGCGTTCTTACGACGTCAGCCACGAGCGCCCTCTGCTACAACTCCGCTCGTGGCCACCACTGAACGACATCGTTCACTTGGGACTGAGATAGGCACCAGCTAACACTTCGGAATCAGATAGGCACCAGCGAAGACTTGGCTATCGGATAGGCACTAGGCAGGCCTTTAGTTCAACTATGTATCAACACTCTGCAGTACTGAACTGTGTAAAAGTTAAGTATTGTATAAATTCTGTGCAATATATATCTCGTTCTAATTTACTCTAGTGTTTCTACTTTCTGCTGTCCCACTGGCTGCTCACCTTCGTACCTGCACAAGCTTGCTTCCATTATTCCTGTGTCGGTACTTTTCTACTCGGCCACCGACACCTACGACGGAAACGAGACACAAAAGCGGCGACGAGGCTGGGACACAAAAAAAAGCTTTCCGGAAATCTATAAAAACGGAACCTATGTTACATCCCCTGTCGATAACACTCATCACATGTGAGTAAAGAGCTAGCTGTGTTTCATAAGAACGATAGTTTCTGAATAGGTGTTGACTGTGGAACAACTGGTCGTTCTCTTCGAGGTAGTTCATAATATTTGATGAAACTATATGTTCTAAATTCCTGCTGCAAACCGCCGTCAGTGATATAGGCCTGTAATTTTTGCGAATAACTCCTGTTTCCTTTCTTGAATATTGAAGTGACTTGTGCAACTTTTCAATCTTTGGGTACGGAACGTTCGATGAGTGAGCGGTTGTATTTGATAGGTAGGTATGGGTCTATTGCGTCAGCATTCTGAAAGGAAGCTAATTGGTGTACAGTCGGACCCGGGGGCTTACTTCTGTTAAGTGATTTGAGTTGTTTTAATACTCCAGGGGTTACTGCTTCTGAATTACGCATGCTGGCACCTGTTATTGATACGAATTCTGGAGTATTTGTTTCGTTTTCTGTAATAAAAGAATTTCGGAAAGGCGTGTTAAGAAATTCTGCTTTGTCAGAACTGTCGTGAGTAGCGTCACCATTTCTATCGTGTAATGAAGACATTTATTGTGTTTTGCCGCTAGTATACTATACACACCACCAGAATTACAGTAACCGGGTTTCGTTGTGGCAAGTATTGTAAGCTTCTAGCATTGAAATTCGAGCTACATTTCTAGTTACCAGTCTTGGGGATATTTCGTGCGATTAAATTTGGCATTCGATTTCTCTGCTTTTGTAACAGTGATGTAACCTGTTTTTGTGTACCACGGCGGGTCAGCCTTTTCTATTGTTAATTTGTTTGGTATGAATCAATCAATGGTTGTCGATATTATTTGTTTGAATGTAAGCCACATCTGATATACACTCGCATTGTTAGTTTCTAAAGACTGGATTTTCTCAGTCAGGAAAACGTTAATCGAATTTTCATTTGGTTTTTTAAATATACTTTTAATTTTGTGGATTTGGGAAGTCCGATATTCAGCTTATACATCTTCATTATGGTGACAGATTGGAAACGGAAAAGAGGTCGAGAGGGAGACTGCAATACTCCGTAACGCCGTTCATATTGAGGGCTGTTGCATATAAATACGGTGAACTGTGTCCACGTTTATTGATGGAATCAATGTAGATTACATGAATGTATGTCTCAAGGACATTTGCATTGGTTGCATCAATGAACGCGGTCACTTCAGTGCATATCGTATTGAAATGAGCAGGCTTGCGTCAGTCGTAATAAAGGTTTATCTTATGCGGGACTGACGGTATGTACTGTACGAGCACTCATGGGCAGCAGGCAATGTGTGGAATACGGATGTTTGTGTCAGTTCGAAAGGCGTATACGGATAGTTTAACGCGACGCTCGCGAAAAGCGGGAAATCCGGGTTCGAGTCCCGGTCCGGAACAAATTGTTATATCTCAGCAGTAAATCGTACAGATGACACTGATTCATATTCATAATTGTGAATACATGTATTGTATTTATATTGGATATAATATTGTTGTTGTGTTCCTTCGGATGACTGGTATCAATCCTGAAAATATCCTAATAACTACAGAATCCATCATCTATTTGCACTAGCCTATTGTATATAACACTTACAAGGAGACCACATGGGTATCGCATATATATATATGGTAAGTTCAGAACTGAAATAACAATCAACCAAAGCCATTCGACACAAATTTCAAGAATAACTGAGAAAATCGACTTTGATATTTTGCAAGTACACCTAAGTAGGAATAACTAAGTCAGTTCCGGCATATGTCGATGTAGCTCAGATGGTATCACTCTCGTCTCACAACCCTATAGTCGGTGGTTCGAATCCCGCTGTGAAAGAAACTGTTTCATTTTCAAATTCAGTTACATAAAACATTTTGGGATCTCTAATTCTACGTGTTGTGTCAGTTTTTGTTTGTGTGTATGTAGTCGAGCTGAACACCTTGTCGTCCCCTAAAACCATGGTTGAGTTGGTTAGCTGCTTCAAATGTTTGTATAGTCTATGGGACTTAACTACGGGGTCATCAGTCCCTAAACTTACGAACTGCTTACGAACTGCTTACGAACTGCTTACGAACTGCTTACGAACTAGGATGGCACAAATATCCATGCCCGAGGGGGGATTCGAACCCCCGACCGTAGTGGCCGTGCAAACCGTGACTGGAGCGCCTTAGTCTCCTCGGCCACCGCGGCCGGCATTACTAACGATCTTTTATAAAACATATAAAATTAATAATAAACAAAGTGCATATTTCGTTTAAAATTACCATTAGATACTAAAATTGTGTAAGTATTCAAACACAACGAAAAAAAAAATCTTCAACAGCAGGATTCGAACCACCGACCCTAACGTTAGGAAGCCAGAACGCTACGACCTGAACTACACTGTCAGATGCTGTGACAGTTTTAGTAAACTTACCGGTACTTGCAAACTTCAAAGTCGATTTCCTCGAGAATTTTAGAGAGCTACGTCGAATGTCTTTGGCTGATTGGTATTTGTGTTCTGAATTTTACGTACCATAAATATAAAAAAAATTCTAAAATAATATCAAAGTTTTGTTTACCCCTAAATTTTTTCAGTACCTCTTCATTAGTTACACGATCAACACATCGAATTTCAAATATTTTCTGCAGCTCTACGTTTCAGAAACATTAACTCTCTTCTTGTATGAAATGCGTGTCAACCACGGTAAATTTCAGTGTAAGTTTACACTCTAGACAAATGTCACCAAAGAAAAACACAATAAGACGCACTTTTACACTTGATTATAGTAGGGTTTTTTCCTTCAGAGGAGAGTCTTTTTCCAGTGCCAGCACAAATTTTGTTTCTCACAAATCTATATCTATAAATGTGAATGTCTGTTCGGTGTACGTTTATCACGTCTGAACCACAAGACATAAAGAGCTAAAAATTTGTCTACCCGGGGAAGGCTTTAGGCACGGTTTTATGTGATCGGACAGTTATTTATCTATATATATTAATGTGAATGTCTGTTCGGTGTACGCTTATCACGTCCGAATGACAAGACGCAGAGACTTAAATATTTGTACAGTTACTAATTTATACCTGAGGAAGGTTCTAGGTACGGTTTTATAGCGATCTGATAGATATTTAGTAATTTGAAGAATAAACGCGAAATGCGGAACAATAAGTACTCTTTGAAAATTATATTTACTCTTTGAAAATGGTTTCATTGGTTGCATTGTTGCTTGAGAGTTGATAATGATAAAAGGGTGGAGTATATTGGGATGGAAAGTTATCGGTGTATATTAAATTCTACGTGTGTGTGTGTGTGTGTGTGTGTGTGTGTGTGTGTGTAATATTTCGCTCTGCAGCGAAAACTACAGAACGCAAACGAATGGCCTGTGTGTAATTGTTGTCCGAGGTCTCCCGTTAACACCATAGCAGTTCCATGCCGATAGCTGTAAGGGGGTGGAGGATGTGGTGGTTTAAAGTCGTCAAATTATTAAAATAAATAAATAAATAAATAAAAAATCGCACTGAAGGCCAGCGATGACGTTAGCGACTCTATAGGAAGGAGGTTACATACAGCGAAACGTGATGCCACAGACCAAATCTTTGGTATAAGTGTGCTACAATGTCTTCAGCTGTTTCTCTGAAGGATAAGCATACGAATAAGAAAATATATGAATGAATAAATATAGCAGTAAAAAAGAAATTTCTTTTAATACATCTCTTTTAAAAAGTCGATTTGACGTTTCGCGCATTACATGAACTGATCGATCTGTGATATTATTACAATCATTATTATTGAATTTCGTGATTGGATTCTTCGAAACGAGTGCATTTTTACGTGTGATTTGATCTACACTACTTACTTTCTGGATAATGTTGATTAAAAATGTTTGTTTCTAAAGTAGGTATTGTATTTCATTTCATCCTTCAAAACAAGTCTCATAGCACACTAATGAAAGATAGCTTATCTATTATAATCAACCAACACGCGAGCGGAGCCGCGGGTTTAAGCAAGTGTTAAAATATTTGTAAATCTAAGGGACTTATTTGCTGAGATTGTCAGTCCTTAGGCTTACATACTACTTAAACTAACTTATGCTAACTACATCACATAGCCTACACCCACGCCAAAGAGAGGACTCGAACCTCTGACGGCGAGCAACCACCCTCTCCGCAAGAAGCCGCCTTAAAGCGCTCGGCCACTCCACCGCGGCTACTGTATCCCCTCCACTTCGGCCACCGGCAGTTATTTTACTGTCAGAAGAGCAAAAGTCATCTCTTAATTTAAGTGACTCATTTCCTAATCTAATTCCTTCGCATCAGCGGGGTAGACAGCGGAGATGGGGGTATATCCAACCCGGCATTCCGAGCCGTATCCATAGCGTTTCATATTTCTTAGTCGTTCGTAATGCAACCAGCGTTTCAATGTCAAATGTTGAGACGGAATGACAGTTCATTTGCAGATATTTTGGTTACTGACCCCTTCCCACAGAAGCGAAAGTTATTATCTACATTGCAATGCTTTTGTTTTGCTTTTCTCGGTGTTTACCGAGCCAAGTGTCGCAGTAGTCAAAATACTGGACCTGAATTCTGGAAGACGACTACCAGAATCCGCTTATGTCCGTGCTGATTTGGTTTTTTCCTGATTTTCCTAAATCATCCGATAAAATGGCGGAAAGGACACAGCCGATTTATTTCGTGAGGTATCACTGTGCCATAAATCATGTAGTTGAATTGATACACTGTAAGGTAGCGATGTACTGTCAACTTGTACTGAGACAGCTAGCTCTTTACCAGACGTATTATTTGATAAATAAGAAGATACGTAATTCTACCTGAAAAGATGTAAGTTGGGTGAGAGGAAGATGTTTACCACGTTGTTGACAGGATGGACGTGTGACCTACTGGAGAAAACCCGTACGGAGACCTACATCTACATACATACTCCGCACAATCCACCTAAGGGAACATGGCGGAAGGTACTCAGTACCAATACTAGTTACTTGCTTTTCTGTTCCATTCCTATATAGAATGAGGGAAAAATTATGCTTCTATGCATCCCTAATCTCTCTGATCTTATCTTTGTGGTCTTCATGCAAAATGTAGGTTCGCGACAGTAGACTCGTTCTGCAGTCCGCCTCAAATTCCAGCCCTTTAAATTTCTTAAACAGCGTTTCCGAAAAGAACCTTGCCTTCCCTCCAGCGACTCCAATTTCAGTTCCCGAAGCATTTCATTAACACTAGAGCATTGATCGAATCTACCAGTTACAAATCTAGTCGCCCAACTTTGAAGTGCCTCTATGTCCTCCTTTAAACCGATCTTGTTGGGATCCCTAAAACTTTAGAAATACACAAGACGGGTCGTAGTAGCGTTTTATAAGCGATTTCCTTTACAAACGAATCACATCGTACCAAAATTCTTCCAATAAACCAATGTCGACCATTCGCCTTCCCCACGATTGTCCTTATATGCTCGTTCCGTTTCATATCGCTGTGCAGTGTAACGCCTAGATATTTAAGTGACGCCACTCTGTCAAGCAGCACGTGACTAATGCTGTATTCGAACATTACGGAATTGTGTCTCCTACTCATCTGCATCACCTTACATTTTTCTACATTTAGCGCCAGTTGCCATTCCTCACACCACCTACACATTTAATCCAAGTCATCCTGCATTCTACTACAGACACACAATGGTGACACCATCCTGTAATTCACAGCATCATAAGCAAACAGCCGCAGATTGCAACTCACTCTGTCCATCAGATCATTTATATAGATAGAGAATATGTGGTCCTATCACACTTCCGTGGGGCACTCCTAACGATGCCCTAGTATCTGATAAACACTCGCCATGGAGGACAAGAGGACAACGTACTGGGTACAATTACAAGTAGCCTTTGAGCCACTCACATATTTGGGTACCTATTCCGTATGTTCGTACCTTCGTTAGCAGTCTGTAGTGCGGTAGCGTGTCAAACGCCTATCGAAAATCTAGAAGTACAAAGTCTGCCTGTTTCCCTTCATCCCTAGGTCGCAAGGTGTCATGAGAAAAAAATAGATGACCGTTCGCCATCAGAGGTTCGAGACCTGCCTCGTGCTTCGGTGTTTGTGTTGTTCTTAGGATACGTTAGTTTAAGTAGTTTGTCAGTTTAGGGACCGATTGCCACTGCAGTTAGGTCCCATAACGTTACAAACATCTGAGAAAAAACAGCAAATTGAGTTTTTGCACGATCGATGCTTCTTAAAGCCGTGTTGATGCATGGGCAGAAGCTTTTCCGTCTCAAGGAAATTTACTATATTAAAACTGAGAATATGTTTGAGAATTATACAGCAAACTGATGTTAATGAAATAGTTCTGTAATTTCGTGGGTCCGTTGTTTGCCGCGGTGGAGTAGCCGAGCGGTCTAAAGCGTCTCGCTGCGGAGCGCGCGGTTGCTCGCCGTGGAGGTTCGAGTCATCCCTGGGGCATGGGTGTGTGTGTTTGTCCTTAGGTTAGTTTACCTAGGTTTAAGTAGTTTGTAAGCTACGGACTGATGACCACGGACTTTGGTCCGATAGATTTACAAACATTTTGAACATTTGGTCCGTTGTTTTGCCTTTCTTATATAGGAGAGTTACCGTCGCCTTTTTCCAGTCGCTCGAAACTTTATGCTGGATCAAAGATTCGCGATAAATGCAAGCTGAGTAAGGGGCCATTGCCGCTGAGTACTCTTTGTAAAACCGCATTGATACCCCATCTGGACCTTGCGACTTATTTGTTTTCAACTCTCTGAACTGTTTCTCTATACCCGCTATGCCTATTACTGTGTCTTTCATTTGGGAGCTGGTGCGATCATCAAATGAAGGTATATTTGCATGGTCTTCTTGCATGAATGATTTCTCAAATGTTACATTTAAAACTTTTGTATTCATTTTGCTATCTTTAATCTCCACCACAGAATGATCGAGTGATTGGATCGCGGACTTTGATCCGCTTACCGATTTTACATGGGACAAATTTTTTTTCGTGTTTTCGGCCAGATCTTTTGCTAAGGTATCACGGTGGTAGTTATTGTAAGCTTCACGTATCGCTCTCTTTATAGATTCGTCGATTTGCACTAACGTTTTCTGAGTTGGTTTGCTAGACCTTTTTTGAACCGAGAGTGCAACTGTTTTTGGTTCCTCAGTTATTTTTCGAAAATTATTAATAAAATGTGGTGGGTCTTTTCCATCCTTTATCCACTTTGTCAGCGCATATTTCTCCAGCGATTTATTTAAAATGCATTCAAATATTGCAAATAATTCGTCTACATTCACCATACCAGAACTAGACGATGTCCACTCATTCCTTAAGTTGGACGCTAACAATTCTTACTAGCACAAATGCTGTCCTAGGCATCTTGACAGATTTATTAACTTAGGTGGCATTGTCGCTATGACGATATAATTATCACTAACCCCTGTCTCTACAAGGACATGATTGACAAGAACTGGCCTGTTTGTAGCTACAATGTCTAAAATATTTCCATTGCATGTGGGATGACATTAGGCTGCTCAAAGCAGTGCTCGGAAATCGTGCTCAACAATACTTCACAAGACTGCTTGTCTGTATATCCTTGAGCATAGGTCTTACAGGATATACTCGGCAGGTTGAAGTCGCCCCCAACTAATAATGCATGTTCCGGGTACCTTTGCGCTACTGATCATAAACTTTCTTTGAATAACTCTATCACTGTAATGGTGGAAATGGGTAGCCAGTAAAAACGCCCCACCATTATATTTCACCTATACCTGTTACACGCGTCCACGTAACATCTGTCACATTCGACTTCGACTTCAATAGAAGTACCTGATCTATCTTTGCGATATACATCCCATTCTTCGCTAAATATTTCGGAACTTCCACCATCGGGACATTCTTCTGAATGTGGCCTGATTTGTCTTTCTATCAATAGACGAGTGTTCATCAGAACTATCGTCTAGCCTAAAATACCACGTGCACTCCACAAGTACTCTGCTACCCGAGTAGTTGCTTCCTTTGTGTCGTGCATCCCTGTTATATATAGGGGATCCCTACGATTCCCCACCGGATAACGCAGGTCCAGAAATCTGCAGCCATGACTGTCACAGGTTCGACGAAGCCTTTGTTCCAGTACCTCCACTGTGCTCCAACCAAAAGGACCTGTGAAGCCTCTAAACGTGCATGGTTCTTGTCTTCAGTCAAGTTATGTGGCGCAAGACGATAAAACATTTTCGCTTCCCTAACATTTTTGTAAGGATTTGCCGCACGGATTTCACGGTTAATCTGCAGTTCATCCACTATCACGCGCACGGGTAATCGACAATCGCTCGCGTTTTATGTCCTAACTCTCCCAATGTCAGTTGAAAGTTCTGCTTGCATCCAACACACGAGGTCAACTGTTTGCACCAATTCTGCCAGCCACCAGTACGATCTGAGGATGTCCTCAGAGTCCCAGCGACAGGAGTCTTCAGTGTCGACATGAGCAACAACTTGCAGACGATGCACTCCTTGCGCTCAATAGCCGCTGGCAACGCCGCCTCTCGTATGAGGCATGAGGCAGGCATAACGAGTGCACATCGGAATTATTTCCGGCCCTGGATGCTACCTGCCTAAGGGGCTCTATAACGCGCCTAACGTTGGAGCTCCCAATTACTAACAGACCCCTACCCCCGAGTGCCTTCTCGGATCCAGCTAAACGACGGGCCACCCGCCAACACACAGGGAGAACGGGCTATGCCACACGGCCAGCTTCCACATTGCCACTCCGCCTCAAACAACGCGAATGCGCCACTCGCCACTCACCCTGCGGCGAGGGCGGCACCACGTCCGACCAACACATCCTAGAGAAAAGGCCGCGGCGCTCTCGTGTGACGTTACGCGGAGTAGGCATCGTCCGCGTAGCTAACTAGCTGCACGCAACGGGCACGGCCAACCAGTCAGCTACGCGAACGATGCCTACTCTGCGTGACGTCACACGAGAGCGCCGCGGCCTTCTCTGTAGGTGGTGCTGGTCCGGCACAGGTGAAGGTGCCGCGGCAGCAAAAACCGTGAGCGACCCACGCGACACTCCAACTCCTACTGCCGCCACACCCCGAGGCAGCAGCCTGGAGACGTCTGACCGCGGCCAAAAGCACGTTCAGCTGTTCGCGAACAGCGGCCAACTCCTCCTGCTTCTGCACACAGGATGTACACACGCTATCCATCCTACCACTACTACTGAAGTACGTAAAGAATGAAAACAAATAAAGCTGGTAAATACTTCAAACCGTTATTACACTAGTGCTTCAATAATGGCGGCTGGTAGCTGATTGAGCTGTGATAAACGGTCCCCACTGTTCAAAACTCTTAAAACAGAAGCTATAATGAAATTTGCCAAATACGGGAGAATAAAGCTCTTAAAACAGAAGCACTAATAGAATTTAAGAAAAATGACCGGCAATAAAATTAATTGTTGCTACTTAGCGTTCTGAACGATGTGAGACTGGCAGTAGGTGGCAGTAGACTGGCTTTTAACCAGCTGTACTGACTTGTTTTGAAATACACAAATCACAGAAAAAAAACCTCTACACAACAGTATTTACCAAATACGCAAGAATAAGCTCTTAAAACAGAACCACCAACAAAATTTTCCAAATACGCTTGAATAAAGTTTATAAAACCAGAAGCACTAACGGAATTTAAGGAACCAACCGGTACTGAAAACGCACAAATATAAATTACGCTACTAACTGCTCTGAACGATGTCACATTGGCAGCAGCTGCCAATAGACTGATAAGATAAGGATATGTATTGCGCGCGAAGATATATACGTTCAAAAAAAGGATATAGGCAATACCGCGGCAAGATATGGAAACTGCAGTAACACTAATACCCAAAGATACAGACGTAAGAACGATATGGTGTGATAAAATAATGTAACAGTTAAAGGAACTATGTTGTGTAGTAATTAGAAAGATAAACAGAATGACTTATATGTTCGGCATGTTACAAGATAAATTATGCGCATAATATGTAAAGTGCCCCGCAGGAGTCTTAGCATTTGTTTGCCCGGCACAGGATTAAGAGAACCAGGGCTCCCAGGGCTATGGACTGCGTCGCACCAACAATCCTCTATACCAGGGCTGGGCAAATGCCGTTTGGCGAGCGCGAGCGCTCTCAGCGGCTGACACGGCCTGCTCGCGGCTCCCCCCCACTCCGCCAGCCAGCAGTGCCCCCCACTCATACTCGACTAGCCCCGCACCTCACTGACACCACGCGGAACCACTCGTTCTGTTCACTTGTGGAAATCGCGTCCGGTGTTCGTGATAAAGCAGAACTAGTGTCTGAAAAATGGCTGAGGAGGACATAAAATCTTTGAAAAGAAAGTCTTCTGAACGCCCACAGTGGGAAGAAGAGTACTTTTTTGTTGAAACGCAAAGCGGACCTCAGTAATTGTTTTGCAATTCAATATTGTCTTCATGGAAGAAGTACAATGTGAAGCGTCATTTTCAACTGCTTCACGAAAAAGATGTAGTTAGTTTGAGTAAAGAAGAACGAAAAGTCAAACTTATAGAAATGGAGCAGAAAAAGGAGAAAGGCGTAAGTATACTTGTAGATAATTATGTTATTAATTCAATTTACTGCTGTTATTAATATGTTGTATGCATTTTTCGACAATTTTACCTTCTCCTGTACATATTTACAGGTAGAAAACCTAATCCACAACACTGCAGCGATGAGAGTAAGCTATCATGTAGCTCTTAACATAGCTAAAACTGCGCGGCCCTTCAGCGATGCAGAATTTGTGAAAGAATATTTTGTTACTGCCGCAACAATTTAGTGCCCAGCAAATCTTCCTCTTATTGAAACCGTTCCTCTTTCACGGAGAGCGGTTAGCAGGCGCATTGAAGAAATGGCAAACGACGTGGAAGCTCAGTTGAGAGACAGGATCAAAGATTTAGTCTTCTTTTCTTTAGCACTGGACGAAAGCACTGATGTATGTGCACTGTGCATCAGCAAGCGGCCAGCCACAGCGCACAGCTCTGCTACCCGCACCGCTGGCTCCCAAGGCCGCTCAGCGCTGCCCTCGCTGCTCGCGGGCAGCCGCGATAGCAGCTCTCGTGCCCACCCCTGCTCTATACAGTAAGCTCCGTGCGTGCTGCAGCGACCACCGTACTGCGCGACGGTGGAACGTTGTACAAACTCTGACAATGAGGTTCGGTGAATGAAGGCAGAACGGTCGATCGGCCAACGTCAGCGAAACACAAAGCTGCGCCTGCGTAGCGGCCCAAGTTGACAACCTGCACCGTCCTAGTCGCGTGTTAGACATGTTGGACGACGTGCTTATTTAGCGTTGCTTCTGAACTGAAAACAGGACAATGACCGAGCAAACGATCAATTCAAAGTTTCGTTTTAAATTTGAAAAGACGCCTAAAGAAACGATGCTGGTACGTGCTTATTATGGTCAAGCACTGTGCGTGAAGTGTGTACCGTAGTTAAGTCCCATAAGCTCTACAAACATTTGAACATATCTGGAAAGTGTTTCTGACAATCCTCTTAGCGGACGACCGGCGTTCGCTGTCAGTGACAAAACATTGGGAAAGAGAGGACATTAATCACGAACGATTGTCGATTATCTGTGCACGTGATAGTGGATAAAGTGAAGTGAATCCGAGCGACAAAGCCTCACCCAGCAGTTACGGAAGAGGAAAGCTTGTTGTCACCAGGTGCCACATCACTTCACTGACGATCAGAAGCAGGCACGTTTAGAAGCTTCACAGGATTTTGTCGAAACGGCGGATGCGGCACCCAATATCTAGAACCGTATTGTCACTGACTAAGAAACCTGGTGTCTCCCGTTCGACCCTGAAACGAAGTTGCAAATCCTAGAATGGTTGTCTCTGACATCACATCATCGCAAAAAGATCATAGCCGAAAAATGACGCATCAAAACGATGCTCACAATCTTTCTCGATAATGAAGGCATTATCCACAAGGAATTTGTACCTGAGGGAACGACGATGAACGCTGCAAGATACGCTGAAACTTTGACCTGTTTCATTTAACGGTTGCTCAGGGTACGATGCTAGTAAGCACAAGGTTTCTGGATTTTTGTACACTACAATACTCATCGACACTCAGCCAATGTCGTCAAACAGTTCCTGGCAAGAAAGGGGGTGATGCAACTTGAACATACATCATACTCGCCGGATCTCAATGCTCCAGACTTCTTCCTGTTCCCTCGACTCCAACTCGCTTTTAAAGGAAAGAGAGCTGACGATATTCCTGATACCTAACGAAACGTGACGAGGCTTTTGAACACCATCCAGTTTTCAGGGCATTAATCACAGAGCTCAGTGGTGCATAGTTACTGGAGGTGGTTGTTTCCAAGGACAGTTAGATAACAGTACTTCGTAGTTCATTTACGTTAATGTTACAGGACTATTCACCGAACTTTATTGTCAGACGTCATATGTTATAGAACTCGGGGAAGGGGGTAGGGAGGGCGGATAACTTGGTTTAAGTTCCCGGACGCCGGGCCCTCCTCGGCGAGCGTGCCACAACGCCCGCTCTCTTTCATCTCCTGCTCTTGTCCGAATCAGACACTCCACATTAGGCTCATCCAGGCATGCAGGGTTCTGTCTGTACGGACCTTTCTCCCTAGTTGCTTGAGGGACCAAATTGAAACGAGTGAAATGAAATGCTGGTGGTCGAACGGCCACCAGCGTTTCGAAGCTTGAAAGGACGGAGTATAATGTAGCGACTTACGACCCCAAGTCGTTCCCATTTCCTGTCTACACCCATAATCCTTGTTTGCACCCGAACTGATGGGAACTCATTCATGTCAACAAAGCCTCTGTTTTTTGTTGGATATCTGGTAGATAAATGTGAGTAAGACATGGGTATATCTAAGATGCGAAGTCGATCATTCCTGATAGAAGCGGCATCTCCAACTTAGCCTATGACAAGCTAGGTCAGGAACCTGTTTCTATCACATCTCATAAGTCTTTCAACATGATCCAGGGGTTTATCTTCCACCGTGATAATCTCTTGCAGTCCGTCAAATAGTTACACCTCACTCCATAGCTACGAGGTGTTCACTTCATCTGGTGTGTCAGTCGGGGAACAAAAGATTGTAAGGTTGCCACCGAAGCTTTCATCTTGACCTTTGAGGGTGATGCTTTGCTCTTAAAAAGCCACAGTTAAGAATTACTAGTGTGACGTTAAGCCATTATACCACCCCCGATGCTGTGTTTTGAGTGGTGGAAATTCGGACACGCTTCTTCCCGACGCACCTCCAGCCTCACGTAAAGGAAATGTGGGCAGCCATCGCATCCACACTCTCTGTGTAAACCCCCTCCCCCTTTACGTTTGTGTCGACTGTGAACAGCAGCATCCAACCTGCTCTTACCGAACCCGCTCAGCCACCGAGCCTTAACTGCTTGGCTACCTGCGTTCGTCTCCCGTCCGTCCCAAAATTCCACAAGTCGCACGTTACGGCTCTAGCACCCCCATCGTCCATGCCCTGTTACACTCGCCATTACGGTTTCCCGTGCGAGGTCGAACATGTGATTGCATCTGCGGTGAAGTTAATGAACCAAATGTAGAATATGTATTTAAAGAGGAAGACGGCGTTCGGTTCATTTACTTCAACGCAGATGCGGTCATATGTTGGACCCCGCACGGAAATCCGTAATGGCAAGTAAAGAGGGCATTGACGATAGTGGTGCTACAGCCGTAGCGTCCGACTTGAGGAATTTTGAGACGGATGGTAGGCGAGCGCGGGTAGCCAAGTGGTTAAGGCGACCGCTGGCACGAAGCGGAAAACCCGGGATCGAATCACGGTGCGGCTCACATTTTCACTTGGCACCACTGTATAATTTTAATGCACCAATGCATCTAATGCCAAACCCGAATGAAACTTTCACTCTGCAGCGGAATGTGCGCTGATATGAAACTTCCTGATAGATTAAAATTGTGTGCCGGAACCGGGAGTAGAACCTGGGACCTATGCCTTTCGCGGGCAAGCGCTCTACCGACGGAGCTATCCCGACACGACTCACGATCCGGCCTCACAACTTTACTTCCGCCAGTACCTCGCCTCCTACTTTCCAAACTTAACAGAAGCTCTCCTGCGAAACTTGCAAGACTAGCACGGCTGGAAGAAAGGAGAGTTTCGCAGGAGAGCTTCTGTGAAGTTTGGAAAGTAGGAGGTGAGGTACTGGCGGAAATAAAGTTGTGAGGCGGGATCATGAGTCGTGTCGGGATAGCTCAGTCGGTAGAGCGCTTGCCCGCGAAAGGCAAAGTTCCCAGGTTCGAGTCCCGGTTCCATCACCAAGTTTTAATCTGCCAGGAAGTTTCAATGTCAAACCTTTCCTTCATAATCCTCCTTCCTTCCCCTTCTTAATAAGTAATTCGCAAGTAATTACTGTCTCAGGCAAGTTTGGAAGAAGTCGACCCTGTAGCTAAGAAAAACATTTTGAAAATCAGTGTATGTGACATACGTTACACACACACACATACCGCACATTAAATAAAACATGATCAGAACTGAAAAATTTACCGTATTGTACTATCTGTACAAGTGTTGCTGTTTGTTGTTGTTGTTGTTGTTGTTGTTGTTTTAAGAGGACTAAATATCTAGGTCATCAGTCCCGCTGTTTGTTCAATGAGCTTTTATCTCATACTAGCTGAAAACCCGGCTTTCCCCGGGTATTTATTTATTTATTCCTGCTTTGAGTTAGTACTTCTATACTCTCTCTCTCTCTCTCTCTCTCTCTGTCCATCTCCTTTTTTCTAAAAACATGCTGTATTTATCGGAGAATAAATAAGAAATAAGACTGTCCCGCATAATGTACAAAATTATAATTATCCAAACAAAGAAAGATAGTAATCAAAACACAAATGACATACAAAATGCGTACGATCTCATATTTACTGAGTTATATTTTGTATAATTGTATAATTTTGCAGCATGTATTCATTTGTATAAGTGCTGTATGTCTGTATTAAAAGAAATTTCGCCGGCCGCGGTGGTCGAGGAGACGGAGGCGCTCCAGTCACGGTCTGCACGGCCACTACGGTTGGGGGTTCGAATCCCCCCGCAGGCATGGATATTTGTGCCGTCCTAGTTCGTAAGTAGTTCATAAGTAGTTTGTAAGATTAGGGACTGATGACCCCGCTTTGGCTATTTTTATGTGGTGTGTAGTTTCCATTTTATATTATTCCCCGTTTTGTTTCAGATTGCTGTTAATGTGTGTATTTCTGAAACAATATAATGTACCTAAAGTGAGATGAAATGCAACACTGTGGACTCCCAGCCGGCCGCGGTGGCCGAGGGGACTAAGGCGCTCCAATCACGGTCTGCACGGCCACTACGGTCGGGGGTTCGACTCCCCCCTCGGGCATGGATATTTGTGCCGTCCTAGTTCGTAAGTAGTTCATAAGTAGTTTGTAAGTTTAGGGACTGATGACCCCGTAGTTCAGTCCCATAAGCTTAACAAACATTTGAATTTTAAAAGAAATTTCTGTTTTACCGCTTTATTTATTTATTCTTATATTTCCTTATTCTTATGCTTATCCTTACAGGGAAAGAGCTGAAGACATTGTAACACGCATAGACCAAAGATATCGTCTGTGGCATCACGTTAAGCTGTATGTAACCTCCTTGCTACAGAGTCGCAAACGTCATAGCTGGCCTTCAGTACGATTTTTTTTTAATAATTTGGTGACTTTCAACCACCATAGTTTTTCCCCCCCTTATAGCTATCGGCATGGAACTGCTATGGTGTACAACGGGAGACTTCGGACAACAATAACACACAGACCATTCGTTTGCGTTCTGTAGTTTTCGCTGCAGAACGAAATATTAACACACACACACGTAGAATTTTATGTACACCTATAACTTTCCATCCAAATATACTCCACCCTTTTATCATTATCTACTCTCAAGCAACAATGCAACCAATAAAACCATTTTCAAAGAGTAATTATAATTTTCGAAGAGTAATTATTGTTCCGCATTTCGCGTTATATTCTTCAAATTACTAAATATCTATCAGATCGCCATAAAATCGTGCCTAAAACTTCCTCGGTATAAATTAGTAACTGTATAAACATTTAAGTCTTTGCGTCTTGTCGTTCGGACGTGATAAGCGTACACCGAACAGAAATTCATATATATATATATATATATATATATATATATATATATATATATATATATATAGTTATCCGATCGCCATAAAACCGTGCCTAAAGGCTTCCACGGGTAGACGTTAGTAACTGTACAAATTTTTAGCTCTTTATGTCTTGTGATTCAGACGTGATAAACGTACACCGAACAGACATTCATATTTATAAGTATAGACTAACTGAAAACCCGGCGGTGCCCGGGTATTTATTTTTTTATTCCTGCCATTTTTCAGGTATATCTTCATTTGTATAAGGACTGTATGTCTGTAAAATCTCTTGGGAAAACAATCAGTAGTAAAGAAGTAATAGATTAAAACTTGGATGTGCTCATATCTCATGAACTACGTGTCGTACTATAATGCAATGTAGAAGGTACCCTTAACTATATGCGTATATACTGTTTGTAAAATTTCCTGCGACTACGATTTGTAGTGTACAAATTATAAATTGTAACGTCATACCGAATGCCGTAGTTTTACTCCATAAACAGCGGAAAAGTAGTAAGCGAGAAACTATTTTCCTTTCATCATTTTGCTATGGTTGTCAGCAAGAAAAAGTTCAATAAAGGTTTGAAATTATGTTTAAAGTTTGTTGCAAGTCGCCAAGTACTCTCATTCTCATATAGCGAATTTATAACATTTCGCCGCATTATGTGGCACTTTTTTGCGACTCCTATTGTTTATGACGTCATATCTTCTGAACCATGCGTCGTATGTGATTCTTAACCCTGCAGAAAATGTTACCGTACGGTAAGGAATGTGTGTACCAAATTTGTTTGAAATCGGTCCAGTGGTTTAGGAGAAAATGAGCAGTATTGTCGCTAAATACAGCAGTTTTTCGCGCATCTCATTGTGTGTGACGTCATATCTCGTGAACTATATATCGCATGTGATTCTTACGGCGACCGTCCTCATGGATTGAAGCTTACGTACACAAAATTTGAAAAAGATGGGATCAAAACTGTAGATTTGTATGCAACACGTATACACAAACATACAGACACTCTGCTTTATATATTAGAGACTAGCTGAAAACCGGGCGTTGCCCGGTTATTTCCTTATTTATTCCTGCCATTTTTCAGGTATATAATTATTTGTATCAGGGCCATATGTCTGTAAAATCTCTTGCGAATACAATTAGTAGTAAAGAAATAATAGAATAATACTTGGTGCGTGATGTGGCGGTTTTCCATGAACGTTACTGTTTAAGTGCTCATATCTCAAACTATGTGTCGTACTATGATACAGTTTAGAAGCTACGCTCAACTATATGCAGGTATACTGTCTGTTAATTTTCCTGTGGCTACAATTTGTGGAGTACAAATTATAAATTGTAACGTCATAACGAATGCGTAAAAGTAGTAAGCGAGAAACTTTTTCCCTTTCATCAGTTTGCTGTGGTTGTAAGCGAGAAGAAATTTAATAAAGGTTTGAATTTATGTTTAAAGTTTGTTGCAAGTCGCTAAGTACTATCATTCTCATATAGCGTATGTATAAAGTCTCGCGCGCATTATGTAGCGTTTTCTCGCGATTCCTATTGTTTATGACGTTATATCTTCTGAACCATGTATCGTATGTGATTCTTAACTTCTCACCTCACGGCATGGAATGTGTGTGCCAAATATGGTTGAAATCGGTGTAGTAGTTTAGGAGAAAATAAGCAGCATTGTCGCTAAATGTAGCAGTTTTTCGAACATCTCATTGTTTATGACGTAATATCTAGTGAACTATATATCGTATGTGAGTCTTGCACTTACGGCGACTGTCCTCATGGATTGAAGCCTACGTGTAGAAAATTTCATAAAGATTAGAACAAAACTGTAGATTTGTATGCAACACGTACAAACATACGGACACTCTGCTTTATATATTAGATTCCTGACTCAGAAAATGTGATTTTTGTGTTATAACACTGTAGTTAATGAGTGTTAGTCCAATTTTCTGCCGGTTTACACCGTGTCAATGTATACAGCATGAAAAATGTATATCAGGTATTTCGTCATGTGGACTGGTAGGAAATTTTGTACTTAAATTTCGTTTTCACTCATCTGAATGCTACGACGTCATATTTTCTGAACACCATGTCGTACACGGATATACTTTTGCAGATATCTTCAGTGGTACATGGACACTGTCCCCAAAACAGACCTTATTGAGAATTGAATGAGTAGTAAATAAATAATAAATAAAACCCTGATGCACGATGCGCCCGTTTTTCATGCATCTCATGTTTACGACGTCTTATCTCCTGAGGTATGCGTCATACAAGAACGTAGTTTTGAAGGTGCATTGAGTGGTATATTGTAGTACCTTCTACAAATGTGTCTCGAATACGGTTTAGTGGTTTCTAAGAGCAAGAAATGTATTCGGAATTGCGACAATTAATCAGCAACATTTTTATGATTTAATGACTTGTGAACAACACACCGAACACGGAAAAAAAAATCAGCGTCCACAACGAAGAGAACTACCCATAGAAAAAAAGCGTTGTGTGTGTGTATGTGTGTGTTTGTCATTAGGTTAGTTTACCTTAGTTTAAGTAGTTTGTAAACTACGGATTGATGACCACGCAGTTTGGTCCGATAGATTTACAAACATTTGAAAATTTTTTGAACAGGGCTCGAACACGGATTTTCCATTTTTCGCAAGTGGAGGTGTTAAACATTAAACTATCTGCGCGGGCACCACGGACCGACCGAAAGCTCTGTATACCACACTTTGCCTACTGCTCATGAATAGTCGTTGATTTCATGACGTAAGGCCCGCTCAGGGCGAGAGGATTACTACAACTGTCAATAGCCTCTATGTGGTTCATTAAATACGGTATAGAGTGTCCGTGTTTATCGATGGAAACATCCAAATGCCAATGGACACTGCGGCAAATACAGCTGTCAAATTAAATACAAAGAACAGGCCTTAGGTATGCATTGTTAAGAAAAAGCTGCGTATAGTATTTACATCAGCTACATTAGGACCTGTGACAATTGTAGTAAACCTTTCTCCTTGTGCACCATATAGTGAAATGTCAGAGCACTCAACAGAAATCGCCAATGTGTACCAAATGGAAGTTTCATTTGGTACGGAAGGAGAGTGTAATAGCATAATGGTAATGCTGCCGCTAGCGAAATGCGGGACATCTAGGATAGAGCCACGGTCCCTCAGGTATTTTCATATGTCACCATTGAATCACGCACATGATGCTAATTAATATTCGCAATTATGAATACACGAGCGTTGGAACTTAAATTGTGGCAACTATTTATTCACAACCGATACAAAAGCTTTACGTGTTTGCACCTGTTACTGTTCATCAAAGTAGTCACAGAATTCTGTAGAACCCGTTGCCAGCGATGTGGAAAGCGCAATATATCGTTAGCAGAGACTGTTCTGTTGATGGTGCGGATGGAGCGGACTACTGCCTGTCGAATCTCTTGAACAGTTCTGAAGCGAATGCCGCGAAGTGGTTTCTCCATCTTTGGAATGAATCAAAGTCACAAGGACTTAAGTCCAGGTAGTATGGCAGATAGCACAGTACTTTCCAGTCTCATACCCCTCAGGGGCTCAGCATTAATTTGCTGGGTACGGGCTTGGCGAACCCGGGGTCCTGAGCTGTGGGCTGTGTCGCGCCAACAGTCCGCTACACCGTAAGCTCTGTGCGTGCCTCAACGACCATCGTTTGGCGCGACGGTGGAACGTTGTACGTTTCAAAGCCCGGGGATCTTGGCTTAATCGCCCGGGTCGTGAGGTCGGTACAAACCTCTATAAAAAAAACCTCAATCTCAAGGTGTGCTACGTGCCGAGGAGATGCATGGCTGTTGAGGTTGAACAGCCGCTAGCGAGCAACCTCTGAGGAACCTGCCGCACCTCAGTTGTATAAGGCTTACCCAGGCAAGCGGGGCTCTGCCTGGGTGGACCTTTAGTTCCCTAGCTGCTCGTGGGACGAACATGAAACGAGCAAATAAAAGCGTGGCCGGTCGCGGCGTCTCTAAGCGTGGGAAGACAGAGTTTAACGCCTCTACCTATAACCCTAAGACGTTTCCGTCCCTTGCCACCCCATGGGAGGAACGAAGGGCACTTAGTAGATCTGAGCCATACTCACCTCAATATCTGGTCTGTGAGCGTACAGATGGCGAATCCTTCACTTCTACGAAGCCCCAGTTTTTTGTTGACACAATAGAAGACAAGTTCGGTGAAGTAGCATCATTTTCTAAGATGAGGAGTGGGGCCGTTCTGTTACAGGCGGCGTCCTCGGCCCAGTCGCGGGCACTACTTGCCTGCGACAGGCTGGGTGATATCCCGGTGCGTGTCACGCCCCACATATCATTAAATATGGTCCAAGGTCTTATCTATCATCGCGATCTTTTGTCCCAGACCGATGACGAGCTGCGAGCGTACCTGCAGCGACGAGGTGTCCACTTCGTCCGGCGGGTGTACAGGGGTCCTAAAGAAAGTAGGGTTGCCACCGGTGCTATTATCTTGGCCTTCGAAGGCAATACACTGCCCGAGAAGGTTAAGGTAATGGTCTAACGGTGTGAAGTCAAGCCCTATGTCCCCCCTCCTATGCGGTGTTTCCGGTGCTGGAAGTTCGGGCACATGTCGTCCCGATGTACTTCCAGCCCAACATGCAGGGAATGTGGGCGGCCACCTCACCCAGACGCCCCCTGCACCCCACCTCCGCTATGTGTGAACTGTGGGCAACATCACCTGCCATGATCGCCGAACTGCTCTGTCTTACATCGGGAACGTAAAATTATGGAGATAAAGACCTTGGACCGGCTGACCTTCTATGAGGCACGTAAGAAATACGAGCGGCTACACCCTGTCCGTATGGAAAAGTCTTTTGCCACAGTTACAGCAGCCTCCTTGAGACCAGTGAAACCACCAGTATTGTCTCCTCCTGTGGGCCCTAAGGGCCGTCAATCTTCCGTGACGGGTGGGGGCCCGTCTCCATCTCTCGCTCCCTCGACACCTGTGGGAGCAACTTCTCGCCCACCATCGGGGACATCTGTCCCCGCTCCCCAGCCGGAGAAGAAACAATCTTCCCCGGCCCCTCTTGCTCGGAAGGGGTCCCTCGGGACACTCCCTTCCGAGGATTCTCAGAGTGCGCCAGGGGATCCTAGCCAATGGCTGAAGGATCCAACAACAGATGACCGAAGGGCTTCCAGCTCTTCGACTGTCCCTGATGTCGCTTCTGGGAAGTCCTCCCAGCCCTTACCACCAAAGGGCCAGCGGGAGAGAACTAAGAAGACCAAAAAGAAGAAAGACAAGACTAAGGACCCTTCAGTGGCTCGAAAGGAGCGCTCGCTCACATCCTCGGCCACTGAAGACGAGGTGGAGATCCTTACGTCCCCTGAGGATCTCGCCTTCCTAGGATCGCCAGAACCCATGGTTCTCGATCCTTCGGATTCTGTGGAATTGGCAGCAGGTGCCCCTGCTGAATGACCGTTTCATCTCTTAAATTATGGCTATTCAGCAGACTGCAAACGAAATCTTGCAGTGGAATTGCGGCGGATTTTTCCGCCATCTGGCAGAGCTGCGACAATTACTCTGCCACTTCCCTGCGATCTGCCTAGCCATGCAGGAAACATGGTTCCCCGTCGTCAGGACCCCAGCCCTCCGAGGCTATCGGGGCTATTTTAAAAACCGAACCATCTACGACAGGGTTTCTGGCGGCGTCTGTGTTTTTGTCCACGCCTCTGTCCCCAGTGCTGCTGTGCCTCTTCAAACGTCTCTAGAGGCAGTCGCTGTTAGACTCCGGGTAGTGCAAGATTTTACTGTCTGCTCTGTCTACCTCCCACCTGATGAGGCCATCTCTCCCACAGACCTCGCAGCCTTGGTCGCCCAACTTCCCCCACCCTTTCTTCTTTTGGGGGACTTCAACGCCCACCACCCTCTGTGGGGTGGCACGCAGACCTCGGCCCGGGGTAGGCATGTTGAGTCTCTCCTGTCAGAGCAGAATCTCTGCCTTCTTAACACCGGTGCTCCTACCCACTATAGCACAGCACCCCTCAGGGGCTCAGCATTAATTTGCTGGGTACGGGCTTGGCGAACCCGGGGTCCTGAGCTGTGGGCTGTGTCGCGCCAACAGTCCGCTACACCGTAAGCTCTGTGCGTGCTTCAACGACCATCGTTCGGCGCGACGGTGGAACGTTGTACGTTTCAGAGCCCGGGGATCTTGGCTTAATCGCCCGGGTCGCGAGGACGGTACAAACCTCTATAAAAAAAACCTCAATCTCAAGGTGTGCTACGTGCCGAGGAGATGCATGACTGTTGAGGTTGAACAGCCGTTAGCGAGCAACCTCTGAGGAAACTGCCGCACCTCAGTTGTACCAGGCTTACCCAGGCAAGCGGGGCTCTGCCTGGGTGGACCTCTTTTCCCTAGCTGCTCGTGGGACGACAATGAAACGAGCAAATAAAAGCGTGGCCGGTCGCGAAAACGGCGTCTCTAAGCGTGGCAAGACAATTCAATGCGTCTGCATATGACCCTAAAGCGTTTCTTTCCCTCGCCACCCCGTGGGAGTAACGACAGGCCCGGAATCGATCAGAACCATATTCGCCACAGTACCTTGTTTGTGCGCGTCTAGATGGAGAATCTTTCATGACCACTAAGCCGCAGTTTTTCGTGGAACAGCTTGAAGATAAATTCGGTGAAATAGAATCATTTTCGAAAATGCGCAGTGGGGCAGTGCTGATACAGACGGCGTCCCCAGCACAGTCGAGGGCATTACTTGCCTGCGACAAGCTGGGTGATGTTCCAGTCAGTATCACGAATCATAAATCACTCAACATGGTCCAGGGTTTAATCTACCATAGAGACCTCCTCTCTCAGACCGACGAGGAGTTGAGAGCATACTTGGAACGTCGGGGGGTTCACTTCGTTCGGCGAGTGCACAGGGGACCTAAAGACCAGAGGGTTGCCACCGGTGCTTTTATCTTGGCCTTCGAAGGCGATACACTGCCTGAGAAGGTCAAGGTGATGGTATACCGGTGCTACGTAAAGCCCTACGTCCCTCCCCCTATGCGGTGTTTCAGGTGCTGGAAGTTCGGGCACATGTCCTCCTGTTGTGCTTCCAGCCATAACTGCAGGGAATGTGGGCGACCATCGCACCCAGACGCCCCATGTACTCCACCTCCAGTATGTGTGAATTGTGGGCAACACCATCCGCCGTGCTCGCCGACCTGTGGAGTATTACATCGAGAAAGAAAAATCATGGAGATAAAGACCCTGGACCGTTTGACATATTCAGATGCGCGGAAAAAATACGATCGGCTCCATCCGGTAAAGATGTCAACATCTTTTGCCGCAGTCACAGCGCCACCATCTTTACTGCGGTCAACTGAATCAGTGTTTCCTCCGTCCGTGGGCCCTATGGGCCAACAACGATCTACTGCCCCCTCGATGGGTGGGGGCACCACTTCATCAGTTGCTCCCACAACACCACCAGTGGGAGCAAATACCTGCCCTCCATCGGGGACATCAGTCCCCGCCTCCCAGCCGGAGAAGGAACAGCCTCCTCCGGCTCCTCTCGCTCGGAAGGGGTCCCTCGGGACACTCCCTTCCGAGGCTTCTTACAGTGAACGTGGGGATCCCAGCCGACGGCTGAAGGGTCCACGACCTGCTGGTAGAAGGGCTTCTCGCTCTTCGTCCAACCCAGATGCCACTAGTGAGAAGCCCTCCCAGGCCTCTAGACCAAAGGGCCAGCGAGAGGGACGACAGAGAAAAAGCAAGAAGAAGGCGACTTTGGTGGCTAGAAAGCCACAGGCATCCTCATCCTCTACTTCGGAGGATGAGGTTGAGAACCTCGCGTCTGCCAAGGATCTCGCAATACTGGGTTCTCCAGCATCCAGGATCGCTGACACTGGCGATTCTGAACAGTTGGCAGTAGATGTAACTATGGATGAACCCAATTCGAAAATTTAATATGGCCTTTCAGCTCGGCGACCACGTAATCCTTCAGTGGAACTGCGGTGGTTTTTTCAACCACCTAGCTGAATTGCAGCAGTTGTTGTGCCGCTTCCCTGCGCTTTGTTTGGCATTGCAGGAAACGTGGTTTCCTGCCCAGCGGACCCCGGCCCTTCGTGGCTATCGGGGATACTACAAGAACCGGGTGGCATATGACAGAGTTTCAGGAGGGGTCTGTCTCTACGTTCTCGCAACTGTCCCCAGTGCTACTGTGCCTCTCCACACGGCTCTGGAGGCAGTTGCTGTTAGAATTCGGGCGAGACAGGAGTTCACCATCTGCTCCATCTACCTTCCTCCAGATGAAGCTGTCTCTATCGCCGATATCGCTGCTTTAATAACACAGCTACCCCCCCGTTTCTCCTTTTGGGGGATTTTAATGTCCACCACCCATTATGGGGTGGAACACAAACGACAAGCCGCGGTAGAGATGTGGAGGCACTTTTGTCACAGCGAGACGCCTGCCTCTTAAACACGGGTACCCCCACACACTTCTGTGTGGTGCGAGGCACATATTCGGCGATAGATCTTTCTGTTTGTAGCCCGAGCTTGCTCCCGCATCTCCAATGGAAGGTCCATGACGACCTTTGCGGTAGCGACCACTTCCCTATCATCGTGTCGCTGCTGCATTTCCAACCTGTCGGCTACCAGCCTCGATGGTCTCTCCGAAGAGCTGATTGGCAACGTTATACCTCAGCCGCTGTGATTCCTGTTTCACTGCCAGCTGATGTGGACATGGCGGTTCACCAGGTCACCAGCTCCATAGTCTCAGCCACTGAGGCAACTATCCCCAAAACATCTGGCTCCCCCCGGCGTAGGTCCGTGCCCTGGTGGACACCAGAAATCGCCGAAGCCATCCGGGATCGTCGACGGGCGCTCCAGCGCCACCGCCGTCATCCCACCATGGACAACCTGATCGCCTTTAAACGGCTCTGGGCCCGAGCTCGACAGCTCATCCGACAGAGTAAGCAGGACTGTTGGGAGCAGTATGTCCCCAACATTGGCTCTCGCACATCCTCGTCTCTGGTGTGGTCTCAGGTTCGGCGCCTCTTTGGGCACCGACCACCAGCAGCAATTCCCAGCATAAACATTCGGGGCACCATCTGCACAGATCCCACTGCCATCGCTGAACACCTGGCGGACCACTACGCTTGCATCTCCGCAACTGCGGCTTACAGTGCAGCCTTCCGTGCACTGAAAGTGCGGGTCGAAAGACGGCATCTGTCATTCTGTACCCGCCGTGAAGAAACGTACAATGCCCCTTTCAGTCAATGGGAATTCGAAACTGCCCTTGCTGCATGTCCCGATACCTCCCCGGGACCGGATCGTATCCACAGCCAGTTACTTCGCCACCTTTCAGCAGAGTCCCAATACCACCTTCTCGCCCTGTTCAACCATCTATGGGCAGAGGGGGCTTTCCCATCACAATGGCGGGAAAGCATCGTTATCCCCGTGATGAAACCTGGTGCTGACCCACAGGTGGCTGATAGCTACCGTCCGATCTGCCTCACCAACGTTCTGTGCAAGCTCTTAGAACGTATGGTGAGTCGGCGGCTCATGTGGATACTAGAACGTCGGGGTCTGTTGTCCCCACGACAGGGGGCCTTCCGCCAAGGCCGCTCCACTGTAGATAACCTGGTAACTCTGGAGTCGGCCATCCGTACGGCTTTTAGCAGACGTGAACACCTTGTTGCCGTCTTTTTTGACCTCAGGAAGGCCTATGACACCACCTGGCGCCACCACATTCTGGCCACACTGCACGGTTGGGGCTTGCGAGGCTCACTCCCGCTTTTTATACAGAACTTTCTTACGCTTCGCTCTTTCAGAGTTCGTGTCGGTACCTCTCTTAGCTCACCCCGTATACAGGAGAATGGAGTCCCACAGGGCTCGGTCCTTAGTGATCCTCTCTTTCTGATCGCTATCGACGGACTTGCTGCGGCAGTGGGATCAACCGTATCCTCCTCACTCTACGCCGATGACTTCTGCCTATATTTCAGTTCTCACGGCATGGGTGTTGCTGAAAGGCGTTTGCAGGGGGCCATCACAAAAGCTCAGTCCTGGGCCACGACCCATGGATTTCAGTTCTCTGCCACCATAACCCGGGTCATGCACTTCTGTCGCCGTCGGGCAGTGCACCCAGACCCTGAGTTGTATTTGGGTCAGGATTTGCTTTGTGTTGTTCAGACGCACCGTTTTTTAGGTATGCTGTTCGATTCCCTGCTCACGTGGGTCCCACACCTGCAACAGCTGCGGAAGAAGTGTTGGCGCCACCTGAATGTCCTTCGTTGCCTAAGCCATACCACTTGGGGAGCAGCTCGTACATCTCTCCTGCAACTGTATAGGGCTCTTATCCAATCCCGTCTAGATTATGGTAGCCTGGTATACGATTCTGCAGCCCCTTCTGCACTGCGTGTCTTGGACCCAATACACCATAGTGGCGTACGTTTAGCGACAGGTGCCTTCTGCACAAGTCCTGTGACAAGTCTCCTTGCTGAGGCTGGGGTTTCCCCCCACCGAATCCGCCGGCAGCAGCTAGTGGCTTCGTATATCGCCCGTATTCATGCCTCACCCGACCACCCGAATCACAGGCTTCTGTTCCCGGCTGCCGTTCTCCCTTCCCCACGACGACGTCCACGGTCGGGTTTCCCGATTGCGGTTCGTGTTCGTTCCCTTCTTTCTTCAATCGCATCCCTTCCTATCCCTACCACATTCCGATACCTTTCTCAAACACCTCCATGGTGTGTACCTCGCCTACAGCTTAGATTAGACTTGTCAGGTGACTCAAAAGCCTCCGTTTCGCCAATGGTTCTGTGTCGTCAGTTCCAGGCACTCATTGATTCTTTCCAAGGTGCAGAAGTAGTATACACCGATGGCTTCCTTGTGGACGGTCGTGTTGGGTACGCCTATGTTCACCGTGATCATGTTGAGCAGCGTTCCTTACCCTGTGGGACTAGTGTTTTCACAGCTGAGCTGGTGGCCATCTCTCGCGCTCTTAAACATTTCCGTGCCTGCCCCGGGGAGTCTATAGTTATCTGTAGTGACTCCCTGAGTGCCTTGATCGCCCTAGACCAGTTTATGCCAAAGCACCATTTGGTTCAGTCCATTCAGGACGCCGTTTTCACTCTGGGCGAGTCAGGCCGTTCGGTGGTGTTCATTTGGACCCCGGGCCACGTAGGCATTCCGGGTAACGAACGGGTTGATCGCCTGGCCAAGCAGGCCACCACATCCCGGCCCTTAAAGATAGGTCTCCAAGACCAGGACTTCAGGCAGCAACTGACTCGTAAGGTTCTAGGGATTTGGACCTCAGAATGGGCTGCCTTGACTGAACCAAATAAGCTGCGCATAGTAAAGCCCACCACAGCTGTGTGGCGATCCTCCCTGCGAGACTCTCGTAGGGAGTCAGTAGTCATCTGCAGACTGCGTATTGGACATACGTGGTTGACGCACGGCCACCTTCTACGACGAGAGGACCAACCAACTTGCCGTTGTGGCGCCCTATTGACTGTGGTCCACGTTCTGGTGGACTGCTTACTTTTAGCCGACTTGAGGCAGTCTTTTACACTGCCTTCAGAGCTTCCATTGATTTTATCAGACAATGCCTCTATGGTCGATCGTGTTTTAGGTTTCATTCGCGCAACTGGCTTTTATTGGTCTATTTAGTGGTGGGGCCTATAAGCCCGCCCTCTCTGGCTTCCACCCCTCCAGAACAATAGGCCACTGTCATTTTACAGTCTAAGGCTTGTTTTTCAATTAAGGATTTTAATGTGTGCAGAGTGGCTGGCTCATCCTGTATTATTTTATGATCAGCCAGCCACACGCTTCTGCTGCCCCCTCAGGGGCTCAGCATTAATTTGCTGGGTACGGGCTTGGCGAACCCGGGGTCCTGAGCTGTGGGCTGTGTCGCGCCAACAGTCCGCTACACCGTAAGCTCTGTGCGTGCCTCAACGACCATCGTTCGGCACGACGGTGGAACGTTGTACGTTTCAGAGCCCGGGGATCTTGGCTTAATCGCCCGGGTCGCGAGGACGGTACAAACCTCTCTAAAAAAACCCTCAATCTCAAGGTGTGCTACGTGCCGAGGAGATGCATGGCTGTTGAGGTTGAACAGCCGCTAGCGAGCAACCTCTGAGGAACCTGCCGCACCTCAGTTGTATAAGGCTTACCCAGGCAAGCGGGGCTCTGCCTGGGTGGACCCTTATTTCCCTAGCTGCTCGTGGGAACACGATGAAAAGACCACGAAACGTTGGCGGACGTACAACCGCCGTCTCTAAGCGCGGTAGAAGCGACTACAATGCTGAACAGTATGACCCCCAAACGTTTCCTTCCCTGTCTACACCATGGGAGGAACGTTGGGCCAAAACTCAATGTGAGGCTTACGCCCCGAAGTATTTAGTGTGCAGCCGTACAGATGGGGAATCTTTCATGTCCACGAAGCCAATGTTCTTCGTGGACCATTTGGAAGACAAATATGGTGAGGTCGATGGATTGTCAAAGATGAGGTCTGGATCCGTTTTAATAACGACGTCATCCCCGGCCCAGTCACGGGCTTTGTTAGCCTGTGACAAGCTGGGTGATGTTTCCGTTTCCATTACACCACATAAGACCTTAAACATGGTCCAGGGCATCATTTTCCACAGAGATCTGCTGCTGCAATCAGACGATGAATTGAGAGCAAACTTGGAGCGGCGAGGTGTGCACTTCATCCGCCGTATCTATAGGGGTCCGAGGGACAAGAGGGTTGCCACCGGTGCCTTCATCGTGGCTTTCGAGGGCGATTCATTGCCTGAGAAGGTCAAGGTGATGGTTTACCGGGTCGACGTCAAGCCTTACGTTCCTCCCCCTATGCGCTGCTTCAAGTGCTGGAGGTTTGGTCACATGTCCTCCCGATGTGACGCTAATCCAACATGTCGGGAGTGTGGGCGTGCATCCCATCCAGACGCCCCCTGTACCCCACCTCCAGTGTGTGTCAATTGCAATCAGCAGCATCCTCCTTGTTCGCCCGACTGTACTGTACTCCACAAAGAGCGCAAGATCATGGAGTATAAGACCCTGGACCGGCTGACATACGCAGAGGCCAGACGTAAATATATGAAGCTCCATCCTGTCACCATGACAACGTCTTACGCCACAGTAGCTTCGTCAGTCTCCAGACCATCTGTACCACGAATGCCACCGGGCCCCCAGGCCCGAACCACTGCACCTGCCCCCTTGACAGTTGGGGGTGCTACTCCTTCGGTTGCTCCCACACTTTTCACGTTGGGAGCAACAGACAAGCCATTGCGGGGGACGTCGGTCCCCACCCCAGCGCCGGAGAAACAACAGCCTTCTCCGGCTCCTCTCGCCCGGAAGGCGTCCCACGGGACACTCCCTTCCGAGGCTTCTCTTCGTGGGAAAGTGGATCCCAGCAAATGGCTGAAGGATCCCGCGGCTGCTGATCCAGGGGCCTCCACCTCTTCGTCGGCAACTCCAGCCCCTGTTGAGAAGCCCCCACGACCCTTAACACCCAAGGGCCAACGAGAGGGTAAAAAGAAAGAGAGAAAGAAAAAGGATTCTTGGGTGGCTTCTAAGCCACCCACACCTACATCCTCTGCTTCAGAGGATGAGGTCGAGATCCTCGCCTCTGCTGAGGATCTCGCACTTCTTGCTTCGCCTGAACATGGGAGCTCTGTACATCCAGAATCACCTATGGTCTTAGATTCTGTAGATCCTGACCCTAAGGTGACAGATGTTCCTATGGTATGATCTTCTTTTCTTTGTTTTATTTTATGGCTTTACAGCGAGGAGAAAGAGTTGTTCTCCAGTGGAATTGCGGCGGCTTCTTTAATCACCTGGCCGAGCTGCGCCAATTACTGTGGCGCTACCCTGCACTTTGTATCGCCCTACAGGAGACATGGTTTCCAGCACAGCGCACCCCTGCCCTCCGTGGGTATCGGGGCTACTACTGCAACAGGACCCTTTACAACAGGGTGTCTGGCGGTGTCTGCCTGTATATCCTGGACACTGTCCCCAGTGCCCCCGTGCCACTCACAACCACTCTTGAGGCAGTGGCTGTCAGAATCCGGGTAACGCAAGAATTCACTGTCTGCAGCTTGTACCTTCCTCCGGATGAGGCCGTGTCTCTCAACACCCTTACTGCTCTGGTCTCCCAACTTCCTCCACCATTCCTCCTCTTGGGGGACTTCAACGCCCACAACCCTTTGTGGGGTGGACTCCAGACCACAGGCCGCGGTAGGGATGTTGAGACATTATTGGCGCAAGAAGATCTTTGCCTGCTGAATACAGGCGCCCCCACGCATTTTAGCGTGGCACAGGGCTCGTATTCAGCGATCGACCTCTCCGTCTGCAGCCCCAGCCTTCGACCATACCTTGGTTGGCGTGTATATGATGATCTGTGTGGCAGCGACCACTTTCCAATCTATGTGTCGCTCCCGCAGTACCAAGCTGCAGACAGCTTACCCCGTTGGTGTCTCCGTAGGGCTGACTGGCCAGTCTATACTTCAACCGCTGTCATCGCTGCACCACTTCCAGATGACATTGATAATGCAGTCCAGCAGGTGACTGATAGTATTGTCATGGCCGCTGAGGTAGCAGTTCCACAAACCACCGGTTCCACTAGGCGTAGGTCCGTGCCTTGGTGGACACCGGAGATTGCTGAGGCTATCCGGGAACGTCGGCGAGCGCTCCAGCGCCATCGACGCCACCCTACCGTGGAGAACTTGGTGGCCTTTAAACGGCTCCGTGCGCGTGCTCGACGCCTCGTACAGTAGAGTAAGCAGGATTCCTGGGAGCGGTATGTAGCCAGTATCGGCTCCCGCACCTCCCTGACTCAGGTATGGACGCAAGTTCGACGCGTCTTTGGATACCGCCCGCCGACAGGAATTCCATCCCTCACCATCCAGGGTGTGCTCTGCACGCTTCCGACAGCCATCGCCGAGCATATGGCAGACCACTACGCACAATGCTCTGCGACTGCCACGTACAGTGCCGACTTCCGCTCCCTCAAAGAGCGGGCCGAACGGAAACAGTTATCTTTCCGCACTCGTCGTCGGGAAGTATACAACGACCCGTTTAGCGAGTGGGAATTCCGAACTGCCCTTGCTGCGTGTCCTGATACAACTCCAGGACCAGATAGGATTCACAGCCAATTCCTCCGGCACCTTTCACCAGAGTTTCAACGCCGCATTCTCGCCCTGTTTAACCACCTATGGGCAGAGGGCGCTTTCCCGTCGCAGTGGCGGGACAGCACTATCATCCCGGTGCTGAAACCTGGTGCAGATCCCCTGGTGGCTGACAATTACCGTCCGATCAGCCTCACCAACGTTCTCTGCAAGCTCTTCGAACGTATGGTGAGTCGGCGGCTTATGTGGATCCTTGAAGAGCGTGGACTCCTAGCTCCACAACAAGGGGGCTTTCGCAAGGGCCGTTCTACCATTGACAACCTCGTGTCATTGGAGTCGGCCATTCGCACTGTGTTTGCCAGACGTGAGCATTTGGTTGCTGTCTTTTTCGACCTTCGAAAGGCGTATGACACCACCTGGCGCCACCATATTTTAAGAACTCTTCATGACTGGGGCTTACGGGGTGCCCTTCCTCTTTTTATTCGCAATTTCCTCTCCCACCGCTCGTTCCGGGTGAGGGTTGGGGCATCATTTAGCTCCCCCCGTATTCAAGAGAACGGTGTCCCACAGGGCTCCGTCCTCAGCGTTCCATTGTTTTTAGTGGCGATAAACGGTCTCGCTGCGGCTGTGGGGTCATCAGTCAGTTGCTCCCTGTTCGCCGATGACTTCTGCCTGTATTTCAGCTCCGTTAGCATCGGCGTAGCTGAACGGCGGCTGCAGGGTGCCATCCGAAAGGCCCACTCATGGGCCTCTTCTCACGGATTTCAGTTCTCCGCACGGAAAACCCGCGTGATGCACTTCTGTCGCCGTCGGGTAGTTCACCCTGACCCAGAGCTCTACATGGGTGGTGAACTACTTCAGGTTGAGGAAACACATCGCTTCCTGGGCATGGTCTTCGATGCCCGGCTGACATGGGTGCCACACCTACGTCAGCTGAGACAGAAGTGTTGGCGGCATTTAAATGTCCTTCGATGCCTCAGCCATACTAGTTGGGGAGCAGCCCGTTCCACCCTTCTTCAGCTCTACAAGTCTCTTATTCTGTCGCGGCTTGATTACGGGAGCTTGGTGTACGACTCAGCAGCCCCTTCTGCCTTGCGGGTCCTAGATCCCGTTCACCACACAGGCGTGCGGCTCGCAACAGGGGCTTTTCGCACCAGTCCCGTAACGAGCCTTCTAGCTGAAGCTGGTGTTCCCCCTCTGCGGTATCGCCGGCAACGGCTGTTGGTGAGCTACGTTGCCCGGGTTCATGCTTCACCCCGCCATCCAAACCACAGGCTTCTCTTCCCACTTTCTGCTCTCCCTTCCCCACGACGTCGGCCCAGGTCGGGTCTCCCGATTGCGGTCCGCGTCCGTTCCCTTCTCTCCTCACTTGATTCCTTACCCCTTCCTCCACCTTACCATTACTCCGTCCTTATCCCCCCCTGGAAAATTCCTCGCCTGGAGCTTCGGCTGGACTTGTCCCGGGATTCGAAAGCCTCGATTTTACCACTGCTTCTCCGTCGCCGGTTCCATGCACTGCTCGATACGTTTCATGGAGCAACCATCATCTACACGGACGGTTCTTTGGTCGATGGCCATGCTGGATATGCCTTTATGTCTGATGACCACATCGAACAGCGGTCATTGCCTTGTGGAAGCAGCATCTTCACCGCAGAACTGGTCGGTATTTTGAGAGCTCTTGAACACCTCAGAGCTCGCCCCAGGGGGTCGTTCGTCATCTGTAGCGACTCCCTGAGTGGCTTACAGGCCCTCGACCAGTTTCTGCCCAAACACACTGTGGTGCGAGCCATTCAAGATGCTGTATTCGCCCTTGGCGAGTCAGGCCCTTCTGTCGTTTTTGTTTGGACGCCAGGGCATGTAGGTATACCGGGCAATGAACATGTGGATCAGCTGGCCAAGCAGGCCACCACTTTGCTGTCCCTGGACGTTGGCCTCCCAGTTTCCGACCTCCACACCCAGTTGACCCGCAAGGTCTTAAGGGTTTGGAATTCGGAATGGGCAAACTCCACTGAACCAAATAAGCTCCGTGCTGTCAAGCCGTCTACCGCTGCATGGAAGACGTCCCTGAGGGCTTCTCGCAGGGAGTCGGTTGTCCTTTGCCGACTCCGTATAGGCCATACTTGGCTCACGCATGGTCACCTTCTGCGTCGCGAGGACCCTCCGCAGTGTCGATGTGGTGCGCCTTTGACGGTCGCCCACATCTTAATTGAATGCCACAATTTAGCCGCAGTGAGACGAAATTTTAATATCCCCGACGTTTTGCAGCTTGCATTAGCTGACAACATTTCCATGGTTGACTCTATTTTACATTTTATGCATGAGTGTGGACTTTACAAGTCCATTTAATGTTTGTGTTTCTCTGTCGTTTCTCTGTCCTCCGCCTGCTTAAGTCTGTTAGGTAGGTGGTTTTAGCGTGTTGCAGAGTGGCTGGGTGTGTTCCTTATATCCCGTGACCACCCAGCAAAAACACTCTTGTGCTGTTTCAGCTGTTTTATCCCTTCTTCGTTTTTAATGGTATCCTTTCTTTCTATTAGTCTGTAAGTTTTAAACTTTGACTTGTTAATGCATTCACTTCGTATCGCTTAACAAAATGTTTTATCTTTTGACTGGAACAAGGGACTGATAACCGTCGTAGTTTAGTCCCTTCCAAAACCCAACAACAACAACAACAAGCTTCTGCTGCCTTGTTTTAGTTTACTGTCTATTTTTTCAACTTGTTCTTTGTTATATGTCATAATTTTACCATTGACTGTCTCTCTGTACCTGTAGCACCCTGGACTTCGTGTACTTTGCGACAAAAGGAACCTTTTAAAAGTTAAATCTTAGCAGGGAACAGGGGACTGATAACCCAGCAGTTGAGTCCCCTTTAAACACCCAACAACAACAACAACCCACTTTAGCACAGCACATGGTACGTATTCTGCCATAGACCTGTCTGTCTGCAGCCCTAGCCTCCTTCCACATCTCACCTGGAGGGTCCATGACGACCTGTGTGGCAGCGATCATTTCCCGATCTTCCTGTCGCTCCCACAGTGTTCGCCTGCCGACCATCCGCCTCGCTGGTCCCTCCATAGGGCTGACTGGTCAGCTTATTCTTCAGCTGCTGTAATTTCCTCTCCGCTTCCAGCAGATGTTGATGCCGCTGTTCAGCAGGTCACAGAGGCCATCGTTACTGCAGCCGAGAACTCTGTTCCCACCACATCCGGTTCGCTACATCGTCCATCGGTGCCCTGGTGGACACCGGAGATTGCTGAGGCCATCCGGGAACGTCGGCGAGCACTACAGCGCCACCGACGTCACCCTTCCGTCGAACATCTTGTAGCCTTCAAGCGCCTCCGGGCACGGGCCCGGCGACTGATACAAGATAGTAAGAGAGCCTCGTGGGAGAAGTATGTCGCGTCCATTGGTTCTCGCGCTTCTCCTTCCAAGGTGTGGTCGCAAGTTCGACGCCTCTTTGGGCACCGCCCACCGGCGGGAATTCCGTGCCTCAGCGTACAGGGTATGCTGTGTACTGACCCTGTCGCTGTCGCTGAGCACCTGGCAGATAGTTTTGAACGTGCATCGGAGACTGCTGCCTATAGTGCAGATTTTCGTGCCATTAAAGAGCGAGCAGAGAGCCAGCAGATTTCATTTCGAACACGACGTCCTGAATCATATAACGTGCCATTTACTGAGTGGGAGTTTGAAAGTGCCCTTGCTGCATGCCCGGATACCTCCCCTGGACCCGATCGCATTCACAGCCAGTTCCTCCGACACCTATCAGCGGATTCCAAGAGCCAACTTCTCGCCCTGTTTAATCGCGTATGGCTTGAGGGTGTTTTTCCGTCCTCCTGGCGGGATAGCATTATCATTCCGGTGATTAAGCCTGGGGCAGATCCGCAGGTGGCTGATAGTTACCGCCCGATCAGCCTCACCAACGTTCCATGCAAGCTTCTCGAACGGTTGGTGAGTCGGAGGCTCATGTGGATCCTCGAGGACCGAGGACTGTTGGCGCATCAACAGGGTGGGTTCCGTCAAGGCCGCTCCGCTATCGATAATCTCGTGTCACTAGAGTCGGCCATTCGTACAGCATTTTCTCGCCGTGAACACCTGATTGCCGTCTTCTTTGACCTGCGGAAAGCGTACGACACCACCTGGCGCTATCATATTCTGTCTACGCTGTACGATTGGGGCTTACGGGGTCCACTTCCTACATTCATAAAGAACTTCCTGGCGTTGCGTTCTTTTCGTGTTCGTGTTGGTTCTTGTTTCAGCTCACCTCATTGTCAAGAGAACGGAGTCCCACAAGGTTCCGTTCTTAGTGTTCCTTTATTCTTAATCGCCATAAACGGTCTTGCTGCGGCTGCGGGGTCATCGGTTTCTACTTCCTTGTATTCCGATGACTTCTGCATGTATTACAGCTCCTCCAGCATCGGCGTAGCTGAACGGCGGTTGCAGATCGCAATTCGGAAGGCACAGTCGTGGGCGTTTGCCCACGGTTTTCAATTTTCTGCATCCAAAACCCGTGTGATGCATTTCTGTCGACGTCGGGCAGTACACCCGGAACACGAACTTTACTTAGCTGGCGACCTGCTACAAGTCGAAGAGACGCACAGATTCTTAGGTCTAGTGTTTGATGACCGTCTAACCTGGGTGCCGCACCTACGCCAGTTAAAACAAAAGTGCTGGCGACACCTCAACATCCTGCGCTGTCTCAGCCACACTGTTTGGGGAGCCTCACGCCCAACGCTCTTACAACTTTACAAGGCCCTCATTCACTCGCGCCTAGACTATGGCAGCATAGACTACGATTCGGCTGCGCCGTCAGCGCTGCAGGCAATAGACCCAATTCTACACTGTGGTGTTCGTTTGGCGACAGGGGCTTTTCGCACTAGCCCTGTGACAAGCCTCCTAGTCGAAGCTGGAGTCCTCCCGCTGCGGTTCCGCAGGCAATACCTTCTGGCTTCATATGTTGCCCATGTTCAGGCCTCGCCTCTCCATCCAAACCGCCGACTCATTTTTCCAGACTCTGTGGTCCCTATTCCTACACGACGGCCTAGGTCGGGTTACCCGATCTCAGTCCGTGCTCGTTCCCTTCTTTCGTCCCTCGCATCCTCTCCACTCCCTACCATGTTCCACTATTCCTTTCGAAACCCTCCTTGGTCTATTCCTCGATTGCAGCTCCGTCTGGATCTGTCCTGTACGTCAAAGGACTCGGTCTCCGCTAGACATCTCCGCCACGAGTTTCTACAACTCCTAGAATCGTTCCATGCCGCAAAACCCGTCTACACAGATGGTTCCGTAGTAGATGGCCATGCTGGGTATGCGTTTCTTCATGACCACCATGTGGAACAGCATTCTCTGCCAGGTGGGAGTTCCATTTTTTCTGCCGAACTGGTCGCCATTCTAAGGGCTCTGAAACACCTAAAAGCGTGCCCCAGGGGGTCATTTGTCATCTGTTCTGACTCCCTGAGTGGCTTACAAGCGATCGACCAGTGTTTTTCTCGCCAACCATTGGTACGGTCGATCCAAGATACTGTTCACTCTCTAAGCCGATCTGGCCGTTCCGTGGTCTTTGTGTGGACCCCGGGCCACGTCGGCATCCCAGGGAATGAACAAGTAGATCGCTTAGCCAAGCAGGCCACTATGGAACCACCCCTAAATATTGGCGTCATGGAGCCTGATCTAAAATTGGTGTTGCACCGGAAGGTGCGCGAGGCTTGGAGCGCCGAGTGGGCTATGGCGAATGTGCCAAACAAGCTTCGGGCAGTGAAGACGTCCATAGCCCTGTGGAAGTCTTCACTGCGGCCGATCCGCCGAGAGGCGGTTGTCCTCTGCCGCCTCCGTATTGGGCACACGTGGTTGACCCACGGGTATCTCCTTCGCCGTGAGTCCCCACCCGTGTGCCGATGTGGTGTCGTAATGACAGTGGCCCATCTTTTGATGGACTGTCCGATTTTAGCCAATCTGCGGCATTCTTTTAATCTTCCAGACGCACTACCCTTAGTTTTAGGTGACGACGCTTCTATGGCTAACACATTTTTAAGTTTTATCCGCGCTGCTGGTTTTTATGATTCTATCTAACCGTGGGTGCTGTGGCCTGATATCTTAGGCCACCACCAACCCAGCTTTTTATATTATCGCGCCCTTAGGGGTTTTTAGTGTGTGCAGTGTGGCTGGCTCATCCTGTTTTTTCTTTGTGATCAGCCAGCCAAGGTACTCTGCTATCCAGTTTTATTCGTGACTTTATTTTACTCATTCTGTGTGTCTTCGTTTTGTATTGTCAGTGGCTTGTCTATTGTTAACCTGCCCTTTTGTGCGGTGTCATTTTCAGGGCATTGTTTTATCTTTATTGACAGTTGACTCTCAGCTAGGAAGAGGGGACTGATAACCTAGCTGATTAGTCCCCTTAAAACAACCAACAACAACAACTTTCCAGTCTCATAGACCGAACAGAGCAGCCACAGATTGCGCTGTATGCGGCCGCGCATTGACGTGCAAATGATGGGTGTGTAGCGTAGAAAGTGTTGCCGCTTCTTTCGCAAAGCTGGTGGAAGGTGATGCTCCAAAAACTAATACTTTGCATTGACGGTCTGCTGTGGAGGAACGGAATGCGTTAGTATAACACCATCACAGTACTACATGAGAATCACCATAACTTTCACAATACTCTTAAAGACCTTGATGACACTGTCGTGCTGTACGACCTCTGGAAAATTCAATCCTAATTCATCTCCGTTGATCCTTTTTCGAAAAGGTAGTGACTCAGTTACGTTAGACCGCTCGGTCATAAGTGACTGTTTTTCCCTCGATTGTGCGCACGCCGGTGACGTGGGACGGGCGAGTCCATTTGATCGGATGTAAGGCAGGTATCTCAACAACGTGTGCTATCAGAGACAATAGTAGATTCCATTATAATGTGTCTCCACAGCAGTGTTGCCACTATTTAAGTTCCAACCCTCGAATTTCTTGTAGTTGATTTAACAGCTGTAGGCGCCATAGACTTTCTGGACTTTTATATCGTTCCATCGGTAAACACGGAGACTCCACATCCTAGTCTGTAAGTTCAAATGTTCAAATGTCTGTAAATCTATCGGACCAAGTAGCTTACAAACTACTTAAACCTAGGTAAACTAACCTACGGACAAACACACACACATGGCCCAGGGAGGACTCGAACTTCCACGGCGAGCAACCGCGCGCTCCGCAGCGAAGTGCTTTAGACCGCTCGGCTACTCCACCGCGGCTAGTCTGTAAGTATTTAAATTACAACGGTGCGCTGGATTCTGAAGTTTTTCTGCAACAAACAGCAACAGCGCAGAAGGTAAAGACAATTTTCTTTTGGTCATGTTTGAGGGGTTTCTGCAAGTAAGACTTTCATAAACTTTTGATATTATGTGTAATGTTTATTACAAGCCAATAAGTTGTCTCACTCTCAAATAATGGATGAATAAATATCGGTTCTTCGAGCGTCGTGGGCTAAACGCCATTTTGAGCGCCACCCCTTTGGAGATAAGAGCAAAGAAGAAAACATAAAAATCATCTGCATAAAAATATGGCGTTGTGTCAAAACGTATAGTCAATGAGTTAACCAATTTTCGAGTTTTGCGAACAGAAATATACACAAGATAAATTTTTGTACATAAAGATGATAACCAGCGTGTCTAGTTCCTATTTTTAGGTACAGCAGCTAATACGTCGTTTAATCTTTTCCAGTGGACCTATGGGTAGAAAATGCCATCATTGTATTTGATTCAGTGGGTAAAGAGAAATTGTAACGCAACATTGGTTAATTTACTTCCGTACGTAACATTTTTGGAATTAGTACATATAATTTAACTTCCTATTCGTACTCTTTTACATGTAAAACGGCTGTTTCCTGTACCAGGTTTACAGCATAGTTAATAATTTCTAAAACTGTTTATCAAACAGGCTGTCTTCTATTGAATTTCCTCTTACTGCGTCATTAAATCGTTATTTTAGACACCCTTTTTGTCAGGAAACGCCGCCGTAGTGAGAAAAATTACAACGCCACTCTTTGTTACCTTGATAATGTTCATATCCCACGTTGGTCGTAAAACTGCAGAGAGATGTAAGCTTTCTGGAAAGTTTATACCCACGGGCCATCGAAAATTATTGCTCCCGACAGGGACATATTAATCGTTTAATTAAATGTGGCAGCCCAGCATTTACGTCATAGTATTTTCGAACGGAATTCTCTCGTATAATTAAAACTCCGCCCACAATTCAGTTGCGTTTCATACAATGTTACACACTGAAATCCAATTTCTGCTTCACTCAGTTACTCCCATTTAAGAGTTAGGACGAAAACAACTAAAAATTGCCATTACTGTCGTTCGTTAGTGGACACGGCCCCGTATTAAAGACCGAGTTAATGACGAAGGAGACAAAAACGGAGGCGCCTATTATTGGAACAGTTATCGATGTCTATCACTCATATCAGACTGCAAGAATTATTAAGAGGAAAAGAAATAGTGATATCTCTCGAATTTTCCTATCAGGTCGTATTCTGACAGCAGCAAACCGCATTCGCTAAGTCGTGGCACAGAGCAGTAGTGTGGTTTCCTCGTGCGTTGCTAAATGCTTGAGTACGATACAGCCTTCCACTATGGCTTGACTGGGAGCGAATGTCACGATAATTCTGCAATAATACAACATCCAACTATCTTCTGTTTCTTTGATAAAACGGATCAGGACTCATTTGTAATTAATTTTTCTTCTTTGTGGCCCACTTTAGTAAGCCTAAAGTGGACGGTTTGCGATGGCCTTTTCACAGCTCGAAATTTCATTGCAAATAACTCCCTAACCATTCATATGAGACGAAAATTGAATAAACGGATTTATAGAGGAGAATTACTCTAGAAATTTGTTATCTTTTTCATATTTCAGAGATATTTGCAAAAATAACTGTCATGTTAACGCTATGTATGTATCTATTTGTAACGTCTTCCCACTATTTAGGTCGTGCCAATCAACCGATCGGCATCAAATTTTACGGACATATTTGTTGAACTTTCTGGCGGCATAACAAAACGCATCTAGTGGCGGTACTACGCCCTCTCTCGGCTACTATGCGTCGAATTAAAGAAAATTTCAAACAAAAGTAGTTTATAATTTAGTATAGAGTAATTTTTGTTTGATTTTTTTTTCAATGTATTGACTCAAAACTTCTATTTTGTCATATAGCTCTACCATCATATTCTATCGCTGGAGGTCAGTTAATGGAAGATCGAAGAATGGCTGAGGTTTTTTTTTTTTTTTTTTTTTTTTTTTTTTTTTTTTTTTTTTTTTTTCATTTAGAGATGAATGTATCGCGAGAAAATACGTATTTATAAAGAATTTAAAAATGTATAAAAATAACATGAACCTTAATAAAATAATAATTATTCATGATCATTGGTATTTGTTTCATTACTTCTGAATGCGCCACCATAATATACGTATTTCTGTCATAATTCAGTTTTTCCCAAGGTTCATCCAAAAAGGCTGGATATTAAATGAAAAAAAAAGAATAAATAAAAATCGCACTGTCCTGTTTAGTAGCCCACTTTTGCAAACAGATCAAAAACTGTATATATACAGGGTGTTTCACTAAAGGTGTTTGCCCTGTAGCTCTCAAACTAAAAGTGATACGAATGTAATTTAAATTGACGTATACACAGCTGATGTTACTAATTCCAGTGTATGACAGAAACAACTGTTGTTCCATTCGAAAAATTGTATCTTTTTGCAGTAACGCTTTAAAAAACAACACAAACTATGCTCATAGCTCCGCATACAGTGTAAATTTTCTTATGGTGCACTACCACAATAAATATTTCTGTTGCTTATTACTTCGTAACTTACAGAGACACATTTAGTAAAACACCTTATATATACACAAGGTGAGTCATAAATGAGGAAAAATATTTCGTGCAAAATGTCACATACTGAGCCACAAACATAAATTCGTTTTCCGTATGTTCCAATGTCAATAAATGGCAATGCAATTGAATGGTAAAACTCTGAAAATATGAAGTAGACTTTCGGGCGTTACTGTGCACTGACATTGGCCATGGGGACAGATCGGCAACAGGGCAACAAGGCACAAGTTTATTTCCTTATGCCAACTACCCACAATACATAATACCGGCCAACGTAAATGAGATGTACAAGAGAGATGTGATGCTGTCGTTCTCAGTGTCGCGCAGACCATAGCTTAACGCCGCATGCCTCGCCTTCTCGTGACCGGCTAGACTACCTACAACACTCGCATGTTGTGCCCTGTTGCCAATATACCCCCTTGGTCAATGTCGTCGCGCAGTAACACCAAAAAGTCCACTTCATATGTCCAAATTTTTACCCCTCAATTGTATTGTCATTTACTGACATAGGAACATGCGGAAAACGAATTTATGTTTGTGGCTCAGTGTGTAACAATTTGCATGAAATATTTTTCCTCATTTATGACTCACCTTGTATATATATTGTGTGTGTGTGTCTAATTTTTTATTAATTATTTTTCTATTATTTTTGTCTGAAATAAGGAAAACCTAAAGCGGGCCATAAAACATGCCAGCGATCTATTTTTACCTATCTCTCTCTCTCATCGGCATGAGCTTATAGTGCACTTGCTAAGCAAGAAGCCTTTGAAGTGAAGGAACAAATCAACAAAGCTGCTGTAACGTATAATTTCTAATACGAGGCTGCATACACTGACGAGCCAGAACATTACGTCCACATACCCATTATCGTCCAGAAGAGGCTTATCTCCTAGTCAGACACGCGCGATTTTTACTACTTTTCAATTTGCAATTCGATGAAGTCAGCGTTATATTTTTAACGCGACACATTGTGTTCTGTGTAATGCAAGACCGTCATACTGGGTTTCAGTGAACCGCGATACATTTTGAAGGTGAACATCCAAAGTTGACGTAGGTATATAATAATAACATAACAATTAATTGATTATTGTAAACCCTTTTTTTATACCTTGATTCCGCTTTGACGTATTATGGGGTGCCTCATCCTAAAAGTGGAAAAAAATTTAACTAATAGATTTCTAAGCTCGTGTTGCACTTACAAGTTGGACTGCGGCTCCGCGGTGGAGTGGCCGAGCGTTCTAAAAATGTTCAAATGTTTGTTAAGCTCATGGGACTTAACTACGGGGTCATCAGTCCCTAAACTTACGAACTACTTATGAACTACTTACGAACCAGGACGGTACAAATAACCATGCCCGAGGGGGGATTCGAACCCCCGACCGTAGTGGCCGTGCAGACCGTGACTGGAGCGCCTCAGTCCCCTCGGCCACCGCGGCCGGCCCGAGAGTTCTAAGGCGCCTTGCTGCGGAGTATGCGGTTTCTCGTCGTCGGAGGTTCCAGTCCTCCCTTGGTCATGGCTGTGTGTGTTATCCTTAGATTAGTTTAACTTAGTGTAAGTAGTTTGAAAGCCTAGGGACTAATAACCAAAGAAGTTACGTCCCTTAGATTTACAAACTTTTGAACATTAGACTGCGGCGGGCTTCCGTCAGCCACTCAACAGAGGAAGACGCCTTGCAGCTGTAAACGTCAACAGGGGCATAAGGACTGACTGGTTCCACACAATACGGTGGAGCGCAGCCGGGGTATTATAGAATAGCACAGCCGACAAGTTTGGCGCAGTTTCTAGATACATTTTATTTTTTCTACAGCTCTCTATTCAAGGTATCTTAAAAGTGTTTACTGATACTGTTATCAAATAAAATGCTGAACAAAATAGAATAAATTTTATTCCATATAAAATGCATTTATAGACAAAAGATGACACCGATGAAAAGTACTAAAACGTTCAATTCTAAAAATACCGCATAAATACATCGGTCTATAGACTAGTGCCTACATTTTGTAATTTATTTGAAAATTCTACTTTGAATAGTTCCCGAGCTGAGTGCCAAAATCGTGTTGTTTTCTTAAAATTACGTTACTTTCGCTTCTAAAAAATTCGCACAGTCTTCTTTTACGGCCCACTTTAAATTTACTTGTAGTTTTATGATGTTCTGCAAATATTTCGCACAAAAATAATAAAAATATAAATAATAAACAATTGTGTTAGATACGATTCCGACTCTACTACTGTGATAATATCTATGCACCCAACATGTAATATTCTCTCTGATCGTATTTTAAAAAACATAAAAAATTATTTGATTTTTGATGTTAGGTTTGACAAACATATATTTTTCAGACCTTTTACCTCTCTAAACTATTATTTTAATATCTCTCCCACATTTTCATTATCTTTTTCCGTTAAAATATCATCACCTATCTTGCTTTGGTAATTTATTCTAAGTTTCTTTTGTCTGTATTGGTTACGAATGGCCGGCCGCGGTGGCCGAGGTGACTGAGGCGCTCCAGTCACGGTCAGCACGGCCACTACGGTCGGGGGTTCGAATCCCCCCTCGGGCATGGATATTTGTGCCGTCCTAGTTCGTAAGTAGTTCATAAGTAGTTTGTAAGTTTAGGGACTGATGACCCCGTAGTTAAGTCCCACAAGCTTAACAAACATTTGAACATTTTTTTGGTTACGAATGACGATAGCCTTGAAGGAACGTAGCGTACATTTAGCGTTCGGAAATCAGTCACGTGACATCCCTCACCCGAAACTCTCTTTTGCATACGCCATATTGCTTTGAGTATTTGATGATCTTCTTATTACAACTCAAGCGTTGTCATTTCAAAGCAATGGCGCACTGAAAATTGTCCAAAACACGTCGTCCTTAGGACAATGAATTATAATCAAATGTCTAAAAATGCCATGTTAGCAGATAACACCTGCCATTTATGGCACGAGAATTACGGATTACTCGCGCAGCTTTTCGGAGTAGCGTAATGGGCGGCGAATTAGTTTGTGATGCACGAACATGTTAGGGGGTGGTTCGAAACTTGCCGGGCGCGGTTGCTCAGTGTGCTCGGCCAGAGGGATGACGACGTGGCAGCTCAGCTTGCTCAGTCAGAGGGTTCGAAAGCCCCCTGTTACGAAACAACTTGTCAACGACGATACGTTAGGGAAAAAAAACTTCCACTACGGACCGATCAAACCGAAGAACTAATGAAAAGAAAGAAAAAGGAGGGCTCACTGCCTTCTGTAATAAAAAAATGAGCAAAATTCTCAACGAACAACCCAGAATGAACATGAACAAATGACCGAAAAGCATCGATCTACCTGAAGAATAAAAGAATATAAATAAATAAAAATAAACAAACCATCAATGGCATTTTCCCTTTGTTATATATATATATATTTCTAAAAGGTTTTCGCACACTCTTCTTAATTGAAGACAACTATATTCTGCAAGATCCCGAGTTGTTCAGAGGTAACAGCACTTTCTCTAAAAAGTGCACCGGCCGCGGTGGCCGAGGGGACTAAGGCGCTCCAATCACGGTCTGCACGGCCACTACGGTCGGGGGTTCGAATCCCCCTCGGGCATGGATATTTGTGCCGTCCTAGTTCTTAAGTAGTTCATAAGTAGTTTGTAAGTTTAGGGACTGATGACCCCGTAGTTAAGTCCCATAGACTATACAAACATTTGAACATTTCTAAAAAGTGCGTTTCTTCTATTTCGTAAACATACCATGAAATACATAACAAGAAATTGCAAATACAGACTTCTTTTTCACATGTCATAAACTGGGGAGATACTGTTACAATGACTGTAAATGACGTAGTAGTAGTAACTTTGTATATAGCTTAAGTATTAGAGTTATGTGGAATTCATTGTTACCACACTTAATCCGTTCGTTATTTTAGCTGTAAAAGAAAAGGTAGTCAGGGTTTGAAACCGAATATTTGCTCTTTATACTAGCGCAGAACAAATTAACATGAACAAAGTCATACCTTAAATACAGAAAAGGTAATATAATCAACGTTATAAGCTTCCATAGCAACCATACCAAAGACAAACATTTTTGTAGACGCATTAACTCTAATGAATTTGAACATATCCCATAAGTAGTAACCAACTGTTAAAAAAAGAAGCAAGGTAATTTGTTGCGATATATACGTTTCCCTTCCGATTCATTAAGGAACGACAGTTGCCACAGAAATCTAGAACTTCATTTATATACGCAACTATCAGTATCAGCATGTTGTTTAGAATACTCATTATTAAAGTTTCCTCCCATTTTATGTGCATATGCTACAGAAGACCATTGTTCAAATACGTTGTTGTGTATTTAACAGCCGGCCGCGGTGGCCGAGCGGTCTGCGGCGTGCCAGTCACGGTCTGCACGGCCGCTGCGGTCAGGGGTTCGAATCCCCCCTCGGGCATGGATGTTTGTGCAGTCTTTAGTTCAAGGTAGGTCATAAGTAGTTTGTAAGTTTAGGGACTGATGACCCCGTAGTTGAGTCGCATAAGCTCTACAAACATTTGAACATTTTATTATTCACGGCATGTTGACGAAATAGAACAAACATACATTTTGTTGTTGTAGGTTTTGTATTTTAGGGGGACAAAACTGCGAAGGTCATCAGTCCTCCAATCCATTACAGGGCGACACAAGGAGAGTGTCAATGCAGAAAAAATATGTCTGTAAAACGTCTATAAATGTATCGGACCAAACTGCATAGTCATCAGTCCGTAGCTTACAAACTACTTAAACCTAGGTAAACTAACCTACGGACAAACACACACTCCCATGCGCCAGGGAGGACTCGAACCTCCACGGCGAGCAACCGCGCGCTCCTCAGCAAGGTGCTTTAGACCGCTCGGCTACTCCACCGCGGCAGAAAAAATATGGCTAGAGTTAAAATAGCAATGTGAGGAAAACCCCACTCAATATATATATATATATATATATATATATATATATATATATATATAAGGCGACAAAAGCCACCGAACAATGAAGAGAAATGGAATGACAAAGCCGACGTCCGTGGTTAACTGACCGTGGAATTAAAATGAGGAAGGGTCAACCATGGGGCAACGCAAGAAAACCTCCAATCGGAGGACATAAGAGAAGAGGAACATACCCAATGGACTGAAGCAAAGCTTTATATAGGGTTGTAAAAACCACTGTCACGAATAAAACCTCAAACTGGATCAGACATTGTGGCATCGTTACTTAAAACTTCTGATAAAACTGCAGGAAAACTAAAACCCCGCTACAAGACAGCTAAAATTGGGCAGTCGATCAATATGTGGGCTACCGTTAAGCTGGAGCCACAGCTGGGGGGGGGGGGTCCTCGCCACGGAGGAAATGGTCAGGGGTTAGCCAAGTGTGGCCGATGCGGAGCCGGAACAGGACTTTAGAGTCTTGGAGGAAAGCCCGCATGCAGGAATGCCGCTCAGTCGTAGTCTCCTTTATAGCCCTGCTCTGTTGGGCGTGGTCAGGCTACGCCACTCTGTGGCCCATACCTCACGGACTCTACGTCGCAGCACAGACTGGAGACCAGTAGCCGGGAGACCAGTCTCTAATATGGACGCATCAACAGCCTGTTTGGCAATCCTATTGGCGCGTTCGTTGCCCGTGATGTCGACGTGAGCAAATGTTTGTAAAGCCTATGGGACTTAACTACAGGGTCATCAGTCCCTAAACTTACAAACTACTTATGAACTACTTACGAAATAGGACGGCACAAATATCCATGCCCGAGGGGGGATTCGAACCCCCGACCGCAGTGGCCGTGCAGACCGTGACTGGAGCGCCTTAGTCTCCTCGGCCACCGCGGCCGGCTCGACGTGAGCAGAACACGAAAGAAATACTACAGATCGATCAGACCGATCAAGGGCAAAAAGAGTCTCGTGGATAGCCATCACCGAAGAAGAACGTGGGTAACATTGGTCCAGAGCGTGAGGTCACTCAGGGAGTCGCTGCAGAGAAGGAAAGACTCACCTGAGCAGGTAAGCATATTCTCGAGAGCACGGAGAATAGCCACCAGCTCCGCAGTATAAACACTGCAGCCATCAGGCAGAAACTGCCTCTCAGCATGGTCGCCAGGAACTCAGGCAAATCGAATGCGACCATCAACCAACGAAACGTTCGTATAAACTATGTCATATCCAGTGTACTCCGCAACAACAGCAAAGGACTGACGGCCGAGTGCCTCTGGCGGAAGTGTGTCCTTGGGTCTATGGGGCCAGTCCAGCCGAGTACGTGGCGTTGGTATGCACCATGGAGGTGTATGTGCATGGGCCCGATACGGAGATGGAAGACGGAAGGACTCTAGTTCTATCATGAGGGACTGGACTCGGAAGGTGATCGTGTGACCTGAACGGGATCGCAGTTGTTGAGGACAGACGACCACGTCAGAGAAAAGCAAACGTTGGTTCGGATGGCCTGGCGAGCTATGAACGTGTGCTGCATAGGCCGCGAGCAGTTGTTGGCGACGGATCCGCAGAGGTGGGACCCTGGCCTCCAGAAGTAAAATGTTCACAGGGCTGGTGCGGAAGGCACCAGTCGCAATTCTAACCCCTCAGTGGTGAATGGGGTCCAGCATGTGCAATGCTGAGGGTGATGCCGAACCATAGGCAAGGCAAAATCGAGACGAGAGTGCACCAGAGCTTCGCATAGCCGCAAAAGTGAGGAGCGATCAGCACTCCAGCTCGTGTGGTCCAGATGGCAGAGAACATTTAAGTGGCGCCAGCACTTCTGTTTTAGCTGAGAGCCAAAGACGAGCCCTAAAAACCTATGAGTATCCACGACCCCTAATAGGTGGTTGTTCAGATAACGTTAAAGCTGGAGATGAACTGTCCGACACCTACAGATGTACATAACACTTCTCTTTGCAGGAGAAAACTGGAAGCCATGGGCAAGAGTCCAGGACTGCGATTTCCGAATGGTTCCCTGTAATATACGTTCGGCAACCTGCTTGCTGGAGAAGCTGAAAAAGATACATAAGTCGTCAGCATAGAGGGAAGGGGACAATGACGACACAGATGCTGTCGCTAAGCCGTTAATGGTCACTAAAAAAAATGGGACACTCAAAACAGAGCCATGTGGAACCCCATTCTCCTGGATGTGAGGAGTGCTACGGGAGGCACCAATTTGAATACGAATGCACATACAGAATAAAGCAAGTAAACATTCTCACAAGGACAGTCGCATCACGGAGAAACCGTTCATCTTGCCACATTTATAGACACAATTATAAATTATTAGCAAAATAAAATCCCAGCAATATTACAGAAACTAACATTTAAAAACATGTTCTAGTGAACTTAGAAAAATTACAAAGTTAAAAACCTAGGGAAGACGGCAGACAGACTTCATTCAAGCACTTAAACTATGGCTGGGATACATAACGTAAAGCACAAAGGAAAGACAATTATGTATGTTACAGATTTAACAGATGCCTCGGAAAACGTCGAAAAGTGTGTGTTGGTTTCAAGCCAAATCATCAGCAGTAACTTCAGCGAGTAAGATGTCGTTAAGGTAAGTGGCTGTCCGCAGGACATCTCTGGTCATGTTTAGAAAGATCGCTGAATAGCTGCCAGAGCACTTGCTACTCCAAATGGGAGCTGGTTGTATCAGGAGAGTCCAAAGTGTGTATTAATTACCAATAGATCCTTCGATGGGGCGTCCAATGGAAGCTAAAGACAAACATCCCCATTGTCGCTCTTCCACACACTTCGCTATCAGCTAAGGGATCGATGACAGACTGAGCATTAATAGTGGTTTAAAAGTCCCCACAAATACAAAGAGATCCATTTGGTGTTTCTGTGATCACTATTGGCTAGGCCAAACGCCTATATCGTACCGACGACAGGACACCTCCTTCCAGATGCCAAAGATCCTACTGCAGCACATCATTGAGCGCAAAGGGCACTGGACGGACTTTGATAAACTTGGGAATGACCGAATGGAGAAGTTCTATATGTTCTCCGAACCCGGACACCACTCGGGAGGTGCCAGAGAAGATATCTGGGAAATGCACCAAGCAGTCTTTGTATCCGAGTAGCAGCTGTCAAAGACTTAACCGCTGTAGCTGAATAATGCAACTCCAGTCCCAAGGAGTAATCCATAGTAGGTTGTTGACCTTGGGGACGGTACGGACCAAAATCTATGCCGTAATATCACACATGTGGTATTGAACACATGCTTAGTACCGCCCTTGCAGTTGGAGTACATAAATGGTGTAACTCTTCAGAAGAGATGTGAATGAACGAACTGGTGGAGAACCTAAATGCCAAAGTCATCCTCAATGAATGATGGTGACTGACGACCCCTTACCCACTTAAAAACTGACAGGTATGCTGTTAATCTGGTCAGTCAAGGCCATTGTGTATGGAAAAACTGACTGCACAAAGGATATCAGCGGTAGTGGCTGCTCCGACTTAACGACCACTGGGTCCATTGTGGTGTGTTCAGCAACCGTCAATGTCGACGACTAGCAAACTACTGTCTTATGACTGCGAGCGTGAAGGTCGGGGTGAGAGTTTAAAATATGGAAAGTTTAATTTTTAAAACTCACAACCACCAGCTGCGAACCAAATTCCTAAACATGCAAAAACACTGGAACTGTGATTGTGACTGTTTGACTCGTTTTCTAGGGGATGATATCACACGTTCGCAGCTTTCCTTCCCTGCATATGATTAACAAACAAATTCATAATAAAATCAAGTTCATGAGAGAAAAGGGTGTACTAACTACTATTTTTGAAAACACGTGAAAATTCACTTTATGTTGTTTATTTCACAATCTTAGAACCCTGTGGCTGATACTTCTGTACGTCGGCACATTTATCAAATAAAGTTATAGCTCGTGAGCCCCCAGACAAAATGAATATTTGTCGCGAATTGTTTTCACACCACGTGGCTGTCTCAAACACCGTGTATGTTCATGCCTATGCGACGACACTTGTTACATTAACAAATCACAGTCACTTTAATTCAATGCGATGCACACCTTGTTCCACCAACTAAATATTCACAAACACACAGTAGCACTCGATTTAACTTGGTGCAGTCTACAACAAGCAACCACACGTGGCGATTGCCACAGACAAATCTCAAGTCACCACCTCGAGGTCCACATGCCGACTTATGCAGAGCGACGCCGCCCGGCCAGCCACACCACGTGGTCTCGAGTCCTCACTTCCTGCCCAGGCGCGCGCGCGCCAAAAGCTCCACTGCCGGGGTTTTTTCCCCTACGTCCTCAACTTCCCCATGTGAACTGTTCTAACCGATTTGCCAACGTACAGCGCTCAGCCAATACATTTCTAAAACTTTACTTAAAATCAAAATAATTACACTACACATTAAATAAATTGTCTTCTTAGGTATTTATATTGGTATAAACATACTTTGTACTATTTATCATAATCGTGCAATTTCTTATGTCACAGATAAGTGATTTACCTGAATACTTCAAGATGAAATACACAAGATTAATTGAAAATAAAATGAGAATTAGTTAATATATTATTTTTATAAACAAACATTGCCATGCTAGTTGTGTAACTGTCTTGTCTTCGTTGGTAATTTATTACTTTTCATTGTGAATTAAACATATTACGCCAGATGTGACTATATCAGCTAATGTATTGTTTATTTATCAACAGGCTATTTTTAATGAGGGCCTTAAAGGTTCCTAACTGCATCATATTACTTCAAATGCCAGTAGTATTACAATATTTTATTTCACGCTGTGCACTGCACTGTGCCTGGCACTCGCCATTGTCCCTCTCTCCCCTCACCGGAAACGAACTGGAAAATCCGAAGCTGGAACAAGCCACCAACGTCGGCCTGCTCGCTGGCCTCCCGTCAGCCACAAGCACACAGCAAATCTCAACGTGGAGAAATTCTACCTATGGCCTAACCATAAATGTTGTCACCCAACTGTGTAGATACAGTGCTACCATAATTAATAAGATTAAAATTGTGTAACATTTAGTGCATTGGCATGGTCAATGTTTGCAGTGAACTTCATGCTGTTTAATTATCAAATTCTGTTAATTACCAGTATTTCTATTGGGCGGTAATCTCACATGACCCTTCGTAAGAGGGCTGTTAATGTGTTTTGAAATACTGAGAATCTAATATATCGATATTATAAATATAACATTATCGGCCCGCGATATAACAGTAATAAGTATCGGTTAATCACTATATATAATGAAAAATATCGATATATCGACCTATGAAAATATTTGCTTCACATTGTAAGTATACTGTCGGTTATACAGTTGTGTATCTAAGTACTGATTTATTGTTAGATAGTCTGTAGATGAACAGGCTAGTAGCCTGCCTATCTCCTTACAAACTGAATTTAAAGAAACACATTTAACGTAAAATTTGTAAGTAAAATGAAAAACTTGTAATACGATATTTTTTCGTCGACTGATAGGTTGTTTATTATCCATTGTGTAGACGGTACAGAGCCATGAAATAATTATTCCATTTAACCTCTCATACCATAATTTTTAAATTAACCGTTGGCTACATGTCCAAACAAAGATTATTTCGGGATAGTGTAGGAAAATTCAAAATATTTCACACAGTCAATCATCACCAGGAAACCTTCTGAGTGCCCCTTCAAGTTTCCTCGTGTCTGGAATTAGGAAGACAAGTTTGTTCTTTCATCATAGGGATAATTAGGGAAACATAGTACTTTCAAAAACACATTTATTATTCGGTAGCCGGCCGCAGTGGCCGAGCGGTCTGCGGCGCGCCAGTCACAGTCTGCACGGCCGCTACGGTCGGGAGTTCGAATCCCCCCTCGGGATTGGATATTTGTGTCGTCTTTAGTATAAGGTAGTTCATAAGTAGTTTGTAAGTTTATGGACTGATGATACCGCAGTTAAGTCTCTTAAGCTTAACAAACATTTGAACATTTATTATTCGATAATTGTGTAATTCTAAACTTTTTTTTTTTTTTTTTTTTTTTTTTTTTTCAATTCCTGGTGTGGCAACATAACCCTCACCTCAACATTTATAGAAAATCAGATAATTTGTAAGCAAAGCTAAAAAGGAATATCCCAAGTACCCTGATCATTCGAAGTGTGTTTAAGTGATTTAGATTATAGATAGACCTGAATCATTTAATTTTCTGATTAAAATAGAAAATAGCTCTACATTTAGTTTGCATAAGTACTTATTAACCAATATCATCAATATTATAGTACAACTTAAAAACTAATTTGGTACTTGTCTATGATAGTTAATAGATAAATAGGCGTTTATCCTAATAAATGAAAGCATAAGTTTTTGGAATAATTTTTAATAAAAATAATTACATTTACGTATGCCAGTAATTTTCAGGAAGTGTTTTAAAAAAAACATGCTTTTTGTAATACCTTCAGCTGTTCGGCTATTACTATTAACTGATATTACCGAAGAAACCAAATACTCTAAAGCTACTTGTGACAGAACAGGGAAAGATTCTTAATTTTTATCTACAAGTTAAGGTCCTTACAATATCTTGAAATATTAGGCTGATGGAAATATTGCTTCAGTCCCGCTGGAATAGTACCAACATACTTGCTAGACACTGTAATTGAAGCGTGGCATGGATATTTGTGCCGTCCATTGTATAAGTTAGTTAATAAGTAGTTTGTAAGTTTAGGGACTGATGACCCCGTAGTTAAGTCCCATAAGCTCTACAAACCTTTGAACATTGAAGAGTTTTTAATATCATTTTATTATTTATATGTCAAAGTTATGACCTGGTTTCTTCCACCACACAGTGAATGTCTCTTACGGCAGGTGAAATATTTCCTTTTATTTTGCATGGTAATTTCATTGGCTGTATCTGAAATTGCCCCATAAATGGATTATGTATCAGTGAAGTCTTTTGGACCCATTATACTGGCGTTGCTATAATCATGTTGTGTTCCACAAGCATTAATTGATTAATTATGTTTTGAAATAACTCGATTTGCACAAATATTTCGACTGCTGTGTGTGGTGTGCTGTGTTCGTTTCCACGTCTAAGAAAATTACTAAGACGTACGACGAGAGTGGCTGTCAAATATTTTCCTGCACTTAGTTCTTTTGTCTACATTTTAGCTGAGGAAAGAAACGCAACTAAATCACGCAACAAAGTAAATTGCCAAGCTTACGATCGCTTCTTCCTGTTAAGACTATACCGATAGTCATAGATAGTTGCAGAAACCTCTTTATCTTGTTCAGGCATTGAGTTCCACTGAGTATTTACTGCCTCAATGAGCTTTAGTACTTGGTATTAATTTTTCCTTCTCTTTCTTGCTTTGAACAAAGTGCATCACAAGCGTGGACACAGTGTTCAAAATGACTCACACATGTTTTTGAACGATCAACCGTTTTTTGAAATACGTCAAATATTTTTCAGAACATTATTTTTCATTACTGGCAACACCAGCGGTGTTGGGAGTGTCGAGCACCGATTACTTCGGTATTTCCAAAATGTTCAAATGTTTGTTAAACTTAAGGGACTTGACTGCGGGGTCATCAGTCCCTAAACTTACAAACTACATATGAACTAGCTTACACTAAAGACGACACAAACATCCTTGATCGGTGAGGTGGGGGGGGGGGGGGGGAGGATTAGAACTCCCGACCGTAGCGGCCGTGCAGACTGTGACTGGCACGCCGCAGACCGCTCGGCCACTGCGGCAGGCCCGGTATTGCCCATCATACATTTCCCTCCACTGTGGAGGACAGTCTTTTTTCCCGAGAAACCGTAACGTGACGGCCTGGTGGTGAACAGCGTGACTTGGCCTTCAGACTCCTACGTACAGTGAAAGTGAAATTATTTTCTACTACAATAAAAACAGTGAAATTTTTACCAAAAATTGCGAAAAAGATAAAATAAAATAAAAATATTGGCACACGATGTTGCCATTTCGATATCGCTATATCGATACATTTATTCATAATATCGCCGATATATATACAGGGAGTTACAAAAAGGTACGGCCAAACTTTCGGGAAACATTCCTCACACACAAAGAAAGAAAATATGTTATGTGGACATGTGTCCGGAAATACTTAATTTCCATGTTAGAACTCATTTTATTACTTCTCTTCAAATCACATTAATCATGGAATAGAAACACACAGCAACAGAACTCACCAGCGTGACTTCAAACACTTTGTTACAGGAAATGTTCAAAATGTCCTCCGTTAACGACGATACATGCATCCACCCTCCGTCGCATGGAATCCCTGATGCGCTGATGCAGCCCTGGAGAATAGCGTATTGTATCACAGCCGTCCACAATATGAGCACGAAGAGTCTCTACATTTGGTACTGGGGTTGCGTAGACAAGAGCTTTCAAATGCCTCCATAAATGAAAGTCAAGAGGGTTCAGGTCAGGAGAGCGTGGAGGCCATGGAATTGGTCCGCCTCTACCAATCCATCGGTCACCGAATCTGTTGTTGACAAGCGTACGAACACGTCCACATGTTGTGTCGTACTTGTAAAGGCACATGTTCTAGCAGCACAGGTAGAGTATCCCGTATGACATCATGATAACGTGCTCCGTTGAGCGTAGGTGGAATCACATCAGAAATACTAAAATGAGCTCTAACATGGAAATTAAGCGTTTCCGGACACATGTCCACATAACATATTTTCTTTCTTTGTTTGTGAGGAAAGTTTTCTGAAAGTTTGGCCGTACCTTTTTGTAACACCCTGTATATATCAGTATTTCTTGAAAAATATGCACGTATCTAAATTTTATTAACGGACCTACTTCGTACCACAGGCTGAAAAGGTCATCCCATAGAAACAACAGTCTTGCTGGTGATGCGTGACAAAGCACTGACTACAGGATGGCAATCGCTACTGAGGGGGATAGGATGGTCGCTGAGATCACGGGTCAGCGCTACCTTTGATAGGAACCACTGGCGCTGACGCCGCTGCGGTTGTGTTGCGAAAACCTATATCGTCGGTTGTAATGTGGCCGCTGGCCGATTCGACCGTTCATGAGTTCGGATAATGGATAAGCAAGAGTCCGAAGAGAGACCTTTTAGCTTTAATAAATCAATTCGAGGGTGTCTTCGGCAGTACTTAACAATAATCATGTCCCTAATCAGGAGCGACCATATGACTGATTGGAATAGGGAGAGACCCTGAGGAATGGCAATCCACTCCCTTTAGGATTGAGTGGGACTTTTTGGGAACAGGAGAACTTGTGGCACACGGCCGCGGAATGGTATAGCGAGTCAAAATAATCCAGCAGATGTCAATGGGTCATATGAGAATGAGCGCTTGAGGATCCACCGTGGGGTGTAATTGGTTTGAGAGATGATGTATCTCAGGGCCAACATAGGTGAGAAAACACGCACGACGGGCGATGAAATGCTGTTCCAGACGATCTACGTAGTTCTTCTATTGTTTAAAGGCCTCTTGGAACTTTGGAAAAGCTGGTGGCGCAATACAGAAACTTGGCAACTGGGAATCTGTAGGCGGAAGAGAGGCTGAACCTCCCGAACAAACGCTCTAAAAGGAGGATATTAACATGCTGCATACCGCCCAACAGCACGATAATTCGTCCGGAGGGCTTGTCAGTACCATGATAAAGTTCTATCGTGATGAATAGTAACCGTACAAACGCGTGAGAACCGAAAAAATACAAGTCCCCACTTCTTTGTCTGTGGTAACAGCAGACAGACAGTTTACAGATGTACAGATTGACAGTGACACTAACATTAGTGCTCAAGTAATTTTACAAGAACCGTCCGTCTTTTGTAGTTGTGTAGTGAACTTCTCCATCACATCGAAGGAAGACAATCCTCAACCGGGAAATGGATGGTTAACAGTTGCTGTTCTTCGATGTAATGGTGCAACAGATAAAGCCCTTGCTGGATTGGAGGGTGCTGATAGCCGTGATGTTATTGTCTATCGTACGTGGAATATATTTGCTGTGGCCAATAAGGATTATGGAAAACGTTATCTGTCTTCAAATATTTATTATACGTACCATGGAATCGGTGAACAAAGTTTTACTTAACAGTGACCATCTAACATCAGAATAAATTAAGAGTCTCTCAACGGAGTGAGAACAGCAAATAACAACAAAAATGACACAAAAAACATGAATGACCAACCAAGGACGATATTTTCGAGTGCAGTGAATAAAGAGCTTGCAGGAATACACCTGCGGAAAGGACACATGCGTGCTTCGGCAGAGACAAGAGCTTCCAAGACTAATCCTGCAGGAATAGTCGGATTGGTACTTCGACAGAGACAACAGTTTCCAAGACTTCTAGGAGAAGCCTTTAGGAAAAGTCAATGGATGCTTCGCTAGAGATGACAGCTTGCAATGGTACCAAGAGTAAGCCTGCAGGAAGAGTTGCATCGGTGCTCAGGCAGTGAGCCGTGCCTGCTCGATTTTCATGTACTGGCGCCAGTTACCGGTCAAAGCGAGTATCGATGTCTGTTTGTCACTTCACGATGGGTGGCGTGTTAGTTTCCTTCGTCTATTGTCTCGCGACCGGCGCTAGTGTTGCGTTCTGGGAGTATATCTGGAGGCGCCTGCGCATACCGGGCCACTGTGAAGTTGGCATTCTTGCAGGCGAAGGAACAACGACTGGGTCTGCAGCCGCGAGCAGACACCGTGGCTTGCGAGTTTAGTGAAGTCACCGCCAACGAGGGCACATATTTCCCGGAGGCCATACTGACAACCATTCTATGCTGGCCGTTGCAAGTTATCATTGGGAGCTCGCTTTGAAAACAGCCGGTACGCGCCAGTTCTGGTATTAATCCCAGCATGCTATGTTTCTTCATCTTGTCCCATGGAGTACATTATGGTGACATTCCACTAGTGTCTTCATCATTGGAAGACCCAGTTGGTTTTTTGAGTTATTGCAGTGCAGTACGTGGAGTTGTGGCGTCGATAACTTTAAGTTGAGTATTTTTAGCATTTTGATGTGTGCATTCCCACTCCTGTTTGTGTGAGATGCAGGTACTGTTTCCCGGCAGCAGATTAATGATACCATTCTGTTGTGGTGTAGAGTGTTCTGCTTTGCTCCAACTTTCACTCGATGATTTGATTTTATATCTGTGTGTTCGTCGGTTTGACTAGTCCTCCTAGCGGTTACGTTGGTCTGATGTCCGTGGGTCATATGTGTTATTGATAATGAAATTTTCATTCCCGTTCCAGATAGGTCTGTATTAATCCTCTTTGAATTATTATACTTAAACTTACTATTGCTTACATTGCTAAGTGCGTCAGGATATTTATTTGCCAAGTGGCCGTTTGTCACTCCGTTGCCTTGCCCAGGGAGCAAGCTTTCTATATTGGTAGGGTCTATTCCTTCCACGAGGAGTTACTGCCACCCATGGATGTATTTGTGCAGTTTATCTTCTGATTACAGATTACTCATTCACTTTATTTCCTTTCCGTTCATATTTGTGGCCACTAACCGATGTAAGTCTTTTTTATTGCTGCCACTCCTGTTCCAGTGATATTTGCTAATTGTAAATCTGTTTTGAGCATCATCAGCTAAGCTTATCTCTAGTATTTCTAAACTGCTTGTCTAAGTTAACCTGTTTATGTCACCAGATTAATTGGAGCTTTACTCTCTCAAGTTTTTAAATTGTGACGTATTTTTAAATTGTTTATCTGTGGTGTCACCTAAAGGTTAAGACAACCAGTTTAACTGTTGTCGTAAACTGTTCGTTAATGAGCTTGCACCTGTTGAGTTCAGCTATCATATTATGGGATTGCCTAAGTGCGCGTGATTGTTAATAACTTTATGCTTAATTAGATTTGTTGCAATGGTGGCACTATCCAATCAGCTAGAACTTGGCACCATTTGAAATTTAATTTTAAGTCTGGCTAGTTCATTGGCGCCATTACCGCCTTAGGTCACGTCAGTCAAATATTTTAATCATTTGTTGCATTTGTTAAATACAAAATCTGTGCCTTATAGGTCAAGCTTATGTCTTGTATTTCTTGACTGCTTGTCCTAGTTAACTTTCTTATGTTACTCTGAGGCTCACTATCTTAATTTTTTTTAAAGAATTCTGTCTTATTTTAAATAGTTTATTTATGGTCACTAACAAGGTTTGGCAACCGGTTTAACTGTTGTGGTGAACTGTTCATTAATGAGCTTCCCCTTATTGAAATTTGTTGTGATTTTAGCTGTCATTTGTGGGGTATTATCTAAGTGCACATTATTGTTAATAATTTCGTGCGTGATTAGATTTGTTGCAATGGTGAGACTACCCAATCAGCGTGAATCTTGCATCTTTAAAAATTAAGTTTAATTGTAGCTTATTCTACCGCTAGCTCCAATTTGTTACCTGTGGGCTACCTACTTAATCATGACTTTATGCTTTGTGTGGTGGATTTTAATCTATGCTTTATTCTAACTGCCTTTTCTAATGATGCTGCCTAAAGTATTATCAATTATTTTCAAGGGAGCTATATTGTCAACTCTGTGCGAGTTTTAATCAATGTTTGAAATAAAGATTATGTAATCACAAGTAATAATTATCTCTGATACCAGCCCTTCCATCCCCCCCCCCTTCCCCCACCCCACCAATTTTCACCCCATCAGGCAGCGACAACAGGTTACAAGGCTTCCAGGAGTAACCCTGTGGGAAAAGACACATGGCTGCTTCGGCAGAGATGGCAGCTTGCAAGGCTTCCATGAGTAAGCCTGCAGGAAGAGCACAATCGGTGCTTTGTCAGAGACTACAGCTTTGAAGACTCCTAGCAGTAACTTTGGAGGAAGAGTTCCAATGGTGCTTTGACAGAGGCGACAGCTTCCAAGGCATCAAGGAGTAATCCTGCGGGAAGATTCGCATGGGTGCTTTGACAGCTTCCAAGGTGTGCAGGAGTAATCTCATGGGAAGAGCCACATGCGTGCTACAGCAAGAATAACAGCTGCCAAGGCTTCCAGGAGTAGGCCTGTGGGAAATTTTGTGTGGTTGCTTTGGCAGTGATGACAGTCTCCAAGGCTTCCACAAGTAAGCCTGTGGTAAGATTCTATAGTTGCTTCAGTAGAGATAACAGCTTGCCAGGCTTCCAGGAGTAAACGTGCAGGAAGAGTCGCATATGTGCTTCGGCAGAGACGACAGCTTCCAAGTCTTTCATGAGTGAGCCTGTGGGAAAAGCCTGAAGGGTGCTTCGTCAGAGACTACAGCTTCCAAGGTTTCCAGGAGTATTCCAGGGGGAAGACTCACATGGGTACATCAGCTGATATGACAGCACCCAATACTTCCAGGAGTAGCCCTGGGGGAATAGTTCCATGGGTGCTTCTGCAGAGACGACACCTTTAAGGACTTCCAGAAGTAACCCTGGGGAAAGACTTGCCTGGCTGCTTCAGATTTCATGGCTTTCATAGCCTGTGGGGTGTGTCACATGGGTGCTTCGGCAGAGATGACAGCTGCCAAGGCTTCCAGGAGGTGAAGTCGAACTCGTCTGGCCGACTGTTTCTCCAGTTAGCCCCTTGTCATACACTGATGAGTCTGACATGTGATAACAATTTATGCCAAAATATGAATACTGTTGTGCCATGATCGGCACATGTCCGAAAATTATCGTTAAGCTATCGGTAACCTCACTGGTGGAGTGGGGAACAAGGTCTTTGGCGAGCGCACGGACAGGTGGGGGGGGGGGGGGGGGGAGCACGTGGAGTCGGACGGTGTACACCGGGGTAGCGGTGGTGTTGGTATCACGTGGCTACGACTAATGTGCTGGCGAGTAGTATCGGAACGTTGCCGTTTGGCAGAGCTATTGCTTGCCGAATTTTTGATGTGGTTGTCGTGAACATTTATGCTCCATCCGGAACTTCTCACAGAGTTCAAAGAGCTAAATTTTATAAAGAAGAACTCTGAAATATTAAATGCCAAAATCGCAATTAATTAATTTATTTATCGGTTTCTTATGGTATCATCATCTGGTCACTAGTATCCAACGTTTTCGTTTCATAAAGGCGCAAGACATTAAAATGGTACCTCAGTCATAAAACATTTAACTTTGACAAATGGTACGTCACACTTAAAATACTTAAAACACCTTCTCCATTGTCACAATGGGGACCGGGCAGAACGCGCTGGATGGCGGCGAACTCGGCGTGGGCCGGAGATGCACCTTCCGGGGCGAGGCGAGGGTGGCCACGGCGGCGGCGGCACCAGCGAAAACACCGGGGCGTCGGACGCCGATGGGCGGCGACACGACTACTGCAGTCCGGACCGGCCGCGCGGGCCACGCCCTGGTCGGCAGTCGGCGACGGCGGCGGCAGACAACACGCGAAGACGTCTACAGATGACGCAGAGCACAGCAACGGACGAAAAACGAGTTTCGAAACGCGAAACACAACAAATATAGCACAAAGTAACGCGACAGTAGCGATTTGAAAGATGACGTCCTCGGTGTCTGTTCTTTTTAGGGACGTCGGACCAATCGCAGCCATAGGCATGTCTCCGCGTGACTGCTCTGCTAGCGGCCTCTGGCTGCAGGGCGCTCTCTAGAGGACGCACTGGAGGCTTGCTGGGCACACGGCGCCTCGGTGTGTTTATGTTGGTTCCGTGTTTGTCACCGGCCGCCGCGTGTGTTGTCGCATCCTGCTGCGGCGCCCCGTATAGCCCGACCCGCGGCAGCCTGGCTTAATGTCTTGTTCTGCGGGTTGCTGCCTGTCGGTGTGCAGGCGCACGTCCGGCACGACAATTTATCCACCCGTTGACGTCAGAAGGATTAATTTTAAACTGAAACATGTTATCTTGAAGTCAGCTACATCGACGAAAACATTTTGAACAAACCTCGAAGTTTCTAATAACACAATGGAACCGAACCCCACATCGAAACGCGATTGAAGTCAAACATCCGACTATCAAATGGAAAACTTTCTGGAATAACATATGTTTAACGATCCATAATTCCGAAATAGCCTCTACATGGTAAACAGTCTTAAGTAATGTTATTGCCACAAATGAACGACTGCACCGAATCGGTCGAAATAACAGCGATAAGTGTGTCCGGTGTGGCCTGGTCAACACCCTACGCCACAGATTTACAGGGTGATCAAAAAGTCAGTATAAATTTGAAATTTTAACAAATCACGAAATAATGTAGATAGAGATAAAAATTGACACACATGCTTGGAATGATTTTTTTTTCTTTTTTTTAGGAAAGAAAAGGTCAAAAAATTTCCTACAGATGACGCTGGATAGTAAAATGTCAGTGACTGCGCATGAAAATCGTGTATAAAAGGAGCTGTAATGAGCTGTAATGCGCCAGTTGACGTTGACATTATCTGAAAAGGCGCTTTTAGTGACGCTGTATTATCAGGATGCTGAATGTGCTAGTTCAGCGTTTACGATCCTATCGTGGATTGGAACGGTTAGGGTCCGTTGATAGATTCAGCTGTGGGGAGTGTTTAGACGATGGATCCCGTAGTGGCCGACCGAGCACAAGGCGTAACGCTGCTGAGACGGTTCAGGAAGAAATGGAGACTGTAGTCGGTTCGTCTATGCACGGCGAAGTCAGCGGTCGTGCAGTCGCACGTCGCACCGGCACTCCATACACTGTTTGTTTGGCACTTAGGCGTACCCTCCGATGCTATCCTTACAAAATCAATCAGCATCATGAACTGTTACCTGGCGATTTAGTGAAGCGGAGGGCATTTGCGATGGGGCGTTTCAAAAGATGCCGAAAGATGACGATTGGTTGAGTAACGTTTTGTGGACCGACTTAGCTCATTTCACGCTCCGAGGGTCTTTCAACGCCCACAACTTCAGAATTTGGGCTACCGAAAATCCTAGAAATGTTGTGGAAACTCCATTGCACGACTAGAAAGTCACAGTATGGTTGGATTTACCACATCTACAGTTATCGGACTCTTTTCTTCGAGGAACAGCGTGATTCTGGTTTTGAAACTGCTACCGTGACGCCCATATGTTACAGAATCGTATCATCCCCAGCCTGGCTGTTAAACACCTGCTGGAATGTACGATTTTTATGCAGGATGGCGCTCCACCCCATATTGCTAGACGCGTGAAAGACCTCTTGTGCGCGTCGTTTGGTGATGATAGTGTGCTCAGCCGCCAATTTCGTCATGCTTTGACTTCCAGGTCCCAAGACCTCAGCCTGTGCGATTATTGGCTTTGGGGTTACCTGAAGTAGCAAGTGTATCGTGATCGACCGACATCTCTAGGGATGCTGAAAGACAATATCCGACGCCAATGCCTCTCCATAACTCCGGTCATGCTTTACATTGCTGTTCACAACATTATTCCTCAACTACAGCTATTGTTCTGGAATGTTCAAATGTTTGTGGTGCTTATGGGACTTAACTACGGGGTCATCAGTCCCTAAACTTACAAACTACTTATGAACTAGCTAATACTAAGGACGGCCAAATATCCATGCCCGAGGGGGGATTCGAACCCCTGACCGTAGTGGCCGTGCAGACTGTGACTGACGCGCCGCAGAACGCTCGGCCACCGCGGCCGGTTGTTCAGGAATGATGGTGAACATATTGAGCATTTCCTGTAAAGAACATAATCTTTGATTTGTCCTAATTTGTTATGTTAATTATTGTTTTTTTTTTGATCAGATAAAGCGCCATCTGTCGCATATTTTTTAACTTTTTTTTGTTCTAATAAAACCCCATGTCATTCCCAGCATGTATTTCAAATTTTACCTCTCTATCTACATTATTCCGTGATTTATTAAGTTTTCAAATTTATACTGACTTTTTGATCACCCGGTACATGTGGCGGTCATTTCATCAACTGGAAATATGTGCAACAGAGGCTGGGTTTACTAACGCAAACAACAGGTACACGATACTCAAGAGATATACTTCTCTGGCCGGACAGGAAATTATTCTCCGAAACTAAAAATAACACAATAATGTGGATGTTAGGTCACTATGTGTCAGATGTTATAAATGACAGCAGTGAATACAATCTTACCAGCTTCGAAATATACATGACCATAGCTCAATGGAAAATGAAACGCCATCGAAATGTCAAAAAAAAAAAATTGGCAATTTGCTCGATATTATTTTCGAGATACGAGGTATCGGAGAAAGATATATACAGATGGAACCAAGGATTATCAAGGAACCAAACAGATTACAATTAGTTAATTTCAATAAATTAAGAAGAACAAACATAGTAGAGCACTGTAGGTGAAAGAAGTCACCCGTTTCTGTTTTTTTATTAATAATTGTGTTAATTTAATGCGCAAAAGTTTTTTGTTTGTGGCGTGACACCGACCTGACTGGCCGCTCTGCCGCACGGCTGCTCCCCCTCTCCACAGAAGAAATGTTTAGTGGCTGCGTTATTTTCATTTTAACAGAAGAATGTTTCGGAAAAAAAAAGTGGTAAGACGTCTATCTAGTAAGCATGGAGGTCCGCGTTCGATTCCCGGCCGAATCACAAATTTTAATTCAATGCTTCATCTTTATCTTTAATTGATACTTTGTTGTAAAATAATTTTTTCATCTATGAAGTATAAATGCAGTTTTCACGAGGTTTTTCTTAGGTCTCTAATGTTTTTTTTTTCAGTTTTATTCCACTGTTTATAGTTTACTGTATCCTACAGAGCAGACTAGAAAAGATTCCATTTGCTCTTTCAATCCTGAAGAGCCTGGACACATTGTACATGTGCAACATCTTGCCCGCAGTAGGTAACGAAACGTCTGGAGTAAGAAGTTTTATTGATGGACCACGGGAACTTAGCCCGCAAGTTTTAATTAATGAAGACGCCGGCCGTGAAAGCCTACATTCTAGGATCTGTCTTGTCTGCTCGCTCAACGAATAAGTGTTGTAGCGTGACTCCAGCAAGTGTGACGGCATAGCACCCGCTACACATTTGTGGACTTGCACTTGTGTGATGAAGGTTATTTTAAGTAGTGGCTAATGTTGATAATTTGCTTTCTCTCTTGTAAGTCAGTTAAACGTTACGCATGCACAGTTTTCATTCGAATGTGTCAGCAACGTCCGACAACATTCACGAACTGCAGCATCGCAATTATTTATAGCTGCCTTCGTTCTCTGAAACTATAAGTAAAGAAAGTCTCGGTCGCAAATAGCTTAAAAACCTATGACAAAATGCAAAACAATTTCGAAAATCCGTTTGCGAAGTCCCCTTCACGTCGCACAGAAAGCGCGCGTGTTGTTACAACTGGCTGCGATACTGTAAAATAACTGTTTTCGTGTCAGATACCCGTGTAATCGACAGTATGTACGAACGTGTCCCCTAGCTGTTTATACTTACAAACAGGCAGCGAAACTTTGCAATTGTGCATAGCGTATAGGGAAGGGGTCTTGCGAATTCTGTTAGCGTCTGTACGTGTTTTACAGATTTTAAATGTTTCCTTATACGCTGTCACCACTACAATAACATTAATATTCGTACGGCACTTTTCAAATAAAAATTATGATGCATCACTCCTTTGTTTTATACATGGACTACAGCACCCCCACGAGTACTTCGCAACGTTCGTGGAATGACAAAAATGTTTGGAAAAAATGAAGGTAAAGTAGAATCTTCGCGCATAGCTTTCTTCAGAATCGATCATTGCAAATGTTTAAAAGCGCAAATGGAAGAGCTTGATCTGCTGAATGTTGTTGGGTCAAAAAGAACTGCGTACCTTAATTGGAACCGGATGTATAGTAAAACAAACCTATTAAAATATTCAATGCAAAGACTGAAGGATACCGCGTTTGAACACAAATAAAGGATGGAGAGCCTTAAGTTAATTCTGATATTTGATGACAAATCTGCGAATGAATACCTTTCGTTTAAAGCAAAAATGAAAGAGATTGGTTGGATAGAAGGGCCTGGCCGACTGATCTTACTTTATAGCAAGAAATATACAGTAAGAAATATACAGAAGGAAATCGCGTTTGAGTATAGAAAAAGGAAGGCGAGAGGTATGTAATTTCTGATACTTGATGACAAATATGTGCTTGAATACCTTTCGTTTAAAACGAAAAAAAAAGGAAATCGACCGGGTAGTTTCGTCTGGCTGACTTTAGTTTTCGTAGATTCTTTTCTCGTAATATATATGATACTTATTTCCTTAACTAATATTAAAGGTACACACAAACGCGAAAAAATAGATGAGATGTTTGATTGAGCACGTGCGCCAGAATATTGCAGTAAAAAGTAAAACTGAACAGTGTTCCCGCACGTGAAGTTGGCGCTCGCGCGATTTCATCGCTGGCTGTTAAGCGGTGGCCTCTGTCTCGCTCCCGCATGTTACTCGCTCTCTCGTTTACACGCCGCCCGCGCTGCCGCCGCACCCACGCGTTCCGAATGTAATGAATATGGGCAGGTATGCGGTACAACTCATCGATTGCCGATTGCTCTGTTCGCAAAACCGGCGCCTGTTTGCCCCGGCTGGGAACAACTGGAGAGCCAGCCTGAAAGCGGGACTGTCCCGCCAAAGCAGGACGCATGTTCATGTTAGTCTTCCTCCACTGTCGTTCGCTTAAGAGGTATAAACGTACTAGCTCTGAAACACGGCATATATTTTTGCTCTTGCACATCCTCCTTTACCCATCTCCCTTTCTATCCATTTCCAGCGCCACTCTTTTCCACCTCATTCTCCATCTCTTTTTCATCTCCGTATCCTTCTCCCACTTTCTCTATATGTCCTACAATAATATAATTTTCCAGATTTGTAGAGTGTAATATTATGAAACAGTCTGCGATGAATAATTAGTGGATGGACGAAATCTCGTAAATGACGCGTCGCGTGATGGGAAATTTCAGTGACGCATTGTTTACGACGTCATATCTCCTGAACTATGTGTGGTATGTAGTTTTAACCCCAGGGCGATTGTCGTATGTAGTAACCAATATGAGTACCAAGTTTAGTTGAAATCGGTCCACTATTTTAAGATGGGATGTGGAAAACTAGCGTATGATGTAGCAATTATTCAGTGTCGTATCTCCTGAAATATGTGTTGTACTATGATGTAAATTTGAAGGTAGTTCAGTAGTAGGAGTATATGTGCCTAACGTCTGCAAAATATGTCATGATTGGTGTAAGTAGTGATAAAGTAAGACGTGATAAATCGACACCTCGTGCGTGATGATGCGGTTTCTCAAAAACCAAATTGTTTATGACTTCATGTATCATGACCTATATGTCGAACTGTGATATAATGTCAAACGAACATTCAGTGATGTGTATATGCACTGTCTGTGAAATATCTCGCGAACACAATTTAAAGTGTAGAAGTAATAACTTGTAACGTCTTGCCAAATGCAGTAGATATACATAATGAATATCGGTATAGTAGTAAGCCGTACACTTTTTTTCTTTCATCCTTTTGTTGGGGTTGTCTGGAAGAAAAAGTATCATAAAGATTTTAAATTACGTTTAAAGTTAATTGCAAGTCGCTAAATGCTCTCAATCTCAAATATTTGAGTAAAATCATACTATTACGCGCTACATGATGGGGCAGTTTTTATTGTATATGACGTGATATTGTATGAGCTATGAATCGTAGGTCGTTTTTGCCACCATAACAAATGTTTCCTGACCTTAAAGAATGTTTGTATCAAATTTGGTTGAAATCGGGCCATTAGTTTAGGAGGAGATGTGGGAGATACATACACACATAAAGTCAATTTAGTAAGATGTATAGATTATATTACATGAACTACGACGAATATTTATACAACTGATCCAAGGATTCTTTATTAATATTAAGTCTTCAGTTACAACGTTTGTACGCCTGGATCTCTGAAGGTTTGGCCTTCTGCCTGTTGTAATGCTGTACTTGCAGGCGTGCATAATGAAAATGAATGTTGCACGTCACAGCACAATTAAATACTTTGACATACAAGTAGTTGCGGACATCCATCCCTCCCAGCAAATACAGTGCTCAAAGCATTGTTTTAAGCTATGGCACAAAACTGCAGTGGCCATCAGTCCCTAGACGTATTTTATTCAGATATTGGTTAAAATTGCAATACACTACAATATTTTGCTATGCCGCGATAAAGTGGCAGATCGCTCTAAGGCGCCTTGTACCGTGTTACAATCAGGTATCATTAAGATTTGTCATTAAGCGAACTGGAACCCACACATTTAATGTGTTTGTGAGAAAGCACTCCTCACAGTCTCGAAGAGTTACGAAACCCTGTAGGGTGAGGGTGACTTATTAAGTGTCCATAATGTTATTGACACAGAGATACTCTACAATATCTCCTTATACTTGTGACATTTTCTTTTCATTCGTGTATCCCAGAACAACACAAATGTCCGCCAAAATTGCCCTTTCAAATAACTATTCCGTATTTCCTACATTTAGTCGCAGTTCTGTATAAACCTTGCTCCCAAATCTTCTGTACTGTCAGAAATATTGCCGCGCGGAATGGCCACGTGGTCTAAGGCATCACGCTACGGAGTGGGCGGCCCTTCCCGCGGAAGGTCAAGTCCTCGCTCGGGCATGGGTGTGAGTGTCGTCCTTAGTGTAAGTCAGTTTAAGTAGTTCGTATGTCTAGGGACTGATGACTATAGCAGTTTGGTCCAATAGGTTTACAAACATTTGAGGATTTGTTCAAATCAAATGTTCAAATGTTTGTATAGCTTATGGGACTCAACTACAGGGTCATCAGTCCTTAAACTTACAAACTACTTATGAACTAGCTAACACTAAGGACGGCACAAATATCCATACCCGAGGGGGGATTCGAACCCTCGACCGTAGTGAGAATTTGTTTGCACAATATTATAGAATGTGCGATGTAAGGAAATTTTTGTATCCCATCCTCGTCGCCACTTTTGTGTCTCGTTTTCGCCGGTTGTCTTTGGTGTCGGTGGCCGAGTAGAAAGAGACCGACACAGGAATAAAGGATGCACGCGTGTGCAGGTACGGAGGTGACCAGTCAGTGGGACAGCAGAAACTAGAAACACTAGAGTAAATTAGAACGAGATATATATTTCATAGAGTCTTGGTAATACTTAACTTTTACATAGTTCTTGACTGCAGAATGCTGATACATAATTTATATAGAGAGGCCTGCCTTCTGATGATTTCTAGTGCCTATCCGATAGTCAAGTCTTAACTGGTGCCTATCTGATTCCCAAGTGTTAACTGGTTCCTATCTCAGTCCCAAGTGAACGATGCAGCAGTCGTGACCACGAGTGGAGTTGCAGCAGAGGGCGCTCGTGGCTGACGTCGTAAGAACGCCGCGCCGTTCGTGCATGGCTACGCGCGGCGTAAGTACTTGGCGCGCACTTCATACTTGTGCGACACCACAGAAATGATGCCTTAAACATCCGTATCAATGCACTGTTAACCGAGAGCATCCACGTATTGAAGAGATTATTTGTATTTGTACAGTCGTCTCTAAACATTTTGCTGGACAATTTTTTATTTTATTTATTTATTTATTTATTTTTTTATTTTTTTACATGTTGCCATAAGGTTAACGCCTATGAATTTACTTCATCAACCCGTGTGTGTTTACCTACGACGATAATGGTAATAGTGTGTCATTATTGGCTGTTAGACCGCCGCTGCGATCGGGTTCGGCCTACCTGGAGCAAGTCCTTTTACGTGACGCTGATACGGTGACTTGCGCGATGATACCGATCAAATGATGATGAGACACAACACCCACTCCCCTGACTTGGAACCGAACCCCAGTCCCTACTAGGTCCACTGGACTAAGGACGTAACATATCTACGTTCACATTTATAATATTTATATGGATATGAATGTAGCTATATAAGCGTCGATTCAAATAGGCCTATGGATGAAATACATTGAACATTGTATTCTACTTGTTACCCCCGTCTGTGCTTACATAACAGTAAAATGAAAAGAAATGCGCGAATGGCTTCATAGGAAAGGACAACCAATTTGGGATGTTATGTCAGTTACGAGGAGACCATATGGCTATCTGATTTTAGAATTTCTTTATATTTAGGGTACTGAAGTTCAGAACATAAATAACGATCAGCCAAAGCCATTCGAAGCAACTCTGAAAAATTGTCGAGAAAATCTACTTTGAAGTTTAGCAAAGTGCAGGTAAGGATCAATAACAAGAGGTTGCAGCATCTGTCGGTGTAGCTCAGGTGGTAGCGTACTGGCGTCACAACCATAGATTCGGTGGTTCGAATCCCACTGTGACAAATTTTTTTCGTTTTCTAATTCAGTTACATAAATCATTTTGGGATCTCTAATTCCACGTGTCGTGTCAGTTTTTGTTTATGTATATGAAGACGAGCTGGAAACCTTGTCGTCACGTAAAACAATGGTTGAGATAGATTAGCTGATTGAAAAACCATTATAAGCTATGGAGATAACGTTCCAAATATAGTGTCGTAGCTCTTCACAAACTGTACAATCAAACACTACCGTCGTCGACTAATAGTAAAGCCAATAGTGTAACCATGATTTTTCATTGACCATCCTTCTTAATAACCCTCTATAAAACAGAAAATTACGAATAAACAAAAAACCGTGTACCTTTCGAAAAAATTACCATTAGATATAAAAATTGTGTAAGTATTCTAACACAACGGAAGAAACTAAAAAATCTGTCATGACAGGATTCGAACCACCCACGCCCACGGTTGGAATGCTAGAAAGCTACAGATGCTGCAACTGTTTTAATTACTGGTACTTACGTGTACTTTTTAAAACTTCAAAGCCGGCCGCGGTGGCTGAGGGGACTAAGGCGCTCCAGTCACGGCCTGCACGGCCACTACGGTCGGGAGTTCGAATCCCCCCTCGGGCATGGATATTTGTGCCGTCCTAGTTCGTAAGTAGTTCATAAGTAGTTTGTAAGTTTAGGGACTGATGACCCCGTAGTTAAGTCCCTTAAGCTGTACAAACATTTTTTTTAAACTTCAAAGCCCATTTCCTTGAGAATTTTTGAGATTTGCGTCGAATGGCTTTTCCTTATTATTATTTAAGTTCTGAACTTCACGTATCATAAATGTAAAGAAATTCTAAAACCCGATACCCATGTGGTCTCCTTGTTAGGGCATGTAAAATTAGACGTCACTTCGATAAGTTGCGTGTCGATCATGCCGAAGTTAATGATGAGAACAACTCACACTTCCAATCGCGGGTGAGAACATTGTTTTCTCTCGGGATACAGCGGGATTAGGAGGTGAACTGTGACTAACAAGGACGTGGACATGCTCTCTAACCATGAGAGATTTATTAGTCCACATATAATTCATTTAAAGATGAAATGAAAAATTAACTTTGCTGTGCTTGTGATGATACAAAACTCTTCCTAACTATTACACCATTCTGCAATGTATCACTCAGACTCCTGGCAATAGTATACAGTTACTGCTTGTGCTAAAGGTAGACTGCTGGATCTCGTAGATGGAACTCCGCTATTAACTCCTGGCTCGAACTGCCGAACTGTCTGGTGTTTTGTGGAGCGCCGGCATATGTAGGCGAGCCCCCTTCTTCCTGTTGGCAAAGGGGTACAGTAGAGAGCCTGTATAGGGAGAGAGTGGTCAACCGGCCGGTGTCCGCCATGTTTTTACCAGACCCCGCGCGGGACGTGCGTTTACATAGCGACCCAGGCACAAGTGCAGCTACGTGAGGATTGAAATAAGGCATCAGTTCCACCCATGAGACCAAAGCACATCTTCTACCTTACCAATCAGCACGTGGCTGAAGAAATGCCATTCATCTATGTTCATACAGGCCAAATAAATTTGTAAGCAAATACGTGCTATGAAACAGTTTCTATGACTTTATTTAATAAGAAACAGAGGTATTTCATGTTATGTATCTCAAATATAATAATGCTAGTACAGAATTTTCTGTCTGCATATCCATCGCTGAAATTACTACGGTATTATCGCTTTCCGGCCAGATATCATCCATTTTAAGTGTGCTGTCGACCTTACAACATTTTCCTAAACTAGGAAATACCAAAATAGTCCTTCTGTAGATACTTTTAGGGGCACTGTATCACAGAAAAATGGAAAAATACCAATAATATCTCTAGTGAAACAGCAGAGACAGACTCAAAATAAGGCACTGAATATCTAAAATGAGTCAATAGCCCCCCGCCCCCCCCCCCCTGCTTTTCTCACGTCACATCCTGTAGCCAATTATAGGATTGTGAATAGCCAATAATACACAGCCCAGGGGGGAGGTACCGTAGCCATCTCAAAAAAATACGCTGTATCACGACACGTCAAAAACCAGAACCATGAACTTACAAGAAGCTAGAAAAAGCTGTTTGAAAATATTTACCGCTTACCGTATTCGAACTCGCGACTTTCACATTATCAATTCATTACGCAACAATTACACCACGTGGAAATTTCGGAGGGAGTAGTTCTATTACTGAATTTAATCAGTGCCTTTCTTGCTTTGGAGGCGGGAGGGTGGGAGGGAGGGAACAGAAAATATTTACTTAACACAGTCAGGAATAATTCGTTGGTTTCCATAAGTCACCTTTTCGGTTCCCGATTCCTCAGTTAACTCTCACCTCCTACTGTTCGTGTAATTCCTCATTCCTTGCGAACACAAGCATCAAATAACAATCTTTACTTCGGATTTTACAGCCAACAGAGGAACAACGAAGCATCTCTCTTGACTGCCCTTAGCCGGCCGCGGTGGCTGAGGGGACTAAGGCGCTCCAGTCACGGCCTGCACGGCCACTACGGTCGGGAGTTCGAATCCCCCCTCGGGCATGGATATTTGTGCCGTCCTAGTTCGTAAGTAGTTCATAAGTAGTTTGTAAGTTTAGGGACTGATGACCCCGCAGTTAAGTCCCATATACTATACAAACATTTGAACTTTTGACTGCCCTTAATGATTATGTAATACAAATTATTAATTACACTCCGTAAATCACTTCAAACCCACATTTAATCTTAAAAATTGCCACGAAGTTCTAAGGTTATCGTCAACGAACAACAAGTTAATTTACGTATAAAGAACCAACAAAAGACGTAAAAAAGTGGAGCAGTGTCTACAGTAATACAACCTGTACGTACTGTAAAGTGAAATCGCTGATAGAAGCTTTGAAGATACACCACAATACAGAAACGCACACTGTAGCTATTCACTCACATATAAAGCCCCCCAAATATGGTAAAAACATGGCGTCCTGGGCTCTCAGTCAATCAGCAGTGGTCTCACGCATGGCCACTGTCTCCCTATACAGGAATTCTAAGTTACAGAGACTGCGCGCGCCCCCAGAGGCCGAAACACTACAGAGAGACTTATAGCCTGTCTTGTAGTGGCGCGGCGACTTGCGTGGACCGCCGGCCTTGTGGCCACAGCAAACATAAACTCAACACAGCCAACCCGGTAGTTTATGCATTATAAAATTAGTGTAGATGAGACTCTGGATTATTCTACGACGAGCCGACAATCATTCAGGTTTAAATTTTAATACATAGATTACCGATTTCAAGACAACGTAGCAGTCTAAATTATGTAGGTAGAATTTGTAAAATTAAGAGTATCTATGATAGTATGCCTAAAAAATTTCACGTTGAACAATAAAAACGATGTTTTATAGGCAAATGCAATAATACTTCAAAACACAGCGTAACATTGGGAAGATACTGAAATTCATTTTGAATATTGTCATGGTTAGCATAGACCTCGAAGCCTCATCTTGTGTACTCCAGAACGTAACCGAAAATTTTTTGTACTACAAATTAAGGTTAACTACTTCGTATTGGAAACTACTGTTGCAAAAACATTACTGACATAATGGTCCGTTTTAACTGTGACATGCAACCAGATTTCAGTATACGAGTCTAATCCCATGTGCCGCCTGTGTCACACCTATAGAACGCTAATTCACGTAATTTAACGTTCCTGTATTTTTGTTAATAGTCAATTCTTAAATTCCTTTAGTGCCTCTGTTTTTCAGAGCTTTATTCTAATACGCAAATATAAAGTAAGTAAATTGATAGAGATGGGTAGAGACTGCGTCTGTTGTGAACCTGTACAGAAGGAGTTGGCCGCATTAGGTGATGCTCCTTTAGGAAAGCTTGTTGTACAGCTGCCTCTAAGAAGGTCATATCATCAAATGTGGATCAATATCTCCATAACCCACACTGAAAGCGACTAAGGTGTTGCGTAGATTGTAACACTCATACAAGACAACATAATGATAACTACTAGGACTTACGTATCCTTTCCAAACATAATAATAGGGATTAAAATTGCTGCACTTCATGAGTTTCAAAGTAGCCTGACACCTCAGTTAAATTAAAAAGGACGAGGAGTATACCAATTTTGCATTCCACAACTTATATGTGATTTGCGGCACTGGCAGAGGATTTGTTAAACACCTGGACGGTGAAGTCCTAGACCATCCTTAACTGGTTCCAAAAAGGGTCAAGATTTTAGGCGAATGTCGAAATATACATTTAAGCTTACGTCGATCCTAGATCCTGTTATCTGCTTTTATCTGAAGTTATCTGCTGGTTTTGAATCATTTCGTAGCGAGCGAACTGGCGTAGTGGCCACTAACTGGCTTCGCATTCGGAAGGATGGCGGTTCAAATTCACCTCGGCCATCCAGATTTTGGTTTTCCGTCATTTCCCTAAATCACTCCAGAAAAAGCAAATGCCTGGATGGTTCCTTTGAAAGAGCACGGCCGAAGTTCTTCCACATCCTTACCCAAACACTCCGAGCGTAAGCTCCGTCTCTAATGACCACGCTGTCGACGGTACGTTAAACTCAAAGCTTCTTTCCTTCCTGAATCATTTCGAGGTCAGCCGCCGTCACTGCACTGATGCAGCAGCTCGTTGTATATTTGAATTTATATCCGTTTTCATAACTTAATTCGTTAATTCTTTGGTGCTTTAGTAGAGCAATTCTTCAAATTTCTGCGTATTTTATGTAATTCACGCAGTCGTTATTTCTTTGTTTGTTGTTGCAGCGTTGAACATGGCTTAGACAAGCGCCGCTAATGCGCCAGGGTAGTGGTATGACGTGTTTACGCATGTCTTCACTTATGTAGGACACAGGACGTGCGTCAGCTTATTGGCTTACAAGGCGAGGACGCCTACTTGTTATCGCCGAATTCGTCCAAATTTATGGTATATGTAGGGCTTGGTGAGATATTAAGCCGGCCGCGGTGGCCGAGGGGACTAAGGCGCTCCAGTCACGGTCTGCACGGCCACTACGGTCGGGGGTTCGAATCCCCCCTCGGGCATGGATATTTGTGCCGTCCTAGTTCGTAAGTAGATTGTAAGTTTAGGGACTGATGACCCCGTAGTTAAGTCCCGTAAGCATTACAAACATTTGAACATTTGAACAATATTAAACAACACACACACAGCTTTTAATATCACTCCGGTACATGTAATTGATCAACTGCAAACGAATGTAAGTATCGATTTACATACACGACGTCCCCAAGTACGCGTTAACTACAGACCCTTTTTAAATGTTTGTAGTCCCGAATTCCATCCAGTGCCCTGTCTTTGTTTGCTTATATAAATTAATAAGGTAACCAATATGTTGTTTCGGGTAATTGTGACGTCATTCTACATCTATATCAACATTCTCCACACCACTGTGAAGTGTATGGCAGAGGGTACATCCCATTGTATTAGATATTAGGGGTTTTTCCCATTCCATTCACGTATTGAGCGCGAGAAGAATGACTGTTTAAATGCCTCCTTGCGTGCTGTAATTAATCTAATCTTGTCCTACATCCTTTACATACACGACGTCCCCAAGTACGCGTTAACTACAGACCCTTTTTAAATGTTTGTAGTCCCGAATTCCATCCAGTGCCCTGTCTTTGTTTGCTTATATAAATTAATAAGGTAACCAATATGTTGTTTCGGGTAATTGTGACGTCATTCTACATCTATATCAACATTCTCCACACCACTGTGAAGTGTATGGCAGAGGGTACATCCCATTGTATTAGATATTAGGGGTTTTTCCCATTCCATTCACGTATTGAGCGCGAGAAGAATGACTGTTTAAATGCCTCCTTGCGTGCTGTAATTAATCTAATCTTGTCCTCACGATCCCTACGGGAACAATACGTAGGTACACGCACTGCCGAGGAGCAGAAAAAAATTGGCGTTGCGTGGAGTTGAACCCACGGCCTTCTCAATACAAATCCCATCTGTTACCGGTGAGCCAAACACCGCTTCCAAAACACGCCTTTACAGGGACAGCTGATAAGATGCATATGGTGATAGATCCGCATCAAACTTCCTTTTACTTCCTAAACACTTGACCTTCTGGAGTTCCTACTTGGGGCACTTTCGTCTCTCACCACGCCGTACATTTACCATAAATTTCAACGAACTCAGCGATGACGAGTATGCATCCTCTCCTTGTTAGCGTACATTATTTTCTGTATAAGGGAAATAGTTGGTTAGAGACTGACAGGGACTGCACCAGTTGCGTATGTATGCAGGAGGAACTGACGGCTGTACCTAAATAGCTGTAAGCTGCGTTGGCCACGGTCGACTGGCAACTGAGGCGAGTGCACTGCTACCAGAGGTCCGCCTGTTGGGGACGTTGCTCGATCGTACTCGCTGGAGCGTGCTGCGCCAGGGCATGGATCGTTGAAGCCTGAAAACTCGGAGCGGTGAGGCTGTGCTCGAACGAGCCCCCCTGCGGCGGCGGCTCTGTGTATCTGCACGTTGATATTTCAAATGTTTGTAAAGGTATTCGACCAAACTGATATGGCATAAGACCCTAGACTTACAAACTACTTACAAACGGTCTTATACTCAGAACAACACATACACCCATACCCGACGGAGGCCTCGAACCTCCGACGGAAACGGCCACCTAGTCTGTAGTATGACGCCTTAGGGCGCTCGCAAACGACAAAAATCATCTCCGGACCGGCGTTTCTGCAGGATGGCAAAATAACGGGAGGCCCTGTCCACTGAGACGGTAGGCGAGCCGGAACTACTGCGGTCAAGCTGTGTGCGAAGCAGTTCCAGGATGAATAACACGGGGCTAGCACTCTCATTGCTCTGTATTATTTTTATAAAAAGAAACTGCGTCCACGTAGGAAATATTGGGCAAGACCAATTTAAGTTTGATGCCTTCCGTACACAATATGAATTATTACTAGAGGACGACACAAAGCATCGAAATTTTTTCAGGATATCGAAAACAACGTTTGACACATTATTGTCAATTTTATGAGTTCATTTTCAGCATAAAGACACCAATATACGAAACTGTAATTTCCTCCTGAAATTCTTGCAGTAATATTACATATTAGAAAATATCTATTTTCTTTATAAAAATCAACACCATAAATTCCCCCCACCCAAAAAAAAAAAAAAAAAAAAAAAAAAAAAAAATGTTTAAGAGCTTGATGAAAGACAGTGAATAGAGTTATCTGTTTTACATTAATATGAAATATGACTATTTGTTATACCAAAACTCGAAAGTCTCTGAAACATTAGATAATGTAGAAGTAGGATCCGTATAGAATACCAAACATGTGTCTTCAGTGGATGCAGCTGAAAGTCGAGAGTGTTCAGAAAGAGTGTACACTGAACAGTTATGTTGATTAGGTTCTTATGATTCGTGTTCATGTCACACATGACTCCATGAGATTGCTGTTGTATGCTTCTCCTTTGTTGTTTTGACATTGTCAAATGTTCAAATGTTTGTAGAACTTATGGGACTTAACTACAGGGTCATCAGTCCCTAAACTTACAAACTACTTAGGAACTAGCGACAACTAAGGACGGCACAAATATCCGTGCCCGAGGGGGGATTGGAACCCACGATCGTAGTGGCCGTGCAGACCGTGACTGAAGCGCCGCAGTCCTCTCGGCCACCGCGCCCGGATTGACATTGTCCTTTTAATTAAATGTCATTTCTTGACTATTATATACCAGGTGATCAAAAAGTCAGTATAAATTTCAAAACTTAATAAATCATGGAATAATGTAAATAGAAAGGTAAAAATTGACACACATGCTTCGAATGACATGGAGCTTTATTAGAACAAAAAAAAAGTTCAAAAAATGACAGAGTAAAAACATTAATGAAAGTCGCAGCCGATGACAAGCTCTCACTACTAATATCCTTGTAGGTCATAGGCTTTATCCTCGATTAATCTGCTGTTGAATTTTTCGGTAACAGTGTATGCACCGGTGCTGTAATACAGTTGTTTAAACAAGACTGCCATTCAAGTGAATGTTCCGATCGGAACTGATAGTGCCTCAACATAACTTCGGACATGCTTTACAGTGCTGTTCACAAAATTATTCCTCAACTACAGCTATTGTTGAGAAATTATGTTCAAATGTTCAAATATTTGTTAAGCTTGTGGGACTTAACTACGGGGTCATCAGTCCCCAAACTTACAAACTACTTATCAACTACCGTATACTAAGGACGGCACAAATATCCATGCCCGAGAGGGGATTCGAACCCCCGACCGTAGTCGCCATGCAGACCGTGACTGGAGCGCCTCAGTCCCCTCGGCCACGGCGGCCGGCGAGAAATTATGGATTAACATATTGAGCATTTCCTATAAGAACATCATCTTTGCTTTGTCTTAATTCGTTATACTAATTATTGCTTTTCTGATCAGATGAAGCGCCATGTGTCGGTCGGTTTGCCGTGACGTGCCGTGGACACACTCGTGCAAGAAGTCGTGGTCCGTGCGCAGAAACGCATTCTTCAGATGCGCGCAGGGCGAGTTCATTCCTTTGTTTCTGAGGGGCGGCCAGCTAAGTTTCACGTTGCCTGGGTCGTACGCGTCGTCTGTTAAGCCGGCAGTCAACTGCGCCCCGCGACCCGTACGCAACACGGAACTTAGGCTGCCATCACTCCGAAACAAAGGAATGGACTCACCCGGCGCCCAAGTTGAGAAAACAGGGGCATCGACTAAGCCGGCCGCGGTGGCCGAGGAGACTGAGGCGCTCCAGTCACGGTCTGCACGGCCACTACGGTCGGGGGTTCGGATCCACCCTCGGGCATAGATATTTGTGCTGTCCTAGTTCGTAAGTAGTTCATAAGTAGTTTGTAAGTTTAGGGACTGATGACCCCGTAGTTAAGTCCCATAGACTATACAAACATTTGAACATTTTTTTAGCATCGACTAAAGCATTAGCTATACCATGTATCACTACAAAGCCGTCAAATTTGCTGGGCGGGCACACGGCAAAATTCGTGTCGTGGACAACGGCCCTTAGACCACACGGCCATTGATGTTTTTTTTTTTTTCTGGATATTCACCAGCTTATGAAAATACACTCGTATCAATAATTGTGTGTGTGTCTCTAACTGGCAATTAACAATTTCTGTACACATGCACAAATACGCTTTATCCCTTACTGGAATACAGTTCCCAAGAGGAAGAAAGTGGAAGTCATGTGCGAGAAGTTGGGAATTTTGGCAGGATGGGAAGCGTGCCTGGGTAGCCTAATTGATTAAGGCAACCACTGGGCAGAAGCGGGAAATCTGGGTTCTAATCGAGGTCTGGTTGAAATTTTCTTCGCCGATCAATTTATTTCAGTGTTCTGTAACGGTCGAGGTGTTTGAAATAAACACATCAGTTTAGTTTTGCTGTGGACATATATTCCTGCATGATCACTGGTAATGCTTCAGATAACAAGGAAAACAAGAAACCTTTAAATCTAATAGAAAGATTGTCAATTTTTCGATTTTTGCCATGGAGGCCGGTATCAGAATGAAATGTCGTATAGGTGTCTATATATATATCAAACACTACATGCTTTTTGATTCATATATAAAAAATCAGTAGTTCCATCTAACGAATTAAAAATACATCATAAATAAAACTGTAACTCATTGTCTCTTATCGTTACAATTGAAATAAAACGTAAGAACATTATTGGCTTGTTTTGAACCGAGTATCCTTGTCCGACTCGCATTCGGAAAGAAGGCGGTTCAAATCCACCTCCGGCAATCCAGATTTCGGTTTTCCGTGATTTCGATAAGTCACTCCAGGCAAATGCCGGTACGGTTCCTGTGAAAGGGCACGTCCGATTTCCTTCCTCAACCTTACCCAAACAATCCGAGCGTAAGCTTCGCCTCTAATGACCACAATGACCCCGTCGGGGGGCGTTAAACACTAATATCCCTTCCTTCCTCCTTATCCTGAGTGAGATAAAGTTTGCTGCTAATCTGAAATTTCTTTCGCAAGCCGCATTTGACGCTGGATCGCAAAATACTCTCTTCGCTAAAACAGCTAGCTGCACAAAATACTACTGTTATTTTTCCACCAGCCAAGCGGATTGTCCATCTATCCAATATACTTAAATATATAGTCACGTTATCGGAGGACTGCGTATCAGGTGATCCAAAGTCTAGCCACTATGAATACAGAGAAGTCATACTTTGACTGGCTGCCTTGACTGACATTTTATAGGCTGCTCTAAATAAATATAACAATAGATATAACACAAAAAGGAAACGAGATATTGTGATGCAATAATATCATTCGTGTTTAACTATAACTGGTGTTGCATGACTACAATATAAAACCAATCGGCGTCTCAGTTGGTTAAGCGAACATCGGCCTGAAGTCAACAGACCGTTTAACAAAAATGGTGTATTCCGAATGTAAAAGTGTTGCCAAAGCCGAAGAGTAGCCAGTGCTTGTGATGGATGAATTTGGGCAATTTTACAACTTTGGCTAGTCCCTGACGGTAGCTGACGAAATAATACGAGGGCCAGTCAAATGTATACCTTAAATATTTTTTAAATATTATTTATTGTGCAGAATTAGTAGAAAGCTGTATCACGTTTCAACATAATCTTCCCCAAGCTCAATCCAAGTCCTCCTTACAAAACAAAAAACAAAAAAACAAAAAACAAAAAAACAAAACAAAAAAATCATTTGGTAGTCCGCGTAACCACTCATGCACCGCGTGGCGTACCTCTTCATCAGAACGGAACTTCTTTCCTCCCATTGCTTCAAGAAATGTTCAAATGTTTGTATAGTTTATGGGACTTAACTACGGGGTCATCAGTCTCTAAACTTACAAACTACTTATGAAATAGCTAACACTAAGGACGGTTCAATTATCCATGCCCGAGGGGGCATTCGAACCCCCGACCGTAGTGCCCGTGCAGACTGTGACTGGCGCGCCGCAGTCCCCTCGGCCACCGCGGCCGGCCCCATTGCTTCTTTGAATGGTCCAAATATATGGAAATCACTCGGGGCAAGGTCTGGTAAGTATTAACGTGTTGGTTTGTTTAACAAAAATTGATTAAATCTTTAGTGGATTGGTCGCCACCATGTTTTTTAACATTAAACATGAAAAGTATGAAGTTAGATTAATTATGTGATATTAACTAATTTGATTTTAATAATCAATTAAATATGGTCTGATATTATTCTGGGATCTAAGTAACAAGCGTTGGTCAGGTGCGTTGGGATACTATCAAAGAATTATCATTACCATATTCAAACCTCTGCATTTTCATATATTCAGTCCAGGCATGTTGGCATTTCAATTCCAAAGTGATCAGCTGATTCAGAACTTTGTCAATTTTATTCTCTCCCTTACTAAATGGTATGACACAAGATGCGATTTCTTTAAAACCATGCATATGTTGAACATCTCCAAAAACTTTTTGTGCAACAGGAAAGCCGGCCGCGGTGGCCGAGGAGACTGAGGCGCTTCAGTCATGGTCTGCACGGCCACTACGGTCAGGGGTTCGAATCCCCCCTCGGGCATGGATATTTGTGCTGTCCTAGTTCGTAAGTAGTTCATAAGTAGTTTGTAAGTTTAGGGACTGATGACCCCGTAGTTAAGTCCCATAAGCTTTACAAACATTTGAACATTTTTTTGAAACAGGAAACTACTAAATGATGTAGTCGAGACAGAATCTATTCTTTTATCCTTTAATTTAGAACACATTTGACATTTTAAGTGAATAACAAAATTGATTATACACAAAAAACAAAGTATACAAATATTATTTAAGATTCTAACCAAACAGGAATTACTTTCACAAACAAGGTAATAAAAACACAACTGAGTGACTGATTCAGTCGCTAACATTCGATTAGAAAAATGTTTGTAAAGGTTATGGGACTTAACTACGGGGTCATCAGTCCCTAATCTTAGAAACTACTTATGAACAAGCTGCGGGCCGACGGCTGTTCGCGCTCTGTGTATGCGGTGTAATTGGGCGCCAGTACCCGCGGTGCGGCAGCGTGACCGAGGGGGGGGGGGGGCGGCTCTGCTCGCAGTTACACCTGACTGGTGACCTGTGAAGATCAAAGGTGATGGCTCTGGCCTTGGAGGCGCTGACGTCAGCGTGGGTGTTATCGAGGTAGTGGCGGCGGACGTAGCTAAGGTCACAGCTACTGCCTCTGACTGGTTCAAAGTACTCGTGCCGCGGGACACCTAAAAATGTCCCCTTGCCACACAAACCAATAAATCGCCTGTCTGATAGCACGCGCCAGGAGTTTAAACAGCGGAAAGATTTGGGCGAGGCAAGACGCTATACCAAAGATGTGCGAGCCAATCACAGTAACTTTCTCACGGAGCGAGGGATTCAGAAATGAGTATATCTGCGCACTATATCTAATTGTATGAAGTGTGGGGGGGGGGGGGGCAATTGAACTCTTCCCTCTGCTGCAGATTGGAGGTCAATAGAACCAGATATTTATGTTGTACCTTTATACAGAACCACTCATGACACAAAATGTGCCCTCGAGGGGTGAGTGGTAGCAGAACTCTATAGCGACGGTCCGTCGCCCGTCGCCTTCTCAAATGTTTGTATAGCTTATGGGACTTAACTACGGGGTCATCAGTCCCTAAACTTACAAACTACTTACGAACTAGGACGGCACAAATATCCATGCTCGAGGGGGGATTCGAACCCCCGACCGTAGTGGCCGTGCAGACCATGACTGGAGCTCCTCAGTCTCCTCGGCCACCGCGGCCGGACATTCGATTACAATCTTAAACCGCCCACACGTAGACTTTTCGCACGTGATAACAACTGTGAGCAGCTCAGAAGGATGAAGTACATGTACTTCAATATTAGTTGCCCTGTGGTTAGCAATGAGCGAGCAACACATTACCCTAGTTAACAGGCTCTCGGCAGGTCTGGGAGTGCAGCACTCGGTGGGCAGCGATCTGCTGGCAAGCTGAAAATACGCGCCATGAAAATTGCAACAGGGAAGCAGATCAAACATTTCTCACTATTCACAGCTTCTGTCGTCTCGTTAGACTGACAGTGTCGGGCAGTTCCTCCAATAAAATGGCTGGGTCTAAATTATCAGAACGCTCTCCAGCGTATATACGCGAGTACAATTCAGTAGACCCCACATAGAATAATAATTGGCCGCTAGCGCAACGCGCAGCTAGTAATTGATAACATCTGTTCAATTTCCTATCACCAGTGAATCGCAAATTCTATGTTAATTGCTAAGTATACTTTGCAATTACCGACAATCTCCAAGTCACTATGACAAGAAATCAATATCAAAACAAACTCGCGTCCGCGCAAAAGCGGCTATCAGTAAGACACTCCGGAGGTGGTGCCGATAAAAACTTATAACACTGTTACAGCGCTGGCGGACATCAGACAGCCTTTCTGCGTTTGACCGCAAATCAGTCTTGAGCACTCCCTCCTCAGGCCCTGAAGCCTGACCTTTCTCTCCGGTCTCTCTCGACCGACTCTCTACACAGAGCTCAAAAAACTAAGTTGCAGAGCGCTGCTGCTGGAAGCCACGCCCCGGAAACTGTAAAACACCACTCACATGCAGCTCTAAATGGCCTACCCAATCAACTTGCGTGGTATCATGAAAAATTGACCCAGCTGTCATACTATATTTACGCCGCCAATCGCAGGGCTTTCTACCGTCGCTAGCGCAAGCCCCGCCCCTGAGACAGAACTTCCTCAGCTAATGTCAATGAACCGTCACCTTGTTGGTCGAAGACCTTCAAGTTGGCTCGCATTTCAAAAGAAAAAAAGGAAGGAAATCACACATCAAATTTCTCTGTTCCCGACACATTCGGCGCCGGCTCCCTGTGGCTCCAGACGCTGGCATGAACCTCCCATTACGCTTACAGTGAATTATTTCGTCCATTGCCGCCATCTGCTACTTTTCCTCGACGTATGTAAAACGATTTGACACACCGTTGGAAACCGCACTGACCATTTCTCTAGAAAAACATTCGGTGGACACGTGCAGAAACCGACATTGTCCTACATTGGCGCCAATGTCCCGTGGTGCCAGACATACATTTCCGCTGGAAAGAATCGTAGGAGGACAGGTTCCGCAATAAAAAACGGAGATCACAGCGCACCCATCGGCATTGTCCGCTCAGGCGTCAGCCAGACGCACGGCTTCCTGAGGAGGTAGTGTCCACTTGCTACCTGCTGTCGGCCTCGCTCTACAGGCCGACCGCAGCGGCCGAGCGGTCTGCGGCGCGCCAGCCACCTTCTGCACGACCACTACAGTCGGGAATTCGAATCCCCTCTCGGACTTGGATACTTGTGCCGTCCATAGTTAATAAGTAGTTCGTAAGTTTAGGGACTGATGACCCCGTAGTTAAGTCCCATAAGCTCTACAAACATTTCAACATTTTCGCTCTACAGGTAAACACCAGCCATTGGCCTCACAACCCCTCGGCCCTGCCATCCTTCGATGCGCCGCGAGGCTCCCGGACATTCGCAGAATACATAACAAAAGACTTTACAATGGCCGGCCTTCCTCTTCCGTGGACACTTAGCCAGCTCGTCCAGGGAGTGGGAGAGCGGTCATAACACGCGAACTCAACTTTGTGCTCTTCCCAGTGTGAAAGCAACATAAATAAATATGAAAATAAAAATAATCCTGTCGGATAATTACTCTAGCCTGTACCCCTTCTCACAGAACACCGAATCGTATTTATTAATCATTTCCCTTACCTCTCAAGTTTGGTGGATGAGGAATACACTCAAAATGCAGGTATATGATTATTGCAACTGTTGTAGTGGCAGTGTGGGGCCTTGCATTGTCATATTGCAAAAGGACAATTGCTGACAGCAATCCACGTTGCTCTGATTCGATTGCAGGCCGCAGATGATTGTTAGGAGATTTTTGTATGATGCACTAGTGTCAGTGGTCCCTCTAGGCATGTAATGCTCCAAAAGAAGCCTTTTTCGTCCTAAAAGAGAGTCAGCATAACCTTCCCTGCTGATGGTCCTTTTCGAAATTTCTTTGGTTTTTGTGATGAGAAATGGTGCCATTCCTTGCTCGCTCTCTTCGTTTCCCGTCGTTGGAAGTGAACCCAGGTTTCGTCCCCAGTAACGATTCTTGTAAGGAAGCCATCACCTTCTCGTTCAAAGCACCGAAGAAGTTCTTTACAAGCACCAACACGTCGTTCTATGATTTCAGGAGTCACCTGCCGTGGCACCCATCTTGCAGACACTTTGTAAAATTGGAGCACATCATGAACAATGTTGTGTGCTGACCCATGACTAATCTGTAAACATGCTGCAATGTTATTCAGTGTCACTATGGCTTCAACTGCTGGAATTTTCTGTGGAGTCACAAATAGTTGTGCCTGACCTGGATGAGGATCATTTTCCACTGAAGTCACACCATTTACGAATTTCCTAATCCATTGGTAGACTTGATGCTGTGACAAACATGCATCAGGACACTGAACCTTCATTCGTCTATGAATTGCAATAGGTTTCACACATTCACTACGCAGAAACCGAGTAACAGAACGCTGTTCTTCCCTGGTGAAGTCGCCAGTGGGGCGGCCATCTTTATACTAATACTACGACAGTATGTGTGCATCTGCACTACACTGCCACCTACAGGCTATTCTTCAAGCTGTTTGTAGCACGCTTACCAACCTACATAATAACGGCGCGAAATTGCGATTTGTTATTACAAAATTAAGGTTTTCATTTGACTCACCCTCGTAAAATCACAACATATGAATTAATTGTACTTCAGCGGCGATAGCTAGCTCCTAAAGCCTGTCGTCACTTCCATGTTGGAAATGGTGATTTTGATATATTCTCAGGTGACTGATTCTTTACACGACCATGCTTTGTGTATGTACGTTATGGCCAACATCATCATCTTCATTCGCTGTTCATTTCTAAGCGAAGACGAAGACCATTACATCGCCAGAAGACGCATCCAGCTATTTCCCGAAGGCTTCGTCTCCAAAAAAAAATCGGACGTATGTCTAATCTGGCCATTTCAAAATGAATGGCGCCTTCACACCATTAGTTTACTTTCTTGGCGATGACCTTCCTGGTGGAACGCACGTATGAACCCTGATTAGTGGTTGCCTGGTATATCGTTTTTGAGGATATGCATTGTCTCTAATCACCACACTGTGATCATGCTGTAGTCTATGGTTTTCACACCGAACTTCCGAATGTGATACAAGGCGACCAGAAAAATGCCAGGGCTGTGGGACATTCTGTCTGCACACATGGACAGTAACTTAACTGACGTCAGTGCCCGTTGCTGGTAATGCGTGCTATCATCGACACCGGCAGTTGATGGCCTCGCTGCAAGGACAGTTGTCAGGAACCAGTTTTATCATCGCAGAACAGCGCCCAACCTGCTGTATTCCTGTCTCTGGACTCATGTGTATTAAAGACTTTTTTGGCAAATCTGACCTATGAGCGGTCGCTTTCTTCGTCCTAATTGCGGTCAATGCGGTAATTGCGGTCTGATATCAGAAGTCTGTCATTGTCAACTGCTGTCATCCAACAAGAGGACGCCCCAACTTCTATTTTCCATGTCCAAGGAACAAGTGTGACTAGTGAACTTGCTCTTTCGTAAACCGTGACTGTTTGGGGTGCATTTTCAACGGAAATAAATCTTAGGACGTGAAAGTGATTCCCAGAGTTCTTCAAGGGAGTGTTACAGGACCATCACTTTTCACAATATATGTAAATGTTCGATGCGGTGGAGTGGAACAGCACTGTAAGGCACCTTACTGCGGATCGTGCGATGCCCGCCGTTGGAATTTCGTGTCCTCCCTCGGGTATGGGTATGTGTGTTGTCCTTACCATAAGTTAGTTTAAGTAGTTTGTAAGCCTAGGGACTGATAACCGCAGCATTTAAGTCCCTTAGATTTATAAACAATTGAACAATTTATAAATGACCTCATAGATAACCCTCATATAATGCCTCGTTGTAGACGGAACGTTAGACCCTAAACTTCCATCTTCCTTCTTTGACAGATAAACTCGGAAGTTTATTGTAGATGTTCGCAGATCATGCAACAAGAAGTCCCGACGCAAGAAAACTACCGAAATGGAGGAAGAGCTGCGTCCTACTGACACATGCTGTGCAGAGTGGTGCTTGAGTCTTAACATACACTAACGTATTGCTAATACACTGAATGGAATATCCTTTATTTTGTGATTACACGATTGCATAAAATCGTTGGAAGCAGTTACTTCCTCAATCAGAGTCTATGGTGACCGAAGCACCCACTATTCGAAAAGTGGTCGTGACTCTCCTGATACCCCTCAGGGGCACAGCATTAATTTGCTGAGTACGGGCTTATCGAACCCATGGTCCCGAGGCGAGCTGTGGACTGCATCGCGCCAACAGTCCGCCACACCATAAGCTCTGTTCGTGCTTCAGCGACCATCGTTCGGCGCAACGGTGGAATATTGTACGTTTCAAGCCCGGGGATCTTGGCTTAATCGCCCGGGTCCCGAGGACGGTACAAACCTCTATAAAGAATAATAATAATAATAATAATAAAAAAATAAAAAACCCTCAATCTCAAGTTGTGTTATGTGCCGAGGAGATGCATCGCTGCTGAACAGTCGCTAGCGAGCAACCTCTCAGGAACCTGCCGCGCATCATTTGTATAAGGCTTACCCAAGCATGCGGGGCTCTGGATGGATCTACTTTACCTAGCAGCTCGTGGGACCAAGATGAAATGAGTAATTTGTAATGCCAATGGCACCTCTAAGCGTGGGCGAGTAAGTTTCAACGCTGAGAACGTTTCCTGCCCTGGCTACACCGTGGGAGGAAGGTCGGGTAAAAGATAGGGATGAGCCATACCCTCTCAAATTCCTTGTATGCATCCGAACTGACAATGATTCATTTACTTCAATGAAGCCTCACTTCTTCTTGGATCATCTTCAAGGTATGTTTGGGAAAGTTACTAGCATGTCCAAAATGCGAAGTAGGTCAGTCCTGATTGAAGCAGCATCTTCAGCCCAGATACGGGCTGTGCTGGCCTGTGACAAGCTTGGCGATATTCCTGTTTCTATTACGCCTCATAATACTCTTAACATGGTACAGAGTGTTATCTTCCACCAAGACCTCCTTCTACAGTCTGATGAATTGCGTGACAATCTACAGCGACGAGGGGTTCACTTCGTTAGACGAGTGTATAGGAGACCAAAATCTCGTAGGGTTCCCACTGTTGCAATCATCTTGGCCTTCGAGGGTGACATTGCCTGAAAAGGTCAAGGTGATGATTTACCAATGTGATGTCAAGCAATATATATTCCTCCCCCAACAACGTGCTTTAAGTGCTGGAAATTTGGCCAAATGTGTTCGCGATGTATCTCCAGTCCGACATGCAGGGACTGTGGGCGCCCATCTCACCTGGACGCTCCATGTACCCTGCCTGCCATTTGTGTCAACTGTGGAGAGCACCATGCACCCTGCTCGTTGGACTGTACCATCCTCTGGAAAGAGCGAAAACTCTATTGAAATCAAGAGTTTAGACCGACTAACCAACACAGAAGAGAGGAAATAATATGAGCGGCTTCATCCTGTAACCATGGTCACTTCCTTTGCTGCAGTTGTCACATCGTCTCCATCCTACATGGGGACAACTGTGTCAAAGGTCAACAATCTTCTGTGGCCCTAAGAGCCGTAACTCTCTACCTGACCCTTGAAAATTGAGGGCCCTCCTTCTGTTGCTTTCACAACACCACCTGTGAAAGAAATTTCCCCTAAAACCTTCGGGGATATCAGTTCCCAACCCCTAGCCGGAGAAACAACAGCCACCTCCAGCTACTCTCGCTAAGAAGGGGTCCCTTGGGACACTCCCTTCACAGGTCTCTCACAGTGAAAAATGGGATCCCAGCCAGTGGCTGAAGGATCTACAAGTCGCTGGTCGAAGAGCATTCCGATTATCATCGGTTTCTGAAGCTAATTTAGAGAAGCCCTCCCAGCCCCTGAAACCTAAGGGTCAGCTAGAGCCTAAGACAACTAAAAATATAAGAAAAATAATGCACAGTGGCTCATAAGCCACACCTTCATACCTCTTCTGCCTCTGAAGATGAGGTGAAGATCCTTGCATCTCCTGAGGATCTAATCCTAACTGAAGCCCCAGAATGAATGGTCCCACATCCTGTAGGGTCTAAATTGGCTGCAGCAGGTGAACATATGGAATAATCTTCTCTATCCTTCGTATCATGGCCTTTCAAGTCATTAACCATCAAAATCTCCAGTGGAATAGCGGCGGGATTTTCACACGATTAGCTTCTCAACACTTCACTTGCACTATGGATTGCCCTGCAGGAGACTAGGTTTCCTACGATGCGACATCCTGCCTTACGTGGCTATCAGGGTTATTATAGGAATCGCACAGATTATTATAGGGTGTTAAGTGGAGTATGTATCTACGTTCTTACCTCTGTATACAGTGAATCTGTTGCTCTCCAAACACATACCCCCGGATGGAGAAATACCCTAACATGTTTTGGCTGCACTGATCTCTCAGCTCCCCCACCTTTCCTTTTTTGGGCGATTTCAACACGGCAACCCCTTGTAGGGCGGTACAACGATCACTGGCCGTGGTTGAGATGTCGAGACTGTACTATCGCAGCTCGCCCCCTGCCTTTTAAATAATGGAGCCCCCACGCACTTTAAGTGTGGCACATGGTACCTACCCGGCCATCGATCTTTCAGTGTGCAGTGTGTAGCTCTAGCCTTTTCCCATCTATCCGCTGGAAAGTGCATGACGACTACTGTGGTTGTGACCACTTTCCGATTTTCTTGGCACTACCGCAGTGTCAATCCACTGGACGTTTACCCAGATGGGCTAAATGAGACATGTTCACTTCTGCTGCAACGGTGGGCACTCCAACACATGCCGACATAGATGTGGTGGCAGCGATTATCTCTGCAGTGGTTCATGGTGTGGGTTCCTGTAGTCATGTCCTAGTTCATGAACCGTGGGCAACGTATGAGTGGCCAAGAAAGTGGTCCTGACAGTTGGGATACCAGTTACTTTGGAATAAGGTTGGGCATCTCGGACATATTCTGAGTCGTGGCCACCTTCGTGCTTAGACGGCAAAGACTACCAAATCCACCGGTTAGTACCTCAACCGTTAGCGGTAAAACCCAGTGGGGCCCTGGGCAAGTAAGTCTAGCAACCTGCTTCCCAGGTCTTCAATATCATGCAGGCAACAATCAGAGCAAAATCCCTCGGACCTTTAGAGGTGATGGAGTCCCACCTCTAACTGACAGACCAGGGACTCCTGCAATACGACTTGCCAAACGATGTGGAATGAGATTGGGGGGCTATTAATATCAATGGGGATTACACTGGGAAGAAGGTAGAGCTGGCGGAGGCTTCACGTAAGATGAGGTTAGATGTTTTAGCCTTTAGTGACGTTAGAGTAAGAGGTGAGAAAGAGGACGAAGTCGGAGAATACAAGATCTACCTGCCAGGAGTCAAAGTAGGAAGATCACAGTGGGATGTAGGGTTTTACATAGGGAAAGCAATCGAACCCAGCATAACTGCAATAAGATATGTAAATGAACGACTGATGTGGGTAGGTTTGGCCATCTCCAGCAAGAAAATTTGGATACTGGCAGTATATTCTCCCTGTGAAGGGACAGATCAAGATGAGAAGGACAGATTTTACAACGCACTTAGTGATGTAGTTGTTAGAGTGAAGGATAAGTATAGTGTTTTACTCATGGGCGATTTCAACGCCAGAATAGGAAATCGAACAAAAGCTTATGAAAAGGTTTTGGGTAGGTTTGGAGAGGATATGGAGGCCAACAGGAAGGGAAAACAGCTCTTGGATTTCGGTTCCAGTATGGGCTTAGTTATCACAAACTCCTTCTTTAAGCATAAGGGCATTCACCGCTATACTTGGCAAGGAAGGGGAATCAGATCTGTCATTGACTATACAATAACAGACCAGGAATTCAGGAAGACAGTCAAGGACATACGTGTTTTCAGGGGGTTCTTTGATGATATTGATCATTATTTAATCTGCAGTGAAATTTGTTTTGTGAGGCCAAAAGAGCAGAAAGTCAGGTCCATGTGTAGATGGATAAGAGTGGAGAAGCTTCAGGACAAGGAAATTAGGCACACATAACAATGATCTCAGAAAGGTACCAGTTAGTTGAATGTAATGATTTACAGTCACTGGAAGAGGAATGGACAAGGTACAGGGACACACTAGTGGAAGCAGCAAGAGAATCTCTTGGCACAGTAGTGTGGAAAGGCAAGAAGATGCAGACAGCTTGATGGAATGACACAGTCAAGACAGGCTGTAAAAATAAAAAAATAAAAATATAAAAAAAGAATTTCAAAAATAGCTGCACACTAGAAATCAGGCATAGAGAGAAAGTTATACTGAAGAAAGAAACAAAGCCAAAAATTGCAGACCCCAAGCAGAAATCATGGGAAGACTTTGTAAATAAGTTAGAAACTCTGGGAGATGCCGCGGGAGTACCATTTTGGAGCGTAATCAGCAATCTTCAAATGTTCAAATGTTTGTAAATCTATCGGACCAAACTACGTGGTCATCAGTCCGTAGCTTACAAACTACTTAAATCTAGGTAAACTAACCTAAGGACAACACACACACCCATGCCCCAGAGAGGACTCGAACCTCCACGGCGAGCAACCGCGCGCTCCGCAGCGAGACGCTTTAGACCGCTCGGCTACTCCGCTGCCAGCAATATTCGAAAGGGAGGTAAGAAGGAGTTAGCAAGTGTTTTGGACAAGTCAGGAAAGCTGCTAGTCAATCCTGTGGATGCCTTGAGCAGATGGAGGGAATATTTTGAAGAATTGCTCAATGTAGGTGAAACGTTCAATGACGTGTCAGATTTTCAGGTAGAATGGGATAGGAACGACAATGGAAACAGGATCTCATTTGAGGAAGTCGAGAAAATGGTCAGTAGATTACAGTGCAAAAAAGCGGCTGGGGTGGACGAAATTAAGCCGGAGCTCGTCAAATATAGTGGAATATCAGGTTTCAAATGGTTGCACAGGATAATTGTGAAGGCGTTGGAATCGGGACAGGTTCCGCCTGACTGGAGGAAAGCGGTAATCACGCCAATTTTCAGACGTGGAAACAGAAAAGATTGTAACAACTATCAAGGTATTTCTTTAATTAGCGTTGTAGGCAAAATATTCTCAGGTATTGTTGAAAGGAGAATGCGAGTAGTAATTGAGGACAAGTTAGATGAAAAATCAGTGTGGGTTTCGGCCTCTTAGAGGCTGTCAGGACCAGATCTTTAGCTTACGGCAGGTATTGGAAAAGTGCTATGAGTGGAACAGAGAGTTGTATCTATGTTTCATAGATCTAGAAAAGGCTTATGACCGTATTCCTAGGAGGAAGCTACTGTCAGTTCTACAAAATTATGGTATAGGAGGCAAACTTCCGCAGGCAATTAAAGGGCTTTACATAGACTGTCAGGCAAATTAAGCTCATGGTTAAGGGTAGTTTCAGGTGTAAGACAAGGCTGTAACCTGTCACCACTTTAGTTCATACTATTCATGGATCATATGTTGAAAACAGTGGACTGACAGGGCGGGATTAAAATAGGTGAAAACAAAATACGCAGTCTGCCATATGCGGATGACTTAGTTGTAATGGCCGATTCAATTGAAAGGTTGCAAACTATTATATCAGAGGTGCAAGGATTATGACATGAAGATCAGCATCTCCAAAACGAAAGTAATGTCTGTGGGAAAGAGATTTAACAGACTGAGTGCCAAATAGGAGGAATAAAGTTAGAACAGGTAGACAGTTTCAAGTACCTGGGATGTATTTTCTCACAGGATGGCAACATAGTCAAAGAACTGGAATCGAGGTGCAGCAAAGCTAATGCAGTGAGTGCTCGGTTAAGATCTCTCTTTTGCAAGAAGGAAGTAAGTACCAAGACTAAGTTAGCAGTGCACCGCTCTATCTTCCGACGAACTTTGTTGTATGGGAGTAAAAGTTGGGTGGATACAGGTTACCTTATTCACAAGCTAAAGGTTACAGATATGAAAGTAGTAAGAATAATGGCAGGTACTAATATATGGGAACAATTGCAGGAGGGTGTCCATAATGAGGATGTCAAAGAAAATCTGGGAATTACCACCATAGATGAAGCAGTTAGAGCGAACAGACTGAGATGGTGCGATCATGTTACACGCATGGGAGTAGTAAGGTTACCTAAGAGACTCATGAGCTCGGTAGGGGAGGATAAGAGGAGTCGAGTTAGACCAAGAAGAAAGTACTTAGATTCGGTGAAGAATGATTTTGAAGTAAAAGGCATAACATCAGACGAGGCATCAATGTTAGCATTGAATAGGGGATCATGGAGGAATTTTATTAGAGGTACTATGCTCCAGACTGAACGCTGAAAGACATAATCAGTCTCTAAAGACGATGCTGATGAGCCGGCCGCGGTGGCCGAGAGGACTGCGGCGCGCCAGTCACGGTATGCATGGCCACTACGGTCGGGGGTTCGAATCCCCCCTCGGGCATGGATATTTGTGCCGTCCTTAATAGTAGCTAGTTCATAAGTAGTTTGTATGTTTAGGGACTGATGACCCCGTAGTTAAGTCTCATAAGCTCTACAAACATTTGAACATTTTGATGATGATGATGATTATCTCTGCATCTGAACGTGCAATCCCTAGTTCTTCGAAATACCCCCAGTCGCGGACGGTGCCCTGGTGGTCACCAGAGATCGCCGAGGCAATTAGGAACCGAAGGCGAGCACTGTAGCGACACAAGCGGCTTCCATCTGTGGAAAACCATATTTCTGTTAAGTGGCTCCGTGCCAGAAACAGTTTGTTAATTAGAAGGCATAAGCAAGCGTGCTGGCAACGGTATGTGGCTACCATTGGATCACGCACCTCTCCATCTCAGGTGTGGGTGAAAATCAGGCGTCTGTATGGATACCAGAGTGCTCCAGGCGTAGCTGCGATCTCCGTGAATGGAGAAGTTTGTTCAGACCCAGATGCAATCGCCGAACACCTTGCTGAGCACTATGCTCAAAGTTCTGCATCTGCCAATTACCCGCCATCTGTGCATTTCGACTCGCCATATGGAAACGTACAACGCTCCATTCAATGAATGGGAAATGCTCAGTGCCCTTACATACAGCCAAGACACGACCTCTGGGCCGGACTGCATCCATAATCAAATGTTAAAGCACCTATCGGTGGAGACTAAAAAATGTTCAAATGTTTGTAGAACTACTTTAGAAGTTCAAATGTTTGTTAAGCTTATGGGACTTAACTACGGGGTCATCAGTCCCTAAGCTTACAAACTTCTTATGAACTAGCTAAGACTAAGGACGGCACAAATATCCATGCCCGAGGGAGGATTCCAACCCCCGACCGCAGTGGCCGTGCAGACCGTGACTGGAGCGCCTCAGTCCCCTCGGCCACCGCGGCCGGCCGGCGGAAACTAATCAAGATCTTTTAGCCATGTACAATCGTATCTGGAACGATGGCGTATTCCCGTCGCAGTGGTGGTAAAGTATCATCGTTCCCGTGCTTAAGCCTGGGAGAAACACACGTGATTTGAATAGCTACCGACCCATCAGCCTCAAACACGTTCTTTGTAAACTGCTAGAACGTATGGTGAGTCGGCGGCTGTGTTGGCTTCTTGAGTCTTCTTGTTCCATGCCAGGGAGGTTTCCGTCAAGGCCGATCCACCGCAGATAATCTCGTTTACCTGGAGTCCTCTATCCGTACAGCTTTCGTCCGACGTCATCTCGTTGCAGTTTATTTTGATTTGCGAAAGGCCTATGATACAACATGGAGACATCATATCCTTAGGATATTGCATGAGTGAGGCCTCCGGGGTCACTCCCAACCTTCATACAGAACTTACTGACATTATTTACTTTTAGAGTTCGAGAATGGGTCCCGCAGGGCTCAGTATTGATCTTCCCCCTGTTTTTAGTGGCCATTAATGGCCTAGCAGCAGCAGTCGGGTCCTCAGTATCGCCCTCGTTATATGAAGATGACTTTTGTATTTATTTTAGTTCCTCTAATATTAGCGTCGCTGAGCGAGGGCTACAGGGCGCCATTTGCAAGGCGCAATCTTGGGCGCTGACCAGTGGCTTCCAGTTTTCAGCTAACAAGACATGTGTCACACACTTCTGTCGACGTCGCATTGCACACCCTAATCCAGAACTTTCCCTAAATGATAAACTGCTGAATGTAGTGGAAACTTACCGCTTTTTAGGTTTAGTTTTTGACGCCCAGCTGATTTGGCTCCCTCACATCCGTCAGATTAAGAAAAAGTGCTGGAAACACCTAAACGCCCTTCGCTGCCTGAGTAGTACCAACTGGGACGGCTCCACGCTCCTAAAGCTCTAATACAGTCCCGTATAGACTACAGGAGCATTTTATATGGTTCTGCAGCACCCTCGTCATTGCAGATCCTAGATTCTATACTCCATGGCGGTGTTCGACTAGCTTTAGAAGCTTTTCGGAAAAGTCCAATGAATTGTCTACTTGTCGAGGCTGGGGTTCCTCCATTGAGGATCCGACGCTAGCAGCTGCTTGCAAATTGTGTTGCACAAGTAGCTAGTTCGTAGAAGAATCCGAATTATAATCTCCTTTTACCAGATTCAGCTATCGAACTCCCAAAACGGCGGCCCAGATCAGGGGAAACGATTGCTGCTCGCGTTCGTTCCCTTCTATCCAATCTGGAATCCAGGCCTCTCCAACCGTTATTCAGGACTTATTAGGGTACACCTCCATAGTGTATACCTCAACCACAACGTTGTTTAGACTTGGCACATAGACCAAAATATTCTGTGCACGCTGAGACCATCTGCCGCCAGTTTTTGTCCATTTTCGACGCTTTCCAGTGATCTAAAATAGTTTATACTTATGGCTTAAAAGTTGATGGTCATGTCTGCTTCACACATGCTCATGGAGATCACACCGAACTGCACTGCTTACCAGTTGGCTGCAGTGTTTACACTGCGGACTGCTAGCTTACTACAGCGCCCTTGAGCATTTCCGCTTCTGCCCTGGTAAGTCCTTAATACTCTGTAGTGACCCATGAGCAGCTTACAAGCCATTATTATGTGTGACCCTCACTATCCTTCGGTTGTGTCAATCCAGGAGTCAATTTCTGCCCTGCACCGGTCTGGAATTCAGGTTACCTTCAAAAAAAAAATCAAATGTTTGTAGAACTTATGGGACTTAACTACGGGGTCATCAGTCCCTAAGCTTACAAACTACTTATGAACTAGCTAAGACTAAAGACGGCACAAATATCCATGCCCGAAGGGGGATTCGAACCCCCGACCGTAGTGGCCGTGCTGACCGTGACTGAAGCGCCTCAGTCACCTCGGCCACCGCGGCCGGCCAGGTTACTTTCGTCTGAACATCAGGACACGTCGGAATTCCAGGGAACGAACTGGTCGACAGCTACTAGTAGATCACTTCTGGAGATTGGCAACCCAGTCGCTGACCTTCGGTTAGCTTTACGCCTAAAAGTGTCTGGGATGTGGAACTCCGAATGAAAACACTTGGCTCTGGCAAACAAGTTACGGGCCATCAAGGAGAATACGATTGTATGGAGCTCTTCTATGCGAGCTTGTGGCAGGGAATCTGTCGTCCTTCGCCGGCTCCGCAATGACCATACCTGGCTTACACACGGCCACCTTCTTCGGCGAGAAGACCCTCCACAGTGTTGTTGCGGTTCACAATTGACAGTGGCACACATACTACTGGACTGTCCCGAACTGTCAGCCTTGAGACGGAATTTTAACATCCCTGACACGTTGCCTTTGGTGCTTTCTGACAACGCACCAAAGGCTGATAAAGTTTTAAACTATATTCGTGCAAGTAGTTTTTATCATTCTATTTCAGTTTAGTGTTCGTCCTTCTTTTTTCTTGCCCGTTACTTTCAGGCAAGAGACCTTAACACGTCCCTGAGTGGCTAGTCCACCCTTTTATTATTGTGATGCTGCAGCTAAATTCTGATAATTAGTTTTTAATCTTCCGCCCCTATTATTTTAGTTATTCCTCCTTTTTATCCCTTTGACAGTTAACAGCTCTGGTATCAATGTGCTCCGCACATTGTTTTAGAGTTTTACACAGTTATTGGTTGTTAACTTCTCGCTCTCTCAATGGAAACAGGGACCGATGACCAGTGCAGCTAAATTCTGATAATTAGTTTTTAATCTTCCGCCCCTATTATTTTAGTTATTCCTCCTTTTTATCCCTTTGACAGTTAACAGCTCTGGTATCAATGTGCTCCGCACATTGTTTTAGAGTTTTACACAGTTATTGGTTGTTAACTTCTCGCTCTCTCAATGGAAACAGGGACCGATGACCAGTGTAGTTTGGTCCCTTGATCCCCAAACCAATCCAATCCAAACTGTCCTGATAGTGAAACTCGCTGGCATTGAGGACATCTTATCACACAGTAAGGTTTACTGAAGTCATGGGATACCTGCTGATAGGCCTACATCTGTGGCGATTTATCGACTTCCGGTGTTATCTCTGAACGTTTAGCGAGATGTGGTGCGCGCGCACAGGGTTTAAAATTTTTTTTCAGTGCACCGGGAAGTCAGTAGTTGGTGTATCCGGACGGCCGGTGAGAAAGTCACGACTGGCCAGGGGGAGCTGTTGCACGGAGCCTGGCGGCGCGAGGACGTATGTGCCACGGATACTAGAATAGACGGTATGGGTCATGCGTTGGTGGGGGGGGGGGGGGGGGCAGGCCGTGCGCTGTGACCACAGCCGACACGTGCGCCCGCCACGAAAAACTTATCAAACGATTGCAAGAAAACTATTTGGTGATAAAATCTGATTTTTCTACATCTTTCTACATCATTGTCAATGGCAGTGCTTGCTGAGGGGGTTTCGGAATGAGTATACCTACTGATTTCCTCAACTGAATTGTTTATACAATTTACGCTGTCATCCTTGTCATTTGTTGTTAACAACGACATTTGTACTTCTTTTTGGTTTTTCCGTTTTCTACTCTGACTTCACGGCATTCAGAAGAACCTGTCTTGACTACGTCCGTTGTACTTAGGCAGCTTCTATGTAGGGACCGCATCTGCCTTTAATATGCATTTCATTGGAAGGTTAAAAGTTCGTTTTTGAAGTCTCGAAGATAATCAGACTCTTTAAATTGTTCTGAACATACACGACCAGTATAAGCGTTGAGACCATCTAATCGCTTACACGCGTTTATCCACTTTAACCTTACCTCTTCATCTTTAGGAAATCTGTGAAATATCGCATTCTTCTGTCTGCCGTGGCTCGTGCAGCACACAACAGCACAGCACACCATCGGCGCTAATAAGCCATCACTTATCACTTTCAACTACTTAATAAATACACAACCTATAAAGAGCCAGTGGGAAACCATTTCTGTGGAGTTACACTCATAACAGCAACGCTATGGTCGCGTGGGGAAAAAGTGATGGTCTCCTGGTGACGTCAGTGGCGCGGCATGTATCCGGCGGTTGACCCCTACCTTCTCTTCTAGTATCCGTGGGAAGAGCGGCCGGCAGTGTGTGGACGGCAGGAGCGAGCAAAGGGGCCGAGAGGAGAGGGAGAAGGGCTGTTACGGTGCCACAGCGCCGCAGGGGCTGCGTCGTGGCTGGCAGTGGCCGCTCGGGAAGAGCAGACAGTTAAATCCCGGTTTTCTTAAATAACCGATCTGTAGGTGCTCTCACACGCTAAGTCGTTGCTAAAAATGATATGCGAGGTAGTTCCAGTCCGTGTTCCACAATGTGTCTGATGTGGTGATGTTGATTCCTCGGGATCTTGTATCATCTGACGCTTTCCGTCTGACAGTCAGGCCCTAGTGTTAAGTAATATCTCCACCCCGGTTGGAGTTGTATAATAGACAAACACGTTGAGTGAAATTTGACTACTCGATCAGCGTCATTGTGTTATTCAAATGTTTGTAAATCTTGTAAAGTAGGCCGGCCGCGGTGGCCGAGGGGACTGAGCGCTCCAGTCACGGTCTGCACGGCCACTACGGTCGGGGGTTCGAATCCCCCCTCGGGTATGGATATTTGTGCCGTCCTTGTTCGTAAGTAGTTCATAAGTAGTTTGTAAGTTTAGGGACTGATGACCCCGTAGTTAAGTCCCATAAGCTTAACAAACATTTGAACTTGTAAAGTAGTCGATTGTTCTATGGTTGGTGTTGTCATGTGTGAACTATGTCCTTGGTTAGGAATATATATATATATATATATATATATATATATATATATATATATATATATATATATATATATATATGACAGCAATTAATTATCTTGCCGGCCGCGGTGGCCGAGGGGATTGAGGCGCTCCAGTCACGGTCTGCACGGCCACTACGGTCGGGGGTTCGAATCCCCCCTCGGGCATGGATATTTGTGCCGTCCTAGTTCGTATGTAGTTCATAAGTAGTTTGTAAGTTTAGTTAAGTCCCATAGACTACACAAACATTTAATTATCTTGGGTCGCCACCATATTTATCCAAAATATGGAAAATTAAAATGTTACTGATCAGCTATGTTGTGATCATAGATTCAAACATATAATAAATATTCCTACTCGATTGCAATGTATCAGTTGTACCAAACAAACAAAAATGTACTTGACAAATTATTGGTAAACTGTGGAATTTAACTATTCTGTTTCCCTCCAAAATAATGACAAGGAGCGTTCTTAAATGAAAGACGACTTGCTCAAAATCAATTTATTATAATTAAATATTCAGATGACATTTCATTTCATGTAAAACAGATAATGGTATTCACACAATCTTTTTACAAATGTTACGACATTGAGACACAAAAAATGACTGGCTGAGTCTAAGGTCGGAGGTTTTGCAAAACAGAATGCTATTAGATTGGTTATACAGGGGCTTGAAATTATCGTTAACCCTAAGCTCCCCAGAGTAAATAGGCAGATCTCAAAAGAATAAAATAAGGGACAGAATCCAACAAGTCTGATTCATATAACCTTCCATCAAGTGCGTCACCTTACCCACACAGATCGGGCGCTGATGACCTCGCTGTTGAGCGCCCTAAAACTCCAATCACTATCATCACCCACACAGATGATCATTGACAGCAGCGTCTCAGGCTCGCAGGCAGCAGGCGGTGGGAGCGGATGAGCTGAAATTTTTATCCGACCGTAATTGCTGCGACCTGTTAAGCAGGGTTGACATGTAACTTAACACAGCGTCACTGGCGTCGGCGTCGCTAAGGCAGTTGCTGTGCGATTCTATCACGCTAGTAGACTAATCAATATTTTGCATAGGTGACTCAAAGGCCACTTGGCACAAATCGATCAGTCACTTGCGTAATAAGATCTGTAAAAACAATGCCCGATTCGCAAAGGCGCGCATGCTCAAATAGAGACTTCTAGCAAAACGAAAACTAAACTGTGGCCGCTCACAGCGTAACCACAGGACAATGTAACGTCCGCGAAGTAAACACAAGTTCTACAAGGTCCGAATCTTCGGAATCACACACAAGTTTAACCAGAGGACCATTTAAGACGATGTCCTCCCCGCGGAGTATTCCGTGTCTCCCGAGGTGCGTACACTTCGGACGCTCAAACAGGAGACTAGCGAGGTCCGTGCACTTCGGACGCTCCGACACGAGAGACTGCCCCGAGGTCCTTACCCCTCGGACGCTCACACAGGAGTCCTCCTGAGGTCCGTGCACTTCGGACACTCAGACACGAGTCTTTGTACGTCCTCGCGCTCTGCCGCAGCTCACGGCAAGCGCCGGGCGGCCACACCCACGCGCGAAAAGACGCACCAATATCTGCTAACGGCTAATAGTCAAACCAATCGGATGGCGTAACGCCGTTGACAAATTGTTTAGCTGTCATACTAAAATACTCTGCCGAATCAGGACGCGTTCTCTGCGACTGCCAAGAGGCTCCGCCCACGCCACCAACGCTTCCCGCGCATTTCACCGTTCCCAGGGTGAATGCTCTGCATGGAATTTCACCTTGCTCCTAGCTACGGTCACACGACTATATATACAGCCGCTGGAGCCAAACCCCTGGGGCGCCAGACGGGCAGAAAGCTTTCCTCTCTTGCGAAACGGCCGAATGACTAAAAAGGCAGTCCCCGCTATCGTCCACCGTAAACCGCGGCCCAGCATTGTAAAGCATTCCACATACTCCGCCGCCCGTAGCGTCAGCGCCACAGGTCAAACAAGCCCCTCTCGTCCTTCCCCGAAGGCGAGCGAAAGTTGGTGGGTGGTGGAGACCCCCAAGAGCGTCTTTGCTCTGCGCGGCCTGGCCGTGCCCAACACGTAAAACCACTTTTTAGCAGCCACGCTGCGCCAATAAACATTAAAATCCCGAAATTTTCATATGAACATAGAATGTACTACAATCCCAGGAGCCCATCATCCCTGATGTGTCCCCAAAGGCACAGAAATCAAAATAAATAAAGATCAACAAAGAAAAATGTTACATATTTCAATTATTATCGTAAAGAGAAAGGTACAGTAACAAAAGATTAGTATGAAAAATAGACTAATTACATCCCCCGTCTCACAATCTATTAGGCTTAACTGCTGGGTTATTAGTCACTAGCGTACAAACTACTTAAACTAAGTGAAACTAACCTAAGGTCAACACACACATCCATGCCCGAGGGGGGATTCGAACCACAGACGCGGGCGGCCTCGCGATCCGCAACGTGGCGCTCCAGACCGCTCGGCTACTCAAACGCGGCCATTGTGTAGTAAATTGGAATATATATGTTGTGAGGGCAACACGTGTCTATTAAACTGTAAAGTGTGATTTCATGCAATCTGAAATGTGTCAGTCAGTTTCTTTTAATGAATGTTACATTCCGTTGTCAAAAGCGAGTGCCCGGTTATTGTCTGCAGTAATGCATTTAGTTTAGTTAAAATTTAAAAATGTTATTTGCTGTTGTTAGAGAGGCCGATAGCCCATTACTTGATGTGTCATTAAATTGTTAAAAGGCTAGTTCCTGAACTTGTGTCCTGAGAGTGAAATCGACTCTTGTGCTGGTTTCAACCCCCTATCTTCATTGACTGTGGAGTTTGTTAAGGATTGGTAAAGGTTGTGATAAATTCTCCGCTACGCGCAGATCAGCGCTTCCTTTTCTGAATTTTGCAGAGTGTTTACAATTTTGATACTAGTGTGCAGTTTGTGCCTGTTAGTTAATAATTGGACAGCAACTGTTGAAAGGGGCCAATACCCGTTGGCTTTGGTAGTTTTAAGTTGTTAGTATAAGGGAGCTATGGCTCGAATTGTTTTTCTTTGTTAATTCTACTTGTAACTGGACTTGAGTGTGTTATGGCAGCTCCTGATCGTGTAGAGTGCCCGCATAACAGACAGCCAAGGCGGGCTGCTGAGCTCCCTTTCGTAGGCGCTCACACGTAACCACATAAACATAAACAGCGGCCAACGGCAGAAGAAACGGCGCTGTACGGTGGCACTACATTACGGTCAGCCATGTGACAGTGCCCAACCAATCATAGCAGAGTACCGGTTGAAGCCCTCCTCCGCACCGACGGAGTGTGGAGGGCAGTGCATACTCAGCCACCGGCCGCTCCTACGCCGGATCCAGCAGCCGCCGCACTCAGCGTAGTTTCTGCAGCAGCGTAGTTTGTCTGTTTGTATGTTTTCTCTATTATGCTTGTTGTTTGTTGTCCCTACGTGACTGACCATCTGTTTTCTTGAAGTTGTGTTGTTTTACTCCCAGTGCGTTCTTTTGTTTAATAAACGTTAGCATTTTTAGGTGTAGTTGTCTTTCCTGCAGTTGTCCCAGGCAGATTTATGTCTAATCTTTTCATGGTTACGTCGGGATTGGTATTTTGATTAAACGTTGAATTTTATTCTTTAATTTGTCTTGGGTTACTCACCTTTTTTTTTTTTTTTTTTTTTTTTTTTTAATTGCAAATTTTATTGTAAAAAAATGTTGCTAAAGAAGCAATGTACGTAGCAGTTATAAATAAATATTTGAAGTGTAGGTGAAGCTAAATTCAACGCCCGACCGCTTTCCTCCAGGAACCCTGCTTCCTCGTTACCACGCTCTCAACGGCATATCACCCACTAATACCGTGTAGGACCTCCTTTTTCCTGGCGAGCTGAATGTGGCATGGATTCAACAGTTGTTGGAGGTCCTCGCATGAATATTGAGCCACGCTGCCCCTATAGCCGCCTATAACTGCGACTGTGTGGCCAATGCAATATTTTCAGCACTAACTGAATTCTCAGTTTTGTCCCAGAAATTTTCGGCGAGATTCATGTCGTGCGCACAGGGTAGCAAATTAGTTGGCTGTACTGTCCATCATGTTCTTGAAACCAGTACAGAAAAATTGTGGGCTGGTGAGATGGCGCATCCTCATCCGTAAAAATTCCATCGGTGTGATTGTCAATAGTCTGCAAGTAACGGAACATAACCATTTTCAGGTTGAGTAAGACCAAAGGACGCAGTCCATTCAATGTAAAAGCAACTCACGCCATTATGAAGTCACCACTAGCTTGCTCAGTGCCCTGTTGATAACTCAGAGCTCATCTGACTAAGGCATTATTTTCCAGTTGTCTATGATGCAGCTGAAATAGTGAGAAGCCCAGGGGAGATTCTACAGTTAATGTCGTGCTGTTAGCGAAGACAATCAAGCAAGTTGCCTGCTGCCATAGGCAACAGCACCTAAAGTAGGACTGGTTATTGGGGTGCCAAATGGCACATCGATCAGCGGGTCTGGTCGCTTGTTATCCATATGACGCTCACTGTCTTCGCTTTGCTCGGTACATCTCCGAAGTAATCGCTACAGTGTGACATTTCATTTTTCAGTGCAATGCGACTCTGTTGTCTTCTGTCTTATGGTGCGACATTATATAACTGACAGCGGCCGCGCGGAAGTGTTATCATGTTACAGACTGGGCGGACATTCCCGTCGGAGGTTCGAGTCCTCCTTCGGGTATCGGTGTGTTGTCTTTATTTTAAGAGAGTTTAAGCATTTTGTAAGTCTAGGGACTGATGGCCATAACAGTTTGGTCCAATAGTTTCACAAACATTTCAACATTTGAACTGCCAGCATTGCGTATGGTTCGCTGTATGATTTTGGTTTAAAGGGAGTGTAACAGTATGGTGATTGGTGCAATGGCATGTACACTCAAAAGATGGCAGTCTAGCGACTTTTTCTTCCTAGCATTTCAATGTGACTGATAGTTAAAGTTATTTTTCGAATAGAAGGAAAAATTCGCAGTGTCTCTTATGCAGTCGCGTAATCGCTGGACACCTTAGGTTGAGTTTATAGCCGGCGGTATGTTGTGAATCTGTCATCGTCTAGCTCCTCCATCAGATTACTCGCCGCACTTTTCCGTCTTTCGTTGATGGGGTGCACCCAATGCGTTCGGTTTGTAACCGAGTACAACAGCGTGTGTTCCTCTCCACTACTCGAACTACTATAACCGTCATCCAACCAAGGCACTTTTTTAGTAAACGCGAAATCACACCACGAACCACTTAGTATGTTACCTACTTCAAATGAACCAACTCAAAGAGCAGACATGTTACCTACTTCAAATGAACCATCTGACAGAGCAGCATGTTACCTACTTCAAATGAATCAACTGACAGAGCAGACACGATGCCCCAATATCTGACAGACGTCGGTAGAGGTGTGAACTTCACATCTGTCACATGACATCTGTCACGATACGTAACGTGACATTGTGTGATCGCGGTGTGAAACGGCCTTAAGGCAGCATGGGCCGTGTTCATAGGCGCGGCTGCGGCGGCGGCCCCTCCACTCTCCCGCGGCGGCGTCTAAATAGCAGCGACTGCACTTCCAAACCGCTTACACGGTGGCTAATGTCTGGCCGCCACGTGGGAATAGGGTGCTCAAGATCACTGCGGCTGAACCACCTGCTGTGTTACTGATGTGTGGAGCCTCCGCAAAATCACAGCGGTTGCTCCGCCGCGGAGGAACCGCTGTCTATAAACGCAGCCTTAAATATCACATAGAACGGCATTACGCCAAAGTGCACAAGAAATTAAGGGATTTAGCTAGCGACGAAAGAGAATGCAAGTTAGTTTAACTAAAAACGTACAGTCCGGCACAAAGAGCTGATTTCAGGGTAACCCATTACAATAATTGCGTTTGTGGTCTTTGTATTTACACGGATTTGCTGGTATAAATGCAATATATTTACAATCCGTTCTATTGTTTCTAATTTTAGTCGGTAACAACTATAGCAGCCCATCAATAAAAAAGCAAGCTACAAAATAGCAAGTTGGCAGATCAAATAAACCTTTAACCGATGGCGATTTCCTTAAATCAAAACATTTTGTTTATGCTTTACCGTGACTGTTTTCTGAAATTGATTAAAACACAAGATATTTCTATTTATTGCTCTGACGACGCGTTTCTAGGGTTCAAACCCTCATCATCAGGTGGAATTTTATATTGTAGTGTATACATGTGGGTTGTATGACAAGGTGACCTGTTGTACTGTCTTTTAATTGTTTACATTAAACTTCAGTGAACAATTGTACAAAGTTAAATTCTGACATAGTGTTCCGTATTTTGTCTTGTAACAGGGAAACAGGTCACCTTGTCATACAACGCACATGTACACACTGTAACATAAAATTCCACCTGATGATGGGAGTTTAAACCCTTCAAACGCGTTGCGGGAACAATAAACAGTAGTCGATGGCGAGTTCATTAAAGAGTGCATAATTAAGGCAACAGAACTCATAATGCCATTGGAGTTTCCTGAAATTAGGCTTTCGCGGCAAACAATACTAAAAATAACGCGCCGCGTAGCTGTCATGACAGCAGATGTCTGCAGACAATTAATTCACAATGCCGGCAAATTCACTGCATACCTAATTGCTTTGGATGACATTACAGACGTGGCACAAACTGTAATTTACGTACAGCGGTTTGCACTTGACAGAATAAGCGTTATATCTGATGCCAATGAAAGGCACAATGAGAGGGATCGATTTGCTGAAAGCTGTTATAGAGGCATTTGAGGCCGCCGGCTTAAATTGGAACATTGCATTCTGGTTTCAGTTACCGTAGATGAGCGCAAGCGATGGAGGAGGGGGGGGGGCGGCGTCGCAAATCCGGCTCGTAGCGTTGTTGGACAAAAAACTACAAAAATGATTTGTATGGACATCATCGCTTCGAGGCACAATGTGCTGAATTTGCATGGAGCACGTCATGAAATGGTAGTACAAATCGTAAACGTTCTAAAATCTTAAATGAACTGCACGAACAGTATAAAGACGACATTTACTACTCAAAATGCCTGGAGCGAGTTTTCGAGTTAAGGCACGCAATTATTCCACTTTTGAAGGATTAAGAAGAGCAGAAACGAGCAATACAAATTACGGAATGGCTGACAGACCTTGCATTTTTAATTGACTTGGCCGCATTCTTGAACGTCCTTAATAAAGCGCTGAGAGCAATTAACCCAGATAATCCTGAAATAATTTATTTTAATTTTTTCTTTAAATTCAAATATTTTGTTATCAGTAGTTACTAAAAACTCATAAATTAGATTTTTGCAACAATTATACTTATGGTCTAATTACCTCAGCAAATAATTCAATGTCATTCATAATAACTTTCCTGTTACTCAAGTAGGCAACAATATTTTCCACACTTTCCCAATAAACTTCCTTGTTTAGAGTTAACCAACTGAATACAGTTAATTCCTCATACTGCTTCATCCACTTGCTAATGTAATCACTACATACAGTATAGAAAGCGTTTATGTCTCTCCTGAATATGAGAACAACCTGGTCATTTTCACATTTAGAAGTGACACTTCTTACTTTTAGGGAAACGAAGTTATTTTTAGCTCTCTCGCAGACTTAACACAGTATGAGAGAGGACAGAATACACTTCTACGACAGTCTTTTTATTGATTATATTTTTACTATTTTTGTTCGAAATGTTTGCGCCGGCCGCGGTGGCCGAGGTGACTGAGGCGCTCCAGTCACGGTCAGCACGGCCACTACGGTCGGGGGTTCGAATCCCCCCTCGGGCATGGATATTTGTGCCGTCCTAGTTCGTAAGTAGTTCATAAGTAGTTTGTAAGTTTAGGGACTGATGACCACGTAGTTAAGTCCCATAAGCTTAACAAACATTTTCGAAATGTTTGCAAAAATCATACAACTGCAGGTAAATATAAAGTGGGACATAAAACACGACAGTGCATTTTTTCTCTATCCGAGAATTCTTATTATGGGTGGGCGAATGAGGCTCAAATAAGAAGGTAATTGGTTGTTCTTATCCCTCTGGATAGCCCTAGGACAGTGTGGCACAAACTGGAAAGTTACAGCAGTGAGGATTAAAATTTCTTCAGATCATAGGCAGCAAGGAAAGGAGCTGAGTAGAAAGACTATTTGAGATAGCAAAACGCTTGTAGACATGTGTCAAACCAAACGAATGTCACGCCTTTCCCAGAGACGATATCATATCGCTGCTGAATTTAGAATAAAATTGTATTAAAAGGTTGCTTTGCCCAAGAACGGTTGCAAAACCTCAAGTTTTGAGGAATGGGCGGCATATCATAGTTGCCATGTGCTAGTCAATGGTCCATTGCTCTTCTTACTCAAAACATATACTAAATGCTTGAAACTTGGTGCAATAAATGTATACTTACCTAATTTGCAATGTAGCAATCTGTGAAACAGTTTCTAATATACCATCTATAAATTTTGCAAATATTCTTCCCTAATGGTATCTGTTACAATTATACCATCCAGATTTTTAGAATACCTCAGAATATGGTGAAATGTCTTCTCCATAAAACGCTGAAATGTTCCTCGGGCTAATGCAACATTGTAAAACGTTTCGAAGCCAAAGGGGTATTAATGATAGGCGACTGCTGTGACGCATAATACAGGGGATACTGCAGATACGTGTCTGAAATCGATCATTGTAAAATGCTACCCAATAGCCAATCTCGCCAGTACCTCTTCTTGACGAGGCAATGGATAAACTTACACCTCAGTCTGTTGATGGTGGCCTTAAAAATCACTGTGCAATCGAATCGCCATATTGATATTATTACCACCATCAACAGCGGGCATGTATTATATTGTGGGACAAGAAATCGCTTGCCTTACCCAGTGTTGACCTAAACCACTGTTTATGAAACTTAAAAAGTGACTCAAGGTCGTTGAAAGCGGTACGTGGTAACATTTAATTGACGTGATTCAGCATCCTAAAATCAAATGCTGTAAGGGCGTCCAATCCAAAAATATTGGATGCTGAAATAGAATCGATAATTAATAACGTCAGTCGACGTTCCATCTTCTTTCTGCCACCTCTAGTTGAATTTTCAATAGATTTCGTTTGCAGGTTAAGAAACTACTGTTTCGTAATCTGCCGGAGGTCTACCCTGCTGTAGTAATCATTGAGAGTTCGGTCGTATTATCATTCTGATGTTGTACTAATGAGCCGACTGGTGAGTACAAGAGCCTGGCGTATAATGCGCATTAACACACACCTGATCAATTTTACAAAGACTACGGTGTACAGCACAGACTACATACCAGAATAAACCGCAATTGTTATGCATACTTCAGGAACGGTATGGCACTCGTAGACAAAGACCTCCTGGTCCGCTGTTGACATCTCGTATGTGCCACATCTCTAGGAGGAGTCAGTCTACTCTGATGCCTTTCCCAGGAACCCCTTATCTGGGGCTAATCGAATAATTACACCAAGAATAATAGAATCAAAAGACGCATTGACTGCAAACAAATCTGGGGCACGGTTCCTGTTGTGGCGTAAAGTCAGCGCCACACGCCAGACGTAAGAGAAAGATCGTGGAGAAGGCAGCGATCGACCGAATGCCAATCGCAAGCAGGCGCCGCGCATCCTGGAGGGAGTAACCGAAGATGCGCGCCTTCTACCAGCGGATATATCTAGGCCGACATGCGTCTGGACAGCCCGACAGTTACTAGTCAGAACTTAGGTCGTTACTAGGTCAGAACTCGGCTACGATCTAAGCAGTAACTAGGTCACAGCGCAGCTAGCATCATACGGATGACGCCGCGAGAAGCGAGAAGAAAAAGAAACAGACGTATGTTCTAAAGTTGAGTATTATAATTTTCAGTCCATAAAAGTTGCATTATTGATCTGAATAGTTGTTACAGTTGACATTGATTCCTGCGCCAGTACCTTTCCTGACAACTAGACCGGGACGAAGAAGCAACAAAAAGGCGACGAGGACACAACAGTTCCCTGCTTGAAGCCTGAAGGAATTTAAATATTCGTTTCTATCCTGTGAATAAAATTGTTCTATTAATTAGAATGGCTGTTCTAGTAGTGCGTCCTCATCAGCCTCTTGATATGTGTGCCAGCTGCTGTTACATCCCGCAGTTGTCCACCCAACACATATCGACGACGATATACGACAAATGGCGACGAGGCAACTAAACGAGTTACACGGCGGCCTTCACCTTCGCCCTCGCAGCCGAATTTTTAGCGCGGCGCGCGCTAACTAAATTTCTCTCATGCTTTCAGAGGCGTGTGTTTCAGTTGTATTATGTGTTTTTGCTTGCTTCACATCCTGATTTAGTCAGGACTACCACGCCTGCCGTACTAATTCCGAAATTGCCTCACGCTCCTGCTGGCATCGACCTAATGCAGTTTATTCACTTACTGAACAAACAAATGACGCAGCGCGGAACCTAATCATGACGCTAAAAGCTGCTGCCGCGACAGCACCGCCTACGCCAGGACCAACAGTGGCGCAATCTGCACACGTACCGCCATTCAGAGCATTCATGGAACAAGAGGAAGACGTAAATGAGAGGTACCCACACGTCTAAGTGCATTGTGCCGCATGGGACTGTCAAACTAAATTACTTCCTTTCCAAACGTATTAAACGTAAGGAGAGGCATTGAATGAAACTTTGTGCTGTGGCTGGGATTCAAACCCAGGATTTCCTATTTACTAGGTAGGCATTTAGACCGCCCAGCTAACAGCGTTGCAGTCAAAACGACTACACGGACTGCACGTCAAGCACGTCTCCCTCCACACCACATACGTTAATTCTGTCTCAATGTTCCCTGTGAAAAGCGTATCAAGTTGCCAGGGCTCTCCTATATTGGAATAGCACCCTAGCAAAGAACGTGAATGGGAAGAATCCCGTCTTGTTCCTCAAGCAGGGGTGATATAAATACATTTCCTTGAGACAACATTGTCTTATTATACCAAAGGTATTAAACATAAGGAGAGGCACTGAATTAAAATTTGTAGTGTGGCCATTGCTTTCGCACTGGTTTACAGGCTCACGCAGAAACTTTCAACCACCATATCTTACACCACCTTATAGTTATCGTCATGGAAGTGCTATGGTGTAGAACGGGAGACTTCGGACAACAATTACACACAGACCATTCGTTTGCGTTTTGTAGTTTTCGCTGCAGAGCGAAATATTAACACACACATACACACACACACGTAGAATTTTATACACACCGATAACTTTCCATCCCAAGATACTCCACCCTTTTATCATTATCAACCCTCAAGCAAGAATGCAACCAATAAAACCATTTTCAAAGAGTAATTATTGTTCCGCATTTCGCGTTATATTCTTCGAATTACTAAATATCTATCAGATCGCCATAAAACCGTGCCTAAAACCTTCCGCAGGTATAAATCAGTAACTGTACAAATATTTAATTCTCTGCGTCTTGTCGTTCGGACGTGATAAGCGTACACCGAACAGACATTCACATTAATATATATAGATAAATAGCTGTCCGATCGCCGTACAACCGTGCCTAAAGCCTTCCCCGGGTAGACATTAGCAACTGTAAAAATATTTAGCTCTTTATGTCTTGTGGTTCAGACGTGATAAACGTACACCGAACAGACATTCACATTTATAGATATAGATAATAGATAATGAGCATCAAGTGTCAGTCACGGCTGATCGATTTAAAGTTTTTAGTTTGCGTAAGAAGCCTGAACAGTCATATCGTCAGTGGGTCACGGAACTACAAGGCTTAACTAGACATCGCCAGTTTCAGTGCGTTTGTGGCCAACATTACACAGACGCTATGATACTGGATCCAATTACATACAACATGCCAGACAGTCGTATCCACGAGCACATTCTGAAACATGCAACTCCAAGTTTCCAACGTGTATTACAAATTATTGAACATCGGGATTTGTGTAACAATGCCGCGGAAAACTTTGAGGCAGCTCGTACTTGCGGTAATGCAGCCAGTGGTAAGCAACAGCCAAGGGACCTGCCGGTACCTGGTACACAGCCACCACGCCACGTAAAGCGTAAACAAGACTGGCTGTGAGGGAAATCTGGCTCCTCTTGTTTTTGCAAGCCTAAGAGACAGAAGTGCCCTTTGCTTAACGCTAATTGCTATTCCTGTGGAATGTCTGGACGTGTACAGTCTGTGTGTTTTCAACAGACACGGACCTCTAATACTGCTTGCGCTTCTAGACCCCAATTCTGTGCGGGCTGTTTATTCAAAGCCAACAGCTGAGGCTAGATACTCGCGGATAGGATGTGCATTCGTCTCTCCGAAGTGCAGCGAAAAGACCGTCTACTAAACTCTATGTGAGATTGGACATTACTGGACGTGTCGAGCGTCTTCAATTAGACACCAGTGCCTCTGTTACTTTGCTCAGTTGTATCACTTACTAGCTGAAACTCCGGCGTTGTTTGGGTATTTATTTATTCCTGAAATTTTTCAGCTATATACAGGGTGAATCACCTAACACTTGCACCTCAAATATTGCGGAAACGGAGAGTGCGATTGATGCGCGGTTTTCACAGAATGGATTTTTTTGGTCAAGTTTGCGGAGTGATCGCCTTTGGCGATTTTTACTTCTGGGGTGACTGGAAGGAATGGGTTTTCGCTTTATTTGATTATTTTTGATCACTTAAAAGGCGCTTGGGCACTCATATTGGGTCCTCAAAGCCCTTTGTTGTTCAAATGTTCAAATGTTTGTACAACTTATGGGACTTAACTACGGGGTCATCAGTCCCTAAGCTTACAAACTACTTATGAACTAGCTAAGACTAAAGACGGCACAAATATCCATGCCCGAGGGGGGATTCGAACCCCCGACCGTAGTGGCCGTGCTGACCGTGACTGGAGCGCCTCAGTCACCTCGGCCACCGCGGCCGGCGCCCTTTGTTGGGTGTACTTAATTTCGTACGGGTATATTATGTTGGGGTGTCATGTTGCAAGGGGTGTTTAGTCCATCAGGGTTCGGTGTGCATCATTATGGGGGCCGTTTTCGTAGAAGGCTCCTCGGCAGTCGGTGTTTGTGCCAGACCGACGGTGGCAAGTTGTCATGTTGTTCCCCAATGTATGTCGAGCTTTGTGAAGATTCTCGTGGCCTGTTCCCGGGTTTTGTCCTGTATGTAGGGCTCTCTCGTGATGGCGTGTATGTCCCTCGTTCGCGTCCATCGTGGGACGCCCAGACTCCATTTCAGGCATATGTTCTGGATCGGTTGCAGCATCTGAATATTCGTGGGGCAGGTGGTCCCCCAGGATGGTTGGACAGTCGCCCGGTTTAGTCTGAGCTTGGTGGACGGGTTCATATTACGACTGATGAAGAAGGGCATCACCGCACGGACCATCTTCATGGTGGCGTACTTCTTCTCACGGACGTGCGGTGTGAAGGTCATGCCTTTGTCCAGCATCACCCCAAGGTATTTGACCTGCGTCGACCAGGGGATGGGGTGATTATTGTTTGTGAGTTGGGTTCGCAGTTCAGGCCTTTTCTTGGTGAAGAGGATGGCAGCTGTCTTCGTTGGGTTAAGCGTTATTTTGTTGGCTTCAGCCCAGACTTCTGAGAGACGCAGTTGGCGCTGCATCCTATTGATGAGTTGGTTTATAATGCGCCCCGAGGTGAGGAACGCTGTATCATCTGCGTATAAGCTAGCATCGACGAGGCGGATTGTCTGGATTGGTTGTCAGGGGCTCGTATTTTTAGCCAACAAACTATAGTATCACTGCTAGATACTACGACACAATCGATCGCAGCGATAGATCTAGCGCTAACCGAGCGCCCTCTAGCGCGAGCCCGGGGAGAACCGGCTCAAGGCTCCCTCAGTACAGTGACGTCCACGCGAGCAAACAGGACAGACATTGCCAGACGGTGCTTAGTAGCTCGTCCAAATATTTGCTGGCCAGCCGCCGAGTTGGCCATCACCTTGCGACCCACACCTAAAGGGCATACTAAAGTTAAGTTCTTGTTCAACTCATTGTAAATAGTATTTGACTAATAAATAGATCTTTGTTCTAGAAGCGGCAATCTTCATTTCGTGACCTATGCATAAATGTTCTGAGATATTGGCCAGAACTTATGGCGACGAGGAAATTTGTACGAGGTCACGCTGTTGACTTTATGTGCTAATTGCTACTTAAGTGACATAATGTGTAATGATATCTCTGACAGGCCAGAATACTGTTCCGGAATCTGTTGAGTTTCATAATACGCAAATTGAACAACTCGTCCAAGCAGTCGCGGCCCTGGTGCAGCTACAAACAACACAGGCCGCAGCAGCGGCAGCGGCAGCGGCACAGTCGAAACCCACCCGCCGCCGCTGGCCATGCAGTGCCCCAGTTCCTTGCCTTCGACGACAAAGCGGAACGCTGGGACGAATACTTCGCACTCTTCACTCAACACCTGCTGGCGTATGGAATTCGAGGTAATGCGCGGCGCCCATTTTTTCCTGCTTCCGTGGGTGTTGTCACATATCGCCTACTCAGACGGTTGTTCAGCGATTACTATGATGTGTTAACTTCACGCTTAACGGAGTATTATAGAGACTCTATTAACATTGTAGCTCAGCACGAAAAAGAAACAAGGTCAGACACATCGCGAGTGGGTCACATAACTGATAGGACTGACTAGAGACTGTATTTCAATGTTCGTGTGGACAGTCTTACGCAGATGTAATGATCAGGGACACTATTGCTCAAAACATTCAGGACACACATATCCGCGAACAGATTTTGAAACATAAAAACCCTAATTTGCAAGACTTTTGGACATCCTGGAAAGACAAGATACACTAGATGTGGCAACAACCCACTTTGAAGTTTCTCCTGCCATTTGTTCACTGCGCAGTTAAACACAGCCGGCGCCGCCCAGCAGGAGTAAATCAGTTTCGCAACAAGTTAGTGAACTGCGGTCTTGTCCCAAATGTAATAAGGAACATTCACGTAGCAGCTGCCCCTCCCGACGTGTGCCTTGTTATTATTGCTCCCGCAAAGGTCACGTACAATCCATGTGCCTCAAATGAAAAAACTCTGCTGCATTGGGACAGAAAAGTTCCCGCGTGGCTACACGCAACGATGGTCGTCGTTCGCGTAAATATCAGCCCCAGCCCATGGAAATAAATCGAATGTTTGCCATTCATAGTGACTCAAAAAACAATGGTTCTAATCTGCTTCTGACATTGCCCAATTCCTGTGTGTCTACGTTTTGCCAGCGGGATGACAATAAAATATTTTTAACAGTTGAAATTACTGGCACTCCAGTTCGTATGCTCGTAGATACGTGTGGGTCCGTTTCTCTCATCAACGGTCAGACATATGAACAATTAGGTGCTCCCCCAGTGCGTTCAACTAGTGTACATTTGTCTGGTCGGACAGGACATCCCAACCCTTGGTGTATGGAGTTTGCCAGTTTCGTTCCGTTCGCAGAACAGACTAGCTACCTTTCATGTGCTCCATTCTCGGAACGCCCAGAACAGTTTTGCCTTGATTTCTTTGATTTGTTTGCTCTTTCGAGTGTTCCGACAAACAGTATAGAGGACTTGTCTAACGAATTTGGTGACTTGTTTTCGCCGAGTTTAGGTTGTGCGAGAGATTTCCATGTGCATGTTGCTCTGAAAGACAATGGCCGCCCGAAATTTTTCCGTGCGCGTTCCGTGCCGCACGCGCTACGTGATGACGTTGCGCAAACGGTTAACGACTTGCACGCACAAGGTGCACTCGAACCGGTGGTAGCTTCCCAAAAAAAAAGTTCAAATATTTGTTAAGCTTAAGGGACTTAACTACGGGGTCATCAGTCCCTAAACTTACAAACTACTTATGAACTTGCTACAACTAAGGACGGCACAAATATCCATGCCCGAGGGGGGATTCGAACCCCCGGCCGTAATGGCCTTGCAGACTGTGACTGAAGCGCCTCAGTCCCCTCGGCCACAGCGGCCAGCTGGTAGCTTCCCAGTGGGCTTCTCCTTTAGTAGTGATTCGGAAGCCATCGGGAACACTTCGATTGTGCGTCAACTTCAAAGCGACTGTGAATCCACAGATAATCATTGCTTCGTACCCCATACCACGTCCAGAAGACATTTTCGACAAATTAGGTGCGGGAAAATACTTTACCAAAATTGATTTGAAAGACGCTTACCTGCAGATTCCCCTGGATGAACAATCACAAAAATTTCTGGTTGTCAACACGCATCTGGGTATGTATAAATTTTTGCGATTGCCTTTCGGCTGTGCCACCGCACCAGCCATATTTCAATGTTATTTACAAAACCTTTGCAAAAGTGTTCCATGTTGCTCGAACTACTTAGATGATATCGTAGTTTCTGTTAGCACGTCTGAACAACATCTGGACAACTTACGTGCTCTGTTTCTGACGCTCAGAGCACATGGTTTGAAGGTCAACAAAGTCATTTGTACATTTTTTGCAACTGAACTAGCTTACTTGGATCATGTGATCAACAGTCAAGGTATCCACCCATCGCCCACCCTGTTAAGAGCCATTCAAGATATACATGCGCCACGGAACTTGAAAGAACTACAAGCTGCACTGGGTAAACTGAATTATTACTCCAGATTCATTCCACAGGCTTCTACAATTACTAAACCTTTGTAGAGATTATGCCGGGGAAATGTTCCTTTCGTGTGGCCTTCAGAATGTGACGCATCATTTAAAAAAAATCAAACAAGCTTTGTTGACCACCAATTGTTTAGTGCAATACGATCCGACCAAGCCACTTGTGCTGTCTGTCGAGGCATGCCGGCCGCGGTTGCCAAGGGGACTGAGGCGCTCCAATCACGGTCTGCACGGCCACTGCGGTCGGGGGTTCGAATCCTCCCTCGGGAATGGATATTTGTGCCGTCCTAGTTCGTAAGTTTGTAAGTTTAGGGGCTGATGACCCCGTAGTTAAGTCCCATAGACTATACAAACATTTGAACATTGAAAATTGTCGATGCATCTTCTTACGGCATAGACGCTGTGTTATCACACAGGTTAGATCAAGTCGATCGTTCCATAGTATTTGCTTCGAAGTTGCTTTCTTCGGCACAACAGAACTATTCGCAAATGAAAAAGAAGCTCTTGCGATAGTCTATGGTGTTACGAAGTTTCATCATTTCTTGTACGGGCGTAAATTTTTCTTAGTCACAGACCACAAGCCATTGACGTCTTTGCTTAGCCCGTCAAAGCCGGTGCCCCCCCCCCCCCCCCCCTCCGCACCGCCCAGAAATTGCAGCGCTGGGTCGTATTTCTTTCTCAGTATCATTATGAGCTCTTGTATTACTCTACGTCACGCTTTATCACGTCTTCCGTTCCGCTCTGGCGAATCCTTCGATTCCTCGGAACATGCCTGTTTGTTTATTGACGTCCACAATGAAGACGTATTGGATGGTTTACCCATCGATTTTCGCCTTGTTGCGGAAGCAACGGTATCAGATTCTTCTCTGCGTTGCATTTTGCAGTACTGGGGTACCCAGTGGCCGGTGTCAGTTAAACAGATTGCAGATCCAGTCGTACGTCGTTACTTCGCACACTGCCACAATCTGTCTGTATTACGTGGTGTCATTTTGTTGCGCACTGACAACGGCAATACTCGCGTCGTTGTTCCGCGTGCTCTGCAGAAAGAAATTCTTCGGCTTCTACATCAAAGTCATTGGTGCACAGTCCGGGCCAAGCAGTTGGCCCGTCGTCATTGTGCATGGATAGGGATGGACTCTCAGATAGAAAAATTGTGTTCATCTTACACGGCGTGTACTGACATTCAATCTGCAACTCGCCAACAATTTTTTCCTTGGCCCGCAGCTACCGCGCCATGGCAGCGCGTTTATATTGATTATACAGGTCCTTTCTGTGATATTCTCTGGTTGATTGTGATAGTTTTACAAATTTCCCTTTGTGGTTCCCCTGCAATTATCCACGTCTGCTAGCACGATCCAAGCTCTTACGGCTATTTTCTGTGTTGATGGCTTTTCAGAAGAAATTGTTACGGACAGTGGTCCCCAATTTGTTTCTTCCGAATTTGAAAAATTTTGTGCCTCCAATGGTATTCGTCGTCTGACTTCAGTCCCGTTCCACCCACAGTCTAACGGTAACGCCGAACGTTTCGTTCGTACGTTTAAAGCACAGATGACAAAGTTACGTGGTAAACATTCGCGTCAGCAAGCCTTATGTTTTTCTTGTCATCTTACCGTGCGCATCCACGCAACGGTCGGTCGCCGGCAGAACTTTCGCACGGACGGCATCGTCGTACCCTGCTGCACCTTTTGCACCCCCCACAGTATACTTGTGCCAGAGCCAGTGTCCCCTCCTTTCTCACCCCACGAAATAGTGTAGTTTCGTGTTTTTTCCCGCCCACAACGCTGGGCACGAGGGCGCATTCTTCGCCATATCGGCCGCGCTATGTATCTAATTGCAGGACCGTTTGGTCACGTGCGTAGGCACCGCAACCAGATTCGCCTTTGTCATGGACCGGATTTTGCCGCGGGCCCCGGTGTTCCAGATTGGGTAACGGCGCAGTTACCCCCGCGTCCTGGCCCAGCTGCTGTGTGCGCGCCTCAGCCAGTACCGCGCGCGCCGCCGCTGGTGCCACCGCCCGACGCCCCCGCACTGCTGCAGCCGTCTCGAGGGTCTCTGGCAGTAGTGGTTCAAGAATCGCTGCCACCAGCACAGGAGTCGTCGCCACCAAGACCGCCATCACCGCTGCCTTCGACTTCCAATCATTTGTTAGCGATGTAGTTAGACACTCCTATCCAGATCGACCCTCGTGACACCTGATCGTGAGATGTGTGTAAGATGCGTTTTTCATCAGGGTTTTCCGGTCTCCCCTCGCTCAGAATGGGTACACACGGACAGGCATATCCCTTGCCGGCTAGGTCCCCTATGCCATCAGTGATCTCACGATCAGGTCCTCCTCCCAGCTGCTGTAAGCCATACTCCACGGTAGTTCGTAAATTTGGGGGGGGGGGGACGAGGAGTGTAGTATCACTGGTAGATACTACGACACACTCGATCGCAGCGATAGATCTAGCGCCAAACGAGCGATCTCTAGCGCCACCTAGCGCTAACCCGGAGAGAGACGGCTCAGAGCTCGCTCAGTACATTGACGTCCACGCGAGCAAACAGGACAGACATTGCTAGACGGTGCTTTGTGGTTGGCACCAAGTATTAGCTAGCAAGCCATCACCTCGCGACCCACACCTAAAGGACATACTAAATTTAAGTTGTTGTTCAACTCATTGTAAATAGTATTTGACTAATAAATAGATTTTTGTCCTAGAAGCGGCAGTCCTCATTTCGTGACCTACACATAAATGTTCTGAGATATTGGCCAGAACACAAACAGATTGTAATATTACTTAGAAAGTGTATTTTTTATGCAAACATAAAATTATTCAAATGGAACGATGGTTGTTTCTATCATGCACTGGAATTTTTGACATCTGTCTACAAAGAATTTGGAATGCCATTTTTATAACGTTTAGTTTGGCAGCTACAACCGTTCAAAGTTTTGGGGGCGGAGGCTACGACAGCACAGCTGACTGGCTGGTGGTCATAAGACAGTGCACCGTGCCCCAGGGACTAGCCACTCGGCCAGTCAGCTACGCTATCGCAGCCTACGCTCCCGAAACTTTGAACGGTTGTAGCTGCCAAACTAAACGTGATAAAAATGTTATTCAAAGTTATTTGTACAAAGATGGCGTAAAAATACCAGTGTATGAGAGAAACAGCCATTATTCCATTTAAAAAATGTATATTTGTATAAAAATTACATTTTTGTTTATTGGCTAACAACACGAGTCCTTGATTACCAATCCATTCTGTGAAAACCACACATCAATCGCACTCTCCGTTTCCGCAATATTTGCGGTGCAAGTGTTAAGTGATTCACCCTGTATATTGATTTGTATAAGGCCTGTATGTCTGTAAAAACTCTTGGGAATACAATCAGTAGTAAAGAAATAATAGATTAAATCTTGGTGCGTGATAGGACGGTTTTCCATGAACGTTGCTGTTTATCTGCTCACATCTCATGAACTAAGTGTCGTACTGTAATACAATTTAGAAGGTACATTCAACTATATGTGTGTATGGTATCTGTAAAATTTCCTGCGGCTACAATTTGTAATGTACACATTATGAATTGTAACGTCATACCTAATGCTGTAGTTTTACTCCGTAAACAGCGGAAGATTAGTATGCCAGAATCTTTTTTCCTTTCAGTATTTTGCTATGGTTGTAGCGAGAAAATGTTTAATAAATGTTTGAAATTACTTTCAATGTTTGTTGCAAGTCTCTAAGTAGTATCATTCTCATACTGCGTATTTATAAAGTCTCGCCGTTTTATGTGGTAGTTTTTTTTTGCGATTCTTATTGTTTATGAAATCATATCTTCTGAACCTTCTTGTATGTGATTCTTAATCGTGCAGCAATTGTTACCTCATGGTGAGGAACGTGTATACCAAATTTGGTTGAAATCGGTTCTGTGGTTTACGGGAAAATGAGCAGAATTGTCGCTAAATTCGCGAATTTCACTGTTTATGACGTCATACCTCGTGGTCTATGTATCATACGTGATTCTTAACTTACGGCGACCGTAAAGATTCGAACAAAACTGTAGATTCGTATGCAACACGTACACACAAACATACGGACACACTGTTTTGCCGGCCGCGGTGGCCGAGGGGACTGCGGCGCGTCAGTCACGGTCTGCACGGCCACTACGGTCGGGGGTTCGAATCCCCCTCGAGCACGGATATTTGTGCCGTCCTTAGTGTTAGCTAGTTAATAAGTAGTTTGTAAGTTTAGGACGGATGGCCCCGAAGTTAAGTTCCATAAGCTATACAAACATTTGAAACATTCTGCTTTATATATAAAGATGAACTGTTAGGGTAAGAAGATTGACAATATCTAGTACGCAGCTTACTTCGGATAAAGGTGAAAACATTCCAGTGTTTGGGGCCACATTTCAGTCTCACACCAGGACAGTGACATTCACAATATTGTGTTTGAGAGACTGTTAAAATATCTTTGGTCTCGATCGTTTTGATTTGTTTGGCCTTCGAATTCAGGACAAGGTGCTTTCTGTTCCTGCTTTTGATGTCGACTACTGACTGACTTTCCGTGATTGTTTCTCTGAAGGCCTAGAAAAGGCAAATAATCTCTTGGCATATGTGACAGTGAAGGACAGTTGGCAACCTACGTTTTTTCAGCAGGGTCCGTTCCTCATGCACTTAGGCGCAAAGTTGCACAAAAACTTTAGGAATTACAGAACTGAGCCGTCCCGGCTCCTGTTTCTTTGATTGACTCTGTCCTTTATTGAATTACTGGCGGAAGTGCTATCGATCTCTCTCTGTGCGTCCACCGCGCGTGGCGCTGTTTCATCTATCACGAGTCGATTCTCTTCTGAGTGGTGCTTTCCTTGCCGCGTGTGGCGCTACGGTGGCGCACCGAGGCAGTTGGAGACGGACAGGGGATCAGGCAGTGAGTTTGATACGATGCATGGCATCGCCAGGGTCGAGTTATTTTGATTAAGGGGCCGTTTGTGGCCGGGCCCGGAGTGTGCATCGAAATTGTTCTGGGTTGCACTCTGTCTGTCTGTGGGGAGTCATGCATGCCATGAGCTGAAGAGGTTGGTCCGGAGAGGCCTTTCTGTCAAGTTTATAACAGAACCTCGGTGCGGGCTGTTTACTTCGTCTCCCGGCTGCGTGATCGCGTTCCTAGCTGCCGTGCCGCACCGCGTCCAACCACGCCAAGCGTTGCTGTCAACAACTGCTAGAGTACTCCCCACTCAGCCCCGGCTGCGCCGCTTTTCGTCTGGGATGTATGAACTCTTTCTGGGCGTTAGTTGACACCCTCCTCCTACCATCACGAGGATGCCTGCACTTGTAGTGGAGTAAGAAATAAATAAGTGTATGATACAGTCCTTTGTGTGTGTGCATTTGTCAGAATCGGTGGTCGTTCCCCAAGGGCCGTCGTTGCCTGTCTCTACGTCGTTAGTTTTTTATTCATGTGTTATTTTTTTCGGTTCAATTGAACTATTCGTTTCTCTTTGCTCTGAGTAGTAAGTACTCCATATACATTAACTTGGTTAACGTAAATGGGGAATTTATGTGGTTTGTGCCCCTCAGTTGGCTCGCATCTGCACGGGCGGTAGTTGAATAGCTTTGTTTTTCTTTTTCTTGGCTTCTCGTTGCAGAAATTGTTCCCTCCGTGAGGCATCGCCACCGCGTGTTTGTAACTTGGCGTTCTATCCGTTTGTGTAACCCCATCTTGTTAGAGCTGTAGTTCCTGTTGACCGTTAGGCACCTTTTTCCTCTCCTTCCTGTTTTGAGTCAGCTTGTCAAAATGTTCAAATGTTCAAATGTTTGTTAAGCTTAAGGGACTTATCTACGGGGTCATCAGTCCCTAAACTTAAAAACTACTTGTGAACTACCTACAACTAAGGACGGCACAAATATCCATGCTCGAGGGGGATTCGAACCCCCGACCGTAGTGGCCGTGCAGACCGTGACTGAAGCGCCTCAGTCCCCTCGGCCACCGCGGCCGGCCAGCTTATCTGTTTTACCTGTGTGGTGTATTAAATTAACGAGTAGCCAGCTCCCAACCTTTAGTGTGATTTTGATAAGTGAGTTGTTTTCATTTAAATTGCAGTGTTCATTTGTAAATTTTTTGTGTGTTGTTTTATTGGCCTTCTGCCTATTGATATCATTGAGCACAGTTTCCTGCTACCTACCCTCTATAATAATACTCAAACTTTACTAAGTATTCGAGCTCGGCTTTAGTGTGTTTTGGTAATTGTATTTGTAAAAGTCTGTGTCACTTAAATTTTGCGGCCCCACTCTATTGTGATTTTGATAATTAAGCTGAGTTGTTTTCATTTAAATGTTAGGGGTCATTTGTAAATAATATTGTATTTACAAGGCTTGCTTTTCATTTCAAATTTTCCACTGTAGCTTAAATTGCTGGACTCATAGAGTCTTTTATTGTATTCTAAAGAGTTGCTTTTACTAAACTTGGAGCCTTATTAACTTATCAAAAAATTGCTTCTCTCAACTTGGCCTTCTGCCTTGCACCACTTATCTGAAGTGTCTTGTTGGGCCTTCAGCCTCTGATTGTAATATAATATATATATATATATATATATATATATATATATATATATATATATATATATATATATATATATATATATATTAAATAAAACAAATGGTACCTGAACTGACTACCCTTGCTTAACTTCACCTACCAACTACCCACCGCTCCCGCGAACTTACCCTCTGAAGAATACTGGTGTTGCTGAGCTATTCATTGCGCTTCGACACTTGTGATGTTTATTAAGCTTCTGGCTTACGTCGTTTTTGTATTGATTTTGAATCATCTGTGAAACCACAAACAATTATTGGCAGTGGCTCATTGCCTTACCCGGAGGAATTAATGCGGTGCGGGCAGATATTTTTCAAAAACTGACTTTCGCGACGCGTATTTTCAATTTTCGCTAGATGATGAGTATGAGAATTTGTTTGTGGTCAACAAACATTTAGGTTTGTTCTAATTTTTGTGCTTACCCTTCGGCAGAGCTTTTGTGCCCACCATTTTTCAGCGTTATTTATAGCAACTTCCTGCAGCAGTTCCTTTCAGTCCAAATTACTTGGACGATATTATGCTATCAGGGCGTACACCAGAGAAACACATCAGCAATCTTTGTACACTCTTCCAAGTCTTTTCAGCTGGTAGTTTCAATAGTCGCAAGGGCAAGTGTTTCTTTTTTCAAACCGAAATTCAATACTTGGGCCATGTAATTAATGTCTTAGCTTTCCACGCACTTCAATCGCACACGCTGGCAATTCGAGGCATTCCTGCCCAACGCGACTTGAAACAATTACAGGTCGTTCTCAGGAAGTTGACGTAGTTTATCCGACTTATACCCAACTGAGCCCAGCTAGCGGCTCCGTTGCATCTCTTGCGCTGGAAAAATGAGCCTTTTGTGGGGACAGAACAGCGTCAAGATGCATTCAGAAACTAAAACGTGCTTTTTTGACTGACAGATGCCTTCTTTTTGATCCCTCTAACCCGTTAGTTTGGCTACAAAAAGGAAAATTGATCTATCAGCTAAGGGTCGTCCCAATGATGATGATTTAGCTAAATATAAGGAATAATGTAAAATATTTAAAAAAGTAATTCAGACAACAAATGCACTATGAGAAGAATATATTAAATCAGGCGACAAAATAAAAACAATACGGGATATAATGAAAGAGGAGACTGGTAGAACCAGAAAGGAACAGGAGCAGATAGCATTAAGTGTGCATGATACATTAGTGATGGGCATAGTGTGGCAACTCTATTTAACAAGTACTTTATGTCTGCATGGGATTGTCATGGTCAGTAAATAATGCCCTTGAACATTTGAAACTAGCATTTACAAATAACTTAAGGTACATGAATATGTTGAAAGACGACTGTCTGCCGTCTTCCCTAGGTTTTTAACTTTGTAAATTATCTAAGTTCACTAGACAGGCTTTTTTACTAAACGAGAACCCCTTTCGTTCGGAGGCATGAGGAATAGCATGCCATTTCATGTTTTAAATGTGAGCTTCTGTAATGTTGCTGGGATTTTATTATGCTAATAATTTATCATTGTGTCTATGAATGTGGCAAGATGAACGGTTTCTCCATGACGCCACTGTCCCCGTGAGAATGTGTACTTTCTTTATTCTGTATGTGCATGCATGAGAATCTTCTAGCATGGGAATATGAGTGTATGTATGAGAATTTTCGTCGTCGACTGCTGGCTGCTCGCCACGGGTGTTTCTGTGGCTGCATATCGATAGGTAGTCGTTACCAACCTCTGCTTTTGATGCTACCAAAGAGGTTCCTCCACCCTTTAGTTAAGAGTTGGGTTGGCTATGACCAGTAGCGAGCCTCGGTACGACACGCGAGTTTAAGCTCCCCCCACCACCTCGTTTTTCTGGTGTTTTTCCCGATTTCCGGTGGTGGCAGAGACTGGACTTGGACATTCTGTCGCTACGCTGCTACCTAGTAAGACGTTTCTGATTTTCTTTCCTCCCTTGCGATGGTAGCGGTTCTTTCTCTGGTGTTTATGTTAGACCTCAGAACTTAAGTTCATTTTTCGGAATAAGTTTCGCCAGCCGCGGTGGCCGAGGGGACTAATGCATTCCAGTCACGGTCTGCACGGCCACTACGGTCGGGGGTTCGAATCCCCCCTCGGGCATGGATATTTGTGCGGTCCTAGTTCGTAAGTAGTTCATAAGTAGTTTGTAAGTTTAGGGACTGATGACCTCGTAGTTAAGTCCCATAGACTATTACAAACATTTGAACATTTTTTAATAAGTTTCTTCGATCATGTACGGAAGTGTATTAAATTTGATTTCGGTGATTTTGCATAGGTAAGTGCGGTGAATATGTAAGTAATTCGGTTTGATAACGGCTGAGAATCGATAACCTTTGTGAGTCTAGATGGCGGTGTACGAACTTGGTTTAATTTCTTTCTAGCTTTGTGGGATGCAACTAATGTGGGGGAATATCTTTATTCTGTGTAGTGCATGTGAAATTTTCCTTTCCGTTTTCTCCTTCCACGAGTGATGTGTACTCCATGTGGGGTGTTCTTAGAACAAAGCCTTCAGCTACCCCTGTGTCTGTTTCTATGCCCTTCAGGCAAGAAATTATGTATGTATCTCTCTGGTTTCCCTTATTACATCGCGGTCTCCTCTCCATTTTAAATTGCTGTTTAGTTTCCAAACTTGTACTTTGCTTTAAGACTCCGTTAGTAAATTCTCTTCTAACCTTGTACAACCCCCTTTATTAGATTCCTTATGAAATACTACGTATTTCTAGGAGCTGTATGCCGTATTTCTTAGTTGATTTTCTCCGACTTGGAATAAATTCAATTTTTCTGATTTTTGCGGACTGGTCTTAGTCCATCCGTGTAAACCCTTCCAATCGCGTCTAACTATATTTCTTTAGCTTCCTGATGATATCCTACGGATTCTAAGGGTTGCATGCTGTAGCTATTTTCCTTTATTTTTCGGATATTGAATTTGTATATTTTACTTGTTTTTGGAACCACGTGGGTCCAAACTCCGACTTCAAGGGTTTATGGCTAGTCACTTAAGTTCTCGCCACTGCTCACATACCAGTGCCTTACCAATGTGAATTTCTTGTTTCTTAATCTAAGATTTCGTTGATTTGTGTTGATATGAATATGATCTTTAAGCACTTGGCCTTCAGTTGGGTGCGAATATGTTATGTAGCAGACACGTGCCGTGTGTCTCAGTAAGTCTGCATGTTCACAGTTTGATTTTAATGGAAATTAATGTCGCTAATATCGTGTACCATCTCAAGAACAAGCTCAAATGCAAATTATCATGTTTTAATTCCGTTGCGCCATAAATGTTCTCACAGCCACCTTCATGAAATGGTTTAGGTCGGGTTTCTTGTATATTAATAGTTGTGTGTAATTCTCGTGATCTACGACGTATGTTGGTCACAGTCTCCTTGTCTTCCTGCTGCTAAAGTAAAGTTTGCGTCAGTTCTAAATTCTGGGCCAGGGAACAAGACTCTGTCGCAGGAAGTAGTCAGTAGTTCACGCAAATCCTTTAGCTGGCTTTAGGGCCAGAGTTTTATGTTTAAAGTAAGCTTTTAACTGGCCTCTTTCAGCCAGAGTTAATTTTAAAATGAATGTCACTCACTTTACCACAAGAAATAAAACGCATAATCATCTCTTTAAAAACAAAGCATTCTACTGGTTACTATGAAATATCAACAAAGTTAATTGAAGTGTGTTCTTGTGAATATAGCACAATTTTAATTTTTGTGTAACCAGTCTATTATAACTGGAACATTTCCGGATTGGTTAAAACATGCGGATATTAAACCTCTGTTCAAGAAAAGGGATGATGAAATACCATCAAACTGCAGACCGATTTCACTTTTACTGGCGTTCTCGAAAATTTTATAAAAGGTAATGTACAAGCAGCTTCTCAATCACTTAACCTCAAATAACACATTGTCTAGAACACAGTTTGGATTTCTGGAAGGTTCCGATATCGAGAAATCTATTTCCACTTACAGTGAGAATGTACTTAATTCATTATATAATAAATTACAAGCAGCAGGTATTTTCTGTGATTTGTCAAAGGCATTTGATTGTGTGAACCACAACATTCTTGTAGGTAAATTATAGTTCTGTGGTGTCACGGGATTTACTACAAAATGGTTAAAGTCGTACCTCAATAACAGGAAACAGAGGGCGTCAGTGCAAGGGACTAGTGAATTAAGCCATCAGTCATCAGCAGATTGGGAAGGAATTACATGTGGTGCCAACAAGGATCCATCTTAGGGCCATTACTTTTTCTTGGGTACAGCAATGGCTTCTCATCAGTTACACTGCCGGAAGCAGAGTTCGTTTTGTTTGCAGCTGCTACAAGTATTGAAGTAAATAGCATAGTTCTAGAAAGATCAGCTAATGATATTGCCGCGAGAGGCCACGTACACCGACTGCCGGCGTGGCGCAGGGGATAGCGTCACGGATTGCGGTGCTGAAGGTCGTCGGTTCAATCCCGCCCCCCGGCAAAAGTTTATTTCTTTGTAATTAACAATTCCAGAATGTTCTGTTAACTGTTCTTCTAATTTCTGGTAAATTCTGTCTGTGTATAAATAGCAGAGCACTCTGCCCGAGAGGCAGTCAGTGCTGCGTGTATGTTAACTTCGGAATAAATGTGCTTTCAGTATAAGTGCTGTGTTCAGTTGCGTTCGAAATCAAGCCTGTTTCCATTGCAACGTAACATTGTTTGGTGGAGGCGCCGGGTACACTGTGCAACAGCTGCATCACCGTGGCTCCGATTAGGCAACGTAAAAGCCGTCGCTTACACGGACTGGAATACAAGTGTAACGTGATCTCGGTTATTTCTGATCATACTGGTTACTAAATGTGGCTATCTGTATGGTTCACTTTACAGTTCTTACTCTTTTCCTAAAGCATCAAAGACCTTGTATCAGTGATGTTTGTCAGGATGGGCAATTACTCTTAGTTTAACACAAGAAATATTCATATTATTATTTATTTGTTATTAATCACATTTGTGGGACGTGAATTCTCTTGGCTCAGAGGTGGAAGGATGTTGAAATGAGACAGCATCGAAGCAGATAGCTTTTTATTTACAAATATACATAATACTTGTGGTAATTTCCTTACATTCAGTTATTCTCTTACTCGAAGGCAGCAGGTGGCAGGCCGGCGCGCTGATAGCGGATGCGGCGGTTCGGTTGAGCGTAGGCAGCAGCAGCAGCAGCGGCGAGGCCGGGCGCAGTCTTCGTTACAGTCCGTAGCGGCGACGCGACGCGGCGCGGCGCGTGGCTTTATTCAATTGTTCGCGTTCCCCGTTGTGATTACTGCCAATACCTCATGTAGGCGTCCGTAACTCTTCAGGCTTCGTGGCCCGTGTGTGTGAGTGCGTCGTCCATCGAAGGGGCAGTGTGGGGCGCTGGCGGCGTCGAACAGACGACCCCTGGGCTCCTCTCCCGCAGCTGTCGATTATTGACTAAATCTCACAGGTCACCTATCGAGAGGCCGCAGTCCCATCGTCCTCTCAGCTGCCTGGGTGCCCGGTAAGTCTCCTTTAATTCTTCTTCCGTTCTCGCGACTGCTCGCCTAGTCCATTCTTCTCCGATGTCGGTTGCGTGATCGGCCGGAATGGTGCCGAACTTCACTCGTGCTGAAGCAACGAAAGAATGACCCTCTGCTCCAATTGTCCAGGTATTTATTGGTTCAAGTACGTCTCTGTCACGTGGAGAAATTTCCAGAATGTTCGGTCACGTGGAGAGTCGCTAGTCGGTCACTGGCTTATAGTCACGTTCTTCCAAAACTGCCAAAACGTGTAACCTTGTCACGTGTGGGAGCCTTAAACTCGTGCGGCGATGGATTGCTGACATGTTAGTCACGTTTCCCTGGAGAGGTAACTGTACTGGGCTTGTGACGGTTTCAAACTGTTGACGTTATGCGTTCTTCTTGGTCACGTTTCGCTATTCTTCCTGCTCGTGAGATGGCTGGCCGATGACCGCTTGAGTTGATTCGTCAACTTCGCGATTTCTCGAACACGTGAGCCGTGGCCTCGCGACGCCGTCGGAATGTGCTGCGCGGTGATCTGCTGTTCCAGCGATTCGAGACTCCACGTGCCTGCTGCTGGCCGCTTTCTTGCTTTACACTTTGCGTTAGACTTTACACTTCCACTTTAATAGGTTACCCGTTTTCATTACGAAAACACTTATAATCATTAATTACCCTTACACAAGGGATACACCGAGTACGTCCTTCCAAAAGTCCGTATCATCAGAAGAACCATGGGAACGAAACCAGCGGTAAGCCAGCTACACATCAGACACCCGTCGGTGTTCTCTGGAGACGCTGGACAGAACCCCAACAAATGGCTAAAAGGGTTCAGACGAGTCGCCAAGTACAACTGGTGGGATCATACGATGTGCTTGGCCAACGTTTACATCTATCTGGACGGAACAGCCCACAATAAAGACAAGTTGACTGACTGGGAGACGTTCCAGGAGGAACTGAAGAAGACGTTTAGAGACCGCCAGCGACAAATCCGTTCGGCGGAAGGACAACTGAAGAACCGGGCCCAAAGACATAGTGAGCCGACACAATCGTACATACAGAATGTTTTGGCCCTGTGTAACATAGTCAATCAGAACATGATTGAGGCGGACAAAATCACGCACCTGATGAAGGGTATTGCAGAAGATATGTCTGATAAAAGACGTTGCTACGACAGAAGAGTTCATTAAGTGGTGTCAGCGTATTGAAGAGATGCAACAAAGGAGGGTTGGACGCAAGAAGTTTGACAGATTCCCCAATCTAGTCTCTATGGCCGTTGTGGAAGACCAGAATGACTTCGCTTCTCTCATACGAAAATTGTAAGAGAACATTACAAGAGTTTATGGCAACCGGGAGTATGTGGTATTTCAGACATTATCTCCTGTCTCCCGGTCAATCGCACCCGACGTGAGGATTGGCGTCGTCCTGCTATGACTTACGCTGCAGCCGCCAAACGGCAGCCCATGAACCGGCCGACGCGACCACAACCAACTCCCCCGACAACTATGACGCCCCGCAGAACAACAGACGTTTGGAGGACAGAAGACAACACACCATTTTGTTTCCACTGTGGGCGGCCTGGACATGTCGTACGCTACTGCAGAGAGAGAAGGCGAGTTTTCGACGATTATTTTGCCACAAGACGTCAGCCATCAGAGCAGTTCTATCCCAGGCAATCACCTGCTGATGAGTTCAGTCGACCTATGGGAAGAAGCCCAGCGCCGTACCCTAGACGAGGTCCCTACCCGACGCGCCGCAGCCGTTCACCGTCGCCGTACAGAGGTACCAGCCGCTCCCGTAGCCGCCGCGTCCAGGAAAACTAAGTGAGGCGACCATCTACGGAGGTGAGGCCGCCACAGATGAAAATCATCCATGGACGACAGTCGCTAAGATATCGGGGAATCTCATTGACGTCATAATCGACGGCCAACTTGTCCGGGCACTTGTTGACTCAGGAGCGTCTTTCTCTGTATTGTTGGATAATTACCGCCGCATACTAAAGAAGGCAATGTTCTGTGATACAGCGGCAACTGTGCTGAAGGTCGCGAATGAAAAGTACGTCCAGCCAGCAGGAACTTGCGTCGAAGGATAATCATGAACAACAGGACCCAGCCGTTAGAATTTGTCGTGTTAACAGAATGTAGTCAAAATGTCATCCTCGGATGGAACTTCCTTCAGGCATCCCAAGCTATCATTGACTGTGGAAGACCTGAGCTGCAAATTGAAGTTGATCCCACGGATACACGTAATACAGTATTTTCTGGAAAGTTATTTGCCGTTGACAAAAGTGACGATCCTGCCGTTGACGATGAGGGGAGTTGCTGTCACAAATACAGATGGGCGATTAAACTGTGAAGTGCTTGTTGATAGTAAAAAGTTTATCAGGCTCACAAAAGAAATTTACATACCAGCGGCTATCATAAGAATTACCGGTGATCAAGGAGAGATTTGGATCACAAATTGTCACGAGCAGTCACAACTTATCCCCAAGGGAATGTGTATCGGGACAGCTGAACCAATCCAGGACGGTGAGCTCAACGTCATCAATGAAGACCCATGCCCTGCTGTTAGTACAGACAACACGCTGGAGGAAACAAACATGGAACTGTCAATAGGACCTGGACTGACCAAGGATCAACGCCAGCGGGTGTTAAGTATACTACGTCAATTTTCGAGTGCATTCACACCTCAACATTGGAAACATCAGACGAAACGGCCCACGATAAGGCACCGTATCAATACTGGGGATCATCCGCCAATTAGCCGACGTTCGTATAGAGTGTCGCCAGCTGAAAGACGGATAATTCGGGAGGAAATGGAGAAGATGTTGCGAGATGACATTATTTAACCTTCGGAGAGTCCTTGGTCGTCTCCGGTGGTCCTCGTGAAGAAGAAGGATGGGACGTGGCGATTCTGTGTCGACTATCCGAGGCTGAACAGAATCACAAAGAAAGATGTCTACCCATTGCCGCGCAGTGACGACACCTTAGACTGCTTGAAAGGAGCAACATACTTCTCAACTATGGACATGCAGACAGGTTACTGGCAAATCGATGTTGACGAAGCTGTCAGGGAGAAGACGGCTTTTATTACACCTGACGGCCTCTATGAATTTAAAGTAATGCCATTTGGATACTGTAATTCTCCGGCCACATTCGAACGCATGATGGACAACTTGCTTCGACACCGTAAGTTGACCACGTGTCTTTGCTATTTAGATGACATTGTCGTTTTCTCGAAAACATTTGAACAACATCTGAGTAGCCTGTCAACTGTGTTGAAGTGTGTTCAAGTTGCAGGACTCCGCCTCAATCCAAAGAAGTGCCTCTTCGTCGCCAAAGAGATAAAAATCCTGGGGCACCTAGTCAACGGAGATGGTGTCCGTCCTGATCCAGACAAAGTAAGGGCAGTCACAGAATTTTTACCTCCTCAGCACATTCGTGATGTGAGAAGTTTTGTCGGGCTGTGCTCAAACTACTGACGTTTCATAAAAGGATTTTGTAACAAGGCACGTCCATTACAAGAACTTCTGCAGGGAGACGCCAAGTTTTACTGGGATGAGACAAAAGAAAGAGCTTTCCGGGCACTTAAGGAGGCTCTAACTTCCGCACCAGTGCTAGCCTTGTACGACGAGAATGCAAAAACGGAACTTCACACAGACGCCAGTGGTTATGAGATTGGTGCAGTGCTTGTACAAGTTCAGGAAGGTGCTGAAAAAGTGATAGCCTATGCGACAAGAGTACTCTCAAAGTCCGAGATAAACTACTCTACAATTGAAAAATTATGTCTCGCAGTTATCTGGGCTATCAACAAGTTCCGGCCGTATTTATTCGGCAAACCATTCACCGTCGAGACAGACCACCATTCTTTGTGTTGGCTGACTAGCCTGAAGGATCCATCAGGTCGACTAGTAAGATGGGCACTAAGACTCCAAGAGTACGATGTCACAGTGGTATTCAAGAACTGGCGCAAACTCAAGGATGCCGACTGCCTTTCGAGGAATCCATTAGTGGAACACAACAGCATTAATGAAATTTGAGCCCTCACTGAATTAGATAACGTTACAGCTGAACAGAGGGAAGATCCAGCACTATTAAAAACGACAGAGGCCTTGGAGAAAGGAGAACCGACCAATGGAGAGTTCCAACTTATAAACGGAACATTGTATAAGAGCAACTACAATCCTCTGGGCCCCAAATGGCTACTGGTCGTTCCAGTTCATCTCCAGCCAGCTATTCCAAATATTTCCACGATGCTCCAGTATCCGGTCATCTGGGATTCGTGAAGATTCTAGACAGAATCAGACACAGGTATTACTGGAAAGGTCTCTACCGCTCTGTCAAGCACTATGTGAGTCACTGTAAAGAGTGCCAGCGACGGAAGCATGTGCCGCAGTTACGTCCAGAGCATCTCGTACCGATTCCGCCGGCAGCATCTCCATTCCACTGAGTTGGGATCGATCTTTTGGGGAGGTTCCCGAAGTCGACAACCGGTAACCTCACACGCTACGCTATAACAAAACCTGTGCCGACTGCAGAAGCTCCAGAGATCGCAAAATTCCTTGTAGAAGAATTATTTTGAAGCACGGATTACCACGTGTGATGATATCTGATCGTGGAAAAGTATTCCAGTCAAAACTAGTATCATAAGTAATGTCACGGTGTGAAATTGTCCACAGCAATACAACTGCATACCATCCTCAGACAAATGGTCTTACGGTACGTGTTAACAAGACGTTAGTCGATATGCTGCCGATGTACGTCGATGTTGAGCAGAAGGATTGGGATACAATTCTGCCAGTCGTGACATTCGCTTACAATACCGCAAGACAAGACACCACAGGCTTCACGCCGTTTTTCCTGCTCCATGTCCGTTAAGATGAGACGACAATGGATACGCTGTTCCCTTTCCAACCGGACGACAATCAGGATGACTATGTTAAACAGCTCATCACCAGGGTCGAAGAAGCAAGACAACTGGCTCGCATACGGACACTGGACGCCCAGGAGAAGGACCGTGAGCGGTATAACGACAAGCACCGACCTGTTGTGTACAGCCCATGAGATCTTGTATAGATTTTTACCCCTGTACGGAAGGTTGAACTGTCAGAAAAGTTATTGAAGCGATACTTTGGTCGGTATCGTGTCATATGCCGCCTGTGAGACGTCACGTACGAAGTTGAGGATTATGAGCCGTCGTCGGAACGACAAAAGCGAAGAGACATTGTTCACCTCCTGCGCATGAAGCCTTCTACGATCCTGAAGAGCAGGTAGACGACAATGGCTTCTTGTTCAAGGACGCTAAGGACCGTAATGTTACTGATGAAGCCACGACAGGAATGTCTATCGTCGATAATCATGGAGAAAGGAAAGATTCCCTTGAACTGCCATACAGAGGACCTATAACAAGGTCAAGATCCAGGACATTGCAGCTAGCTCCACAGGGAACGTAACAGCGGGTCGCTGTTTTTCCAGGAGAGGGAGCAATGCCGCGAGAGGCCACGTACACTTACTGCCGGCGTGGCGTAGCGGATAGCGTCACGGACTGCGGTGCTGAAAGTCGCCGGTTCAATCCTGCCCACCGGCAAAAAATTATTTCTTTGTAATTGACAATTCCAGAAGGTTCTACATCTTTCTTATGTTCACTTGTAAATTCTACTTGTTTCTTATGTTAACTGTTCTTCTAATTTCTGGTAAATTCTGTCTGTGTATAAATAGCAGAGCACTCTGCCCGAGAGGCAGTAAGTTCTGCGTGTTTGGTAAGTTCGGAATAAACGTGCTTTCAGTATAAGCGCTGTGTTCAATTGCATAAGAAATCAAGCCTGTTTCCATTGCAACTCGACAATATTTTCATGAACATTAATAAATGGTTTAAAGCCAACTCATTGACATTAGTTTCAAAAAACTCACTACATACAGTTCAGTACATGTAAGAGATTTCCATCGAGCATATGCATAAAGTATGAAGAAGAGCAGATAGAAGCGGTTGACAGTATTAAAATCCTGGGAATACTGATTGATAATAAATTCAGTTGGAAGGAGCACATCACAGAACTGCAGAAACGACTTAACACATATGTATTTGCAATACTAGAGGTATCAGACATAGGAGACATCATCATCATCGTCTGATTATGCCTTTCAGCGTTCAGTCTGGAGCAGAGTACCTCTAATAAAATTCTTCCATGATCACTTATTCAATGCTAACATTGATGCCTCATCTGATGTTATGCCTTTTACTTCAAAATCATTCTTCACCGAATCTAAGAACTTCCTTCTTGGTGTACCTCGACTCCTCTTACCGTCCGCTGCCAAACTCAGGAGTCTCTTAGGTAACCTTGCTTCTCCCATGCGTGTAACATGACCCCAACATCTCAACTTATTCGCTCTAACTGCTACATCTTTGGTATTTATTCCCAGTTTTTCTTTGAGTTCCTCATTATGGACACCCTCATTCCATTGTTCCCATTTATTAGTACCTACAATCATTCTTGCTGTTTTCAAATCTGTAACATCTACCATATGAATAAGGTCCCCTCTATTCACTCAACTTTCATTCCCATAAAACAAAGTTGGTCGAAAGATGGAGCGGTCCACTACTAACTTAATCTTGGTACTTACTTACTTCTTGCAGAAGAGAGCAGACCTTAGCTGAGCACTCACTGCATTAGCTTTGCTATACCTCGATTCCAGTTCTTTCCCCATGTTGCCATCCTGTGAAAAAATACATCCCAAGTACTTGAAACTGTCTCTGTTCTTTGTTCCTCCTATTTGGCACTCAATCTGTTTGATTCTTTTTCCCACAGACATTTCTTTCGTTTTGGAGATGCTGATCTTCATATAATAATCCTTGCACCTCTGATCGAGCTCTGAAATATTAGTTTGCAACCTTTCAATCGAATCTGCCATTACAACTAAGTCATCCGCATATGCGAGACTGCTTATTTTGTTTCCAACTATTTCATTCCCGCCCTGACAGTCTACAGTTTTCAACATATGATCCATGAATAGTATGAACAACAGTGACGATATGTTACAGCTTGCCTTACCCCTGAGTCTACCATGAACCATGAGCTTAATTTGCCGTCTACTCCAACTGCTGCCTGACAGTTTGCGTAAAGCCCTTTAATTGCCTCCAGAAGTTTGCCTCCTATTCTATAATCTTGTATAACTGACAATAGCTTCCTCCTAGGAACAAGGTCATAAGCCTTTTCTAGATCTATAAAACATAGATACAATTTCCTGTTCAAAGCATAGCACTTCTCCATTATCTGCCGTAAGGTAGAGATCTGGTCCTGACGTCCTCTAAGAAGCCTAAACCCACACTGAACTTCATCTAACTTGTCCTCAACTAATACTCGCACTCTCCTTTCAACAATATCTGAGAATATTTTGCCTACAACGTCAGTTATAGAGGTATCTCTATATTTTTCTGTTATATAGGAGACATAAAAATAAAATAAGTCTTGAATTCGTTACTTACTTTTATTCCATAATGTCATATGGTATAATATTTTGGGGTAAGTCGTCAAATCAAGCAAAAATTTTCATAGTCCCAAAGCGTGTCATACGTATTATTTGTGGAGTAAAATCACGGACATCCTATAGAAGCCTCTTTATAGAACTGGGTATATTAACTACTGCCTCTCGGTATATTTATTCTTTAATGAAATTTGTCATAGTTAATGTATACCTTTTCCAAACAAACAGGTCATTTCATATATACAGTACTAGCTAGGAATAAAAATGATCTACACAAGGACTTACTTTAGTTCAAAAAGGGGCCACTACTCAGGAACACGTATTTTCAATAATATACCAGCAACCATAAAAAGTTTAGCAACAAATTAAGATCAGTTGAAGAGAACCCTAAACGACTCTCTAGTGGCCATCTCCTCCTAATCCACTGACGAATCTTTAAATAGAACCAAATGATGTATCTGTCTGTATTCATACTATTAGTATTAGTATATTACGTTTTATTTGGCAATAGATGTAGCATACACTATTTATGAGAACCGTGATAATGTCACGTTTGGCCCCATGAAAAACTTATATAAGACATCACCATTTTCTCGTGAGCATCAGCTCCGGACGCCCCATGGTCCAAATTTCATTTAATAAACTAACATCCATACCATTACAACTACAATCCTAGTTTCTTTACTATAGTCTCCGATACACCTCAACTGCATTTCATATCCTAAACTTAAAAAACTGAAATTAATAGAATAATTCTGTAGAGGGTGCATTTTGTGTCGATAATCTCTCAATATTATAAACAGAATACATATTGTATTATTTATTTATGGGGGATTAGTGTATACTATATTACTTGCTTTTACTATGAGGATCGCTAATCTCTGTACAAGAAAAAATAAATAAACTTACCTACACTTAATCAAATAACCTCTGAAATTAGTTATTGTCTTACGTCACGTCTTGAGTTGTCACTCCCTGTTGTTACAGACTATGGAAAAACAAAAACGGAATAATAAACTGGATAGGGTACAGTAAGAGAACTAGAGGTCGAAGAGGAACAGAAGACACACAACAAAGCCAGATACCCTTCCCACCCCCATCCCAGGACACCCACGTCCCTTCGATATAACAAATTACACCACCGGAGGGCACATAATGCCACACTAGATGGTTGTGGACGCACTACAGAACGGACGGTGTAGCGTTATCTGCAGGACCCCCGAAAAACCTATGGAAGCCCTAAGAATAAGAGTACAACTCTAGGTCAGGCGTCGTCCGTCACAAGTCAGTCAATATTCTGTCTGTCAGTTTACCTAATATGTTAGTTCAATAAAAGTATTTATTTGATCTGAGGTATAAAGGGCTTAACTTGATCAACACTGTATAACCCTTTAATAATTCCTGAAGCCGGTTCTTTAAGTATAAAAGCCTTGGGATGTGAAATCTTGTTAACCACAAAAGGACCTTCAAATAATAAGAAAAACTTTTTGCATTCTTTGTCTTATTTAGAACTTCGTTAATATAGTAGTGTACTGATAAGCACTCTAATTAAATGATTTACATTCATAGGTGGATCTATTAGCTTTATTCTATTAAGATAACACTCAAAGTATTTACGATACCCTCCCTACCGTTTAGAATAAGGACGAGGATTCAATATTTCTAAAACCATTCTTTGTAATTCTCCTTTTGACCAATATTAATCTTGAAAATACTATATTAATATTTCCTATTTTTGAAAATTGTTTCTGTTTAAAACTGCCCACTCTTTAGGTCGCCTTCAAGGAGATCTACCCCGAACTGAATACGTTTATCAGTATCTCACTTCAAAGGCAATGAACTTTCAAAAGATTTTGTAAAAACTATTGGGTGAAGCTCTCCATTCGGATTAAAAAAAGGAAACCAATTTGCCATGTTATGATTAGTCATTAGATTACATTCTTCCCTCCAGTCATACGGTGATGTTTTATGCGCTATCGATTCTTGCCTGGCTGTAATCGAATCGTCTTTGTTATTGTATTTAAGTTATTATTGTTGTCTTCACAAACGAAAACGATTCGTTTCTCATTTTCTTACCTGCATCATTATCTGGAAAATTATTAGTTTTATTACTGGCAAGAGTCGACATCTGCTCAGAAATTTATTTTAGACGTACTTCCGTATTCGAAATCCTGTAAACCAGAGGGGTCTCTTTATCCGTTCCACAATTTAAATACGCTGTACGATCAGCTGATTCGTATTTATTATTTTCTAACTCATTAGAAATTACACTCTTCATACTTTCTATTTCTAGTTGATCTTCATCTAATCTTTTATTAATGAAGTCTAATGTTCCATTGTTAACGTGAGAAATACTGACTGACTTAACAGTTATTTCCTGTACGTGTTCTAAGATTTCCTCACGCACTAATTCAGTTTGGGCTGCTATTTCTTCTCTTATTTTAACGTTATTGTCCTGTATCTCATGATTAATTATTACATTAAAATTGTCTAATCTTTTTGTAAGCTCGGTAATATCTTTTCATTTGTAGTTTTTCTTCCCTAGATTCCTGAATGTGCTCCTCTAGCCTATGGATTAGACTAACTCACTGTGGGTTTCTTTTTGAAACGATTCTAAATTATGATTACTTTCAGTAACTTGACACTTTACTTCTGACATTCCAGAATCTGTACCTTTAATTGTGAAGTGTCAGAATCTAACTGACCGTTTAGTTCCGACATATCAGAATTTAACTTTTAAGTATGACATGTTACAATTTAACTTATTATTAATTTCAGAAATCTCGGATTTAAACGAATTAAACTGTAGTAATAAGTCCTGCATTAATCTAGTTTGTTAGGGCACATCCTCATCTAATATCTCGACTGAAGACATTGTTTAAACTTATCATTTATTTGTTTAATCACACACAGTTATAACACACGCTGTAGTTCTCACAATTATCAATTATTACCAGTTTGAAATAAACTCACCGGGTTTATATCTCTTAATTAGTGAGTAGTGTCGTTGTTTTATTTTGTGATGATGGACTGCGGCCGACGATCAGCTATGGTGAGGCCGGCTGCGGTGTCGTGGTGCCGCGTCTGATGGCCTCGTGTCGTGAAGATGTAGACTCGGAGTCGCCTCTGCCGCTGGCAGCTTTTTCGCTCGGCAGCAACTCCGTCAGCTCTCTCTCGAAGCAGCGCCCACCGCGATGCACAGGGCCTATTTATTAAAGAAACAACATGCAAACTGATGCCACCCGATAGCTATTGTCTCGATGAAACTGCGAGTCCATCCACCTAGGCTGCACACCCTTAGATGCCCCACGTTGTTGTAGTTAAAGGTTGACGGAGGCTCACGGTGACTTGTGAAGATTTCTTCTTTAGATCTATATTCTTCTATTCCCGTTGTATTCAGCTCGTTGATAGCACTTCGTGTCACGTATTAGACATATGCGGTAGAAACAGCCCTATACTTGTCAACTAATTCAGGACTTCTTCTCCGTGGACTGATACAATCACAAAGAATAATGAAATATACAATTAGTTTTGATTATATGAACTTCATACTAAAGTCTTTGCAGGTTCCATCAGAAATACTAATTCATATTAAACGATCTGCATTAAAGACCACCATCCATTAAAGTGCAGCATCAAAATATATCAATCACTTGATAATAAATACTAAATTCAAATTAATCTTGAAATAAACTTTCGACAAAATAATGTATTTCAATGATAATAATGATTACATAAAATTAATCAAAATGTTCACATATCTCTTCATGAATTCAGATTCAGAACTGAACTCTTTTCTATTTTTTAAACATTATCAATAATAAACAAAATTTTTCGACTTCAGTGCGCAAAAGTGTACTGCAGGAGCTTCTCCGCCTTCACCGGCTTCGGCAAACATCTGGCAATGACCACGTACATATCTCTGTCGTCGGCGGATAAACTTCCACGGTGTGCCGCTGCATAGTCGATATTGAGTATGCAACAGATAAATCGGACACAATCCAAAAAGATATTTTTCTAAATATTTTTAAATATCATCAAAAACATAATAAACATAATATTAATAAAGTAATTCGGTTGCAAAGCTGAGCTTAACTAGGAAATGAGTAGACGATTAAAATTACGTACCACTACAAGATGATGACTGCCTCTCTCGGTCTACTATCGGCTCTGATTCTGAATTTGACGACACCGAAGCAGCGTGTTGTTTTAGTGACATGCAGGAAAGTGTAATGAGCCTTTTCCACTTCACTATCGGAAAATTGCACAGTAGCGGACCCTGACCTGAAACTTTTGCTACATTATATCAGGAATAATTGCCCTCGTTCCCTCAAACACCGTACGTAATGAGGAGGTGCTTAACCGAATCGGGGAGAAAAGAAGTTTCTGGCATATCCTGACTAAGAGAAGGGATAGATTGGTTGGACACATTGGGACATCAAGGAATTGTCAACTTAGCATTAGAAGGAAGTGTTTGGGTTAAAAATCATAGGAGACCGATAGACGAATACAGTAGGCAGATTGAAAACGATGTAGGTTGCCGAACTTATCCTCAGATGAAGAGACTTGCACAGGACAGGGTAGCTGCATCAAACCATTCTGCGGACTGAAGACCATAACAACAACCCTCAAACACATTCCGAATTCTTTTGTCCACAGTTACTTTGCTCGATGGCATTGCCTCTCCGTTCATCACGGTGTGATTTTAGTGCACAATGACAGGGAACTAGTACCCACTATGCAGTTGGCGCGTTGACAGTGTGCCTGGCCGAGCGTAGACGCCCACGCTGAACATATGACGTCAGTGTCACGCTCGATTAGACGGCGCTGCAGATGCTCACCCCCCGGCCTGACACCAGCCAGAGGCCCCTTCGTCCCCCGCCGGCAACATCTTCGTTGACGTCACCGGGAACGCCATCCGTATCGCCGACTCAGGAAGCAGACGTCGGCCTTTCCATCGGTTTCTAGGCCGGCAATTCCGCTGGGGCGCAGCGTGGATGCCGGGGTGCGGCCGGGGCGCTGACGTCAGTCTCAGTAGTGACTCCCGTTTCCTCAATAATATCAGCTTCCTGCCTCCTTCCCCACTGTCGTAAGAATGTTCCCTACACCAGAACGGCGTGGCTCTTTAGGAAGGGGAGTACGCAGTCCTATCGTATCGACTGCAAACCGTACAGCACATCAATGGAAGAACGAAGTTCAGCAGGATCCACCAAACGTGCCAGTTACACTACTGGCCATTAAATTTGCTGCACCATGAAGAAATGCAGATGATAAACGGGTATTCATTGGGCAAATATATTATACTAGAACTGACATGTGATTACATTTTCACGCAATTTGGGTGCGTAGATCGTGAGAAATCAGTACCAAGCACCTCTGGCCGTAATAACGACCTTGATACGCTTGGGCATGGAGTCAGACAGAGCGTGGATGGCGAATACAGGTACAGATGCCCATTCAGTTTCAACACGATTCCACAGTTCCTCAAGAGTAGTGACTGGCATTTTGTGAGGAGCCAGTTGCTCGGAAACCATTGACCAGACGGTTTCAGTTTGTGAGAGATCTTGAGTATGTGCTGCAGCAGTCGAACATTTTACGTATCCAGGAAGGCCCGCACAGGACCTGCAACACGCGATCGTGCATTATCATGCTGAAATGAAGGGTTTCACAGGAAGCGAATGAAGGGTAGAGCCATGGGGCGTAACACATCTGAAATGTAACGGCTACTGTTTAAAGTGCCGTCGATGCGAACAAAAGGTGACCGAGACATGTAACAATGGTACCCCATATCATCACGCTGGATGATACACTCTTCCAATGTGCGTACATTGCGATGTCGCCAAACACGAATTCGACCCTCATAATGCTGTAAACAGAACCTGAATTCATCCGAAAAAATGACATTTTGCTATTCGTGTACCCAGGTTCGTCGTTGTGTACACCATCGCAGGCGCTCCTGTCTGTGATTCAGCGTTAAGGGCAATTGCAGCCATGTTCTCCGAGCTAATATTCCACGCTGTTGCAAACGTCGTCGAACTGTTCGTGCAGATGGTTGTAGTCTAGCAAACGTCCCCATCTGTTGACTCAGGGATCGAGACGTGGCTGCACGATCCGTTACAGCCATGCAGATGAGATGTCTGTCATCTCGACTTCTAGTGATACGAGCTGTTGGGATCCAGCCCGGCATTCCGTATTGCCCTCCTGAACCCGCCGATTCCATATTCTGCTAACAGTAATTGGATCGCGACGAACGCGAGCACCCCTCAGGGGCTCAGCATTAATTTGCTGAGTACGGGGTTGGCGAACCCGGAATCCTGAGCTGTGGGCTGTGCGCGCCAACAGTCCGCTACACCGTAAGCTCTGTGCGTGCTTCAACGACCATCGTTCGGAGTGACGGTGGAACGTTGTACGTTTCAGAGCCCGGGGATCTTGGCTTAATCGCCCGGGTCGCAAGGACGGTACAAACCTCTATAAAAAAAAAAAAAAAAAAAAAAAAAAACCTCAATCTCAAGGTGTGCTACTTGCCGAGGAGATGCATAGCTGTTGAGGTTCAATAGTCGCTAGCGAGTGACCTCTGAGGAACCTGCCGCACCTCAGTTGTATAAGGCTTACCCAGGCAAGCGGGGCTCTGCCTGGGTGGACCTCTTTTCCCTAGCTGCTCGTGAAACGAAAATGAAACGAGCAATTAATAGCGTCGCCACACGCAAACCTGGCGTCTCTAAAAAAGGTAGAAAGGACAACAATGCTGCAGAGTATGATCCCCAAACGTTTCCTTCCCTGGCTACACCATGGGAGGAATGTCGGGCAAGACAGAAGGGTGAGGCTTATGACCCTAAGTATCTGGTCTGTAGCCATAGTGATGGGGGAATCTTTTAAGACAACGATACCATTATTTTTGGTTGAAAACCTTGAGGACAAGTATGGAGAGGTGGAAGGGATGTCAAAGATTCGGTCGGGATCAGTATTAAGAACGTCATACCCAGCTCAGTCACAGGCACTGCTTGCCTGTGACAAGCTGGGTGATGTTTCAGTTACCATCACGCCGCACACGACCATAAATATGGTACAGGGTATCATCTTTCATAAAGACCTCTTGCTGCAGTCAGATGACGAACTGCGTGCGAATCTAGAACGGCGGCGAGTACATTTTACTCGGCGAGTCCATAGGGGTCCGAAGGACAATAGGGTCGCCACCGGTGCCTTCATCTTGGCTTTTGAGGGTGATTCATTGCCCGAGAAAGTCAAGGTGATGATCTACCGGTGCGACGGAAAGCCCTACGTTCCTCCCCCTGTCCGATGTCGAGAGTGTGGAAGTGCGGTTCATCTGAACGTCCCTTGCACACCGCCTCCAGTCTGTGTCAACTGCGGCCAAAATCACTCCCCTTGCTCACCTATGTGTACAGTTCTGCAAATAGAGAGAAAAATAATGGAATACAAGACCAGAGATCGACTAACTTACTCAGAGGCGAAACGAAAATATCAGAAGCTCTATCCTGTGCGCCTGGTAACTACCTATGCCACGGCAGCCTCATCGTCCTCATCCACTGTGCTTGCTGTTCCACCTGTTCCATCAACGATAGTGGGCCCCAGGCCCAATCAACTGAAAGGGGTCCTTAGAGACAACTCCTTCTGCGGCTTCTCAGAGTGCTCAGGAGGATCCTGGCCGCAGGCTTCAGTGTCTCCAACCTGCCGGTCGAAGAGCTTCCAGCTCTTCCTCCGTCCCAGATGCTGCTTCTGGGAAGCCCTCTCGGCCCTGCAAACCAAAGGGCCAGCGAGAGGAAAAGAAGAAGAGACACAATAAGAAAGAATTTTCGGTGGCTTCAAAGCCACAACCACCCACAACCTCTTCTTCAGAGGATGAAGTCGAGATCCTCGCATCTCCTGAGGATCTCGCAATTACTGATTCCCCAGACAATACGATCTCTGGTTCTGTGGATTCAGAACGCATGGTAGCAGACGATCCAATGGAGTGATCCGCCTCATTTATTCATTATGGCGGTACAGCCAGAAGAAAACATCATCCTCCAGTGGAGTTGTGGTGGCTTTTTCCACTACCTGCCTGAGCTACGACAACTTCTAAGCCAAACACCTGCTTTCTGTATCGCTCTTCAAGAAACCTGGTTTCCAGCGATGCGGTCCCCCGCCCTTCGAGGCTATCCAGGCTATTTTAAAAATCGCTTCATCTATGACAGAATTTCAGGTGGAGTCTGCATCTATGTCCTAGCCACTGTCCCGAGCGCTGCCGTGCCTCTTGAAACGCCTTTAGAGGCTGTTGCTGTTAGGCTCCGGGCAGTGCAAGATGTTACAATATGTTCAATCTATCTCCCACCAGATGAGGCTGTCTCTCCTGTAGACTTCGCTGCCTTGGTCGCCCAACTTCCCCCACCCTTCCTTCTTTTGGGGGATTTCCATGCCCACCACACTTTGTGGGGTGGCACACAGACCTCGGCATGGGGTAGAGATGTTTAGACTCCACTGATGCAGCTGAACATCTGCCTCCTCAACACCAGCGCTGCTACGCACTTTAGCATAGCACACGGTACATTCTCAGCCATAGATCTGTCTGTCTGTAGCCCAAGCTTGCTTTTGCACTTCACTTGGAGGGTCCACGATAACCTGTGTGGCAGCGACCATTTCCCTATGTTTCTGTCGCTCCCACAGTGTCCACCTGCCTCGTTGGTCCCTCCATAGGGCTGATTGGCCAGCATATTCCATAACTGCTGCGCTTCCCTCTCCTCTTCTTGCTGATATTGATGCCGCTGTTCAGCAGGTCACAGAGTCCATCATTTCTGCTGCTGAGAAAATCGTTCCCATCTCACTTGGATCACTCCACTGTAAGTCGGTGCCCTGGTGGGCACCGGAGATAGCTGAGGCCATCCGGGAACGTCGGCGAGCACTACAGCGCCACCGACGCCACCGACGCCACCCTTGTGTCGAACATCTCATAGCCTTCAAGCATCTCTGGGCACGGGCCCGGCGATTGATCCAGCAAAGCAAGACGGTCTCCTGGGAGCGTTATGTCGCCTCCATTGGTTCCCGAGCATCACCTTCACAGGTATGGTCGCAAGTTCGACGCCTCTTTGGGCACCGCCCACCAGTGGGAATTCCGTGCCTCAGCATTCAGGGTACAATTTGTACTGACCCACTCACCATAGCTGAGCATTTGGCACACCACTATGCTCGCACCTCAGCGACCGCTGCATATGATGTGGATTTCCGCGCCCTTAAAGAGTGCACAGAGGGAAAACGGATATCTTTTCGAACACGACGCCAGGAATTCTACAACATCCCTTTCAGTGAATGGGAGTTCGAAAGCGCCCTTGCCGCATGCCCAGCCACGTCCGCTGGACCCGACCGCATTCATAGTCAGTTCCTCCGACACCTATCAGCAGACTCCAAGCTTCAACTTCTCTCCTTGCTGAATCGTCTCTGGGTTGAGGGTGTCTTCCCATCCCAATGGCGGGATAGCATCGTCATCCCAGTGATGAAGCCCGGGGCTGATCCGCAGGTGGCTGATAGTTACCGACCAATCAGCCTCACCAACGTTCCGTGTAAACTCCTCGAAAGGATGGTGAGTCGGAGGCTTATATGGATCCTTGAGGACTGGGGTTCCTGGCCCCACAACAGGGTGGGTTCCGTCGAGGCCGCTCCGCTATCAGTAATCTCGTGCCGCTGGAGTCGGTCATCCGTACAGCCTTTACATGACGGGAACATCTTGTTGCTGTATTCTTTGACCTGCGAAAAGCGTACGACACCACCTGGCGCTACCACATACTTTCTACGCTGTACGACTGGGGATTACGCGGTCCGCTTCCTGTATTTATACAGAATTTTCTCGCGCTACGGTCTTTTCGTGTCCATATTGGTTCCTGTCTCAGCTCCCCTCACTGTCAAGAAACCGATGTCCCACAGGGTTCCGTTCTCAGTGTCCCTTAATTTTGGTCGCTATCAATGGTCTTGCTACTGCTGTGGGGTAATTGGTTTACGCCTCGTTGTATGCCGATGACTTGTGCATATATTTCAGCTCCACTAGCATCGGCGTTGCTGAACGGCGGTTGCAGATAGCTATTCTAAAGGCGCAGTCGTGGGCGTTTACTCATGGTTTCCAATTTTCTGCATCAAAAACCCGGGTGATGCATTTCTGTCGGCGTCGGGCGGTACATCCTGAACCCGAATTGTATCTGACTGATGATCTGCTGCGTGTCGAAGAGACGCACCGTTTTTTAGGCATGTTGTTCAACAACCGTCTCACCTGGGTGCCACACCTTCGCCAGCTCAAACAAAAGTGCTGGCGCCACCTTAATATTTTACACTGTCTCAGCCATACTGTTTGGGGAGCCTCACGCCCAACGCTCTTGCGACTTTATAAGGCGCTCATTCATTCGCGCCTAGACTATGGCTGTGTAGTATATGATTCGGCTGCACCTTCAGCACTGCAGCAAAGCACCCAGTCTTACATTCTGGAGTTCGTTTGGCGACAGGGGCTTTTCGCACAAGCCCTGTAACAAGCCTCCTAATTGAAGCTGCGGTCGTTCCTCTGCGGTTCCGCTGGCAGCACCTGCTGGCTTCATACGTTGCCCATGTTCAGGCCTTGCCACACCATCCGAACCACCAGCTTCTTTTTCCTGGCGCTGCACTTCCTATTCCTCCAAGACGACCTCGGAAGGGTTATCCAATGTCAGTCCGTGTTCGTTCTCTACTTTCGTCCCTTGAATCCCAACCACTCCCTGCCACTTTCCAATATTCCTTTCAAACCCCTCCTTGGTCCATTCCACGTTTGCAGCTTTGTCTGGATCTGTCCCATACATCAAACGACTCTGTTTATCCAACACAACTCCGCCGCCAGTTCCTACATCTCTTCAACTCTTTCTGTGGTGCTGAAGCCATTTAAACTGATGGGTCCCTAGCAGATGGTCATGCTGGGTATGCATGTCTCCATGGTGACCATGTCGAACAGCATTCATTACCCTGTGAAAGTAGTGTCTTTACTGCAGAGCTGGTCGCCATCCTAAAGGCTCTAGAACATCTCTGAGCCTGCCCCAGGGGTCATTTGTCATCTGTAGTGACTCCCTGAGTGGCTTGCAGGCACTCGACCAGTTCTTCCCTTATCACCCGTTAGTGCAGTCCATTCAAGACACTACTTACTCTCTTGCCAAATCTGGCCGTTATGTGGTCTTCCTGTGGACCCCTGGCCATGTCGACATACCGGGGAATGAACTTGTTGACCAGTTGGCCAAACAGACCACCACTGCGCCACCCTTAACCATTGGCGTCACAGAATCCGACCTAAAGTTAGCACTGCACAAGAAGGTGCGTGCACGAGGCATCACAACAACGTTTCACCAGTCAACTCCTGTTTGTGTATGAGAAATCGGTTGGAAACTTTCGTCATGCATATCACAGCATCTTCTTCCTGTCGGTTAAATTTCGCCTCTGTAGCACGTAATCTTCGTGGTGTAGCAATTTTAATGGCCAGGAGTGTACAAGCCGCACTTGCTGGTCGGGCCCAAAAGAACAAAAACAACAAATACTGTATTCCTATTTATATTTCTCAGGAATACAAGTAGCCCTACTACCCGTGTATTCAGAGATAGTTACTCTTGCTTAACAGATTGTCAATCAAGACAATATAGGATTCAGTGAAATAAATAACAGGTTTTCACAATTCTGGTAGCTCTTAAAAAAGAGTTACTTTAAGCAGTACTGGTGGACAGGAAGTTCAAAGAGTTTCATTTTATGTTTTGAGAAATGACTGTTGGGGGCACTAGATTAGTTACCTCACTGCAGTTCGAATTTTTGTTTATGAAATTAATATTAGGAACTTGTAACACAGAATTAAATATCATCTGCTTTACATATAGGTATAACAACTGACAGGGGTTTGCAGAACTGTCTATAGTTCCTTACACTAATGATACATAGTCACACTGAATGCAAATTGTGAAGATGAACCCTATAATGACATTTGGTGACTGTTGAGCAGTTCACGCTACTGTAAGGTATTTGGCTTACAGCATTAAAAATGATAATAGCCGTGCTAGATACCCTAATGCTAATGTTACGTGCACTTAGTTGAGAAAACGTTATGGCACACTTCCTGTTCCTAAAAAAATTAGTAGTGGCTGATTGCTGTATTCACAAGGGAAGAAGCTATTTTACAGTTTTGTATCTGATGGGAGATTTCATTTTCACAGTCGATTTTAACATCATCTGTTTCAGGCAGCTCTGTTTCATTTTTCGATGGTATAAAATATCTAAATGTTGGAGAATACAGCAGGAACTCAAACACAGGTGTAAAGTGTTGGGAAAATCTTCCGAAATTAATGATTGTATAAAAGTGCAAAAAAAAAAAAAAAAAAATGTCGGACAATAAATTCCGTTCGTATGTTGCACTTAGAACGCTAAAAAACTAAATGTTATAATTCCGTTTAGTTTGGAAGAAGAAAAGCTGTTGGCCGATTTCTACACCGTGATAAATTTACACACATCCGATAGTTGCTGCATATTCAAAGAGTCTGAAGGTGTTTTGTAGTTATATATTTAAATGAGACATATTTTTCGCGACTTAACTCGAATGAATACACACGCTTAACAAAGGAGTCTAACGCACATTTAGAGTTAGCGCGAAAGTTTGTCACCATAACGGCCGCCGAGGTGCTCTTCAATTTGCCCGATGATCGCAGTCGGCCGCTTACGGGATTGCAGGGGCTTGGTCGGGCCCAAACAGTCGGCCTCGGGCCCCACGAGCAGTATTCTGAGGAATTAACCGGATGAATGTAGCCTAGTTCAGTTTAACAAGAGGATGACCAAACATCTCCGATTTCGATATTGAGGAATCTGAGGTATATTGTAGGGGGTCTCGCTTGAGCTCCGGATATCGAAATAGTCATGTTTGATTTTCTCTGCTTGGTTTATATACCATATTCCTAGTGGAGGAGTGTAGCACAGCGGATTGAGCATACAGCTACCACGCTGGAGGTTCGTTGTCGATTCCGCCACTTGTACCATCTTTTTCTTCAGTATTATTTTATATGATGTTTACAAGTATACTCCGTTTCATGCGGTATTGTTCTCTAATGAGTGTTTCGTCATGATATATTTATTTGTAAGAAGAGAATGTAACCTATGGTCAGTATTTTTATTGTTCATTGGAAATACCATATTGCTTTTCTCGGATATATGCAGGTTATATATATGTGACCGTATACTTGAATTTCATAGAAAGGAACCTTTGTATCTGCCTCCCCACAGTACCTTCAAATCCATTATAGCATTATAGCATTACGGATCTGAGGTCGTACTTGGGACTGGGTGACGCCCATTCGCGTCTGTCGCCAGCACGGGTAGTTTTCAGTATCGTGGGCGTATATTCCAAGTAAACACGTAACGTCAGTGCAAGCAGAGCCAAGTACGTCCAAAGGAAAAGCAACAGAAGGCACGTCAGACGTGTCGGATTCTAAAGAAGAATCAAAAGGTGAACGAACAAACGACGTGAGATATGCGGAGAGCTTACTTATTTGCGAACAATATTGCATGAAACGGAACGTATTTGTAAGCATCATGTAAAACAAAATTAAAAAAAAAATAATAGTGCACGTGGAGGAATCGAACACGGACCCCCGCTGCTCTTACACTGCTATCCTTCGATGTATGCTAGATTTCTGTTATATCTACCGGGCAGGGAAAGTCAAACATAGCTATTTCGAAGACCAGGGCCCAGCGATATTTACGACGTTAAGCGGATTCTAAGGGGAGATCCCCCTACAACATATCTCAGACTCGTCAAAATCGAAGTCGTAGAAGTTTGGTCATCCCCTTGTACGTTTTTCCTTAGAAGTCTGCCTCTTCACATAGCAATGGTTCCCAGCTTCAAGCCTGAAGCAAGTCCAGTATTCGTTTTTCCTGTGAATAAATGTGTTACATATAATCAGAATGTCTGTTCTAGTAATATGCCCACATCAGCATCCTTATGTGCGCGCCGGCTGCTGTTACGTCCCCAGTAGTCGACAGGACTCGTGTCAACGAGAATATACAACGTATAGCAGTGGAAACCATGCAGACATGAATTAAGGGCATTGTTCTCTTGAAATCAGTTGATAAATTAATCCAGACGTGAAGCCAATTAATTATAAAATCAAGTAACTTATCGCTGCTGCCGCTACTGATGTTACAAATGGAATATGCAATGCATGCTGGTGCGAATAGCTTTATGGAAAGCACAAAGAATGGAAGATATGTATGAGGTATAGGAACAAGAGCAACAGAATTTTTCCTATGCCTGCAAAGCGATTTATACGCTTTATTAGCTACACTTTTGTTAGTATATTTCTTGAGTAACGTAATGACCCTAATATCGCTGTAAAGAGTTCTGATACTACAATACTTCACTGCATTATCTCACTCTACTGTCAAATAAAGCCAAGTCAATTATATTCTGGATCTGTTGTGTTAAACTGAGACTTTAGTGCATAAATGTCTTCCCTCAATTTTCGACAATGATGCGTTGGAACAGGAGCTCGAAATGACTCAGTAGTACGTCTTCCACGATCAAGGAACAAAAAGAATAATTTTAAGAATGTTTTATAAGCACATCTCGATTGTTGGACTTGTGGATCATTTAGTACTTAAACCATCATTTTCGTCAGTGGATTCTTGAATAGTTCATCTGGTGAATAAGTGAAGACAATTTTAGTCTAAAATGTTTGTGCAGTGTTGTTTCCGCACATGTAGAAGCACGAAAAATAGAGGAAAACCCATATGACACTATTATTTCATTAATAAATGAAGATAACCAATCCACACCAACTCTGTACTGATAGTTTCTTTGATATTTTGTTTATGTTCCTTTCTGAAACATCGTGTTACAAATTCAAATGTTTGTATAGTCTATGGGACTTAACTAGGGGTCATCAGTCCCTAAACTTACAAACTACTTACAAACTAGCTAATACTAAGGACGGCACAAATATCTATGCCCGAGGGGGGATTCGAACCCCCGACCGTAGTGGCCGTGCAGACCGTGACTGGAGCGCCTCAGTCCCCTCGGCCACCGCGGCCGGCCCTCGTGTTACTAGTTGTAGTGAAGAACACAAATCCTTTGATTTTTGACGTCAGATTCCACTCTTAAAATTCACGCAGTCCTAAGCCTGATGTACATCAGTCGTCCGTTCCGTATTTGGAACTCCTAAAGGAAACTCGTTCAACGTTAATCTCCCGATCTTGATATTTCCTAGGAATTTGGTAATTTGGAGAAAAGAACCTTCCACATTATCATTACTTTTCCTCCTCTTCTACAACTGCATGTGTTGTTTTCCGTATTGAGCTACAGGTTAAACTTCTAGAAATAGTTACATCGGAAACATCATAACGTAGGGCTTGCACAATGGTTTCCAACTAAAAATTCTGCTCATCAATCTGGATCATTATCTCTATCCAATTCACTAACAACTTCAAGTGACTAGAATGTGATGACATGTTGGTGGTATGGAGGGAACATATGGAGAAGACGATGTTGACGATGTACTAAATCCATGAATGGTCGATATTCGTTTTGTTATCAGTTTCAGTAGGTGACGAACATGATGATGGTGATGATGATGATGAAGCAAAAGAAAGGATGATTGCGGCTCATTTTATAGTTCAATTACTTTATTCTACTTATTTCCATTAGTCAATCGTTCTCCTGTCGCTCCCTATTTTTTCTTTTCTTTGTGTTTTAGCATCAACTTCTGCCGTACTAGAGGAAAAGACATCTGGTGTTTATGTTGGAAGAGATTTCAAATGTTTGTTAAGCTTAAGGGACTTAACTGCGGGGTCATCAGTCCATAAACTTACAAACTACTTATGAGCTACCTTATACCAAAGACGGCACAAACATCCATGCCCGAGGGGGGATTCGAACCCCCGACGGAGAGCGGCCTCGCGTATCGTAGCATAGCGCCTCAATGCGCTTGGCCACTCCGCCACAACGGAAGAGATTTCTTGTCCTCTTCACTTCTAATCTCTATCACTGCATTTTCGGTAGCAATATATTGTTTCATTGTATCAACTTTTGTCTGTATATTTCTGTGCTTTTTGTTTCTCTTTTGTATCTTTTCTTTAAGTTGTTCTGTTGCTCACGTAGCTTAGATATATTCCAGTCGTATGAATCTATTAGATGAATTACTGTCCTTGCATGTTTCCTCATTGAAACTGCAGTCCATCCGTCAGTCTGAGAATGTCTTAGGCTCCTGTAAGAGGTGAAATCGGACAATGATGAGCATATTTTATATACGAGATAACATTTTAATGAAACTGATATCCTGTTTTTCCAAGGAACTAGTTGGCAACAGAAGATCACAGACAAGTGATAGCAGAAGCCATATCCAATTATACATTAGCCTGAAATTGGAAAAGAAGACATAAGCACCGTCTAAATACACTTCCATTAGACTCAAATTTCCACAGAAAGTACACTACCTTGGAGGAGCATAGACTGTGCACTTTAAGTTTTTACTGTACTAATGCGGACCATATTAGCGTACAAGACTATAAAAACGGAAGCTTAAAACGGTGATCTAGAACAAACTACGCCGCTACTAGCAAAGCCGGCCAAAGTTAACAAAAGTGAAACAATACGTCTAAGAACGAACTCCAACGAAATGCTAGGACTGTTGATTAAATAACGATATTTTCCCAAAAAAATATATTTTTGCCAGAACTATCGATATAACAGCCGATATTTCTTCATTATATCGATATCAAAAAGACAATACTGAGTTCCAATGTATTTGTTTCAGATTCTATTTTCATAGAGTATTTTTGAGAGTATATCGTAATCATCATTTATACCTTTCAGCTTTCAGTCTGGAGCGTAGTCCCACTAATAAAATTCGTTAATGATCCACTATTCAAAGCTAACATCGATGCCTCGTTAGATATTAAGAAAATCAAATGTTCAAATATTTTTTAATTCATGGGACTTAATATCTTTTGTTTTTAGTACCCAGGCACACAAACTACTTACACTAAGTTAAATGAACCTAAGAACAACACACACACACACACACACACACACACACACACACACACACACACACACTTATGCTCGACGGAGAACTCGAACCTCTTACAGTGATCAATCGCGTGCTCCGCACCAAGGCGCCTTAGAACGCTCGGCCACTCCACCGCGGCTGATATTAAACCTGTTGCTTCAAAATCATTCTTGACCGAATCCAAGTAGTGTCTCCTTGGTCTAATCGACCACTCTTACACAATAATGTCGAACCTATGAGTCTCTTAGGTAACCTTCCTTCTGCCATGCATCTAACATGACCCCCATCTTCTCATCGTATTTGCTCTAACTGCTTCATCTATAGTGTTCATTCACAGTTTTTCTTTGATTTCCTCATTATGGTCATCTCTTGCCATTGTAGTCATCTATTAGTACCTGCAATCATCCCCGCCACTTTCATATCTGTGACTTCAACCTTAGGAATAAGATAACCTGTACCAACACCGTCTGTAGAGAAGGCCTGAGCGCTGGCGTGTCACGTCACGCAGAGTAGGCCGCGGTCGAGTAACTCACTGGCTGGCCGATGGGGCGCAGCCCACCGCCTCACAGCGGCCAGCCAGTGAGCTACTCGACCGCGGCGTACTCTGCGTGACGTGACACGCCAGCGCGGAGGCCTTCTCTACAGGCGGTGTTGCCTGTGCCCATGCAGAATTCTCTCCCATACAAAAAAGTTGTTCGAAATGTAGATCGGTGCCCTGATAACTTAGTCTTAATGCTGACTTCCTTCTTGCAGAAGAGAGCTGACAGAGCTGAGCATTCACTGCATTACCTTTGCAACATATTGTTTCCATTTCTTTGTCTACGTTGCCATTCCGTTAGAAAATACATGCTAAGTACTTGAAACTGTACAATTGTTCAAACGTTCATACTCCTATTTGATACTCAATCTGTTTACATCTATTTCTCACAGACAGTCCTTTCGTTTTTGAAATGCTGGTCTTCATACCATAACACATCTTTGATCTAGCTCAAAAAAATTAGATTTTCAACCCTGCAATCGAATCTGCCATCACAACTAAGTCGCTCCCATATGCTAAACTGCTTATTTAGTTTACACCTACTTTAATCTAACCCTTCCAGTCGTTTGTTTACAACATATGATTTAAATGTTCAAATGTTTGTATAGTCTATGGGACTTAACTACGGGGTCATCAGTCCCCAAACTTACAAACTACTTATGAACTACTTACGAACTAGGACGGCACAAATATCCATGCCCGAGCGGGGATTCGAACCCCCGACCGTAGTGGCCGTGCAGACCATGACTGGAGCGCCTCAATCTCCTCGGCCACCGCAACATATGATTCACAATGAACAACAGGTGACAATAGGTGACAGGTTACAGCCTTGTCTTACTCCTGAAACTACCGTGAACCATGAACTCAATTCATCCTCAACTATAACTGCTGCCTGACAATCTACGTAATGTCCTTGAATTTCCTACAGAAGTTTGTCTTCTGTTCCATAATTTTGTAGAAATGACAATACCATCCTCCTAGGAACACGGCCATAAGCCTATGAAACATAGATACAATTCCCTGTACAACTCATACCACTTCTCTGTGATCTGTGTAAAACATCTGATCCTGCAAGTCTCCTAGTGGCCTAAGCCCGCACTGAGTTCCTTCAATCTTGTCTTCAACTGATATTTGTACTCTCTTTCTTTTGTGTCCCAACTTCGTCGCCGCTTTTGTGTCCCAGCCTCGTCGTAGGTGTCGGTGGCCGAGTGGAATGAGACCGACACGCTGGTGCAGGTACGGAGGGGAGCAGCCAGAAACTATAAACACTCGAGTAAATTAGAGATATATATTGCACAGAATGTAACAATACTTAACTTTTACATAGTACTGCAGAATGTTGATACATAGTTGTTAGAGGCCTGCCTAGTGCCTGTACAATAGCAAAGTCCTCACTGGTGCCTATCTGATTACGAAGGTCCTAACTCGTTGCTATCTCAGTCCGAAGTGCTATGTCTTTCCGTGGTGGCCACGAGCGGGGTTCCAGCAGAGGGCGCTCGTGGCTGTCGTCGGAAGAACGCCGCGCCGTGCATGCATGGCGGCGCGCGGCGAAAGTAGGTGGCGCGCACTTTGTACTTGTGCGACACCACACCCCTCCCCCCCAAACCGCCGCGCCGTCGTGGCGTAGGGCTGAGGGCCACGGCGACGGCACTGGGTGGAGGGCCTGGGTGGGGGCGTTACTGATGGGACGGACGTCGTAGCTGAGGCCGGGATCGAGACGCCGTCCGCGCCCCGGCATCTGCCTTGAGATCCTCCAGGGAACCCGCCGAAACCTGGGGAAGGGCGCCCGCCCCCAGCCAGAGGGAGCAGGTCATCTTCTTCTGAGGTGCGTGGCCCAAGCTGGGGGGGCCCGCACGGTCCCGGAGTCCCTCTCGGTGACGCTGTCATCTGCGGCGGCGACAGCGGCGGCGACGACTGCGTCGGAGGTGTGTCGACGTCCATAGGGATCTCGTAGTCCGGGAACGAACGATGTGGCTGTGCTCCCTGGCGGTGAACTGGGTCTGGAATCAAGAAACCGGAGACAGTATCGCGCGGCCTGTGCAGGCGCAATTGGTTTGCGTGGCGCCGCAGCTCCGACCCTGTGGAAGAACGTACAACATACATATTGCGACCGAGCACGCGCTGAATGGTGCCCGGTAACCATTTCTTCTTGTTGCCAGCAAACACCCTGTACAGCACCGGCGTAGAAACCTGAAAACGCGTAGCGCCATACGAACCGACTCGGTGCGTGGGAGGCTGCAGCAGGTGAAGGAGAGTGCGGTGACGGCGGCCGTGTAGCAGCTCGGCAGGAGACGGGCCGTCACGTGGCATGCACCGATAGGTAGACAGGAAAATTTGAAGAGCTTGCTGCCTGGAGTGCTGACCTTTCATCTTCTCCATTTGAGACTTGAATGTTCGAACGAAACGTTCTGCTTCACCATTGGACTGAGGGTGAAAAGGTGCGGTGGTTATATGCTGAATGCCATTCACACGACAAAACTGTTGAAATTCCGCACTAACAAACTGTGGTCCATTGTCACTGACGATAGTTTCAGGCAAACCTTCGATGCAAAACACTGACGTTGAGTTCATGGCAATCACGAAAGGAAACTTGCTGAAAGCGTCTACAACAATTAACCAGCGCGTGTTCCAGAAAGGTCCGGCAAAGTCAATGTGTAAACGTTGCCATGGTCCCTTGGGGCGTGGCCAGTTCGAGAAACGTTGTGGAGGAGCCGCCTGATGCTCCGCACAAACTGTACACTGTGATGTCATGCTCTCTATCTGAGCGTCCATACCAACCCAGGTACAATGACGTGTGGCCAGTTGCTTTGTCCTAACAATGCCCCAATGTCCTTGATGCAGGAGGCGTAACACTTCTCGTTGCAGGGAACGAGGAACAATCACTCTTGCTTGGTCGTTGTCGGTATGCAACAACAGTACACCCTGACTTAAAGATAATGCATGACGTTGTGCAAAATAACGTCGAACTAGAGGCCTATCAATGTCTTTGGCTCTGGCAGGCCACCCTGAGCGAACAAAACGTGCTACCACACTTAAGTCTGCATCCGCAGCTGTTTCCTGTGCGACCCGACGAGAGTTCAAAGGGAAATCTGCGACAGCGGTAGCATCTCTGGAGTCTATCTGACAACATGCCATTTCCGAAGAATCAAACGACACATCCTGGCCAACCGGAAGTCGGGAAAGTGTGTCCGCGTTGGCGTGTTTAGTGGTAGGTCGGTACAAAATCTCATACTGATAATTAGACAATATCAAGGACCATCTCTGAAGCTTTTGTGCCGTACGTGGCGGAATTGGCTTTGCGGGTGAGAACAACGACGTGAGAGGCTTGTGGTCTGTCAACAAATAGAATTTTCTGCCATAGAGATAATGAAGAAACTTTGTGACGCCGTAAATGATTGCTAAGGCCTCCTTTTCTGTCTGACTAATTCTGTTGCGTTGGCGTCAGTAGCTTGGATGCAAAGGCAAGAGGTCGATCGTGAGATCCAATACGATGCGACAAAACTGCACCCAGCTTGTTCGATGAGGCATCAACTGCTAACACTACAGGCTTCTGTGGGTCAAAGGGAATCAAACATGCATCACTGAGTAGTGCAGACTTTAATTTGTCAAAGGCAACCTGTCAATCTTTAGACCATACAAAAGGAACATTCTTCCTACGTAAGTGATGCAGTGGAGCTGCAATCTGAGAGGCATTGGGAATAAATCTGAAATAATAGTTCAGCTTCCCCATTACTGCTTGCAATCCGTGCACATTCTTAGGAGGAGGCAAGTCTTTGATTGCTCGAAGATGTGACTGTAAGGGATGGATTCCTTGGGCATTAATCACATGGCCTAGGTACTCTATTTCAGTTTGAAAAAACGAACACTTTGCTTTATTGCAACGTAGGCCTGCTGCAGTCAACACTTTGAAAAGGCACTCCAGGTTTGCTAAATGTTCTTCAACTGTACGTCCGGACACCACAATGTCATCTAAATAGTTCGAACAACACGGTACGGAAACTGTCAGCTGTTCCAAAAAACGCTGAAAAATAGCGGGAGCGGAAGAACTGCCAAAGGGTAGGCGTTGAAATTGAAAAAGGCCCATGTGAGTATTAATGACGAAAAACTTTTTGGACTCGTCATCAAGTGGATTTTGTAAGTATGCCTCTGCTAAATCAATCTTGGAAAAGAAGCGAGACTGTCCTAATTTGTACATCAGTTCCTCAGGTCTGGGCAGGGGATAAGTGTCTACAATTGTTTGACTGTTCACTGTAGATTTGAAGTCCGCACAGAGACGAAGTTTTCCTGTCGGCTTGGGTATAATTACTATAGGCGAGGCCCACTGACTCGCAGAAACAGGAGAAATCACCCCACTATCTTGCCAACGTTTAAGTTCTTCGGCAACTGTATCACGCAATGCGATAGGCACTGGTCTAGCTTTACGAAATTTTGGAACGGCAGATTCTTTTAAAGTCACATGTGCCACGAAGTCTTTTGCACAACCTAGTTCCGGCGAAAACAAGTCACTGTATTTGTCACATAATGCATTGATTTTATCCTGAGGCACTATTGACGAAATTTGAAGCACATCTCTTTGAATTAATAAACCAAACAAGTCAAAAGCATCTAGTCCAAAAATGTTCTGCGTAGATTTGGCCTGAAGAACAACAAAAGCAACTGTTTTCGTAACACCTTGAAAAGAGGCGGGCAGGCTACACGTTCCTAGCACGGGACTTTTTTCACCTGTATAAGCTGTTAAAACTTGCTGTGACGGCGACAATTTTGGCGAACCCAGAAGTTCATAATTATCTTTATTTATTAATGTGACAGCGGAACCAGTATCAAGCTGAAATTGCACCGTCTTATTTTCTACGAAGAGAGTCACAAACAGTTTTTGCTTGCGGCGCTCGACAGGTGCGCGAATGTGGGCAACGTCTAATACATATTGTTTTCTGCGCTTGCGCGGGTTGCGTGCGGTAGGAAGCGGCGCATACTTGGCACACAGCGGATTAACCACACTGTCACTAGATGACACTACCGCCGGATCGGCGTCCGCGCAATGCGAGGCTACTGCACTAAAATTACTATGAGTAGCTACACCAATTCTACTGTCACTAGCTACACAGTACTGGGCACTTTTACAATAAGAAGTTGCAGAAGGCACTAGGTTCACTACAGGATTGCACTGTTCATAGTCATTTTGCTTGTCCCGAACCCTTTTCCGTTGCACTGTTTTACGCGCTCGTCGGCGCTTGCTACGTGGTGCACTATATAGATTTGCCATAGGCGCAGAACTACTGTCATGCAATTGAGATCCAAGGAAAGCAGTGTTCAATTCCACAGCCCGTATAACATTTACAGAATGAACTGTTCTCGCACTCTGCGAAGCACTGTTTCTAACGTTACTGTTCTTTGAGTTTTTAATTTGCATACACACAGACTGTACATGTCCTGATTTGCCACATTGATAACAGGTTGCGTTGCGACTAGGGCAATGAGCACGCTTGTGGCGAGACACACACTGGGGGCAAGATTTACGTACATTTTTCTGAAATGAGCGTTGGCGCACGTTATTCAAATTACTGTTTCTAACACGACGGGGCGACCTTTGCGTCGCACTTTTACACTGGCTACTGTTCACTGTCTGTTCAGCACGACCGGTAGAAAAATAAGAATCACTAGTGCTATACTGAGAACTACGGCTAGGAAAGCGTCCGTTGCGGCGCACTGAATTAACACTGTGGCTTTGCATTTCTACATCTGCTAAGTCAAAGGTATCATGCGCTTCAATAAGCTGCAGTACACTGTCTAATGAAGGTTCAGATTGTTTCAAAATGCTGCCCTAATTCTGGGGTCCTGAATGTTCTGCGTAATCGCATCCCTCAACATAACGTCACTATACGAAAGTCCACAAGAGCAAGTAAATTTACATTGGCGGGTTAAGCCCTTCAATTCCCTAATCCACTCTTGGTGTGACTGCTGCGGTAATTTTTTAAGTCTAAAAAATCGGTACCGTGCTGCGGCTACGAGAACTTTTCTCTCATATTGAGCATTTAGTGCATCTACAATTTGTTCAAAGTCTACATCACGAGGAGATGCGTGAGGGAATAGTTTCTGCAATAATACGAAGGTTTTGGAGCCCACCACGGACAATAAAAGATGCTTAACAGTCTGACCTGTAAGTTGATGAGCCGCGACGAGTTCTTGAAACTGCGCGAAATAGTCGCTCCATTCTTCCTCACGTTCGTTGTACTGGCGAAACGTCGGAAGCGTTGCAGCGGCAGGTGTGGGCTGCTGATGTGACGACTGTTGTTGTTGGTGAGCAGCCTGTGTCGTCAACTGCGACACGGCCTGCAGTAGTTGAGTGATTTGCGCCGTCTGTAACTGAATAATTTCCATTAAGTTTGGGTTCGGGGTAGTGGCCATGCTGACCGATTAGGCGCCGCGTGTACAAGTAAATTAGTACAAAACACAAATGCAATATGAAAGAGGACGCTCTGCAACAAAAAAGTCCACAAACACGTAACTGAAAATGTTCCCCCAAAAATCTTATAATAAGGGTGGGTGGGCGGAAGCAATTTCTGCGTGCTCCGACTGCTGCTGTCTGGCTGCTGTAAGCGGGCTGGTCCAAGGTTCGTCTATCACTCCTCGTCGCCACTTTTGTGTCCCAACTTCGTCGCCGCTTTTGTGTCCCAGCCTCGTCGTAGGTGTCGGTGGCCGAGTGGAATGAGACCGACACGCTGGTGCAGGTACGGAGGGGAGCAGCCAGAAACTATAAACACTCGAGTAAATTAGAAAGAGATATATATTGCACAGAATGTAACAATACTTAACTTTTACATAGTACTGCAGAATGTTGATACATAGTTGTTAGAGGCCTGCCTAGTGCTTGTACAATAGCAAAGTCCTCATTGGTGCCTATCTGATTACGAAGGTCCTAACTCGTTGCTATCTCAGTCCGAAGTGCTATGTCTTTCCGTGGTGGCCACGAGCGGGGTTCCAGCAGAGGGCGCTCGTGGCTGTCGTCGGAAGAACGCCGCGCCGTGCATGCATGGCGGCGCGCGGCGAAAGTAGGTGGCGCGCACTTTGTACTTGTGCGACACCACACTTTCAACAATACCTGATAATATTTTACCTACAACGCTAATTTAAAAGATACCTCTGTAGTTGTTACAATCTTTCGTGTTTCTATGCTTCAAAATTTGTGTGATCACTGCTTTTGTCCAGTTAGAGCGGCGCGAGAGTAGCCGAGCGGTCTGGAGCGCCCTGTTGCGGATCGCAGAGAAAATGGCGATACAACCCATCTGCTTTGATCAATAACAATATGTCGAGAAAAAAAGTATACAGGATATCATCTTAATATCTATGTATTGTAGGTAATAAGTAATCTGTAGTTATCCTCGTAAATTACGGATTACCAAACAGAATGTACCATCAATCACAGGTCTCAGCCTTCTGCGCTCACTTAGGGGAAAAAAATAAAACCTGAAACCTGATCTGTACCTTACCATCAGTGTGAAGTTACAGTTCACTTTTAAACCCAAAATCGTAATCTGTAATCAATATTCTGGTTGTAAACGAACTATTCTCTTCAACTCTGTCAAGGAAAATATTGACCGTCATATCGTTTCCTCGGCTTAGCGATGTCTTTGATCGAATGTTGTATCACTTGTATTAAAGTGTTAACTTAAATATTTATAAAACATTTTTAAGTTTCATTTGCTTACCTGTACTATATGCTTCCGTAAATACGATGTAGCACTGCAGGCCGACTTCAGCAGTTTACTTCCCGGGCAAAGTTTGCATTTCACTGTCATGTTGTCCTTGCTTTGCGCACCATGTAACTCAAAATAATTCCTTAAATAAGGAAGCGGGAAAACTTTGCGCCCGGTTTCGCTGCACTCCATTTGGCCAGCCATCTTTAAGACCAGACCGTGGCCCATGAGATACAAATTCAGAAAGAAAGAATTTTCGTCTTGGCGGAAAGCACACAATTTTAAATCAAATGTTCAAATGTTTGTTAAGCTTATGGGACTTAACTACGGGGTCATCAGTCCCTAAACTTACAAACTACTTATGAACTACTTACGAACTAGGACGGCACAAATATCCATGCCCGAGGGGGGATTCGAACCCCCGACCGTAGTGGCCGTGCTGCCGTGACTGACGCGCCTCAGTCACCTCGGCCACCGCGGCCGGCACAATTTTAACGAAGGAGCTTAGAATGATAAAGAATAGCCTCTTGCGTTCAAAGATATCGACCAAGGAGATTAGAATTTCGCCAGAGAATATCGAAGTGACGATATTTTGTCGACTGCGAAATACGTGCCAAACACAAAGACTTCGTACCAAGTAACGATAACAATTTTGTAACGATTACGTTTTTATTCGAATAAGTAAATGTATCGATTACAAGTAAAAATTACACGAAATGTAATCGTTACCTGTAATTCGATTACTTTTACTCAATTACTCCCCATCCCTGCTTTTCAAACAGCTAACAAAATTGTTATTGTTACATCATCGAAATCTGGAAAGTTGACTTCAAAGGTATATGAAAGCTTTTTAATCAGTTTTGTAAGGCCATACGTTAGAAAGGAAAAGGTTTCTTTCACTTATTGGTTCTTGGAGTGGGCAAACCGATCCCATGATGTATAATGAAGTTTTTCGAAACGACAGGTGTCCCCTACCTGCAACGTGCAAGTAATTCCGCAAAAATGCATCCCATTGGTACAGCCTTGTGACGTGTACTTCTACCGTCAAGTACAAAATTTCATTAATCGCCTGCAAAGGTATGCCTGCCTGATCGAACGAGGACACGAAATTAGTAATAGAGCAGATTGCATCAAACTTCTGTCAATTATTCATCATCAGCTGTCCTCTGAATCTTCGGTGAAATAATCAGGTATGCGTGGTTCGCTTCTAAACTGTGCGATATAAGAGAAATCTTTATGTACGTAAATGAAGTTTGCTTTCCAGTTGAATAACAAAGTTAAAAATGGGACTGTAAAAATGTAGCATAGGAATTTGCAACGCTTCCTTGTTCTTCTTTTTTTCTTTTATTTTTTATTACTTTTTTTTAATTTAAATCATCAGTATTGAGAACCTTTTATAAAATATAGAAAATAACGAATAAACGAAAATACGTAGATTGTAATTAATCTGGTCAGGGTAAATAACGAAATAAATTAAAAAAAAAATATCACTAGCTATTGAAATGGTGTAAGTATTCGAAAAAAAAGTAAAAACAAAAATGTAAGTCATAGCGGGATTCGAACCATCGATTCTATGGTTGGGAGCCCATATCGCTACTACTTTTTTCTTTTCTTTTCTTTTTTCTTTTTCTTTCTTCGGGGCTCCATTCACCCGAACACCCCGTCCTTACTCTCACCATGAATGCTTTCATCAGCGAGCTATCTCATGCTATAACAAAATTAATTGCATCTCCGCTGATTGGAACTGAAAAACAATGCTTCTACAAAACAGAATATATGACTTCTTCTTTCATCTTCGTTAGTTGATTTTCGATGAACTTCTACGCTATAGTTAAACGAACTGCTTCACCGCTGTGAGAACTGGAAAACTGTGCTTCCTCAAAACAGAAAACAAGAGTTCTTCTTACGTCTCCATGAGCGTATCTTCTAGAATCTAGTGAACTATTCTTCATTTTAGTTGAACTTAAGATTTGTTAAGTATGACTAAAAAAATAATAATAGTATAAGATTGGAATTTTGAATCTTCTATTCCATTATGTAAGTGTTTATACATTTTTTATCTCTTTGAATTCAGTTTGTTATATTTCTCTGGCCTAAAAGTAGAGCATCTTATGCCTTCCTTTCGGAACACTATTTGCAACATGTTACCGAAATCTTTGTTGAATAACGAAGCGCACAAAATGTCCGTATATCTACATTATTGTATTGTTTGTCGTGGGAAGTACGTCTTATGCGGTATAAGTAATTGTTCTGTGGTGATGAATCGACCATCATTTCTTTGGAGAACGCCACCTGCTGCTTTTCTCTTGTCCATATGTCAATATGTCATTGTAGCTCGAGTAGGTAAACGTGTTAACTAACCTATATACATGTCCACAGGTGGTACATAAATTGGAATTAGCCTTGCCTATAATACTCAGCCCTCGTTCGTTGCTATAATTGCACTGAAAACCTGATACCAAGTTGAACGTACATCCGATATTAAAAGTTTGCTACTGATATTCTTCCAAACAGAACACCAATCTTTTGTAGGATATTTTTTCTCCATTCTGTTTCTAATAGCACTCGTCTGCTGTTTGTCACGATGTTATGGGCTATTACCATGTTCTCCTGTTGCCGGCTATTCTTCTTGTAACTAACCTCAATGAAGTACTCCCTGACATGGTTCAGCTTGTAACTAATGGTGGCCACATTGACGAGGGCAGCTAAACTCTTTGGCTCTGTCATTTTGAAGAGTAGAGCCGTAATACTCTCGGGGTTGTTACGGAGAATTTCTTATGTTCAAATGTTTGTAGAGCTTATGGGACTAAACTGCGGGGTCATCAGTCCCTGAACTTACAAACTACCTTATAATAAAGACGGCACAAACGTCCATGCCAGAGGGGGGTTTCGAACCCCCGACGGGGAACGACATCGCGCATCGTAGCACGGCGCCTCAGTGCGCTCGGTCGCTTCGCCGTGGCTCATTTCTTATGTTTTCTGGATAAATAAATTCGTTGTCTTCTGCCGAATGTCTGCACGACCGAGACCACCAACACCATATGGTAAGGTCACTGTATCACTGTCTCACTAAATACCCATCCCTGCAAAATAACTTGACAAACGGCTCTTGTAATGTTTTTTTGCAATACATTCCGGGACAGGCAATATTTGGCCTAAATATATTACTTTGGACAGGATAGTCCAGTTGATTAAATACCTCTGATTTTTGCTAGCATTTCTTTCCAGTTGACAGTGATTAAATACCTCTGATTTTGCTAGCATTTCTTTCCAGTTGGCAGAAGTCATCCGGAGTGGACAGTTATAAAATATGACGCCATGGGACTTCTTGTGGTTTGTAGAAGTAATCCAGTCTAAAACAATCCCTTCAAAGCCATTTAAAAAGAACAGCGAACTTTCCGTTTCATTGACTGCCGCGCCCGTGGCACTGGAATACAGCTGAATCGCGTCACTTTGACGTTGCACGCCTTCATTACTCCGGACAGTGAAAACTAAATCATTGGTTACTTTGTTGACAGACATTATTGTTATTCCTTCAAAGTCATTATGTAATTTTTGGACAAGAGGTTCTATCGATATGATGTACAGCAGCATTGAAAGCGGACTGCCTTGCGGAAATCCTCTGAGAATATCAATGGTTTTCGTACTTTGTCAATTTACAAGAATTTTCACGGTCATTCCCGTAACCATATCTTTTAATTATTGTAAGAACATGTTGCCAAATCACATAGTTGTCATCGTTTTAAAAAGGTAACGGTGGCCAATCCGATCAAAAGCATTGGCAAAGCCAATGAAAAACAAAGATCCTTTAACTTTAGTCGCCGCTAAGATGGATATAATGTCACGATATTAGCTGATGGTTTTCACTATACTCCTTTTAGAGAGAGACGTTTGATCATTTCCAGTCACTCTTTTCAGAACATCTGTCAAACGGGCTTTCAATGCACCAGCAGCGAGTTTATAGTCACGGTTCAGTAGGCATAGTGGTCGCAGTTTGCGCATGTCTTTCAGACCCTGCCCTTTGGGAACCATTACCATAACGCCTTCTTTAAAGTCAGGTGGTAAGACAATACTAGTAAGAATTTCGTTTACAACGTCAGCAAACGCGTCGCCAATGACATTCCAATACTTTTTATAAAATCCCACCGGTATTGCTTCAGGACCAGTGCAACCTTCCTATCAGTACTCACCAATAAAACTTTGGCAATACATAACTCTGGCTAGTAAAAGCTTTATGGCTCGTTGCCTCTGTTCATAAGGGTGAGTTATGTATGTCAGCTTCCATGCACTAAACAGCTACCCAATCTGTTTAAACAAGATCAATTATTAATCTGTAGTTTAGCCAGTCTATCAATCTGCATATGATGACGTGAAAATATATTTAACAAACATAAATTATACCTTTGAATAACTAACAAAATGGATTCTAAGATAAGGAAGTGATTCACTCACGAAGTAATTATTTATAAATGAAGCTTTTTACTCATTTTGGACACGAAAATTCGGAGGTCGTCCTACTTTATAAATCGGAAAATTACTGAATATTTCTTCAACTATTGTTCATGAGAGGCACAATAAGTATCACATGCACTTGAGAGTAAAAGTTCCATAGTATCACTCCTAAATTAGTGAAGTCCATCGAACATTGCAGTTCCAAATTAATCCGCGATTAATTACAGTATTTGTTATAAAACACAGTTTGTCATCACACGAGTACATGATTGCTGAATTATCACAGTTCCACTGCCCTACTACTGTGCATAGTTTACCATTTTCCACCAGACTAAGTTCTTCAGTTACAGTCCCATAAATGTTCGAAGTCCTCACATGTCTATCTCTTCAAATCACAAGTTCGTAACGCAGCTTCAGACCGCCCAGCGTCACAACCTTTCACCACCACGTCCAAGTTACGAGTCCCTTCCCAAGCGTTCGAAAGTATGCTCTCCCTGCTCCTACAATTATATTCTTCCTCGCATCCTGACGCCTCATCTTTAAAATACAATTTCCCTTCCAAAATATTATACTTTTGAATATCACAGAATTAAATGCTTTCACGCCTCCCTAAAAATATTGATTACATTCAACAAACAAATATATATTTAACAACACTAAAAACGGTTGAGGCTGGAGCTCTTTACTGAGGTAGCTATTAAGTGTGGCATCTCACTGTTCAAATATACTGCCGCTGTCGAAATATAGTTACACAATTAATATTTTATGCAAATATAATCATTTCTTGTCAAAAAATACATATAATTATTTATATATAAATTATCTGCTGCATATAAATTTGCTTTACAGGTTTTGTCCGCCTTGAGCAAACACAAATGTTTTTTTAATTTTTCTCAGACATGTTTCGCTGGCGTTGCAGCACCATCAGTGGGATGTTTATTATCTGTCAAATTAACAGTAGAATGATTATTACTTAGCTACATTAACAGTGAAAACTACAGATAATTGTGAGACTACTAAAAGGTAAAAAAAGCAGTCAACAATCCGAAGATCGGTTTGAACACCACAGTGCTTTACTAGGCATGGTCCTGTTTGGAGGTGGTATGCCGTTGCCTTCCTCCGACCTTCGAACTGACTTACCCAGCCAGTTATAAGGGGACCTACAGTTTAACGTGGGTTCCGAACCACGGTGCTACTCGGTATTTTTCACATTAGCAATACTGCCAGAGGTGAAAGAAGTGGAGAGTGACAGATAAAAATCCTGGGACCTGGCGGGGATCGAACCCGCGACCTTTGGATTTGTAGTCTAGCACTCTACCACTGTGCAACCGAGGCGCACTGTGAGACTACTATACATAGTTTATTATTTTCATAGGTATGCTAGGCCTACCTTAATACCACATGTTGTTATGTTTGTGGTTTTTCCACTCACAAAATGTCTCTGATAGGTTTTGACAGTTTGTCATCTGCAAACCAAAACGTGTGTATTTAATGAGGTGAATGGTTCAATTGTAAATATCGGGATTTTTACGAAAATACTGGGCGTAGTTTTTGTGTTTTGGTTTAATTTTATTGTAGCTACTGCTTCTATAACAAAATGTCTAAGTGTTTATAACAAGTTTTTGTCACTTACTTTGGTGGATATCCGCTGTTTTACGTGTTGTGGACAGGCACTGTGTCACTTTCACTTTCACTCAATGTTTATGTTGTGAAAACAAGATGGTGGGCAGTTGAATTCTGGGAGTAGTGTTAGGAATAGCTGACTGTGGTGGGGGCGGGAGTTTTGAATCATGTTGCGACTTATCGCAATGATTCTAGGTGCAGTTCTTGAAGTCCTTTAGCATTTGTGATCGCAGAGACCACAGTAACATAATCACAAGTGGCTGATGCTGGAAGTTTATTCTCTTGTTCCATTTCAGTCACTCAGTCCATTCTAACCGCCAATTCACCTTTTCCAAGTTCTCTGATATCCGTATTCGTTGACCAAAATCGCCGGCTGTTGCGACGTCTGCACTTTTTCGTCAAGCACGCGTTCTGTGAGAACCGGTTTTACTGTTACCCTCCTTGTCCTGACTATACGTGGAACTATCTGACAGTTCCTTATTGTCGTCTGTTCCATTATTCTTTCTCTTCTTGTGTTTCTTCTTGATTTCCTGAAGTTTCTCCCAGATTTTGGGGGCTTCGGGTTCCGCTTCAGGGTATGCAAACCTCCTCTTCGCGTTTTTCCTTCGGAGGAGAACTACAGCGTACAGGTACAATGTATTCAACTTCCATGTTTTGTACAACGTCAGGGGTCGTCGAAGGACTGGAAGCCCTTTCCATAGCGGCTTCGTTCACTTGCTGTGACAGCTGTTGGTCAACCACAGCCTGGAGAGAAACAGTCGCATCCGTTGGGGTGACGTGTTCTTCCTGTTGCACCTGTGGTACATCAGCCATGTGTGCGACTGCTCCTGATTGGCTGAGAGCCCAGAACGCCATGTTTTTACCAGCTTTGGCGGGCTTTACACGTGTTTGAATAGCTACAGTGTATGTTTCTGTACTGTGGTATGCCTTAAAAGCTTCTGACAGCAATTTCACTGTACAGTTAAATACAGGGTGCATTACGGTAGGCAATGCTCCACTTTTGCACGTCATTTGTCGGTTCTATTTACGTAAATTAACGTGTTTGTTGGTCGTTGACGAGAACCTTAAAACTTCGAGGCAATTTTTGAGATTATGTGTTGGTTTGAAATGATTTATTGAGTGTAATTAATAATGTATGTTACATAATCATTCAGCGCAATCAAGAGAAATGGCTCGTCGTTCCTCTTCCTCCGTTGCCTGTAAAAACCGAAGTAAAGATTGTTATATGATGATAGTGTTCGCAAGGAATGAGAAAATACGGGAAAAGTAGGCGGAGGAAATTAACCGAGAAAGCGGAAACCGTAAAGGCGACTTGTAAAGCAAGAAAGCATCGATGAAAATCAGTAATAGACCTATTGCGTGTGAAATTCTCGCGTGGTGTAGTGGTTGCGTACTGAATTCATGTTAAGGATGCGAGTTCGAATGCGATAAGTGGTAAATTTTTTAAACAGTATTTTCTAGCTTTTTGTTACTTCACGGCTCTGGTTTTTGACATGTGCTAAAAGGTATGTTTTAACATTGATATGGCACCTCCCCCTTGGCTGTGCATTATTGGCTATCCACAGTCCTATAATTAGTTACGGGATGTGACGTGAGAAAGAGAGGGAGGCGGGACTATTGTAGATATTTAATTATCTATTTTGAGTCTGTTTCTGCTGTTTCACTAGAGATAGTATCGGTATTTTTCCGATTTTTGGTGATACTCTGTCCCTAAAAGCGTCTACAGAATGACCTATTTGCCATTTTCCAGTGTAGAAAAATCTTAAAGGATCGACAGCACACTTAAAATGCATTATCTGGGCGGAAAGTCATAATATTGTACTAAATTCGGCGATGGATATTCAGACAGAAAATTCTGAAATAGCATAATTTTCTTGGTGATACATAACATGGAGTATCTCTCCTTCTTATTAATAAACTGCCAACTATGGAAATTACCAGAACATCGTAAAATATGATATTAATATTCGACAGACGTAGAAACTGTTACACGACACTTATTTGGTTACAAATTTATTACGCCTGTATGTACATGCACGAATGGCATTTCTTCAACCACGTACTGTTTAGTAAGGTAGAAGATGTGCTTTGGTGTCATGGTGGAACTGATGCCTTATTTCAATCTTTTAAGTGTCTTCATTTCTGCCTGGGTCGCTATGTAAAGCACTTCCCGCGCGCAGTTTTGAAAAAACATGGCGGACGCAGGCCGGTTGGCCACTCTCTCCCTTTACAGGCTCTCTAGGTGAAGTCAACTTGAAGCACGGCCTGTGCAGCAGCTCGGCGGCCGTGCCCTGCACGACACTTGTTGTCACGGGAGGCGGCGCCGGCACCGTAGTGACAGCCGCCGCGTACGACAGCGGCATGTTTACAATGCCAGACGCGCGCGTCACCGCGTCGCCGGGGTCCAGCTCAGCGACCCGACGGCGCGAGCATTCCGCCCGATAGTGCTTCGTGGAATTACACGTCCCAGTCTGTCCGTCGTATTTCACCAGTGCACGATAACTTGACACACTGATAAAGCACTGTACGTGCTTCATCAAGTCAAATGTTTGTATAGTCTATGGGACTAAGCTTTTAAGGCATACCACAGTACAGAAACATACACTGTAGCTATTCAAACACGTGTAAAGCCCGCCAAATCTGGTAAAAACATGGCGTTCTGGGCTCTCAGCCAATCAGGAGCAGTTGCACACATGGCTGAAGTACCACAGGTGCAACAGGAAGAACACGTCACCCCAACGGATGCGACTGTTTCTCTCCAGGCTGTGGTTGACCAACAGCTGTCACAGCAAGTGAACGAAGCCGCTATGGAAAGGGCTTCCAGTCCTTCGACGACCCCTGACGTTGTACAAAACATGGAAGTTGAATACATTGTACCTGTATGCGGATGCGACTGTGGTTGAACAACAACCGTCACAGCAAGTGAACGAAGCCGCTATGGAAAGGGCTTCCAGTCCTTCGACGACCCCTGACGTTGTACAAGACATGGAAGTCGAACACACTGTATCTGTATGCTGTAGTTCTCCTCCGAAGGAAAATGAGGAGAGGAGAAATGAATACCCGGAAGCGGCAAGCGAAGCCCCCAAACCAGGGAGAAACTTCAGGAAATCAAGAAGAAACACAAGAAGAGAAAGAATGAAGAAACAGTCGAAAATAAGGAACTGTCAGATGGTTCCACGTATAGTCATGAGAAAGAAGGTAACAGTAAAGCCGGTTCTCACAGTACGCGTGCTCGACGAAAAAGTGCAGACGTTGCAACAACCAGCGATTTTGGTCAACGAATACGGATATCTGAGAACTTGGAATAAAAGTGAATCGAAGGCTAAAATGGACAGGGTGACTGAAATGTAACAAGAGAATAAACTTCCAGCATAAACCACTAGTGATAGTCTTCCTGTTGTTTATGCGACCACAAATACTGAAGGACTTAAAGAACTGCACCTAGAATGATTGCGATAAGTCGCAATTGATGTCAGTCCTGTGTTCATTGTTCCTCGATGAATTTGACTGTTGTTCAAATGTTTACATGTTTGTATAGCTTATGGGACTAACTACGGCGTCATCAGTCCCTAAACTTACAAACTACTTACGAACTAGGACGGCACAAATATCCATGCCCCAGGGGGGATTCGATCCCCCGACCGTAGTGGCCGTGCAGACCGTGACTGGAGCGCCTTAGTCCCCTCGGCCACCGCGGCCGGCCTTCATCAAGTCAATTTTTTCTTGACGCACGCCATTCAGTACGGGGCACAGAAAGTTGTTCCTCCACTTTTCCTCATGAACAGACACAACACGACAGCATTCACTCAAAACATCACGTACCCGATCGCAAGGAATTTCATACAGCAGTTCAAATACGCGCACAGTGCGCAAACCCGTACCACCAAAAGAAACTTCTACATCAATCACACTACCACCAGAACGCAAAAATTACATTGCCTCTCCACTTACTTCTACGGTACGCAGACACAGATCGCCCCCAACAACGCACCCGATCAAGTCAAATGATTGCCTTTCGCGTTCGGTCCCTGCAGTGCGAAGCTTCCATCTCCATATCGGTTCAGTGCGCGTACGCCTCCGTGGTGTTTGCTAAGGCCGTCTACTCTGCTGGACTTCGCCCACAGGCCCAAGGACTCAATTCCCCGGAGGGTCTCCGCCGTCCGTTCTCGGCTGTCGTTGCGGAGTTCCCTAGTTATGACCTGATCTACATGGATGGTTCTGTGGGATATGATTATGTTCATGGCGACCGTGTGGAACAGCATTCTCTGCCGAATGGCTGCAGTGTTTACACTGCAGAGCTGGTGGCCATTCACCAAGCTCTCGAGCACATCCGGTGCTGCTCAAGGGAGTCTTTTTTATTTGCAGCGACTCCCTGAGCAGGCTTAGAGCTCTGGACCAGTGTTACCCACGGTCTTCACTGGTGTTGGGCATACAAGAGACACTTTGTGCCCTTGAATTGTCCCGGCGATCAGTGGTGTTCATCTGGTCTCCGGATCATGTGGGTATCCCAGGAAATTAACGTGCTGACAGGCTTGCCAAGCGTGCTGCCTGTGCGTCCATTTTGGACATCGGCCTCCTGGCTTCTGATCTCCGTCATTGTTGCACCATCTGGTACTTCGGCTTTGGGATGCTGAGTGGCGTACCTGTCCACGCCCAATAAACTCCGGGTAGTCAAGGAGTCCACGGCAGTGTGCCGTTCCTTCGTGCGGGCCTCTTGCCGGGATTCTGTGGTACTGTGTCGACTCCGCATTGGCCATACGTGGCTCACCCATGGACATCTCTTACGTGGTGAGAACCCGCACCATTGTCAGTGTGGCTCCCGTTTGACAACAGTCCACATCTTGTTGGACTGTCCTGTTTTAGCCGCCTGGTGACGGAGTTTTAACCTCCATGACGTTTTATCAGATGTTTTACATGACTATGCTACAATGAAAGATTCAGTTTTATGTTTTATTCGAGCAGGGTTCTTTTTTAATCATTCTCTCAAATTGGAGGTTCCCTTCTGTTGCCGAGTGTGTGAATTTTCCTTTTTTACTCTTATGGTCGGCCAACCACAGGCATCGGCTTCTTTATTTCCTTCTGTTGTCAGGTGTCTTTGTGTGATCGTCTTTTTTCGTTTTGTTTCTTGTCGACTTTGTTGATATTTTGTGGACTCCGTGGGATCATCCTACCACTTCGCAATTTTAAACTCTGGGCGCTTTTCGTTCACGTCCACGGATTTACATGTGACGCTTAGTGATGGAATTGGGGATTGATGACCATTGCACTTTTGTCCCCCTCAAACATCCAACCATCAACAAAACAAAAACAGCAGACACAGATCAATATTCAGAAGTTTTACAAAAAAGACAGTCGCAAGCTGAGACAAATGTATTTCGTAAAGTTCGTCTAAAGAAATCTTAACATGGTCAATAACGAATCTATGGACTTTCTATGGAGCAGGTTTCGCAATTCCAAATTAAAAAGAAAACTTCAAAGTATATCTTCTCAAAATCGTTGCCATATTCAAAACAACTTCATATTATAAACAAAAAGACCAAATCCCAGCCACACCACAAGACGAAAGCATTAGTAGATAAATTATCACCCAGTAACACAGAGACACAAGATTTCACTGTCAGAATAAACAGGAAACTTGCTTTGGCGTGAGCAGCGACGGAGCACAGCGTAAACACAACCACTCTCAACGGCGGCGCAAGCCGGAATGCTAGTACCTGAGCGACACCGACATACGCTGCATTTCGTTTAATAATTAATACTTACATGCGGTTGCAAAACTTCAAAATCGATTTTCTCGAGAATTTTTTAGAGTTACGCCGAATGACTGGCTGTTTGTTACTTATGTGCTGATCTTCACGTACCATAAATATAAAAGAAAAAAATGCTAAAGTCTGATACCCAGCCGGCCGCGGTGGCCGAGGTGACGGAGGCGCTCCGGTCACGGTCAGCGCGGCCACTATGGTCGGGGGTTCGAATCCCCCCTCGGGCATGGATATTTGTGCCGTCCTAGTTCGTAAGTAGTTCATAAGTAGTTTGTAAGTTTAGGGACTGATGACCCCGTAGTTAAGTCCCATAAGCTTAACAAACATTTGAACATTTTTCTGATACCCATGTGGTCTCCTTGTTAATGGTCGTCAGTGCAATAGTCACCTAACGCACGTGCTACATCCGTTATTGGGAATTTTACATCGCTACATAGTGAGGTTGTTGTCGGGACAGGGCCAGAGCTCCTAGAAAAAGTGGAAGTACGCGAATTGGAACAAATGTTCAAATGTTTGTAAAACTATGGGCTTAACTGCTTGGTCAAACTACTGAAACTAAATTAAACTGACCTAAGGACAACACATACACCCATTCCCGAGGGAAGACTCGAACCTCCGACGGCGAACAGCCGCGCGCATCGCAGTACGGCGCCTCAGTGCGCACGGCTATTCGGCAGCGTAGAAATGGCAAAATCGGCGCACGTAGAAGACGCTACGAGCGTAACACAGGAACGACTGCATGCAATAACAGTAGTACGGATTCCCAAGGAAACCGCGAGTGAAATGTGGAACCAGAAGGGGACAGATTGCCGACCGCTGCCCGAGGGACAAATCTACAACCAAATGCGTGAAGGGATGCAGGAGGAAGAAGAGCGCGCCAGCCACGAACAGCAAAAGGACGACCTGTCCGATACACAGATGTCGGTGTCGGAAGATTCTGACCCCCAGAATTTGTCTGCAGCAGGAAATCCGTTTTTAGCCAGGCAGGAACGTATCGGTGAACAAGCGAGAACTTTGTAGTCTCTTTTCAACTCTGGCAGGGACAGGTGGCTGATGACAGCGAAATTAATAACGACGGGAGCAGCAACCAGCTTTGCAGCCCTCGCGCCGGCACCCTCTGACGTCATCGGCCTCCGGCTGCGGGCACGCCGACAGCCACAGCCGGGCTGTGACGTCACGCCCACAGCCGAGAGCAGTGGTGGGGGGCCGCCTCTCCAGCACAACGACCGCCCCCAGCACACGCCGCGGCAACTTGTCTCGCGTAGAAAACGTTTTATGCAATGCGCTGCGATTGAGGCAGTGATTTATTTTAGGTTTCCCACCAATGCACCGCTTCTCTTGCAAATTGTACTGTTTAAATAGAACATTTATTTCGCGTGTGTAGTTTCTTGGAGTTTAATGCTACCAGCTGCAGTTTCACCGATTACATTTATAAATGTTTATAATCGATAGACTGAGAGCTGCATTTTCATTTTTAACGAGAACCATCAATTCAGGCACCACTTTGCACAAATTATTGCCCATTATAAAATTTTTAAAATATATCTCGTCCGCAAAATCAGAAAGTCGGGTAATTGAATACGGTCTACCCTCTTCCTCTCTGCTCCCGAAATAGCCTCGAACAGTCAGTGTCTTAATAATGTCCGGTCCATCGGGTATCCCCTGATTTTCTGGATCAAAATATTGCATTTTCATGGTCGAAAACACTATCTGAAGTATCTGTCTCCTTCGCAACTCCTAACTTCTTCTGTCATCATCAGTATGGTGCCCTGGCCTTGAATTGTCACCTGTCTGGATCACCCATACGCCTTACTCTTCATGTTTTGTAGCTACTATTCTTTTTGTGGTTGTTGTTTCATAAACAAAGATCCTGTTCCCTAAGTCTATATCCCAAAATACATCCTACCCTTTAATATATATGTAGCGATACAACTTTCTACATAATTTTAAAAACATAAAAACATTCCATTAAAGCTACCTCATACTCAAGTTCCCCTAAGGAATTCTAGGTTGGCTTTCGAAATTGAAGGTTAATATTAGTTTTCTAGCTTCTGTAGTACTTCGTTGGTTAAGCCTACTATACTTGCCCTTGCATTCGATTAAATTAGCATTGAAAAATAAAGTGTAAAAATTAAAAAATGTACAAATGTTTGTAAATCTATGGAACTTAACTGCTGCAGTTATCAGTCCCTAGGTTTACAAAATACTTAAACCAACTTATGCACACACAGCCATGCCGGAGGGAGGACTCGAACTACCGACGGCGAACAACTGCCCGCTCCGCAGCAAGGCGCCTTAGAGCGCACGGACACTCCACCGCGGCATGTAAAAATTAATAAAAACCCTTCCGTCTTGTGTCCCACTGTAGGCTGTCACTTGATGTGCTCGGCTGTACACCTAGTAGCTTCCTGAAACATAACGTTTCCACACAGACGCCAGAAGATCTGCTAAACTTGTATTGTTACTTTCAGTCATACAACAAAAGTACACACCTCTTTTTTGTTTTTATTCTATACAATGAAGTTCTGTTTCTGTCTTCAGCTTTAAAAGTCTATTTATATAATATCATCTACATATATTTTGTTTTTTGGTTTGTCCTTCCATGCTGTTAAGTACCCATGGTGAATAATTAGTCTGAACTGCAGATAATTTAAGTATTAACATTCATTTTCAAAAATTAGTTATCTGATCTCTTGTCCTCAATCACCTTTCTACCAATATTCATTAATATTCCGAACAGGCTGCATCACACAAAATAACGGGACCTTAAGTTTCCTTGTGACCCCTAAAATTCTTAAAATGAATTTTAGCTTGTCTAACATCGTCAGTCATTAAATCGCCCCTCCTTACACAACATCTCAGTGGTTCAGTATTTTAAAAAAAACCTCTAAATAATGCCTTTATCTTCTACACTAATAACAAATTATAATTGTCATTAATATTTCTGTAGTTTTCCTCTATGCTTTTCACGTGGCTCACGTTGTGCAAACCAAAATCTATAGTACATTGTTATAAATTATGATATGAACTTCTCAGTCTGTGTTTTTATGACATTAAACGTACTTTTCGTATATTTTCAAGTGCCTAATATGGTGTACTCTCAGTGATTTCTCTGACTTGGGTTTCGTCAATTTTACAACACTGACGCGAGCAATTCTGCTCAGTAACCTACATCCTCTCTGTGTGGCAGATAAGTGTGACATTATTTTCTTTGTTTGTATGACAAATAATGTGTTTTTATCAAAGCGTTTTTCCTAATGGAAGAACCCACTGTGTAGTATTCTTATCTGACCGACACATTACAGCATTTCATATGTTGGTCAGTGCTTTGATGACAATATATCAGAGTCATTGTCTTGTGTGACCCAAAATTTCTAAGGTCCCTACAGAATATGATAAAATCAAATTTATATATAATTCATATTAACCGTTCATAAAAAGTTATGATGTATATTATATGTCATGTGCTTTGATATGTCACTGAAATTTATGGTCTTTGTATTTGCTAAATGTAATATCTGTGTAATATGTTTGAGCAGCACAGCCACACTCTTGCATCTTGGAGTGCTGGGGAGACAGTAGCAGTAGTTGAGATGAAGCTGGAGCGAGATGTGAAGTCGTTCTGTTATGAGATGAGATGTTCACTGCTCCAGGTAAATAGAGAGATGACTGTAAATGGTGTAGCAATGTGTCTCACCATTCAGAAAGACACTGTAAGTTACCTGAAGGAAAACCTAAAGAGGTAAAATTTCTTTCTTTCTTGTTATCGGCATTATTGTTGCAATGTCATTCTAATGCTAATTTTGTTTTCCAGTATGTTATCGTCAGAAAAATTTCTCTCTGCCTCCAGCAATTTTGTAATTTAATTTGTCATTGCACATGTATTTGTTTCAAAGTTTAAAGTTTGTTTTGTATACAGTTTATAAATAAACCTCACCAATAATTTCAGTCATTGGTTATAGACCCCTTAAAGGCACAAATATGTTGTTTTCTTTATTTCATTTTCATGTAGTTACTCTTAATTGAAATTATGTGTTCATTTTCGAGAGAGACGCTATCCACGAGGTAGGGTCAAAGTAGGGCAAAATCAAATTCTGCATCAACAATTTTTCATTTTCCTACGTGACGCAAAGTTAGTTTTGTTCTGTTTTCTAAGGACATGAGTTTCTTTCTGACAATAAAAGGTCTCCAAATATCACAGAGTAATGTTAAAAACAATAGCAAAATTATTGTGCAAGGCCCTACCTCAATACTGGAAAGTTATAATGAACAGAGATTTACTTACATTCTCATTAATAGAAAACGTCGAGATTCAAAACAACAATAATCATCATCACTGAATAAATAAATTTTGATGGAAACCTTTCACTTGGGGACCTACTGCCAGGATCGGAAATTTTAGATACTGAAATTGTTACACTTCCTCTGGAAAATGATTCAAAGTTGCAGTGCTAATCTTTTTATTGTGTAAAAATTCCTTTCAGATTTTTGTCTCTTGGCTTTCGGTGTTGACATTTCTGAGTTGTGAAAACTTGCTATTTATGTGATAGTTTCTTGTACTGCATTGTGACGCTTTCCGGTTAAACTACTTGAAATTAATTTCTTAATTGTTTTGCCGGCACTTGTGTAATCCATTGTAGAGACACAACGGCAGCTGGGGAATATAAATAAAGACCAAGGAGACAATACAGTTCATGGATAACAGCTGAAAATAAGGTCGCAAGGAGAAACCGATAACGTGAGAGTTGGAATCGATACTGTAGCGGAAAGATCTTAAAAGTCTAGGGACACATCTTTCAGGACTCCACACAATAAAAAACGGATTTCTAGAATTATAATTTAGCAGACCTTCACATATACACTTAATTAAAAATTTCGGATCAATTCTTAATATACCTTCCTAACAACGTTTATCTTTCGTTTATCTATGTATTCTCTGATGCACATGTCGGAGAATCTTTGCCTTGACGTTTGTTTATAGTAACCGTTGTATCTGATGATAGCTTAACAGCCGAAAACTAGTTTGTATTAAACATTAATATTGTGGAATATTGCAACATTGTCGTGTTTTTATTAGTGATCATGTATCAAATTTTCCACTAAGAACCAACCAAACATTCTATCAACGAGATAAAGTTTTTAGTTCCAGACACATAGTGATACTTCGAAATTCTCTTGAGATAGTTGACCGCCCGTAAACAAGTGAAGTCCACTCTGAGTCTATAGTGATGAGTCTGGAGGCACTACGGAACACTGTAACATCGTGTGAACACCTTCCACAAAGCGATGCAGTCTGCTCCACAGGCCGCTGGTGCTGGATACTTAAGTATAGTTCAGATCAGAACCATGTGACCGTCTTCTTAACGGCTTCTGACGTGAACCTAGGAAGAGAAGTTTTAGTGATACCTTTTATGACAGCGTACAACGTCTGTACATTGATTTTACATAAACTGATTAATTGAGATTTACTTAGCCGGGCAAAGATATTACGAAAAAATTAAATGCCCATTTAGTAGTAACTATATTAAAAATAAGAAGGATGTGATGATGAAGCATATGCTTCCCCGTGTTATAGGCTGCGTTATCACACCTCGCTAAAAGCATATTCGCAGTGAAATGGAGAGAATCCACAGAAGCAGCGTTGCGAAAGAAGCACCAGTGGAGTTGTCGCTGTGGCTCACAGCAGCCGTGCCGGCACTACAGATGGGCAATCTGCTCCTGAACTGATTCAAAGAGCCAGCACCTTCTAAGGAGTGAGTGATGGATGAATCCGAAAAAAAGAGCGGTAGTTCATTTGATCCGAAAAGTCCCTCTGGTGACAGCAATGAGCTGCATAAGAACCCCTTGCCACATGCTTCAAAAGTTTCCTAAATCCCTTGCCACATGCTTCAGAAGTTTCCTAAGTTACAAAATAAATGTGGTATAGGCCATGTGCAGGTATAAAATTGCAAAAAATGAGCGCCTAAACACATACAGCACCTCCACGCTGCAAGTCGACAATCGGTGAGTCAAGAGTCGGCGAGTCGCGTGAGCACCGCAGTTCAGTGAGCGCCCAGCTCCCGAATCCCGCTAGCTCGCTGCTCCGCACGACTCCGGCGATAGGGGCGATCCGACCGCCAACTGAGTCGGTGAGTTAGCTGGTTCACCGGTTCACCTCTCCCCACCACTCTCCCGACTCCGCTCGCTTGCGGAGCCGCCTGTGTGGCGCGCTGCTCATTATTCCCCCCACTCCTCTGGCGAACCGCACGGTGCGGAACAAAGCAACTCGCGCATTTCTCTGTTCTCTCAACTCCTGTGTTCCGATATAGCTTGCAGCTCGCTTACAGAAACTATCATCTGAAGCAACAGAAACTGTCATATAGGCAAATGTCCTATTCCAAGTAGTATTCGAGATGAAACGTATTTATTTAATGTTATATGTTTTTCTTAATAACAGGAAATGTGCAGTCTGTAGCAAAAACGAGTTACAGTACAATGTTAAAATATACAAAATTTCCGCGAAAAAGATCCTACTCCATTTTTCTCGAAGACTTGTAGTTTGCATGAAGGAAGCAAGAGACGTCTTGTGCAATGTGCATTCTCTGTTTCATAGATTTTGTAAGCCCATATCACGCAGTATACTGATTTGATAGACAAGTGTCCTGTAACAAATTATGCGTCTTTTATGCATCTACACTATTTTGGCACATTGAAAACAATGACTATATAATCGAATAACAGAGAAAATAACAATGTGCATTAATGTTTTCCATCTCTGAAACCATTGTTTGGGGAATATGTCCATTTGAAATTTTTGCTGCTGGCGTCAAATCTTTGGCAGTAACTAGAAACTTGTTTCCCAAGAGAGAGAAAACACTAGGATGTCATGCAAGATGTGTCTAAAATTACGTTTCTGAGTAAAATATCTTGCTATAATGTTTCATTACGAATTTAATGTGTTTAGTACCGCGGAATGTGTGTGTTTGCAATTAAAGATAAAATATATTGGGAAGCATTTAAAAATAAATTGAATTGCTCTGTATAGTCAATATATAAAACTTTGCACAAATAACAGGTGAAAGGAACAGTGGCGTAGCTACTACACCAAGGGCCCCGGGGCAAAAATGACCTTGTGGCCCACTCTAAACTAAAACTATACCACAGACGCCGACTTTTGAAAATCTTGGGGTATGCTCAGTGGCGTTCCCAATAGGGGGGAGGTGGTTGCCGGCCTGCAGCCCCCCCCCCACGACAGGTATTTCTAAAAAAAAATAAAAAAATTAAAAAAATCTTTATAATATTTTTCTAATTCCAGGTACAAAGGTAAAGTAATAATTTCGTTTTATTTTAGTAGTATTTCTTCTTTTTTGCTTCATCTGTGTTAATTTAAGACAATTTTAATCTCTGAAAGGAGAAAAGTAATTTTCTAATACACAGCAAAGAAATTAAGTCATTAATTTCAATTTCACGTTTCAGAACTACTGGGCGGCTTTTGCGACCATTTGAACCTTTTTTTCCCGTTGTAGTAACTACTGAGGTCATTTTCAGAGTTTTCGTCTTCTGAGAAATGCATATCAGATAATGATGTATTTTCAAAACTGTTTTCATTATCGCAAAAACTAACATCGAATGGTCTTCCTGCCTTCTTTCTCCTGAAGATTTATTTTCTATACAGTATTACGAAAATAGTCCCTAACCACTTCTGCTGTCATACAATGTCTGTCGATACCAAAAGGTTCACAACCCACTGTTACACCACACACCAATTCAGTAAACAGGATAAAAAATGTCACGACTTAACACTAACACGCCGGCCGCGGTGGACGAGGAGACTGAGGCGCTTCAGTCACGGTCTGCACGGTCACTACGGTCGGGGGTTCGAATCGCCCTCGGGCATGGATATTTGTGCCGTCTTTAGTATAAGGTAGTTCATAAGTAGTTTGTTAGTTTAGGGACTGATGACCCCGTAGTTAAGTCCCATAAGCTTAACAAACATTTGAACATTTTGAACACTAACACGATTCCATGAAGACAATTGACTTCTAAGAGGATACATAAACGTCAAATCAGTAGTATACACATTTTCATCGTATCGTACCAAACCCACTTCATTTCTAGTTATTTAACACAACAATTAACGGTCACCGCCTTCAGTTTACGATATTGAACTTACATGCAGCATTCCATTAACATACGGACTATTTAGAAAATGATCACTTCACTCACATGTCAACATGAATTTTAATGCCTACGAATTCAATTACCTGTTTGTTTTAGATAATCTTTTTACAGCGGTGTATTACAAAAGCCAGCCACCCATCAATGGAATGAGAGAGTCGAATTTAATTACAATCAAGAAATATAACGTAAAGGAAAAAATAATACCAAAATTGTCAGTGGTGTACGCCGAGCATACCCACTCAAATTTTGGGGTACGCTTGAGCGACCGAGCATAACCGTAATCGGCGCCTATGAACTATATAGTTGCAATACTACTTCATCAGGTCCTTACCGTTTACTGGAAGACATAATAAGGCAAACCTACTCTTAAGTAAATTACTGTGTGTCACGCAGCAGATAATATTTAATCTTACTCCCTAATATAATTATAACTGTGAAAGTTAATTATGCTTCCAAGCAGAAACTACTGGGTGGATTTGGATGAAATTTTGGAGACGGATAGAATTGGACCTGGTAGGACATACAGATAAAACTACCGTGGAATATTTTTCGATGTTGCTCCATACTAGGTGAATGAAGTCGCATGCAGAAGGTAGTAAAAATGAGTAATGAAGTTTTACCCAACCACGAAATTATGCCCCCCTGCCGCGAATCAAACCATGAACAGTATTTGCACACACTGCTAGTAATTCAGCACGTGGCAGGACAAGCAGTACCTTTTTATGTTTATATTCTGAGATGGGAATAATTTTTGGATTTCACTTCGTGCGTTTGAAGTTTGTTGACAGTGTTCAAAAAGTTAAAAGTCGAAAATCCTTCATTCAGCTAAAATATTATATACAGTAGAACGTCGATTATCCGAATTGTAATTGGGGGCATGGATGTTCGGAAAAACGATTATTCGTAAAATCGAACTGTACACTTCTACTTGCCAATAAGAAGTACTGCACAGTAAATGTATTTATACAGTATTTTGAGTCGCGCGATCCTTTACATTGCGCCGAGCGGCACGCCGCAGCACTTGGAAGGCGCAGCTGTTGCTGTGAACAGCTGTGATGCTGCAGCTGCTTCTGCCGACTGGAATGTGCCGATTAATTATTGTACTCAAGCGACTGTCGGCTTGGCCTGTCAGCAGGCCCCACTAAAGCAATGTTCCGTCACCCTGTGGCCCAGTGCGGCTCCTGTGGGCAGCTTAGTTTGACGGGAGGGGAAATTGATGGACGGTAGGGTGGGAAGGTAAAAATAAATAAATATAAATAAAAAAAAACGACGCTCTACTGTAACTTTTTCCGAACTTTACTTACGGAGGCCGAGGGGCCCCTTGATCTCGGGGGCCCCGGGGCACTGCCCCGCCTAGCCCTGTGATAGCTACGCCACTGGAAAGGAATTAAAATATAAGATGGAACGGAAATCGTACCAGCAACTGCAGAACTTAGAATATAGGAGCCAAGAACGCTACCCCTGTACTACGCCGACTGTAAGAGTATCACTACAGTTATTTACCTAATTATTTCTTTCGGTAAGACTCTCTTCGAACTTAATCAATTGTTAATGTTTTGTACTCACAAAAGAAAAACTCATTGACAGCATAGTCGAAAGTATTTGTACTCGTCGTCGTATTTTCGAAGAATTTGGCTAGAGATTTTCACAGTCTTTTTTTCGTACTTGAAGTTACGAATGAAATAGTCCACGAACATTCCTCGCTTTATAAAGTTAATGGACATTACTATTTTGACGCTTTATTTTCGAAATAAAATAAAACTTTATTGCTTACTCTGGAGCTATCATTATTTTACTGTTTATGGGTGCCAAACTTTAGTTTTTATATAACAAGTGATGGGTTCTAGCGGCCATCTTGTAGCGAGAATGTGTCGCGCTCACGTAGACACCCGGCCGTGTCGCCGAATGTTGCTGCTTGTAGCTGCCGTGTCGCATCGCTGAATGTCGCACGCTGTCGCTCGCTTTTGTCGCTCACGTAGTATGCGGCATTTGTGCGCATGGCTATTTCGCTGCGGCAGTTGCCACATCGTGCATGGACCTCTCGCGCTATCACGTTTAATTCAACTCCCTCATACTCGCAAACTACTCACTGTATAAAAATGGAACTAGTATCATTTTATTCTGCAAAATATTGTATTTTTTGAATGAAAGTATAAAAATAATATTTTTTTTCTTTTTCCGATTATTTCACCTGCAAAAATATTTAAATTCTGTTATAAAATTTTTAATTTTTAATGTAAGTGTACCTAACAAATTTTAATTCTCGAAAATACTAAGGACTTAACAATAAAATTATTATTCTTCTTTCTTCTTTTATAATATGGCCAAGTCAGATAGAGGTATAGTGAGAAAAAAGCAATGTGACATCGTTTTACGTTTTTATCAGTTCGTGAGGCGGTGATCCATGAAAAAGAACTAGTTCATCCCAGTGAGTGACTATTTCTGATCCGATCTCTGAAAAGATCGGTTTTGCCCATCTCTAGCCGGCACACCTGTAATTGATTCCGTCGTCCCACCTCCTCAACAGAAACTCCTCAAGAAGAAGCATATAACGTCTCCTGCTGCCGCCCACTCCCTATCAAGGACTAATCTAGCAACTACAGAGCGGAGCTATATTTACAGTTTATTAAGCGCTATTAAGCTTTGGACGTCGCACGACAAAGAGTTGCTGATGAGAAACGTTGTATTGAAGTAAACAACCTGATACCGACACCAACACTAAAAGAGATCAGAGAAGAAATGATGAGGTGAGTGGCCAAGGGGTAAAAGTGACAAAATGTTAGTTTTGAGATAATCAGGTTTAAAGTTGAAGTTGAATAGTTTTTTCCAAGACATAAATATAGAAATATCGATTGCATATTATTTGAAGATATTGTTTTATATTTATCTGGCTCATATTATTGCAGTTTAGTAAGTTGGCAATGGTCATTGATAATTTGTTAACAGGTGTCACGTCTACCCCTTGGCTTCCAAGTGAGAGTTAGAAAGGTATTTTGATCTCAAAGAAATGTTAAAAGAATTTTCAAACGTTTTAGTTTATTTTGACTCATAATACATCATGCACATTAAATACAATAATAATGAATGTTTGAAACAAATCTAGAAACAATAATTTCTTTTCAAATTATAGAAAAAATGTAAATTCCTGATATTTCTCTTTTGATTTGAAAAATAAATCACGGGGAAGTAATAGAATCAACTATAACTCTAAATAACATCTTCTAATATTGTATTCTTAATCTGAATCGCTGTCAAAATGTTATTTTAATCTTCTGAGTTATCGCTCACTGGGATAGACTGTCCTTGATGGTGGGCTGCCCATGTTGTTTGACAAGTGCCGACACTTATTTGTGTCTCTTCTCGTTTTCTTTTGCAAGCTTAGTCCATTTCTTTCTTTTTGTGGATGGACTATTTGCATTTTTTGCAAGTCAAAACATACAGCCATGTGCCTAGCATCTTTAAAGACCAGATTTTTTTGCATCCACAACTTGTTTCCGAGCACTCTCTGCTTTCCGGAGATGGAGTTCCATTTCAATAGAGCATTTTTTCCACCAAAGCGATCCATGATCAATTTTGCTTTTCAGCTAGTCACACGTAGCACATGCGTTTGTACATAGGCATGAGGAAGCTAAGATTATGGCACGTGTTAAAAATATGGCGGTAGAAGTTTCCCCTTATTGTATCTGATTCCTTCCTCCACAAAACTCTTCATAAAACCGACACATTCTCTTCAGGTTTACGTTTCCTGCCAGATATTTATTAGCTGCTTTCTCGCGTGAATAGTGGCTACTGTACTATGGAAAAGTTCAGAACTGTCAGAAAATACGCCCTCTTCTGCAGATGACATACTTACTGTTCACTCACGTATTTTATGTCCAGTTTATAATAAAATAATATTAATATTTGTATTTATTGAAGAAAGATAGTAAATGAAGTTTGTTTTTATCATTTACAAGCACTGAAACAACAAAGTTCACTTCATAACTGTAGCACTGCAGCCGGCCGCGGTGGCCGAGGGGACAGTCCGCTTGCGACAGCGGTACCATGAGGAAGTCCGCGGTGTGCTGCGGCCGCCTCGCTCGCGCGTGGTAAGTCGGAGTGTTGCTGCAGCGTTTCGCTGTTGTTGTGTTTGTGTGACTATTAGAAGATGACACCATGAATCAGCCAAATAGAAAAGACACTTTGAAGTTCACCTTCGATCGTACGTTCGTTAGACCGACCTCTTACGAATTTGAACGTTTTCTTGAAGAAGTTGTGAAGATTACCTCAGATGAGCTTGTCGGTATTCATTTCTCGATCGTGAGTACATTTATTTACGTCAAACTGAGGACAGCAGATCTTTGTGAGACAATACTACAGTCTAGTGGCGGTAGCTATAAATTCAAGCATTCGGATGGCAACATAAGTGAAGTTACTGTTAACCACGCCGGCTTCGGTATAAGAACAATCAGAATATTTGAATTACCTTTTGAGGTCACAGGAGAACAAATTAATGCGGTAGTGTCATCCTATGGCACGGTACTCAGCAACATTGCAGAAAGGTGGTCAGGTGCGCATAGGTTTCCTGTACTAAATGGCGTCAGACAACTGAAGGTCGATTTACGGAAACATACCCCGTCCTATATTGACGTGTGTGGGTACCGAGCCATTGTCATGTATGATGGGCAGCCCAGAACGTGCGCAGGGTGTGGGGCGACGGGCCACGTGCGAGCACAGTGTATGCAGAGGCGCGTAGCGCAGTTACCGGCCGGTGAATCAGTCAGACCTCCTGCTATGTCCTCACTGCCGATTACATACGTGGCGGCTGTCGCGGGATCCCCACCCATGGTCCCCGTTCTGCATACTTCTCAGGATAACAACTCTGCTGACCGTGAAACCCCGATGGAAGTAGCTGAGGCCTCGGCGGCAGTCTCTGGAGACCGGGAACCTACCGAGCCCTCACAGGTAGCTCCCGTTGACAAAGTCCAGAGCGTTGCTCTGATGGACGTCACTGACCACGCGGCTGCAGTTTCTGTCCCACTACACCCGCAAGAACCCTCTGCGGAAAACTCCAGCGAGACAGTACAGGAAAGTTGTTCTAAATCAGATGTACTTTCTGCTGACGAAACTGCCACCGATCCCGAACAGGAAAGTGTTCCACAACACTTCGCAAGCCCGATGAAGAGCCAGTCACCCAGGAAAAAGAAGAAACGCAGAATCGCGCATCAAGCTGCCGAAGAAATTATCCCATTAATGCGGGAGAAGGTCAAGCAAGTAGTGCAGAAGTTAAATGAGGGTCCAGGGAAAGTTTCCGACTGTACTCAGCCCAACCTGTTTCCCAAGGCACCCGGTGGCGCCTCCGTGGGCGCAAAACAATTCGCCAGAGTAGCACCCGACAACCTCGACCCACCAAATTCCTGTGTTATTGAAACAAACACGTTCTCTCCGTCATTCCAGAAAAACTGGGCGGACGAGATGGACAGAGATGAGGAAATGAGGGAACCTACGTACTTTACTGGCGCCGTGCCAGCCACCTCAGATGACCCAACACCCCTCCAGAACCAGGAAACGGAGGCTGGTCATGTGTCCGACACCTACTAACAGGTGCGAAATTCCGCAAGCCATCCTTGTAAAACGCACTACATCATGACCACCTATCAAGCCTATAGAATCGCGACTCTGAACATCACCAGCATACGCAGTACACTAAAATTACATAGCTTGAAAGACTTTCTGTACGCGGCGGATATCGACATCATTTTACTGCAGGAAATAACCGACATTGCACTTCAGGAAATATATGTATACCACGCTGTCATAAATGGCCGGCCGCGGTGGCCAAGGGGATTGAGGCGCTCCAGTCACGGTCCGCACGGCCACTACAGTCGGGGGTTCGAATCCCCCCTCGGGCATGGATATTTGTGCCGTCCTTAGTTGTAATTAGTTCATAAGTAGTTTGTAAGTTTAGGGACTGATGACCCCGCAGTTAAGTCCCATAGACTCTACAAACACAACTGTCATAAATGCTGGAAGCGATGGTGACATAGGGACTGCTATACTTTTTAAGGAAGGAATAATAGTAACGAATGTGGAAAAACTCGTCAACAACAGGGGGATCGCTTGTACTGTTCACAATACCCGGATCATAAATATATATGCGCCATCTGGGAGCAGCAACCGCCGTCACCGAGCAGAATTTTTTCAACACGAAATTGTTCCTCTCTTCGGAGGGCAACAAGCCGAGATCCTTTTTGCGGGTGACTTCAATTGTGTCCTCCATCGCAAAGATCAGTTCCCTAACTTCAATCCGTCTCCCGAACTGGAACACATCATCAACGATTTCAGTTTAACCGATGCGTGGGAGCACAGCCATGGGGATGCACCCGGGTTTACGTTTGTCACTAACCATTCGGGCAGCCGCTTAGACAGGATGTATGTTTCTAACAACTTGACGACTCGTATCTTACACACAGAAGTGTGGCCCACCAGCTTCACCGACCATGCTGCCTTTATATGCACCATTAATATGGCGAGACAGGGCACCTACAGAGGAAGAAGCTACTGGAAGCTCAGCGTATCACACATAAAAGACGCCGAATGCCGCGAGCGTTTCCAAAAATCTTGGCAGGACTGTGAAAATAAATTTACTTCGTATGGTTCTGCTTTGACCTGGTGGATCAAGTGCGCGAAGCCGAAATTGAGGAAAATGTTCATAGATTACTCGAAGGAAAAAAGTTTTTGGTTCAAGACAACGACAGAATTTTATTTCCAATGCTTGCGGGACCTTTACAAATTGGACCAATCAGTCATTGAAAACTACGTCGCAATCAAGAGGATATAATCCAAAATTCTGGCTCTGAAGCGCAAACAATTAGAGGGTTTCCAAATTCGTGCGAGAACGCAGGCTGCCGCCCCACTTGAAGAAACCTCGATGTACCACGTTATGCGCGAAAGGAAAAGGGCACACAGAAAAATACTCACGGAACTAAAAGGAACTGACGGTACCTTCCTCACAACACAGAGAGACATTAAAGAGACAATCTACAGCCATCTTTCATCCATCATGTCATTCTGCCCAGTGGATAACGAAGCTCAAGAGGACTTGTTACGGAATCTGCAGGGCCGACTCAGCAGAGAGGCATCGCAGCGACTTATCGCGGAGATTGACGATGACGATCTGACAACAGCTATCGCGCAGAGCCCCAAAAATAAATCGCCGGGGCCTGACGGCCTTCCAGCAGAATTTTACCAGGCTTTCCAAGCACAGATGAAGTCTAAACTGCTCCTCGTATGCAACGAATTAATGGCCTCTGACAGAGAAATCGCGAAGGAGTTTCTGGAAGGTATTATCGTGCTAGTCCCGAAACGCCCCAGCAGCATTTCCGTAAACCATCTTCGACCCATTAGTCTCCTGAACAGCGACTACAAAATTATGGCGCGCGTACTCGCTCGAAGATTACAATTGATACTGCACGAGGTCACTGGCCCATATCAGACTAGTGTGGGTAAGGGGAGGTCGATCATTCAAACGGTCAGCGAATATAGAGACATCATTGCGACAGCAGATGTTCTCCGACTACGGTGCGCTCTCATGACACTTGACTTTGAGAAGGCTTTCGATAGGGTGGACCATAATTACCTTCTCAAAACTATGTCCGCGATGGAGATTCCCCATAATTTTGTCAACGTCGTTGGAAGAATATTGAGGAATAGCACGTCCCGGATTATGATCAATGGACAAATGACGAAACCGTTGGACTTCACACGTTCAGTCAGACAAGGGTGTCCACTGTCCATGGCTTTGTTCGCCATTGCCATTAAGCCACTCCTAGCCACTCTACAGCAACGACTGAAAGGATTGTGCATCCATGGTCAATCTATTGTCTGCAAGGCATACGCCGATGATGTGGGTCTTGTTATCACGAGTGCAAATGACATCGAGAAGACACTTCAGGTGCTCACTAACTACGAACTTGCTTCGGGTGCGAAACTCAACAAAGCGAAATCCAGCATCATGAGCATAGGGGCCGGAATGTCGTTGCAGGACAAAGAAGACTTCAATGTGGTCACCAACAAACGAATACTGGGCATCGATTACAGGTCCACCATACAGCATACCATAGCTGCCAACTCTAAGAAACTACTCGCAAGTGTGCGAGCATGCGTCAAGGAACAACGTGTGAGAAAGCTTGATGACATCCAAAAGGCAGCCTTTGCTAACATGTATATAGTTTCGAAACTACACTACGTGGCACAAGTTTTACCTTTACCCGGTGAAACAACAGCTAGAATCATGTCTCTCTGGGCCATTTCGTAAGTCGAGGAAGTATCTTTAAGGTCAAGTTTGACACTCTTACTCTCTCCGCGGATAAGGTAGGGCTTAAACTTATTGATGTTGCTCTGAAATCCCGAGCTCTCTTCGTGTGCACCACATATAAACTGTGGCGGAAGACGCAACACAGTTTAACGTCCCATATACTCGAGGAAATAGCCCCTGGGGCATTGGATCCACCAATTGGTGTGCGCCACGTTCCCATTGGGTTTCACCATTTTAAACAGTTTTTAATTGAACTTAGCTACATTCGTACCAGGGTCTGTACCACGAACTTAACCAACGTGAAGGCAGTGTATGACAAATTAATGGAAACCAAGAGTAGAAACGTGGTAGCAGAAAAGTACCCTCAATATGACTGGCGAATAAAATGGCAGAATATCAGCACCCGTCATTTACCGACAAATGTGAGAACTACGTGGTACAAAGCTGTGAACAGAAAACTTACCACCAAGTCCAAACATCACGCCATCCATTTAGTGGACTCGCCGCTGTGTGGAAACTGTAGCATACCAGACACTAACGAACATAGGTTTGTCTGCAATAACGTGGCAGCAGTCTGCCTACTCGCTAGGCAAATGATAGCCACAATCACCCGAACCGTACCAGACACAATCAAGCCTGCAGATTTTTTGACTCCCGACAGTGTGCCTTATCCATATACAAAACGGAACGCCGTCAATTGGTTAAAAGGTCAAACAGTCCACTACATCCTTACTGAAGAAAATAAAAGCAAAGAGGATTTTCTATTATAACTTCAGCTGCAGCACCATACCCTAATGACATCGCGACACTATAAGAAAAATTTCGCCAATTTTCTGAAAATTCTATTGTTTGACACACAAAGAAGGACTTGAATCATAATTGCTCCCAGTACAAGACCCAGATTGTGACATTCTGAAAAATTAGAACACGCCGAGATTTTCATTTGTGCTTTAAACAAAACTACTTTTTTGCTCCTTGTGGTGTTTTCCTTTTAGTGATGTTTTCAAACCTCTGACGTCTGCGAGATGCATCAGAAGTGCTTTCCGTTTCGTATGGGAAAAAATGTCCCCCGACAGAATCTGTCGTCTTATTTCACATTAAAAAATTTCTTTTCGGAGTTCCTACGCCAGAAGGAGCGATTACACCCTTTCAGTTGTCCCTTGGCGAAACCTTGCTACAACGACGCCCACGCACGAGACAGGCGCAGAGTTAAGAGACGAGAAAAAATACACAAATAAAATTAAATGTAAAGTTGTGAGAAATCAAAAATGTAAAGTGGAAAAACACAATTAAATTCCGGAAAACAAAAGCATGGATCGATCAAGAACGGAGTGGGGGAACACCTCCTAAACAAATATTACGTGAAGCCGAACTCTGCAGCTATCAACGCGCTGGGATGTTGAAGTGAAGTTTTTCCCCAGGAGCAGATCTGTAAGAGAAAGACACTTATTTATTTATTCCTTTTCATTTTTTAATATTATTTTATTACTTTTTTCACTTATCTTTCTTTGGAACGAAATTCCATGTCAACAGGAACGAATGGCACTGAAGCCAGGCCGAGAAGGCAAATCATTGGCGAGTGGAAGGACGGGCTGAAGGGGAGGAAGGAGGCCCGAAAAAAATAAATAAATAAATAAATAAATAAATAAAAAGTTGACTGAGGCGCTTCAGTCACGGTCTGCGCGGCCGATACGGTCGGGGGTTCGAATCCCCCCTCGGGCATGGATATTTGTGCCGTCCTTAGAATTAGTTAGTTCATAAGTAGTTTGTAAGTTTAGGGACTGATGACCCCGTAGTTAAGTCCCTTAAGCTTAACAAACATTTGAACATTTTTGTAGCACTGCATTTACACAGAAGCTACCTTTATTCCCACTACACATAGACCCCTTGGCCTCCAAACAATAGACACACTTCTGCAAATAGTTAAATTTTCTGCCGCCAGATTGCAGCACCAGACAGAGATGCACTTGTACCTCTTGGCCACCATAATTTTACATATGTTAGGAACCCATTTCTGCGTTTAACTCATTTTTTCGAAAATGTCATTTGTACCCCTTGGCTCCTCACCTTCTCAAATGTTCATATGTTTGTAAACCTATTAGACCAAACTGATAAGGTCATCAGTCCATAGACTTACAAACTAGTTAAAATAACGTACACTATGGACAACACTCACACCCATGCCCGAGGGATGATTGGAACCTCCAGCTGGAGTGAACTCCCGGTCCGTAGCATGTGATACCTTAGACCACGCGGCTACTCCCGTGCGGCGATCAGAGACGACTCTGTCCTCGCCACACGAAATAATTAAGTTACTCGTAACAACACAAAGACTACTGTCTTACCTTGGGAAAGTGCAGAAGATCACCCTGAATACCGAACATTAACTCACATACAATACCAGGAACAGTGTAGTCGAAGAGAAGTGGAATTAATCAGCAGTACTGCAGAGAAACTGAGTAAGTCGCACTTATTGAAGGTCATACACCAGGCACAGTATGACTTCATTATGACGCGTTTCGAAATTCCTTCCATCATCAGATATTCATCAGTTCATGAGTGACAGCTACACGGAGACACGTAACAGATGTAGGTACACAGATGTTCAATAAGATGTTCAATAAGACGTTCAATGTAACAGACAAATGTAGTCTGCATTTGTTTGTTCAGCGAACATCTTGTTGAACATCTACGTACACTCGGTGACAGACTTCGCGAGATCCTTTGCCTATTTATTATGCTCAGCCACAAAGTTTTACTGTCTTCTGCCAAGCATAAAATTGTAGAAAACAGAAAACTGCCGGTTACATGTTTACCAAGTGTATCTGACATGAAACCTCAGAGGAAAACAATTATCTTCCAGTATCGCACCCAGCTGTAAAAACACTAGCGTTTGTTGGTACCGCTTCGAAATCTAATTTTTGAAACTGCTTTGCGTTTTTTCCCCCAACAACAATTTACGCTATTCATGATTAACACATTCTTTTCCCCAATCCTTTTATCGTAGTTTCAGTGAACTACAGTAATAAGGACTGAGATACTGACCACCGGCTCAGACCAGCTAGAAAAACGAAAACCCATTTGGCGTGGCGGATTGCTGATGGTACTCTCGAAAGTGAAGTGTTTATTATATTTTTGATATCCACTGGCTGTAACACTTTCGGTGGATGATGCAACTACAATATTAGAATAAATTAACAAACATACGCTATCTGTGTTATATTAATGAAATTTCTTCCCGGAGAAATGCTATTCCTATAATAACCTACTGGGCGTTATGGATCGACCTTGAAACAACTGTTTTAATTGAACCCACAGAAAAGTAAGCCCTTGACTTGCAGGTTATAGTAGTTACGAAATTTATAAATGCCATGTCCTTAGTTCTCAAGTAATAGATAAACGAATGTTGCAATTTCTCGAATAAGAACGGCAAACGTACCCCAAACTACCAGTGTGGACAATCGACTGTGTACCTCCACAGCTGCAGCTAATTGATACATAGTCTACGCCAGTTGGGACCGTAGCGTGGCCTACGTCAGTGACAGTGGAGTAGTGCAGAGGGGTGGAGCAGCAGGTTATTGTTGTAAGCTTACAAGGGGAGGCCGCCAATTGTGAAATTCAGATTTGATTCATACTGCGCATAATAAAAGCTCATGGCCAGAGGTGTAATTTGGCAAAGCACCAAGATGCATTTCTCAGCCGTTGTCGAGAAAATCGACAATTAAAAACAACCGTTGCGGTTAAATACTCTCTGTGATGAGTCAATTTCTAGAGCGCGGCGTGGCCCAGCGGTAAGCGCTCAGGTTCGTAATCCGAAGGTCGCCGGATCAAATCTCGTGGTATGCAACTTTTTATTATTATTTGTTTTTTGTAATTCCCGGCAATCAGTTTCAACCATTCCACTATCACAGCATTCAAGTTCGCACTGTCTGTTCACTTAACCACCAGTGGTACATTTATGAAGTGTTGGAGCCCGTTGGCGTCCCATACATTGGGGGCTACCCCAGGCCACATTCTAATAGGATAATGGGTGAACACATGTGTCATGCAATATTCAAGACTTCTTCCTCGCCCATAGTATTGAATTGCTGCCTTGGACTCTGACTTCCCGATCTCTCACGAACGCAAACGTCTGATCGATGAATGTGCAACGACTCGCCCAGGATACTCTAACCACTTCTACACCAGATCAGCTTTGGTAATATGTGGAAGGGAGAATGGACGCATAGACTTCTATACCCCAACAACACATACAGAACCTCTTTGAGTTAATGTCGAGGTGTGTAGCAACGGTTATAGCCAGCAACAGTGACAGCACTTAATACTGATTTCATCATCTTCCTCCCTTCACATGGAATATTTTAGTAGTGTGTGTTATCTCTCAAACATATTTGTCTGTGATATCTCTTCTGTTGAACATTGGAAGGCTGGCAGTGCAGTCCAGTTTAGTATCATGTTACAGCACTTGATCTCTAGCGTCTGGTACCCCATACCTATCTGGTATTGATTTCAATTTTTGTATCAACAGATTTAATAATTTTATATAGCTCCACTTTCCTCTGACGATTATGTACATATGCTTTCAAGAATGCATCACAATACATTATCTTCCATGATGTATGCGCCGCTGGTGGGCATTCATGTAGCAATGTTACCTTGAAAATGCAGCCTGCTGCAAATTTTTTTGTATGTAGTCAGTAATTCAGTTTATCTGTATTCAACAGCTCATACTACTTGTGATCCTGGGAAGTATTACATGTATTTTTAATTTATTGGACATTACATTACTTTATACACTCTTGATAAATGTATTCAAAATTCATATCATCTTGAAAATTCCTGGCAGATTAAAACTCTGTACAAGAGCAGAATTCATACCCAAGACCTTGAGAGGTTTTAGGAGAACCACACATTGATTTTTTGGATATTTTAATGTCTGCTTGTATTTATTAATTCAGCATTCGTACGGACCACAGAACCACAATAACTACAACAACGAGAGAAATACGGAAATCTCTGGGGATACACCACATACGGTACATTAAGACATTTGTAGAAAAATTCTGTTTATTATGATAAGCACTTCAGGATAGCAAGACGTTAATTTATGTTGCTATTTTGTTTATGTCAATAATAGTAATTTTATCTAGATTATCCATTCTGGAGTTTGTTAGAACACGAAACTGCTAATTGCAATACAGTTTACCAAAATGCAACTAGCCTCTTTACTTCGAAATGTTCCTCTTTTATTCCTAAAACGGTTTTCGAACCTTTTTAGGTTCATCTTCAGGTGCTATCTCTGTGGTCGGAAAATGAAACATGCCTTAACCCGTGAGCACTCGCGCTGTGAGCATTTTGCTCGCAGTAATTTTAAAACAATCGGTATTTTACCAATTTTAAATAGTCAACGAGAAATACTTACTTAGACATATTAAGTACATTACAAGCTGTTCTTTGAATGTCAGAAAAATGCTACACACGCGATCGATCACGTAACTTTTAAAGGCGCGAGTTCTCGCGGGTTAATAAATCGACCTAATAGTTGTTAGGGTCGATTTATTAAAGCATGTTCCATCTTCCTACCATAGAGATAGCACCTAATATCAGCACCCAACATCGCGCTAGAAATGAACTTGTAACACCTACACAATCCTAAGATTCACTTGAAAGGGTTCAAAAACCAGTTTATTAACATAAAAAGTACAATTTCAAAATAAAGTGACTGGTTACATTTTCTTAAATTGTATTAATAATAACTTGTACATGTCTTGAATTCATTAATGATTATCGAGCGAGGTGAAGCAGTGGACTCGCAGTCAGGAGGACTGTGGTTCAAATCCACCTCCGCCCATCCAGATTTAGGTTTTCCGTGATTTCCCTAAATCACTCCATGCAAATGTCGGGATGGTTCCTTTGTAAGAGCACAGCCGATTTCTTTTCCCATTCATTCCCACAAAATCCGATTGTGAGCTCCGTCTCTAATGACCACGCTGTCGACAGGACGTTGAACCCTAAGCTTCCTTCCTTCCTTCCTTCCATGAATGATTGTGTTATGCCCGGTGTTCTACATGTATGCTTCATGATGGTGTAAAGTTGAGGTACATCAGCAAGAGACAGCACGAAAGGCTCAGGAGAAAGCTGCAAGGATTTGCTCTTTTTCTCGGGTAGAATTTCTTTTTATTCAGTATCTTCCAGCAGTGACGCAAAGCTTTCTGATTACTAGTACACTTGTTTTTCTTAATGGAAATATTAGTCAAATGTTGTGGTTTTCTTGAACCCAGGTTTTTGGATACGGACACTGTAGTACAATGTGTCGAAAAACTCCAAAATACGGACTTTTTACTTCTGGTAAAGGAGTGCTGTTGAATTTCGGCCACTCGGAGGTGCACGCTTGCCGACTTTGTGTGTGTGCGTTTATTTTTTTTATTTTTTTTTCCTTAGTTTGGACAACTGATTTTCGGCGACGCCATACTGTGCGATTGCTAAAAATGTTGAGTTTATCTATACGTCCGCACGATGGAGCTAGTTGACCTTTTTTCGCTGAGTTAGAACTGTCACTTGACGTGGCCATTTCTGCTTCGTTGTGCTTCATTGTGGTTTGTCTGCCCACATTCGTTGCATGAAGCAGGTGCTTCCGATTGAGTAGACTAGGACAGCATGACAGTGCGATACAAGCTCTAGCAGGATGAAGAAGCCAGTATAGGAAATACGTCCTTTACAGGAAGAGACTGTCGGAAATCAGAAGGCCCTGATAATAAAATAAAAATTTGAAGTTTCAGAGTGAGCATAACAATGTACACTAGTATCTTCAACCTAGCAGGTGTGATCGTAAGATAACTAGTGGAGCACTCTGGTCCGTGCCACAGAGGGACAAAACAGCAAAGGTATTTCAATAATGTAGAATGACAATTGTGGTTGGAGTAAGCCACTGACAATGGGATGGCAATGTAAATAACAGCTCTAGTGTACAGCAGGATCACGTAATGATTCTTGGGAACAAGTAGCGGCAGACTGTATAAATATTGAAATTTTTGTACGTAGAGTAGACTAGTGGAAATTATGAATAAATAGTGGTAATAAGTAACTAGGAACCACGCATGCTCGAACACTGTTCATCGCCCTGTAACTACTAACCTACACAAAAACACACACAACACAGACATTATGCGTAGAATAGGAAACTGACAATAAGATTAGTAATAAAGGAAGGAAGGGGTAAATTTTATCAGATTAAAATTTCTTGTAAAATCAATTGCATTTTAATTACAAAAAATATTCACCTGTATAGTGCTTGTAAAATCGTGGCATAGGAACACCCGTTTTTAGTCTGTGCAGATACAAGGGTGTAGCAGTTGATCCAGTCACGACCTAGACGATTCAGCCAGACGCAAGGCTTGGCAGCTCTCAGCAGAATGAGAAGGGAAGAGTGCATTCTTACCCCAGTGTCACGTAGCTTTGACGTCCCAGAGCAGCCATGTGGTCAGTGCAGGCCAACAGGCGAGATGGACACAGTGGCCAAGGCCGCTGTCACAACATGCGCCGGCAGGCACACCTGTTTCTGTCAGAGCAATAGAAGGCATAGCCATTCCAATCACTCTGCAGACACATCCCCAAGGCGGTCTGAATGGAAAAACACTCAGGCCCCTGGCGAACACCATCTCAAGCAAACTAAAAAGAAATGTGGGCCACCACCTGCTATGCTGAGCCTAGTCTCCAGCAACTGTCGTCAATAGCCTCCAAAGCAGACTGTTACTAGGTACCAAGGAAATGGAGGAGCTGGGATGAGCCTAGCTGAATGGATGACATGGAAGTTCCTTGACTGCATGCTAAAGGTCCCTATTCACAAGCAGGCCGGTCCAGCAAACTTTTCCAGGTAGGGGCCACTCAGACTGGCTCACCTATGTGTGGGAGATAGGCTCGGGCTAAAGGACCCCATTGACAATTTAGCCGGTTTGGCAAGCCCTTCCAGGAAGGGATCAACCCTGAACGGATCGCTTCTACGTCTAAATCTACATGGGATACTATGCAAATCACATTTAAGTGCCTGGCAGAGGGTTCATGGAACCACCTTTATACTATTTATCTCCCATTCCATTCTTGAAAAGCGCGGGGGAAGAAAGAACACCTGAATTGATTTCTCGTATTTTATTCTGATGATCATTTCTACTTATGAAAGTGGGAGTCAACAATATATTTTCGCATTCGGAGGAGAATGTTAGCGATTGAAGTTTCGTAAGTACTCCATGCGATGTGGACCTCTTCACACTTCTCATTATTTAGAGTCAATTGTCAATTTTTATACCATAGTGATGTCTTATTCAGATCGTTCTGCAGTTGGTTTTGATCTTCAGATAATTTTAATAGACGGTAAATGCCGGCGTCATCTGCAAACACCCTAAGAGAGCTACATAAATTTTCTCCCAAATCGTTTATGTAAATAAAGAACAGCAGAGGACCAATAACACTACCCTGTGGAACGCCCGATATTACCTCTGTTTTAGTAGATGCTATACCATCGATTACTACAAACTGTGTACTCTGTGATCGGAAATCACCTATTCAGTCGCAAATTTGGGGCGATATACCATAACCACGCAATTTGGTTAAATCCGTTTGTGAGGTACGGTGTCAAAAGCCTTCGGGAAATCTAGAAATACGGAATCAATTTGAGAACCGTTGTCTATAGCACTCATCACTTCGTGTGAGTAAAGAGCTAGTTGTGCTTCGCATGAACGATATTTTCTAAATCCGTGTTGACCTTGGGTCAATAGTTCATTCTGTTCGAGATAATTCATAATATTTGAATACAGGATATGTTCAAAAACCCTGCTGCAAATTGACGTAAATTAAATTGGCCTGTAGTTTAGTGGGTTACACCTACTGCCTTTCTTGAACATAGGTGTGACCTATGCAACTTTCCAATTTATTGGTACAGATCCTTATTTCAGAGAGCGGTTGTATATGGCTGTTAAGTAAAGAGCTATCGCTTCAGCATAATCAGAAATGTAATGGGTATACAGTCCGGACCAGACGACTTGTTCTTGTTAACTGATTTTAGTTGCTTCACTAGTCCGATGATATCTACTTCTATGTTACTCATTCTGGCCTCTGTTTGTAATTAGAAATCTGGAACATTGGTTACTTCTTCTTTGGTGGATGAGTTTCTGAAAGCTATGTTCAGTAATTCTGTAGTAGCGCTATCATCGGCAGGATCGCCATTACTAACATGTAGTGAGGGCATTGTTTGTGTTGTGCCCCTAGTATATTTAACATATGACTAAAATCTCATTCGGTTTTCAGTCAAATTTCGAGAAAGAGTATCGTTATGTTATGTATTGTAGGCATCTCGCATTGAAGTTTTCTCTAAATTTTGAGCTTCTGTGTAGGACCGCCAATCCTGGGGATTTTGTGTTCGTTTAAATTTAGCATGCCTTTTCCGTTGCTTTTGCATCAGTGTCCTGACCTGTTTTGTGTACCAAGGGGGATCTCCTCCTTGGTCTACACTTATGTTTAGAGTTAAAACGAATGGAAGATGTCTTTCAAAGAGCAATTTACTTTATATCTATCTGCTTTCCTGAACAAATATACTTTTCGTGTAGGTTTTGTAACTTTGGGACTTTCAATATTCAATCTCGCTACGACAGCTCTGTGTTCACTAATACCTGTATACGTTTTGATGCTGTTATGAGCTCATGACAATTTGTTGCTAAGAGATCAAGTGTGTTTTGACTTCCATTTATAATTCTAGTTGGCTCATGAACTAATTGTTCGAAGTAATTCTCAGAGAATGCGTTGAGTACAATTTCACATGATGTTTTATGCCTACCTCCTGATTTGAAAATATAATTTCGCCAACAGATTGAGGGTAAATTAAAATCATCGAATGCTATTATCGTGTGAGTCGGGTAGGTTTTTGTAATTAGACTCTGGTTTTCTTTGAACCTTTCTGCTATTGTAACGTCAGAGTCGGGAGGCTGGTAAAAGGAATCATTTATTAACTACTTACGATTTTGAGTTGCAGCCTCTACCCATAATAGCTAAGTGTCACCAGCTTAGACTGTATCCGCACACAGCAGTCACAGTCCCTATTCATGATTACGGTGCCGAGAAAACAAAAACTACTGTCGCGATGCGCTCAAAGGAAGAAAACACTGTTTGTTAAAACGCGAATTTGAATCTAATATGCACGAGAGCACAGTATAAATTTACAAACTGGAACGAAAACGCGGAGACAAAATCAATATATTATATGTGGCTTCTAATCAGAAGCCGGTTTCACTAACAAAATATGAAGGCGGCCTCTGCTGTGAGTAGGCCGACGGCTATGCAAACACTGACTGAGCTCTACAAACAGCACGCACAATCAAAACAAACCAAACGACTGTCGCGATGCTCTCAAAGGAAGACTGCACTGTTTGTTAAAACGCGAATTTGAATATAATATGCACGAGAGAACAGGATAAATTTACAAACTAAAGCGATAAAGCGCAGAAAAAATCAAAATATTATATGTGGCTTCTAATCAGAAGCCGGTTTCACTAACAAACTATGAAGGCGGCGTCTGCTGCGTGTAGGCCGGCTGCTAAGCGAACACTGACTTCCGTGCGGGTTATAGGTTCGGGCTAACGTCCAGGGTCTGGGTGAGTTGGTTCTCCGGCGAGTGGCTAGCTGCGTGACCAGACCGCTACCTGGCGTCAGTACAGTGACAGGACCGCAGCAAACAGAGCTCACCAGTGGCCACACACATCCGGGTGGGTACGTTGAGCCATTCGTGCTAGGGATCGCTGGACCCGCTTGCATGTGAATGGGCAGCTTAACCCAGACTACGTGGTGCCGCAACTGCGAAGTAGGTGTGTGCTGACGATTAACCCACAAATCCTCAGGGATAACTGCCACGTGACACCAGCAACTACATGCTCTGTCCCGGCCTTCTCAAGGTCGCCTTAATGGGCGCCGCCGTGTGCCAAGAGGCACATTGATGCTGACCTACTGACGTAGCAGCTGCTAGCACTCTCACAAACTGTCCTCCAAATCCCGCTGAGCCCAAGCTATGCAGATAGGTGGCCCGCTGCTGCAAAATTTCTAATACTGTTGCATTCCTGCGCAGGGCAACATCATTTGTCTCCCACGATATACGCCAAAGTGACGGCATCTGCTACAACAATGACATCGGAGTCACTAGTACACAATTCGGAAGCATACACGGGTCCTACCAACTAGCTGCCATGACCTACAGTATTTACAATCTGCCAGTGTTACAAAAATGTGCATAAATAGAAAACGGTGCTACGATGAATGTTACGGGTCCTCTCAAGAGAACTTCTGGAGGAGAGTTACGTCATAGATGTAGGTTCTCTAAATTTAATTTTTGTCTACAGTTGACACATTTCCAAAATATACCCAGAAAAAGTTAACTCAAATTTATACAATAAGGAAACAGATCTCCACACATGAAAAAATACACACATCATTTTAGTTCTGTCAATTGTGTGTTGTCAAAAAATAATTAACATTATGAAAATTATTGTTCACATTTTTGTGACTATAGACACGGAAACATGTTAGACTAAAAGATTACAAAATTTTGTATCTGTAATTACACATACAAACTGCAGATTGTGTCATTGCACGTACTGTAATCTTCACTTGTTCACACAACATATTCTTATCACTTATATTTATTCACATCATTGTGACAGTCAATAATGAAACATGCGAGAGCATAAGATTACCAAATTTATACATATGTAACAGTAAATACAGACTTTAATAGCCGGCCGCGGTGGCCGAGGAGACTGAGGCGCTCCAGTCACGGTCTGCACGGCCACTACGGTCGGGGGTTCGAATCCCCCCTCGGGCATGGATATTTGTGCCGTCCTAGTTTTTAAGTTTAGGGACTGATGACCCCGCAGTTAAGTCCCTTAAGCTTAACAAACATTTGAACATTTTAGACTTTAATAATCACTTTATTTCTAATCTGACGTAAAAGACATTGGGACAGTGAATGCTGCCTAAGAACATGTTCAAATGTGTGTAAATCTATCTCACTCAACCTCTTAGTCGTTAGTCCATAGCTTAAAACCTACTTAAAACAACGTAAAGTAACGTAAGGACAACAAAAACACCCACTCGAACCCCCGTCGGCGAACAGATTGTGTGGGCTTACACTATTTAAGTCCGCAGATGACACAGCGCTAGTAAAGTCAAAGAACAATCAACAAACAACCTGCAGCAAATAAATCTTCTGGAAAACATAGCAAATTGAACTGGCCTCAAACTTTCAGCTGAAAAAATTAAATTCATGACACAGATAAAAGAGGCACCAAAATGCATACACAGCTAGGTAAAATATAGCGAGTTAGTCAATTTAAATATCTTGGAGAAGTTATATAGTAACATGGACTAGAAAAGTTTGCAATACATGTACGAGCCAGTAAAATGGAAAGGGCATATGGCTTGACAGAAAATATCTGCAATAAGAAATGCATACCAAGAAAAAACTAAACTAAAATACTATATCACTGTAGAAAGATCGGAAAGTTGATATGCAAGTGAATGCTTAACTATGAACTATCAGCTGAACAGAATAGAGGTATATCAAATATGGATTATTCGAAAAATAATGGGTGTGATACAAACTGCAGATGATGGGAAAATGAGAAGCAACAAGGAGACTTACGGAAATGTAGAGAAAATATCAGAAGAAATGGCCTCTCTCCCGAATGAGTGAGTTCAGGCTGACTAAACAAGTTTTACTTTATTTCTAGAAAAAGAAACCAACAATAGCATGGATCACAGAAGTAAGAAAAGATCTAGAAAGAAGCAACATCAAACAATCAGAAATGTGTAAGACAGGAACACTTTTAAGAATAAAATACTAAATTTAGAAGGTTTTCAAGGTAGAAAAAATAAGAAAACAGAAACAACATGGACATTAGAAAGAAAAAGACAACATAGAGAGAAGATGAAAGAGAATTCGAAGAATAGGACACAACAAAGAAAGAAGAGGAGCTGTTTCGCAATCCTAGTTGGTCAATCCGAAGGTAAAAGAAAATACTTCAGTAAAGCCCTGATAATAGATTTGTTTAACTATGCTTGTATATATCTTAATTTTTACTAATGTACAAATGTTGTTAAAGCTTATGGGACTTAACTTCGTGGTCATCAGTCCATAAACTTAAAAAGTACTAACCTATACTAAAGACGACACACACATCCATGCCCGAGGGAGGATTCGAACCTCCGACGCGGGAGGCCGCGCGATCCGCAACGTGGGACTCCACAGCGCTCGGCTATTCCCACGCGGCTAATTTGCACTCTGTTGTGAATATGAGTCATTAGTAAATAAAAATGCAATTTTAATTACAAATCTTGAAAGTATTCATATTGGTGTAATATCCTTTATCACTATGAGGAAGAGTTTCACATACGGATTTACACTTCAACTGAGTATTCGAGTTCAATTAATTGGAGTTTGGAGGGTCAGACACTCCTAACAATTGATATAATGTGCTCCCACATCATTTTCCCTACTTTTTACAAGTTTATCCCATCAACATTTACGTTATAACCAACCCGTTACCTTTTTTGTTTCCTCCTCACCATCCATCTTATATTTGCTCACACTGCTTTCATTTGCGCGAAACCCAGCCAGGTTTTACCCCATACCCAATCTATTTAGCCTTACACCTTACAAAGTATGTAGTGGGCAAGCTCTCTAGCGCTTGTGCTACCTGTGCGCTCCTTACAGCCTATCACGCCTGCTTCAGTTTCGCTGCTATCTCCTCTCCTTCACAAAAACTCTACTGTTAAGCTGTGACGTTTGGAGAATGGGAGACGAACTACTGGCGGAACGAAAAATGTGAGGATGGTCTGTGAATTGTGTACAGGTAGCTCAGTCGGTAGAGCGCTTGCTCACCGCACGGTGTATGGGTAAAGAAGTGGGGTATGTGGAAAGTCCTGGCTGGTTTTCGCCCAAATGAAGTTTCATCATGACAGGATATTTCATTTCCATAAAATCTCGGACGAACTGCCGGATGTCTGTAACTTCTTGCCACGATATTTCGGCACAGTCTTCTGGCCATCTTTAGGTGAGTACCGCCGAAGTACTGGCGAAGACGCACTGAGCTGTGCTATTTATGACCAATTCAGCCGACATTACGCATGCGCGTACTTAGCGTGCGCGTTCACTACAACTACGAGCGCCCTCCGTGGTGGGGGCAAAAGATGACTCTTACTTTATACTTTTTTAGTATTTAGTAGTTACAAGCTACCAGTTGCCATCATCCGGCACAAACAATGGGCTTCCTCAAGACTTTAATCTATCGAGCCATACAATCTCTGATGCCGACAGCCTTCACGCAGAACTGCAACACCTGCAGACAGTATTCCTAAAGAATGCGTATTCAAGGAAGCAAGTAAACCGAGCGATGCACACCTACAAACGACAGAAAAAGGAAGAAGAAGAGGCTTTCAAATCGACTGCTTATCTCCCATATATTGGGAATATTTCATCGCAGATAGGTAGAATACTAAAAAAGCATAAAGTAAGAGTCATCTTTTGCCCCCCTCCTAAAATTTCATAGCTGTTGGGTTCTGTCAAAGACGATCTGGAGCTACGAAAAGCAGGTGTTTACAGGATTCCGTGCGAGTGCAGCAAGTCTTTTATAGGGCAAACGACGCGCACTGTGCAGGAGCGCATTGTGGAACATCAGCGTCATACTCGGTTACTCCAGCCCACCAAATCGGCAATCGCCGAACATTGTATTTCCACAGGTCATTCAATAAACTAAAATGAAACGAAAATTAAAACCCACACATCAAACTTTTGGAGCTCAATTATTAATGAAGCTGTGGAAATAAGACTGTCTGACAGTGAGACACTTATCAATCGAGACAGCGGTTTCCAAATAAATGCTGCATGGAATCCTGTCATTGCGAAACTTCGAAGTCGGCATAGTTCCCTGAAACTAAATGACAATGATAATCGATCTGATATTGAAGTGGCAAGCCTCATTACGGAGGGCGCTCGGAACAGCGTTCGTAGTTGTAGTGAACGCGCACACTAAGTACGCGCAAGCGCAATGTCGGCTGAATTGATCATAGATAGAATAGCTCAGTGTGTCTTCGACAGTACTTCGGCGGTACTCACCTGAGGATGACCAGAAGACTCTGCGCCGAAATATCGTGGCAAGAAGTTACAGACATCCGTCTTTTCACCCGATATTTTATGGAAATATCTGTACGACGGGAAAGCTTTATACATCACATCAGGAAATTTCATATCAGCGTACACTCCACTGCTGAGTGAAAATTTCATTCATATTATCTTGTTTGAATGTGTTATACCGTTAGAACTGTGTTCTTTCTGACGTTTTTTAATCTTTTGTTTTATTTTATGGAAACAGACTCCTACGTGAAGACTAAAACAACTATTTTCATATGTGTTCCCGGTTTCCTTAGCAAAATGGACTAACATAGATAGTTCTACAGCATGAAGGTTTACGTTTAACGGTAACAGAACAACATCATTAAAAATGTGCAAATATTTGTAGTGCTTGTGGGACGAAACTACGGAGTCATCAGTCTCTAAACTACTTATGAACTAGCTACAACTAAGGACGGCACAAATATCCATGCCCGAGGGGGCATTCGAACCCTCGACCGTAGTGGCCGTGCAGACCGTGACTGAAGCGCCACAGTCCCCTCGGCCACCGCGGCCGGCAACAACATTTTCGCGGGAAGTGATTTTATGGTGCACCCTTTTTATTGTATGTAATGTAATTTTTAGCTACTGTTACTAGGCCTAAGGTAGTATTACAGGAGGCGAACTCTATCAGAATGTGTAGGTACGTTTTCTTGACTGATTCATTACCTTTAGTAACTATTGTCGCTATGGCGAAATAAAGATCGCTAACCAGTGCATCAACTCTTATATCGTTCATAAACTCAGTTCTGTTGTGTAGATATGAGGTTTGAAATATATCCGTTACTTGTGAGCTGTCAATTTTGCAGCTCAAGACACTTTACGCTAGACGTATCAATAGTATTTCTCTGGTTCACAGTATTTCATGTCTGTATCAACTGTACTGAAAGCGTAAACGACTCAGACTGTACCCCTAAATAATATTGTACAGTCCAGGCACCTTCGCAAAGTCTGTAGATTCTACTCATAACGATCCAGATGGACCATGGTAAAAAAGTAAAAAATCAGATTTTTCCTTTTTTTCAGATGAATCACACTTCTTATAAATCGCCTAACGACCACCACAATTTACTCCTAATGCAAAAGGATCAACAGATTTTCTCAACTGGCTTGAGTTGGAGGCAATGTGTAATGTTTTAAATTTTTAACATGTAATGTAGGCTTTCTAAATTCAAATGTTCAAATGTTTGTAGAGCATATGGGACTTAACTACGGGGTCATCAGTCCCTAAACTTACAAACTACGTATGAACTAGCTAATACTAAGGACGGCACAGATATCCATGCACGAGGGAGGATTCGAACCCCTGACCGTAGTCGCCGTGCAGATAGGATTTCTATTAGCCGCTTGTAGCTCCTACAGGGATACAAATTGACGCTAGTTCAAGGGATATAAAAAACTGACCCTTTATCTCCTTAATCAACAGAACATGTTATGTGACCCGCCGAAGAATCCCATTTTCGCGCGCAACTTTTTTGGAAAATATTGGCATTTTGCACTGTCGTGCACAGACTGATATCCAACGATATGGCAAAGTTTAAAATATGTCTGCCGGAGATGAAATCTAGCTCTTGAGAATGAAATGAAATATCGTCTTGCTCTCTAGTTTAAATTCGTTTCATCTAGCCTGTCTACATTTCATACACAGCAATGTATCAGTTGAAATTAAACATACACTTAGTTTGTGGAAAGTATATATACCTTTGTAAACTCTTACAAATGCGGTGCATTAGTTTACTTAAATTTAAGGAACAAATTATCTATTATGACCAACGTAAATGAATTTAGTTCGTTATCGAGCGAAGATACCAGCCGGTATTTTTGTCAAAATATAAATTGGGCGATTAAAGAGAAAGACAGTAGATTAGAGGTGATATAGAAAGATACAGTGGCAATTGGAGAGAAATATGATGGTAAAATACAGTAAACTTGCGAAAAGTAGACAATGAATTTGGCAGAGGAAAAGACAGTGCTAATGAAGAGCGAAGAAAGGGATGATGACAGCGGCAGTGGATGAGACTGAACGTTTGAGAGGGACTTAAAGGAACCGCTGAGAGGGAACGGAAAGAGCAGAAAGTTAGATTAGTGATTAACGTCCCATCGGCATCGCCGCCATTGGTATCGGAGCTGAGAGGGAGACACATATAAATAATGACAATGAGGGGAAGATGCTGAGTATGAAGGCCTTACTATAAAGAGAGATCGGATGTAGAGTGTTCTGCGTTAAAAGAGCACAAATACCCGGACTCAGCAAATGTCACTGAACAGCGGGACAGGTGTCAACAGCAGTCAGAGCACACTGCCGTTTAAATTCATAGATGTAATGTAGCAGCCGTTTCAGTAATTTAATTCTTAAATTCATTGTGTGTTCTTGTCTGTTTGTGTGGAGTAATTATTAAAAGTGTTTATTTATTTATTTATTAAACAAAAAATGTTTGTATAGTCCATGGGACTTAACTTCGGGGTCATCAGTCCCTAAACTTACAAACTACTTATGAACTACTTACTAACTATGACGGCACAAATATCCATGCCCGAGGGGGGATTCGAACCCCCGACCGTAGTGGCCGTGCAGACCGTGACTGGAGCGCCTCAGTCCCCTCGGCCACCGCGGCCGGCATTTATTAAACATGACAGTCATAATTTCGCGTGTAGTATCTCAAGTTGGTAAAGTCGTTATTCGTTTATTTGTAATGGTGTATTTTGAAACCGTTAAACAGAGCCCAGTTTGTAAGTCAATTGTAGCTAGAACACAGTCGGGCCTGGTCGTTTTGGGCTAAAGCGCTGGACTGGAAACCGAAGGGCTGCGGGTTCGAAAGCCGGTCGTACCTCGGGTTTGTTTCAGTCTGCGCTTTAACCCATCCTTCACCTCTCAACGATGTGAGGAGTCTCCAGAAACGACACGTGGTTCGGATTCCACGTTACGCTGTAGGTCCCCTTTCCCCGGTTGGATAACTGGGGTAGGCTAGGGACACGCAAGTCGCCGAAGTGGCGTCCATTAGAAAGACTTGCACCAGGCCAATGAGCCACACGAAATTATTATTATTATAGCTAGAGCACAGTGCAGTAGCCATCCATCGGTAGTCAGTAGCCTTGAAGCATCCAGACACATTTTTCATTCATATTTATTTTGCAGTTTAAAAGTCTATGCGTGTTGTTTTGTCCCGCATTGCTTAATACTCATAAACACTGCATATTTTTGTTTTTAAAGGAATAGTATAGTTTTTGCAACAGCTTTGAGGTTTAAATTTGGTTGTCACTTGTCTTTTGATTTGAAAAGTGTGTGGTCGCTGGTCACAGCTCAGTCAGCTGCCATCTAGCATCAGTGGAACACTAGCTTAGGAAGCAATTGACTGTTTAGCTTTTCTAATCGTTGAACATGTTCCATTATTACAGTAGTAGTGTTAGGATGGTAGGGGGTGCGCGTGCTGTGTGCGGACGCAGAAGCTGTCCGCGGCTCGCGATCGGCTGAAGGAGCTTTTACCGACGGCCAGGCTGCTGCGGCGGAGACTTTGAATCGGGCGCGTTGCACGGGACGCCTGAGGTGTCGACTGTTTCTCCTACTGCCGCGCCACCTTTACAGGTACCAGATATGGCTTATCCAGCCACACGGCAGGGTGTGTGACGGGTTGTGGCGCGTTAGCTTCGCTCCAGCCGGGCGCTTGCCATGCCTGTTCTTCCTGTGATTGAACATATGGACGTTCCTACGTAAGAGACCGAGCGGGCACAAGAGAGAAGGAGTGTGGATCCTTATCAGGTGGGTTTCACGGAGGACATCGAAAGAGTCCAAAGAAGGGCAGCTCTTTTCGTATTGTCACGATACAGGGGAGACAGCGTTTCGGAAATGATACAGGATCTGGGATGGGAATCATTACAACAACGACCCTTATCGCTATGGCGTGTGCCGGCCACAGTGGCCGAGGGGACTGAGGCGCTTCAGTCACGGTCTGCACGGCCACTACGGTCGGGGGTTCGAATCCCCCCTTGGGCATGGATATTTGTGTCGTCCTTAGTTGTAGCTAGTTCATAAGTAGTTTGTAAGTTTAGGGACTGATGACCCCGTAGTTAAGTCCCATAAGCTCTACAAACATTTGAATTTTTTGAAGCTGCGGCGTGGGCTACTTACGAAACTACAATCGCCGACATTCTCCTCCGAATGCGAAAATATGTTGTTGACTCCCACTTACATAGTTAGAAAAGATCATCAGAATAAAATACGAGAAATCGGAGTCCGAACGGAGAGATTCAGGTGTTCATTCTTCCCCGCGCTATTCGAGAATGGAATGGGAGATAAAATAGTATAACGGTGTTTCGATGAACCCTCTGCAAGGCACTTAAATGTGATTTGCAGAGTATCCCCTGTAGATGTAGATGGATTTGGTCATTACGTTAAAATAAAACTGACTAAATTAGCTGTCCAACTCACAGTATGGTACAAAATGGGCTATAGACATGATATTTGATCAAAATCGTGATGTCAAGAACAACGGTCTTGTAGACGTGCAACGAGATTAACACTTACCTACAATAACGAAATTAACAATCAATGACTATCTCAACTCTCTGTCAATTTACCGAAAAAATCTGAAACAGTAAACTAGGTGTCACACAATACAGGTCATGCAATTAAAACTGCAAAAGACGATCATCTCAAACGATTATTGCCCAATGTTTAGAGTAGAGTAGTTACTATCCAAAACAAGCATTTGATGTATGTAGTTACAGGTAACAATTATAACAAATGCGATTTTTTTCTTAGTATGTTGGTCAGCTATTTAAAAGAAAAGAGTGGGAAATAGTTTAAAATCGCTCCAAGCTTTTAACAGAAACAAAGGCAACTAATTTGTAGTTCAAAGACTAAATTTGGACATCAGATATCAATAAAGAGGCCTAAAGTATATGAGTATGGAAAATGTTCAAATGTTTGTATAGTCTATGGAACTTAACTACGGGGTTATCAGTCCCTAAACTTACAAACTACTTATGAACTAACTAAGACTAAAGACGGCACAAATATCCATGCCCGAGAGGGGATTCGAACCCGCGACCTATGAGTATGGTTTGGGAAAAGAATTAATATAATATGTGCCATTTTCAAGAAAAATAACGGTACAGACGGGTTGCCATTGTAATAACGGTTTGTTATGAGCAGCCTGCGTTATAACCTGAGGTCTAGGTGTGGATTCATAGAATCAAAACTTAGTCAGTTCAATGTACAAAAAATATGAAGATGTAGTGGATACAGAACAATTGGTATAATCAATAATCCAATAACAAATATTGGTATCTAAATAAAAATTAAAAGCGATCTTGGCTGTTCACCTTAATAAATGGATTGAAGTATCGCCCCCACACAAATATGACGAAGTTTTATAGCAGAAGAGTGTTCCTGAGTAAACAACGCGAAGAAACTCTCATAGGACTTACCAGTACGCGCTTCAGTCCCTATGTTTATTACTTATTATTTACCTGATGTAAGCGTCATGAAGCTTCCAACATTCCACACTGGATAATTTGTATATATTGTAAACAGTTGTGGTCTATAACATCCCTCCTGGTACTCCCAGAATTTCCTTCACATTCATCGATTTGATATCGCTATGAATATCTTGTGTACTTATGTGTATTCAATGTCCTGGAATATCCTGTATATTCCAGTAAAACCGTACACCGATACTCCGCCCTTCGGCCGTTCTACGGAAGCCACCTCGCGGTGTTTGTGGAAGGGTGCTTCCCCTATCACTGTCACTTACTTCTTTTCCTATTGCATTCGTGTACCGCTCGCGAAGAAAACAATTCCAGGTATGTCTCCGTATGGACTGTAATTTCTCTAATTTTTCGCGAGGTTTTCATAGAAGGAAGCAAAATATATTAGTTGACTCGTCGAAAAAGGTATCCTATCTGAACTTGGACTGATATGTGGAGCGTGACACAGTAAGCCACTTGAGTTTGCCGATTATCTGAGTGACGCTTTCACGCTTACTAAATGAACCTGTAACAAAACACTTTGCTCTCCGTTAGGTCTTCTCTATCTATTCTATCAACCCTCTCTGGTACATATGCCACACTGGTGACCAATATTCAAGTGTTTGTAGAAGTTGGTTCCTTTGCAGGTAGACTAGACTTCTTGACGATTCTTCCAACGAATAGCAGTCCGGCATGTGCCGTACCCACGATAAATTTATTGTGGTCGTTCAATTTCAGATATCTCCTAACGACTACCCTTAAATATTTTATGGATGTAACTGCTTCCAGCGGTTGTTCTGATATTGACCGAACGTGGTGGTGCAGTGTTAAGACACTGGACTCGCATTCGGGAGGACGGCGGTTCAAACCCGCCTTTAGCCATCCACGTTTAGTGTTTTCGTAACGTGAGAGTTGACAGCCGTCATTTAATTAATAAAATGCATCTTTAACCACCAGCTACCTATTAAATCCATAAAATTGACCATTTTCGGTCCAAGACGATCATCCTAGATGAAAAGGTATTGAAACTGTGGTGTCGCACATGTCTGAAGTGCGCGCCACGTACTTTCGCCGCGCGCCGCCATGCAAGCACGGCGCGGCGTTCTTACGTCATCCACGAGCGCCCTCTGCTGCAACTCCGCTCGTGGCCACCCTGAACTGCATCGGTCACTTGGGATTAGGACAGGCACTAGCACTCATCAGTAGGCAGGCTTCTACCTAGTTATACTATGTATCTGCATTCCACTAGTCTTCAGTTAACAATTGTAAGTATTATAATGTTTCTTCGAAATATATCTCTTGTTCTAATCTAGCTTAGCGTTTCTAGTTTCTGATGTCCCACTGGCTGGTCACCTCATACTCTGTACCCGCACACGCGTGCATCCTATTTCCCTGTGTCGGTCTCTCTCTCTCTCTCTCTCTCTCTCTCTCTCTCTCTATCTCTACTCGGCCACCGACACCTAGGACAACCGGCGGCAACGAGACACGAAAGTGACGACGAGGATGGGACACAAAAAGAAAACAGGTTAGTCAACTGCATTAAATAAACTGCATTTATTTTATTTAATGCAGTTGACTAACCTGTTTTAATAACTTTTTATCTATGATGATGGTCCTAGAATTAATAAAGAGCTAATGGTTAAAGATGCATTTTATTAAATCCATGTTTAGGTTTTCCTTAACTTCTGTAAATCGCTCCAGTTAAATTCCGGTATGTTCCTTTCAGCGGGAGTGGTCGATTACCTTCTTCATTCTTAACCGAAAATTATCCGAGCTTATTCTCCGTCCATAATTACTTTCTTGTCGATGGTACTTTAAGCGTAATCTTTCTTCTTTTGATATTGCCTAACTATACCAGGTGAATCACCTAACACTTGCACCGCAAATATTGCGGAAACGGAAAGTGCGATTGATGTGCGGGTTTCACCTAATGGACTGGGAGTCAGGGGCTCGTATTTTTAGCCAACAAACCGATTGTAATATTACTTAGAAAGTGTATTTTTATGCAAACATGCAGTTTTTTTTTAAATTGAACAATGGTTGTTTTTATCAGGCACTGGAATTTTTGACGCCAAAGTGTACAAAGAATATTGAATGACATTTTTATCACGTTTAGTTTGGCAACTCCATCCATTCAAAGTTTCTGGGACGGAGTCAGCGATTGCGTAGCTGACTGGCCTAGTAGCTAGCCCCTGGGGCACGGCCCACTGTCTCTGACCACCAGTGTTAAAAACTCTAGTGCATGATAGAAACAACCATTGTTCCATTTGAAAGATTGTATGTTTGCATAAAAAATACACTTTCTAGGTATTTTTACAATCTGTTTATTGTCTAACAATACGAGTCTTTGACTAACAATCCATTCTGTGAAAACAGCACATCAGTCGCACTTTACGTTTCCGCAATATTTGCGGTGCAAGTGTTAGGCGATTCACCCTGTATAATAAAAGAACTCTCTTTCTCTGTGCCGCGGTGGAGTAGCCGAGCGGTCTAAAGCGTCTTGCTGCGGAGCGCGCGGATGCTCGCCGTGGAGGTTCGAGTCCTCCCTGGGGCATGGGTGTGTGTGTTTGTCCTTAGGTTAGTTTACTTAGGTTTAAGTAGTTTGTAAGCTACGGACTGATGACGACGCAGTTCGGTCCGATAGATTTACAAACATTTGAATTTTCTCTTTCTCTGTATTCACAGTAGTTTGCATTTGTTTATGTTGGGAGTCAATTGCCACTCCCTCTATCATGCGTCTATACGCTGCATATCCTCCTGTAATTTTTCCAGCATTGCGAGTTCTTGATGTACTCTAGCTGATACAGAAATAATAGTAAACCCTCTTAGTATTTTCCAATTCAATCAGGATTTATTGTTGAAACAGTGCATATAAAGTACATGTGATTATTCCATTTACGGATAAATATCTCAAGCGGTACTGATGTGCCAGGTGTCGATCCATGCTGGCACAGCCGTATTAGTACGTGGTGTAGCCTCCGCGGGGGCTATGGAGGCGCTGAATATGGCATCCATCCGATGATACAGATGGCGAATACAGTCTTGGAACACATTATTTCACACCTGCTCGAGTTGCTCACGTAGACCTGAAATAGTTGTGGGGTGACGAGTCGCACATCTCAGTTGTTGTTCTATTATATCACACATGTGATCGATTGGAAACAAGTCGGTAGATCTTGCTGTCCACGGTGGTTGTTCCACGTCTTACAAGAATGACAAACAACCGGTCGAAGAAGAATCTGCACGTACCGAGCGCTGCTCAACGATCTCTCCACAAGCACCAAAGTTGAACGAGAGTTGTAGCTTACCGCACTCCAGACCACAAGGGCAGCGGTGGTGTGTGCACGTACTAGCATTTTTTTAAAGTAACTTCAGATATAATAAACAAACAGCTTCTTCAATGACCGTGACTTCGTACCCGAAGTTAACTAGCACCCCAGCTACAAAAATTATAATGACAGTTAATACTAGTCTTCATGTTCTTTTTAATAACGTTCCTCACATTGATAATTTATTTATCTCCAATTAGATTCTATATTAAAATTCAATACGTTGACAAACCCTGAGTCAAATATATTTAATCTCAGTTTCTACGATAGTCTCTGATTATTCCATAGCTCGTCTATAACTGTTATCGATATTTTGATACTTTAGTGACACGTAATTTTTGTTTTTCAGACCACATTCAAACTTCACTTCAGAAAAAAATCATTTACATATTTTGATTCAATTTTTAGATATCGTAGACTCTCATCAGTAACTTATTTTTAAACCTTTTATTTTAAATGTATGTGACGTAATAATAACACAAATTCAATATTACAAATCAAAATTGCAACGAGACTTCCTCTCAACATAGAATACTAGAATAAACTAAACATTTTTCATTTACATTTTATATCCATTGTTAATGTTAAAAAAAATGTCAATCGCAGTCCGCAACAGCAGGTAATGTCTTGCAGTTCAGCGCGCCGACCTTCGGCTAATCAACGATAGCGACCAGCATTTTCTCGCTGACCTCGGCGGACAACCCGTCACTGCGTACTGCTGCAGCACCGTCGTTACACATGAAACAAGCAAAAGGAAAAAAATCACACAATTTTATGTTCTCAAACATTAATAACATTCAAAACAATACCTTCCGTAATTAATTACTGAATAACTGCGAAATTGAGCTTTATGAGGAAAACAGTGGACGGTTAAATACATGTCCCACTACAGGGGCGAAATTGTTTTGGACGATTGCAATCTGCTAGACAGTGCTCGTCAAGTCTACGTCGTACACGCAGACTACTATCACTTGCGTGCAGGCAGTATACTGAAGACCACGGCCCGCTATTTGATCTACCGAGTGATCCACTGACGCCACCAATCGAGTTGTACGTGTCCAAGCTGCAGTGTTAGTGGAATGTAGACTAGAGGTGTGGGTGCCTCACTGCTAATAACTGGTTGTCACCCCTTCATGCTAACACTTCTGATATGACAAATCATCTTGGATACGCTGCGGTAACTGCACCGTATGACAATGCCGCCCCTACAATCCGACGAACTTGGCAGAAGCTCACCTACAGGTGTGGTAACGTTCGCGTGACCATTGCAACCAGAATCGGTGCACAACTGACACAATATGTCCAAAGTATGTGGCAGTTCTCCGAAAAGACCATGCCGCTACCGGGAAGGACTTAATTTGACGCCTTTCATACTGGCTCAGTTGGCTGCTGGAAGCACGACTTTGTCTCCGTTTCATGACGCCTGTGCGCTTGCCACGTTGTCATCACGCGAACCCTTATCTCTATAAACATTCTCTATTCAATGATATACACCAATGGCGCTCTAGTAGTTATGTTACTACGCTATCGGTCGAGCGATCCTAGGCGCCCAGCTGCGGGGCGCGACTCTGCTCGCCGCCGGAGGTTCGAGTCCTCCCTCGGGTATTGGTGTATATATTTAGGGACTAAAGACCAGAGTAGTTAAGTCCCAGAAATTTACAAACATTTGAACATTTTTCACGACGCTATCTGTTGGCGGGCGACGTTACAAACATTACCCGTATACCTGCTATCCCCCATGTAGCAATTGCCGTCATCGGATCATAATAGACATCGTCTTTCCCGGTGTACTATTTTTTTTTCGCCATTGTACTACTGTACCATCCGTGAAAAACTTGAATTAATATCTGATTTTATTTACGAAGTCGTTTTATATCTTGTGAAAAACGACGGCCGTATAATACTCCTTTGGAGACCGCCAAAAATCACTTTCACATCGGAAGACTTCTGTCCATTGAGGACGACATGCTATGTTTCAGGTGTGCCCGTGACTTTCTCGCGAGGCTACCGTCGGCACTTTTACCGCCGTGCGGGCAAGATGTGAACTCAGCTTGCGATCTCTTACTCGCACGTCGCGGTGGAGTAGCAGCGCGGTCTAAGGGGCGCCGCTGCGGAGGTTCGAGTCCTCCATGTGGCATGGCTGGGTGTATGGCCCTTAGATTAGTTTAACTTATTTTAAGTAGTTTGTAGGCCTAGGGACTGTAACCAGAATAGTTAAGTCGTACAGATTCATAAACATTCGAATATTTTTCTTACTCGCGATCGATAGCTGACGCGCGAGTTTAGTAGTCTCGTTATACGTATTCTTTGCACTGTTGCAATTACTACACTATTAAAATGCAATGAATACTTTCAAAATGTTCAAATGTTTGTAAGGTTATGGGACCTAACTGCACTGGTCATCGGTCCGTAACTGTTGGCGGGCGACGTTAAAATCATTATTCGTATACCTGCTATCCCCCAGGTAGTAATTGCCGTCATCGGTTCATAATCGACATCGTCTTTCCTGATGTACTATTTTTTTTCACCATTGTACTACCGTACCATCCGTGAAAAGCTTGAATTAATTTCCAATGTTATTTACGAAGTCGTATGTCTTGTGAAAAACGACAGTCCTAAGAACAAAGCAGACACACCCATCACTTAGGGAGGACTCGAACCTCCGACGGTGAATGGCCGCGCACACCGCAGCAAGCGCCTTAGCGCGCATGGCAATTCCGCTGCGGATGAATACTTTCGATGAAATATAATATTTGCACAGCATTTGAGGAGTTATAGCATAATGATCAGTCGTACAAAGTTGCCATGGAGTGAATAACTATTTTCAGCTTATAACATTTTTATCGGATAGATTCACAACACAACGCCACAGGAAGAAATGAACTTAACACGTATCAGTAACATTACATATATTAAGTTCGTAATAGATATAGTTCTTACGACAAAGAAAGAAATAAGTTTTAAATTATTAATATGGTGTCCGTTCTTTTCGGACGTGTACGAAAGAGCAGACACCATTAGTTAACGATAATGGCCGTAAATTTGTTGAATCGAAATATTGACACATTTCGACCGTTTCAGGGCATTGAAATAAATTCATCGACAATGTTAAAAATTTGTACTGGACCGCAACTCCAGAAAGGATTTCCCGCTTCGGGCCAGCGGTCGTGGTTTTTTTTTTTTTTTTTTTTTTTTTTTTTTTTTTTTTTTTTTTTTTTTTTTTTTTTTTTTTTTTTGCGGGGGGGGGGGCTTATCTACGGGGTCATCAGTCCCTAAACTTACAAACTACTTATGAACTACTTACTAACTAGGACGGCACAAATATCCATGCCCGAGGGGGGATTCGAACCCCCGACCGTTGTGGCCGTGCAGACCGTGACTGGAGCGCCTCAGTCCCCTCGGCCACCGCGGCCGGCACGGTAGTCTTAACCAATTAGGTTATCCAGACACGCTTCCCTTCAAACACAAATTCTCAACATATAGCGCACTACGATTTTATGCCCTCTGCCCATTGGGTCTTTGTTAGAATCCAGTAAAGGATGCGAGCAAGAAGAACCAATGGGAAAAGGGCACTACACTCGTAGTGTGCTACAAGCTGAGAATTTGGGTTGGAGGCGAAGCGGCCTGGATAGCCCAATTGGTTAAGGCGATCGCTGGCCCGAAGCGGGAAATCCGGGTTGGAATCCCGGTCCAGCACAAATTTTCAACTTCACCGTCCCGAAACGGTCGAAATGTTTCAGTATTTCGATTTCGTAAAGAAATTTATGTTTTCTTCACTTTTTAATTCAATTTAAATGTTTTATTAGCATCTCGATGTTTGCAATGAGATTACTGGTCATAAACCGCATTGTCCCAGTCAGTGGAACGTCAGTAAGATTTCTTAGTTTCTTTTTAGAAAGAATACGTTCACACAAATATTTAGTTGGGGTTGGGTTGGGTTGTTTGGTTGGGATAGGGGGACTAAACTACTGAAGTTATCAGTCCCCGGGAGGGGAGGGGAAGGAGTGAAGATAGGAAAGAAGGGGAGGGGAAAGGAAATGCAGTCCGAGAAGTAAAGAAGGAAGGAAGACTTCATTAGCTCGGGGCTCCGTGTTCGCCACGCACGTACTCATGAAAGAACCGTGAGCCCCATGGGGGGGGGGGGGGGGGGGGGGAATATTTAGTTACGAACATGCTGCAGACTTCAGCAGCTAGTTGCGAGAATTCTTCTCGAGGGGAGTTCTCGTAAAATATTTCAAGCCTTTTGCCTCTCGGTTAATTCGTTCTACCACGAACGCCAAGCAGGCTCCCATCACGAAAACGCGAACAGGCCCTTTCGCGCTCTGGCGGCAGCAAGCGAGCAATGTCATCGGGGAGGTGGAGGGGAGCTCGTTACTGGCAGAGCGCGCTAACGAGCAGCGCTGGCGCCGGTATTAGCGCATTCCCACCCCTGCGCTGTGCATTTTGTGCTCTCGGCGGTGGAGACGCGTAGCGACTGCCTCTCGCGCTATTCTGGTGCTATGGCAGGCGCCGCAGTTTGAAGGCGGCGCTACGGCTGCGCGCTGCCCGCGATCCATACGGCAGCCTCGATCAATGGTGGGGCGGCAGGAATAACCCTCCTCTGAGACCGCCCTCCCCACTCCCAGCTGGCCGGCCCGCTAATCATCTCCCCTCCACGCGCTACCGGCAACAATCTGGGTCGCTAACCCCATTCACGTTCAGCCGCGTGCGCCCTTTGCCACTGATTGCTCGCGTCCCGCCGTCAGCGGAAGGGTGCTGAACTCGTACACAGCCCCACACGTAGCTCTTTTTGGATCACTCCCGGTAGTTCTTGTTGCCTTGCAGGACTACCCATCGCGGTATGACCGCATTTTGCGTCACGTATACACCAAAGTGGATATGTGAGTACTTTAGGACAAACAAATATAATTAACTAATTGGTAATTATATATATGGTGTCCGTAATCTACATTTCCAGCTTTTTTAGATTTGGGGAAATCTTTTGACAATGTTCATTGGAATACACTTATTCAAATTCTGAAATCAGCAGGGGTAAAATACAGGGAACGGAAGGTTATTTACAACTTGTACAAGAACCAGGCTGCAATTTTAAAAAGTTGAATGGAATGAAAGGGTCGCAGGGGTTGGGAAAGGAGTGAGACAGGGTAGTAGACTAATCCAATATTATTCAATCTGTACATTGAGCAAGCTGTGAAGGAAAGCAAGGAGACGTTTGGAGAAGGAATTAAAGTTCAGGGTGAAGAAATAAAAACGTTTCGTATTGCCGATGACGTTGTAATTCTGAGAAATGGAGCCGTGGCGGAATATCAGTGCGCACTGAGGCGCCATGCTGCGGTGCACGCGGCCGTTCGCCGTCGGAGATTCGAGTCCTCCCTCGTACATGGGTGTATGCGTTGTCCTTAGATAAAATAATGTATGATGGTCGTAGTGGCGTACCAACTATTTCTTTTGTAGAGGAGGGGGGGGGACTTTTTACTGACTTCCTCTTGGTGATTACAGGACTTTGGTTGGGGGGGGGGGGAGGGGAGGAGGCCAGGTCGTGGAACATTTAACTAAGGTGTTCTCCGAGCGAGGTGGCGCAGTGGTAACACACTGGACTCGCAATCGGAAGGTTGGTGGTTAAAATCCACCCCCGGCCGTTCAGATTTAGGTTTTCCGTGATTTCCCTAAATCACTCCAGGCAAATGCTGAGACGGTTCCTTTCAAAGGGCACGGCCGATTTCCTTCCCCATCCTTACCCAAACAACCCGAGCGTAAGCTCCGCCTCTAATAATCACTTTGTCAAAAAATGTTCAAATGTTTAAGTCTAAGGGACTTAACTACGGGGTCATCAGTCCCTAAACTTACAAACTATTTATGAACTACTTAAGAACTAGGACGACACAAATATCCATGCCCGAGGGGGGATTCGAACCCCCGACCATAGTGGCCGTGCAGACCGTGACTGGAGCGCCTCAGCCCCCACGGCCACCGCGGCCGGCATCACTTTGTCGATAGGGCGTTAAACGCAAGACGTCCTTCCAAGTCTTCCTTAACTAAGGTGTTCCAGTTATTGATTAGTAATAAAAAAAAAGGATTCATAGGTAATAGCGACCTTGAGGCTCCGTCAACCCCTATTCGCAGCCACAGACCAGACTGAAAAATAGGACGAAAGGAGAGGACAGAATGTAGTAATTGTTACAAGATGCTTCAGTCAAAGGCAAAAATGGCTGTCATGAAAAATACTGGAGGGAGGGGAGGGAACAGAAACCATGTCTTGCCTCTCCAAAGTTTCAAGTGGGGGTGGGGGCGACTGCCCCTCCTGTCTCCCGGTTGATAGGCCATTCGATGGTCATAGTACAGAGAATTTAAAATGCAGAATAACAATGGAAAGAAAAGCGTTATTGAAAAGGAGAATTTGTTAACATCGAATAATAATTTAAGTATTAGGAAGTCTTGTCTGAAAGCATATGTGTGAAGTGTTTACTTGTATGGTACTGAAACAGACGATAAATAACTCAGCCAGGAAGAGGGTAGAGGTTTTGGAAATGTGGTGCTACAGAGGAATGCTGGAACATTATTGGGGAGAAAAGGAATTTCTGGCGTACCTTGAGTAATAGAAAGGATCGATTGGTAAGACAAATTCTTAGACATGAAGGAAATGCAAATTTTTCATTGGAGGGATGAAGAGGGAGAACAAGAGACGAATACAGTAAGCAGATTCAAATGGATGGGTGTTGCAGTTCAAATGTTCAAATGTTTGTAAATCTATCGGACCAAACTGCGTGGTCATCAGTCCGTAGCTTACAAACTACTTAAACCTAGGTAAACTAACCTAAGGACACACACACACACACACACACACACACACACACACACACACACACACCCATGCCCCAGGGAGGACTCGAACCTCCACGGCGAGCAACCGCGCGCTCCGCAGCGAGACGCTTTAGACCGCTCGGCTACTCCAGCGCAGCGGTGTTGCCGTTCTTGTGAGGAAATGAAGAGGCTTGCTCAGGACAGAGTAGGGTGGAGAGCTGCATCAAGCCAGTCTCCGGACTGAAGACCACAGCACAACACGGGGGTCGTTTATTCTGGCAGACACCATAGTCGTATGCCTCCTACAGGCAAATGACAATTTCTGTGCGGATGCACTAATAGGTACGATCCCTTGCGGAAAAGCAGGTAAAGTTGAGGGCAAGAGGAAATAATGGACAGGGGACACTATAATAGCAGCGTGCGTTCAGAATTTGGGCAGGAGGGGAAGCGTTCCTGTGTAGCCTACATGGTTAAGCCGATCGCGAGAAATCCGGTATCAGCACTAATTTGTTACTTCGCCAGTGAATTTATTTTCTAGTGCCTTAAAAGTTTTTGTAAACATATTGGATCAAGCTGCTGTGGTATTCAGTCCCTAGACTTACAAACTACTTAAATAACCTTACACTAAGAACAACACACTCACCCATGCACGCGGGAGGACTAGAACCTCCTACGGCGAGCAACCGCTCTCTGCAGCAAGGCGGGTCGGACCGTCCAGTCTGTAACATGATGCGTTAGACCACGCGGCCTTCCCCGCACTTTCAGTGCCTTTTTAATATCTCGAATTCACGAATTGTTAATTGTTGTTGGCCTACATTAACAACTTACTTTTTAAACAGCTACTGACGTCTGTACAGCGTGATTTAGAGGGAATAGTAAATACGAGGCGTGTTTTTTAAGTGAGTACCGTTTTGCCACACCACGGTCGCAGCGCTGCACTGCGTACCTACATCTGTTGTCTACGCACTGACGCCATTACAGTCTGATTCTTCCTTGTTTACATTGTGTACTGAGTGTTTAAGGTGCCTCCGATTATCGTGAGTCCCGCCGACTGTGAAGTACTGGCTGTTAAAAAGATTTCTCAGTGCTAAAGGCCTAAAAGCGATCGATATTCATCGTGAGATGTGTGCAGTTTACGGAGAAAACATTATGAGTGATGGAACGGTAAGAAAATGGGTGAGAGCATTTAAAGATGGTCGCACAAATGCACATGATGAACAACATCATGCGTCCTTCGGTCGTTAATGAAAGTTTGGTGCCGGAAGTGGACAATAAGGTGAGAGAAAACAGACTACCATCTGTTCCTGCACTTGAAGAAACACGTGGGCGGTCAGTGTCTTGAAGACGATGACGAAGTCAAAACAGTTTTGATGCAGTGGTTAACAAGTCCGGTGGCAGACTTCTATGAGGAGGGTATTCAAAAGCTGGTACAATATTTTGACGAGTTCCTCAATATTGACGGAAATTGTGTAGAACAGTAGATTAAGGTACAGGCTTTCATGTAAACATAAAATTATTGAGATATTGTAGCACGCCTTTTTTAAAATTTCAAAACTGTACTTCCTTTAAAAACACGCCTCATACATTAGAAGTAGGTAGTGTAAATCAGGTCCGTAGCCAAGGGGGGGAGGGATGTAGGGGATTAATGTGCCCCCAATATTATGTGTAATGCTTTACAAGTTAGAATATATATCACAATTTATTACGGTTTTTATTGTTTGATTTCCCCCTGCCCCGACCCACACCAACCTCCCCCCCCCCCAAAAAAAAAAAAAAAAAAAAAAAAAAAAAAAAAAAAAAAAAAAAAAAACCGAAATTTAGTCTAAGGTCCTGGAGTAGAAGAACTCTAATGAAAGATGCAATACAGTATGTGTACAATTTTTATTAAGTACAGAGATACAGCTTCTAGTGTATAACCCAAACATACTTAAAGCAAATGTAATTAAGGATATTTTCATTGTTTCTCTCGTCGGTTCTTGGTGCGACATTAATGAATTGAATAAAAATTCACAATGTTGTGTATGTGCTACAAGTTCGTTTAGTCTTTAAAGTCCAAAGATGGTTTTCTAAACCAGAAACCGGTTAACGAAATAAAAATAAACTTGTAGAACTTATACAAAACTACGTTTTTTGGTTTACACAGTAACAGCTGTATTGTACTCAATAGAAGTTGCACACATGTTATATGGCCTATTTTGCTGCTATTTGGCTATACTACTACCTGCCTGTATAGCACATACAACCTGAAAGTATATTATATCACACTCATAGCAATACCAACAAATTTTCCTTAACACGTATTACCATGATAATGGATTTTATAATCACCACAAAGAAAAATAATTAATACAATTGTAAATAATTGTTGATGAATTACAATTAGAGCAAATTTTAAAAGAAATTTTTATATGCAAGTTTGAGTAGTCCATTTGATGCACCTCTTCCCGCGATGGTGAAGTATGCCGACCCCAGTTGGAATCCGACTGAGGCATTTAAGACGTGGGTTTTGTATGCGAGACAGCCTAGATATGGTTTTCAGGCGATTTTCCACATCTGACTAGATAAATACTTACTGGTACCTAGGTGCCGCTTCAGTTACACGATCTACAAACATTCGGAAAAATTTCACTCTTTTCCACATGTACGAGGGCTAGAACTTAAATAGTGGCAACTATTTATTAACAATCGACACAAAAGCGTTACATGTTTTCACCTGTTATTGTCCTTCATAGTAGTCACCAGTATTGTGTAGAACCCATTTCCAGCGATGTGGAAAGGGTAGTATACCGTTAGCAGAGCCTGTTCTGTTGATGGTGCGAATGGAGTGGTCTACTGCCTGTCGAATCTCTGGAACAGTTATGAAGCGAATGCCATGAAGTGGTTCCTTCATCTTCGGAATCAAATCAAAGTCACAAGGACTTAAGTCTGGGGAGTATGGTGGATGGTACAGTACTTCCAGGTCCCATCGACCGAACAGAGTAGCCACAGCTAGTGCTGTATGCGCCCATGTATTGTCGTGCAAAATGTTGGGTGGGTTGCGCAGTAAGTGTTGCCGCTTCTTTCGCAAACCTGGTCGCAGGTGATACTCCAAAATCGAACAGTAATACTATGCATTGACGTTCTGCCGTGGAGAAACGTAATGCGTTAGGATAACATCATACTTGTATGCCCTAATCTGGTTTCATGGGCGACCTCACGTATCATAGCGTCGATCACTGTCCACTGAGGCGCTTCAGTCACGGTCTGCACGTCCACTACGGTCGGGGGTTCGAATCCCCCCCTCGGGCATGGATATTTGTGCCGTCTTTAGTATATGGTAGTTCATAGGTAGTTTGTAAGTTTAGGGACTGATGACCCCGTAGTTAAGTCCCATAAGCTTAACAAACATTTGAACATTTGAACACTGTCCACTAACGCGGAAACATTATGCACTTCTTCGTCAGAGACGCTAGGACGACCTGCCCGTTGCATGTCTGACACAGTGTGCCGACCTTCGTAGTAGGCTTTTACCTAACGTGCCACTGTTCTGTACGGCAATGCCGATTTCCCTCATGCCTCTTGAAAACATTGATGACACTGTCGTACCGTACGGTCGCGGCGGAGTGGCCGAGTACATTGAGGCACTCTGATCCGATTCGCAAGGCCGTTTCCCGTCGGAGGTTCGAATCCTCCCTAGGGTATGGAGGTTTGTGTTGTGTGTAGTATAAGTTAGTTCATAAGTAGTTTGTAAGTTTAGGGACTGATGACCCCGCAGTGAAGTCCCATAAACTTAACAAACATATGAACGTGCCGTACGACCTCTGGCACATTCAATCTTGATCCAACTCCGTTGTTCCTGTTTAGAAAACATAGTGACACCTTAACGTGAGACCGCTCGCTCACAAGTGACTGTGTTTCCCTCGACTGTGCACACGCCGGTGACGTGGGAAGGGCGAGTACATTTACTCGGAGATAAGGTAGGTATGTCAACAGCGTGTGCTTTCATCGACAATAGTAGATTGCATTGTATAGTGCCTCCACACCAGGTTGCCACTATTTAAGTTTCAACCCTTAAATAACACGTAAACAGTTCGGGCACACACACGTCACGCGACAGGAAAGGAAGGGGGCCCATGGAGTTACGACAGAAGGTCATTCGCTTACCCTTTAAATTGACCAAGCCAAGCAGCGCGGGAATGACCGTGCGCTCTAAGGCGTCTTGCTGCGGATTACGTGGCTGCTTCCATTCGGAGGTTAGAGTCCTGTCTCGGGCATGAGTATGTCTTGTTCTTAACATGAGTGAGTAAAATTAGTTTGTAAGTCTAAGGACTGCGGACCACTGCAGGTTGGTACCAAACCTTTACAAATATTTCAACAATTTTTTGAACCAAGCAAAATCAATAATTAACCACGCGATCCCGTGAAAACGGAAAAAAAGCGTTAGAAATCGAAGACTGATGTGTAAGTACGGTCTTGAATCCCATACTTTTAAATACGGCAATTCGTTGTTTTATTTTTCACCCTGAAGACTGGTTTCATGCATCTCTCCACGCTACTCTATCCTGCGGAAGCCTCTTCATCTCTGAATAAGAGCGGCGTCGGCAACCCACATAATAATGCTTACTGTACTTGTCACATGGTCTCCCTCTAGATTTTTACATCTCCCTCTCCAACACTTCCCTCTCACCCCCCCCCCCCCCCAATACAAAACTGACGATTGTTTGATGTCTCAGAAGGTGTTACCAATCGATGCCTTTTTTATGCCAGATAATTCTTGTTTTCCCAATAACATTCAATACCTTGTCCTTAGTTACGTGATTTGCCCATCTAAACTTTAATATTCTTCCATAGCAATAAATTTCAAAACCTTATCTCTTCCTATTCTCTGAACGATTAATCGTCCATGTTTCATTCCCGTACAGAGCTACAGTCCAGACAAATGCTTTCAGAAAAGACATCCTAACTCTTAAATTTATTTCTAATATTAGACGCCAATAATTTTATTTTATTCAGAAATGTTTTTCTTCCCAGTGCCATTCTGTACTTCGCCCATCATCGGTTACTCTGAGCGAAATCGAGCTAAAATGACAACACTATTTTATTTTTAGGCTTTAGTTATTACTAAACCATTGGATTAAATGAAATGTGTATCAGGACTTTGCCACATTTATTGGCAGGGTCTACTATTCTGGAGCCATCAGTATTTTTAGATTAACAGAAGTCATACATTTTTTACATTCTTCTAAAAGTTCTGTAGTATATCACTTTATTTAATATGACTGTAAAATGGCACAGGAGTAAGAGAAGGTAAGAAATTGGAACGAAAGAGATATTTGATATAATTAATAAATTTGGTTAAGAACAAATTAGTAACGATTACTGGATCTGTTCTTCCACAATATCATTTAATCTTTTACCAGTACAGTCTCACAAAATTTTAAGACTTAAAATAGGATAAATGGTAATCTATTATATAAAACCGTCTAACAGCAATTTTCTAAAAAAGTAATTCTTAGCAATCGTACTCATCTGCAGATATCACAAACAAAATTCTCGTTATATATTTTACACTAGCACATTTAGTGTGTTGTCAGAGGTTCCCAGTGTTTTCCGGGTTTTGAATGTGAGCAAATTTCAATGGAGTACAAGCAGTGACAATCTATGGAAGCTTCAATGTTATCAAAAAGGTATTTTGGACTATATGTTCCATTTTCAAAACTAAGGTTTTTCGTCACATGTTTCCTTCTCAGTTGCTTCTTTTCTCTCACATTTCTGTTGAAGAATTTTTTTTTCTTTTTTTTAATAGGGGCTACTGTTCTTAATTTTAAATTACTGACTAAAATAAATAGCCTAATTAATATCAAGGTAAACATAAAAAAGATCTGGCATTCACTTTGGAGTTAGTCGCGCGTGAATGCCCGTGTGTTCTGGGGCGCCATGTTGCAGTGCACACGATCGCTTCCACCGAAGGTTCGATTGCTCCCTTGGGCATGGGTATACGTGTCACCCTCAAAGAAAAGTTAGTTTACGTGCTTTGTAAGTCTAGGGACCCATGACCAGAATAGTTTTGTCCCTTAGGTTGTAACGTGATCACTTTATATTCTAATACAGAAACTGCCAGAACATCTTCAAACAGTATACCACATCACCTGAAAGTCGTTTCCCAGGCCGTCACCCTGCGTGCTTATGTCTTGTAATCATTATTTATAAAATTACAGATTATTCATTACAAATGAAAATTATTTTTACATATATTTATGCAAGAAACAAAAATAGAGATTAGATGTGTATATAAATTACGACTAGAGCTGAGTAGGTTCGTTTACATAATTGAAATTCGTTGAATATTAAGACAGTCGTAAAGTTTTATTACAAAAGGGTATGATAAATTGTTTAGTGTATTTTAAATAACCTCAGAAAATGTTAGTAAGTAAATTCATGTAATAATATGAATAGTTGCATAACGTTATAAGTTACTATTATTATGAAATTTTTATATAAACAACTGTATTTAGGCAGAATGGCCTAGACAACAGAGTTAAAATATATGACAAAGTATTTTCGTAACATAATTTACAATGAATTACATTTGTGTAAAATTTACTTCAGTGATATTACACCAGATTTTTAATAATGTACTACCAGATATGTATTCTGTAGACACGGCAATGGCTGTGCATAGGTGGTCCTTCTACTGATACATATATAAACGTACATGGTTCCGCATATTCAATTACCAGGGCAAAATCTATTACAGGCTCCACAAACATTTCATTTTCACTTTGGAGTTAAACGATATACTGCGTAATATCTCCCTGCACATTGTGTGTCATTTTAGTCATAAACGCTATCTACGATTTGGTCACAATTTCTTCCAACATAGAAGTGCCTGCAGTACTACTGGATGAATATGTAGGCATAAAATCAAAGCGTTTAAGGCTTACCAATAAGTATTTTTGTTAACAGTAACAAGGCTGAAGCCGGCAATCATCGCCAAATACATACAAACAGGATTGCCAATATACCGTTTATAGCTCGCGTAACGAAGGGCTCAAACTGGTAAGGGAATCCTAAGGGTATGTAGATCAGGCCAAGGGATAATGAATAGACATAACAATTGCCACTGATACCACATCCCTGCACTCCGTTTTGTGGAGTGTGGTCTGATAAATACCAGACTTCGTCAGTTAAACTTCAAAGTTCTTTTGCTGTCCGTATTATTTCTGTCATTAGAGAGATATGACTGGAGACACTATTCGGAGAATCGTGATTCTCTGTTCAAAATCATCAAAGTCTATAGAAACACTGCTGTCTTGAATAGTTGGGAGTAACGTCTTTGGCTCAGAAAATAAAGCGACTAGTCATATTTCTAAGTAGGTTGGCACAACATGCCAAAGATAAAGTCATTAATATCGTTCTCTCGAGGTCATTTTTCGACCAGAGACAGGACAGACAACGTTAGTCTGTTGACTTGTTATAGTATCTGAGCCGCAGGGACGGCCGACAAGTGTGTTTGTTTGCGTGTGTGTAACCAGATGTCCCCATTTAGCCGGGACAGTTAAGGTTTGTGGATCCATATTTCCTGGTCCCCGTCGGGTTATTCCGGGAAGCCAAAATGTTCCGATTTTTTGAAATCAAACACAACTAACGGTCCCGTGACATTTCAACATACAACTTCTTATATTTTTAGCTCTGTAAAAGTGTCTGTATTGTATCTGTGGGGGTATAAACATTATTCAGTGAAACCATCTGTGAAGTTTATTATAGCAGTGCGCAATACACTGAGCAGTGGACAGATCATTTTAATGCACTTTCAGACTTCAAATGGATTCTTTTAAACTATGTACCTACTTGGTATGAGGTACAAAAATGCTATGGGCCTCTCAGAAATGTGTCACCAAATTTCAACATGAGTGATTGCCATTTATTCCAAGAGTGTCTTAATATGCAGCAGCTTTTTTACGCCTCAGCAAATAGAGAAATGGAGCATGGAGAAAACTGTCACTGGTATGCGCTGGGTACAAATGTTCCAGTGCTTCACATGCAAACAAATATAAGAAAATTTCAAAGCTTGAGGAATTTGTGTTAGTCATCCTGGTACAATAGCAGCAGTCGAACGTGTCTTCTGTTTGATGAATAAGATACGATCATCTGAGAAAACTGAAATGAAAATAGAGACCATAAAAGCAATTCTGATGATGAAAAGTAATTTGAAATGCAGTTTTTATATGATATTTTATAGGGAAGCAAAAATTCAAATTCATTTTAAGTCGAATGCGTTAAGGTAAAGAACAATTTGTAGACGTTTGATTCAGAGGCAGGTATCATATCTTCAGTGACATTGTTTAAGAAAACATCATGTGCTGTTTGCCAAATCGCTTAATGTAACGATTCGACTGGCGACCCAAATAACATTCACCTGTGACCTCCGAAAGCAATTAACTGTCTCATTATATCGAGCTACATTGAGTGTAATTCTTGACAACAATTAAGACATGCATTAACACAGATGAAGTTAAAGTTAATTAAACACAGTGATATTATTAGTTTAGATATTAAATAAAACACCAGGGCTTGTCTTGAGTAAATTTCAAAGTGGTAACGGGGCATAACATTGACAATATTAGACATCAGTACACGCACAGGGAACATATTAATTTCCTTTACGTTTCAGCACGCCTCTGTAGACAACTTCAAAGGTAAGTCAACGAACCACGAGAGTCATCTGGAAAGTTGCCACGCCCTACCTCCTTTGTTTAATAGGGAAGAAACGTACAGTATAAGAGATATTAAAACTCTAAATGAAATTCCTTCGAAAGTCCATTCGGACTGGAGCCTTTGAGGGAGGGTGAATGAAAAACAGACTCAAACACTTCGTCCTCCTGAAAATCAGCTAAAAACACGAGTTTGGTCACGCGTAATTATTTCAGCCAGAGACGCAGGTTAAGCGGTTTCTTGTGCCACAACTATGTCATTTATTTGTGTACAAGTCAAAGTAATTTCCACTTTACTCTCAACCCTTCCACCTGCTGCTTCTCGAGCAGTAGCAAGTAGTCCTTTATCCTCCGAATTTCCGCGATCTTCAAAGGGGCAAAGACAGCTCCAATACGCAAATATCTAAGAACTGAATTAAAAAAATTCGTATGTGCTTCGTACGTTTTCTTGCGCTTGTTATACAGTAATACACCGGCTCGTTACGGATCCGCGGCTTTGCATAACCAGACCACTATCCCAATACGTGTGGCTGCAACAATGGAGCTATCAGCAAGGTAAGTAACGCTAAGCTTCCTCTGTAAATGAAAAATTATTTCAAGTGAGGTAACAGTCGCATCAACAGCACAGTGATTAGTAAGAGAGCAGGAATTGCCACTTCATGAATCTTGTGGCACAATACATCAGTTAAGTGAAACTCTCAGGTATAATACCAGACAATACATTTTTAAAAAAGTACACGTGGTGTTTACTAATAGTGGGGATTAATGTAATCAAACATGCTTCAGATTTATCAAACTAAGCAATTCTCTAAGGTCAAAATTAAAGTTATAGTGAGGGCAGTGATCACCGGACCGCAACACATAGCTAAAATCGCCAACCAACTTAATCATTTCGATCGTGTTTCTTTTAGTTAATGTTCCTTCGAAACGAACATAAGTTTCTTTACATTCCTCTCAAATGTGCATTACATTTCCGTTTTACTTGATTTATTCCTAACCTAGTCTTTTGCCTCTTATTCAAGGTGTAGGAGACGAAGAAGGAGCATACTGCGAAATAACCCTTATAGTTGATTATAAAGTTGCTTCAAAGCCTTTTATGGAAAGACCATTAATAAGGAATGCTTTGTGGAATGTAGTGGAAACAATCAAAGGGAGCATTGGTCGTGAAGGGTGTAAGACGGGATTGCAGCTTCTGCCGAATGTTAGTGAATATGTGCATCGAGCAAGCTATGAGGGAAAGCAAGGAGAAATTTGGAGAAGGGATTAATGCTCAGGCCGAAGAAATAGAAAAAAACGTAATGGAAGGTAGTCTAAGAAAATTAGGCGATGCTGAAGACATTAAATTATATAACGAAAGAATTATGGTAGTAGATGAGTATTGCTAGTTGGGCAGTAAAATAAGATACGAGAATTGCAGTACAAATGATATACAATACAGAATGGTTGTGGCAATAAAAGCGTTTCTGAAAACAGAAATTTGTTGACATCGAATATTAATTCAAATGTTAGGAAGTCTTTCCTAAAGGCTTTTGTGTGGAGTGTTGCCTTGTATTGTACTGATACTTGGACGCTACATAGTTCAGACAGGAAGAGGATAGAAGATTATGAAATGTAGCACTACAGAAGAATGCCGAAGATTAGGTTGGTAGATCACGTAACTCACCAGCAGGTACAGAACATACAAGGGTTGTAAGTAAAATAGTGCTAACAATACTGTGGAGGCACTATGCAATAGAATTTAGTATTGTCGCTGATATCTTACCGCCAAGCAAATGGACTCGTCCGTCCCATTTCACCTGCGTGCGTACAATCGAGTCACTTGTGAGCGAGCGGTCTAAGTAACTGTGTCACTATGTTTTCGAAACTGGATCACCGGAGTTGGATCAAGACTGAATGTGCCAGAGGTCGTACAGATCAACAGTGTCGTCAAGATCTTCAAGAGGCGCACGGGGAATCTGCATTGGCGTACAGAACAGTCGCACGTAGGGTAAAATCCTTCAACGAAGGACGGACAACAGTGGCAGACATGCATCGTCAGTGCATAGTATTAGTGTTCGTTTTTGGAGCATCAGCATTAAGGAATAAGCGGCAAAACTTTTTGCGCAACCCACCAATCATTCTGCACCACAATGCGCGGGCGTATACAGCGCAAGCTGTGGCTGTTCTGTGCGGTCGATGGGACTGGGAAGTACTGTACCATCCACCATACTTCCCGGATATAAGTCCTTGTGACTTTGATTTTATTCCCAAGATGAAGGAACCACTTCATGGCATTCGCTTCAGAACTGTTCCAGAGATTCGACAGGCAGTAGATCGCTCCATTCGCACCATCAACAGAAACGGTATAGTACGCGTTCCACATCGCTGGAACGGATTCTACACAACGCAGGTGCCTACTTTGAAGGACAGTAACAGGTGCAAAGATGTAACGCTTTTGTATCGGTTGTGAATAAATACAATCCTGGCCATTAAAATTGCCACACCACGAAGATGATGTGCTACAGACGTGAAATTTAACCGACAGGTAGAAGATGTTGTGATATGCAAATTATTAGCTTTTCAGAGCATTCACACAAGGTTGGCGCCGGTGGCGACACCTACAACGTGCTGACATGACAGCAGTTGACCGACGTTGCCTGGTGAAATGGAAACGTTGTTATGATGCCTAGTGTAAAAAGGAAAAAATGAGTACCATCTTTGCCGACTTAGATAGAGGTCGTATTGTAGCCTACCGCGATTGCGGTTTATCGTATCGCGACATTGCTGCTCGCGTTGGTCGCGATCCCGTGACTGTTAGCAGGGTGGGTCCTGAAGGGCAATACTGATTGCCGTGCTGGATCAAAACGGCCTCGTATCACTACCAGTCGAGATGACAAGCATCTTATCCGCATGGCTGTAACGGATCGTGCAGCCACGTCTCGATCCCTGAGTCAACAGATTGGGACGTTTGCAAGACAACAACCATCTACACGAACTGTTCGACGCGTTTGCAGCAGCATGTACTATCAGCTTGGAGACCATGACTGTGGTTACCCTTGACGCTGCATCACAGACAGGAGCGCCTGCGATGATGTACGCAACGACGATCCTGGGTGCACAAATGCGACATTTTTTTCGGATGAATCCAGGTTACAGTAACAATTAGAACAGAATGTTACTAAAATTGGATGAAAAAACTTGCTTTATTTCTTATCTCTGACGAGAAAACCCCATTTTTGACCTTCCTATCGGTACTCACCGATAAAAATTGCGAAATACATAACTCAGGGTAGTAAAAAGTTTGTGGGTCGTTGTCTCTGTTCATAGGGGTGAGTTATGTATGTCAGCTTCTATGCCCTAAACAGCTACCCAATCTGTTTAAACAAGATCAATAATTAATCTGTAGTTTATCCAGCCTATCAATCTGCATATGATGACGTGAAAATATATCCAAACAAACGTAAATTGAACCTCTGAATAACCAACAAAATGGATTCTAAAATAAAGAAGTGATTCACTCACGAAATAATTCTTTATAAGTAGAGTTTATTTCTCTTTCTGGACATGAAAAATTCTTAAGTGATCCTAATTTATACATCGGTAAATAACTGAATATTTCCCCAATTATTGTTCATGAGAAGCACTGTAAGTATGACACGCACTCGAGAGTAAAAGCTCCAAATTATCACTCGTAAGTTAGTGTATCCGTCGTACATTGCAGCTCCAAATTAATCCCGGATTAAAGTATTTGTTATAAAACACAGTTTGACATCACTCGAGTACACGATAACTGAATTATCACAGTTCCACAGCCCTACTACAGTGCATAGCTTATCACTTTTCACCGGAGACTAAGTTCTTCAGTCACAGTCCCGTAAATATTATAATTCCACACATGCCTATCTCTTCAAATCACAAGTTCGTAACTCGGCTTCAGACCGCCCAGCGTCACAACCTTTCACCACCACGTCCAAGTTACGTGTCCCTTCACAAGCGTTCGAAAGCTTGTTCTACCTGCTCCAAAATTTGTATCCTTCCGTGCATCCTAACGCCTCATCTTTAAAATACAATTTCTCTTCCAAATTCTTATACATTTGAATACCACAGAATTAAATGCTTTGATCACCTCCCTACAAAAGTTGTTGATATTTAACAAACAAATATATATTTAACAATACTAAAAAACGGTTGAGACTGAAGCTCTTTGTTCAGATAGTCATTAAGCGTGGCGTCTCACTGTTCAAATTTACTGCCGCCATCGAAATATAGTTACACAATTAATATATAATTTATCATGGCTTTTTATACAAATATATTCTGTTGTTGTCCACAAATACTTATAATTGTTTATATATAAATTATCTCCTGCATACCTACTATTTTTAGTCGGCCAGTCTACAACATAAAACGAACGTTACTAAAATAATATTAAATATAATAAAATACATATATAAATGTAATGCGCTTTGCTGGGTTCATGTTTTGTATTTTTTGTGGTGGGATCTATGTTTTGACGCAAGAATATTACTACCTCAACGAAAAGCAGAACAAGAGAGTAAAATAAAGTTTACTGAAAAAATACGGAAATAACGTGGTACGTCCTTTTAGATAGGTAGCGCGGTACAATGTTGCCCATTTGCTTCTTAAATTGTCACTGATAAACAGTATGTATCAATAATTGTAAATATGTCTTATATTATTATTATTATTATTATTATTATTGTAGTAGTACTGATATTTATCGGCTTTTTATCTGTGAGGGATATTGAAATTGTAATTAAAGCGTTTGATTCTCCCAAGTCTCCTGAATCCATTCATATAACTATATTTTCTGTATGATCATTCCTGATTTTATGTGGATTTTTAGAATAACGTGTGTGGCTGTATTGTATTTCAGTTGCAATCTGGGTTAGCCGCCCTCGCTCATCGAAGACAGTCGCTTCCTTTTTCCGAGCATATTAAGGAAACCCTGACTACCTGTATTCCATTCACTAGGTCCAAACTGTTAGCTGGCCACCTGTGGAACTCAACAGCCTGGCAAAACAGGCCTTTCACATGGAAACAATCAGCTTCCCCTTGTATCTGTAATGTCACAAGCGTGTATTCGTCACCGCCATACTGGTGTATCACCCGGCCTGATCGTATGGGGTGCCATTGGTTACAAGACTCGGTGAACCCTTGTTCGCATCGATGGCACTTTGAACAGTGGCCATTACATATCAGATGTGTTACGATCCATGGCTATACCCTTCATTCGATCCCCATTAAACCCTACATTTCAGTAGGATAACGCACGAACGGATGTTGCAAGTTCCGTACAGACCTTTCTGGATGAGGAAAATGTTCGACTGCTGCCCTGGCCAGCATATTCTCCAGATCTCTCACCAATTGAAAACGTCTGGTCAATGGAGGCCGAGCAACTGGTTCCTCATAATACACTTGATGAACTGTGGTGTCGTGTTGAAGCTGAATGGGCATCTGTACCTGTGCACGCCATCCATTATCTGTTTGACTCGATGCCCAGGCGTATCAAGGCCGATCACTCTTTAAGTAGTCACCGGACCCCAAACATCTATCAAACTTTTATCCCTTTTATGCAGTCCTTTCCTTTGAACCGTCTTTTAAATTTTTAATGTACAATTGAAGTTAAATGTCCATACGACTGGACCCATGTTTCTTCTCATCTCCTTACGTTAGCATATGGGCGCTGATGAACTCGCTGTTGAGCGCCCTAAAACGCCAATCATCATCATCATCATCAACGGTAAGAGGTGGTTGCTCTGGGTACTGATTGCTCAGGATCTATGCAGCCAAATTGCGTGAAAATGGAATCACATGTCAGTTCTAGTATAATATATTTGTCCAATGAATACCCGTTTATCATCTGCATTTCTTCTTGGTGTAGGAATTTTAATGTCCATTAGCGTAGTTGCAACTATTTAAGTTCCATCCCTCGTAATTGGGGAGAAGAAGAGTTTCTTGCATACTTTGGCTAAACGAAGGGGGATTGCAGGAACACATTCTTAGACCTCACGTAATCGTGAATTTAGCATTGATGGGAAGCGCGCAGTGTGAAAATCGCAGAGGGAGAAAAAAAACGAATACAGAATCAAATAGATGTGGGTTGCCGTTTTATGAGATGAAAAGGCTTGCTCACGGTAGAGTAAGTCGCAGACCTGCATCAAACCAGTCTCCGGACAGAAGACTGAAACAACAACAGTAGAAACAATGAGTCCCACATCTCCAGCGTACATCAAAATACTACTTTTCAGTATGACATTATATCGGCGATTCATCGACATTGCTGGGTATTCGCATTAAAATTTGCCATGTCAAATTTAAAAAGACCCTAGCTTACTCCATCGCACTTGATGACCCTACCAATGTTAGCACACGGGCCAGATCGCCTTTTCTTTGTGATGTAGATGAAGACTTACATGTAATGAACGGAGTAGAACTGCATCTGCATACACAGTCTGTAAGCCACCTCAGGGCGTGTGGCAGAGGGTACCATTGTCACTCCCTACTTCAATTCCACTCGCGTATGGTTCGCAGGAAGAACGATTGCTGGTAAGCCTACGTTTGGGTCTTAATCTCACTCGTTTTTTCCTTGTGGTCGTTCAGCGAGATGTACGTAGGAGGAATCCTTGTATTGGTTGACTCTTCAAGAAATGTATGGTCTCGGAACTTTGGCAAAAGCCCGTACCGCGATACAGAACGTCTTTCTTGCGGCGTCTGCCACTGGAGATTCCTCATCATCTCCATGGCGCTTTCGTCCTTACTGAATGAGCCCGTAACGATGCGTGCCCCTCAGGGGCTCAGCATTAATTTGCTGAGTACGGGCTTGGCGAACCCGGGGTCCTGAGCCGTGGGCTGTGTTGCGCCAACAGTCCGCTACACCGTAAGCTCTGTGCATGCTTCAACGACCATCGTTCGGCGCGACGGTGGAACGTTGTACGTTTCAGAGCCCGGGGATGTTGGCTTAATCGCCCGGGTCGCGAGGACGGTACAAACCTCTATAAAAAAAACCCTCAATCTCAAGGTGTGCTACGTGCCGAGGAGATGCATGGCTGTTGAGGTTGAACAGCCGCTAGCGAGCAACCTCTGAGGAACCTGCCGCACCTCAGTTGTACAAGGCTTACCCAGGCAAGCGGGGCTCTGCCTGGGTGGACCTCTTTTCCCTAGCTGCTCGTGGGACGACAATGAAACGAGCAAATAAAAGCGTGGCCGGTCGCGAAAACGGCGTCTCTAAGCGTGGAAGAGGAGATTATAATGCTGCTAGATATAACCCCCGTTCGTTCCCTTCCCTGCCTACACCGTGGGAGGAACGTCGGGCTAGATCTGCGAATGAGCCATACTCTCCCAAATTCCTTGTATGCAGCCGCACGGATGGTGAGTCGTTTACATCTACGAAGCCTCTTTTCTTTGTGGAACATCTTGAGGACAAGTACGGCGAAGTTTCCGGATTGTCCAAGATGCGAAGCGGCGCAGTGCTCATAGAAGCAGCTTCCCCGGCTCAGTCGCGGGCGTTACTTGCCTGCGACAAGCTGGGTGATATCCCTGTGAGCATCACACCACACAAGTCGCTAAATGTGGTCCAAGGTATAATTTTCCACCGAGACCTTTTGTTACAGTCCGACGACGAGTTAACGCGCGAACTTGGAGCGTAGAGGAGTCCACTTCGTCCGGCGTGTCCATAGGGGGTCAAAGGATCACAAGGTTGCCACCGGTGCCTTCATCCTGGCCTTTGAAGTCGATAACCTGCCTGAGAAGGTCAAGGTAATGGTTTACCGGTGCGACGTGAAACATTACATTCCTCCCCCTATGAGATGCTTCAAATGCTGGAAATTCGGCCACATGTCCTCTAGATGTACTTTCAACGCTACATGCAGGGACTGTGGACGTCCAGAACACCCGGACGCGCCATGCACACCGCCTCCCATCTGCGTGAATTGTGGCTTGCATCATCCACCTTGTTCGTCGGATTGCACCGTTCTTAGTAAGGAACGGAAAATCATGGAACTTAAGACCTTGGACCGACTTTCGTATTCTGAGGCTCGAAAGAAGTATGAGCGACTTCACCCCGTTACCATGACTGCCTCTTTCGCAGCAGTGACATCATCGCCATCCGCCTATAAACCTGCAGCAGACACTAGTGTTCCACCATCTGCCGGCCCTCAGGGCCGTCCACTCACGCCCGCCCCCACAATGGCCAGGGGCTCCATTCCTCCTCCTGCTCCCAAGGCACTTGCTTCGGGAGCAGCCCCCAACCCTCCGCCAGAGAAGATTCAACCTTCTCCGGCTGCCCTCATTCAGAAGGGGACCCTCGGGACGCTCCCTTCTGCGGCTTCGTCCAGTGCCAGTACAGGCATTGGCCGCCAGCAGCAGGCACCGTCGCCGGCTGCTGGCCGCAGGGCGTTGCACTCTCCCTCTGTCTCTGAGACGGAGGCTGAGTCTGCGAAGCCCCTCCTTCCAGCGAAGCCCCCGAGGGACTCGAGGGTTCGTAAGAAAAAAGAGAAAAAGGATAAGACAAAAGATTCCACGGTGGCCACTGTGCCACCCGCCCCCTCCACCTCTGCCTCTGAGGACGAGGTGGAGATACTCGCATCCCCCGAGGACGTTGCTCTCTTGGATGCATCAGATGCAATGGACATCGAAGCTGATGCATCGCTACCGGTGGACAAAAAAGATGTCGAGGTGTAATTCATAACTTGTTTTTCATTCATGCCTTCCCAGCTGTCGGATTCTGTCATCCTCCAATGGAACTGCGGCGGTTTTTTCACCCACCTGGCTGAGCTACGACAACTTCTGAGCGTTACACCTGCTCTCTGCATTGCCCTGCAGGAAACCTGGTTTCCGGCAATGCGGACCCCTGCCCTTCGGGGCTATAGGGGATACTTCTGTAATCGTAGCCAGTATAACAGGGTGTCAGGTGGAGTGTGTGTGTATGTCCTTACCTCTGTATATAGTGAACCTGTGCCCCTTCAGACACCGTTGGAAGCGGTGGCCGTTAGGGTAAGGACAACACAAGAGCTTACTATCTGCAGTCTATACCTCCCTCCTGATGGCGATGTCTCTATGGCTGTCTTGGCTGCACTTATCTTGCAACTCCCGCCACCGTTTTTGCTATTGGGGGACTTAAATGCCCACAATCCCCTGAGGGGTGGTTCTACGATCTCTGGCCGTGGCAGAGTTGTCGAGGACCTGCTTTCTCAGCTCGACCTCTGCCTCTTGAATACAGGTGCCCCCACACATTTCAGTGTGGCACACGGCACATTCTCGGCCATTGATCTGTCGGTATGCAGCCACAGCCTTCCGCCATCCATCCATTGGAGGGTCCATGATGACTTGTGCGGCAGTGACCATTTTCCGATCTTTTTGTCACTCCCACAACGTCAGTCCCCAGCACGCTCTCCTCGGTGGGCTCTTCATAGGGCTCACTGGGAAGGCTACACCTCTGCTGCCATCGTTGGCCCTCCCCCACTCGATACCATCGATGTGGTGGTTGAGAGCGCCACGCAGTCCATATTGTCTGCTGCAGAAGCTACTATTCCTCGTTACTCGGGGCGCCCACGGCGTAAAGCAGTGCCGTGGTGGTCGCCGGAAATAGCTGAGGCTATTAGAGATCGTAGGCGGGCCTTACAGCGCTATAAGCGTCACCCCTCTCAGGAGCATCTCATTGATTTTAAACGGCTTCGCGCTCGTGCTCGCCAGTTAATACGAAGACGGAAACAGGAGTGTTGGGAGAGGTACGTCTCCACTATCAGGACGGGTACCTCTGCATCACAGGTCTGGGGTAAAATCAGGCGGTTAAAGGGAATACCGTCACCAGCGGGAATACCCGTAATCTCCACAATGGAGATCTATGTACGGACCCGGCCACTATTGCAGAGATGTTTTCCGAGTATTATGCCCGCGCCTTTGCCTCTGCAAACTATCCACCGGCCTTCCGTACATTGAAGGAGAGGGTGGAACGCCAGCACCTCTCCTTTCGTACCCGCCGCACTGAATCTTACAACACTCCCTTTACTGAGTGGGAGCTCCTCAGTGCTCTTCAACAATGTCCTGACACGGCGCCAGGGCCTGATGGCATCCATAGCCAAATGCTGAAACATCTCTCAGCAGATAGTCGGCGTAACCTCCTTGCGGTCTATAACCGCATTTGATGTGATGGTGTTTTCCCGTCACAGTGGCGGGAGAGTATCATCATCCCAGTGCTTAAGCCCGACAAACATCCTCTTTCCTTGGATAGCTATCGGCCCATTAACCTGACTAACGTGCCATGTAAACTGTTAGAGCGGATGGTCAGTCGGCGATTGTGTTGGATTCTTGAGACTCGGGGATTATTGGCTCCATGCCAGGGCGGTTTTCGCCAGGGTCGATCTACCACCGATAATCTGGTGTACCTCGAGTCTGCAATCCGCACAGCCTTTTCCCGGCGCCAACACCTTGTTGCCGTCTTCTTCGATATGCACAAAGCATACGATACAACCTGGCGACGACACATCCTCAACACTTTATATGACTGGGGCCTCCGGGGCCCCCTACCGATTTTTATTCAGAATTTTTTAGCCGTCCGTACCTTTCGTGTTCAAATTGGTGCTTCTCTGAGCTCCTCTCATATCCAGGAAAATGGGGTTCCTCAGGGTTCCGTTTTAAGCGTCCCATTATTTTTAATCGCCATCAACGGTTTAGCCACAGCAGTTGGGTCGTCGGTGTCCCCCTCTCTTTATGCTGACGACTTTTGTCTCTCTTTTAGTTCCTGCAGCACCCAAGTTGCTGAGTGCAGGATGCAAGGTGCTATTCGGAAGGCGCAGACCTGGGCGCTTACCCACGGCTTTCAGTTTTCTGCCTCCAAGACCAGAGTGATGCACTTCTGTCGGCGTCGGACCGTCCACCCGCACCCTGAATTTTATCTTAATGACGAACTACTTACTGTAGTGGAAACTCACCGTTTTTTAGGACTGGTCTTTGACGCCCGGCTGACGTGGCTCCCCCACATTCGTCAGCTGAAACGGAAGTGCTGGCGCCATCTCAACCTTCTCAGACACTTGGGTCATACGACCTGGGGTGCAGACCGCTCCACACTGTTGCGGCTTTACACGGCGCTGGTGCATTCCTGTCTCGATTTTGGGTGCATTGCCTATGGGTCTGCAGCACCTTCGGCACTGCACCTACTGGACCCCATTCACAACTGTGGGGTTCGCATCGCGACGGGTGCCTTCCGCACCAGCCCAGTGAACAGCTTACTCGTAGAGGCTAGGGTTCCACCCTTGGGGATCCGCCGCCAACACCTACTTGCGGCTTACGCAGCCCATGTACATTGCTCCCCAGGCCACCCAAACCATCGTCTCCTCTTTCCTGATGTAGTAGTCCGTCCCCATCAGCAACGCCCCAGATCAGGTCATAAGATTGCCTATCGGGTTCAGTCCCTCCTGCAGGAGCTTGAGTCTTCTCCCCTTCCAACTTCCTATTGGGTCCGTGCCCGTACACCTCCGTGGTGTTTGCCAAGGCCGTCTACTCGGCTGGACTTGGCCCAGGGGCCCAAAGACTCAGTTCCACTGGAGGCGCTCCGCCGTCAGTTCTCTGCTGTCATAGCGGAGTTCCGTGGTTATGACCTGATCTACACAGATGGTTCAATGGTTGATGGCTGTGTGGGATATGCCTATACTCATGGTGACCATGTGGAACAGCACTCTCTGCCGAATGGCTGCAGTGTTTACACTGCAGAGCTGGTGGCCATTCACAGAGCTCTCATGCATATCCAGTCCTGCTCAGGCGAGTCTTTTGTTGTTTGCAGCGAATCTCTGAGCAGCCTCCGAGCTCTGGAACAGTGTTACCCACGGTCTCCTCTGGTGTTGGCCATACAGGAGACGCTTTGTGCCATTGGAGAGTCCGGGCGATCAGTGGTGTTCGTCTGGTCTCCGGGTCACGTTTGCATCCCAGGCAATGAACGTGTTGACAGACTTGCCAGGCAGGCAGTCAGTGCGTCCATTTTGGACATTGGCCTCCTGGCGTCTGATCTCCGTTCGTTGTTGCGCCACCGCGTACATCAGCGTTGGGATGCAGAGTGGCATAGCCTGGGCACACCCAACAAGCTTCGGGTAGTCAAGGAGACCACCACCGCATGGCGTTCTTCCGTGCTGGCCTCTCGCCGGGACTCCGTGGTGCTGTGTAGACTCCGTATTGGGCATTCGTGGCTCACCCACGGACATCTCCTTCGTGGTGAGGCCCCGCCCCAGTGTCGTTGTGGCTCCCACTTAACAATAGTCCACATCCTAGTGGACTGCCCGTTTTTAGCCGCCTTGCGGCGTCGTTTTAACATTCCTGGCGTTTTATCAGATGTTTTACGTGACGATGCTTCAGCAGCAAATTCAGTTTTAAGTTTTATTCGAGCAGGAGGTTTTTATCAGTCTCTATGACTGGTCTTTCCCTTGCACTGCCCAGTGGTTGACTTTTCCTTTTTTATTCCTATGGTCGGTCAACCACTGCCTTCGGCCTCTTTGTAGTAAGGTGTCTTTGTGTGTTCGTCCCCTTTTCTTTTAGTTTCTTCTCCGTTTTGTTGATGTTTTATGGACCCAGTGGGATTTCCATCCCACTTCGCAAACCTAATCTCTGGGCGCATTTATTTGACGTCCGCGCTTTTATTTTTGACGTTTTGTGATGGAATGGGGGACTGATGACCATTGTAGTTTTGTCCCCCTTAAACATCCAATTAACAACAACAACAACAACAACAACGAGGCGTGCTTCTCTCCGTTGGATCTTCTGTGTCCTTTTAACTCTACCTGGTACGGATCCCACACTGATGAGCAATACTCATGCGCTGGCCGAATGAGAGTTTTGTTACCTGTTGATGGACTACACTTCCTGACTATTCTTCCAATGAATCTGTCTGGCACCAGCTCCTGGATATTTGCATTTCGGCAAAGAAAACGTATTTTGGAGCGGCGAGTGTAGAACCGGTCGAAATGGCAACTGAAGGAATAGGACTCACCTGGGAAAAGCTGTTTTCCGTACCGCAGAAAAGGCGCCCACAGTGTGCGGCTAAGTAAAAGGGTTTATTGGCCTACTGCGGAAAAAGCTTATTTGCATAATCTTTGCCGAATTTACCTTCTAGTCTTGGTTTTGGAAACCAAAAGGCTCTTGTCGCCAAGACGTGATGCCGTACTGTTGCGTATCTTGAACTCTGTATTTAGGTGCTCATTCGTCGTCAGTTCAAAGAATTAAAGACTTCATTTGAAGGAGAGTAGCAGATATCTTGCCATACTTGAGTAAAAGAATAGTAATTTCCCGAGTTCGTCAGCAACACTGCACTTTGGATCAATTTTTGGACGATGAGGACGTCCAAAGCCACTTTTGTATGATAATGAATGATTAACTGATTTAGGATTCTTAACAGATGTTAGGGTTCTCCTAACTTATTTAAGCCTGGAACTCAAAAAAGGAAATAATCTCATGAACTATATGATCTGAAAATTAAAAGCTTTCCAATTTAAGCTTCAGCTAATAGAAAGCACACTTTATGGAAAACTACGCAATACTTTGCTGAGATGAGTAAACGATATATAAATTTTAACTTTGTAAGGAATTTAGAGTTTTAAAAGTGTCTTATTCAAGGGCGTGCCTTTATTTTATTTGGCAACGTGTGTGCAGGTAGGCGCCCGCTTTGAGCACCGGATTCCATGTAATGTACCGGTATGTCACTAACAGTTAAAATAAAGCCGATTTTGTTCAACGAACAAATATAACATGCCAGTAAACAATTGTCCATAGTATCTAATTACTAAAATATATTAACTTTTAGTATTTCAAAGCAACTCTGTGCATTAAATTCATATGTTAACGTGTGGTTTTGTTTCTTTTAATGGAAATAACAAATTTGTAGCCAATATTCGATGTTTTCGTGAAGCCATTTCCGACAGCAATTGTAAGTGTGCCGATTTCCATTTCGAACTTATCTATTTCCAAACTGATTACCACCAAAAGGATTTTACAATATGAAAGCTCAGCTGGAACCCTACCAGAGTTTGTCGAATGAAGAACTTCCTAAGCTGCACTGAGAAACAGTGAATATTGTTTTTATACATGTTTCTATTTGTGAATGTGAAAGCTTTTTCATCGGTCTTGTGCGAAAACTAGATTCCGTGCAAGTATATTTCCCCGTCATTAAGAAAAAATGCTCTAAGGAATTGCTGTCAGCCCATCCATTGTACCAGTCCTAGTAGCGGAATTTGTAAAGTAAATAGAAAATAAAGATAAAATAGGAAGAAAATTTTCCGCTGAAAGCAAATTTAAAGTTAGTATTAAAATTATTATTATTTGTATGATCTTTGCACGGTTTACGCTATCCCACCAAACTACGCTTTTCGCCCACTGCTCAAATATTTAGAAATGACGCAAGAAAAAAAAAACTATGGCGAAGTTATGGAAAAATACGGAGACAAGCGTAAGAAAAGCGATAGACAGCGCTAGTGAACTAAATGTATGAGTGCGGGCATGGACCGACGGCAACATGACGAAGCCGTATTTTGCACTCTGTATGCGCGAAGGGCTGGTACAAACACCCTAAGATCCATACCAAACTCCCTGCACAAGTACAACATCGGTATCTGAGTCTTAAATAAACTTATGGACGGAGAGTAACGAGATGTAATTCAGATTTTATGCAATTTACATTCAAGTAAGAAATGTGTTTGAGCCATATACAAAAGTAGACCGAAAATAGGTTTGATTCTTTTCAAATGTTCAAATGTTTGTAGAGCTTATGGGACTTAACTACGGGGTCATCAGTCCCTAAACTTACAATTTACTTATGAACTAGCTAATACTAAGGACGGCACAAATATCCATGCCCAAGTGGGGATTCGAACCCCTGACCGTAGTGTCCGTGCAGACCGTGACTGGCGCGCCGCAGACCGCTCGCCCACCGCGGCCGGCGATTCTTTTCAAATATGGATCTATCGCAAGGTGCGTAGATAAGTCAAAGGAATGGTGGTACGGGTGGTAGTCCCATATCCTAAAAAACCTTCACACAATGGTGTTTTATGGGAAGCAGCGCGATCTGGGAGTATAATCTTGTCCCTAAACTTACAAACTACTTATGAACTACTTACGAACTAGGACGGCACAAATATCCATGCCCGAGGGGTGATTCGAACCCCCGACCGTAGTGGCGTGCAGACCGTGACTGAAGCTCCTCAGTCTCCTCGGCCACCGCGGCCGGCGACCGTTAGTGAAATTCCCCCCATTAGCCAGAGGGTGTATGGGGACTAAGCGCAAGCAATGGCTCTGCATATACGAAAAAGGTAAAGTAAACTTTCATATAGGGAATGATCTACTTCCACGCGGGAGTAGCCGAGCGGTCTGGAGCGTCACGTTGCGGATCATGAAATCTCCCGCGTCGGAGGTTCGAATTCTGCCTGGGGCATGGATGTTTATACTGTCATTAGTATAAGTTAGTTCATAAGTAGTTTGCAAGTTTAGGGACTGATGAACCCGCAGTTAAGTCCCATAACCGTAACAAATATTTGATGATCTACGGTGTTGGACAGGGCTTGCAAACATTATCAGCAAATGACAAAGCTGAAACAAATTGTGCCAGCTCCTGCTCCGCAATATTCCATGGCAAAGAGCTGGAGGTGTGTGGATTGCAGCGGCTGCAGACACACACAGTCAATCCGCAGACAGCGAGGCGCCGCTGCGCGTCGATTTCAGCAGCGCCGTTGGAGGGGGGCGGTGCGACGGGGAGGGGCCAGACACATCCGAAAGCCGGCCCAGATTTACGACAGCTGCAGAATGAGACCCCACAGTGGCCTCTCGACAGGAGGATTGCGAGCTGCGACGCAATTTCTTTCTCTCAAAGGCACGCTGGAAGGAGAATTTGATAGCACATGAGATCGTACATCGTAAGCATCCTTAGTTTGGGTATTGCTTTGCTTATGTTGCATCTCAATGCATCAGCACGGGGGGGAAAATAGCACAGAAATCGTCAGCAACTCCACTGCTGGAAAATCACCCTCGGGAAGACTCAAATCGTGTTGTGGATCTGACACAGCCCAATGCTATTCAAATGCGGTATCAGGCGGAATACGGTCCGCTATCTCTTCATGTCGTTCTTGAAGATAATTTTTGAGAACGAAAGCCTACTACTGGTAGTTTAAATGTTGATAATCATTTTCATTACATTTAAGCATGTTTCATCACTATACGTCCCATGAACCCGATATTCACAAATCTGAAGATGTGACGGGATGTTATGTTTAACGTGCATGTTCCTGAAACGTATACCACTATAGCATCGAAGTCTGTGTCGATTGGACCATCGTTCCCAGCCAATATTTTAACATATACAAAATTGAGCAAAACATTATTAAAGTACTAGCTGAAAACCAGGCTTTGCCCGGGTATTTATTTATTTATTCCGGCCATTTTTCAGGTATATATTCATTTGTATAAGGGCTGTTTGTCTGTAAAATCTCTTGGGAATGCAATTAGTAGTAAAGATGTAATAGACTAAAACTTGGTGCGTGATGGACAGGTTTTCCATGAATGTTAGTGTTTATGTGCTCATTTCTCATGAACCACGTGTCGTACTGTGATACAGTTTAGAAGGTACATTCAACTATATGTGTGTATACTATCTGTAAAATTTCCTGCTGCTACGATTTGTAGTGTACAAATTCTAAATTGTAACGTCATAACGAATGCCGAATTTTACTCGATAAACAGCGGAAAAGTAGTAAGGAGAAATTTTCTTTTCACCATTTTGCTATGGTTGTCAGCGAAGTTTAATAAAGGTTTGAAATTATATTTAAAGTTTGTCGCAAGTCGCTAGGTACTATCATTCTCGTACTGTATATATATAAAGTCTCGCCCAATTCTGTGGCGTTTTTTGCGAATCCTATTACCAGGTAAGTCAGCTTGAAGGCCGGAGGAAGGCAACGGCATACCACCTCCAAACAGGACCATGCATAGTAAAGCACTGTGGTGTTCAAACCAATCTTCGGATTGTTGACTGCTTTACCTTACCTTTACTTATTATTTATGAGTCATATCTTCTGAACCATGTGTCGTATGTGATTCTTAACCATGCAGCTATTGTACCTCTTGGTAGGGAATATGTATACCAAATTTGGTTGAAATCGGTCCAGTGGTGTAGGAGAAAATGAGCAGCATTTTCACTAAATGCTGCGGTTTTTCACGCATCTCATAGTTTATGACGTCATATCTTGTGAACTATTTATCGCACGTCATTCTTACACTTACGGCGACCGTCCTCAGGGATTGAAGCTTACGTGTACAACATTTCATACACATTGGAACCGAACTATAAGATTTGTACGCAACACGTACACACTAACAGCCAAATATACGGACACTCCGCTTTATATATTAGAAGATAGACGTAATATTTCAATTACTAAACGATTTTTTAGACACAATATTAACACGAAACTTTCAACAGTCACACGCAATAAGAAGTCTTCATACAGACTGATCCCAACTTGCTGATCTCTTCGACCCAAATTGCTACGCCGGTGTCTTATAGGGGGCAGCGCTTTAAAAGTAAAAGTGTTGTTTTTATTATTTTGCTTGTAATTTTTACGTTGTTTCTCCCCATAAGAACCTTCCTTGTGCTTTAACAAAAACGTTCAAAAAATTAGCCAAATTGGTCGCGCCATTCTCGAGTTTTATGCTTAGCAACACATTGGGCGATTCATTTTAATTTATATAAATTGGCCTCCTCCTATCAGTAACAAAAACTGCTCACTGATATATTCATCACACATTAAAAAGAAGGAAAACAACATCGCATTCATCCGTATGGTGAAAGGAAATATGAGATACATGGTTGCGTAACAGCTTATTTAGTTGAAAAGGGTTAATGAATTTATCGAAGAAGACATGACGTGCAATTCGAAATATTTCAACATCTCGCGTTTCACGGCTTTGAAATAAATTCTACGGCGAAGTTAAAATTTGTTCTGGACCGGGATTCGAACCCATGATTTCCCGCTTCGGGCCAGTGGTCGCCTTAACCAATTAGGCTATCCAGGTTCGCTTCTCGTCTTACATAAATTCGCATTTTATAGCACACTGCGATAGTAGTACCACCTGCTCATTAGTTCCTTGCTCGCAGCCTATACTGGATTCCCGCAAGGGATCGATCGTATTACTGCGTCCGCATTGAAACTGTCAGTTGTCTCTTGGGGACAAATATACAATTATTAATATGGTTTCTGTTCTTTCGGACATGTTCTAAAGAAAAGACGCCATATCAATAATTGGATAATGCACAGTGTCGAAATATGCTGTGTGAATTTGATGTGAGTTAACACTAAATACATATGTAAGCGAGCCGTAAATTTTGAGGGAGCTTAAATCAGTACGATGGATTGATCTATCAGTAGCCATATTGACTGTACATTTATTTGGAAACATTATGGATGCCACGAGTACGAATGAATTCAGAAAAGAAAAAAGTGGACGGACGACCCAAATATGTTTAAATTTTAAGAATCTAAAGGGACCAAACTGCGGGGGTTATTGGTCTCTAGACTTAAAGTAACTTAAAGTAACCAACCTAAGGACCACACACACACGCACACACACACACGAGACCGAAGGAGGACTCTAATCTCCGGCGGGAGCGGCCACGTTGTCCCTGATATGGCGCATAGAACCACACGGCCATTCTCGCGTGGCATGAGTTAACCCTCCTAGAGGGTGTCTAGACCACGGACGACCAGAGTAGATAACACTGTCTCCGTATCCTTTTACTTAGATTGTTTAAGCACAAACTTTTGTAGCAACACGGAGTTGTATCATCAAAAAGCAAACTGTTTTCAATAGTTTTCCTGAATTCATACTCAAAAGATATATACGTGGTGCGTCTAAAAAGTTCGGTGAATGCTATAAGACAATACACAAAACAAAAGATAGCAACAAATGTTCTTTATTGAAATAGTCGCCGCCCGCTACAACACACTTGTGACAACGTTCGTTCAGCTTCTGGGAACTACCAATAGAGGCCTCTTGTGGAATCGATCGCAGAATGGCTGTCACATGATCTTTGATGACATTTACGTGCACAAAATGGTTATGACTCGTGTAAATGAGGCGAGACTTGGGTATCAGTACTGTTTCCAGCTTGTGGGATGCGGTGAACTGCCACATCCAAGCTGGTCAGAACAATGATCCACGTTGTTAATGCCTTCTATATTCGAACCAGAGCCGACATATCTCATCAACATGGAAAGAAACGCCCTAAATCTCGTGGCTAATTGGGCAGGTACTCAAAATATACAAATTAAGAGCATAAATTGTAACGCACGTAGTGAAAATATTATCAAGGGGTGGAATTCAATTTGCAAAGAGAGATACTATCTTATTAAGAAATATCACCAATTAGGGTGCAATGTCGCAGAAAGGAATATTCGAAATCGAAACAGAAAATATTCATACACATTACTCAGACTCTAACAGAGGATTTGTTTCGATAGTTCATAAAATATTAACTCGGAATAACGCATAGTATGACCGCCATCAAAACAATCGCGAACTCCAAATACACTAGAATATCTAGAAAACAAGAGAAGAATAACACAGGGAACATTTCTGTTTACCGAGCGAGGTGCCGCAGTGGTAACACACTGGACTCATATTCGGGAGGATGGTGGTTTAAATCCACTTCCGGCGATCCAGATTTAGGTTTCCCGTGATTTCCCTAAATCACTCCAGGCAAATTCCGGGATAGTTTCGAAGGGCACGGCCGATTTCCTTCCCCATCCTTTCCCAAAACTCCGAGCGTTGGCTCCTTCTCTAATGACCAAGTCGTCGACGGGATGTTAAACGCTAAGGTTGCTTGCTTCCTTCCTTCCAACATTTTTGTTAATCTTTTACGTCATTATCCACAGATAATTTGAGTATAAAAGTTTTGCTGCAACTTATTATCCCACGATGACCCTGGCTGCCGTATTTTTCGTATCACTGAAGGAGATCTCGATTGAAATCGTTGTACTTGTTTCTGTTGCTGACAGTAGGAGTTTTATTGTATTTGTTTTTTATTATTATTATTTTGAGATTCGCGTTTTCTTTGTATACTTATTGAAGCAATATGGCGTCCATTAGTGTTATTTCGGTGTTGTTGCAGCGAAAGATCCTTGTAAAGTTATTCGAAATGAGAACTGATTATTCCAGTGAGGAAGAGGATTAATGTATATGAGTTTTGTCCAATATTTGCACAGATTTTTGCTGGACCCGACAAAACTTGAGACACCACCTTTTATCCACTCTAACCCTAAATATCCTGTTAGATTTCAGTTTAGAAATAAAAATGAATTGCCAGAGAAATAGTAATTTTTAAAAGGTAAATAGATGACTTTTCAAAATTTGTGTAGTAAATAGGTAAGTTAGGAGGTTTATTCCTGCTTTTAATGCAAGGGGTGCATACTATTTTCTTGTGCTCCTCGTCTGGGAAACATTTAAATTTTTGGGCAATAAAAAAATGTTATCACTCTTTCGCAGAAATCGTACCCTTTCCTGGACTGTAATGGTCTTGATTCAGGGCCTTCCGTTTTGTCTTCGTGTACCCCCAACAATGCGTTGACCTGTGGTCTTTGCATGGAGGCAGGAGGTGCTGGCCACATCCCTCAGTGGTGGGCGGAGCGCCGCTGCTAGACAGGTTAGCTGCAGGCTAATGGCTTCCGTGCTCCGCGGACGCGCTACGTCACAAGCAGCACCGCACGGCTCCACCACTTACTAGGAGCGCTAACTTCCAACACTGTTACCGTATTCCATCTGTAATAAACAAACAGTTTAGCAAAACAAAGACTGACTTCAAAAAAGGAAACTGTACCACAACAAATTAATATGCACTAAAAAGTAAAAAAAAATAAAAAATAATTGCGTATTCTTCTACAACTTAATAATCAACTTACGTTTCCTACTCATCTATGTGTTTACCACGCAAGAAGATAGGACGGTACCTACCCACTTTAAATCCAACTCAACACATACCTATGAATAACAATGATCAAAATATTTTTTACAGTTCTCCTAACTAAAATGAAATGAAGAATATTAGACTACTTAAAAGTCGATCAAGTTATTTCCGTAGTATAATCTAATTACAATTATTGTTAGTTTTGAAGCTGGTGTCAGCCAAGGACACATCCGATCCGACTTCGGTGTCATTATTCTCGTATTATTTTTGTTAGGTTTATTGTAGTGTTTCCTTGGCTGACACCGACTCCAAATAGAACAATAATAGTAACTACATTATATCCTCTCCGGGGGACACCACCTTCACGAAGCACTGTCCGTGTGGGTGGAGAGGCTTGCGTATCCATGGGAAGCTGAGGGCTATACCGAAGGTAGAGAACCTACTACCGGAAAGGCCTCAGCTGATGGATCTGACTAAGAGTGTCCCACAACGTCCCGTCTTCCTTATCCTCCCCAAGTCCCTCCCCAATTCCTTTCCCAACCCAAGGTGTGATGCGATCCGTGCTGAGGGGTGCGTGCCGCATGCGTGGATGTGTCTCGAACGGAGCCTCAGGGATACCGGGCGACCTCCCTGAGTAAGCAGCCTTGCACCGCGCGGGGTTATCGTGGTGTGGACCATATAAATCCCCAAATCTCGTGGTACTAAGATGAACACAGAGAAAGAAAGTTTTTTAAGAGAATCTGAGGGGCAAGCTGAGACCTCAGATACTCAGACATCGGGATCAGGATGGATTGCACTCCTACTTCTGAATCAGGGTCTAGACCTGAGCACGAAGTGGGGAACTGTAACAGAGACGTTGGACCAGATTAGGATTAAGGCCTTGTCTGGTGCTCAGAGGAGGAAACTTGTCAAGGAACAAAAGCAAAAGGAAGGAAAAGAATGGCTTCCTAAGCATAAGTGGACGGAATCAAAAGGGCTTGAGCTCAAGACCCCCCAAAAAAACTGCCTCAGGTCGAAGGGGATGCACAGATCCCCTCGACGTCAAAGACAGGTGGCAAGAGGGTTAGGGAAGAATCTAAGACTCCCTCCTCTCTGGACAAGCGTGATCCTAAAAGGCTGAGGCAGAAAATAGGTCAACAGACCTATAGTACTGCAGTCTCGGTCTTTAAAATGGCGGTTGTCCAAGAAGGATACCCACTGGTGAGCATCACCTCGCAGCAGGAGGAGCTCGTGCAGATGGCCCTCTTTGAAGAGATTTGGGGGGACGCTGGTCCAGGACCCAAATTCAGGAGGGTCTATCTAGATCGCGGTGCCCTCATTTTTGTCTGCGAGGGGGAGCACTCAGCAGAATGGCTTAAGTACAAGGTGCTCATGATATCCCCATGGGAGGATGCGAAGCTGCTGGTCAAGACAGCAGCCCAACTCTTGAAGACCGCAAAGGTATCGATATGGGTACCAAAGATCCTTAACGATGTCTCTCCAAAGAATCTGTTCGAGAAAATAAGGGTCCAGAACCCAAAAGTCTCGACAAAGGATTGGAGGGTAATTAACCAAAAGGTCGTTCCAGAAGGACGAACCCTGGTGGTGGAGGTAGGAGAGAAGTCCCTGAAGGCAATGCGAGAGCAAGGCCTGAAACTGTTTTTAGGGTTCTCGCAGGTCGCCGTCAGGGTAATCAAAGACCTTAAAGGCAGTAATGGCAGCTAGATGGAGACTGGAAGTGCTGCAGTTAAACCTGAAGCACAGTAAAGGGGCCACTGCTGCCCTGACCCGTCGCCTGGGGAGACAGGAGGTGGACATGGCCCTGATACAAGAACGCTATTTATACAAAGGGGTTGTATCGGGCCTCTGTGGTACTGGGGTAAGCTGATTTATGCTAGAAATCTAAAAAACTCCAGAACATGCATTTATATTAGAAATAGAATCCCTGTCGTACCAATGATGGATTTTTGTTCCAGGGAACTGGTGACCATCAGGATGCAGCAACGTGAGGAAGGTATCACGAGGGAAATTGTTTTGGCCTTAGCATACCTTCCTTACGAAGACAGCTCTCCTCCTTCATTGGAAGTGAGGAGACTGACGGAAGCCTGCCATCGGCAAGGTGACGAACTGTTGGCGGGATGTGATGCCAATGCCCACAATCTATCGTGGGGCAGCAAGGACACCAACAGTAGAGGGGACCACCTTTTGAATTTATCCTATCTAACAACTTGGAGATCCTGAATAGGGGTGATGAACCTACATTCAGGAATAGTAGAAGGGAAGAAGTAATTGACATAACTTTTGGTTCCATGATGATAGGAAGTTACGTCAAACAGTGGCATGTGGTCCTGGAGCCATCCTCATCAGATCACATGTATATTAAATTCAAGGTTGAAATGGGAACCAGACAGACCATGGCCTATAGGAATCCCAGGTAAACGAACTGGGAGACATTGACTTCAGCCTATCAGAAATTAAAACTTCGATAAGGAATCCAGCAGAGTTTGAAGAAGTAGAAGAGGCCGTAATCTCTGCTATAGTGACCTCATACCAGGACAACTGCCCAATCACCAAGAAGTGCACAAATAGGAGTGTGCCTTGGTGGAATAATAACCTGGAAATGCAAAGGAAACAGGTACGAAGACTGTTTAACCTTGCGAGGCGCAAAGGACAATGGGCAAAGTATCGTGAGGCCCTTGTCAATTACAACCTTGCCATCAGACGGGCAAAGGAGGCATCCTGGAAGGTATTCTGTGAGGACGTGGAGGGCACGGCTGCTCAAGCGAGATTTCATAAAATCCTCACTAGGGTACCAACTAATCCAAGAGGAACATTGAGGAAGGAGGATGGGGAGTATACAAAGACAGCACATGAAACGCTGGAACTGCTCCACAAGACTCACTTTCCTCAATACACTCTGGTGGATAACTCAGACCAGAATGCGATTCCTGAGAGGCAACGGTTCTTAGGAATTCACAAAGAGGACTGGGATTTGGCCAAGGAGTGTGTCAATTTCAGTAAGGTCCAATGGGCGGTGGGAACATTTCAACCGTTCAAGTCACCTGGCCCCAATGGAATCTTCCCGGCTCTCCTGCAACAAGCGGGAGAAAATCTTATTAGATTCCTATGCAGGTTATTCAGGGTTAGCCTAGCAGCAGGAATCATGCCTGGAAGGCAGTGAAGGTGGTCTTCATTCCAAAACCAGGGAGAATTGATCATACCACAGCTAAGGATATGAGACTGATCAGCCTATCCTCCTTCATTCTTAAGACTTTGTAAAAGCTGGTTAATGTGCATGTTGGAGAAAGGAGGTTAAGTAGGGCTCCTCTACATTCAAACCAACATGCATATCAGCCAGGTAAATCTTGTGAGACAGCTCTCCAACAACGCATTGGGAAGGTGGAGAAAGCACTACACTTTCAGGAAATAGCCCTCTGTATCTTCCTGGACATCGAGGTGGCTTTTAGCAACACGACCTTCGATTCCATGGTTAGGGCAGCAGAGGTGCATGACCTAGGGACCACTATATGCAGGTCGACTAGGGCCATGCTCAGTGGAAGAAAGGTAGAGGCTACCATGATGAACGAAAACATGGTAATCAACACCACTAGGGGTTGCCTGCAAGGAGGAGTTCTTTCCCCTTTATTGAGGAATCTAGTGGTGAATGATCTCATTGGAGAATTAAACTCTAGGCAGTACTTTTGCCAAGGATACACAGATGATCTTGTCATAGTAATACTTGGCAAATTTGCTGACGCAGTCAAGAATATGGCACAAGGTGCGTTGGACAATGTGCAAGACTGGTGCAGAAAACAGGATCTGGGGGTTAGTCCTGAGAAGACTGTTGTTGTACCATTCACAAAGAAGCATATCCAACATTCAAGTTGGAATCTAAAGCTTTTCAATGAAGCACTACCTGTGAAGGGGACAGTGAAATATCTAGGGGTTACCTGAGATGAGAAACTGACATGGACCCCTCATATTAGGAATATTTGCTCCAAGGCAAAAGGTACTTCGGTAAGTAGCAGGAGAGCTTGTGGCAAAAATTGGGGCCTGAGCCCCAAGGGAATGCACTGGGTATACACCACGGTGATTAGACCCAAGATCACCTATGAGGCGATCGTGTGGTGCAAGAAGGTAGAACAGGAGGTTGCTGCTAAAGAGCTTGGTATGGTACAGAGATTAGCCTGTTTGGCCATAACAGGCGGAATTAGCAGCACACCAACTGCTGGGATGGAAACCATGTTGGATATGCCCCCATTACACCTTTGGGTCAAGATGGAGGCAGCGGCTGGTGCATACAGACTCAAAACTGGCAAAAACTGGAACTCTTTGAGATATCCAGAATCACACACTTAAATAGTGAGTGAGGTAAATATAGGTAAGGTTGGAGAAATGCCAGCCGACTATATTGTAACCCCATACTGCTTCAACAAGCCTTTCAATACAACAATTGGAGCCAGCCGCGGTGGCTGAGGGGATTGAGGCGCTCCAGTCACGGTCTGCACGGCCACTACGGTCGGGGGTTCGAATCCCCCCTCGGGCATGGATATTTGTGCCGTCCTTAGGATTAGCTAGTCCTTAAGTAGTTTGTAAGTTTAGGGACAGATGACCCCGTAGTGAAGTCCCATAATCTATACAAACATTTGAACATAACAACTGGAAGTAGGGAGCAGCGGGAGCAAATAGTTCGACACCATACGAGGGTTACTGTCTGGTTCACTGACGGGTCAAAATCAGACCAAGACGTTGGGGCCGGGGTATACGGGATGCAGCCAAGACTGGAGAGCGTCATCTCTCTAGGATAACTGGCCTCAGTATTCCAGGCCGAAATCACTGCCATCAGGGCGTGTGTAGAGGAGAATTTGCGTAGGTGCTACAAAGACTGTAGCACCTATATCAATTCAGAGAGCCAGGCAGCCCTGACATCACTGGCAGCTCCTGCAACAAGGTTTAAAATTGTTGCAGAATGTCACAGGGTTCTGGTGGAGGTAGGGCAAAGCAATAGAGTAAACCTATTATGGGTCCCTGGCCACTCGGTAATCAATGGCAACGAACATGCCGACATATTAGCCAGGATGGGGGCAGAGACTCCATTTATTGGACCGGAACCTGTCCTGACAACACCAAGGCAATGATCAAACTGGAGCTACGTAACTGGCCCAGAAGACAGCACGTAGAATATTGGACAAAAGTTTATCAACAATAACATGCCAGAGCCATGTTTTAAAATAAGATCTGCAGTCCTGAACCTGAACAGGAGAGAGATTAGACTCATGGTTGGATTGCTGACAGGCCATGGGAATTTCAAAAAACACCTACATACAATGGGAATAACAGAAGAGGACCCTAAATGTAGGATCTGTGATCACGGTGATGAAACTGCATCACATCTAATCTTCGAATGCATTGTGTTGGAGAGTAAAAGGCACAGAACATTTGGGACAACCAGACCCGAAGAAATTGTGTCTAATAAAGAACTGGTAAAGGGACCCCTTGCATTGTTCAAGGGCATTGGTCGGCTTTACTAGATATACAGGGAGCGATACCGCACAATAAACTTAGTTTCTGTGCGGGCAGTGGCGTGTTGGACCAAGACTGTTTTGGCTTATCTGAGAAAATCAAATCAAATCAAATCAACTACATTATATTATTGTAATAACTTGATTGACTTGTAAATATTTTAATATTTCTTATTTCATTTTGCTTAGGATAACTCTAAAAATATTTTGATCATTTTTTGTTATTCGTAGGTATGTGATGAGCGATATTTAAAGTGTGTTAAACACATAGATCGTACCTACATATTGATGAGTTGAAAAGTAAGTTGTTTACCAACGATTACATAAGGATTATCGGCCTTATTAGTGGAAGTGTCGAATTCTTCACCAATATGTTTCATTACTGCATATGGATCACATTTTTCACCCAGTGCATGAAACTATATGTATCAATTTACAGTAACTTTGGTTCCACAAAAAGAGGTTTAGCAAACTCGTAGTCGAATCTGTACATGTGGAGCTTGGACACATCAAATATGCACATTCCCAGATAGATAGGTTTTTGAACTCTATTGAAGCCTTTATCATCTCCGCAGCTACAAAATTTTTGTTAAATATAATGAACTTGTTAAAGATGGTGACGCTATTAATTTTCGTACACCGTGATGTGCATCCCAGCTTGTTCTAATTATAATATGGCGTTCATGTCGTACATTCTGCATGGTCTTCCCGAAAATGGAATTATTCATAACTTATGAAAATCTGTCTCAAAATTACTAGTCATGATCGCCCTCATTGCCGTATTTAGTTCAATGTACCGCTTCAACCATGGGAATTGGTTGAAGTATATAGCTCGCGTGATTCTAATGAGTTCCATTTCCATTTTGATGCACTGCTGCTGATTACAGTAATGAATAATACACCTCTGTTTATCTGCATCAGTTGTCTTCAGATTGGGGATGGAACCCTTGTCTCCCTGTGGACTAGTTGCTCTGGCCACAACGGCAAGTTGCTTGTCTCCCCATGCAAACAAATTGGATATGCAATATCTATCTCTACCACACATACAACATCAGATTCTGTAGCGACCCATTAATTTTCCACCTAATCTTTAGATTTCTTCTTCGGACACACACTGGAAACCCCCACACAACAGAGGTTGCAGCATTGCATGCCCGTATAAGTTGTTAACGTCTAAATATATAATATAGGAAGAATCAAGAGATGTGTCGTACTTGCACCCATATGTGCATTATTTGACTTATCGTGCTGATGAATGCACTGGCAACATCCCGCACGTATCCCACACTCAAAGAACAGAAGAATATCTGGATTAGTTAAAAGTTCGATGTTACACGTCATCTTCTTGAGTACTGCGTCCCAAGACAACCCAGGTGCCATATAATAATAGGCTGGGTCCAGGAAGTATGTGGTCAACTTCTCAAAAACATCTGTAAGTAAGTGCACATCTGTGTCCAGGTATATCCTCGCATATTGACCGAAATTGTGGATGTTGAATTTCTGCCAGTTATTTACAGCATGCTCATATTCCTCATCTGTTATGGCATCGCCTATGAGTGAACTGGTAAATGCGGATATGACAGGAAGCTTGGTTTCGTGGAGTTTCTCCATAGGGTTCACATTTGAACATTTTGCCGGCCGCGATGGCCGAGGGGACTGAGCCGCTCCAGTCACGGTCTGCACGGCCGGCCGCGGTGGCCGAGGAGACTGAGGCGCTTCAGTCACGGTCTGCACGGCCACTACGGTCGGGGGCTCGAATCCCCCCTCGGGCATGGATATTTGTGCCGTCCTTAGTTGTAGGTAGTTCATAAGTACTTTGTAAGTTTAGGGACTGATGACCCCGTAGTTAAGTCCCTTAAGCTTAACAAACATTTGAACAACGGTCTGCACGGCCACTGCGGTCGGGGGTTCGAATCCCCCCTCGGGCACGGATATTTGTGCCGTCCTTAGGATAAGCTAGTTGATAAGTTGTTTGTAAGTTTAGGGACTGATGACCCCGTAGTTAAGTCGCATAAGCTATACAAACATTTGAACATTTGATTTGATTACTTATTGCTTTGAGAAACTCAGTCTCCTACACGGGATAGCATGCCTTCATGAACACGAATGGGTGTTCCTACAGGAGGATTCTCACTCCTTGTGAAAGAGATATGCCACTAAAAAGCTTTTGTGACCTCCAAGTACTGAAGTGGGGTCATATCACCCAGAATCTGATGTTTCAAATGTTTGTAGAGCTTATGGGACTTCACTAAGGGGTCATCAGTCCCTAAACTTACAAACTACTTACGAACTAACTAATACTAAGGGCGGCACAAATATCCATGCCCGAGGGGGGATTCGAACCCCCGACCGTAGCGGCCGTGCAGACCGTCACTAGAGTGCCTCAGTCCTCTCAGCCACCGCGGCCGGCCAGTATCTGATGCCCTATTATGTTATCAACAGGGCGGGACAGGGAACACCGCTAGCCATGGGAGCATTGTTAATACTGTAACTGCCCAGACATGTTGTAGCAAATGTTACTTGCTTCCAAAGTTAGTTGAACACCATATCTTCTTACTTTAAAACTATTATGATAAACTGGGAAGATATACACACGCAATTATAGCTTGAAGACATATCTACTTACGTATAAACTAATTTACGAAAGCACAGAAACAGCGAAGGTTTTTAATATGCTCCGAACTAATCATAAGTTTTTCAAGATGCAGCAAGTAGATGCCATCTCCGCAATCTGTGAACTGTCTCATAACAGACTAACGATAATATATACACTGACAAAGGATATATACACCGACTCTCAGAGACAGGAAAGAGAAGAAGAACATAACTACAAAAATTACTTACATGGCACTGCGCCCTGATGAAAGCTGCTGCTACCGCTGCTGCTACTTGAGTTCATCATCTCGCTTCGACTGGTCGCAACTGATGACTGAAGAAGAATGAGCCTTATCTCCATTTTCTGGCCCTTATGTACCCGCCGACCCCCAGCCCCGTCAGATCTAACGGTACTTTAGACGATTGACAAATATGAACACAATAATCCCCCTCCCCTCTTCATGCTAGTGAGGGATTGTGGGTAGTTGAGCGATCCTAGCGGTCACTCCTTGAAACAAAGACATTGAACGAATAACATTAAAATATCGGCAAAGCACTTATTTTTCCCGAGAGAAAACGTATTTAAATAATTTGTGTAGCTGCATCTTCGTCTGAACTGTAGTCGCTTATGAAGGAGCAGCATGGTGTTCATGCTTCTTTTTATATCATAGTACAGAGGTTAACGGAGAGAAAACGTAGTGAAACCACCAGAAACGATACTTTTATTCAAAGACAATTATTGTAGCCTTCACCATTTTTTGGTGATGCCCTAGTGAGATATGGTTCTAGGCTGTTCAGTTAAGTTAACGACAGCTGGATGATTGTTTATGCGTGTGAATGTGCTGCAGTACTTCTGTTCAAATCATTTCCCAAACCAGCAGACACTTCCTAAAGTCGTAGTATTCTGTAGAACTTTGTAAGTACAATTCCAACCCTATCTGTCTCCCTATGCCACTGATGAAATATTGTTCTTACATTCATTTATTATCCTCTTAAACTTCAAAGATCACAGCCAAGAAATCACAGAGCTTGGTTCAGGTGTAATGGAGGGAGACGATTGCTTCTAAACATGCAATGACCAGAAATGATCAAGCCTTTTCACCATCTTATGCAATCAAACTGGTTTTTTAACAAGGGAAAACACTGCTTGTTTGGTGGAATAGTAACTAAAAGTGTTTGTGATGAAAGGTCTATACAGCCATTGCAGGAAAATTTTATTTTTTATTTTTTGTTTTAACGGTTCGAAACCTGATGCAATGCACAGTGGCTGTCATGGGAAATTGCCCTCAGGATACCGTAACGGTACTCCTTGTAGAACACAGGAAGTGCCACAGTATTTCACCATACTCACGTTTAATAGTAACAGCAATGGTTGAATATGCCAATGGTGTCTGAGTTGATACATCAATTGATTGGGACAGGGACACGTGGGATATACGTTTATAAAACTGTTAAAATCATATGAAAGTAAAAGTTAAGCTATCGGCCACGTGACTAGCGACAGGGGGTTGGAACACTTTCGGGGAGTGACACTTGCGGGGAATCCGGGGTCCTTGGGGAGGCTAACAGCTTTTCCTGGGTACAGGCACACCAATAACTGTCAACATAACACGATACTTGTTCTAACGTTGAGTGTTCCTCCTGAAAACAAAACGGTATTTTTACAGTGATAATGTTTGGAGAGTTATTAAGACAATCTCTGCTACTACAAGACGATGACTTTCAACAGTCATACCTCATAAACGCATATTATTCAGAACACTAAGCATATAAAGACACCTTCGCAAGCAATAAATATATTAGGCATCCTGCACAGATATGTTGATGTAATTGACCGCTATGTAGCTAACCCCACTATCAATCAACTTCCATCTCTTTAAAAATAGCTACTATGCTTTTTAATAGGAGATGCAACCTTAAACCTTCAATTAAAAAACGTTAATAATAAGTCAATGAGTATTTTACATACTTTATGCGTTTATTCGAGACCCCAAAACGATTTCGCTGTATTCGAATTACAAATACATCTAATAAATGTATGAAATACGGAATGTGTAGGGGAATGTCACACACCGAAAAATGCTAAAGACAAATTCTATTTTCTATCATCGTCATATGTAACCATTTTTACTCCGAACTTGGCATAAACCAACAGGGAGAAACAAGTTGCAAGACTTCCAGGAAAAATGAAGCGAAATTGGCAGCCAATAGTTGGTTATAAATTGCATTGCCTGTTAACTGTATAAATATAAATTACGGAATACGCGGAACTCCTGTTCAGTACAGTCAAAAAGGTCTAGGGTAATAGGCAGTGGTTTACAATCAGATATCCGTATCACTCTCCTCCTCAAGAAGTCTGTGTGAAAATTTATGTTCAGAACATCCAAGAAAAAGGCTACTGTGATGTTGAAAGTACAAGAAGCAGCTCATTTACTCAGGAAGGGAAAACTTTATGGTGCCCGTAAATTTGAATGGCTGTATCTCTTGTAGTAACATTCATTTTTTGATAAAATGTTAAATCCAATATACCAGAATTTTGTTTTTCTGAACTCATTGCCAACTTTTCTTTTCGAAATGTTTGCAGAAAGTAGTCTTGATGTGATTTCATACTTCTATGCATTAAATTGATATTATCAAACATGTAATTTGTGTCACAAATTGCGCGGCCGGTCCGATGGGCCTTTCCCTGAATACGGCACAGGTAGCGGCTGGAGGGCGTGGAGTAGGGGTGGTGTATCCCTACTTCTGGAACACACTGTCCAGTACCTGCAGCGTCCGGGTCTCCGCGCAAGTGTCTACACATTCCCTTTCCCCGCAAGTGTCACTCCTCGCAAGTGTAACAAACTCTAGCGACAGAGGGCAAGCGATGACTGTCTGAATGGATTCATAAGTATGTCAGGGCGCGTCACAGCAGGCAGGGAAGTGTCTGTGTGCGCCGAGGCTGCCTATTGTGACGCGGCCGTCAGGGCGCCTGCGGTTTTTAAAACACACACTCTGGTCTGGGAGGGGGGGGGGGGGGCAGCAGCGGCGGCGGTTCGCGGCAGGCGTACGGTTATGAAACAAAAATGATTGAATCAGGCAGATCACAGATGTGGTGGTACATCCTTCAGTGACTGTGTATAGGCACTGGCTGAGAGCTCTTGGCATGATGATGTAGTGGTGGTGAAAATGTGAATTATTATCTTTGCAGTAACCATTAGTGCTACTGGAACCGAAAGTGTTAACCATTATGTATGTCAGAGAACTGAATTGGGAAAAACTGTTTTTGAATTTCCCATCAAAAGAGGGGTGGGGGGTGATGGAGCAACGGGTGGAGGTGGAGGCAAGCATTTTGTATGATGCCTTCGAAGGTAGGCATCTTGGATGTGGAAAACGTTTGGATTTTTTTGAATTTCCCACCAAAAGGGAGGTGATGGCAATGGAAAAAAGGGGCGGGGGTGGTAGCTGCCATTTTGTATGATGCCTGAGAGTAGGTATCTTGGAGGTGGAAAATATTTTGAATATCCTCCGAAAAGGGAGTTCGTGGGCAGTACGAGTAGAAAACAGGAGCGTGGAGGCTTCATTGTACCTCATGCAATGCATTATGGGTAGATACATTTCGGTACTTGGCCAGCTGGGCAAGTGTCCTAGGGTGGAGGGCTGTAGGGATAACGGTACCTGAGCTTCATGATACTAACGTAGACGGGCGATTCTAGTTGATTGAGAACCGACTTTACTATGCTACTTTTACAACCATCTGAACATATGAACAAGAAATCATAACTCAGAATTACGTTTTTCAGAGATCCTTTTCATGAAACTTCTTATATTATTGCCACATGCTCTACAGACACTTCTATGGTGGAGTGCAGCCATTTATTTCGGGTCAAGTCATGCGTTTCTGTGAAAGTGTAGCTCTCGTTGGAGCTGGTTCTTCCACTATTCCGAGCTACATATATGCACACATCATGAAAAGTTTTACATCACCCACCAAACAAATGTTCTACTATACTCTGTACTCTCGCATACTAGCAGCTGACAGGTTAGGGAATTAGCATCACATTGGTTGCCTACGGCTACTATCTGGGCACTAGTGGTTGTGTCTGGAATGGTGCCATGGCTGGGTCACATAACTGCTGATGAATAGTGTCACAATGTGTTCAGATGACTACCGCCGGTGACATCGAGATAGTTCCCAATCTTCCGCTGTTTTGAAGAGGCACACACCTATTACTTCGGCTATCAGTGTGCAGTGAGTAATCGTTAATGACTTCAGGTCACACCTGGGAGGGATTGAGGTAACTGTGACAGCACTGCAGTACACTAAAACTTCACGTGCTTTTATGTGTTGCTTATATATCGTTGTGACAAATTTGTAGAGGATAATTTTCGTTCACACCTGGTACGCGTCCTAATGAACTGCCTGGATAATCTTCAGGTGCTGCCATGGGCTAAAAATATTCCACATTTGCCAGGAAAAAATGTGCGAGTGACCAGCTCAGGTGTCAAGTAAAATTTATAGCGAGTATCCAGGATAAAAAGGACCAGGCCTCCTTGTTTCAGCAGAGAATGGTATACTTACATACAGTTCAACATCATACTACAAAATGGGCTGATATTTACAATTTCTTTGTAAATTTTTCTTGATTTTGTAATCCCTGAAATTACTACACATCCTCTGAAATCGCCAAGGATCTTCCCCTGTATATGCACTGGTTTTTTTATCAGAATAGCGTGTAGTCTGTTTTGTGTCTTCAGGATGCGGCACTATGAACGGTGCTTTCGGGAGGTGGCCTGTGACTAGCAAGGATTGTGGAAAATGTCTGCAACTGAAAGAAGTGATTAGTTCACACATAACTTTGTTACGAATGAAAAGAATACTCAACTTTTCGGTTGTGCTAGTGGTATTACTGTTCTGATAATACAGTTTTGTTATGCTTGACTCAGTGTTCCAGCTTGTGGTAATGTAGACTTCTGGGTCACTGTAGACGTATCTCCTGGAACAATAGCACTCATAGCTTTTTATGTCCTAAAGAACAGACACCACACCAATATAATAAATATTTAAACGCGAAGACGGTGTTAGTTTCAATTACTTCACCCCGGATGCCTTTTTTTTTTTTTTTTTTTTTTTTTTTTTTTTTTTTTTTTTTTTTTTTTTTTAGGGCGCACAACTGCTAAGGTCATTAGCGCCCAGATAAGAACAGAGATTCGCTAGATCTCGTAAAAATTGGTAACTACCAGATAGAGTATCAAACGAAGGCTAAAAACGAAAAATAAAAGCAATTAAGAGGGTTAAATATCTTTTGATCTTTTGAGAGATTGGCCATGTTGATAAAACGCAAAACTCGAGCAGCTGCTCGTGTGTCATCAGCTAAAAGTTCCTCCAGAGTAAACGGAAAGTGAAGGGTTACACGAAGATGATTAAAATTAACACAAGACAGTAAAACATGTCGCACCGACAGCAATTCACCGCAGGGGCACAGCGGTGCAGGATCGGCGGTTAGCAAATGACAGTGGCTGAAACGGCAGTGACCGATCCGCAACCGGGCCAGGATGACCTCCTCTCGCCGAGAGGGGCGTGAGGAGGTCCTCCAAGCGGTCGGGATCGGTTTTACAGTTCTCAGTTTATTGTCTGTAAGTGAGAACCATGCACTGTGCCAGGACGACACAATACTCCGGTGAAAAACCCGTTGAACATCGTCCGATGGGACGCTAAAAGTAGCCATGCGAGGCAAAAGAGCTGCTGCCTTGGCTGCTATGTCGGCGGTCTCATTCCCGGGCACACCCACGTGGCCAGGGACCCACAGAAAAGAAACGTGACAGCTGTCATCTGCTACCAACTGGAGGCAGCGTTGGATCCGATACACGAGAGGATGGGTCGAGAGAGGGTCCTTAAGACTCTGTAGGGCACTAAGGGAGTCCGAACAGATGGCATAAAAAGGATGGCGGCGGCGGCAGGTATATAAAAAAGGGCAAAAAGCTCAGCCGTGAAATTCGAGCATCGGTCAGGGAGCTTGTATTGGAAACGGTTGTCCCCAACTACGAAGGCAGATCCGACACCGTCAGTGCTCTTGGAACCGCGAACGGAGTTCGACAAGCCTCGAGCGGTATACCAAATCCGGGGTGCTCTCCTTAGGCAGCGAACTAAGTTCAAGGTGAGTGTGAACCTGGGCCATGGTGGCAATGGGCTCTCGCTCAACCTAAAGGTTGAAGGAAGGGTAAAATCAAGCAGCTGAAGCAGGCGGCGAAACCGAACTCCAGGTGGAAGCAAGGCTATCGCAGACAACTGATATTAGCGATCGAGTGAGTCGTCAAAAAATAATCTGTAAGATGGATGGTTGGGCATCGACCGCAAGCGGCATGCGTATCGACACAAGAGTATGTCACGCCAAGTGGTCAAGGGTAATACAGCAGCTTCGGCATAGAGACTTTCAACAGGGCTGGTATAAAATGCACCGGTCGCCAGGCGCAATCCCCGATGGTGAATAGAGTTGAGACGGCGGAGAATCGACGGCCGTGCAGAAGAGTATACAAGGCTTCCGTAGTCGAGCTTCGACTGAACAATGGCCTGGTAAAGGTGAAGCAGGACGGTACAATCCGCTCCCCATGATGTGCCACTGAGGACACGGAGAACATTAAGGGATCGGGCACAACGGGCAGCCAGGTAAGACACGTGTGGGGACCAGCAAAAATTACAATCCAGCTTGAGTCCCAAGAAATTCGTTGGCTCCACGAAAGGGAGAGCTACGGGGCAGAGACGTAGGGATGGTGGAAGAAATTCCTTGTATCTCCAGAAGTTTATAGACACCGTTTTCTCAGTGGAGAAGCGGAAACCGTTCGCAATGCTCCAGGAATATAGGCGGTCAAGGAAGCGTTGAAGACAACGCTCCAAGAGACACATCCATTGGGCGCTGCAATAAATTGCAAAATAATCTACAAAAAGGGATCCGAAAACGTCGGCTGAAAGGCAGTCTACGATTGGATTGACTGCAATAGCAAAAAAAGCCACGCTCAAGACGGAGCCCTGTGACACCACGAAAGTTATCTGACAAAACTGAGCCCACCCGTACCCGGAACTTGCGATCCGCCAAAAATGCTTGAATAAAGAGAGGGAGGCGGCCACGAAGGCCCCGTGTGTGCAATGTGCAGAGAATGCCCGCCCTCCAACAGGTATCATAAGCCTTCTCTAAGTCGAAGAACACTGCCACCGTTTGACACTTCCTTAAAAAGTTATTCATAATAAAGGTCGATAAGATGACGAGGTGATCAGCGGCAGAGCGGTGTCTACGAAAACCACCAAGATATTAGTCAGGAGGCGTCGAGATTCGAGGAGCCAGATCAACCGAGCGTTAACCATGCGTTCCATCACCTTACAGACGCAGCTAGTAAGAGAAATAGGGCGATAACCTGATGGAAGATGTTTGTCCTTCCCTGGTTTGGGTATGGGGACAACAATGGCTTCACGCCAACTTGTGGGAACCTGACCTTCATTCCATATGCGATTAAAGGTGCTAAGTAGGAAACACTTGCCTGCAGGAGAAAGGTTCTTTAGCATCTCAATATGGATGGAATCGGGCCCGGGTGCAGAAGATCGGGACAGGGCGAGAGCACAGTCTAGCTCCTGCATGGTGAAGGAGACATTATAACTTTCACGATTGAAAGAGTGGAACGAAGGCGGCCGTGCCTCCTCTACCTGTTTGTGAGGGAGGAAGGCAGGGTGGTAACGGGCAGAGCTCGAAGCCTCCGCAAAGAAACGGCCCAATGCGTTGGAAACATCAGCAGGGTCCACAAGGACTGCGTTCTCGACGGTCAGGCCAGAAATCGGGGAGTGGTCCTATATGCCGGATATACGGCGTAGGCCACCCCAGACAGCCGAGGAGGGAGTAAAACAGTTAAAAGAACTGGTAAAAGCAATCCAGCAAGCTTTTTTGGTGTCGTTTATAACTCGATGACATTGCGCTCACAGTCTTTTATAGTTGATACTATTCTCCAACGTTGGGTGGCGGCGGAAGCTGCGTAAAGCACGGCGCCGGGCTCTAAGAGCATCACGGCAGGCTGAAGTCCACCAGGGGACCGGGACACGACGTGGAGAAGAGGATGTACGAGGTATGGAATGTTCGGCAGCTGTGAGAATAACCTCTGTGAGGTATTCGACCTGTCACAGCTGGAAAATTCCTGATTGTAAAAAACTGCCATGGAAGAAAAAAGCCCCCAGTCGGCTTTAGAAATGTTCCAACTGGTGGGACGAGGATATGGGGAATGATGCAGGAAGTGGATGACACAATCAAAATGGTCACTCGAGTACGTGTCAGAAAGTGCATACCACTCAAACCCAGCGGCAAGCTGAGGAGTGCATATTGCGAGGTCTATATGGGAATAAGTGTGTGTTGTGTCAGAAAGGAAGGTCGGTGCACCGATGTTGAGGCAGCCAAGATCGAGGTGTTGGAGAAGGTCCACCAAAAGGGAGCCTCTCGGACAAGGTGCCGGAGAGCCCCATAGGGGTTGATGGGCATTAAAGTCGCCTACCAACACGAAAGGTGGAGGGAGCTGGTCAACGAGGTGTAGCACATTTGCCCTAATAAGGGCGGATGACGATGGCGAGTAGATATTACAAAGGGAAAAGGAAAAGGTGGATAGAGTTATGCGGACGGCAACTGCATGTAGGTGAGTATGCAATGAAATGGGATGGTGATAGACGTCATTCCGAATGAGCATCAGAACCCCTCCATGGGCTGGGGTACCTTCCACAGGTGGCAGGTCGAAACGCACAGATGTGTAGTGGGGGAAGTCTGCACGATCACTTGGACGTAATTAGTTTCTTGGAGACAAACTAGAAGCGGGCAGTGCAATCGAAGGAGTAGTTTTAATCCCTCCCGTATTCTAACGAAAGCCGCGAATATTCCATTGAAGGAGCGCCATGATAAAAAATAAGAGAAGAAAGGAAGATAAAAAGGAACAAGCAGGTGGGGTCACCTCGACGGCCGCTGAGGACCGGACTTCGAGGGAGCCTTACTGTCGCCATCTAGAGGCAGAGAGTCATGTTCCATAGGTTCAAACGATATATCTGCCACCTTCCGAGTTTATCAGGAGGGGCAGCTTCCGCCGACGGTAAAATGCCGGTTGCCCGGCTAACAATAGTGCGTCCCGGCGAGACAGAAGGTGATTGGGGCCGACTACTGTTGGGCGGCGTGACGGATGGGTCACGCCTCGGCGGGGAAGGAGAGGAACACTTTTTTTGTTGGCTCTTCTGGAAGAGTGACGGTGAGAAGAGGCAGTTGACGGTTGAGAAGCCTGAGAACGCAGAAAATCTTCACGGACGGGTTCCTTTTTCAAAGCCCGGGCATCTTGTTTAGGTGCCCGCGGTTTATTAGAGGTTGACGAAGACTGAACTTTAGAAGCAGCAGGAGGAAGCGGGGACGTGGAACGGGCAATCTTCGGGCTGGCGGATCGCACAACTGTGTCAGCGAAAGTGAAATCACAGGTCTGCGTACCTGCATCCTTAGTAGGTCGAGTGGAGGTGAGGACCTTACTGTATGTGCCCGCTGGGAGGACAGTGGGCTTTCGACTCGCCAACAACTTTCGACGGGTGTGGTTGTATGTGTAGCATTGGAAAAAGCGCGTTGCGTTTGGTACATAAGGGCGGACATATAGGTCCGATCGGACATATACATTGTACGGTAACAGGCTTCTTAATAGAAGCGACTTATTTACATTTCGTGTGTGCTTTCTCTTGCAGCTCTTTATACTTTAGTGTGCTCGCGTGTTTGTTTATTAAGAATCGCGTTTATTTGTCAGCTCAGTTACTGAATTTTTTATTTATTAGCTCGCGTATATATTTTTCATATTCGCCGTTAATAAACAGTTCAGCGTTAGGTTTATACTTTACAAAGCTCACTGTTTATCAAACTACTGAGTCCTCTGACGTACTTACTTGGAAGAAACAAAGGTTTTTAGAATGGCTAGGAACTGTGACTGCTGCGAACGGATGGAGGCAGAGTTGGTGACTCTTCGCTCGCAGCTCCAGGCGGCGTTGGCTACGCTGGCAATGCTTGAGACTGCGGTGGGTGGGCGCTGCTGTTGTGGGCCGCTCGCGGGGGAGCTGCAGACGCCCTGTGCGTCTGTTGTGCCCTCCGATCGACCTGCGGCTATGGCCAGCCCGCTCACTGCCCGCGAGGAGGTAGCCCCCCAATCCGTGGTGGATTGGGTGGTCCCCTCAGCGCGTGTCAGGCGGCGTAAGACTTCCCGGGGGACCGAAGTGGAGGCCTCCCCGGTTAGTCTTGCCAACAGATTCGAGGCGCTGTCTGTGGCAGGGGATGTTCCTGATGCGGATGGTGTCGCTTGTCCTGTACTAGCCCCTCTGCCTTCAAGATCCGGGCACTCACAGATGGTGGGTTTGTTGGTAGTTGGGAGCTCCAACGTTAGGCGGGTAATGGAGCCCCTTAGGAAAATGGCTACTAGGGAGGGGAAGAATTCCAATGTGCACTCCGTGTGCATACCGGGGGGAGTCATTCCGGATGTGGAACGGCTCCTTCCGGATGCCATGAAGAGCACAGGCTGCAGCCAACTGCAGGTGGTGGCTCATTTCGGGACCAATGATGTGTGTCGCTTTGGATCGGAAGAGATCCTCTCTGGTTTTGAGCGGCTATCAGAAGTGGTTAAGACTGCCAGTCTTGCTTGCAAGATGAAAGCGGAGCTCACCATCTGCAGCATTGTCGTCAGGACTGACTGCGGACCTTTGGTTCAGAGCCGAGTGGAGGGTCTGAATCAGAGGATCAGACGGTTCTGCGACCGAGTCGGCTGCAGATTCCTCGACTTGCGCCAAAGAGTGGTGGGTTTTTGGGTTCCGCTAAATAGGTCAGGAGTCCACTACACTCAGGAAGCGGCTACACGGGTAGCGGGGGCTGTGTGGCGTGGACTGGGCGGTTTTTTAGGTTAGATGGCCTCGGGAATACACAAAATGGGTTTCAGTCTCAAAGGGGGCAGGTCAGACACGGGAAGAAAGTAGACATAAAAACCATTGGTGTAACAGTTGTAAATTGTCGTAGCTGTGTTGGGAAAGCCGGCCGCGGTGGCCGAGGTGACTGAGGCGCTCCAGTCACGGTCAGCACGGCCACTGCGGTCGGGGGTTCGAATCCCCCCTCGGGCATGGATATTTGTGCCGTCCTAGTTCGTAAGTAGTTCATAAGTAGTTTGTAAGTTTAGGGACTGATGACCCCGTAGTTAAGTCCCATAAGCTTAACAAACATTTGAACATTTTTTTTGTGTTGGGAAAATTCCAGAGCTCCAAGCGCTGATAGAAAGTACTGAGGCACAAATCGTTATAGGTTCTGAAAGCTGGCTGACGCCTGAGATAAATTCGGCCGAAATTTTTTCAAAGGGCCAAATGGTCTTCATAAAGGATAGAATAAATAAAACAGGGGGTGGCGTGTTTATTGCTGTTACAAACGGTTTATCCTGCAACGAAATTGAGGCAGATACTTCCTGTGAATTGGTTGAGTTGGTCTGGGTAGAGGTTATACCTGACCACCGAAATAAATTAATAATTGGATCTTTTTATCGGCCCCCTGACTCAGACGATGCGGTTGCAGAAATGTTCAAAGAAAGCTTGAATCATATTTCAAATAGGTATCCGAAGCATACTGTTATAATCGGTGGCGACTTTAATTTACCCTCGATATGTTGGCATAATTACGTATTCAAAACCGGGGGCAAATATAAAACATCGTCCGAACTAGTTCTGAATGCTTTTTCTGAGAACTACTTCGAACAGTTAGTTCATGAACCCACTAGAATAGTACGTGGTTGCGAAAATACTCTTGCTCTCCTAGCAACAAATAATCCCGAGATAGTAAAGAGCATCAAAACAGATACAGGGATTAGCGAACATCGAGTTGTAGTAGCGAGACTGAATATCGAAATTCCCAAATGCACCAAAAATAAACGAAAAATATATCTATTCAATAAAGCAGATAAAAATTCGCTTCACGCTTTCCTGGGTGATAGTCTCCAGTCTTTCAAAACTAAAAATGCGAGTGTAGATCAGTTGTGGCTTACTTTCAAAGACATAATATCAGTAGCAATCGAGAGATTTATACCAAATAAATTAATAAAAGAGGGGGCTGACCCTCCGTGGTACACAAAATAGGTCAGATAACTGTTGCAGAAACAAAGAAAAACGCATGCAAAATTTAAAAAGACACAGAATCCGCAAGACTGGCAATCTTTTACTGAAACTCGCAACCTAGCGCGGACTTCAATGCGAGAATCTTATAGTTGTTTCCACAACAAAATCCTGTCTCGTAATCTTGCAGAAAATCCAAAGAAATTCTGGTCATATGTGAAGTACACTAGCGGCAAAACACAAACAATACCTTCACTACGCGATAGCAATGGTAATACTACCGACGACAGTACTGCTAAGACAGAATTACTAAACACAGCTTTCCGAAATTCTTTCACCAAAGAAGACGAAGTGAACACTCCAGTATTCAATCTAAGAACAGCTGCCAGCATGCGAAACTTAGAAGTAGATGTTCCTGGAGTAGTAAAACAACTTAAGTCACTAATCAAAAAAAAATCTTCCGGGCCAGATTGTATACCAACTAGATTCCTCTCAGAGTATGCTGATGCAATAGCTCCGTACTCAGCTATAATTTACAACCGATCACTCAGCGAAAGATCCGTACCCAAAGACTGGAAAGTTGCCCAAATTACTCCAATATTCAAGAAAGGCAATAGGAGTGATCCCCAAAATTATAGGCCTATCTCATTGACGTCGATTTGCAGTAGGATTTTGGAACATATACTTTGTTCGAATATTATGTACTACCTCGAAGAGAACGACCTATTAACCAATAGTCAGCACGGATTCAGAAAGTATCGCTCTTGCGAAACACAGCTTGCCCTTTATTCACATGAAGTGTTAAGTGCCATCGACAAGGGATCTCAAATCGATTCCATATTTCTGGATTTCCGGAAGGCTTTTGATACTGTACCCCACAAGCGGCTTCTAATGAAATTGCGTGCTTATGGAATATCTCCCCAATTGTGCGATTTGATTCACGATTTCCTGTAAGAAAGGACACAGTTCGTTGTAATTGACGGTAAGTCATCGAGTAAAACAGAAGTGATATCTGGCGTTCCACAGGGAAGCGTTATTGGTTCCCTACTCTTCCTCGTGTTTATAAACGATTTAGGAGATAATCTGAATAGCTCCCTTAGACTGTTCGCGGATGATGCTGTCGTTTATCGGTTAGTGAAGTCAACAGAGGATCAAAAGCAACTGCAAAGCGATTTAGACAAAATTTCTACTTTGTGCGAAAATTGGCAATTGACACTAAATAAAGAAAAGTGGGAAGTAATACACATGACCACTGAAAGAAATCCGCTGAACTTCAATTACGCGATAAATCAGTCAAACCTTAAGGTCGTAAATTCTACCAAATACCTAGGAGTTACAATTACGAACAACTTTGACTGGAGAGAACACATAGAAAATATTGTGGGGAAGGCGAACCAATGGTTACATTTCATTGGCAGAACGCTTAGACGATGCACCAGCTCCACCAAAGAGACTGCCTACATCACACTTGTGCGTCCTCTCTTGGAGTACTGTTGCCCCTTGTGGGACCCTCACCAGGTGGGACTGACGGAAGGTATTGAGAAGGTTCAGAGAAGGGCAGCTCGTTTTGTTTTATCACGTTACGGGGGGGGGGGGGGGGGGGGGAAGCGCCACGGAAATGTTGCACGAATTGGGGTGGAACTCATTAAAAGAAAGACGTTATTCATTGCGGCGTGATCTGTTTGCGAAGTTTCAATCACAGACTTTTAGTTCTGAATGTGAAAATATTTTGCTAGCACCCACCTACTTAGGGAGACATGACCATCCCAATAAAATAAGAGAAATCAGATCGAAAACGGAACGATTTAGGTGTTCTTTCTTCCCGCGCGCTATTAGAGAATGGAACGGTAGAGAAAAGTTATGAAGGTGGTTAATGAACCCTCTGCCAGGCACTTAAATGTGATTTGCAGAGTATCTATGTAGATGTAGATAGGTTTGTATGTCTTCGTCAGACAACCTGTCAAGGGATGTCGTAAAAACTACACCCCCGTGACAAGATGAGCGTGCGATGCGCTTCTACCTTGACAAGAAACGTGTGTAACAATGTAGTCCGTATCAGTTTTTGGGCCTGGAAGTCACTGTCCGCTTCCAGCAACAATGTGCCATTGCGCTGACGCAAACAGGTTTTAACAGGGCCAGCAATTGCATCAACACCTTTCTGAATGACGAAAGGATTTACAGAAGTGAAATCTTTACCGTAGGTTCGAGAGACAACAAGGAATTTCGGAAGATTAGGCAGAGTTTTCTTTTGCTGAGACGAATCTATCTTTTGTTTCTGGATCAAAGTCACTGAAGAAGAGAAGGAAGTCATTGCGTAAGTGTCCCCCGTGATTACCGGCGTCTCCGATGGCGCGCTCCTTCCTAGTGGGGGCCCTCTCTAAGGGCTTACCCGCCTTAGGTGATTGTTCACACCTCAGGTCACACATCCCGAGAACTGACGGAGGGACCAATCGGCATGTTCGGAAGGTACCAGCTCGGGCAATCACCCCTCCCTGGGCCTAGCCTTTACCAGGGGGTACGTACGTGCCCTACTTGTCTACCCGGGGCGGGGAATTACGCGTTACCCCGTCACCTGCTACACAAGATAATGCGTGGGTCGGCCTTCAGACACGCACAGGGAGGAAAGAAGAAGGATAGAAGAAGAATATAGGAAGTGAAGAGAAAGAAGTTTCTCAGACGCCGAAGCGGAGACTAGTGAGGAGGAGAGGAAGACTAGGAGAGTACAGCAAGGAGAGAAAGACAGATGCAAAGGTTAGAAAAGGAAGAAACCAAGGAAAAAGAGAAACTGGGACTAGAAACCACCTTCATTCGCAAAGGACGCCCGTCTCCGGGCGGAGGCGTGAACCGGGAGGGAAAGTGAAGCAGCCTGGGGCGGAAGAAAGGCTGCTTCGGCTCGGGGCCCCGTGCGCGCCACACACGTACGCACAAAAGAGCTGTACCCCAGATGCTGTCATACGTTCGACCTCGCACAGGAATCCGTAATGGCGAGTGTAAGAGGGCACGAACGATAGGGGCGCTACACCCATAGCGTGCAACATGTGGGACTTTGAGACGGACAGGAGGCGATCACGGGTATCCAAGTTGTTAAGGCGACCGCTGGCCCGAAGTGTGAGACCCGGGTTCGATTCCCGGCCCGGCTCACATTTTCAGTCGTCGTCATTGTTTCCTTTCAATGCCCTACAGCAGTCACTGTCAGTCCTTTCCTTCATAATCCTTCTTCCCTCCTCTGCTTCATCAATAACTGCTAGCTCTGGCTTGTTGACTAGTGTCCTCCACTGTACTGACGCTGTGGCTGTGGTGCTGCAGCCTGTCTAGCCAAGCCCTCTTTTTCCGATTGGCCGGCGCGGAGCAGGCAAAGATGGTAAGAAGGCTGGAGGCGCCCCCGGTGACCGAAGTACTCAGGAGCGACTCATCGCTCGTCTTCTACTTGCACGGAACGCCGTCGTTGTGGCGAATAGCGACGCCACAACAGTCTGCATTAAAATCACCACAAGAGTGTCTTTAAAACCAGCTGAACACACAAATTTTGTACAGATTTCTTCTTAAACTCACAAACACACGTACATATAAACTGAGCAGTTCGTGTTTGTGCGACCTGCTGTGTCCATCGCCACCGCCTGCCATTATGGTGGCATCCATCTGAAGATGGTCTACAATATATTGAAACCAGGAAATGATGTTCCGATTTGGACTGTTTTAATTTTAATTTTAACTATCGTATCAAGAACTGTTTGTCTCCAGTATGCTTTCCAAAATTAGTCACAAATGACCACGACTAAACAAATCATCGCAATTTTCGATCAGCTATGGCTTCACTGTACTAAGTTTAGATGGAATACCAAAGTGCGGCGGATGAAAATTTGTGCCCGGGCGGGATTCGAACCCGGGATATCCTGCTTACTAGGCAGATACGCTGACCACTCCGCCACATCTAAAGCCTAGTACAGTGAAGCCATAACTGATCGCAAATTGCGATTTATTTCATTCATTGAACGCTGTAACGTCGTCAAAAATATATGGTTGTAAACAAAACATCATCCGTGCGTAGCACGGTTACACTAAAATTAGGATACGTACGTAGTTGAACAAATAATTTTTAAGCTTTATCCAAATGCACACACAAATAGCAACGTCAAAACGACGCATCATCTGAGAGTATCATGGTTACACTAAAAGTAGAATACGTTCACAGTTGAATAAATTATCTGCGAGCTTGCAGGAAAATATTTTGTTGGTAAAGAACATCATTTATATTTTCATCAAAATGAGATTACATCTAAGGTTAACTATATCATGCAACCAAAACGGATGATAGTATTCTCCCTTAATGTATGAAGCATGGTACAAAGCTAGAAAGGGAAACGCCAGCTTATGAAGGAAAGGATAGTCTTGTCGAAGATTACTGTCAGTCCCAACACACACTGGCCATAATACTTCTATCCCCAATGCGGTAATGCGTTCAGCAGAAACTGGTGTGCAACTATGAGGTGCAGCTCCACAGTCTATAACACACACTCTGAACTGCCTGCGGTATTTGCTGCGGTCGCGCGGGCACGCGATATCTTGCGGCCGCTGTGGGAAGCCGTGGAAGTCGATGGATCGCACTGCGGCTGCCGCGATAGTGCGACGTCAGTGGCACGCCAATACATCAGAAAAGTATCTCATGAATGTGGCAGGAAATGCTGCAATAATATAATTTTATACACTACTGGCCATTAAAATTGATACACCAAGAAGAAATGCAGTTGATAAAGGGGTGTTCATTGGACAAATATATTATACTACCTTATATGCCCGTGCTTCGCAACGGTTGTAAAAGAGGGACCTGTGTATATCATGGATTTGTCTCAATATCACGTGGTAATACCAGCTTAATGTTGAGAAGATGTACAAAACGCAATGCTCACTCCACAGATATTTGTACTCGGTATACAATTTAGTGGTTATACCCATCAAAAGATGCACTTCTTTTCTTTCCCTGACATTGCAAAGCATATGGGATACAGCCAGGAAGAAAACAAATTTTGTGTGTCCTATCTGGATTAAATTTTACTTGAAGTGGCAGCGGTTTAGTTTGCTATCGTTGGCAACGAACTATTCGCTGTAGGAGGATGAGCAATTTGCTGACAAGTACAGCATAAATTATTTATTTCATCGTGAACATAAAGAATTATTCTCCTCATTCTTCGTGACTGATTTTTGAAAAAGCATTTAACGGCCGTTGCCAACATCAGCCGCCGCCGTCAGAACGTTCATTGTGGTTCAATGATTCGGCTTGTACACATCTTCTATACACAATTGTTACACGATGTTAACGATTGCAGAGAGTAGATATTATTTACTCGTACTTTGAGGCTCATAGAAATATTGAAGAACCTCGTCAAAGCTATGCTAATCTGTTCAACTATTTTCATTTTTGCCAATCACGAAATTTAAATAATATTTCACGACGAATCCATACCTGCAATAAAAAATAGAGGTTCCCATTCAAGATTTCAAAGTTCCCCCCGCCACCCAAGCACGGGGTTGGGTCGCAGTGGGCGAGTGTAGTTATCATTGGATATCGCCCTACGAAACAAATTATTGTTGTATCTTTTTTTATCCCAACTGTAGTTTCCATGATATATGAATGTCTTCAGTTAAAATGAACACCCTGCATAATATATTGCCTATATGTATGTCAAGTTTACGATTTTTGCTGACAAGGTTCCCCATTATGAAATTTATGTAAATACATTTACAGGTTGGCCAGTTTTCAGCACAACCGCCTTCGCGGCGCGCTGCTGGCTTTCTACGGTGGCCGGTACCGCGGATTACACACATTTATTGTTTTTTTTCTCTCCTTCTGACGGGGTGGAGATTTCCCCTCACCAGCAAACTCTTTGTGTGTAGAGATGTTTAGAGCAGGCAGCACCTGTTTGTCAGGCGAAAGTTTAGTGTGATGTGTTTCAGGTGAAGTTCTGAAATCAAAGTATTCTGTTCACCAAAGAGTGTTCATTTATGATTCATACGTGCGTGCAGAATCTGCGCGAGCAGTAAGGAGACTATCTCGAGAAGAGTTTCCCGATGTTCGGGTTCCTAATCGGAGTACGATTCATCAATTGGTCAATTTCAAGGTTTCAGTGAGTATTAAACAATTTCTTTAGCAGATGTCAGGAATTTCTAGACAGCGAAGGGAGACAATTCCGGCATCTCCTCGCTTAATACACATGAGTACCTCACTTTCCTTTTAACCGTTTATGTTCTGTATGTTACAAATAGCTTGGACGACAAACCGCGCCGGGCAGTCGCGTGACGCCTAGCTTTATTCGCGCTGCTTCGCACGCATAGACTGAACGGTCTAAACTCTTCGTTGCCTTATTACCACCAACTGGAGAGCAGATTGCCCCGCCTTGGCTATGGAAGTCTGGCATATGGTTCCGCATCGCCATGAGTATTGTTGATTCTGGACCCATGAACCGGGTACCACACTTCAGGACTAGATTTGTCACGGGATCTTTCTTATCTAGACCCATGAGCAGCTTAATCATGGACTCTGGCGTCGAAAACTGTTTATTAACTCTGGCAGATATATTCGTAGTTCGTCCAAGCACCGAAATTACCGTTCCATTTTCCCGAACATGGCAACCCAGCTCCATCGACTGCCGCCTACGTCAGGAGAAACGATCGGGCTTCACATTCGTTCCTTCTGTCTGACCACGAATATTGACCTTTAGATCTTCTATTCCGGGCCCAATCACGTATACCTCATTGATGTATACCCTGACCACACCTTCATTTGGACCTGTTATGACACAAAAAACTTTCATTTCACCCAGGAGCCCGCGCCATTAACTTTTTCCATTCTAGACGCCTCCCAGTTCTCCCAAAATAGTCTGCACCGATGTCTCGAAGGATGATGAGCACATCGGATTCATTTATGTTCTCGCTGAAAGTACGGGAAAGTTCTCCCTACCAGATGACTGCACTGTTTGCATCGCAGAGCTAGTAGGTATCTTCCGCACCCTTAAGCTTATAATTTTCCGCTCCAGTGAGGCCTTCCCCATCTGTAGTGACTTCCTGAGCAACTTACAAGCTATACACCAACGCTGCCTACCTTGAAAATGACTCACCAGGAGTCGGTCTATACCCTCGAACGATCCGGACGCTCGGTGACCTTTGTCTGGACTCCAGAGTCAAGACACTATTGGTGATATACGTTTTTAAATTGGGCTTGCGTAAGCGTCTCGTCGTTGAGATTGATGGTCACAACTGTATGAAGAAAACATGTCTCTTGTGAAACTACCCTTGCAAAAAATCCCGGGGAACGGACACGTTGACAGGCTGGCGAAACATGTTACCAGTACACCAACTCTGGAGATCGCCATACCGAAGTCTGAACTCGATGGGTACTCGCCGTCATGTTGTCAGCATCTGGGACAGAGAATAACGCACCCTAACTTCCAAGGAAACAACAGGTGATAAAGGAGACAACGAAGGTGAGGAGGTCCTATGTATGGGCCTGTCGCAGGGACTCCGTTGTCCTCTGCCAGCTTCACATTGCCAAATTAGGCTGACTCACGGGCACCTCCTTCGTCGCGAAGACCCACCAGGTGTTGGTGTGGGTCGAGAGTGACAGACGCCCACATTTTATCGGAATGTCCTAATTTAGCCTCCCTGAAACGGACTTTTATGGTTGCCTAATGGTTGACCTCTGGTTTTAACTGGCAAAGGCTCCAGTGCTGATTCAGTTTTAAATTTACCCGTCAAGATTTTTTTTCCTCATTCTAAGGGTAGGTGCCATAGGCTGATTTCTAAGGCCCTCACCCTTCCTGAAATTTTATTCTCTCTTTCTCCCTCGACTTTTATGTTGTATGTATCACATGGTTTTGTGTTATGTTTGGACTCCAACACAATTCTTGCATAGAGTCTGGCTTAACTTTTCTTACCCTTGTGTTCATCCCACAGCCATCTCCTACATTGCCTTAACTCCTTCTCCCGTATCCTACTGCTTCTCTGTGTGTCTCTCTTCTGCAGTGCTGTTCTTTGTAACCGTCGTTGGCTTTCTGTAGTTATCTTTTATGTATGATTTTGTGGAGGTCAGTATAATTTTCGAACGAGGGACTAATGGCCTATATAGTTTGCATTAGAATATCTGCTATACGGTAACTACAGCTCACATTTCAGTGAATAGCTGCACTTCAATTTTAAGTACTTGGACCAACGACAAGTAAAAAAGTCAAGACACTATTGGTGATATACGTTTTTAAATTGGGCTTCCGTAAGCGTCTCGTCGTTGAGATTGATGGTCACAACTGTATGAAGAAAACATGTATCTTGTGAAACTACCCTTGCAAAAAATCTTCCAAATATCCACTCATTCAGTAATAGGACAAAGATTAAATTTGCATGACAGTTGTCTTTCGAAAATATGCTTCAAAACTTCGGATTTTCAGGTTTCTTAATTACAGGCTTTAGCTAAAATATAATGAAATAGAAACATATAGCCTTTATTCACACCAAATATTTATTTAAAAAGTGCTGTGCCGTCGATAGAATTTTGAAGAAAATATTTATCTTAACTAAATATACAAAAATAACTGTGAAGAAAGAAACGTTGACAGTGCCACCACCAAACTCTCAATGGCATATCAGAATGACGTTCGCTACTAGCTAGAAAATGCAGTACCAAGCAAGCGAGATATTCAGCTACCCGGAATTAGGGAATCACCCGAAACATGGGCACATTACCAAATAGTCAAATGTTTGTAAATCTGTGGTACTTAACGACTCTGGTCATCAGTCCCTAGGTTTATAAACTAATTAAGCTACCTTATGCTAAGGACAACAAATACACTTATGCCCGAGGGAGGACTGGAACCTCCGACGGCGAACGGAAACCCTCTCGGAAGCTAGGCGCCTTGTAACACTTGGCCGCTCCACCGCGCCGCACATTACCCTAGTGACAATTCACAACTAGACGACAAATTATCTACTGTCTCCTCTGACGAAACTGGAGAATTACTTCCATTCTAAACTAAACGCGACCAATGTATTCCATCTCTTAAAGAAATTAAAGGGTATGGTTACTGTGGTGTCGCACAAGTACAAAGTGCGCGCCACCTACTTTCGCCGCGCGCCGCCATGCACGCACGGCGCGGCGATCTTACGACGACAGCCACGAGCGCCCTCTGCGACAACTCCGCTCGTGGCCACCACTGAAGGACTGGCCACTTCGGACTGAGATAGCAACCAGTTGGGGAACATATTCTGTTACGTATTTTGTGGACTTTTTTGTTGCAGAGCGTCCTATTTCATATTGCATTTGTGTTTTGTTATAAGTTACTTGTATACGCGGCGCCTAATCGGTCAGCATGGCCACTACCCCGAACCCAAACTTAATGGAAATTATTCAGTTACAGACGGCACAAATAACACAACTTCTCCAGGCGGTGGCGCAGTTGACAACTCAACAACAGCCGTCGCATCAGCAACCCACACCTGCCGCCGCACCGCTTCCGACGTTCCGCCAGTACAACGAACGTGAGGAAGAATGGAGCGACTATTTCGCACAGTTTCAAGAACTCGTCGCGGCTCATCAAATTACAGGTCAGAGAGTGAAGAACCTTTTCTTATCGATTGTGGGCCCCCAGACCTTCGTACTATTGCAAAAACTTTTCCCTCTCGCATCTCCTCGTGATGTAGACTTTGAACAAATTGTAGATGCACTGAATGCTCATTATGGGAGAAAAGTTCTTGTAGCCGCTGCACGATACCGATTTTTCAGACTTAAAAAATTACCGCAGCAGTCACACCAAGAGTGGATTACGGAATTGAAGGGCTTAACCCGCCAATGTAAATTCATTTGCTCTTGTGGACTTTCTTATAGTGACGTTATGTTGCGAGATGCGATTAAGCAGAACATTCAGGACCCCAGAATTAGGGCAGCAGTTCTGAAACAGTCAGACCCTTCATTAGACAGTGTACTGCAGCTTATAGAAGCGCATGATACTTTTGACTTAGCAGATGTAGAAATGCAAAGCCACAGTGTTAATTCAGTGCGCCGCAACGGACGCTTTCCTAGCCGTAGTTCTCAGTATAGCACTTGTGATTCTTTAAATTCTACAGGCCGTGCTGAACAGACAGTGAACAGTAGCCAGTGTAAAAGTGCGACGCAAAGGTCGCCCCGTAGTGTTAGACACAGTAATTTGAATAACGGGCGCCAACGCTCATTTCAGAAAAATGTACGTAAATCTTGCCCCCAGTGTGTGTCTCGCCACAAGCGTGCTCATTGCCCTAGTCGCAACGCAACCTGTTATCAATGTGGCAAATCGGGACATGTGCAGTCTGTGTGTATGCAAATTAAAAACTCAAAGAACAGACACGTTAGAAACAGTGCTTCGCAAAGTGCGAGAACAGTTCATTCTGTAAATGTTATACGGGCTGTGGAATTGAACAGTGCTTTCCTTGGATCTCAATTGCAAGAAAGTAGTTCTGCGCCTATGGCAAAACTATATAGTGCACCACGTAGCAAGCGCCAACGAGCCCGTAAAACAGTGCAACTGAAACGGGTTCGGGACAAGCAAAATGACTATGAACAGTGCATTCCTGTAGTGAAAATAGTGCCTTCTGCAACTGCTCCTTGTAAAAGTGCCCCGTACTGTGTAGCTAGTAACAGTAGTCTTGGTGTAGCTACTCAAAGTAATTTTAGTGCAGTAGCCTCGCAATGCGCGGACGCCGATCCGGCGGTAGTGCCATCTCGTGATAGTGTTGTTAATCCGCTGCGTGCCGAGTCTGCGCCGCTTACTTCACTACGCGGCCCGCGCAAGCGCAGTAAACGAACCGTAGCAGACGTTGCCCACATTCGCGCACCTGTCGAGCGCCGCAAGCAAAAACTGTTTGTGACTCACTTCATAGAAAATAAGACTGTGCAATTTCAGCTCGACACTGGTTCCGCTGTTACATTAATTAATAAAGATACTTATGTACTTCTGGGTTCGCCAAAATTGTCGCCGTCACAGCAAGTGTTAACAGCTTATACAGGTGAAAATATTCCCGTGCTAGGAACATGTAGCCTGCCCGCCTCTTTTCAAGGTGTAACAAAAACAGTTGCTTTTGTAGTTCTTCAGGCCAAATCGACACAGAACATTTTTGGACTAGATGCTTTTGACTTGTTTGGTTTATCAATTCAAAGAGATGTGCTTCAAATTTCGTCAATAGTGCCTCAGGATAAAATCAATGCATTGTGTGACAAATATAGTGACTTCTTTTCGCCGGAGCTAGGTTGTGCAAAAGACTTCGTGGCACATGTAACTTTAAAAGAATCTGCAGTTCCAAAATTTCGTAAAGCTAGACCAGTGCCTATCGCCTTGCGTGATACAGTTGCCGAAGAACTTAAACGTTGGCAAGATAGTGGGGTGATTTCTCCTGTTTCTGCGAGTCAGTGGGCCTCGCCTATAGTAATTATACCCAAGCCGTCAGGTAAACTTCGTCTCTGTGCGGACTTCAAATCAACAGTGAACAGTCAAACAATTGTCGACACTTATCCCCTGCCCAGACCTGAGGAACTTATGGACAAATTAGGACAGTCTCGCTTCTTTTCCAAGATTGATTTAGCAGAGGCATACTTACAAATTCCACTTGATGACGAGTCCAAAAAGTTTTTCGTCATTAATACTCACATGGGCCTTTTTCAATTTCAACGCCTACCCTTTGGCAGTTCTTCCGCCCCTGCTATTTTTCAGCGTTTTTTGGAACGGCTGACAGTTTCGGTACCTTGTTGCTCGAACTATTTAGATGACATTGTGGTATCCGGACGTACAGTTGAAGAACATTTAGCAAACCTGGAGTGCCTTTTCAAAGTGTTGACTGCAGCAGGTATACGTTGTAATAAAGCAAAGTGTTCGTTTTTTTAAACTGAAATAGAGTACCTGGGCCATGTGATTAATGCCCAAGGAATTCATCCCTTACAGTCACATCTTCGAGCAATGAAAGACTTGCCTCCTCCTAAGAATGTGCATGGATTGCAAGCAGTAATGGGAAAGCTTAACTATTATTTCAGGTTTATTCCCAATGCCTCTCAGATTGCAGCTCCACTGCATCACTTACGTAGGAAGAATGTTCCTTTTGTATGGTCTAAAGATTGTCAGGTTGCCTTTGACAAACTAAAGTCTGCACTACTCAGTGATGCATGTTTGATTCCCTTTGACCCACAGAAGCCTGTAGTGTTAGCAGTTGATGCCTCGTCGTACGGTCTGGGTGCCGTTCTGTCGCATCGTATTGGATGTCACGATCGTCCTATCGCCTTTGCATCCAAGCTACTGACGCCGACGCAACAGAATTACAGTCAGATAGAAAAGGAGGCCTTAGCAATAATTTACGGCGTCACAAAGTTTCATCATTATCTCTATGGCTGAAAATTCTATTTGTTGACAGACGACAAGCCTCTCACGTCGTTGTTCTCACCCACAAAGCCGATTCCGCCACGTACGGCACAAAAGCTTCAGAGATGGTCCTTGATATTGTCTAATTATCAGTATGAGATTTTGTACCTACCTACCACTAAACATGCTAACGCGGACACACTTTCCCGACTTCCGGTTGGCCAGGATGTGTCGTTTGATTCTTCAGAAATGGCATGTTGTCAGATAGACTCCAGAGATGCTTCCGCTGTCGCAGATTTCCCTTTGAACTCTCGTCGGGTTGCACAGGAAACAGCTGCGGATGTAGACTTAAGTGTGGTAGCACGTTTTGTTCGCTCAGGGTGGCCTGCCAGAGCCAAAGACATTGATCGACCTCTGGTTCGACGTTATTTTGCACAACGTCATGTATTGTCTTTAAGTCAGGGTGTACTGTTGTTGCATACCGACAACGACCAAGCAAGAGTGATTGTTCCTCGTTCCCTGCAACGAGAAGTGTTACGCCTCCTGCATCAAGGACATTGGGGTATTGTTAGGACAAAGCAACTGGCCAGACGTCATTGTACCTGGGTTGGTATGGACGCTCAGATAGAGGACATGACGTCACAGTGTACTGTTTGTGCGGAGCATCAGGCGGCTCCTCCGCAACGTTTCTCGGACTGGCCACGCCCCAAGGGACCATGGCAACGTTTACACATTGACTTTGCCGGACATTTCTGGAATACGCGCTGGTTAATCGTTGTAGACGCTTTCAGCAAGTTTCCTTTTGTGATTGCCATGAACTCAACGACAGCTTCTAGTACAATCAGTGCCTTAACATCAGTGTTTTGCATCGAAGGCTTGCCTGAAACTATCGTCAGTGACAATGGACCTCAGTTTGTTAGTGCGGAATTTCAACAGTTTTGTCGTGTGAATTGTACTCAGCATATTACCACTGCACCTTTTCACCCTCAGTCCAATGGTGAAGCAGAACGTTTCGTTCGAACATTCAAGTCTCACATGGAGAAGATGAAAGGTCAGCACTCCAGGCAGCAAGCTCTTCAAATTTTCCTGTCTACGTATCGGTGCATGCCACGTGACGGCCCGTCTCCTGCCGAGCTGCTACACGGCCGCCGTCACCGCACTCTCCTTCACCTGCTGCAGCCTCCCACGCACCGAGTCGGTTCGTATGGCGCTACGCGTTTTCAGGTTTCTACGCCGGTGCTGTACAGGGTGTTTGCTGGAAACAGGAAGAAACTATGGATGCCGGGCACCATTCAGCGCGTGCTCGGTCGCAATATGTATGTTGTACGTTCTTCCACAGGGTCGGAGCTGCGGCGCCACGCAAACCAATTGCGCCTGCATAGGCCGCGCGATCCTGTCTCCGGTTTCTTGATTCCAGACCCAGTTCACCGCCAGGGAGCACAACCACATCGTTCGTCCCCGGACTACGAGATCGTCCCGATGGAGATCGACGCGACGCCGCCGCTGTCGCCGCCGCAGATGACAGCGTCACCGAGAGGGACTCCGCCCCCCCCCCCCCCCGCTTGGGCCACGCACCTCAGAAGAAGATGACCTGCTCCCTCTGGGCGGGGGCGGGCGCCCTTCCCCAGGTTTCGGCAGGTTCCCTGGAGGATCGCAAGGCGGATGCCGGGGCGCGGACGGCGTCTCGATCCCAGCCTCAGCTACGACGCCCGTCCCACCAGTAACGCCCCCGCCCAGGCCCTCCTCCCAGTGCCGTCGCCGTGGCCCTCAGCTACTTACGAACTAGGACGGCACAAATTGTGGTGTCGCACAAGTACAAAGTGCGCGCCACCTACTTTCGCCGCGCGCCGCCATGCACGCACGGCGCGGCGATCTTACGACGACAGCCACGAGCGCCCTCTGCGACAACTCCGCTCGTGGCCACCACTGAAGGACTGGCCACTTCGGACTGAGATAGCAACCAGTTGGGACCTTCGTGGTCAGATGGGCACGAGTGTAGACTTGGCTATCGTACAGGCACTAGGCAGGCCTCTAACAACTATGTATCAACATTCTGCAGTACTATGTAAAAGTTAAGTATTGTTACATTCTGTGCATATATATCTCTTTCTAATTTACTCTAGTGTTTATAGTTTCTGGCTGCTCCCCTCCGTACCTGCACCAGCGTGCTATCTGTGTTCCTGTGTCGGTCTCATCCACCCGGCCACCGACACCTACGACGAGGCTGGGACACAAAAGCGGCGACGAAGTCGGGACACAAAAGTGGCGACGAGGATGGGATACAAAAGTTAGTGAAACTTATTTAAAATGAGAAGAGAGAAGCAAAAGAATAAAAAGAAAAAAAAAAATTCTGGAGAAACAAAGCTACATACAACAGCAAATGGTAAACGTGCTCATTCACTTATTGCCCAATTTGAATACCTTTAAATTATGGGATACTAGTTTCTCCCAGACACATAATTTTGTTATTGATCATCGAAAATTATAAATTTGCTGGTACTGTACTTACATTACGAAAATATTAAAAAGTCTAACAGTTTTAATCATACGTACTGTATGTACACAATTCTAAGTGTATGTAAAGTAGGAAAGGAAATATTATTGCACTGGTGATAGCTTGTGAGAATCAGTGCTTTCACTGTTTGGTAAATCTAGTAATAGGGCTCAATACGTCCATTTCCGATCATTTCGGGGTCAGTTTAATCCGCGACACCACCAACAGAACAGACCTTGCAACCTTTCTGAATTTTAACTTGGAACGTTGAATACAATGCAGAAAGAAGGAACACTGAATACAATATGGAAAGAAGTGAACTTCAGAAAAAAGGAAAACACGCAGTAACAATCTCCAAACAGTTAACAATTCGCGACCCCTTCAAACCTATAGTAGTGCTTCTGAATAAACGAACTTACAGAAGCTGTGCGCAGAATAATACAAAATCACTACGTAGTTCACCAAAAAATTGTAGACTAGAATCCATCACAGTAAAATGTGTTACATTACGTTAAAGTAGAGGTTTGGATATCTTCTCCGTGTTTATCCATATACTGCGAAAAACAGAAAATTCATCGATTTACATCGCATCGACATTGGATACTTCTGCTACTGCCTCGGTGGAATCTGAGAAGCTGTTAGCACTGGTAGGGATTCTTAGTTGAGCTCCATGCCAGTTAATTACTTGGCTTTGTTGGGATGTACCAGGAGAGGATATACATGGATGAGATCTCCTACGGCCACTACTATGGCACCAGCATCATACACCGCACACCAGCAGCAATGTAGCGGATCTTGACGAGCTTCATTGCCACACAGAGCCGGCCGTAGCTTGTGCGGGGCCCTGTGCAAAACTAGAGCGCGGGGCTCTCCCGCATCCTCCAGATGTTTATGTAAATCTGTGGGCCTTAACTGTTCAGGTTATCAATCCCGAGACTTACAAACCATTTAAATTAACCTAAGGATTTAGAAAATATCTCTCATGCGGAACACAACTTGCTCTTTACACACACGAACTGATGGGTGCTTTCGACAAGTTTTCGCAAATCGATTCCGTATTTCTTGATTTCCAGAAAGCCTTTAACACCGTACCTAGCAAACGGCTTTTAAGCAAATTGCATGGTTATGGTATAGCGGCAGAAATTTGCGTCTAAATAGGGGATTTCCTGTCAGAGAGGACACACTTCGTAGTAATCGATGGTAAGGCTTCGACTAAAACAGAGGTGATATCGGGCGTTCCACAGGGTAGTGTTATTGATCCTCTGCTGTTCCTTATTTACTTAAACGATTTAGGGGAAAATCTAAGTAGCTCTCTATCCCACAGATATCACTATGATATAAAAATTGGCAATTGACTCTAAATAATGAGAAGTGTGAAGTCGTCCACATGAGTACGAAAAGAAATCCGGTAAACTTTGTTTACAAGATAAATCAATCAAAAGTAAAGGCCGTAAACTCCACAAAATACCACAAAAGATGCAACCTAACTACTAAAGAAACTGCATACACTACGCTTGTCCGTCCTTTTTTGGATTATTGCTGCCCAGTGTGGGATACTTATCAGCTGGGTTTGACGGAGGACATCGAAGAAGGGTAGCTCGTTTCGTATTGTCACGATACAGGTGAGATAGCGTTACGGAAATAATACAGGATCTGGGATGGGAATCATTGCAACAACGGCGCTTATTGCTGCGGCGTGGGCTACTTACTAAACTCCAATCGCCAACATTCTCCTCCGAATGTGAAAATATATTGTTGACTCCCACTTACATAGGCAGAAATGATCATCAAAATAAAATACGAGAACTCAGACCTCGAACAGAGAGATTCAGGTGTTCTTTCTTCCCGCGCGCTATTCGATAATGGAATGGGAGATAAATAGTATAACGGTGGTTCGATGGACCCTCTTCCAGGCACTTAAATGTGATTTGCAGAATATCCCATGTAGATGTAGGACAAAAAAAACACACACTCACACACACACACACGCACACACGCCCGAGGGATGACTCGGCCTCCGACAGGGAGTAACCACACGCTGCACAGCAAGTTGGTTTAGAGCGCTCGGCCATTCCAGCGCGGCTCCCACATCCTCCGCTTCTCGCCCTCATCCGGTGGAGACTACACACGTTCGTCAGGTTCAAAGGAATTCTAAGTTTTGTCATTGACGTACTACCAATATATCAAGAGACTTAATGCAGCAGACCTACTCTCGCGATAATTAAGAAATTACTCGGAGAAGGGGTCTTAATAATTATGGCAATTACTAAAATGTTTATAATAAAAATATCTTAAGTATTCGAATCCTACCAATTTCATAAAATTCAAAATCGAAATTGCTCAGCATCTGGATGAGGTATTTGATGCTAATTGTTCTGATATCGAAATCGATCATGACTGTGATGACGATGATGATGATACTGAAGTTCACAGTCAGAGACCGCAGTTTACAGTATCTGAAGAAAAAGATGGTTTCAGACAGTGAAACTTCAGTACACCCAACACAAATTCACGAACCTCCATCTCCTAGAGATGCATCACAACGCTGGTGCTATAGAACAGAGTACGTAATGTTGTTTAGTAGTTTTAATAGTCATGAGTGTTAACTATTCCAAAACAGGAGAAGTGGCAAACGAAACAAATATTTTTCCTTGAAGATGGATATTGCTGATAATTTGATGTTCAGTAGCACTGAAACACAAACAATTCTGATATGTATAAAACGGAATGTGATGAAAGGGAAAGGGGCAATAAAAAGAAGAGAAGATCAGTTGAGCTAATATCACCAAAGGCCAAAGGATACAAATGGTTTTCGCACATGCCAGAAATGGCTACCGAAAAAAAGAGCAGACCATGGTGCAGAGCGATGGGATGCTCAAAGTTAAGGAATGTGAGATGTTCTGAATGGAAGGACTTTTTGTGCATCACTTCAGAAAGAAACTATTTGAAAATGTTTCATACTTCATAACTAGTAAATTGGTAAAAAAAGAAAAGTAAATTTTGATACTACACAGCATTTTTAAATATTTGTAAAACTTTATTGTAATTTTTTATTTTTCATATTTATCTCAAAATTTTATTTCTAGAAAAACATGTAATGAGATGCGCTCTTTCTTTAGACTACGTCTGCAACAGCAAACGAAGGTGTTAAAAATAGCGCACGTTAGATAATAAACGGGGTCTAACGGTAACGATCGTCTCAAACCTGTGTGTCCATCTTACAAACACTCTTTCCGTAACAAAACAACAACAGCAGAAAACATATTGTTTATAAAAATTCGAATTTACTGACGGAAATAGTGAAAATTGCCAAGGACATCTTATGATTCCACCACAACGTCTTCATAGAAACTATAGATTTCGAACACTGCAACTCTCTCACACACACACAGTATTTTACACATCATACCAGCCGCACTTTATGGTTACTCTTAAAACAAAATTATCAAGTTCCGAAATTTAATACTCTCTCTCTTTAGCAAACATGTCCTGTTACAATTTTAGACACTGCACTCAATTCTTTTCAGATTGTACCAAGTCATTACAACATTTCTAAGATGTTCTGGAGGCAATGACGAAGTGGGGGAGATATACACGTACTTTTTAACTGTAACCAAGACTTCAAATACCAACTTTTGCAGTTCAGGCTTAGAAACTAGCTTAATAGCAGCATTTTTTAAAATCTTTTCATCCCCTATTTCATCACCTTAATCGCAGATTTTCAGAAAAAGCTGAAAGACGCCTCTTTTAATTTTCTAACCAAGAATCCACATATCAATTTATGTAGGTCTAGCTTCAAAATTGACTGGATAACAGCGTAGTTTCAAAAACATTTCATTTCCTATTTCACCCGCTTATGGACGGAATATCGAAAAATCGCTTCTTAAACGTCGCCAACGGTGTAAAGTGAACAACCTCTGCAAATTTCAAGTTTTTATCAGTGGTTTTGGCTGGGCGATGATGAGTCATTCATTTCATCAGTCAGTCACTCGGAATATTACTTTTTATATATAGATATTACGCGATACAAGTTGTTGTGATCTCTATCGAAGGTAGTCTATGCAGTATGCAGTGTCCTCAGTTATATACCGATTATTACCAAGCTGAGCGCAGTGGAGTTGCTTACAAAGTCGCTTACTAAGTCAGACGGCTGGGAGAACGACCCTGGCACTCAACGGATTGATGTAAGGTGAATATATCGATTCCCTGAGTGCCAAATAATAGCCCTCCACCGTACAAAGAATCATTGGTGATACTACATAACGCAAACATCTGGGATATGGAAAAGCAGATATAATTCCGTCATCTTTACAGTTTTGAGGTAATGATTAAATTTTACCTAAGGCGGCGGCTCTATTTGCTAATGTCGGCAATGGAATGTTCGTTTCATGAGAATAATTAATTTACTCTCACGATAAGCTGTTAACCAGAGAGCAAGCACAAATTATCTGTTAAATTGTAAACACAAAAGAATATTCGCCCCAGCTGGGCAACATTTCACTTACGGAGTCAGCAGCGTAGAGTAGTAATGTTGGCAACGAAATGTTCAGTTTACAATGATGATTGATTTATTGAATGTGGTTCGTACAAGAACGTATTAACGACAGAGCAGGAACGGCATTAAATGGTTATATTATGGACAACAAAATGATTGATTTAAAATATTAAATCTGATCACCTTCGAATTACCACTGTGTTACAGAAAACAACATTCCTCAGTAACGCTCTTGAAGCAGATACTTTCTAATAACGTGTGCAATTAAAGTAGCCGGGCCTCTAACGATATATATCGAATGTGCGCTTCTAAAACCTGCCGACAAAAGATGGGCGTTTACCATCGTAAAATTACTTGGAAATGAAGGTTTAATTTTACTTACGGCAGCTGCGGCGTTCGGTGCTAATGCATTATTACATGGTAAACACGGGACATTATTAGTCTCATTGTATGTATTCAAAGTCTGGCTGGTCCTTAGGATAATTTAGGTTGAGTAATGTGTAAGCTTAGGGACTGATGACCTTAGCAGAGATTTTGGCAACATCAGCTGCTGCCAAAAGTGAAATTTTACCTAAATCATTATACAAATACATCAACATGAAAAATGACGTATTGATTTTCGATTATAATTATACAAGCAGGCCAATAAAACTTACATAATTGTAAAGGTGCTTTATCATAGATGCGTGCAAAACGAAAATCATGTGTATGCGTAGCCATCAAGCAGGGCCGGCGCAAGGCACGTGCGAAACGTGCGGCCGCACAGGACGGAACTTATCGAGGGGCGGCAATTTGCCGCCCCCCCTCCTTATTTTATATTTTTTAAAGACAAACTCAACATTCATGTCTAAGAGGGGATTCGGAACGAAACCTCGGAGGGAATGGTGTCGGTAACTGTGGCATGGCGCCTCGACTACCTGCCCCTGCCCCTGTTGAACAAGAGGAGGGAGGAGGACTAATTTCTCCCTCGCCACTGTGGCAGCACCGTCGTTTTTACGCCGGAGGAACAGGGAGGGGGAAGCAGTCTGGCGTACACGCCAGTATTCGTATAAGGGGAGCGCTGCCAGCCTGTTACGCGCCGTGCGTTTACTCAAAACTAATTTTGCAGAAGATGAAATCTAATTTGAAAATTCGACTGCAGTGTTCGATACTGCGATTGTGTGTTAAGCGTAGCCGGCCGCGGTGGCCGAGGGGACTGAGGCGCTCCAGTCACGGTCTGCACGGTCACTACGGTCGGGGGTTCGAATCCCCCCTCGGGCATGGATATTTGTGTCGTCCTTAGTCTTAGCTAGTTCATAAGTAGTTTGTAAGCTTAGGGACTGATGACCCCGTAGTTAAGTCCCATACGTTCTACAAACATTTCAACATTTTGTTAAGCGTAAACTAATTTTGCTAAGCTCTTCAATGGCAGTTTCCGAGTGTTTTATTCTTCCCGCAATATGAAAAAAAATCGTTGAACATTACTACAGTCAAACATGTCCAACACCTACAATGGCTAGAATTATTCCGAATGGGTAAATACACTACGAGTAATTAGAAGGGATAAAGACATTATTAGTAAGCCTGGCATAAGTTGGGTTTCGACATGATTTTCAAAATTTTTGCTATCCGTTTCTGAGAGATAGTCGGACGTTTTGATTTTGAGACATGAAACACCTGTCTCCGCCTGCATGAACAACAATTAAACTCTAACCGACACGTTTGTTTGACAATACTACTCGCACACAATCACATTGCCAACATTTATTTACTGTATAATTTTTTCCGTTGAATACATTATTTGTTCACAACTATTGAAAAATGTTTACTTACGTTAACTGTAAGTTCATGCCGCGCGGGATTAGCCGAGCGGTCTAAGGCGCTGCATTATGTACTGTGCGGCCGGTCCTTAGGCTAATTTAGGTTGAGTAATGTGTAAGCGTAGGGACTGATGACCTTAGCAGTTAAGTAGCATAAGATTTCACACACATTAGAACAGTTTTGTAAATTCAAAAGGCTTATTAAAATTAGCTAGATTTCTTCAATAAGTTTTGACTTCATTTTTGAGATGGTGCCCAGCTACTGTTTTGTACAAATTTGTAGAAAATGTCACCAATCAGTCGCAATTTATGTTTTTAATTTCTAGATCTACATAGATTTCGAACACAGTGTGGCTATTTTCAATGCTTTATGTTTACATTTATACCGTCATGTTGAACATAACTGTCAACATGGCGGTTTAGATGTAAGCACATATTAACAGCTTTGAGCTGACCTAGGTAGATCTGAAAAGTAAATACAAAAATTGCGATTGATTGCTGACATTTCCTACAAATTTCTTTAAATAAAATTCCACAAACGTTCTGAAAAAATTGGGGAGGGGGGGCGGCAATTCAGCAGCTCGCACGGGGCGCCACTTGGGCTTGCGCCGGCCCTGCCATATAAGTGAGCGTCGAAAATTGAAGTGGTACCAACTTCTGCCTTGCGTACCGTTCAGGTGCTATGGTAAAAATGCGACACTGAAGTAACTACTTTTCGTGGAAACGCATTTTAGGTACGTTCATGTTTAATGGTTAATTTTCAGCAAGTTAGATGATGATATTAGCAGTGGAAATCAACTACCATAGAATACTTCTCAAAACGATATCCTTTCTCGAAATTTGACTGAAAACCCTAAGAGATTTTTGTCATATGTTAAATATACTAGGGGCAAAACACAAACAATACCCTCACTACCGATGATAGCGCTACTAAAGCAGAGTTAATAAACATATCTTTTAGAAACTCATTCACCAAAGAAGAAGATTTCGAATTACAAACATAGGCCAGAATGAGTAACGTTGAAGTAGATATCCTCCTAGTAGTGAAGCAACGTAAATCACTTAACAAGAATAAGTCTTCTGGTCCAGACTGTATACCCATTAGGTTCCTGTTTGATTATTCTGAAGCGATAGCTCCTTATTTAACAGCCATATACAACGACTATCTCAAAGAAGGATCTGTACCAAAAGATTGGAAAGTTGCACAGGTCAAGCCTATATTCAAGAAAAGCAGTAGGAGTAATCCATAAACTACAGGCCTGTTTCATTGACGTCAATTAGAAGCAGGGTTTTGGAACATATACAGTATTCAAATATTATGAATTATCTCGAACAGAATGATCTATTGGCCCAAGGTCAACACGGATGTAGAAACTATCGTTCAGTCGAAACACAACTACCTCTTTACTCACACGAAGTGAAGAGTGCTATCGACGAGGGTTCTGTAGAAAGAACAAGTAGATAATGTCATGGGAAAGGCGAACCAGAGACTGTGTTTAATTGGCAGAACCCTTGAAAGATGCAACAGAACTACTAAAGAGACTGCATACACTACGGTTGTCCGTCCATTTCTGGAGTATTGCTCCCCAGTGTGGGATCCTTATCAGGTGTGTTTGACGGAGGACATCGAAAGAGTCCAAAGAAGGGCAGCTAGTTTTGTATTGTCACTATACAGGGGAGACAGCGTTACGGAAATGATACAGGATCTGGGATGTGAATCATTACAACAACGGCGCTTATCTCTGCGGCATGGGCTACTTACGAAACTCCAATCGCCAATATTCTCCTCCGAATGTGAAAATATATTGTTGACTCCCACTTACATAGGCAGGAAAGGTCATCAGAATAAAATACGAGAAATCAGAGCTCGAACGGAGAGATTCAGGTGTTCGTTCTTCCCGCGCGCTATTCGAGAATGGAATGGAAGATAAATAGTATGAAGGTGGTTTGATGAACCCTCTGCTAAGCACTTAAATGTAATTTATAGAGTATCCCATCTAGATGTACACAGAAACTAATTCTGTTAGCATTGAATAGAGGATCACGGAGGAATTTTATTAGAGATACTATGCTCCAGGCTGAACGCTGAAAGGCATAATCAGTCTATAATGATGATGACGATGATGATGACTTAAGAATGTTCAAATGTGTGTTTAAGCTTATGGGACTTAATCAGGGTGGCCACCAAACCTTCATTTTCAAATTCAAGGTTTTTTCCAGGTTTTCCAGGTTAAAAATAATTATTTTCCATGTTTTCACTGAACTCAATTTTGCTCAAAGGGGTTAGCAAACAACTATGCCGGAAAAAAAACTATTTACATATTTTTACAACACACGTCATCCAAGTTGAACCATGTCACGTTGTAATATACACCAAGAAGTGGTGAATTCAGGATTTGTGTTGGGGAGGGGGGAGGTGAGGGAACAGAGCTCATAAAAATTGTGGCATTGTACCTCAAACTGATCTAAAAAGAACCAGCTCATGTTATTATGTTTTCCTCGTGGTTTTGGGGGATCTGCAGCCCCATATACCCCCCTCCCCTCACCCAAGATTCGACATTGACACAATGTCAAGTACAGAGTGTACATTTTAAGTTAAACTAGAACAACTATAAAAAATAAATAAACAGTATATATTCAACAACAGTTTTCACCATTATGAACGGACAGCAGAGGCTTGTCTCCACCGTTTGGGAGCGGTGAGAGTGTCTAGTATAAAATTTTAAATGGAAACTCCCATTTTTTTATTGCAGATTCAGATACTACGGACCAAATCATGTATAGTTTGGTTGATTTTTTTTTCCTCAATTGGCAACATATTACATTGTAATGGAAAGAATTATTGAAAGAAATTATTATTGAAGAAATGTACCAGGAAAGAAAATAAAGGTTAATCATATTGATAATGCTTCAGAATCAAACCAAATGATACTAGATGTACATTTCTTCCCGGCTAGTTCAATTAAGTGTTTCTTCGGCAATTTGTAACTGGTATTCCGACAAGGGCAATCTGGACTAAGGTATCTGCCATGTAAACTGCGGGGAGAGGGAGGGATCACTTTTGCTATCATTTGGAAGCGTTCTGAAGCATCATGAATATGGTATACATTTATTTTATTTCCTGTTCAGCGCTTTTCTTATCCAGTATGGCAAGTATTTCTTACTATTACAGCGCCATCTGTACAAAAAAAACTATCGACCAGACCATACATGATGTGGGCCTTAGAATCCGAATCTGCAATAAAAAAATCAAGGGGTTCCCATTTAAAATTTTACACTTGACACTGCCCCCGCTAAGTAAATTAATTATCCTCGTAATTATTAGCGCGACTCCTCATTGGCGCTAGCCGGGCCCTCATGAAAAACAGTTTAGCCATCAACAATACGTACATGATGACTGTGTTTACTATTTATATATTACCATTAAGACTCCTATTAACCCGAGCTGAACTGTCCGCCATTTTTTCCCTAAGCTGTAGTAGTTGCCACGTTCCGGGCGAAGCTCACGCGTTACCTAGCGTTTCATTCAACTCGCTCATACTCGCAAACTACTCGTTGTATGAACCTGCAATTTTCATGAATGTGTTCGTGAAGGACTACACTACATTTTCATTTTAGTTTCGTTTGCAGTAATAGTTCATTAAGAGGATATACTGACAGTTTAGGAACATGCACTTACTGACTACGTTACGGAATTTTCGACATGAACTATGTGAGAAATGTATATCTTGAGATAATGTCAGTTAAACATGCAGCATTGGGATTCGCTCGCCTGTATAGTAATACCTCGTCTTCAGTATTAGAGCTAAGCACAGTTTGTTACTGGATAACGCCCATACTTGAAGCTACCGGTACTAACTTCTTAACCCAAACTACATAACTGCTGTGTTTCTATGTAATATTCAATTTCAATTTTTCACTTATATATCAATACAGAGTGCTTTATTAAGTGAGGAAATGAGAATAAGTCAGTTCATTAGGTAGTGAAGAGTTTCTTGGTATCTGTCATTTTCTAGTATTCTCGCATAAAATCCAGGTTAGATTTAGTAATTTTTGTTCTATTACTACTAGGAAATGGAATTCCTGTTAGTTTTTGCAAACTGAGTAGTAGGTCTGAAACACGTTGGACAACAAGCAACGAAATAAACATTTGTGACTGATGAAGGAATAGCTGAACACTGATAAATAAATCCCTAACTTTACTCTTTTTCGTTAAACAAAAATTAAGTTTCCTTGAATAAAGCGACAATTAATGAAGTTATGCATAGTAACCAATGGCAAAATACGCCCCTCTCTGCATGTTATCATTTGCCAAAATATCATTGTGATGCCTCTAACCGTGTATGAGACGCACTATATTTCATGCTGGCCTTATCACCATCGGAAATGAGTTCGCTACATAAAATAAATTTTAGCAATTTGAGTGAAAGGTAAAGATCCCCTGCTAAATTTAAAATAAATTTCAATACGTCAGGAAAATTTCATCCGCAGCAACATATGGTGTAATATGCACCAAACGAAATAACATACTGTCTCTTATTGCAAAGCCAATATCCTACTAACTATGGCTATTCACGAAATTATGCAGATTTCGTCAAAATGCTGTCATATAAAGATTTAAATAGCGAAAAAATTAAATATTTCTACCAATTAGTTTTAGCGATATCATTTGTGAAAGATGGCAAGGCGTGCGTCTCTATGATGTTGGTGCAGCGCAATTCCAACCATGTTGGGGACAACATGGCGGACGATTCAGCCTTGATATTTAGGATCTCTAATTGCCAATGTTACGTCAGTCACAGCATTCATCTATAATTATTACTAATGAACATAGACGCCGACTTTTGAAAATCTTGGGGTATGCTCAGTGGCGTACCCAGGTATTTCTAAATAAATAAATACAAAACAAAACCACAAACTTATACAAAACATACACGCTATCGATTCCATATCACCGTCACCATCACAATTATCTGTCGAAGTCCTTTTTTATTTCACTATATACTTATCCATTTTAACGATTTTCACATGCAAGACATTAACCCTTTTAAATCCAAATTTTAGTGATTTATGAACAAAAATATTTCTTTGCGTATATCTATAAATAATGATTAGATTAATGTGTATTTGACAGAATTTTTGATTATTTTTAGTTTTGGAGGGAAATTTGGGATGACTACAGATGGCATCAGTGTGTAGGATATGTTTCCTTTGCCGCAACTAATAACATTTTCAAACTGTTGACTACTAATGTAGACATTTAGTAATAAAGTTTTTAAATTAGCCTATCTTGTTTCCTTTACCTTGATAAAATTATTTATAAGTATTGTTGCATTTACTCCAACTTAGACATCAAGCAACGATATATAGGGTAAGGTGGTACAAATTCGATATAGGTACAATTCCGATCAACATAAGGTTTCGCGCCATTTCTCAGTCTCGTAGTGTTGGTAGCACTTGGCTTTTTTGCGGCGTCGTAGTGTAGCAGGTTTCTTCAGCTCCTCCTGTTTTTTCCAAGAATACACCACTTTGTACTACGGAGATATAAATTTTTTCCTGTTAAGAGGTAAGTGAAGCTACTTAGCCTAACGCGCTCTTATAAATTTTCTAGTTTCCACGCACTTGCAAATTCTATATTAGTGAGCTAAGAAACTTGTTTTCCATTCGGGCGTGTTTTGGGGCACCTACAGAGAAAGCCTCTGTGACATATGCTGCCATTTCTTGGCAGAATTCACTACTAATTACTCGTGAATTCACTCACGCCAGTAGTACATTTTCGATCAGAAAAATGGTACTATTTCGACACCCTAGTACAATTTGGATCAATGCAGTTTTTCAGTTTAGTCCGTCACGATTGTTTACCACAGACATATTATACACAATTATTGCAAATAAATTCTGTATATTTAAAGATTTTCCTACACGATCTTTAAAGCTACCTCTTATTTTCTATATGCCACGAAAACGAGCGGAAAAGAAAATCTCCAATAAATGGAGTCCAGCTACATTAGATGAGGCAATAAAGAGTGTAATGAATGGACATTTGAGCGAACTTATTCATAATTATGACATTCCTTCCAGCACTTTACATGGTAAAGTGCAAATTAAAAAGAAGATGCAAGCTGGATTAACTCCAACTAGTCCTATAGAAAACAATCGGTCATCCAATGGTACTTAGTTCTGAAAGGTAAGATGCTTTGGTCCAGAGAGCTTTATTTCTAAACCAGCGCGGATTGGGTCTGTCGCCACTCCAGTTAAGGAAAGCTGCATTTCGGTTAGCTGAGAAAAATAATTTGAAACATCCATGGAACTTAGAAAGCTAGGTTCCTGGAATCGACTGGTTTAGGGCATTTCTTAAGAGACACACTCACCTTAGCCTGAGAAAACCCGACGGTCTTTCGCGAGCCAGAGCTGAAGGCTTAAATAAAGCAGAAGTAAGTAAATATTTTCAGAATTTAGAAAAAAATGTAAAGGGTTATAATTTGTTTGATAAACCAGAGTGTATTTATAATATGAATGAATCCGGCTTTCCTCTTAACAACAGACCCACAAAAGTAGTAAGTCGTAAAGGAAAGCGAGGAGTTGTTTCACTAACTAACGTGGAAAGAGGACAAAATGTGACTGTTGCTGCATGCATGAATGCAAGTGGATAACCTCCGCAGCAAGAGGAAACTTTTTCAACAGGGCACAAGGAAAACAATGAACAAATGCAACAAGAACAATACACGGAAATGTACGTCTGTGAGTAATGATGAAAGAAGTTTACCAAGCTTCAATTCGCCAGCTAACAACGAAAATAATTGTGGATTTTGTTTATTGAATTATTATAGTGCAGAATCAGTAGCTAAGGGTGACTGGATTCGCTGCCAAAATGCAATGTTTGGTACCACGAAGTATGCGTTGGTGCCCGAGGGAAAATGTGCTTTATATGTGGAAGATGCAAGTGATCAAAATTGTACCAGGAAGTGATCACAATTGTACCTAGTGTGGTTCATTTTCGATCGATTCTTCCCAATTTTGTAACCTGTTTTTGTGTTTATACCAACTTTTGTAAGTGTATAATATTTGTGTTACATATTCATTAAAACTCCAAGAACAAATGCCATAGTTAAAATTATTTCTTTTCTCAATATATTTCCAGTTACAATAACAAGTGTCCGAAATGATCGCAATTGTACCACCTTACCCTATTTTGACAATACATTGTAGCCTAATGCTTTTTGTTCCTTCGAGGTAATGGTAGACAATCTAGTCACAATGAATTATTGGAAGCCCTGCAATGTTATTTACAATCTTTGAAAAAATGATTGCGGCTAGAGGGACAGATAAAGATGAGGGAAGGAAAAGAGTTAAGATGTAATTCTACAGGTGACTACAGGTGACACAGGTCAAAAAGAGCAGAAACTAAGGTACGACTACTATGTTCAATTCTTGACAAATTGTTGAATCCAGAAAATTCAAATTCAGAAAAAAATCTATCACTAGCTGTTGCGTTTCGAGAATTTTGTAGGGCTGCCAATTAAAACACAAAGACCTTCGCAAGTTGTTATGTTTTATGAGGACTGTCTGTTTACAGAATGTTTTAGCTAGAAGGGATAGGGCAGTCTTTGCAGCAAGTATGTCGGATCACAGGTAACGTATGTGGTTGTCATAAGGTTACCTGAAAAGATACCGGGAATTAAATTCGTAGTGTAAACATTTTCAATGTATCGTACCAAACCCACTTCATTTCTAGTTATTTAATACAATTAAAGGTTGTCGCCTTCGGTTTACAATATTAACTTAACAAGCGGAATTCTATTAACATTCGGACTATTAAGAAAACGGTCACTTCACTCACACGAGAACGTGGATTTTAATGCCTACGAATTCAATTACCCATTTAAAATAATCTTTTTAGATCGGTGTCTTACAAAAGCCAGCCGGCCATCAATGGGATGAGAGTAGATTTTAATTACAGTCTAGAAATATAACGTAAAGAAAAAAAAAATGATACCAAAATTTTCAGTGGGGTACGCCTAGCATACCCACTCATATTTTGGGGTATGCTTGAGCGACCGAGCATAGCCGTAGTCGGCGCCTATGCTAACAAAGCATCACAATACCAACTTTTACGGAGTTTATAGTTAAAATCAACAAAATACTTCCGTGAAGAGATTTTTCAACACGGAATCAGACAAACGAGATCTGTCTTGATGGGATATCACTGAGGGGGGGGGGGGATCATCAATTACGAAAATTGCTAAAATTTAATACAAATAAATATCGCCTTCCATTCTAGCTGCGATTTCGTAGTCGCGCCTTATGATAACATCGCGCCTCTGCGCCTTATGATAACATCGCGTCTCTACGAAGTACATCGCGAGGAATTGAGTCGCGTGGTTGAACAACACTTCGAGATAAATACAGAAATAGATAACGAAATATGTAACCTATAATTGTAAAACATTTTAAACCTCCCAGAAATATATTTGAAACAGTTTTTGTATACAAAAATAAAGCGATGAATATTATTTAACCCGCCGGCACTGGCAATCTGAGCATTTTGCCCACAGTAATTTAAAAACGACTGGCATTTTGTTACTTTTAAATATTAAACTTTGAGGTTTTATCTTACTAAAACTACAGGGATTACTTATTTACACTTATTGAGTACATTTCTAACTGGTCGTGTAATCTGAGCAATAGGCTATACACACGAACGATCATTTAACTCTTGAGGCCGCGAGATCTCATGTGTTAAAAATGCCGGTTTCTGGCTGAAATTCAAGTTTTTTTCCCGGTTTTCCCCGTTTTTTTTTTTTTTTTTTTTTTTCAAATTCAAGGCTTTTTCCCGGTGTTCCCGGTTTCAAGGTTCGGTGGCCACCCTGTTAATGCGGGGTCGTCAGTCGCTAAACTTACGAACTACTAATGAATTAACTTATGCAGAAGGCAACACAAACATCCATGCCTGAAGGGGGATTCGAACCCCCGACGGGTAACGGCCTCGCATAGCTCCTCAATGCGCTTGGCCACTCCGCCGCGACTTCTACTTAAGACTGACCTATATGATTCACCAATAAGATTGCTGCATGGTAAATATTTAATGTCAAGAGTAGTACGTTAGTGAGGAATGGTATTGCTGGAACCGCTCCCACGAACCTCTGACATGAACATAGGCTGCGACTTGTTATACAATACACAATACTGTCAAAAGAACATAATTGATGAATGGATAATGACCGAAAACAAAATGATGTGACTTGCAAGTCACTCGAACTTTACAAACGAAAAATCAACCTTGTTAATGACTATTCTTTGAAAAAAATTTGTCAATGTAAATAATTTTGTAAACAATTGAAGTGTAAATGGGTTAACATGAACTGTATGAAGTTCAGAAAATACCTGTAAAACGTGATAAACATAAAGAAAGGACAGTGAATATTACTGTGATAAATCACTGACAAAAAATTTTAGTGAAAGAACTTTCCAGGGAAACAGTGTCTGTATTTAAAATAAATAAAAAGAATATATAGAAAAAAAACAGGACGCACATACAAAGCGTGCAATAGAAGTCGATGACCTCATAAACGTCAAAACATAAAACTATATATAAAGTTACCTATACGTTCAGCAGATAAAGTGGCTAGTGAAGTGATTTTGTCACTGACAATAGATTGCAAAGTATTCGACTTATATATAAATATTTCAATGCTGGACACGTTGAATAGTGCAACACGTATAAACCACAAGAACTTACTAAGTGTAACAATCGAATATGAACTGTTATGTTAAAAATCGTGCACTTCCTAAGTGCATATACGAACTAAAAGCGAGTCGTATATAAACGAAATCGGGGGATCTTGTCTCAGCAAACGAACTATTTTTATAGCAGCTGAGATACCAATCCAGCACGTGCAGCACATAAGCGGGCCGAACTACCATGATATGAATAAATAGGTACTCAGCGCGCTGCGACGATCTTCACAATAAACTGGTATTGAAGAATCTTCTACTCCGGAAGAAGACGGGTGCAAGAAACACACAGACGCGCAAAATGTACGAGTACTGTGTTACAAGCCAAACTAGCGAAGTTACAGCCGCCAAGTTTTAACAAGCACTGGTGAGGCTGGCCCGTGGTAGCCCCTTACTCATTGTTGAGACTTGACTATTAAGTCTTGCACTCAACGGCGATGCCGCCGAGTAAAAATTCAAACCACTATTGTAAATGGTTTCAAAAAACTGTATAAAATTTGTATAATGGACACAGCGAAAAGAGCCTCTACGGCACTCCACTATCTAAGAACTATGCTGTGGTCCTTTCAAAGAATAAAAAAATAACCATGTATTCACTAAAATGTAATGTTATGTATATCTATACATGAAGAGGCAACGGTAAAAATGATGGATGTCACACTTTTATCGAAAATGAGTCAGGAGCGGCAATGCATAGCTGAGGACATGTAGAATTCACATAAAGCGTTATATGACGAGAACGCTGATAGTCGTTGTGTAGAAATGATCTGAAAATTACCTGTGAACGGAAACAACGATAGATGTCAACTGTGGCATCGGGAAAAATGATGAGGGTCATTCTCGCATATTTCAAATGTTCAAATGTTTGTACAGCTTATGGGACTTAAATACGGGGTCATCAGTCCCTAAACTTACAAACTACTTATGAACTACTTACGAACTAGGACGGCACAAATATCCATGCCCGAGGGGGGATTCGAACCCCCGACCGTAGTGGCCGTGCAGACCATGACTGAAGCGCCTCAGTCCCCTCGGCCACCGCGGCCGGCTCGCATATTTCCGAATCTGTTTATTGTGTTCCGTATTTCTTGGAAATTCTGTAGGCAACACTCATGTTATTGTTCTCAGCCTTTTGGTTTCATAATTATTATTCCTTTGATGCAATGCGTACGTCGCAGGTCGTCGTAACAAAAGCAGATGACTTTCAAAATGTTTCTAACACAGAGAAGTCTTCTAGGAAGAAAAGAAAAAAGCTGCGACAGAATGTTTGACGTTATGAAGAAATTGCGTCTTTCACCTCACGAGGCCGGCCTAGTCTGTAATTGTAAGAGACGAAAATGTTTTGAAAGCAATTTGTGCTGTTATGAAGAAATTAATGTCCTTTACCCTCTGCTGCAGATCACCTTTCACTCTCATTTGAGAAATTTATACACTTTGAACACTTGATGCAGTTTTGTGGCTCAGCACCTAGGAATTCCTACAAGAAACTGCAATTTTGTGAGATGAAAAGACAAAAAGCAAGTGACAGGAAAAAGCAAAGCATTTAGTCCAACCGTGAGAACTAAAGATATTAAAGACATGATGAATGTCAGGTTTGTTGCACCGAAATTTTTGGTGTAACATACATGACATTCAACATTGTTCCCAATTACAGTACGTACCAATAATGACCATAATATTAAAATAAAAATTATGTAATATGTTTTGAATATTAGACAATAAAATACCCTAACTACTAGTGCACATAGTTTCACACTAACACCCAAGCTTTCGTCACAAAGCGTTTCAAACTTTAAATTGCATCTCCAGAGAAACTGATTCCAAATGACACCCATAATTTTTACCGTTGCCTCTTCATACGTATGTATTAGTATGTAAGTGCTAATGAACACTTTCACAAATTAGTTAAATCTCTACAGTGAGAACATAAAAATCAATTCTCATAATATATTGATTAACATTTTTGTAAAGTCATAAACTGAACATATGCCTTGTAAATAGTTAATTTAGTTTCTATCAGTGTTTTTATGTAAAGAAAGGGCGTATGTTCATGTCAGTCTGTTTCGATAATTGTTTTTTTTTTTAAATAAAAGCTCACACTTGCATATCAATATTAATTGCAACCGTACAGGGACACTTGACTAAAATAATAATTAATGTGTCTCTCTTTCAGTGATCAAACCTGTAACTTCTAGTAAAGTGATAAATTTTAATGCCATATGTGCAATCTTCATTTTACGTGGAACCACACCTAGGCGTTGCGACAAAAAAAGGTCCGCGCCCTGTGAAAGGGCACCTGACCGTTACGCCGCACCACGCTAGCGCCGGGACTGCGGCGCATTCCACCGACATCAAAAGCGCGCCGTTCCGCCTCGCCCACGGGTCAACATCCGGGCAATCTGAAGAGAGTTCACTGCACCGCTGGTCCGCCCACCGGCGCTTCGCATCGTTCAAATTGAGAATAAAAATAATGTATCTCAAAAATCTAAATGAATATGTTAAAAATATCTCTGACCATACTTCGTCATGAATCTAGTAACACCTCACAGAATATCTAATACTCATTTTTAAAATGTGTCATATTCATCAAAACAAAACAAAAAAGGAAAATCACTGCTTTGAGTAGGAACTGCGATTTGCCAACTCAAAGCCATAGGGGCAAATGTAGCATTGCATTTAATATTTATTTTATTAAAATTATATCTGCGACGCTTGTCTCTAGCATCCGTTCTCTCTGCCAGTATACATCTGATTATTTTGTTTTTTAAGAGACTTTCTATTTTTTTCGAACGGGCTGGAGAGAAAACGGAATCGCTCGTCGTCTTTCGCCTTTTTACTGTTGAACAGATCGGACGTGTCTCTTTTGGTCTCCCCACATTGATTATGGGTGAGCGTATGATTCATTAATCGCAATAAATACTTCAGTTCATTTGAAATGAATACTTAATTAAAAAAATTCTTTCCCCATTTTTCATTAATTTTGTAATCTTTGTGTCCAGCATAATTCGTAAAATGATGCTTGGCCATTGTTGTAAATCACTTGGGGATTGCGAAAGAGCCGGCCGCGGTGGCCGAGGTGACTGCCGGGCGCCGTGGCTCAGCGCGCCCGGTCAGGGGGCTGAACGCTCTCTGTAATAAAAAAGCTGAGCCAAAGAAAACATAAAACCACAACGAACAAACACGATCAGCGTCCGCAAGAACAAGAAGTACCCATAGAGCAAAAAAAAAAAAAAAAAAAAAGGTGACTGAGGCGCTCCAGTCACGGTCAGCACGGCCACTACGGTCGAGGGTTCGAATCCCCCCTCGGGCATGGATATTTGTGCCGTCCTAGTTTGTAAGTAGTTCATAAGTAGTTTGTAAGTTTAGGGACTGATGACCCCGTAGTTAAGTCCCATAAGCTTAACAAACATTTGATTTTTTTTTTTTTTTTTTTTTTTTTTTTTTTTGATTGCGAAAGAATATTGCAGACCCGAATTTCACTTACGCACATTTTGTGTTAACTTTCATTTCAATGCCTGCGGTAATTCTTCTTTTCTTTAAACTAAGTCCGATATAATGAAACATTAGTATGCGAAGCTTACGCAACCAAGCATCAGTTTACAGTAAAGAAGAAATTAATTATTCCATACAGGTTCGACTACAATGATATGGCTGCAATACAAGCTGATTTCTACCGACAGGTAAAGAACGGATTCCTCCACTTTCTTTTTTAATGATGCTTTCTGGTGTTGTCTTTATGCTAAACAGAACTACCGTTAAATAATGATGGCGGAAACTTTCATGTTTTTCTCAATATAGCTCTCTTCCAAAATTGTAATTTGTTGCAATATTTTCACGGTTTGTTGAATTTCCATAGCGGTACTTAACTTTAATCTTGACGACAACACCCAGAGAAAAAAAAGTATTATTACACCGTCTCCATTAACACTTCATCAAAGTCTTTCTGGAACACTGTTACATACTCTGTGGTGTCACTGTACAAATCATTAAATGCGTTGTGTATGTATTCTTGTAGTTCAGCAATAAGACGTCCATGACGACACGACAAAGAGAAAAGTTCATGTGCATTATAACCGGTAAACGCTAAGGCATCTAAATATGTGCCCTTCGAGCAGTCAGTTTTCTTTGGAAAATATCGTTACGCGCTAACTACAGTGGCACAATATGCTGTAGCATCATCATGGTCAATGTAAATTTTTTGAAAGTTTTCAACATACGTCATAAGTTCTGTTACCAAATATTCGGAAGCATTTCTAAATAGTTATCTCGTGTCACTGTTCATTCATATTTCATATATGGAAGTGCGACAAATGATAATACTGCCCCCCTCCCCCCCCCCTCCCCACAATTACTAATACCAGTTGTTATAACGAAAGAATTTGATTGTCCGTGTACCAGTAACTTCAGTGACGTTTGTTATCTTGTTCACTTAGATTAAAATTGCTTTCGTAAGGTTGGTATAATGTTTCTGTTAGTCAAGGTTCAGTTCACAAAACCAAAGGCTTCGATCTGGATCGTCATCAAATAGCTCTTGTGGTAAATGTGGAATTTAAACTTTAAACTGCTATTTGGGTAGCATTCTTTGCACTGACCCTTGTGACAAACACAGCTCAGTTGCTAATCGTCTGGTTGAATTTCGTGGGCTCTGGGTCACACGGACGCGGTGGAGTGGCCGAGCGCTTTGAGGCGCCTTGCTGCGAAACGCGCGGTTGTCGCCGTCGGAGGTTCGAGTCCTCCCTCGGGCATGGGTCTATGTGTTTGTCCTTAGCGTAGTTTAAGTAGTTTGTAAGCCTATTGACTGATAGTCACAGTAATTAAGTCCCATTGATTTACAAACATTTGAACATTTCTGGGTCACACCAAATTCATTTTCCTCACTTGTAACTGTTCATGTGCGGCCGTATATTAGTTCATCCATAACAAATCCGTGTTCTTCAGATCGATTGCCTATGTTGTTCTCTTTGTGTACACTCTATAGCGCCTTGCTGCGTAGCACGGTGTTGTTCTCCATCGGAGTTTCTAGTCGTCCATGTGGCATGGGTGTTTGTGTGTTTTCCTTAGGTTAGTTTATGTAGTTTAAGTAGTTTGTAAGACTCCGGACTCATGACCATAGCAGTTTCGTCCAATAGTTTACAAATATTTGAACCCACTGTCCAGCGTGCCGCGGCGGAATGCCCGAGCGTATTGAGGCGCTATGCTCCGATACGCAAGGCGTTTCCCGTCGGGGGTTCGAATCCCCCCCTCGGGCATGGATGTTTGTGCTGTCTTTAGTGTAAGTTAGTTTATAAGTAGTTTGTAAGTTTAGGAAGAGATGACCCAACGAGTGAGGTTTTCGCAGTGGTAACACATTGGACTCGCATTCGGGAGGTTGCTGGTCAAAAACACTTCCGGCCATCTAGATTTCGGTTTTTCGTGATTATCTTAAATCACTCCAGGCAAATTCCGGGATGGTTCATTTCAAAGGGTACGGCCGATTTCCTTCCCCATTCTTACTCAAACAACCCGAGCGTAAGCTCCGCCTCCAATGACCACGCTGTCGACGGGGCGTTAAACACTTCCATCCATCCTACTGATGACCCCGCAGTTAAGTCCCGTAAGCTTAACAAACATTTGAACTGTCCAGTGATTTTGGCGCCAGCCAGTGAGTTTCCAGTCATCAATTTAAAAATGTTTGTATATCTTATAGGACTTAACTACGGGGTCATCAGTCCCTAAATTTACAAACTACTTACAAACTAGCTAATACTAAGGACGGCACAAATATCCATGCCCGAGGGAGGATTTGAACCCCCGATCGTAGTGGCCGTGCAGACCGTGACTGGAGCGCCTCAGTCCCCTCGGCGTCCGCGGCCGGCCATCAAGTTATTTATCGAAATTCTGTAGAAGTATAATGGTTGCTACACATTACCGAGATTTGGTTGATGACTAAAGCTTTGTTTGCGAGTGCTATAACTGTCTTGGCATTTGCTGATCAAAGAACGTAATTGATATCCGGAGTGCAATGTGTGAGTTTTCAGTTTTACAGGCGTGACTCCTGGATACCCTAGAGATTAGCCCCTTTTTCCAAGTTAAGGCATTATGAAAAAACTTCCCTTCGCATTAATCTGTAGAATTTCTCAGGCCGGTACGGAAAGAAGTAATAATGTAGCACCTGAGGGACGGGGGTCGGGGCTGGAATTCATTTCGTCCGTGGGGTCGTATCGCGACGCTAAAATCGCTGTGTGTACCCGGAACTTTAGATATTTTTATATCTACTTAGAGTCAGGTGATTTTTTTAATAACTTGCCTTCACTATTAATTGGTTTGTTGTCTCACTATGTGAAAATCGACTGAGTTCCCTTTTCCGCATCTTGTTCTTATTATGATCGAAGGGCGACGTGTGTAATTCTTTAGTCCTCTAGGTTATTCAGTTTCGCGCTTTTATCTGCTCTCTGCGTTTCCTTTGTGGTGCGAATTCACATTATTACGGTAAATTATTCCTCCTTACTACAACTTCACTCATCTTAAACATTTGTCAATCTTGCCAATATGATAGAGTAGAACTACAGCGGCCATGTCATCTGTGCAATTATTTGTTGTTGCAGGGAATTGAGGAGTATATGCTCTCTAATCTGGATCCATCAGTTTTTTGCGGTATATTGTACGGCATAATCTGTATTTGAGTCTGTTTGCTGATCACTCTTTAATATTTCATCTTTCAATCCTTCAGTTCTGTCAACTGGATTTACATCATCTAACATTCCAACATTTTTCTCCTACTTTCAGTAGTAAGTTCCATCATAATATGTCCTTGAATAATTGAGCTGTCAATTACCCGATAACGGTAAGAAATTGCCTCAAAAAAATTGACATACGATATGAATTTCATTTAGGGGAATATTTGTAGGGACTGCCGCCTTGTTATACCACATTGTTCAAGGTACTGTAGATGTATGTTTTCCTTTATTTTTAGTTGTACTTGCTAAAAGATTTACTTCGGTTTTAACTAAACTGGTTGCACTGTGTTCAACATTATGTACTTACTCTGCACAGTCGATCCTAGCAAATTACAAGTAGCAAAAGCATTAAATATCTGGTACATTCTTTGTTGTTGCTGCCTCATTTTCTTTTGCGCCAATTACACTGTACGCATCCAAATAATTCTCTGTTGCATTTATTTGTCTGGTGAACAGTTTGAGCACAAATTGTCACAGAAGTTGCAATATTTCATTGTGGTTTACGTCTGGCACTTATTGATCTCACAGTTCAAATGTCGTTTATAATAAAGCGTTTGGAACTTCTTCAGTAGTCTGATGAATTTTGTTTCTCAGCCGACGCCACATTCTGAAGCAGAGTTTCGTCTCCTCCAAGAAATCGAATTTATGTACTTCGTCTTTTGGATTAATTTTTGGATATTTTCTAATATTTATTCACTTGCTCGTTTTAGCACGTCGTATACTGCCACTATGAGCCTTTTTTGTTAGCATTTAATACTTGAAATTGCTTTAAATTTATAGACAATTATTTCTCAATTTGTTTGGTTTTCACTAATATTATTGTTCTTTGTGTTGATCTAATTACTTTAGGTTTCAAACTGTCTTCTTTAAAAGTTGATTCATTTGTTACATCTTTCTGTGTCAATCTCGGCTGCCTAACTGTCTGTTGCTGAGATGAAGATAGTGTTTATAATATTGGCATGTTACTTGTCTGGTGTGGTGCTCAAAGTTATGTTTATAATAATATTCCTAGCCGAGGCAGCAATAGCTGCATTTGACACAGCTTTCAAATGTGCAAATGTTTGTAAATCCATGAGACTTAAATACTGAGGTTTTAAGTCCCTAGGCTTACAAACTACTTAAACAAACTTATGTTAAGGATAACACACTCACCCATGAGCGAGGGAGGACTCGAACCTCCGGCGGGGAGCAACCGCGCGCTCCGCAGCAAGGCGCCTTAGATCGCTCGGCTACTCCACGAAGGCGCGTGACAGCAAGGCGCCTTAGAATACTCGGTCATTCCACCGCGGCGACACAGCTTTAAGTTTCTCATTTCCGTCTGTGAGCTTAGTGTTTTCATCCGCCAGATATATGATTTTGCTTTCAAGAGCTGGCATTAACTCCGCATCCAATCCTGCACGAATTCTTTGCAAGTCTCACAGCGGATTTCGTACATTTTACTGTTTCGTACATTTTCACCTGTTGAAGCCTCCGCGCATCCAACCTGTATCTAAGCTCTTTTGGGGTGACTTTTGGTGTTTTTATTGCAGTTATATTTGGAATAAAGTTTATGTTCCCTGGAATGTGTTTCCCATTCTAGGGGGTTGTGATTCTTCTAATTGGTCCATCCATTCGCTACCTGGAGTGCTGCCAAGCCTTGGCATTGAGCTGCTTGTTTATCGGTGCTGGAGCCTGCTACGGACGCGACGCGATGCTGACGCACGGGGGCGTCCGGTTGTGACGTCACAGCCACCGCCCGACCGCACAGCTGACGCGGCGAGAGACGGTAGCTTGCGTAAGCAAAATACGCAACTACGGTGTAAGTAGGGCGACAATCATAGGCAGAAGGTGCATTAAGAGCGGGAGGGAATCAAATTCGCATCAATTGCTATTCCTTTTTATTTTATTATTTTTTAAATCGACGTAAAGGTTAAGTACTTTAATTTAGAACCCACTGCCCAGTAGATTTAGTCGTGTACATCTCTGTGGGGAGAAAAAATCTGGCATATCTTGCCTTAAAAACGGTAACACTTAGTAGGACACATTCTGAGACATCAGGGAATCGTCAAGTTAGCATTGGAGTCAAGTGTGTGGGGTAAAAATCGTAGACGGAGTCCGAGAGGTGAATAATAATAATAAATGAGTTTGATTGCATTATATGGAATGATGTCCTCCGCAGCGACAAAATAATTATTACACATGTTAAATAAAGCAGCACTGGCCATAAAAATCTTTTGTATTTATTGTCGCATATCGATTTCAGTTACACAGTAACCATCTTCAGTACAGGTGCAGAAATTCAAAGGAGAAGCTTGTACAGGATGTGGTACAGTGAAGAACTGCATCAATCCAGTTTCTGAACTCAGGGCCACAACAAAACAACTTTCGTGTTCACCAAGGCACCATGTTTAGATTCTGGGAATCTTTACTTTCTGTATCAGCGTCTGGTGAAATGTGTGCAGTTTTTCCCTGATGTGCTGTATTGCTTTTCGATCTGCTTTTCGCGATGCCCGTCAGATATTTTTCTTCTTTGCCCAAATTGTTGTCACAACAACTTTTGTTAAACAGCTCGCCCTAAATTTAGTTAACTTTCCAAACAGTTAGCCTAAACAGTGCAGACGTATACGTTTCTGTTCACCATGAAACGAGCTCCAAGAGTAAGAGCTTTTTCTCTAAGACCGTGATACACGTAAGTGACTCTTTGCGTATTAGGGGGACCATTGTTCATTTTTCATGCATTTATTAAGTGCGGAATTTAGTTCATTACGTTAACATTATCTGAGATTACTCAGCAAGTTTTACACGTTCCCCTACACAGTGGACTGTTTCTGACGCCGCGAATGCATACGAAATTAGAAACTAGATTATTTATATATACATGTGGCGTCTGTTCCGAGAGAACAGACGTCACTTCTGATCCTGCAGTTGTTATTATTTTAATATTCATAGAATATAGACATCAACTGCGATTGGGCAAAGCTGAAAATGTGTACCCAACCGGGATTCGAACCCGGGTCTCCTGCTTTCTAGGCAGTTGCGCTGACCCCTACACCACTGGGGACACAGTGATCACCGCACCTGCAAGGACTACCTAAGTACGCCTCCCTTCAGATACTGTGGGCAGGGCGAAGCTGGGAATTTGTATCTGTCGTCCGTCAGATATTAATCTTCATGCAACCATATGATGTTTTCATAGAACGATTAATATATCACGGACAACACGAAATATAATAGATTTGCGGAAGTCATCTTGAGTCAGTTATCGTATATCTTTCCTATATTTTTGCAACCATCTCTATGACACAGCATCGTTTACTTTGACATAAGTATGTGATTTTACTTATGTAATCATTACAAATACAGATTGGCATACTTACGTACAACACTGGTATAGCCTGTGTGTAAACTCAAGTAAAGTAATATTAAGTACACACCCCGTGATACTTTGTATCAGTTTTGCTGCTCATATTCATAGGATAATTTGCGCCAAAGATCACGCTTCTTCATTGTCGACATTAAATCTTAAAAATACAGCTATTTAAAAAATAACTTGACACCACGAACTTCCCACTCCCCACACCAATACAGGGAAGTACGACGGTCATACATTAAAATAATTCAGATACTGTACTTATTTTTTCTCTTCATATTCATTATTTCGGGGGGGGGGGGGGGGGGGGGACGAACCGCCGCGGTGGAGTAGCCGAGCGGTCTAAGCGCCTCGCTGCGGAGCACGCGGTTGCTCGCCGTGGAGGTTCGAGTCCTCCCTGGGGCGTGGGTTTGTGTGTTGTCTTTAGGTTAGTTTACCTAGGTTTAAGTAGTTTGTAAGCTACGGACTGATGACCACGCAGTTTGTTCCGATAGATTTACAACATTTGAATTTGGGGACGAACCCTGCCTCCCCTCCTGGCTACGTCACAAGGTGTTTCACGGTGTTCTACAACGCTACACCGGGCCTTGCGTGCGTGCCATAAATGAGTGTTTCCCTGTAAGGAAACCAGGGGTCTAAGACTGGAATAATCTTCAACGACGGCAGTGATAGCGTATAAAATGGCGAGCATCGAAAACTGACACACAAGCCTCTTAAACGGTAGACAAAGAAGAACAGTTGAATGAATTTTACTCATAATGGATTGAATTAAAATCCATGGCATTTTATAAGGAGGGAAATAGTAACGTCTACCAGTTTCTATACACATCTTGCTTTGCTACTTTTAGTTGTTTGATTTCTTTAGTCACAGTATATTTAAACAGCGAACTCTATCATCTCATGTTGAAACATGTCAATCAATGTATAACCATCTGAAGGTGCGCACAAGCCCAAAACCGCACGTGTCCTAAACAAATCACCTACAATTGTGACTGGTAGCAGTTCTTATTCTGCACCGTACGATAGAACTACTAACGAATACCGAATCGCTATCAAAGAACGCGCTGATGATTTTCAGATATTATAAATTGGCTCATGCAATGAAATTGTTTGGGAAACAGATCCGTTAAACGCAAAGTGAAACATTTTTGTGATTTATATGGCCTTGATAGTCCCCTGTTTCATATGCTGGTGAGTAAAAACCCTTCTTTGGATCCATATTCACCACAATAACGTTGTTGCTCCCACAAACTTTGTCCATGATGCCATTAACAGCAGGACACGGCCAACTTATTCTGTAAATTCTGTAAGTAATGTTGTTGTCGACCTAAGTTTCATAGAAATAAAGTAGTTATCTTTCTGCCTTGCTCCATTGATTTTGTTCCTTTGATCTAATATTTACATCGCCAATGAATTATACCAACTCTCTCTACCAAACTCTTTCTTTCACTGACAGGTCTCATACAGGTAAATTCCATTACAGGCGGTGTTTTGTGTAAAATATTTTCCTGACAAGAAAACTGGATATATAAGAGGAATGTATAATTTGCTTATGGTCGGTTTGTGAAACCACCGATATTGTGAAACGATAACGATGGGTTTCATCTAAAAAAAAATGAGTATTTTATCTTGGCTATTACGATAAACTATGTTCCTGATTGCAGCATTATTTTGTTGTGCGTGCCAAAGGCGCCGACTTTTGAAAATCTTGGGGTATGCTCAGTGGCTTTCCAGGGCAGGGGGAGCGGGAGCTGTTGATGGCCTGCGGCCAACAGCCCGACAGGTATTTCTTTTTTTAAAAAAAAAGAGCGCGAGAAAGAAACCCTCTCACACTAAACATCATTATTTTAACGTCTACATTTTTCCAAATTCTAATACAAAGAAGTTTAAAGTGTTTTCTTTTTTTTAATTTAGTAGTATTGCTTCTTTTGTTTGCCTCGTCTGATGTTAATTCAAGAGAATTTTAAACTCTGAAGGAGAAAAGTAATTTTTTAATACACACAAAAGAAATTAACAGACACTAATTTCAATTTTACGTTCTAGAATTACTGGGCGGATTTTGCGGCCGTTTGAACATGCTGTAGTAACTACTAAAATCATTTTCAGAGTTTTCGTCTTCTGAGAAATGCATAAAAAATAATGATGTGCCTCTATTGTGAATACTACCGTAAAGACTTTCATAGGATCGTCTTTCTGGCTTCATTCTTCTTCAGATTTATTTTTCTATACATTATTACCAAAATAGTTCATAACCACTTCTGCTGTCATACGATATCTGTCGATACCAATAGGTTCACAACCCATTGTTAAATCACACACCAATTCAGTAGACAGGTTGAAAAATGGCACGACTTACACTAACACGATTACTCGATGACAATTGACTTCTAAGAAAAAGATAAACGTTAAATTTGTGGTACAAACATTTTCATCGTATCGTACCAAACCCACATCATTTCTAGTTATTTAATACAACAATTAAAGGTTGCCGCCTTCAGTTTACAATATTGACGTAACAAGCGGTATTTCATTATCATTCGGACTATTTAGAAAACGGTCACTTCACTCACACGTTAACGTGGATTTTAATGCCTACGAATTCAATTAGCTGTTTGTTTTAAGATAATCTTTTTATAGCGCTGTATTTCAAAGGCTAGCTGCCCATCAATGGGATTAGAGTGTCGATTTTAATTACAGCCAAGAAATATAACGTAAAGAAAAAAAATATAATACCAAAATTTTCAGTGGAGTATACCGAGCATACCCACTCAAATTTTGGGGTATGCTTGAGCGACCGAGCATACCCTTAGTCGGCGCCTATGGTGTGTGCTTTTGTGGAATGGCTGACGTTTGTATCAATTGCGAAAACTGCGATCACATCATAGACGACCGAACACTCGGTTTTCCGTGAAATACGTTTCCCTATCTCCCACGTTTCCTTACTGTTCAGTAAGTTTATCCGTAACGTCTCAATACCTTCGTATATAAATAAATATACGAACTGATCTGACCAACGCTGATAGCTAAAGTTTCTCGAACCACTGGTCAGGTAAAGGACAAATAATGTTTGGAGCCCCTGTAGGGCTATTGCAGCGGTCTTCCGGAAATGTATCTCCATTAACGCTACGCCATGAGTTTACAGACAAACTGTATTTTCCATCAATATTTTCCTTTATCTGATAGTATCTTTCAGTTGCGGATATGTTTTCCAATTATCTGGCGCAACTGCGCTAGTAATTAGTAAATTCAAATGTTTGTAAATCTATCGGACCAAACTGCGTGGTCATCAGTCCGTAGTTTACAAACTACTACTAAGGTAAGCTAACCTAAGGACAACACACACACACACACACACACACACACACACACACACACACACACACACACACCCATGCTCCAGGGAGGACTCGAACCTCCGACGACGAGCAACAGTGCGCTCCGCAGCGAGGCGCCTAGACCGCTCGGCTACTCCACCGCGGCCGCTAGTAATTATTTAATATGATATATAGGTATGGTACTCAAGGAACAGAGCAGAGGCGCTCCAGTCACGATCGGCACGGCCACTACTGTCGGGGGTTCGAATCCCCCCTCGGGCATGGATATTTGTGCCGTCCTTAGTCTTAGTTAGTTCATAAGTAGTTTGTAAATTTAGGGACTGATGACCCCGTAGTTAAGTCCCATAAGCTATACAAACATCTGAAACATCATCTGATTCTCTGCAAAATATGTAATACCTCTCTGAAGCAGGGTGTATTACCTATTGTTGGACCATTACATAAAAAGGAGCTCCGTCCAATGTCGACAACTGCCGCACAACCTCACTTCTGACAGCTTCATCCCAAGTTCTTGAGAAAGTAACGTATTCAAGCGCAGCTTCCCGTATTTATACAAATAAAGTACTAACAAAATGTTAGCAATGCTTTCCAACAGAAAATGGTATATATGATTTCACTGATAAAATATTAATTACTGTCAATAACAGAACATCACCCACTGGGTTTTTTGTGATTTCTCAAAGGATTTTAATTGTACATGTCATGAAATTATTGCAGATAAACTTAAGCCATGTGCTATTAGTGTGGCAGTGCACAATTCGTTTCTTTCATATTTGACTGGAAGAGTGCAGGAAATTGAAATAAGTGGTTCAGGTAAACTCCAAAAATAATCTGATTCCTCAAACTGAGGACCTCTCAAGAATGGGGTCCCACAGGGTTCATTCTCAAGTCCTTTGCTATTCTTGACATATATTAATGATTTGCCATTCTATAATCATAATTCTGCAAATATGGTTCTTTCTGCTGATTTTAAAAATATAGTAACTCACAGAGAAAAACAAATATTAACTGATGAACTTGTAGATAATGTTTTTCAGAAAATTATTAAGTGGTTCTCTACAAACGTAATCTGATTGAATTCTGATAATACATAGTACATACAGTGCCATAAGGTATGTGGCATAACACCATTAATAAACATAGTCTTTGTACTGCGGTCTGTAAATAAGGTAGAATTTTAAGTTTTTAGGTGTGTGCATTGATGAGAAATATGAATTGGAAGCAACGCACTGATTATCTACTGAAACATTTTTGAGTTCGGCAACTTATGCTATTAGGGTTATTGCAAATTTCGGGGAGAAACGTCTCATTACATTAGCTTACTATGCCTATTTTCATATACCGCGTTCATATGGCATCACGTTTTGGAATAATTAATCATTGAGCAAAAAGGTATTCATTGCACAAAAGTGTGTAGTTATAATTACTCCTGGAGCCCACCCAATACATCCTGCAGACACTTATGTAAGGATATGGGGAGCTTTGCAGTAGCTAATAATACATATGTATATATATTCACCGGCCGCGGTGGCCGAAAGGACTGAGGCGCTCCAGTCACGGTCAGCACGGCCACTACGGTCGGGGGTTCGAATCCCCCCTCGGGCTTGGGTATTTGTGCCGTCCTTTGTATTAGTTAGTTCATAAGTAGTTTGTAAGTTTAGGGACTGATGACCCCGTACTTAAGTCCCATAACCTATACAAACATTTGTTACTTATAACCCAACTCAATTCAAAATCAATAGCAGTGTCCATAACTACAACACGAGGAGAAAGGAAGATCTATACAATTCACGATGAAATGTAACTTTGGTACAGAAGGGGGTGAATTATTCTACCACATAAGTCTTTGGTTACTTATCAAATAACATCACATGCATGACAGGTAGCCTGCCAACATTTAAAAATAAAGTGAAAGGAATTTTGAATTGCAACTCCTTGTTACTCAGTAAATGAATTTTTACATAGAAATTAGTAATTTAAAAATATTAAAAACTAAAGTTTTAAATGAAAAGAAATTTGTATATTATTTAATGTTATCTTTTACTAAACTGGCGTATTCCACACAATTACTAAAGCTCGTATTCACATTCTCCGGAACAAATATTAATCTAATCTAATTTGTCGCGTGATGAAGAATATACAAGTATACTGAATATCAGCCAAACTGTGTTATTTTATTGAGGGGTTTTTAACAGACAGGACACAACTTGTCACTCTCAATGGAGGAGAAATATTCCGACGTAAAGGCAATTTCTGTTGCTCCTGAATTTTTACAATACATATATAAATTGTCTGGCATATAACATCGTAAGTTCAGCGACTCTTCTTGCGAATGACGATGTTGTATACATAGAAATCGCAATGGCAGAAAACTGTAGCGAAAGGCAAGAAAATCCTCAGCTCATTGACACTTCATGCAGGGAGTGGATATTGACACTCAACATAAACAAGTTAATGCATTTAGAACACTGAAAGAATGATCGGAAAAATCTGAGTTCGCATTTCTTTTCAGCAAAGATAATCTCGAAAATAAATCTTGTGCTCATAAATTGCTGTTCAGACTCAGAAGTAAATCAGTTGGTTGAAGTTGAAAGACGACCGTCTGTCGTCTTCTATATATTTTTTGTATATTTCTGTAAAGTTATAGTTTATTTAATGTCGCTCGATTATCATTTTGTTAAAACGTGAACCCCACTCTTTTCAAGGCTTAAGGAATAGCATTTTTATTTCGTGTGTTAAAATATTAGTTAATATTGCTAGGTTTTTCTTAGTTTGTTATGTTAATAATTTATTGTTATATTAATTAATGTGGTATAAATGTGGCTTCTCCGCTACGCCACTGTCCCTGTGAGAATGTGTACTTGTCTTACTTTTAAGTGGAGGTGCGAGAATCTATGGCTGTCTGACTGTGGGAGTGATAGCTCGCTTTGCATCGTTCTCTCTGGCTCAGTGTCGATAGCTGCGGATACTACCAAAGAGGTTTCTATACCCTTTGGTTACAAGCTGGTCGGCGAGTCCTCTCCAGCGCGAGTCTTGCTCTCCGTCCCGACCACCGCTGTTTCTTGGGCTTTCCAGCTTCCGGTAGCTTTTCGCGTCCCCATGGCCGCTCGGCTGTTTATATGGCGAGGTAAGGTTGATTCTCCTCTTCTTGTGTCCGCAACATGGTAACGTTTCACTGTCTGGCACGTTTAACTTAGACTCGTGAACTTAGAATCTTTTTCTTTATATATATATATATTCTCCGATCGTGTCCGGAAACGTGTTCTCGTTTTTCAATTCAGTGATTTCCAATAGATAAACGCAGTGTGTGTGATTCTAGTTGCAGTTTGATAACGGCCAGGTATGTTAAAACCTTTTGTGATCATTTGGTGGTGTATGAACTCTGTGTAAATACTTTCTACCTTTGTGGGGCCCGATTTCTAATAGGTAACATGTTCATGTTTGTACAGTGCATGTAAAATTTTCTCATCGTTTCCTTCCGTGAGTGATATGTGTTCCACGTGGTTGGTTCGTAGAACAAAGCCTTCAGCTTCCACTCATTTTGTTCCATGCCCATCAGGCAAGTAACTATGCGGGTATCGCCAGCCACGGTGGCCGAGGGGACTGAGGCGCTCCAGTCACGGTCTGCACGGCCACTACGGTCGGGGGTTCGAATCCCCCCTCGGGCTTGGATATTTGTGACGTCCTTAGTATTAGCTAGTTTGTAAGTTTAGGGACTGATAACCCCGTAGTTAAGTCCCATAAGCTATACAAACATTTCTTTTATTTTTTTATGCGGGTATCGTCCTGATTTCCACTAATATTTCGCGATCTTCTCTCCCCACCTATTTTAATTTTGCTGTTTCTCCTCTGCACTCCGTCAGTAAGTCTCTCTGAGCCTTGTACAACCTCCTTCAATAGCTTCATTATGTAATTCTATACATTTCTATGAGTTGCATACTATATCTCTTAATCTTATTTTTCCGACTTTGTAATTATTTCACTTTTACAAGTTTTGGAGACTGGACTTTGTCCGTCTCTGTTATCGCTCCCTATCGCGTGTGGCTGTTTTTCATTCGCTTCCTTATACAATTCTAAGCATTCCTATGGGTTGCATGCAGTAGTCAATTTTCTTTATTTTTCGGAAACTGAATTTATTCAATTTTATCGGTTTTTGGAACCACGTGGGTCCGAGTTCCGACTTCCCCGGTTTGCAGCTAGTCGCCTGAATACACGCCACTTCTCATATTAAACCAGTACCTAGATCGATTTCTAACAGACTGCCACTTAAGAATCCACCGTGATTTTGTATAATGAATCCGATTTCCAAGCACTTCACCTTCAGTGGAGTGTGTTCATGTAACGTAGCCAGACGTGTGTCGCCGTTAGCGTGTTTGCTGAATTTCGCCTACGATAGCGGCGCCTGCTTCCGCCTCGTCTCAGCACGCTGATTTTGGTGAGTTTCGCTGTGGCATTGCGTGTCTGTGAGCGAATGAGTGTTGTTTGTGAATCCTTCCCCCCAGTAGCGTTTAAATCATGTATAATTTAGGCTGGGCACCGTCCGTATTAATACAGGTAAGAGATGCATTTGTATTGTATTAACAAAATTGGTTCTCCATTTTGCTTGTTTTCTATCTGAATAAACAATTTCAAGTTCAGCAAAATCCGTGAGTTGCTTATAAATTGCAGTTTTAGAGCACCTTCCCTCTTTTATTTGATATTGTTCCTCACAAGTGCTGAGAACAAGCGCTGATGCAATTTTTCTTATGTCTAAATTTCGTTGTGCCATAAATGTTTTCTTAGCCACCTATCTAAGGTAACTTTAATTGTGATGGCTTGCTTATTAATGTTTGTGTGTGATAATATGTGAGCTGCTATGTATATTGACCACTGTAGTATTAACTGGAATTTTTGTGCCGTCCTTAGTATTAGCTAGTTAATAAGTAGTTTGTAAGTTTAGGGACTGATGACCCCGTAGTTAAGTCCCATAAGCTCTACAAACATTTGAACATAGTATTAACTTCCTGTTATTGAAGTAATTTGAAACGAGTCAGTTCTCAGTTTGGGCCAGGGAACAAGGTAGAGGGTACAGGCAGCCGTGTTCCCGTTGAAAACGCGACTTGTTTAAACGTGGACGCGACCGGAAGTGAAGACAGGTGCGAACAAAGCGAACCGCATACCGATATGCCAGTTTCTGCTACTGCGCAAACTAGTTCGACCAGTGTTACTAGGCTCGTGTGCGTTTCTGATACGACTCTAAGCGACCTCATGGCTTTCATGAGAGAAATAAAAACAGGAATGTAAACGCAGAATGCTTCAGCTCAGGAACTAACAGCAGAAATGAAAGCAGAGGTAGGTTCCATAAAGGAAGCGCAAAATGCTTCTGTTCTGGAATTAAAAGCAGGGATGGAAGCGCAAAATGATTCAGTCCAGGCCGAACTTGTCAAGGTTTCTGCGCAAGTCAGATTTTATACTTCCGAAAATAACTAAATTCTGTGGCAAATAACACCATAATCGGCTAAAATTGCACCCACTGTATGAAATAATCCAATTCAGATTAATAATTTCTAACAAAAGGTACTATTCGCCGTTGAAAATGTATTGCAATCGTACACACGTACGTTATGAGCCTATCAGTTTCTCCTGTGCTGATTGAATAGCTTTAAGTACATTATATATATATATATATATATATATATATATATATATATATATAATTAGCATCACTATTTTAGAATTACTGTTAGAAATAAACTACTGTACTGAAATGAGAAAATTGATGAAAGGAGAAAGTATAAAATGTATCAAGTGAAGCAGGCAAAAGAGAGTACAGACGTCTGAAAAATTATGTATAATCAGGGGAAAGATAGATACCACCTGTAGCAAAATATAAGAGATATTTGGAGACAAGAAAAGCAGCTGTATGAATATCAAGAACTCAGAGGGAAAAACAGTACTAAGCAAAGCGGGGAAAGCCGAAATGTGAAAGGAATATACAGAGAGCCTATACAAAGGAATTAAACTTCAAGGTAGTATTCAAGAAATGGAAGACGAAGTGGAGAGAGATGAGATAGGAGATACGATACTGCCAGAAGAATTTGACAGAGCGTTCAAAGATTTCAGTCGAAGCAAATCCTCTGGAGTAGATGATTTCCCGTCTGGACTGCTGATATCGTTAGGAGAGCCAGTCACGAAGAAATTATTCAACGTGGTATGCAAGATGTATCAGACAGGGGAAATACCCTCCGACTTTAAGAAGAATATAGTAATTCCAATTCCAAATAAAGGAAATGCAGACAAATATGAAAAATACTGAACTATCAGTTTAATAAGTCATGGTTGCAAAATACTAACAAGAATTATTTACAGGCGAATGGAAAAACTTGTGGAAACCGAAATTGGGGAAGATTAGTTTGGATTTAGGAGAAATGTAGGAACACGTGAGGCAGTACTCACATTACGACTTATCTTAGAAGCTAGATTAAGGAAATGGAAACCTGCGTTTTTAGCATATGTAGATTTGAAGAAAGCTTTTGACAATGTCGAATGGAATACACTCTTTCAATTTCTGAAGGTTGCAGAGATAAAATATAGGGAGCGAAGAGTTATATTCAACTTATACAAAAACCAGACCGGTTATTAGAATCGAAGGGCATGAAAGGGACGCAGAGTTTGGGAAGGTAGTAAGACAGGGTTGTAGCCTTTCCCCAGTACTGTTCAATCTGTACATTGAGCAAGACGTGTAGGAATGCAAGGAGAAATTTGGAGAGGGAAATAAATTTCAGAGAGAAGAAATAAAAACTTTGCGGTTTTCCGATGACATAGAAATTCTGTCAGAGACCGCAAAGCATCTGGGAGAGCAGTTGAATGGAATGGGCAATATCTTGAAAAGAAGGTGTAAGATGAACACCAACAAGGGTAAAACGAAGACAATGGAATGTAACGTAAGAAAATCAGGGGATGCTGAAGGAATTAGATTAGATGAGACAATAAAAGTAGTAGATGAGTTTTGTTATTTGGGTAGCAAGATAACTTCTGATGGCCGAAGTAAAGAAGATATAAAATGCCGAATGGCTATTGGAAGAAAAGCGTTTCTGAAGAAACGAAATTTGTTGACATCCACTATTAGTTTAAATGTTAGGAAGTCCTTTCTGAAAGCATTTGTCTGGAGTGTAGCATTTTATGGGAGTGAAACGTGGACGATAAGGAGTTCAGACAAATGGATGATAGAAACTTTTGAAATGTGGTACTACAGACGAATGATGAAAATTAATGGGTAGATCACATAACTAATGAGGAGGTACTTAACTGAATTGGGGAGCAAAGGAGTTTCTGGCATATCCTGATTAAGAGTAGGGATAGACTGGTTGGACACATTCTGGGACATCAAGGAATTGTCAGCTTAGCATTATAAGGAAGAGTGTGGGGTAAAAATCGTAGAGAGGGAGACAGAGGTACGAATACAGTAAGCAGATTCAAAACGATGTAGGTCGCCGAACTTATTCTCAGATGAAGAGACTTGCACAGGACAGGGTAGCCTGGAGAGCTGCATCAAACCAGTCTGCGGACTGAAGACCACAATAACAACAACTGAAAGAAAAAGAGTTTAAGTTCATTCGACTTCTTTTCAGTTTTGTTAAAAAAAATAGTTCACTCCACTGACACTTAGAGATCGCGGTTAATAGCGAAACGTCCGATCATTTTCCAGGACATAAAAAGAGTGACTCCGAGCATAAGCCTTACGCTCTCTTCTCTTGAAACAATCCAAAACAAAAAACATGAAAACACCATGATAAAGCCATAGATTGCAAAAGAAGAGAACGCTGGCAGAGCGCAACGATATGATATCATCTTCGGCGAAGGTAAAAGTCGCTATGTAACGTTACAAACCTTGCGCTCGCCAGTAAAGTCTTCTTCGGCTAGCTTCATTAGTTATAAAATTTTGATTGTATTCGTGGAAAGTAAACTTAACGTCTTCTTCATACATAAATAGGACTTCTTCTGAGAAAGAAATTTAAATCTTCCTGAGGGCTCCTTTTTCTAGAGTCTCCGTAAAGGCAAGGAAAATTTTCTTGGTAAATCAGTTTGAAAACTTCAACTTAGAAGTTTGTGGCGTACCCCGTTTAGAGTTTTTTGTTCCTATCCTATCTGGTTGTGTTTTGAAAGTGCTTCTTTCGGCACGTACTGCCGATTGCCTACCCAAGCGCGGGTTCATTTGCACCGCTGTGGCTCCTACCTATCAAAACGCAGAATATACTTGGAAAACGTAGGCTTTTCCCATCTCCAAACAGACCACAAGTTTGTTCGTAACAGTTATTAATACCAGCCCTGATATTAATACTAGAATGATTTTTAAATATCTTTTAGAAGAAAAAATTCGCAACGGATAACGCAAGAAATTTTGTTTACATTGACTTCAAGGAAACCAGTGGGGGCGTTCAGAGTGGAGGGATACACTACCATTCTATTTGACAAGTACATGCAAAATTTTCTATTCCTCTGATTTCTAAATCCTGTTATCTGAACATCTGAATGCAGCAGTGAGGGCATCCACATTAAATATCACATAAGGGGAGCAAGGGAATCCAAAATCTATAAATCATGGAGGCGACGCAGAGGACTGCTATTTATCAAATTTAATAGAAAAGGGACACATTTAAGATTTTACAAAATAATATTACACGAAAAGTTAAACTAGGTCTCTTTAACAAATTCATCCTGCTGCCACTCGTGGGAGGGGAGATTTTAATTTTGTACTGAGCAACTATCATTCAAGCAGTTCCCACACACACGAAGTATAAAAGCAAACGAAGAGGAAATGTTCAATGGAAGAAAGTTTATACTACGCCTCTGAAAATACACATTTAAATTATTATTGATGCAAAGCGCTTTATAAACAGCGTTCTGCCAAAGTGAGCCTGCAGGTCGGCATGACGCGACCGTTAGTGGTGTGGCGGTGTGCAGCAGTTCACAAAGAAATGGGCAAATAAAGCGAATTCCGAGAAATTTTGCTATGTGCGGGAACATGGCCCGTTATCGTGAGCTGACAGACAGGCTACCGTGAAACACAATGCCCGTTGTGCTGCACTGCCACTACACCACGCCACGCGGCCGACTGCATTTCCGACCCACATCTCACCAAGAAATGAAAAACTAGTAAATTATACTTAAAACGATAGCCGGCCGCGGTGGCCGAGGGGACTGAGGCGCTCCAGTCACGGTCTGCACGGCCACTGCGGTCGGGGGTTCGAATCCCCCTCGGGCATGGATATTTGTGCCGTCCTTCGTATAAGGTAGTTGATAAGTAGTTTGTAAGTTTAGGGACTGATGACCCCGTAGTTAAGTCCCATAAGCTTAACAAACATTTGAACATTTTTTAACTTTAAACGATAGCCTGTTTTAATCAGAAATGATCGTTAGTGATCGTCATGTGATTTGAGCACTTAGGTCCACACTGCCTTGTGTCTGGTCGGACTCGCGTCAACGGACGAAGTTACCAGTTTCACAGAGAAACTGACCAAAAATCTCAAAAAGTCCCCACAAAGGTACACTGATTGGAAGCAAACGTTACTGGAAATTAAACTGGTGACTTGAGTTCTTCATAAACCAAGGGAAGAGGATGATGTTAAAAAGGGTTGACTAATAGCACTCCAGCTTGCTTTAACACTAACTCCAAATAACAACATGCGGCTCTAATTTCTGCTCAACTCGCATATGACACCATCTTCTCAAACGTTCTCCAAAGTGGCAGCAATAGCGGCAACGCGTCCGTCTCAGGCCAGCTCCGAACATGCTGTGCTGTCCTCTCGTCGCCCCCCGCGGCCAACGGCTGGCACCTTCAAATTTTGGAGAAGACGCTCTGCCATTGGCCGATACAGAGGAAGCCGGCGGGCACTATCCTTTTACAAGCAACTGCTTCTGACTTACCAGGATCGATCCTGCATAAGTTGCCCAACATCTTTGCTTTGCTTCTACCAAGCAAGATCTTAGCACTATTGTTTGCCCTTCGAATTATTTATCATTCTATTTAATATTATTAGAAACTGAAAGAAGTTAATCAAGCACTCTTTCTGATTCAACCACAATGTAAGAGGTTTCATGGAAAAGTGACAGCAGCATGAGACAAATATAAGAAAAATAAAACACCATATCATGCCATCCTTACTTCTGCGCCAAGCCCAGATTTATCCGTCAGATACGGCATTGATCTTTTACGATTAAAGAATTTCCCATTGTCTTATAAACCATCGTGAAAGTGGGCTGTGGCGAGCGAGTGGAGCAATGAGACAAACGGTAGTGAAACGTCTCAAGTTATTAAATCCGTTTCTTCGAAAACAGAAAGAAATTAAACTGATCTTTCTGAAAACAAAAAATCATCTTCACTATTCCTCAGTCAGCAACGTCTCTGCACTACCCCTCGAAAATTACGGGAGATTAAGCCTTTTCCATGATATAAAAATAAAACGTCTATGGTGGAACCCGTGTTATATTTCTATATTAAAGTTCTGAGTAAAGAATTCGGTTATTTTCTTTGCATTTGTTCATTCGTTTTAATTTTTCATGTTTCGTCAGAAGATGCACCAAGTAGTCTTCTTTACTCTTGTATTTTTCCGAGAAAATATAATACACTGTTTGACCTTTACGCCAATTGACTGTTCGTCTTTTCGTGATTGGGTACGGAATTTCATCTGGATAGAGAAGTCCAGCTCGTGTAATCGTTCTCGGAGATGTTCTAAGTATGTTTTTACCGTACAGAGGAGCCAAATGTCTTTCACTGCGTTGCATGTGACACGATGTTCCTCTGGGTCGATAAAGTCACAGTTAATGCAGTTTGGAGTCTCTGCCAGCTGAATGGCACGTAATTTTGAATTTGTAGGAATATTCCTGTTAATAGTCATACACCCAACTGACCGCACTTTTGACGGTAAATGAGAGTCTTTAATATTTTCCCAGATTTTTTCCTAGTTATATTCTTTGTAGTTTGCTTCTATTTTATTTCTCCTCTTTCTTTTCATCGTGTTGTTATAAACTTCTTTAACTGTATATCGGTAATTCTCAGGAATATTTCTTTGAACATAGCTAAATTCTACAAGAAAATGTTTGAAATGACAGAATGCGCTTGGAATGTGATGCACGTCTATTGGTGGGTCCGTACTAGCCGGTGATATTTCGTTTAACAGATGAGCTGTTAGTGTATCGGAGGATCTTTGGCACTGTTCGTAAAACTTGCCGACGAACAGAGCCTGTGATCTGTTGTAAATTTTCGTTCACTTCAGGCCTCCTTTCTCTATAGGTAGCGTCAGAATGTCATAATGGACTTTGAAAATTTGCCCCCTGGTTACAAAGTAGCCGAGTTTCTGACTGCATCTGATTAGCTATGACTTTGGGTATCGGTAGTACCTGGATGACGTAGTTTACTTCAGTTGTTATATACGTGTTGGCTAAGTGCACTTTTTGTGTAGCGTTCATTTTTCGTGAAGTATGTTGTTGTATAACGACTCTTCTTTTTTTCTATTCCGAGAGTTTTAATAGTTTATAGTTGTTTTAAATGTACGTCAGACCCTATGTTTAAACTCTGATTTGCACGATTCCCGACTTTTTTCAGTTTTCTGACGTAGGTCGATAGGTCGATATAATTGTAAGCGCTTTTCTGACGTAGCTTCATAGGTCGATATAATTGTAAGCGCTTTTCTTAGTTCCTCATCGTATGTGATCACGAAGATGACGTCGTCCGCATAAGCTTGGCATGTAATCTTCCGGCCATGTTTTTGTAGTCCTGCGAGGTTGAGCCGTCGCGGCTCGTATTACTCCTATTCACCCTGTCCTTTATTAAATTAGTGGCGCAAGTACTAATCGATCCTTCTGGGCTTTCACCGCTAGCGGCGCTGTTAGATCTAACGCGCGTCACTTCTTACTCGTGTGATCCTTGCCGCTAGTGGCGCTATTTGAGCTTGGCGCCGAGGCAGATCCGGAGAGGTCGGTTACCGGGACAGGCAGTGAGAGTCGCTGCGGGCAACATCTGAGTGTCAGTATCCTGCAGTGTCAATTTCATACACTGTATGGCGTCGCTAGGGTCGAGTTATTTACGCTAATTGGCCTTCTGTGGCCGGGCCCGGCGCGTGTGCCGAAATAGTTAGCAGCTGAAGAGGTCTGGACACGAAGAGGGAATTGTGCTAAGTTCCAGAATCAGCTCGGCGGGGGCTGTTTACCTCATCTCCCCGGCTATGCGGTCGTGTTCCTAGCGGCCGTGCGATCCCACGTTGGTTCTTCGCCAAGCACCGGAGTAATCAACAACTTGTACTCCACAGTCAGTCAAAATGTTCAAATGTTTGTAGAGTCTATGGGACTTAACTACGGGGTCATCAGTCCCTAAACCTACAGACTACTTATGAACTACTTACGAACTAGGACGGCACAAATATCCATGCCCCAGGGGGGATTCGAACCCCCGACCGTAGTGGCCGTGCGGACCTTGACTGGAGCGCGTTAGTCCCCTTTTTTTTTTTTTTTTTTTTTTTTTTTTTTTTTTTTTTTTTTTTTTTTTTTTTTTTTTTGCTCAATGGGTGGTTCTGTTCATTGCGGACTCTGATCGTTTTTGTTCGTTGATGTTCAAGTGTCATTGGCTCAGCTTTTTTATTACAGAGGGCGTTGAGCCATCTGACCGGGCGCGCTGAGCCACGGCGCCCGGCACCACATATACCCATGCCCGAATGGGGACTCGAACTCCCGATGGCGAACGGGCGCGCGCAACGCTGCACGGCGCCTCAGTGCGCACGGCTATTCTGCCGCAGTCCCCTCGGCCACCGCGGCCGGCCCACAGTCAGTCCCTGGCTGCGCCTCGCGTCGTTTAATCTGCTTTCCACCTGGGATCCATGGAATGCTTTCAGGGAGTTTTGTTGATATCATATTCCTACACCATCGCGAGGGTGACTGCATTTATCCACGAGTGAGGGAATTAAGTGACCTGTACATTCGCGCCCGCAAATTTGATTGTGTATTTATCATGATCGGTGGTCGTTCCCCAGGGACCGTCGTTGCCTATTTCTACGTCTATTGTTTACTTGTGTTGTGCCGCACTTCTAATTTGGCTCAATTGAATTATTTTCTATTTTGATCCGTGTAGCAATTATTCAATTTTCACTAACTTGATTAACGTTACTTGGGAATTTATCTGGTTTGTGCCCCTCTGCTAGCTCGCATCTGCATGGACGTTAGTTGCATCGCTTTGTTCTTCTTCTTTCTTTTTTTTCTTTATCTTCTGCTTGTAGACCATTTCCCTCCGTGAGGCATCGCTAACCCACGGTTGAAATTTGGCGCTGATTCCGGTTTAGTATAAGTCCCTTCGTGTCAGAGCTGTAGTTCTTGTGGACGGTTGGGCACCCTACCCCCTCTCCTTGGGGTCACCTCATCTGTTTTATATATTGGAGTGTGTATTAAGTTAATGGTAAGCCAGTCCTGTTCTTAATTCTATATTATACTGAAAGTGTATTGATTCTCTTGGGGCCTTATTTCATTGCTGTTCAAACAAATGTCTCTTGTTATGTTAAAGGTCTGGCCCGAGTGCTTGTTTTGTGTCTTGGTTTTAGGAACGTTGCTTGAGCTCCTTTTATAATTCCGGAAAGTCCGGTCTCTCTTACTGTTACACGTAATGTTTACTCGGCCTTCTGCCTTGTAATATCATTGAGCCGCATTTGTTTGTGTTTCCTGCTTTCAGGGTGTTGCTTAGTATTGTACGAGTAGGACAAAGAATTGTTTCGGGCCTTCATCCATTTACTAAATTGTGGCTGCCTTTAGCCTGATTTAGCTCGTTTCGTTTAAATGTTGCTCACTTTTACTTACTATTCTATTATTCTTATTGTAAAAGGTTGCTTTCGGCCCCTAGCCCGTTATTAGCCCACGTTAATTTTTTTTTTCTTTTTGGTTTGGCTTTCTGCCTGATCATTCGAAGGAGCTGCTTTTACTTAAATTTTAGAGCTCCCTTTTACTGTGTTATTTTAATTACATTTATAAAAAGGTTGCTTTGGACCCTCAGCCCGTTATTAACTTATCTAAAAAAAAAAAATTTAACATGGCCTTCAGGCTGATAATTTTACTTAATTATGCAGCTCCTTATAGTCTCGTTCACCATATTTTATTTACTTTTATAAAGGGTTGTTTCGGCCTTCTACCTTGCATCATCCTAGCTGAACTGTTTACTGCTTTTCTTAAAATTTAAAAAAAGAAAAATTTTCGTTCGGGCCCTCAACCTCTAGTTGTGAAAGAAATTCCTTTTCAATATTTTAGTCAACTCCCCCGCTGCTCCCGCTATCCCTATCGGAGGTCTTGCGTCACCCAACACAACAGAGGTTCGAGGGCTATTGCGAACAAGCTCAGCGGACATGGGGCAACCCTGGCGAACTGAACTTGTGACGTTGACCGGTTTGCTTACTTTTACATTTACACAAATTCTGGATGTGGGACTTTTCCGTAGATTTTTGACTGCGGTAATAGATTTTTACGGAAAGTTCATTGCTTCCATGGTGCGGAGAAAATACACATGATTGACTCTTTTAAAGGCCTTTTCAATATTACAGCACTTTGAATAATTCAATCTTCTGCTGTCGCTATGATGTCTCTGTATTCACATAATGTCTTATATATCGCCCTGTTTTTTTTTTCCTACGCTTGTTCGCTAAGGTCCATGGTAGTTGTAATAACCGAATTTAATCTTTGCCTAATGATGTACGTGAAACTTCTATAGCCACTGTTAAGTAACGTTATGGGACACATGTTGTTGAAAGTCTTCCCTCCTGGCGTTTTAGGAAGTAATACAACTACTCCTTCACGGAATTCCTGTAATACGTCACTTCTGGTCAGTGGCGGCGATTAGGAGGGGGGGGGGGCAGGGGGGGGCAGTTGCCCCCCCCCCCCACTTTATGGGAAAAATATGATTAAATTATTCACTTTTTTAGCGTAGTAACACTTGCATACTTTTAAAACTGATTTGCACAATTGTAACATAGCTGTAAGTGGGAATTATGGTGGTACACATGCTGAGAGTGTATTGCCTGTAAGTAAGACTACGCAGTCTAATAGTCCTTCTCAGCTTCAATTTGAACCAAGAGATCCAATTCATGGTAGACAAGCAGCATCACAGTTTTTTTTTAAATGGTCCTTTTCAACCTATTATTGATAAGTACCCAGAAACAAAGGGTAGAAAGTGTGTGGTAGACAAATTACAATTGGTTAGAATACAGTGTTGCTGCTGATAAAGCTTTTTGCTTCCCATGTCGTTTTATCGGTTCCACAGGTTGTTATGATGAAAAATTCATATCTAATTGGTTTAAAAACTGAAAAAAAGCAGTCCAACGCTTTAAAGAGCACGAAAAAACTTATTCTCACCAAAGTGCTCTTCAACGTTGGCAGGAAGGTTTTTAAAAGTAAAGAAAGTGTGGTAAGCAAAATATCAACACATCATCATAAAGAAGTTAAAAAAAAAGTGATTATCTGAAGATTTTATTCCAGTTCCTACTTTTCATGGTCAAGCAGGGAATAGCACTTCGGGGTCATAGAGAAAATGAGGACTCTGATAACAGGGGTAATTATGTCGAGTTATTGAAGCTGAGATCGACGGAAAACTCTTTATTAAAACAAAATTTTTTAGACAGAGATAAGTTTTTCAATTATGATCATCACGATGTTCAAAATGAAATTATTGAAACCATGGCAAATTTGGCCAGGCAGTACATATTTGATGATGCTAAAAAATCGATACAATTCTCCGCGATTGTTGATGAAACTCCAGATATGTCACATCAAGAACAATTGACTGTTGTTATAAGATATGAAACAGAAAAGCTCGAAATCAAAGAAATCTTTCTTGGTTTTTACAAAACTGATTTGACTGACGGTGAAACGTTATACAAGCTGCTTGTTTCAATTTTCGGTGAACTTGGCATTGAGCTTAAAAATATAATTGCTCAGTGCTATGATGGAGCGGGGAAAACACGAGTGGTTCTTACAAGGGTGTCGCTGTGAGAATGAAAGAACGAAACCCGTATGTTATGTTTGTACATTGCTATATGCATTCTCTAAATCTTGCACTTGCCGATGCATCTAAAAACATTCCTTCTGTTCGCAACGTTTTTAGCACAGTCCAACAACTATACTGTTTCATTGAGGCTTCGTCTAAAAGACATGCATTATTTGCCACAGTAAAAAGTGCAGCATGTGCAGTCAAAGAAGGAATAAATAAGGATTTGTCCTTGAAAGCACTAAGTGACAAGATTTAGCAGCAGATATGAAAGCTTGCGAGCAGTTCAACAACACTTAATAGATATACTGCACACTCTGGAAAATATTAAAGCTACTGACTCCATAACTGGTGGAGATGCTCACGGATTGATCACAAGTATTACCAAGTTTGATTTTATTTTTGTATTGAATACTATGAAGTACTTTTTTGAAAAAACTAACATTCTTTCAAAGTACATACAGAATCATGATATATCCATTCATGAACTAGTCCAGGTTGCTGACAGCGTAGTTATGTCCATAAATTGTTTGAGAAATGAAGAAGAGTTCCAAAAGTTTTTGACGGAAGCAATTGATTTTTGTGAAAGACATGGCTTTGAGGGGCCAACAGTTCAACGCAAAAGAAAACTTCCACAAAAGATAGGAGGAGGAGGAGGAAATATTAATCCTGAATATGATTCACCTGAAGTCTACATTTTAAAAACATTTTACTATCCTCTGATAGATACACTCAGTGAGAACATTAGGTCACGATTTGAAAAAAAAAAAAAAAAAAAAAAAAAAAAAAAAAAAAAAAACTGCCGGCTCTACTCTGCAACATGGAATTACTGCTGAAGGCTTCGACGAAGAACAACTCAATTTGTAACGACCGTATCAAAGAGGCATGTTTTGCTGTGAGTTCCGCATTTGGTTTGGAAAATGGTAATTTAGTCTCAGAAATCGATGTATTTTCAAGAAAGAAGCATGATTCAGATCAAATAGATTGTCATCTTGTGCCAAATATGGTTTCACAATTTAAGTCTGAAAATGTTCACAACCAGTATGTATTCCCTAATTTGTTCAAGCTACTGCAACTGTTTTTGACTATCCTGGTGTCCACTGCAACGGCAGAACGATATCTCTATGTCCTCAAACGGATCAAAAACTACTTGAGGAATTCTATGCTTCACGAACGTTTAACACATTTAGCTATACTAGTCATTGAAAAAGATGCGGCTAAAAACATCAAATTAGAAGAATGTGTAGAAATTTATGCCAGGCGGAAACCAAGGCACATAGCTTTGTTTTAAAGCAATTATGCTTTGACAAGACGTATCATGTTAAATTACGCTATTGTCTGTTATTTTTGTTTATTATTAAACTAATGTTCCTTTGTTTGTAACAGTTGTATTTTACTAGACAACTTAATTAAACAACTTATGGCAATTACAATTGTATATTGTCTTTTGTTTTTCCTCGCATTTGGTATTATAGTCCTGTAGGTGCAAAAATCAAACTATAACATGAAAGAATTTATTACAATGCCATTTTTAGTTTTAGATTTTATTTTGCCCCCCCACTTCTAACGTCCAATCGCCGCCACTGCTTCTGGTATTCAATAGTTCCTACGAGCGTCACTTTGCTAATTAGCTGGTAATTCGTCGGGGCCGAGGGACTTGTTCTTGGGGCTTCTCCGTATGGCGTCTGCCATTTCCTCTTCTGGGATGTCTGCGGACAGGTCTCCTGCTTCGTCTGGGTTTAATTTCGCCGACGTCCTTGCAATGATGGCGTGTTGCGCCGCTTCATCTACCGGCTACGCAGCAAATAGCGTTGTAAAACGATTAAAATTTTCATCTCGTATCTTAAGTTGTGTCGTCAGGGTTTTCCCGTCGTCAGTTTTTAATTCCGTCAAGATTTTCCTACTAGTTCTTTTCTCCTCTTGTATGCTATGGTACATCGAAATTGTTTCTTCTTGCATTATGTTTTGCAAGCGCGTCCTGACTTTGCAGCCCTCTAGTTTCTGCTTTAAATTTAAGATTGTGTCCTGTATCCTTCTGATTTGTACATGATTTTCTATTACCGTTACATCTTTTTTATATAACTCTCTGAGACACTGAAAATAAAATCAGTTGTGTTCTTCATCCAGGCTCTTTTCTGGCGGGAGTAATGTTTCATTGTTTTAATTAATGCCGGTTTCGCGCATTTAATCCACCATCTAATGGCTGAGTCGTACATCGTGAACTTCCTTTCACATTCCGCCCACGTATTTTGGAAAACTGCGTGGCATCCTGGATCTTTTAGGTGTGCTGTATTTAGTTTCCACGGCCCACTTGCTCAGTAGGTTCCTTGTTTTTCTAGGTTGACAGTGCAAGTGTAGGCTGTGGGGTCTGAAATGATGGTCGGCCATATTTGTGATTGTCGAATGTGGTTTCTTAAGTTGGATGTTGTATAAATTCTGTCGATACGGCTTGCGGAATGGCTAGTAACGTGAGTAAAACCGGGCGTATCACCATGTTTAACCTCCCACGTGTAAAGTAAATTTAGTTGTTGGATGATGTTCTCGAGCTTAATGGATTTGCTTAAATTAGGTGTTTGATCTTTGCGGTTAAGGACGCAATTGAAATCGCCAGCGAATATTAGTTATTCCGGACGCTTTATAAAAACAGGCACTATTTCGTCTTTAAAAAAACTCTGCCATCTGTCGTTTCTTCCCCGTTCCGGAAGGGGCATAGGTATTAATAAACCTTGTATTATAAAGTGTACATGCTATGCCTCTGTTTTTTACCAACCTCTCGGTTTGTGACTGGGATTCCCTCTTTAGTCATCATAAGAGTCCCGAGTTCATTACCATGACCTGGATTAGTTAAGAAATTGTAACCTGTGATTCGGTCTAGTCGAATGTCAGTGACTTCCTGTAAAATGGCAATATCTGTATCAACTGCGTACCGGAAATCTTATTAATATATTAATTTAAATGTGCAGCTTATCTTAGTAATGTTTACAGTTGCAATGCGGTATGTTTGCAAAGGTGACACATTCGCAGGCGTACGTGCCGTCATAACCCCCCCCCCCCCAACTTTCTCTTGATGTTAATTGCTAATCAAGACTTAAGTTTGGGTCGTCTTCTACTGCGCCCGCCCTCGAAGTACTTTTTTGTTGTTGGTCGGACTTACCATTCCGCAACTTTGACAACCCCCCTTCCGTGTATTCTTGCATCTCTTCCACCTCCTCGTCTGATGTGTCGTCATGAGTGTCATCAGACCACTGTCGTGGGGCCTTGTATTCCCATGTCCTTTCAACCAGTTCTTTTGGTTGTGCTGGGTTGGAGTCCTGGTTCCAAGTATTCGTCTTTGTGTGTTCGTCTATGGTTATTTTCCTTAGACCTGCTTCGGATTCCCGTGTTCGGCTTTATTGTGTCAGGAGTTGATTGTGATGCCTCCTGAGTGAGAAATTTGCGTACCTGCTCAGCTTTCTCACGCAATATTCGCGCCTTCTCTTCCACTCTTTCACGCGCTATACGTCGTTTTTTGTGTTTTTTCGAAGAGTATTTCCCAGACTGGTCTTCGTTAGATTCCCGTGTTACAGTTGTTTTGATGTGGGTGTTCTCAAATGTTGTTCAAATGTTTGTTAAGCTTATGGGACTTAACTACGGGGTCATCAGTCCCTAAACTTACAAACTACTTATGAACTACTTACGAACTAGGACGGCACAAATATCCATGCCCGAGGGGGGATTCGAACCCCCGACCGTAGTGGCCGTGCTGACCGTGACTGGAGCGCCTCAGTCACCTCGGCCACCGCGGCCGGCTGTGGGTGTTCTCTCTACACTATTGTCGCCTATTTTTAGTCTCAACTACTTGGTTACCTACTTCAGCATCATGTGCGTTAGTATGAAGTGGCTCCTGTGTGTTAGACGTGTTCATTACTTCGATCTTTCGGAGGATCGTTGTACGCCTCCAGTGCAATCTCAAGGTTTTGTTCTGGGGCCATGTTACCTCGCGCGGCGGCTTCGTATCTGATGGGTAACGCAGACATGGGGCCACGCCTTTCACGTTCGCCGATCGGTAATTGCGTCAAGCGTCGTTGTAGACATTGCGCGCGAACGTCTTCTATTGAACCGCACCCAGAGAAAGTTCGCGGTTTCTCATCTTACATCACGACTTCCCTATAACCACAGATTGTGATGTAAAACGTAATATGTTTTAACATGACAAACTTCATTTGTCTTAACCCTTTAACACCGGGAAAATGTGAAACTTTGTCAATTTTTCCGCGATGTTCATATGACAATTTTAGGGTAGAGGGCTTTGGGAAAACACTAAATGGGCTGTCTCAAAGGGTGCTGGTCAATCACAGGAGAAATACAGATCCAGAAACTATTGGTACAACAGTTGTAAATTGTGGTAGCTGTACCGGGAAAGTACCAGAACTCAAAGAGCTAATAGAAATCACCGAAACACATATCATTATAGGTAGCGAAAGTTGGTATAAGCTGTAAATAAGTTCAGCAGAAGTTTTTGCAAAAGTTCTAACTGTACTCTGAAAGGATAGATTACGCAAAATAGGTGGAGGCGTGTTTGTCGCCGTCAAACGTTTTCTATCGAGTAGTAAAGTTGCTAGTTCCTGTGAGTTATTCTGCGTAGAGGTTGTACTCGAAAACCGTAAAACCGGGCGAGGTGGCGCAGTGATAACGCACTGGACTCGAATTCTGGAGGACAGTGGTTCAAATCCACCTCCGGCCATCCAGATGTAAGTTTTCCGTGATTTCCCTATATCACTCCAGGCAACTGCCGGGATGGCCCCTTTCAAAGGGCATGGTCGATTTCCTTCCCCATCCTTACCCAAAACTCAGAGCGTAAGCTCCTTCTCTAATGACCACGCTGTCGACGGGACGTTAGACCCTAAGGTTCCTTCCTTCCAAAACCGTAAGAAGTTAACAATTGTTTCTTTTTACCGGCCTCCCGACTCTGACGATACAATAGCATACAGATTCAAAGAAAACCATTGTCAAATTGCAAACACATATCCGACACACACAATAATAGTAGGCGTTGATTTTAATTTACCCTCAATCTGTTGGCGAAATTATGTTTTTAAATCAGAAGGTACGCATAAAACATTGTGCTCAATACATTCTCTGAGAATTACTTCGAACAATTAGTTCATGAGCCAACTAAAATTGTAAATGCATGTCAAAACACAATTGACCACTTAGCAACAAACAATCCTGAGCTCGAAACGAACGTCAAACCGGATACAGGTATTAGTGAACACAGAGCTGTCGTATCGAGATTGAATATCGAAAGTCCCAAAATTACCAAAAATGGACTAAAAGTAAATTTGTTTGGGAAAGCAGGTAGAAATACAATACATTGCTTCTTGAAAGACAGTTTCCACTCATTCCAAATACTAAACGTAAGTGTAGACCAGATGTGGCTCCAATTCAGAGAAGTGGTATCGACAGCAATTGAGTTTTATACCAAATAAATTAATAAAAGGAGATCCCCCTTGGTATACAAAACAAGGTCAGGAAACTGTTGCAAAAACAACGGAAAAGGAATGCAAAATTTAAACGAACACACAATCCCCGGGATTGGCGATCCTACACAGAAGCTCGAAATTTACCGAGGACTTCACAGCGAGATGCCTACAATACTTGTCAAACGAAACACTTTCTCGAAATTTAACTGAAAACCGAAAGAGATTTTGGCCATATGTTAAATATACTAGGAGCAAAACACAACCAATACCATCAAAATGTGATGATAGCGCTAATAAAGCATAGGTTCTAAACACAAGTTTACGAATCTCATTCACAAAAGTAGACGAAACCAATATTCCAGATTTCGAATTACAAACAAAAGCCAGAATGAGTAACGTTGAAGTAGATATCCTCGGAGTAGTGAATCAACTTAAATCACATACCTTTTAGGTTTCTATTTCATTATGCTGAAGCAGTAGCTCCTTATGTAACAGCCGTATACAACCTCTCGCTCAAAGGACCTGTACCAAAAGATTGGGAAGTTGCACAGGTCACACCTATATTCAAGAAAGGCAGTAAGAGTAACCGACTAAACTACAGGCCCATTTCATTGACGTCAATTTTCAGCAGGGTTTTGGAACATATCCTGTAGTGAAATATTATGAATTATCCCGAACAGAATGATCTATTGACCCAAGGTCAACACGGATTTAGAAAATATCGTTCATGCGAAACACAACTAGCTCTTTACGCACACGAACTGATGCGTGCTATTGACAAGGGTTCTCAAATCGAGTCCGTATTTCCTGATTTGCAGAAGGCTGTTGACACCGTACCTCACAAACGGCTTTTAATCAAATTGCGTGGTTATGGTACATCGCCCCAAATTTGCGACTGAATAGGGGATTTCCTGTCAGAGAGGACACAGTTTGTAGTAAGCGATGGTAAGGCATCGACTAAAACGAAGGTGATATCGAGCGCTCCACAGGGTAGTGTTATTGGTCCTCTGCTGTTCCCGATTTACATAAACGATTTGGGAGAAAATCTACACAGCTCTCTTAGGATGTTTGCAAATGACGTCATTTACCGTCTAGTAAAACCATCTGAAGATCAAAACTAAGTGCATAACGATATATAACTGTTGTGGCCAGACGCAAGAGAACGATCGTGGAGAAGGCAGCGGATGACGTCCGGCAGCCAATACCACGCCGGCGCCGCGCATCCTGGAGGGATTAACGATGATGTGCGCCCTCTACAAGCTGCTATATCTAGGCCCACATGCATCTGGACGCCCGTCAGAACTCGGCTACGAACTACGCAGTAACTAGGTCTCAGCGCAGCTAGCAACGTACAGAAGAAGACGCCGCGACAAGAGAGAACAGATAGAAGTTGAGTGTTGTATTCTTCAGTCAATAAAAATCTCTATAGAACTGTTTTAGCTGACCACGATCCTGCACCGAACATTACCTGAAAAATTGACCGGGACGAGAACTCAACGAATAGCGACGAGGATGATCAACCATTACTGTTGTTGTTGTGGTCTTCAGTCCGGAGACTGGTTTGGTGCAGGTCTACAGAATACCCTATCCTGAGCAAGCCTCTTTAACTCCACATAAGAACGGCAACCTACATCTGTCTGAATCTGCTTACTGTATCCATCTGTTGGTCTTCCTCTGCGGTTTTTACCCCACAAACTTCTCTCCAATGCTAAATTCACGATTCCTTGATGTCTAAGAATGTGTCCTACCAATCGATCCCTTCTTTTAGTCAAGATATGCCAGAAATTCCTTTCCTCCCCAATTCTGTTCAGTACCTCCTCATTAGTTATGCGATCCACCCACCTAATCTTCAGCATTCTTCGGTAGCACCACATTTCAAAAGCCTCTATCCTCTTCCTGTCACTCCCATACAAGGCAACACTCAACACAAATGCCTTCAGAAAGGATTTCCTTAGGCTTAAATCAATATTCGAGTTAATAAATTTCTCCTTTTCAAGAACGCTTTTCTACCCATTGCCATTCTGCATTTTATATCCTCTGTACTGCGACCATCATTTGTTATTTTACTGCCCAAGTAACAAAACTCATTTACCTCCTTTACTGTTTCGTTACCTAATCTAATTCCTTCAGCATCACCTGATTTTCTTAGACTGCACTCCATTACCCTTGTTTTACTCTTGTTAATGTTCATCTTATATGCACCTTTCAGCACACTGTCCATTCCGTTCAACTGCTCTTCCAGGTCCTTTGCTGTCTATGACAGAATTACTATGTCGTCGGAAAAACACAATGTTTTTAATTCTTCACCCTGAACTTTGATTCCTTCTCCAAATTTCTCCTTGCTTTCCTTTATAGCTTGCTCAATGTACAAATTGAATGACAATGGAGAAAGACTACAACCCTGTCTTACTCCCTTCCCAACCACTGCATCCCATTCATTCCCCTTCAACTCTAACAACTACTGTCTGGTTTTTGTACAAGTTGTAAATAACCATACGCTCTCTATATTTTACTCCTGCTTGCTTCAGAACTTGAAAGAGTTTATTCCAATCAACATTGTCAAAAGCCTTCTCTAAATCTACAAAAGTTAGATATGTAGGTTTGCCTTTTCTTAATCTATCTTCTAGGATAAGCCGTAAAGTGAGTATTGCCTCTCGTGTTCCTACATTTCTCCTGAACCCAAACTGATCTTCCCCAAGGTCGGCTTCTACCATCTTTCCATCCTTCTGTAAATAATTCGTGTTAATATTTTGCAACCAGGACTTATTAAACTGATGGTTCTGTAATTTTCACACCTGTCTGCGTCTGCTTTCTTTGGAATGGGGATTATAACATTTTTCTTAAAGTCTGAGGGTACTTCGCCTGTCTCATACATCTTACACACCAGGTGAAACAGGTTTGTCATGGCTGGTTCACCCAGAGACTTCAGTAGCTCTGAGGGAATGTCTTCTACTCCAGGGGCCTTGTTTCGAATTAGGTCTTTCAGTGCTCTGTCAAATTCATCTCTCAGTGTAGTATCTCCTATTTCATCCTCATCTACTTCTTCCTCCCTTCCTACAACATTGTCTCTAAGTTCATTTCCTTCGTAGAGCTTCTCTATATACTCTTTCCACCTTTCAGCTTTCCCTTCTTTGCTGAGAACTGGTTTTCCATCTGTGTTCTTGATATTCATAGAGCTGTTTTTGTTATCTCCAAAAATTTGTTTCATTTTCCTATAAGCTGTATCTATTTTTCCGCTATTTATACATTCTTCTACATCCTTGCATTTGGATTCTAGCCACTCCTGCTTAGCCATTTTGCACTTCCTGTCAATCTCAATTCTTAGTCTTCTGTACTCCATTCTGGCCGTGTCATTTACTGCATTTTTATATTTTCTCCTTTCATCGATCAAATCCAATATGTACTGTGATATCCAAGGATTTTTTGTAGGTCTCGCCTTCCTACCTATTTTGTCCTCTACTGCCTTCACTATTTCATCTCTCAATGCTACCCATTCTTCCTCTACTGTTTTATGTCCCCCATAACTATGGTGTAAAAATTGGTAATTGGCTCTAAATAATGAGAAGTGTGAATCGTCTACATGAATACGAAAAGAAATCCGTTAAACTTTTACCAAATAAATCAATCAGAAGTGAAGGCCGTAAACTCCACTAAATACCTAAAAATGTTCAAATGTTTGTATAGCTTATGGGACTTAACTACGGGGTCATCAGTCCCTAAACTTACAAACTACTTATCAACTACCCTATACTAAGGACGGCACAAATATCCATGCCCGAGGGGGGATTCGAACCCCCGACCGTAGTGGCCGTGCAGACCGTGACTGGTGCGCCTCAGTCTTCTCTGCCACCGACTAAATACCTAGGAATTACTTTTACTTCAGACTTAAACTGAAAAGAACACGTTGATAATATCGTGGGAAAGGCGAACCAGACTGCTTTTTATTGGTCGAACCCTTAAAAAATGCAACAAAAGTACTAAAGAAACAGCATACACTACGCCTGTCCGTCTTTTTTTTTGAGTATTGCTGCTCTGCGTGGGATCCTTATGAGGTGTGTTTGACGGAGGATAACGAAAGAGTCTAAAGAAGAGCAGCTCGTTTTGTATTGTCACAATACAGGGAAGAAAGCGTCACAAAAATTATACAGGATCTGGAATGGGAATCATTACAACAACTGAGTTTATCGCTACGGCGTGGGCTACTTACAAAACTCCTATCGCCAAAATTCTCCTCCGAATGCGAAAATATATTGTTGACTCCCACTTACATAGGCAGAAAAGATCATCTGAATAAAATACGAGAAATCAGAGTCCGAACGGAGAGATTCAGGTGTTCTTTCTTCCCGCACGCTATTCAAGAGTGGAATTAGAGATAAATAATATAAACATGGCTCGATGAAACCTCTCCCAGGCACTTAAATGTGACTTTCAGAGTATCCCACGTAGATGTAGATATTATTGAGCTTGTCGTTAATTTCATCAGTTATTTCGAACGGCAATTCAAATATTCGCACAGTTTTTAATCCCATTCCGGTTAGTGTTGTTGTAACGTTCCCGATATTTCCATCAGAATATTTATATTTTAAAGATCCTCCATATGATTCTCGACTTTCTGGCATTTTTTAGCACTGATAAATTTACGAGCACTACTTCTTACTACCGATAAGTACATACCTGCCAATTCCTCTATAGCTAAGTTCATTACATCTCGAACAAATATCTCTACTACAAATGACTTCGGTCTAGTATAATTCGGGACAAAGCTCGGTCTAAGTGTGTCTTCTCGTCATCGTTGATACATTATTGTCGTCTAAAGTTAATTTTCGGAGGTAAATAAGAACGCTGAAAGCGTGCACTCACCGAAACCACCTCGTGGCCAACAGGGAAGACGTTAACAAGACTTCCTCACAGCACAGCTGTCTGACGAAGACTATCACTGCACCACGCGTTCCATCGGAAGACTCGCGGCAATATCATTGTACTTTTTTGGAGGCTTCATATTTCTCATTTAATTAAAATGAATATGATATTTTATCCCTAATGTTTTTTACAGAACGAATAAGCTATAATTGTAACTTGTTCTGAAAATAAAAAGGAGAAAAGTATATTTAAATATCCATTAACTCATTTGATCCCAAGAAAGTTTGCCATTCAAATCTTTTACGAATTCCTGTTTAAATCTTACGTTTGGAGTGTAGATAAATCATAAATAGCATTTTAATGTTTTTAACAATATATTTAGTACATAGAAATAGACGTTCCAAAAATGGAACAGTGGGAACTGGAGCGTGCAGGTACATTGCATGTAATACTGTGAGAAATTAATGTAAATTTTTTATGTTTACCTTTGTTTTTCTCATTACATATTTTATACAGCTGATTTACAGATTATACAAAATGTGAATATATAACCAAATAAGGAATAAACAAGATTATACATTGTCTTAGTGAGTTCAGATTAGATTAGATGAGATTAGATTAGTACTTGTTCCATATATGATAAATACGACACTTCGTAATGATGTGGAACGTGTCAGGTTTCTATGAGACTGCGAAAAACAATTAGCATGCAAAGGAATTTTACATTTATTACATTATTTTCTTGTCTTCTTCTTGCACTGGCCACAGCTTAGTTTGAAAATCTGTCATCTTCGGATAAACTTCTATTATCACAGGTATGCACATATCTCACAATTCTTTCAAATCTTCCCCTTGACATTGCTTTTGACACAGCTAGATTATAGCAATCTTCGTTCATTTTCCTGTACATTCCATATCTTGGAAAGGGTTGTAACCTATCAGAAGAAATATGGCCAATAATACTCTTATTTCTGCATTTCATACAATGAATATTATATCTTCCTGCTGATGATTGTTAATATTTGTGTGATTGGTAAGCAAAACTGTAATAATGCCATCATGAAACAGTTCATATATGTGTATTGGTAACATTTCTTCCATCAAAAATTCAGGAAGTATCCATGTCTTCATCTGCAATTTATTTATATTATTCTGAGTCCATCTCCTATCAAGCCTCTTTCTTCTGCCGGTAACAGAAATAGTATTTGATGTAGAACATTCTTGACTGAGAACACTATTAATACGGGCAGAATCAGAAGTTGAATATGATGGCTTATTAGAGTCCCTAAGACCTGTGTGATATAAAACAATGTGCTAGAAGCCATAAATTATATTTTTATAGTTACAGGTAAATAACTTTGAAAATTATAATAATCATATTTCCTAATCAAAATCTTCAATTCATTGTACTGTCTAATATTTAGCTCTTGGGTAAGAATTTCCCCATCACAATATATTGTAAGTTTTTCTTCCGCAACAGATCTTAACTGGTTGCCACTTGGATGATTTACATCAGTTTCACACTCGTCACCAGAATATTCATCTGACAGCTGTAGGTTATCAGGGGAAATAATGTACAAATCAGCATCAGAAAAATCAATATCCTCTACCAACAATGCTATAATTTCATCGGCAGTCAACCCAAAATGCAAGTGCACCCATTCAATCCAGCTGTTCCAAAAATGGAACACTCAGTTATAATGCATTATAACCCATTGTTGAGAACAGATACGAACTAATAACTCACACACTATCACTGATGTATATATACGTCATATTTAGGAACTGTAATATCGTTATCCACTGTTAAAAATATTAAAAACTTGCTGTAAACCCGGCGTTGCCCGGGTATTTGTTTCTCCTATACTGTCGTAGTCCACCTCCTCTTCCCCCTCCCCCCTCTCTGCATCCACCTCTTTTTCTCCCATCTCTCTGTTCGTTTCCACCTTTCCCTCCCTCGGCAATGTTTTCTGCAAGGTACGCTCTGCCATGTACCATACAAACATTTATGTACCCAATGATCTTCCTCTTTGTTTAAAGGTCATATGTGCAAAAATTCATGAAGATTGGAGCAAAACAATGCATTTTGTAAAATTACGTCAGTTAAGTACCCTCCACCATGCACCGAACAAAATTTTATACAGACAGTGAAATTCCTTTTGTTTTTAAGGTAGAGTGTGCAAAATTTCATCAATATCGGAACAAAACTATAGATTTCTATGCAATAGGAACGCAGGGTCACAATGAAAAACGCACTTTGTTGTTCTCAAATATTCCAGTTTTATTTCATACAACCCTTGTTCTGAGAATTACAATAAATAAATAAAAATAAAAGCATCTGTGAAATCGGTCGAGCCGTTCTCAAGTTATGCCGCTACCAAGGTATTTAGGGATCAATTTTTATGTTGCAAAGTACCCTCCCCATGTATCGTATAAAAGTTAAGGTAGACGGTGACCATCCTCTTGTTTTGAATGTCAAGCGTGCTAAATTTCGTGCAGACTGCAATGAAACTGTAGATTTCGTGAGTCTGTACAAGAAGTACTCTCCGCCATGCACATATCACAAAATACTTTCTTAACTGATGTTTTCTACCTATAAACTACATTCCTGCCAAATTTCAACTTCATAGGTGAAGAAGTTTTCAAGATTTTTTGTTTAGTCAGTGAGTGAGGGAGTGAGTGTTTTGTGTCCCAGCCTCGTCGCCGCTTTTGTGTCTCGTTTCCGTCGTAGGTGCCGGTGGCCGAGTGGAATGAGACCGACACAGGAATAAAGATAGCACGCTGGTGCAGGTACGGAGGGGAGCAGCCAGAAACTAGAAACACTAGAGTAAATTAGAACGATATATATATATATATTGCACAGAATTTATACAATACTTAACTTTTACATTGCTCAGTACTGCAGATACATAGTTGAGCTAGAGGCCTGCCTAGTACTGCTTCCTAGTGCCTATACGATAGCCAAGTCTTCACTGGTGCCTATCTGATTACGAAGGTCCTAACTGGTTGCTATCTCGGTCCCAAGTGAACGATGTCGTTCAGTGGTGGCCACGAGCGGAGTTGTAACAGAGGGCGCTCGTGGCTGACGTCGTAAGAACGCCGCGCCGTGCGTGCATGACGGCGCGCGGCGAAAGTAGGTGGCGCGCACTTTGTACTTGTGCGACACCACACCCCTCCCCCCCCCCCCCCCCCCACCAAACCGCCGAGTCGTCGTGGCGTAGGGCTGAGGGCCACGGCGACGGCACTGGGAGGAGGTCCTGGGCGGGGGCGTTACTGGTGCGACGGGCGTCGTAACTGAGGCTGGGATCGAGACGCCGTCCGCGCCCCGGCATCCGCCTTGCGATCCTCCAGGAAACCCGCCGAAAGCTGGGGAAGAGCGCACACCCCCGCTCAGAGGGAGCAGGTCATCTTCTTCTGAGGTGCGTGGCCCAAGCTGGGGAGGCCCGCACGGTCCCGGAGTCCCTCTCGGTGACGCTGTCATCTGCGGCGGCGACAGCGGCGGCGACGACTGCGTCGGAGGTGCGTCGACGTCCATAGGGATCTCGTAGTCCGGGGACGAACGATGTGGCTGTGCTCCCTGGAGGTCAACTGGATCTGGAATCAAGAAACCGGAGACAGGATCGCGCGGCCTGTGCAAGCGCAAGTGGTTTGCGTGGCGCCGCAGCTCCGACCCTGTGGAAGAACGTACAACATACACATTGCGACCGAGCACGCGCTGAATGGTGACCGGCATCCATCGTGTCTTGTTGCCAGCAAACACCCTGTACAGCACCGGCGTGGAAACCTGAAAACGCGTAGCGCCATACGAACCGACTCGGTGCGTGGGAGACTGCAGCAGGTGAAGGAGAGTGCGGTGACGGCGGCCGTGTAGCAGCTCGGCAGGAGACGGGCCGTCACGTGGCATGCACCCATACGTAGAAAGGAAAATTTGAAGAGCTTGCTGCCTGGAGTGCTGACGTTTCATCTTTTCCATGTGAGACTTGAATGTTCGAACGAAACGTTCTGCTTCACCATTGGACTGAGGGTGAAAAGGTGCGGTGGTGATACGCTGAATGCCATTCACACGACAAAACTGTTGAAATTCCGCACTAACAAACTGAGGTCCATTGTCACTGACGATAGTTTCAGGCAAGCCTTCGATGCAAAACACTGATGTTAAGGCACTGATTGTACTAGAAGCTGTCGTTGAGTTCATGGCAATCACAAAAGGAAACTTGCTGAAAGCGTCTACAACGATTAACCAGCGCGTATTCCAGAAATGTCCGGCAAAGTCAATGTGTAAACGTTGCCATGGTCCCTTGGGGCGTGGTCAATCTGAGAAACGTTGCGGAGGAGCCGCCTGATGCTCCGCACAAACAGTACACTGTGACGTCATGTTCTCTATCTGAGCGTCCATACCAACCCAGGTACAATGACGTCTGGCCAGTTGCTTTGTCCAATGACCTTGATGCAGGAGGCGTAACACTTCACGTTGCAGGGAACGAGGAACAATCACTCTTGTTTGGTCGTTGTCCGTATGTAACAACAGAACACCCTGACTTAAAGATAATGCATAACGTCGAACCAGAGGCCGATCAATGTCTTTGGCTCTGTGGCTCTGGCAGGCCAACCAAAGCGAACAAAACGTGCTACCACACTTAAGTCTGCATCCGCAGCTGTTTCCTGTGCAACCCGGCGAGAGTTCAAAGGGAAATCTGCGACGGCGGAAGCATCTCTGGAGTCTATCTGACAACATGCCATTTCCAAAGAATCAAACGACACATCCTGGCCAACCGGAAGTCGGGAAAGAGTGTCCGCGTTGGCGTGTTTAGTGGTAGGTCGGTACAAAATCTCATACTGATAATTAGACAGTATTAAGGACCATCTCTGAAGCTTTTGTGCCGTTCGTGGCGGAATTGGCTTTATGGGTGAGAACAACGACGTGAGAGGCTTGTGGTCTGTCAACAAATAGAATTTTCTGCCATAGACATAATGATGAAACTTTGTGACGCCGTAAATGACTGCTAAGGCCTCCTTTTCTATCTGTAATTCTGTTGCGTTGGCGTCAGTAGCTTGGATGCAAAGGCAATAGGACGATCGTGAGCTCCAATAAGATGTGACAAAACTGCACCCAGACCGTACGACGAGGCGTCAACTGCTAACACTACAGGCTTCTGTGGGTCAAAGGGAATCAAACATGCATCACTGAGTAGTGCAGACTTTAATTTGTCAAAGGCAACCTGGCAATCTTTAGACCATATAAAAGGAACATTCTTCCTACGTAAGTGATGCAGTGGAGCTGCAATCTGAGAGGCATTGGGAATAAATCTGAAATATTAGTTAAGCTTTCCCATTACTGCTTGCAATTCGTGCACATTCTTAGGAGGAGGCAAGTCTTTGATTGCTCGAAGATGTGACTGTAAAGGTTGGATTCCTTGGGCATTAATCACATGGCCTAGGTACTCTATTTCAGTTTGAAAAAATGAACACTTTGCTTTATTGCAACGTAGACCTGCTGCAGTCAAAACTTTGAAAAGGCACTCCAGGTTTGCTAAATGTTCTTCAACTGTACTTCCGGCTCACAATATCATCTAAATAGTTCGAACAGCACGGTACGGAAACTGTCAGCTGTTCCAAAAAGCGCTGAAAAATAGCAGGGGCGGAAGAACTGCCAAAGGGTAGGCGTTGAAATTGAAAAAGGCCCATGTGAGTATTAATGACGAAAAATTTTTTTGACTCGTCATCAAGCGGAATATGTAGGTATGCCTCTGCTAACTCAATCTTAGAAAAGAAGCGAGACTGTCCTAATTTGTCCATTAGTTCGTCAGGTCTGGGCAGAGGATAAGTGTCTACAATTGTTTGACTGTTCACTGTTGATTTGAAGTCCGCACAGAGACGAAGTTTTCCCGACGGCTTGGGTATAATTACTAAAGGCGAGGCCCACTGACTCGCAGAAACAGGAGAAATCACCCCACTATCTTGCCAACGTTTAAGTTCTTCGGCAACTGTATCACGCATTGCGATAGGCACTGGTCTAGCTTTACGAAATTTTGGAAGTTACATGTGCTACGAAGTCTTTTGCACAACCTAGTTCCGGCGAAAACAAGTCACTGTATTTTTCACACAATGCATTAATTTTGTCCTTAGGCACTACTGACGAAATCTGAAGCACATCTCTTTGAATAGATAAGCCAAACAAGTCAAATGCATCTAATCCGAAAATGTTCTGTGTAGATTTGGCCTGAGGAACTACAAAAGCAACTGTTTTTGTTACACCTTGAAAAGAGGCAGGCAGGCTACACGTTCCTAGCACCGGAATATTTTGACCTGTATGTGCCGTTAGCACTTGTTGACACGGAGACAATTTTGGCGAACCCAGGAATTCATAAGTGTCTTTATTCATTAATGTAACAGCGGAACCAGTGTCGAGCTGAAATTGCACAGTCTTATTTTCTATGCAAAGATTCACAAAAAGCTTTTGCTTGTGGCGTTCGACAGGTGCGCGAATGTGGGCAACGTCTGATTGAACTTGTTTACTACGCTTGCGGATGCCCGGGCTGCGTAGTGAAGTAAGCGGCGCAGACTCGGCACACAGATTAATATCACTGTCACTAGATGGCACTACCGCCGGATCGGCGTCCGCGCAATGCGAGGCTACTACAGAGTCACTAACTACTGCACTACACTCTTGAGCAGCTACTTGATGTCTACTGTCACTAGCTACACAGTACTGGGCACTTTTACAATAAGAAGTTGCAGAAGGCACTAGGTTCACTACAGGATTGCACTGTACATTGTCACTTTGCTTGTCCCTAACCCTTTTCCGTTCCACAGATGAACGCGCTCGTCGGCGCTTGCGACGTGGCTCACTACATAGTTTTGCAGTAGGCGCAGAAGAATTTTCTCGCAATTGAGAACCAAGCAAAGCACTGTTCAATTCCACATCGTGTATGACATTTACAGAATTAACTGTTTCTAACGTTACTGTTCTTTGAGATTTTGTTTTGCATACACACAGACTGTACATGTCCTGTTTTTCCACATTGATAACAAATAGCGTTCCGACTTGGGCACTGAGCACGTTTGTGGCGAGATACACACTGAGGGCAAGACTTACGAACATTTTTCTGAAATGAGCGTTGGCTCCCGTTATTCAAATTACTGTTTCTAACACGACGGGACGACCTTTGTGTCGCACTATTACACTGGCTACTGTTCACTTCTGTTCAGCACGGCCGGTAGAAAAATAAGAATCACTAGGGCTAGACTGAGAACTACGGCTAGGAAAGCGTCCGTTTCGGCGCACTGAATTAACACTGTGGCTTTGCATTTCTACATCTGCTAAGTCAAAGGTATCATGCGCTTCAATAAGCTGCAGTACACTGTCTAATGAAGGGTCAGATTGTTTCAAAATGCTGCCCTAATTCTGGGGTCCTGGATGTTCTGCGTAATCGCATCTCTTAACATCACGTCACTATAAAAAGGTCCACAAGAGAAAATAAATTTACATTGGCGGGTTAAGCCCTTCAGTTCAGTGATCCAGTCTTGGTGTGACTGCTGCGGTAATTTTTTAAGTCTGAAAAATCGGTACCGTGCCGCAGTTAAGAGAACTTTTCTCTCATAATGAGCATTCAGTGCATCTACTATTTGTTCAAAGTCTACATCACGAGGAGATGCTTGCGGGAATAGTTTCTGCAGTAATACGAAGGTTTTGGGGCCCACCACAGATAATAAAAGATGCTTAACAGTCTGACCTGTAAGTTGATGAGCCGCGACGAGTTCTTGAAACTGCGCGAAATAGTCCCTCCATTCTTCCTCACGTTCGTTGTACTGGCGAAACGTAGGAAGCGTTGCGGCGGCAGGTGTGGGTTGCTGAAGCGGCGGCTGTTGTTGGTTAGCTGCTTGCGCTGTCAGCTGTGCCACTGCTTGAAGGAGTTGTGTGATTTGCGCCGTCTGTAACTGAATAATTTCCATTAAGTTCGGGTTTGGGGTAGTGGCCATGGTGACCGATTAGGCGCCACGCATAAACGCGCATACAAGTAGATTATAACGAAACACAAATGCAATATGAAAGAGGACGCTCTGCAACAAAAAAGTCCACAAAACACATAACAGCATAAGTTCCCCCAAAAATCTTATAATAAGGGTGGGTGGGCGGGAGCAATTTCTGCGTGCTCCGACTGCTGCTGTCTGACTGCTGCAAGAGGGCTGGTCCACGGTTCTATCACTCCTCGTCGCCACTTTTGTGTCCCAGCCTCGTCGCCGCTTTTGTGTCTCGTTTCCGTCGTAGGTGTCGGTGGCCGAGTGGAATGAGACCGACACAGGAATAAAGATAGCACGCTGGTGCAGGTACGGAGGGGAGCAGCCAGAAACTAGAAACACTAGAGTAAATTAGAACGATATATATATTGCACAGAATTTATACAATACTTAACTTTTACATTGCTCAGTACTGCAGATACATAGTTGAGCTAGAGGCCTGCCTAGTACTGCTTCCTAGTGCCTATACGATAGCCAAGTCTTCACTGGTGCCTATCTGATTACGAAGGTCCTAACTGGTTGCTATCTCAGTCCCAAGTGAACGATGTCGTTCAGTGGTGGCCACGAGCGGAGTTGTAACAGAGGGCGCTCGTGGCTGACGTCGTAAGAACGCCGCGCCGTGCGTGCATGGCGGCGCGCGGCGAAAGTAGGTGGCGCGCGCTTTGTACTTGTGCGACACTACAGAGTGTTAAAATGTTTGTAAAGTTTATGGGGCCTAATCGGGGGCCATCAGCCGTAAACTTACAAACTACTTATGAAGTAACTTATACTAAAGACAGCACAGACAACCACGCCCGAGGGGCCGACCGCGGTGGCCGAGGGGACTAAGGCGCTCCAGTCACGGTCTGCACGGCCACTACGGTCGGGGGTTCGAATACCCCCCCCCCTCGGGCATGGATATTTGTGCCGTCTTAGTTCGTAAGTAGTTCATAAGTAGTTTGTAAGTTTAGGGACTGATAACCCGGAGTTTATTCCCATAGACTATACAAACATCTGAACATTTTAAACATGTCCGAGGGATGATTCGAACCCCCGACTAAGTGAGTGTCCTTTCGCTTTTATATTGATAGAGATTAATAAAACAGATTGCTTAATTTTGGATGGAAGAGAATTAAGGGAGACTTGCAGACAAAACTAAATAGTAAATCTGTAATGATAACTTTATTTGATACAAGCTCATACCTGATGCGACCGTTTTACGGCTCTACAGTAGTACACTTTTTTGTTTATCCATTTTTTGTTGTTGGGGGGGGGGGGGTGTTATGTCAGTTACAAAACGCTTCATAATCGTCTGAAATTATATTCAAACTTTGTTGTAGGTCCTTAACTACTCCCATTTTCCAATAATTGACCCATAAATCTGGGTATACTTACGCAGTGGCCTCCACATGGTGTTGGGAGAGGGTATTCAGGAGTAGGAGTTATACATCTACATCTACATTGGATACTCTGCAAATCACATTTAAGTGCCTGGCAGAGGGTGGGAAGGGAGCGAATGTTGGAGAATAAGAGGGTAAATTGTTGCTGCACCATGATGAGTGTGAAGAAAGGAAGAGAGGGGGAAGTGAGAGACTAAACTAGGGTTTTCTGGCAGTCGGTGCAGGAAAAAGGGAGGTATATGGGGTTTTGAGATGTAGTGGCCTTAAGGTCAAGCTTGAAAAGGGGTGGGCGGCAAGGAGGACCTGGTGAAGGGTGTGGAGGCGTTGGAATAGGTGAATGTTCTGGAGGACAATGGTAAGGAAGTGGATGATATCCTCCACAGTAGGTGGAGGGCACAAGGAGTTATTGGTGGGGATAGGGGGATCAGTGGGGTAGATAGGGACAATGAATTCTTTTGGTAGGAAGAGGACGGTACTTGTATTTGTAGGAGAAGGTGGGGTGAGCTTCGTCGCAGGTGTTATAGGATGGAGGGGCAGTGATGTTGGGGCAGGAAATGTGGAAATGGGGGTCTTTTCAGTGGGAACATTCAGGAGGTATATGGCAGTTGTCAGTGAGATAGTCATTGTAAATTAGGCAACGGTAAGATTGGGGCGGGGCTCGGGAGGTTTAGACCTTATGGAGTGGGTTGTAAATGAGGGCCCCATTGCAAAGGAGGTGGTTAATGGATGGCATATCTTCTGTGAAGACGCGCACCAGGAAGACCGGATGGATAGGTGAGGATCCCGTCAGAGCTCCTCTGATCTTGGTGATAATGGCGGTGAAGGTGGGAGGCTGGCGGGGGGGGGGGGGGGACGGGTTTGCCAGCGAGAGGCAGGAAGGGGGTGGGTGCGACGGCAGCGTGGGAGCCAAACTGGATGCAGGGTATTTTGGCGAGTTTCAGGTTATGGAGGTCGGGGTTGGTGGATTTTAGGAGGACGAAGTCCCTCTGGGAGATTATTTGGGAGATGGGGACGGAGGGGGCATTCTGATGGACGAGGAGAGTGGTCTAAAGCGTCTCGCTGCGGAGCGCGCGGTTGCTCGCCGTGGAGGTTCGAGTCCTCCCTTGGGCATGGGTGTGTGTGTTGTCCTTAGGTTAGTTCACCTAGGTTTAAGTAGTTTGTAAGCAACGGATGGATGACCACGCAGTTTGGTCCGATAGATTTGCAAACATTTGAACATTTGAATTTTTTTTTTTTTTTTGGAATCTAACCCGGGATCTCCTGCTTACTAGGCAGATGCGTTAACCATTCCGCCACCGAGGACACTGTGACCAGACCGACTGCAGATAACTTTTTCCTGTATAATTGTATACAATCCGAGGCTGGGCTGCAGAAGACAATTAATTGTCTAGATACCTCATGGTCTGTTATCTCTGATGCGGGAATACAGTATTATTGCTCCGAGCATTACAGAGCAACTCGGCTGTAGTAATAGGAAAGAGACAGCGTGGTGAATGGAGATTTGGATGTTTCGGGAGACGTTCAGGGAAGAGTCCTCTGCAGTCGGGCTGGTCATTGTGTCCTCGATGGCAGAGTTTTCAACGTGTCTGCTTAGTAAGTAGGAGATCCCGGGTTCAAATCCCCAAAAATGTTCAAAATGTTCAAATGTTTGTTAAGCTTATCGGACTTAACTACGGGGTCATCAGTCCCTAAACTTACAAACTACTTATGAACTACTTACGAACTAGGACGGCACAAATATCCATGCCCGAGGGGGGATTCGAACCCCCGACCGTAGTGCCCGTGCAGACCTTGACTGGAGCGCCTCAGTCCCCTCGGCCACCGCGGCCGGCTCAAATCCCCACCGGGCACAAATTTTCAATCGCCACACTTGGTATTCCATCTAAACCTAGTACTGTGAAGCCATAACTGATCGCAAATTGCGATTTATTTCATTCTTGTAAAATTATTTGTTAGTACATATTCAGTTCTTTTTATCTTGGTTGAGATTCTGAAGTTGATCCAGAAGGGTTGAAACAAGTAAATGTAAAAATCCATTCGCAGCTAAAGACTTTTAATAAGATAATAAATTTCTTCCAATATTGGTGCATTTTCTGCCGCAGATTTCACGTGTTCGAAAAACAATGTTTCAAGTCTCAGTTTGGAAACAAGACAAACACATGTAAGAAGTATTCCTCGGTAAACTTCACCAATCATCTGAGAGGCTATGTAAGGTTCACGCCAGCTCATTACAACCCAATAATTAATAAGTCGTACGAGATTCCCATGAATATTTCGAAGTCCCATATCTTGAGCGCTGAACACGAAAATTGTTCCAAATGGACAAGCGAATCTTACGAAGAGAGAACTCCTACCCGTCATTGGTGACGCGTTCAATTATGGGCGTAGTGAAACATGAAAATACAAGTGGGGAATGCAGATGGTTAAGCGTTTAGGAAATGAAACGAATTTTGATACGGATATATCACCATATGCAACTTACCAATTGTCACTGTGAGAGTGTGTTTACAAAGCGGTGTTTGGCTCTACCGTAAGAGATCGGATTTGTACTAAATGGGTGACGTGTTCGACACCACCCGGCCTCAAATATTTTTGTGCTCCTTCTCAATGTGTACACAACTTACGTCACAATTAACCGCAGTATCATATAGATTATTTTGAATTAACATGTGCGCAACATCGGGAGGGGACGTCGTTCTTCAAAACAAGCGTATTATTTTGAAAACTTGGGGTTGTGAAGGTCCATAAGGTCCAAACACGACTAATCGCATACAGTGAATTTCATTTGATCCTGATGGCGCTGTCGGCACCAACACTGACGCCGGCCTGTACGATGGGCAGCTGTATGAAGGCCGCTTCCCGTCAGCAGATCGAAAGCTTTCAGGCAAACTAGAAATCAGGTTGGTAACCTCATTTTCGGTGGTACAAGCTTCCCCGTTCGCTTCCGCGCAGTTCACCGTATAGCTGCTCCCCCACCCCTCTCTCCAAGCTCCGCTCGGCCGAAGTCATCGCTCAGCTCTCTTCCATCGCCCGAGGGTCGAAGCCGCCGCAGCCGCCGCCGCCGCTTCATCCAGTCTTCATCACTGTCTACATCTTCATCTTACGACTTTACTGGGGCGGCAGAATCGGGAGTGGGGTACTTGGTGGAACGAAGTTAATAGCAACTGGTGCGACAGAGATGTGATGTAACGTCTACACTTAAAAATTTTTACAGTTTCCACCTTAAACAACACATCCTTTCCTTTTCTGCCCCTTTCCCTCAGGCAACTACACAAGAAAATACTGGATATTTTTTCCAACTATACGTTTGTCTGAGACGATGAGTTGCTTCGGTACGAAGACATGGACGAAGGTGAATACACAGAAGTGAATGTTGGTATTTTGTCAGATGATGACTACGAATCCGATGCAAGAAGAATAAAAATGGAAGATGAAACAGTTAATCTTGCAAAAACACTTCTAAAGTGGAAGTGGAAGACTCTGCAAACAAAAAACTAACGCGAGATTTCAAATTTGGGAAAAACAAGGGTGGAACTCAGAACGACAAACATCACAAATTGATTCCTGGACGTCTGAACGCTCCGTAGAAGCACGCAGCTGTAACCAGCAAGTAACTACTAGAAACTTGCAACAATGGGCACTTCCTGCTGCGAGTCACTTTCAAGATATGGAATTCAAATCTTCAGCAACGTAGATCAAGGAGATTAAAGAAAGGCATAAAATATTACAGACAAAGGTCACAAAATTTGTGTCGGAAAAAGAGACTGCCGGCCGCGGTGGCCGAGGAGACTGAGGCGCTCCAGTCACGGTCTGCACGGCCACTACGGTCGGGGATTCGAATCTCCCCTCGGGCATGGATATTTGTGCCGTCTTTAGCCTAAGGTAGTTGATAAGTAGTTTGTAAGTTTAGGGACTGATGACCCCGTAGTTAAGTCCCATGGACACTACAAACATTTGAACATTTGAAAAAGAGACTGCTACTATTGAAAATTCCCTTTTTGTTGCACAAAATTTTCGACACCATACTCGAGCTCTTATGCCCAGATACGACAAAGACTTTGTTACTAAACCGATCAGAAAGGTAAGCAATATGTGTTATTAGTCTACGTCAATCGATATACTCTTTGCAATGTTTTAACTGTCAGTATCGGTCGACGCATGACAGAATCCTAGAACACCGAAGGTCAAAAATGGTGTGCGTGAAACGAAAAGGGACCGAGGATTACAAAATCGGTAGATGAGTATGCGGCAAAATATAAAAATGTTATAATCACTTCTTCAAAATCCGATAAACTGATAACAGACTTGTACAAAAAATATTAAACTGATATGATGAAGCTCTATGTGCAAGAGAATAAGTGTCTTCTGTTGACTGACTCATGGGGATGACAAAAAAAAATCGACAACTATACAACGAACTATTCCAAGATGAAGACCGATTGCCCACGTGCAATATAAAAGAAATTCTTCCCAAATCTACGCCACAAGTACAGCCCTGCGATGTATATTTTACCGTCAGATACAAAATTGTAATAAGCAATTTCAAAACTAAACTTAGCTTATTGAGTATGAAAAAGAAATTATTTTACCTGAAGCTTGCATCAAACTACATTCCTTTATACATCAGCAGCTATCCTCACAAGTATTCAGAGACATGCCGCGTTAAACGTTGTTCGTTGCTAGACTGTGCGATGAAAGAAGCTGTTTTCAGAATGTCAATCAAGTCTGTTTTTCGATGGAGACTTTTTATGAAACCATGTCACTGCAACAAGGCGGCGTTTATAACGTGCACAAAATGCTGTCAAAATTATTTTTTCACCTGTTTCTCTGACGAATATCACACCAGTGCACGAAACGGATAGACTGAAAAAGAATGGAAATATCGATTTACATACACCACGTTCCTGTGTACCTGTTAACTAAAATCCATTTTAAAGGTTTGTAGTCACAAATTTCATCCAATGCCTATAATTTTGTTCTGACATAAATTAATTTATATGATGTTGTGGGTAACTGTGACGTCAGTTGTGTAGATATTGCCGAAGGCCACAAAAATATTTTCAATTGGGTGGAGTCCCAAGGCGCGACCCTTTGAATATGAATCCAATCTCTTACCACTTTTATTTTATTTGTAATTCATCGAGTAGTTCGGTCTGTTGCGGATGTGTGTTCGTTTTTTGTTCGTTGTTTATCATTGATTTCTTGGCTCAGTTTCTTTTAGAAAGCCCTCTCACTCAACGCGCTGATCCACCGTGCTGGCTCTTGAGCGAGACAACGCTTTCTAAACACACTTTCACAGAGACATTTGATAGCTGCATAGAGTGGTATTTGCTAAAGGCTTGAACAACTTGGAGTTACCATTTGGGGCACTTGAGGCACTTTCACGTTTCATCACGCATTACAAGTACCAAAAATTTGGAGGAATTTGGCGATGACGAGTGGCCGTCCTCTCCTTGTTAGTGGAACTTTTTAAAATGCTTGTCGCGCCCAGATCTGTACAGATCCTGTGTCTAGGAGGCACAGACACAGACGGCCTGATTCAAGATGGCGGACCCTGTTTATAGGAACTGTCCTCCCTCGCCCCCACAACCATCTCCTGGAGTTCCTCTTCATCCCTCCTCCCATTCACTATTCCAACCGTCCTCAGCCCTCACTACCCCACACAGAGCCACTTTCACCCAAGCTACGTCCCTCCAATTGCCAGCCACTGCCACAGCCACACCTCCTGATTCATCCCCCCTTACTTTCCACCCTTGCGTCATCAGTCTGGCTTCAAACTCGCAGGATGACTATTTCTACAGACCTGCCACTGTCACTACCACCTGCAGATGCCAATGCCTCTGGAGGGCTTGCCTCACACCACATTCCAAGAAAACCAGTTTCCCAAACCTATCAGCAGTCACCCATAGTTTAGTCCCCTCTAAACAACAACAACAACAGTCACCCATCAAGAAGAAACAACCCAAGCACCCCCAATTCCCAACACACCACATCCACCATCTTCTAAAAGATCCTCATTCCCACCGAAGGAATAAATTCCACCCCTCACCCCAACCCAAACCCAATGCTTGACACCCTACACCTTTCTCCTTGCCAACCCTGGTTGACACTTCATGGAAGCACACACACTCACCCTGCAGTTTCATAAATACTTTCCCAACGCCCACATCTCCCTCATAACCCCTGGATGTCCTCATTAAATCCCCAGACCCTACGTTCAGCTCCTACGTCCTCCAAAGGACCCCTGCCGACACCTTCAGCTACTGTGGCTTAATCACACCCTTCACCTCCTCATTAGCTCCCCACCATCCCCAATCTCCCCATTGCCCACCAACCATCACCACCATGATAATGAAGCAGAGTCCCATGATCATGGATGCTGATGTGCTGATGCTGCTGAACTCCCATCCTGCAGTGGGTCATACGTTTTTCATGTGCATCTTCTCAAAAGATGAGCATTCCATAGATCGACTCCAAACCAAGGAAGCCATCATCTTCAATCGTCGCCAAAAAACTGAACCCTCCGAACCCTGCCATTCTCCTCCTCAGTCCTACAGGTGTCAGAAATACTTGACCCATAACCACCCACTACCTGTAAACTGCAAATCCCCCTCTTACCTGCCCTTATTGTAAAGTCCCCTCCACCCACTTACTTAATAATTGCCCTAGTCTCACTGCACCCCGACCTATAACAACTGTAGCAAGGCTGACCCAACTTACTCATACCAATGAAAATCCTGAACTCCTCCTCTCACTCCTGAAGATCTGTCCCCATCGGTCCTGTATACCCTACGCTCTACTCCAAAACTCCCTCCATCTCACCCCTTCCACCGATGAGATCATCCACTTCATAACCTTTGTCCTACAAAACTTAAACCTTTTCCAATGACCCCATACATGGCAACAAGTTGCCTATGCCGCTCGCTCCATCTTCCACCTGGTCATGAAAGCCACCTACTCCCACAACCAAACCCACTTCACCTTATCAGATATCAACATCCTCATTTAAGCTCCTTCCCTTTCTGTACTCCTTCCTTTTCCCTCATTTCAACCGTTCCTACCATCCATCATGATGCAGCAGCACCATCCCTCCTTTATGCCAACATCCGCTCCCTTCCTACTAATAAACACCTCTTTATGAACGCCCTCTCCCAATGCCATGTGGATGCCTTTCTCTACAATGAAACCTTCCTCCAAATCCACCACACCATCAGCACCACTCTTTCTGTCCTCTACCATACTGACTATCGTCACCCCCTAGTGTTGCAGTGGAGTTGCCATCGGCCACCTCTGATGTCATCTGGTGGGGCCTCAACCTCTCCTCATTAATCCCTCTGAACATCAGATGATTAGCCTGTTCCTCCTCTCTCTCATTGTTATGTGGTGATGATATATGTCTATTACACTACTGCTCCTCCCTACGACTTCTTTACTCACATCGACCAAACTTCCTCAACCTATGTGATTGCTGCTGACCTCGATATCCAGTCCTGTACTCATGCTGAACTCCATCGGTGGCATCAGTTCCTATCCAAGGAGACACTGTTCCCAACCCCAGTTACACTCGCCCTATCAGCAGCACTACTCCTGATGTTGTCACTGCCTCATCAACTACTCCCTAGCAGACTGGAATTCCTGCTGGCAATCCATCACCTAATTGTTGAAAGTCACCCTCTCTCTCTCCATATCCCAGAAGATATTTCCCAGGATGCCTCCTTCCTCTAGGGACCTGGTCTTGTCTGACGCCATCTCTTCTCATATCCCCACCAAAGACATCCTTCATCACCACCACAATCTCCCTCTTCATGCCATTCTACTCCTCCATCAGCCAGTCTCCTCAGTCATTCCTTTCTCCACATCCGTGACTGGGGTACACTCCTCTGCCACTGGCAACTACAGCGACATGTGTGCAATCTTCTGACTGCCAAGAAATGCTCCACGCCCATCTCCCCATTCATTCCTCCTAATATTGGAATGCCTTCTACTGCCTTACTGGAAACAAACCAACCCCCTGATATCTGGTCCTTCACCTTGACCGCATCTTTCCTAATAACCTTAGTTGCTTCCTTCCTATCCAGTGCTTTCATTACTCCTTTCAATCCCAACTTTCATTACTCCCTCTTTGCCCCCCGTCGCCCCCAGCTTTTAATTCATGGGCCACTTGTGCCCTCCAAACTCAACACACCTACCACTGCACACCATATCCAGCTGACACTTTGCAAAAAACGCACCTCACCCACCCATGACCGCCTCACTTACCACCAACTGAGGGAAAGTCCCCTCCACTTCCTTACCCCTCTTGCTTCTTTTCATAACATCTTCTTCTTTACTGGATACTACCATGAACTGTGGAAACCTCTCCCTCATCGTCATCTTATGTTTCCTAAACCAAAGAAACCTCCCTCTGATACCTCTTCAGTAAGGTCTTCAAAACCATCGTTACCCATCGAATCCATCACCACCTATTTCATACCATCTTCTTCCAGATGCCCAGTGTGGCTTTCAACCTTGCTTCTCCACTGATGATCAACTCCTCCGCATCAGTCACCTCCTATCCCTCCAAATTAATTCCCATCGCTCCGCTATCTTTGTGTCCCTAGACCTCTAACGCAACTATAGCCGGGATTGGCATTCTGGTATACTATTCAAACTTTATACCTATGACCTTCCCATCAACTACGTTTGGGTCATTGCCTCCTCCCTCTCCCACAACACCTACATTATCACGACTGTCATACCTACTACACTACTATGGGTGTTCCCCAAGGATGCGTCCCCTCTCCTCTCCTCTATCCCCTACACCTCTGACATGACCAAGCCTTCCCCTCCAGGCCACCTATTCTCACCTATTCTGATATGCTGATGACCCCGCCTTCCTTGCCCTGGTTCCCTCTCTTGCTCAGTCCCAGTGCCTTCTCCAAATCCACCTCACCCTGTTAAACTCTTGGCGATCGTCATAGGTTGGACAACCCCACCTTCTGTCTCCATGATTTTTACCTGACCCTCCAACGTCGTCCAATCCAGCTCACCTCCGCTCTCAAGTACCTAGGCCATACCATTCCCTGAAACATTTACTGCTATCCACACTTCACGTGCATCCAAGAGAAAGCCAATGACCACCTCCATCTCCTCAAATTCCTTTCCAGCCAAAATTGGGGACTGAACCTCTCTACCAACTGCTATAACTATAAATCCTTAATTTCCATGAGAATGTCTTCGCCTGGATCTCTGCTTCCCCACATTTGTACAAATTACTCCAATTCCGCGAGCACTGTGCACTCCACCTCACCTTCTGTATCTGCCTCCTCTCCCCTGTGGGGATCCTACATGATCTCATCCCCTTCCCCACCTCTCACGTCTTTCTTGAAAATATCTGCCTCCAGTTCGTAAATTGGACCCACCAAATCCGATTGTTCAGCCCCTCCTCTTAAATCCTGGTCCACTTCCACTCCTCCACCACTGCATTCCCCTCGCCCTCCACCTCCACACTCTGTACATGCTTTCCTGTGGCAACTTCCAATAACTCTTCCACCCAAATTATGCCCTCCATCCCTACAGTTATCCTTCCTATCAGCTTTGATTTGTCTCTCCTCCCTCTTACCTTTCCCCTTCTGCCACCCAAAGCTAGTTCTTCTGGCCTTCCCCTTCCCCATTTCCCCCTCAGCCCTCCATGGTCTTCTCTCCCTTCAGTCCCCCACCACCTACCTAACAGTTTGAAACACGTCCACTGAATGTGTGGTCGTGTTCCATTTTGAGTTTAGAACTATAAAAAGGTCTACTTTCATTACTGTAAAGTTCTTCTCCACCATTAATGTTGTTTATCTGTACATCAATTACTTTATTTCTTTATTAATAATCAATGACTCATGCTTATATATGTTTTCACCTGTGTTATTGAACTTGTTTGTTCGTATGAATGTGGAAGGTTGTTTTAATACTGACTAACAACCGTGAAATGGATTAAAGTCACCGCTTCGCGCGTTTGGCCTCGTTTTCTATGGTTAAAAACGCATGGTTTCATATGTCGTCTGCACTTCCGTCTCCTAGGTAGCCAGAGACACCCTTACTTGACAAGATGGTGAGGTGGCTTGTTCTTAGTGTGGTACCAACATAAACATGAACCAAGGAGGTAACAAAAGAGACCTCTCTGGAACAATAGTAGGGGGTATTATCTCCCTCAGGTAGCGAGGATTCGTAAACAGTACCCGTTGAAGGCACCCTAACACCCGGTACGGCCACGGAACGCTCTGCATGTGGCCTGAGGACTCACTTTTCCTGCGGCCGCCTTTGTGAGTATTTCGTGGAATCATGCTAAGGGGATGGCATGCTGTTAGAACTTTATTTGTTATCAGGCATTCCTAGGTTAATACTGAGAGTTTTCCTTAAATAATTCTTTTGCTATGCAAGGCGAAGCGTTTCTTATTTTTCACAACTCTAGTAATTTAGTGTAAATTTAGTATTTTGTATTTTCAATCTGGTAGTCATTTTTGTGACTTATTTTCTCAAGTTAGAATATATGTGTGTGGCCTTCAGCCTTTGCATAAACTTAATATGTTTGAATTCCTAGCTGTTTTTAACTAACGTTTTCGTGTGTTGTCGGTTTCCGCGAGCATCCTAAATTCTTTCTCGAAATTTTTGAATTGATTCCGTCTTTCCTATGTTTGTATGACAGATTGCACAACGTGATTTCATAACGGTCATTATTTCAGCCTCCACCCATGCTCCTTATACATACCAGCTTTCTTCTGTTGAATTCTCATGTGTGCTTTACTTGTTTATTTTAAATTTATTTATTTTTGTAAATTCTATATGATTCACCATGTGGTATGTAAGGATAGTATGTCGCTGCCATCCCACACATGTTCGTTTGTGCATAGTATACTTTTAAATTGTGCTTCAAGACATCCACCATCTTGTCAAAATGGTGCCAACGCTTCATTTTGCATCTTCCATGAATTGTTTCCGATTGAGTAAGTGTTGCGAACATTATACATGTGTCTGTGACTGAATTAGTGTGGTTCCTTATCCCCTGTGTTTTGCAAATAGCCTGCCACACTCCCTCCATATTGACAAAGGGCAGAAATCATTTTATTACAGGCAGTAACTTAATGATTTAATTCACTGTTGTCCAAGGTGTCTGCTTCATTGTGCTTATTTGCTCTCCCAATATTTTTTGCTTCTTTACTTTTGAATAGATAATAATCTAAAGTATCAAACTCCTGCTTTATAATTTCATGCTCCCCTTCTCATGTTTATTTATCTATTCCTTCTTGTATATTAATTTTGTGTTCGTTGAAACGTTGGCTGCTCCCTTAAGGAGTAATCAGTTAGACAAATTTCCGTTGCGCAAGAACTGTGGCCACTCACAAAGTAATATGGAGATGCAGTGAGCGTTTTAACTTGCCCTTTCTGATCTGTACTGCCGGAGATCTTTCAATCACGATTTAACAAGCCACTTTCAATGCCTTGCATGCCCTCCACCATGTTGCTTGACAACTATCATTATCTGTATTATGTGCATCACCGATTAGTGTGTTCCAAGTGTTAATGTTCGTGGACTAGTATTCAGAGCTTGTCAGTGTTCTTTTAGCAAAAACTGTGAACGTCCAAACTGCAGATGGCACCTCTGTCTGCGCTAATGCACATAGGTAAGCGTTGTTTTTCATGTGAACCACCTGACTCCATGTTGGAGTTGATAGGCACAATGTCAAATAACAGCAGATATTGTGCTCCTCCTTGCAATGGAGCAACTGTACCTAATCAGACATCTTCAAGAATGAGGGAAAATGGAACTGCAGATAAGGACTTAATATAAATTTAAAGAAACAAAACTATATTGTAGGTAGCATCTGATTATCATTATAATATCCATTTAAATGTAATAATAAAATTTAAGCAAAATTTCATATTTATTTTATATTTGCTTTGAATTTAAGGTATTTTTTTGAACAACAGCGAATTTGGAAATAGCTTTTGGGAACTTTCAGAGTCACTGAGTTTGCAACAATGGTAATAAGAGCTTTTATAACAGCAAGACTGCACAAGGTAGCTATAAGAGAGGCTACATGTTCTCACACTGGAATGAGCATGAGAATACCATATGGCGTCAGGTGAGTCTGGACAGGTGACGGTATGTTCTGTAGAGATGGGCAATCCGATCCTGAACTGATTCAAAGAGCCAGATCCTTCTAAGGAGTGTGTGATGGATACATCCGAAAAAAGTGGTAGCTCAACTGATTCGTAAAGTCCTGATGCCACGTGTTTAAGAAGTTTCCCAACCTACAAAATAAATGTAGTATATACCATCTGCAAGTATAAAACTGCAGTGCCACTGCGCTGCGAGACGAGAATCGGTGAGTCGAGAGTTGGCGAGTCGCACAAGCAGCAGGATTTGGTGATCGCCAGGTTCCCAAATCCCGCTGGCTCGCTGCTCCGCACGACTCCGGCGATTGGACCGCCAGCTGACTCACCGGTTCACTGGTTTGCCGGTTCGCCTCTCCCCACCACTCACCAGCTCCGCTCGCCTGCCGAGCCGCCCATGTGACGCGGAATAAAGCGATTCCACACACCACTTTGTTCTGTCAATTCCTGGCATTCTAATAAAGCTTGCAGCTTGCTTACAGAAACGATCATCTGAGGCAACAGAAACTATCATATAGACAAATGACCTATTCCGAATAGTTTTCGAGTTAAGACTTATTTATTTAATGTTACTTTCGTGCGTATTTTCTTAATAACAGGAAATCTGCAGTCTGTAGTGAAAACGCATTATTGTACAAAATTAAACTATATAAAATTTCCGCGTAAAAGATCCTACTCATTTCTTCTCTAAGACTTGTAGTTTGCATGAAGAGAGCAAGAGAGACAAAGTCTTGTGCAATGTGCATGCTCTGTTGCTTAGATAGGGTTTGTATGCCCATATCACGCGGTTTCCTGACTTGGTATACAAGTGTCCTGTATCAAATTATGCGTCTTCTCTTCATCTACACTATTTTAGTACGTTGAAAATAATGACTATATAGCGAATAACAAAGAAAATAACAATGTGCATTAATGTTTTCAATCTCAGAATCCATTCAGTTTAGGGAATATGTTCATTTGAAATTTTTGCTGCTGGCATCGAATCTTGGACAGTAACAACAAACTTACTTCCCAGGAGAGAGAGGACACTAGGATGTCAAACGAGATGCATGTAAAATTACGGTTCTGAGTAAAATATCTTGATATGTTTCATTAAGAATTTAATGTGTTTTTACAGTGGGATATGTGTGTTTGCAATTGAAGGAAAACTATGTTGGAAAGCACTTAAAATTATTTGCGGTGCTCTGTATAGAGAATATATTGAACTTTGCACAAATATCAGGTGAAATGGTTGCAGTTACAAGGATTAAAATATAAGTTAGAACTGAAATCGTACCAGCAATCACAAAACTTACAATTTAGGATTCCAAAACGCTACCCCTGTACTACGCCAACTGTAAAAGCATCAACGCAGTTTTAAACGATTTATCTGATGATTTCTCTCGGTAAGAGACTCTTCATACTTAATCAATTGTTGATGGTTTGTACTCATTGACGGCATAGTCGAAAGTATCTGTACTCGTCGTCGTATTTTCGAAGAATTTGGCTGGAGATCTTCAGTCTTTTTTTTTAACACCACAGTGCTTTACTAGGCATGGTCCTGTTTGGATGTAGTATGCCGTTGCCTTCCTCCCACCTTCGAACTGACTAACCCAGCCAGTTACAGGGGACCTACAGTTTGACGTGGGTTCCGAACCATGGTGCTACTCGGTATTTTTCACATCAGCAACACTACCAGAGGTGAAAGAAGTGGAAAGTGACAGATAAATATCCTAGGACCTGGCGGGGATCGAACCCGCGACTTTTGAATTAGAAGTTTGCCATTCTACCACTGTGCTATAATTGTATTCTGTAAAGTATTGTATTATTGAATAAAAGTATAAAAATAATCAGTTTTCATTTTTCGAATTATTTGCCTGCAAAAATATTTAAATTCTATTATACCATCTTTAATTTGTAATGTCCACTCCCATGAACCACAGACATTGCCGAGGTGGGGTGGCTTGCGTGCCTCAACGATATAGATAGCCGTACTGTAGGTGCAACCACAGCGGAGGGGTATCTGTGGAGAGGCCAGACTAACGTGTGGTTCCTGAAGAGGGGCAGCAGCCTTTTCAGTAGTTACAGGGGCAACAGTCTGGATGATTGACTGAGCTGGCCTTGTAACATCAGCTAATGTGGCTTTGCCATTCAGTTACTGCGAACGGCTGAAAGCAAGGGGAAACTACAGCCATTACCTTTCCCGAGGACATGCAGCTCTACTGTATGAACATATGATGATGGCATCCTCTCGGGTAAAATATTCCGGAGGTAAAATAGTCCCCCAATCGGATCTCCGGGCGGGGACTACTCAAGAGGATGTGATCATCAGGAAAGACAATACTGGCATTCTACGGGTCGGAGCGTGGAATGTTAGATCCCTTAATCGAGTAGGAAAATTAGAAAATTTAAAAAGGGAAATGCAGAGGTTGAAGTTAGATATAGTGGGGATTAGTGAAGTTCGGTGGCAGAATGAACAGGATTTCTGGTCAGGTGAGTACAGGATTATAAATACAAAATCAATTGGAGGTATCACAGGAGTAGGATTGATAATGAATAAGAAAATAGGAATGCGGGTAAACTACTATGACCAGCACAGTGATCGCATTATTATTGTCAAGATAGATACGAAGGCAACACCGACAACAGTAGTACAGGTTTATATGCCAACTAGCTCTGCCGATGATGAGAAAATCGAAGAAATATATGAGGAGCTAAAGGAAATTATTCAGACAATTAAGGGAGAGGAAAACTTAATTGTTATGGGAGACTGGAATTCGGTAGTAGGACAAGGAAGGGAAGGGAAGATAGTAGGTGAATATGGTCTGGGCAAAAGGAATGAACGAGGAAGCCGCCTGGTAGAATTTTGCACGGAACATAATTTAGTTATAACAAACACCTGTTTCAAGAATCACAAAAGAAGGTTGTATACTTGGAAGAGACCAGGAGACACCGGGAGATACCAGATAGATTTTATAATGGTAAGACATAGATTTCGGAACCAGGTTTTACAGTGCAAGACATACCCAGGGGCAGATATAGACTCTGACCATAACTTGTTGGTTATGAACTGTAGGCTGAAACTAAAGAAACTACAAAAAGGTAGGAAAATAAGGAGATGGGACCTGGATAAATTGAAGGAACCTGAGATTCTTAAGAATTTCAGAGGGAGCTTTAGGCAACAATTGACAGAAACAGGGGAAAATAAAACAGTAGAGGAGGAATGGGTAAAATTGAGAGATGAAATAGTTAAGGTAGCAGAGGACAAAATAGGTAGGAAGGCAAGACCTACAAAAAATCCTTGGATATCACAGGAGATACTAAATTTAATCGATGAAAGGAGAAAATATAAAAATGCAGTAAATGAAACAGGCAAAATGGAGTACAGACGACTAAGAAATGTGATTGACAGGAAGTGCAAAATGGCTAAGCAGGAGTGGCTAGAAGGCAAATGCAAGGATGTAGAAGAATGTATAAATAGCGGAAAAATAGATACAGCCTACAGGAAAATAAAAGAAACATTTGGAGATAAGAAAAACAGCTCTATGAATATCAAGGACATTGATGGAAAACCAGTTCTCAGCAAAGAAGGGAAAGCTGAAAGGTGGAAAGAGTATATAGAGGGGCTCTACAAAGGAAATGAACTTCTAGACAATATTGTAGGAAGGGAAGAGGATGTAGATGAAGATGAAATAGGAGACACTGTACTGAGAGAAGAATTTGACAGAGCCCTGAAAGACCTAAGTCGAAACAAGGCCCCTGGAGTAGATGATATTCCCTCAGAGCTACTGAAGTCTTTGGGAGAACCAACCATGACAAACCTGTTTCACCTGGTGTGTAAGATGTATGAGACAGGCGAAGTACCCTCAGACTTTAAGAAAAATGTTATAATCACCATTCCAAAGAAACCAGGTGCAGACAGGTGTGAAAACTACAGAACCATCAGTTTAATAAGTCATGGTTGCAAAATATTAACACGAATTATATACAGAAGGATGGAAAAACTGGTAGAAGCCGACCTCGGGGAAGATCAGTTTGGATTCAGGAGAAATGTAGGAACTCGGGAGGCAATACTCACTTTACGGCTTATCCTAGAAGATAGATTAAGAAAAGGCAAACCTACATTTCTAGCTTTTGTAGATTTGGAGAAGGCTTTTGACAATGTTGATTGGAATAAACTCTTTCAAGTTCTGAAGCAAGCAGGAGTAAAATATAGGGAGCGTAAGGTTATTTACAACTTGTACAAAAACCAGACAGCGGTTGTCAGAGTTGAAGGGCATGAAAGGGATGCAGTGGTTGGGAAGGGAGTAAGACAGGGTTGTAGCCTTTCTCCGATGTTATTCAATTTGTACATTGAGCAAGCTATAAAGGAAAGCAAGGAGAAATTTGGAGAAGGAATTAAAGTTCGGGGTGAAGAATTAAAAACATTGCGTTTTGCCGACGACATAGTAATTATATCAGATACAGCAAAGGACCTGGAAGAGCAATTGAACGGAATGGACAGTGTGCTGAAAGGTGCATATAAGATGAACATTAACAAGAGAAAAACTAGGGTAATGGAGTGCAGTGTAAGAAAATCAGGTGATGCTGAAGGGATTAGATTGGGAAACGAAGCAATAAAGGAGGTAGATGAGTTTTGTTACTTGGGCAGTAAAATAACAAATGATGGTCGCAGTACAGAGGATATAAAATGCAGAATGGCAATGGGTAGAAAAGCGTTTTTGAAAAGAGAAATTTGTTAACATCAAATATTGATTTAAACCTAAGGAAGTCCTTTCTGAAGGCATTTGTATGGAGTGTTGCATTGTATGGGAGTGAGACATGGACGATAAACAGTGTGGACAGGAAGAGGATTGAGGCTTTTGAAATATGGTGCTACAGAAGAATGCTGAAGATTAGGTGGGTGGATCGCATAACTAATGAGGAGGTACTGAACAGGATTGGGGAGAAAAGAAATTTCAGGCATACCTTGACTAAAATAAGGGATAGATTGGTAGGACACATTCTTAGACATCAAGGAATTGTGAATTTAGCATTAGAGGGAAGTGTGTGGGGTAAAAATCGCAGAGGAAGACCAAGAGATGGATACAGTAAGCAGATTCAGGTAGATGTAGGTTGCCGTTCTTATGTGGAGATGAAGAGGCTTGCTCAGGATAGGGCATTGTGGAGAGCTGCATCAAACCAGTCTCCGGACTGAAGACCACAACAACAACAATTTGTAATGTAGCTGTAATTCACAAATTTTAACTGTCGAAACTACTAAGGACTTACAATAAAATTATAATCCTCTTTCTTCTTTCACAACATGGACAAATCAGATATAAAAAAGCAGTGCGCCATCGTTCTACGCTTTTTATCAGTTGGTGAGTGGTGAGTCGGTGAGTCATGAAAAAGAACTAGTTCATCCCAGTGATTGACTACTGATAGCATCGGTTTTGCCTAACTCTAATTTTTCGGCCGGTTGCCAATGGTCACGATGCACGAGGCAGCTACCGCCGGTTGTTGGAATTCCCCCTGTACATAAATGTTGTGTTCCTCCTTAGGTGAAGGTAGTTTACGTTGGATGTAGATCGTAGCAACATGAAATTGACAGTTAAACGGAGACGTAAGACGAACAGCTTAATATATTAAAAAACACATTTTATACCACCGTTCATGGAGACTGAGGGGCCTTGACCTGGGGATTTTCGGCACACTGCACCCCATGACCAAATCACATGTTCAAATGTTTATAAATCTAAGGCACTTAACTACGTCGGTCATCAGTCCCTAGGCTTACAAACTACTTACACTAATCTAAAGTAACTTATGCTAAGGGCAGCACAAAAAGCCATGCCCGAGGGAGGACTCGAACTCCGATGGCGAACGGCCGCGCGCACGACAGCAGGGCGCCTCAGTGCGCACGGCTATTCTGCCGCGGCGTCCACGTGACCCAATGGTACAGCTGCACCACTAGCCGTACTTATCTGTTTTTATTAATATCGTCATTAGTTGGACAATTGTGAATGAATGCCGGCCGCGGTGGCCGAGGTGACTGAGGCGCTCCAGTCACGGTCAGCACGACCACTACGGTCGGGGGTTCGAATCCCCCCTCGGGCATGGATATTTGTGCCGTCCTAGTTCGTAAGTAGTTCATAAGTAGTTTGTAAGTTTAGGGACTGATGACCCCGTAGTTAAGTCCCATAAGCTTAACAAACATTTGAACATTTTTTTTGTGAATGAATATATATCCATTCTCGATTGCTAAGACTACATATATTTAAAAAACACTAGCATATTCCAGAATGATAATGCACCCACATACACACCTGAAAAGGTTCAGGTGTGCTCCATACAGCATCAGAAACATCTCCTGTGGACAGCACAATCGCCGTGTCTCAGCATAGTGAAACCGTTGTTGGGAGTTTTAGAGCAGAGAGTGGGGAACAAATTAACAACTACAACAACACCGAAGTAATTGGCGAAAGTTTCGGTACAAGAGCGGATAACATTTTATTCAAAACTAACAGACTCTTTACGAATCTTTTTCTCGTGGAGTTGTAGCTGTTCTCAAATCCAATGGCAGGCCAACTCCCTATTTACAAATAAAAATTATGTGTATTATCGGTGTTCATATTATTTTGTACAGAAACTGTACAATTCGCCTAGTTTTAAGAACCGCGTTTATTTGCGTTGAGAAATTGCGCGATAGATTTCAATTTACTGTCCCGGTTTGCGTGCACCAAGCGAGGCGGCGCAGTGGTAACGCACTGGCCTGGCATTCGGGAGGACGGTGCTTCACATCCACTTCCGCTCATCCAGATGTAGGTTTTCCGTGATTTCCCTAAACCACTCCAGGCAAATGTCGGGATTGTTCCTTTGAAAGGGCACGGCCGATTTCCATTCCCATCCTTTCCTAAAACTGCGAGCTTTAGCTCCGTTTATAATGACCAAGTAGTCGACGGGACGTTAAACCCCAAGTTTTCTTCTCTCCTGGTTTGCGTCCCTTCTTTAGGGCGTGTCCCCATGGTCAGCGACCAACTGAAAAAAAGTTTAAAAATATTTCTGTAAATTTTAGAGGAAGCTAAAATGAATCCTATCCTCAGACTTGGAATAATTTTCTGTCGGAATTCTTCTTATAGCGAATTAACGTTTGGCATCGTCAAGCATGTTGTTTTTGTAATGATGACTTGAATAGGTTCTACGGATTTCTGAGAAATTTCACTCTTCGGTATAGTCATCTATCATGCAGATTAAGAATGGAGAGAAAAGAAACAGAAACTTTCAGAGTGATTTAACTACCCGACCTATGAAGTTTTAATTCAAGCGCCGTATCTGTCATTTCGCACTGCTGGGAGTATGCATGTATTGCGGACATATTGGAGCACATACTTCGTCATTTAAGTGTTCATTGCATCACTTACTTCACTGAAATGCCGGCCGCGGTGGCCGAGGAGACTGAGGCGCTCCAGTCACGGTCTGCACGGCCACTACGGTCGGAGGTTCGAATCCCCCCTCGGGCATGGATATTTGTGCCGTCCTTAGTTGTAGGTAGTTCATAAGTAGTTTGTAAGTTTAGGGACTGATGACCCCGTAGTTAAGTCCCATAAGCTTAACAAACATTTGAACATTTTGAGCTAACTCATCTTTCAAAAATTTTCAAATGTTTGTTAAGCTTATGGACATAACTACGGGGTCATCAGTCCCTAAACTTACAAACTACTTATGAACTACCTTATACTAAAGACGGCACAAATATCCATGCCCGAGGGGGGATTCGAACCCCCGACCGTAGTGGCCGTGCAGACCGTGACTGAAGCGCCTCAGTCTCCTCGGCCACCGCGGCCAGCAACTCATCTTTCAATAGATTCTGAACGCACCTGGTAAGTGGTATAATCAGTTGACAAAACATCAACCGTTGAAGTCATTTACCCACGTCCGTTTGCCATGTATGCCCATATGTTGCTGCTTGTGACCGTGTTTAATCAAGAGCGAAATTAATTCATAAAACTAGGTAAGAGTGAAGTAAATTATATATTAAACACCGAACTGGATAAATATCTACTCCACAAGCATGTTGCCAGCAGTGTAAGGTAGTGCATAGCATGATTATATAGAAACTGATCACTCTATCACCGTGTGTAATCATCTGTTTGATATTTATGATACATTATTGCCTCATTTTACCTATAGACTTGGTTTTAATAATATTACAACAGAACCCCGTGCGAATACTTCGCACCGTTAGTAGAGTGACAAAAAGTTGCGAAAAATGGTAGTAAAATTGAATGTCCACTCGTAGCTTTCTTCAAATCAATCAATGGAAGTGTTTAAAAGCGCGAAGGAATGAGCTTGATCCGCTGAATATTGTTAGGTCAAAAAGAAATGCGTACCTTAATTACAACCGAAGATACCGTAAAACAAACCGATTAAAATAATCAATTCAAGGAGAAAAGGCTGCCGCGTCTGAATGAAAGTGTAGGTTTGAAAGAATTAAATTAATTATGATGTTTGATGACAAATCTGCGAATGAATACCTTTCGTTTAAAGCAGAAATGAAGGAAATCAGTCGGATAGAACGGCTTGACCGTCTGACTTTAGTTTACAGAAAGCACACGCCCATACGAAATATACAGAAGGAAATCGATTTGAGTATAGAAAAGAAAGGCGAGAGTTATGTAAATTCTGATACTTCATGAAAAATCTGTGGATGAATACCTTTCGTTTAAAACGAATATGAAGGAAATCGGACGGGTAGTTTGGTCTGGCCGACTGAATTTCGTTTTCGTAGATTCTTTTAATATATAAGATAATCATATTGCAAGTGCGTATGTGTAAGCAAAACGTAGAAAATGTTAGTACCGCTCGAAACTTGAAATTTCTGTACAGATTTTTCAGAGCTTTCATCTCTCCAGGTCTTTCCCATACATACCAAAACCCGTGCAGACTCTTCTGCATACAGCACACAGTTTGATTAGTATAGCTATTTGCAGAAAATGTACGATGGAAAACGTCTTACGCACATCCTTAACTTTTCTGAAAAACCCGTGTTTCTGTGTGCATTGAATTATACGCTGTTTCTGAAGTTGCCGAGAAAGGAAAATAATGAGAAATGTTGCCAGTGCGTTTATCGACTCGTCATTGATGTGTAACTAGAGGTAAGAAGAGAGACATTAGCGTCTCGCTGCGGAGCGCGCGGTTGCTCGCCGTGGAGGTTCGAGTCCTCCCTGGGGCATGGGTGTGTGTGTTTGTTCTTAGGTTAGTTTACTTTAGTTTAAGTAGTTTGTAAGCTACGGACTGATGACCACGCAGTTTGGTCCGATAGATTTACAAACATTTGAACATTTTTTGAGAGACATTAGCACATTAAAGCCCTTGTGAGAGGTTTGCGGGTGGCTTAATCCGCAAGTCATTAGTTGCGAAAGGAAAGCATTCGGTCTCTAGAAGCGTTTTCAATAACTTAAAATGTTAATGAAAAGCGCTTACTTCTTTGAAAACTTGCTTAGCATACAAAAAAGTTACAATTGATTTTGATCAACATGAGTTAATTACTTGAAAAGTTTTAACAAATGTCCGAAGCAGTTTCCAAACGAATGATCAAAATTTATTTTTTGTGTCAGTGAGATAACGAAGCTGGATTATTTCCGTTTCACAATGACATCAATAGTTAGCGCGGTAGTGCGGTACAATTCCACGTGCTGTTTTATTTTCTCATTTTTGCTTGTTAGTCACGCTTTCGCGATTATCAACGTTAGCGATTTTCTACATCAGTTCTGAATCCGCGTTTAGTGCGGATAATCTAGGTTTCGCCGTGTGGGGTTTATCGATAGTGCTTCAAGGCAGCTAGCAAACAGTGTACGAGATTCCGAGAAATTACGCAAATGAATGGTACTCGTGCCGCGTTGCGCTTCGGGCAGTGAAATGTGTCTGGTATTTGCTGCCGGCCTGGATAAGTTAGGGCGGTTAGTCCGCGCTGCTGAACCGCCGGCGTCGTTAATTTAGCCGCAGCGTCCGTGTGCGGTCCGAGCACGCCGCAGCAGTCGGCAACTGTTCGTATCAAAGGCAAGCCCAACATTTACGTTTCTGCCACTACCTCCGAATAGATTCGTCAACTCCTAATGGGTATGGGTAACATACACGTGTCGAAAACGTTCAAATATGTTCGCTTTAGCGGAAAGCACCCACATTCCATAAGGGCTTTAATTGGTTTTGTACTGAAAACTATGCAGCCACACGCGAAATGCGTAAACTACTTTCATGTAACATCAACTGTTTTTGCGTATCTGGTCTACAGAACGTGAAAATAACAATGAAAAGAAACATTTTCTTAAAACGTTATATACTTTTATTTACATTCCACAATATTTTTATTTATTTTATTTTTTTTTCGTTATGAACCGGCTTTAGGCTCTTTTGCCCATCATCAGGTGATTTAATACTAAACAGATAGTCTTCAAAATAACGATGGCAATACATACTTAGTTATGCAAAGATGGTCTTAGAAGGATATGCGAATATTGTGACTATCGATATCAGAAAACACAAATGGAGTCTAAATAAATATCTTATATTAAGTGAAAGTGAAAGCTTGATGAACGTTTGTTAAATGAAAGTTTCATATTCTTATTAAGTCTTTCTATTTAAATCAAGGAGTATCTCTAATCATATGTGCGCAACGGATTTAACAAATAAAATTAGGCCCTGTAAGTAAAACAATCTGTACTTCTGTAAAAATTATTTCTGACACTCAGATTCAATGGCATGTAAGGACTGATTACTTTACTGGTACGTGAACATTTACATTTAAAAGGAAATATTTAGCTCAAAAAACTCTACACGTACCATACAACAAAATCAATAATGCCACAATCAGAAAATGAGGGACGAGGTTGAGCTGAAATAAGAAAAAAATTAGCTATTAATTGAATTAAATAAACATATCTTTGTTGAGTCTTCAATATAATACAGTGGTTTTATACAAGTCCGTTCCATACAAATATTCTCTTCCTCTTGATACAGAATCCACTGTCCAATATAATACGTTTGTATTCATAAATATAGAGTGAAATAAATCAAACTCAGTACCATAATTGCTGACCAATTAACCTTAGTACACCACACAGTTGCCATACGTCTGTCAGCTTGCCTAGCCCACAATCGACTCTTCTGCTCAACAGCTCACTCTCTATTACTCGCCTCAGCGGTCAAAGAACCTGCTGTAGCGCAGATGCTACATCGCTGTTGTAAAGACATTATGATGTGCAGTAGTTATAAACATCGACTGATATTATATATCATGGATGACTTTCACATACAAAATAAAGCTATAAGGCAGATACACGTTCAGATTCACAAAAATAAAGCAAAAAATCCATAAACAATGAACTTCAGCCTATGGCTGCCTACTTTCACATTTAGTTTAAAAATGAGAATTTTTGGAAATAAATATTTTCCAGGTGAGTTATGCTCCATTCATAATATACATCCCACAGAAGCATTTGAATAAATTACATTACTTTGGTCTACTAGTTAAAGGACTAGGATTTTATGAGACTTCATTGTATTGATGGGCAGTGTGTTATATGGACAGAATGGGGAATGTGTTCAAGAGTCCAAAAAGGGCGGAAGGTTGGAATCGTGACTTAGTACTTAATGACTAAACCCAATTTCATTATTCACTCTTATTAAAGTAAGGGCAGCTGCTTAATATTTGTCTCACTATAGGTACAATATTAGTAAAACTTCGATACCGACATTCCACAGACTCCCACATCCACCCAGGTATTGACCTTCCACCCCCAGCTCTGCTTTCGTTTAGGACTCTTCGCCACATTCTCCATTCTATCCATACAACACACTGCCCATCAGTACGATAAATTCTCATAAATTCCTAGTCCTTTAATTAGTAAAGTAATATAAAATAATTTATTCAAATGCTTCTCTGGGATTTATATTGCGAATGTATCAACACTCGCCTGGAAAACATTTATTTCATATGTTCCAAAAATTCTAATTACGAAACTAAATGTAATATGACGTACTTATTTAGATTTCATTTGTGTTTTCTGATATCTCCAGCGTAGCTTGGGGCTGGACCCCACCTAAAAAACTCTAGTTTTTCGTCCTCCTCTTTGAACCTTCTGTATGTTTTCTATTGTGAGCGGGAATGGATGCACGGTCAGCATTGTCAATATTATGAAGATCGAGAGTGCACATAAACATGAGTCCCTAATAGATTTTTACAAGTTGTTAAGACCGCTGAAGTTGAATTTGTGCCAGGTTGTAATTCAATTTTAAACTTTGATCCAGAAACACTTTGCGGCACTGCAGTTTTAAAATGTTCAAAAGTTTGTAAATCTAGCTGACTTAACTGTATCGTTATTAGTCCGTAGTTTACAAAACTACTTAAACCAAGTTAAACTAACCTAATAACAACACAAGCACCCATTCCCGGTGAGGGCGGGGGACTCGAACCCCCTACGCTGTAGTTTTAATTAAACAACTATGGGAATTTAGAAAAGTTGTCAATCTACCGGATGGACGAGGCATCGCTTGTTCAAATGTTTGTTAAGCTTAAGGGACTTAACTGCTGGGTCATCAGTCCCTAAACTTACAAACTACTTAAGGTAAAGCAGTTAAAAATCCGAAGATTGGTTTGAACACCACAGTTCTTTACTAGGCATGGTCCTGCTTGGAGGTGGTATGCCGTTGCCTTCCTCCGACCTTCGAATTGACTTACCCATCCAGTTACAGAGGGACCTACAGTTTAACGTGGGTTCCGAACCACCGTGCTACTCAGAATTTTCACATAAACAATACAGCCAGAGATGAAAGAAGTGGAAAGTGACAGATAAAAATCCTAGGAGTTGGCGGGAATCGAGCCCGCGACCTTTGGATTTGTAGTCTGGCACTCTAACACTTTTTTTTCTTTTTTTTTTATTCTTTTTTTTTCCGGGTCTCCAACCTCCCCTACAACCCGTCCTTCCGCTCACCAAAGTCGCCTTCTTCGGCGTCGGCTTCAATCTGCCTTTTTTTTTAATTTTATTTATTTGAATGCTTCCTTCCATCTTGTCTTGCAAATAAAAGTGCTTTTTGAGGAAATTTCGTTAAGAAGTAGGAAAAAAATAATAATAATAATAAAATAAAAAAATAAACTTATTTGACGAATTTTCGTCTTGCTGTGCCACAGCTTTAGAGCCAAAGTATACCAAACAAAAAGTAAAGCCTCTTATTTAGTAGAAAACATAATCTTTTTTTCTTCAATTTACAATTCGAGAAAATAACTTTTACTTCTTTTTCTATGGCCCTGCCCATCGTCGATTTCAAAGTTCATCTTCTCGGTTCGTGTTCGCATTTGTTCGTGTCCGGTTGAGGTTCAGTTTCTTCGTGCTTTCTGTTATTCACTAATACTAAAATGCTTCCTTCTCTAACTCTGAAACACGTCAATAGGCTGGAGCACAGAATTCATCTGTAATAAAATATACATATGTATAATGAAGATGTATATTGTTTAAAAACCAAAATTTATTCCGAAATACAGATCTTTTCCTCTAGAAGATTCCGTTTCATCAGTAAATAGTTCTTCATTTGTTCATTTTATTGTTAATTAAGTTATTGTATTTATCTGTGCAATTAATTTTACTTTCATTCTATTAACTTCATCGTCAATGTTATTGTTCCATGTGCAATTTACATGATAGTTTTCGTAAGGAAATTAGCGTATTGATGATGATAATCCTTTATTTTCAGTAGGTTTTGGTGCTGGGTCCTTATGTACGTCCAAAAGTCTTGTTCGCTCTTTTCAGTGCTTTTCAGGATATAAAATACGGTATGTCCCCTTAGCCAGTTAACCGCATTGTTCTTCGTCTTGGGGTAAAAAATTTCATCTGGTAATAAAAATGTCGAGGGTGTTATTGTATGCGGCGATGTTCTCTGTATGATCGCTAACTTTCTTCTGACTGACTGCCAGATGGTGTTCGCCTCTCCACAAACAAACTGGTGATCATCAGTGTCATTTAGATTACAGGTGAGACACATAGGGGAATCGGCCATGCGAATGGAATGAAGGCGTTCGTTCGTTGTCATTTTTCTGTTAACGGCGTAGTACCACGTTGCCCTCACGTCTGTTGGTAAGTTCAAATGATGGATGTTTTTCCAGATATTTGACCAGTTGACTGCATTGAACTTAGTTTCTATGACATTCTTGTTTTGAAACTGCATTAAGTTTTTGTATACTTGTTTGACACTGATCATATCTTTCTCTGCAATCCTCATCCTAATATAACTGTGCTCTATTAAGAAATGTTTTAAGTGATAGAGTGTGCTGGGGATGTGGTGAACATCAATTGGGGCATCGCAGTTGGCTGGTACTATTTCGTTAAGTAAAAATGCTGCTATGCTATTCGGTGACCTCTTCCACTGTTTGTACGTCTTGCACGTGTACAGCGCATTTGCTTTATTATACACGTCTACAAGGTTTAAGCCACCGTTAGTCGGTGGTAGCGTCTGAGTTTCAAATTTTACTTTAAACATGTGGCCGCGGCTGACGAAATGACCAAAGGCAGCCAGGATCCTTTTTGCCACGTCTTTTGGCATTGGCAGAACTTGTGCCACGTAATTTATTTTGGATGTTAGGCAGATGTTTACAAGTTGCACTCTCTGTATTTCATCAATCATCCTGAGCGTATGTTGGTGGATGCTGGCACGTATGACATTAAGTAGTTTTCTATAGTTCAAGGCAATTGTCTGCCGGATGTTTTGTGCATATTCGATTCCAAGACATTTTAATGTGGGGGTCTCCTTTATTGGTCCTGGAGTGCGAACTCCTAAACCACGCCCAATATTCATTAGTGCACATTTATTGCTGTTCAGCTTGGCTCCGGATGCAAGTGCATACTTATCTATTATTTCTAGTGCCTTGCATATCTCTTCGTTGTCTCGGACCAGAAATACAACGTCGTCAGCATAGGCCTTACACACTACCTGCACTCCATCTATTGTGATGCCTTGGAGATGTTGACTTAAACGGAAAAGCAGAGGCTCAATGGCTATTGCGAAGAGGGACATAGATAGTGGACACCCTTGTCTCACTGAACTGTTGATTGTGATAGGTTTGCTGGGCTGACCGTTGACCATGACTGTGGAGGTAGCACTGTTTAAGAAGTTCTTTATAATTCCGATGTAACGTTGCGGAAAGTCCATGTAAGCCATAGTGTGGAAGAGATAATCATGATTGATTCTGTCGAAAGCTTTCTCGAAATCTAATGAAACGAGCGCGCATTTTATTTTACAAGCTCCAGCAATTGATATGATGTCTCTATAGTCACACAGTGTGTGGTGAATGGATCTATCGCGACCGACGCTGGATTGATACGGACCAGTTACGGTGTTCATTACGGCTTTTAATCTCTCATTCAAGATGCGGGAAAATATTTTGTAGTCAGAGTTCAATAATGTAAGCGGTCGTAGATTTGTTACAGATTTTCCTGCATGATTTTTCGGGACTAGAACTATTATTCCCTCTCGAAACTCACTTGGGATATCACTGCTGGGATTCATTAAATCGTTGCAAATTCGTGTTAGCTTAGGTATCATTTGTCGTCGGAACGTGTGGTATAACTCAGCTGGAATTCCGTCACGCCCAGGAGATTTATTTTTTGGACTTCGTGTTATTGCATCCGCCACGTCATCTTCCGTCACGTCAGCTAACAGGTTATCTGCTTGATCCTGATCCAGCTTCCTGGTCAGTCCTGTTGTAAAAATATTTTGCGTTGTAGTGTCCGTTTTGGTATTACTTAACAGGTTGGTGAAGTATTTATAGATTTCGTTTTTAATCTCACTTTGCTGCGTAATCAGTCTACCATCCATGGAACGCATTTCAGTTATTATTTTCTTCCGATGGCCCTTTCTTTCATTTATCACGTGGTAAATTGACGTCTGTTCTCTTTTTACATCGTTTTGAAGCCTCGATCGTATTTTGCAGCCTTCAATCTGTTTCCGTTTCAAAGCTAAGAGTTTGGCCTGAATTCTTTTTATCTCTAAATGGTTGGTGATTACAGATCGATCATTTGTGTACAATTCTCTCAGAACCGTAAAATAAAATTCAGTCGTCTGTTTTTGCCAGGCATTCTTATCTCGTGAGTAGTTTATCAGGGCTCGTCGTATCGACGGTTTAGCACATTTCAGCCACCAAGTCAGTGACGAAGGGTAGGAGGTGAATTTCTTCTCACACTCCGTCCATACACTATTGAATATATCGTGACATTCTGGGTCTTGCAGATGTGCCACATTTAATTTCCACAGTCCTCGTCCCCGGTATGTTTCTTGTCTTTTAAGGTTAATGGTGCAAATATATGCTATGTGATCGGAAAATATGGTGGGCCACAACTCGGTCTGCAGCACCTGCGTTTTTAGATTATCGGACACATATATCCTATCGATGCGACTGGCTGAATGACTTGTGATGTACGTAAAGCCTGGCAGTGCGCCGTTTTTGAGTTCCCAGGTATCAGTCATGTTCAGTTGTTTGATTATGTCATCAAGTTCGGCACAATAATTAAAGTTTGGCATTTGATCTTTAGCCGATAAGACGCAGTTATAATCCCCTCCTAAAATTAGTTGGTCGTATCGTCCACAGAAAAGGGGAACTATATCATCTTTAAAAAATTCAGCTCTACGCCGTCTATTACTGGAGCCAGAGGGTGCGTAGATGTTGAAGAGCCTAGTACCGTTGATGGTGATAGCTAGGCCTCTGGCATTTGTCAGTTTGGCAACATCGTTGACAATAATACCTTCTTTGCTTAGTATTGCTGTGCCGAGCTCGGAATCGTTCCCTGAATTGACAATTGCATTATATCCTGTGATATCATCAAGGTTGATGTCTGTAACTTCTTGCAACATTGCAATGTCGATATCTGATGCATAAAGCATATCTTGCAAGGACTTAAGTTTTAAATGACTGCGGATCTTATTAATGTTGATCGTTCCTATTTTATAGGATTGTAATGCAATTGTGCAAAGTTAGATTGACAACATAGGGGAATAATATGACTGATACTCTTAGCGCCTAATATCTTTAGTGTATCGAACGTGGGGGTGACGTCCCCTTCGTTTTTTCACCCCTCGGTACTTCCTTCATTTCTTCGTCCTCAGGGAAGTGTGCAATTTCGTCTGCCCAGTTCCCTCTATGAGTGTTCTGAAGCATCTCATTCTCAGAGCCATGTTGAGATGGTACTTTGTTTCGCGAGTCTTTCTTTGTAGATTTTGCCTTTGCACCGCCTTGTTGCGTGGGCGTTTCTATATTTGACGAAACTTCCATACTCAACTGTTGACTCCGTTGCAATTTTCCGGACATGTCAGCACTTAATTTTCGACTAATTTGTTGCGCTTTCTCACGCACTGGCTGTACTGTCATTGTTTTGTTACCGAAGGATACTCACAAATGTGACGCTGCACACCTGCGGCCGGTCACTCTTCTAAATGAAGACTATAAGTTGTGACCAAAAAGGTTTTCCCGGCGTAATAATTGGTTGTAATTTTCTCGGGTTTGCAGTCGGATACTAAAGTCAACTTGACACAATATTTCAGCGGCGCAACTGCCCGCCATCCTCAGGTGAGCGTGCTAGTACACAATCACGCCGGAACTGAGTTCCCAATGCTCCTTTATACATCGCAGAAGACCCATAGCGCGTGCGCAAGAAGTGACAGTAACTGCCCTCTGGTGCACAAGATATACTAGAAGAGCTTACGCCATTTCTGATGCAGAAAGTTTGACGCAAGAACTAGATCATCTCAAAGTTGTGTTTAGATATAATGGCTACACAGATAAGCAGATCGGCTGTGCTTTTCAGTTTTGTCCTTCACCTGAACCATTAAATGAGACCCACAAATCAGTTGCTTTCCTACCTTCTGCCGGGAGTATTACATCAAAGATATATATATATATATATATATATATATATATATATATATATATATATATATATATATATATATATAAACGCATGACATTAAGAGTGTTGTTCGTCCGCAAGTAAAGACGAGAGCTCTTCTCGGATCTGTGAAGCATGATTTGGGTCTGAGGAAGCCCGGGGTATATAGGATTCCCTGCCAGTGTTGGAAAACGAATATTGGTCAGACGATCCGTACCATTCAAGACAGATGTGTTGAACAACAACGCCACACACGTTTACTCCAGCCCGAGAAGTCGGCGGTAGCTGAGCATTTTCTCGATGAGGGACATAGAATGTTGTATAATGAAACTAACATGGTTGATTCAGCATCTCGTTACTGGGACTGTGTCTTAAAGGAATCCATAGAGATCCAATTATCTGACATTCTAATTAACAGAAACAAAGGCTACCTTCTTAGTAAATCTTGGAACCTTGTGTTATCAGATGTTAAAAAAAACAACGGTTGGTACTTCAGCAATCTGAATTATAATTTTCTTCATCATCGATTATCGATTTCGCCGGATTCTACCACCGGAGCGCTGTATGTCTTGTGCGCCACAGGGCAGTCACTGTCACTTCTTGCGCACGCACTATGGGTCTCCCACAATGTATAAAGGAGCCGCCGATTGCACTGGGAACTTAGTTCGGGAGAGATTGTGTACCAGCACGCTCACCTCAGGATGGAGGGCAGTTGCGCCGCTGAAATATTGTGCCAAGTTGACTTTAGTATCCGGCTGCAAACCCAAGAAGATTACAAAGAGACTATAAGTTGGTTGCTCGTCGTTTCGCTGCTCGACTACGGACTGCTCTGACGAAAGTGATCACCAAGGATCAGTGTTGCGTCGTCCCTGGCAGAACAATTTTCGATGCCTTGCTCACATATAGGTACCCCATTGCATTTGCTGCGACAACACAAACGCCTTTAGCGGTGCTGTCCGTCGACTTTGGTAAGGTGAACCATGAATATCTGCGGAAGGTGATGTTCAAACTTTTGGCACGAAATTTACTACCGCCATCATGCACCTTCTGACGAATAATGATCAATGGTTGTCTGTCAGAACCGATGAAGATACAGAGTTCAGTGAAACAAGGCTGCCCTCTTTCTATGGGTTTGTAATGTTCAAATGTTCGTAAGGCTCATACGAATTAACTGCGATGTCATTAGTCCCTAAACATACAAACTACTTTGGAACTAGCTTATACTAAAGACGGTACAAACATCCATTCCCGAGAGAGGATTCGAAAACCCGACGGGGAACGGCCTCGCGCATTGTATCATAGCGCGTCAATGCGGTCGGCCGCTCCGCCGCGGATATTGGTTTGTTTTCCATCGCGTTGGACCCCCTCTTCCAACAACTGACCTCCATGTGCAAGGGAAGACAGTGGACGGCGCGCGGGTGGTGTGCCGCGCGTATGCGGACGACCTCGGACTGTTCGTCAGCCGGAGGGACGACGTCGACGTGGCGTACTCAGTGTTGCAGCTGCGTCGCCGCGCTTCAGGCTCCGGCGTTAACCGAAGCAAGACCGTGCTGCTACCGATACGGCCGTCCTCTTCGCTGGTACGTAGACCTTGGTTTACGACCAGTGACAAGCATACCATCTTAGGTGTTTCCTTTCAAGCCAACCTACAAATGACGACGTCTTGCAAATGGCGTCTACCACTTAACTCTGTTGGGGCTATAGCAGAGTTGCAATCCCGTAGATATCGCACACTGGGACAAAAAACTCTTCTCATTAATGTTTTCCTGTTGTCCAAGGCCTGCCTGGTTTGCAGCGCATGTTGTTAACATACGTAAGGAAACAGGCAGAGCAATCGTGCAGGTAGTGTATTGGTTGCTTTGGAGAGGAGCTATCTTCCTAAGTCTGCTACGCTACCTGCACGTTGCCACCGGCAGAGGGAGGACTAGGACTGGTCGACCTGCCGGCTAAGTGCGCCGCGCTGTTAGTACACCGTACACTCGCCGTCTGTGAGAAACACCCCGCCGGGCCTACAGCGGAGTTCTTTCGCGTTCATCAACCGGAATCACAGGTCGCTCCACTTGACTCGATGGCAATTCCATTCCGACTAATGTACGCGCGCCAGTTTTCCATGCAAAAGAGATATATTCCACCCGAATAATTCGAGCCGCGCAATAGGACAGCAAAGAGATTTTATGAAGCAATTAGAGGAAGACCGTCGCCTAACAGGTACGAAGTACGGAAGCCAGGTCGAATATGGAAGATCGACTGGCAGAACATCTCGGCACGTTATCTCTCCCCGCATGTCAAGGCTACCTGATAGAAGGTCGTATATAGAACTGTCGCGACTAAAGCAAGGCTGCAGAGAATGCCGTACATTTGCCACACATAAGTCTTCTCCCCCCCCCCCCCCCCACCGGCCAGGCAAGTGAGTCCTTTCCCGTACTTCTGCTGCCCGCTTTCAAACCGCCATCTCCACATCTAAATCCATATAGCAACTACCTAAGAAGCCTTCTTCGACATCTTGCCGAAATGTACAGCATCTTTCAATATCCCGAAATAAAAATATTTATAACTTTTGGGAAACGGATGCAACGCCGTCGTCTATGTCAGCGTGTAATTACACTACTGGCTATTAAAATTGCTTCACTATGAAGAAATTCAGATGATAAACGGGTATTCATTGGAAAATATACTAAAACTGACATGTGATTACATTTTCACGCAATTTGGGTGCATAGATCCTGAGAAATCAGTACCCAGAACAACCACCTCTGAGCGTTATAATGACCTTGATACGCCTGGGCATTGAGTCAATTAGAGCTTGGTTGGCGTGTACACGTACAGACGCCCACTCAGCTTCAATACGATACCACAGTTCATCAAGAGTAGTGACTGGCGTATTGTGACGAGCCAGTTGCTCGGGCACCACGCCGGCCGTGGTGGCCGAGGGGACTGACGCGCTTCAGTCACGGTCTGCACGGCCACTGCGGTCCGGGGTTCGAATCCCCCCCTCGGGCATGGATATTTGTGCCGTCCATAGTATAAGCTAATTGATAAGTAGTTTGTAAGTTTAGGGACTGATAACCCCGTAGTTAAGTCCCGTAAGCTTAACAAATTTATTTATTATAATCGGCCACCATTGACCAGATGTTTTCAGTTGGTGAGAGATCTGGAGAATGTGCTGGCCAGGGCAGTAGGCGAACATTTTCCGTATCCAGAAAGGCCCGTACAGGACCTGCAACATTCGGTAGTGCACTATCCGGCGGAAATGTAGGGTTTCGCAGGGATCGAATGAAGGGTAGAGCAACGGGTCGTAACACATCTGAAATGTAATGGCCACTTTTCAAAGTGCCCTCGATGCGAACAAGAGGTGACCGATACGTGTAACCAATGACGCCCCATACCATCACGCCAGGTGATAGGTCAGTATGGCGATGATGAATACACGCTTCCAATGTGCTTTCACCACGATGTCGCTAAACACGGATGCGACAATCAGGATGCTGTAAACATAACCTGGATTCATCCGAAAAATTGTCGTTTTGACATTCGTGCACCCAGGTTCGTCGTTGCGTACACCATCGCAGGTGCTCCTGTCTGTGATGCAGCGTCAAGGGTAACCGCAGCCATGGCCTCCGAGCTGATAGTCAATGCTGCTGCAAACGTCGTCGAACTGTTCGTGCAGATGTTTGTTCTCTTACAAACACCCCACCTGTTGACTCAGGGATCGAGACGTGGCTGCACGATCCGTTACAGCCATGTGGATGAGATGCCTGTCATCTCGACTGCTAGTGATACGATGCCGTTGGGATCCAGCACGATCCACCGACTCCATATTCTGCCAAGTCATTGGATCGCGACCAACGCGAGCAGCAATGTCACAATACGATAAAACGCAATCGCGATAGGCTACAATCCGACCTTTATCAAAGTCGGCAACGTGATGGTACGCATTTCTCCTCCTCATACGAGGCATCACAACAACGTTTCACCAGGCAACGCCGGTCAACTGCTGTTTGTGTATGAGAAATCGTTTGGAAACTTTCTTCATGTCAGCACGTTGTAGGCGTCGCCACCGGCGCCAAACTAGTGTGAATGCTCTGAAAAGCTAATCATTTTCATATCACACCATCTTCTTCCTGACAGTTTAATTTCGCTTCTGTAGCACGTCATCTTCGTGGTGTAGCAATTTTAATGGCCAGGAGTGTAGTTCTGCCAAGAACAAAAATGCATCCATTCTCCTTCCGTCTGTACGGTAGCTTCCTTCCACACTTGCTGATTGCGATAGAAACAGTCCATCGCTAAGGGTGGATGAGATGCCTGTCATCTCGACTGCTAGTGATACGATGCCGTTGGGATCCAGCACGATCCACCGACTCCATATTCTGCCAAGTCATTGGATCGCGACCAACGCGAGCAGCAATGTCACAATACGATAAAACGCAATCGCGATAGGCTACAATCCGACCTTTATCAAAGTCGGCAACGTGATGGTACGCATTTCTCCTCCTCATACGAGGCATCACAACAACGTTTCACTAGGCAACGCCGGTCAACTGCTGTTTGTGTATGAGAAATCGTTTGGAAACTTTCTTCATGTCAGCACGTTGTAGGCGTCGCCACCGGCGCCAATCTAGTGTGAATGCTCTGAAAAGCTAATCATTTGCATATCACACCATCTTCTTACTGACAGTTTAATTTCGCTTCTGTAGCACGTCATCTTCGTGGTGTAGCAATTTTAATGGCCAGGAGTGTAGTTCTGCCAAGAACAAAAATGCATCCATTCTCCTTCCGTCTGTACGGTAGCTTCCTTCCACACTTGCTGATTGCGATAGAAACAGTCCATCGCTAAGGGTGGAGCACGAAAGGAACGTAGTAAAGAGAATGGAATATTCGCAAATTATTTAATTCTGATCACTGCATTTGTACCTATTTCAATTACTACAACTGCAGGCAAAAAAAATGGCAATGAGGAAAGCAGAACGACACACTCCGTATTCATTTATTCTCCAAAGTCCGATATCCTTTGCAGCGAAACATTTGTTAATAAAGTGTATCGGGACTATATTCAAATCAGCGACAGAAATTACGTTCACAAATTAGAGGTTAGACCGTCTATGTGTGACAGGTAACCTAAAGTCGACATAGAATTTTAAAATGTTTTAAGTATAAGGAAATGAAGTAATACAGAATGTTATGTTTGTCACGTACACTGTTGTTCTATATTGCGTAATGTTGGTATCTACAAATTCGCGAAGAAAACATCCTTGTTGTTTAAGAATAAAAGCAATAATTGCTATGATCTGCACTACAACAGAAACAAGAAGCAAAACTTAAAGAAATTGTAATGTAACGTGTGTACTTGCTCACAAGCGAAACTGAAGTAGGTAGTTGCTGTGAATTCGTATGATCCGATGTTATACTCGACAGCCGGAATAAATTAATAACTGGCTCCGTTTACCGATCCCCCGGACTCAGATGATGCAGCCGCTGAACAGTTCAAAGAAAATTTGGGTCTCATCTCAAATAGGTACACTTGACAGCAAAAAAAGTGGATCACTGCTGAATGCAACCCAACTAACGTAGCGTGTTGCGGGTACTCCACATTCAAAACCCCTGTAGAGTACAGTCGTTCGACTATTCACAAGGGGTACCAAAGAAGCAGTAGAGAACATTGCTCCTTATGGCAGTCGGTCCACATGTAATTCAATATCGTCATACAAAAAACATTAGAATACAAGTTATTAGAGTCGAGAGAGCAACGTAAATTGAATTTAATTACAATAAGTGGCAAATAGGGTACCTTATCAAACTCATTCAATGACACAATGAGTTTTTGTTCGTGCCATGAATTTGAACGCACTGTTGATCAAAAAAAGCTTGCGTTCCTGATCGAGACTAGATTAGGCACGAAGAGACGTAAGACATTGACTTTTTCATTGGTTAACCTTAGCATTGCACCAGGAATGGCATGAAGTTCAAATTGTTTCTGAGAGGTAACCACTAAAGGTATATAATACAGTGTAACTCACAGGTGTCAAACGTCATGAAATTGTGGAATAGAACGCAGTGCCTATATGAATCGTTAACGAAGCACGATCACACGTCAGATATTAAATAAATTCACAGATAGCGCTAAATTTGAACTTGAAATGACGATACAATTGACTTCTTTCTCGGCAGGGACCCAACCCCGGCTCTATTCGCTATTTATTATATATACGCAAAGAGATAAAATACTTGCTGTTCTCACCATTAGCGGGATGTGCATATGTTCGGCTAGAAGTAGCGCAAGCCGCGGCGGATTAGCCGTGCGCACTGGAGCGCCATGCTGCGGTGCGCGCGGCTGTTCGACGTCGGGGGTTCGAGTCCCCCCTACGGGCATGGGTGTTTGTGTTGTCGTTAGGTTAGTTTACCTTAGTTTAAGTAGTTTGTAAGCTACGGACTAATACATACACTTACAAACATTTTGAAGTAGCGCAATAAATAACGTTGTGCTGCCTGCGACTCCAACCCCGCGCCTATCGTCAGCGTTGACCTCAGATGACTAGGTAACACCTCTCCCAATCTCGTTTACTAGTAATTAGGATCGCGCCGTTCGTAGAGACCAGGAGGGATTTGGTATTTTGAAGAAACAACGAAAACTAATCCAACTTTGTTCTAGTCAGTAGCGAATGGACATGTGTAATGTGATTTGAAAGACGCCACAGTCCTAAATTCCTTACTTTCCGCTATTGGAGTTGGAGAGGGGGATGTTTGCGTTTGTTTAAAACTGTTTCCCCAGCAGGAATCAAACCATATCTTAGCCATTACAAGATGGCATCAGCCCGATTAACTACCGATTTTCAGATGTGGTAGTATAATGTTTTTCGTTAAAATGTAGTGCAGAACACATGGTACGAGAAGTAAAATAGTTCGGCGGTATCTGTCTACGTAACAGTAATTTCTTGGCCTCGCGGTCTGAGGCGTCTTGTCGCTGTGTTGCGGTCGCTCCAGCCAGAGGTTCGACTCCTTCCTCGGGCATGTGTAGTTGTGTGTGTGTGTGTGTGTGTGTGTGTGTGTGTGTGTGTGTGCGTGTATTCTTTAGCGTAAATTAATTAAAGTAGCATGTAAGTCTAGGTAGGGACTAATGACCTCAGGTGATTTGTCCATCAGGACGCCGGCCACGGTGGCCGAGGGGACTGAGGTGCTTCAGTCACGGTCTGCACGGCCACTACGGTCGGGGGTTTGTATCCCCCCCGGGCATGGATATTTGTGCCGTCCTAGTTCGTAAGTAGTTCATAAGTAGTTTGTAAGTTTAGGGACTGATGACCCCGTAGTTATGTCCCATAAGCTGTACAAACATTTGAACATTTTTTTCCAGCAGGACTATAACAAAAAAGTTATATACAGTATGTAGAATTATGTAGCATTGCGTATGATAATATACTACGTTTTAGCATGCTCTGTGGTGATTTAGTATGACATCTTGCTGTATGCTTATTTAACTATAGTCTCATTTCGCTCAAGTTTGTATGAAAAATGTGTGTGAAATCTTATTGGACTTAATTGCTAACGTCATCAGTCTGCACACTACTTAAACTATATTAACATAAGAACAACACAGACACCCAAGACCGAGGAAAGACTTGAACCACCGACGCGAGTAGAAGCCCAATTCAAGACATGATGCCTTAAACCGCGCAGAGTAGAATGTAACATAGCTCTTACCATACTAAATGAAATATTACACATCTTAAAAGTAACAAGGAGCGTCGTTTACGCATTAAAAAACGGTTTCTAAAACGGGAAATATATACCATGTGTAACGGTATAGTATGTTGGAATGAAAGTAGAGGAGGTCAATCGAAACACCAGAGCTCTGTATTTCACAGAACGAAGAATTTATTATAGGTAAGGGAATATTAAAGGACACGGTCTCATAGAGAGGACTGATATACAGTAACGAAAGCATAAATTAAAAGAGAGTGCATGCTGTCAACGGAAACCAATAGATTTTAAACTGTATTGTGAGGGAACCGACCAGAAGGGTAACTGAGGTTATGATGCAAGAGCGACGACAGCGAGTGAGAGAGAGAGAACAGAAGAGAAATTAACTATTGATAAATGCAAGACCGTTTGCGTAATTTGTGAAGGACAGATGGTGTATTAATGGATGGAGGGGAGGAGAGAGACGTATCTGACATAACAAAAATTACTCTGTTTGCATTGAGGCTGGGTAAAAATGTAATAAAAAATAGGATATTGAGTGAAAGGAGAAGCATTGAATTAAAATTTGTACCATAGGGAGGACTCGAACCCACAAGTCCATACTTACTTTAATTCAATGCTTCTCCCTTCACTCAATGTCTTTGGCATATTTATACGGAAAACTGTTGAAATAAAAAATTATGCCATCGGCGGGAATCGAAACCAGACTTCCTTACTTACTTTAATCCAATATTTTTCTCTTCACTCAATGTCTTTTACATATTGACACGGAAAACTGTCACTAGGTATATAAATTTATAATAAAAATAGGATAATAAAGGAACTGTATATTTAAAAAGCTTCAATGTAAAGTTAGGTCAAAGGAAAAAGAAACATATTTCATTTCTGTTACCAAGAGATCTTCCACAGTCTCTCACTTACGAAATATGAAAATAGAGATGAGATTAAAAAAACATTTGAAGGACTAATAATTTATTCAGAATTCCTCATTATTTGTTTCTTCCGTTACGCATCTCAGCATATAATCTGTAATGCTATCGGACCAGCTTCTCTTCAGTAAATGCGACGACTCTATCTCGAGTTGATTGCTCACAGTGAGATTTGTATTTCTGCTTTCCGCTCTCACTATGAAGCCAGGAAGTAAACATTCTGTATTTACGTCAGCCAGCCGCGGTGGCCGAGGGGACTGAGGCGCTCCAGTCACGGTCTGCACGGCAACTACGGTCGAGGGTTCGAATCCCCCCTCGGCCATGGATATTTGTGCCGTCCTTAGGATTAGCTAGTTCATAAGTAGTTTGTAAGTTTAGGGACTGATAAACCCGTAGTTAAATCCCATAAGCTATACAAACATTTGAACATTTATTTACGTCAGAGCCCCGCTTTGTGTCGTGCTGGGGACTGTTGCCCGCCACTGCGACCACCAGCTGGCAGGTTTCCGCCAAGCCTCACCTCGGCACCAGCTGTGGTTGACTCACCTGCCCGTAGCTCGCAAGCAACGGCTAATGCAGCAAGACTCAACCCTTGAAGTATGAAACGTTTCTGCAAACATACCCTAAAATGTATTATAAACTACCACACCTAGAGCTATTTTGCTATAAAATTAGCAGTCACGTTATCTTTTGACATTTCATTCAAATATTTAACAAAGTGAAGAATAGAATCATGATAAACGTAGTACCACATAATGTTTCACATAGATAGCAATCATATAACACAGAAAATTATTATCTCTTTTCAGCGCTTTGAATTAGATCTAGACGTAATGAAATATGTAGTTACCTTAGAAATGTAAGCATGTTGTAAAATTAAACAGTTCTGGTGGGGGTGGGGGGGGGGGGAGCTGAGGCGCTCCACTCACGGTCTGCAAGGCCACTACGGTCGGGGGTTCGAATCCCCCCTTGGGCATGGATATTTGTGCCGTCCTTAGTATTAGCTAGTTCATAAGTAGTTTGTAAGTATAGGGACTAATGACCCCGTAGTTAAGTCCAATAAACTATACAAACATTTTTGAGTTCTGGTGGCAACAACACAAATGTGTACATGTAGTATATCATTCACGTTTTGTGTACTTATAAAGTGTTTTCAATGTGTCTGTAAACAATAAGTGCTAAACAACGGAAATTATCTTCTGCTGGGGCTCGTCATTTACACGATTGTTCTGTTATTCGCAGTGAAGTGTTTCGTAATGAGTTCATATAATCGCTTCAGTTTCGACTGTTCCACGCTTAAAAATGTTCAAATGTTTGTTAAGCTTATGGGACTGAACTAAGGGGTCATCATTCCCTAAACTTACAAACTACTTACGAACTACGTTATACTAAGGACGGCATAAATATCCATGACCGAGGGGTTCCACGCTTATACTAAGCTCGAAATACTACTACTACTACTACTAATAATAATAATAATAATAAGTACAAGTGCCAAATAGCGTATGTGTGAGTTATAATCTGATATATTCTTTCAACTTTCTCGACGTCCTCCCTCTATTCCATCAGGTAATAATCGCACACTACTTAGCAGTACTGCATAAGAGGGGGACCAATTGGAGGGTTGGCAGTCTCCTTTGTTACACCTTCGCCAAAACATGTGTTATTCACAGTTAACATTGTTTTTAATTGCACCCCCAGGAATTTCGTTATATGTATAACCTTCAAATTTGTTTTGCTTACCGATATCTAGAATGCTGACGAAACTGAGTACTTATGTTCAGAGCCAAATGCATATTGATGTTTAAGGTCAATTATCAGTATTTGCACCGTGAAGATACAAATTCAAATTCATTTCGCAATTGACTTTTCTGATTTTAGTAGTGGGCAGCATTAACTGTCTCAAATCTAAGAGCAATATTCTGATTGCTTATTAACTATTTCGAATACATATTCGAATCAGGAGAAGTCTACTTCACTTTGCTGGAATAATTACACTCGCCACATCCTTTTCACTAGATGACTCCTCGTCTGTTACTGCAAACTATTACCTTGCAGATAGGACATCACGAGTCCAGTCGCACAACTTAGGAAAGCGATATGGTTCGAAGTTGATTATGGCTGAAGATAGTTTTGTTTTTTGTTAAGCTTAAGGGACTTAACTGCGGGTCATCAGTCCCTAAACTTACAAACTACTTATGAACTACCTTATACTAAAGACGACACAAACATCCATGCCCGAGGGGGGATTAGAACTCCCGACGAGGAGCACCCTCGCGCATCGGAGCATAGCACCCCAATGCACTTGGCCACTCCACTGCTGCGTCAAAGATACCAAAAATCTTTTTGGCACTATAAATATGAAATTAGTTTGAGAGTACTCAGTATATCATGAAAATATAGTATCACCAAAGTCTCACAAGAGTAAAGATTTAGAAACCTTTGCAGTTTGATGTTAATTTTTCTAGATATTTCATAATGCTGGAAAAAGTATTTGTTCAAACGTCCTGCTACATGTCGATATCAGTACAATGGATCTTTAACTCAGTGGATTACTTTTATCTTCTTTATATATCTGTGAACATTCCGTTCGTCTTCCTCACTATAAATACATCAATGCTCGACCTCACGTCGTAGGAGAAGTAATTAAGCCATGCATAATGTGTGCACAAGATGTTCTCCTAAGGTGTTGGACCACTCGAGAAAGACATTGCCTGTAGACAAATGATCTTCCTGGTACGACTATGGTAGTGAAATGACAACAGCGTGGATCATGTCTGGTGATAGCTGTACTGCTTCCTGGAATGAAAGAGAAGAATCTAGAGTAAAAGAAATAATCCGACACAAGCTGCTTGTGGCCACTGAGTGCACGCATTGGGGAAGTTGAACAGTTGTGCCCAGCCGGAATTCGGGTCCAGTTCCTACTGCTATCTGAGCAGTTACGGTAAGCCGGCCGCGGTGGCCGAGGAGACTGAGGCGCTCCAGTCACGAGCTGCACGGCCACTACGGTCGGGGGTTCGAATCCCCCCCTCGGGCATGGATATTTGTGCCGTCTTTAGTATAAGGTAGTTGATACATAGTTTGTGAGTTTAGGGACTGATAACCCCATAGTTAAGTCCCATAAGCTTAACAACCATTTGAACATTTGAGTTACGGTAACCACTGCACGAGCGGGAAAACAACGATCATCGCAGGTGCGCGGGTTACCACTCCTCTCCCCCTTCGTCACCCACAAGACTCAAACTTCCTCACACTACTCAGGTAGTTGCCTTTTTCAATTTGCACTCACTGTTCGTGGCACTTTGCCGATTACCTCGAGAGTTCAGGCGTAGTGTTCATTTGTGCTGGAAGCTGGAGTTGTTCTCGTCTACTCCTTAATTATGTATATTTATGTCACGATACATATATGTATGTAGAAGAGCCTTTCAAGATTCACTTATTGGTGGTATTCAAATAAAATGTCTGAAAATTGAACTTCGGTGTATCATTTACTTATCACATATATGATTACAGACAAGGGTGATGAATTTCATGTAGCAACTACAACTATTCTCGATCCCTACTTTCTGAATTATCTGCATCGGCCTTCACAAGGGCAATGAGGAGGCCATTCACGCTGCAGTTGTTCGCTTCCTACATAAAATGTCGACGCTCTTTAAAGATTAAGAGGCAGTAGCTCTCAGTTACAAATTGGAGCGAGAGTAACATTTTACCCACTCTCTGACAGAGCTACAAACTGCTATATTGAATTGAGAAATATTTCTGGCAGATTATGCTGCTGTCTAGTAAGCACCTCAGAAAAGCAGAGCCAATTTTAAAATGATATTGAAGTTATATCTTCACGATGCAAATTAGACAATTGACCCAAAACATAAATATGCGTATGGTTCACCACATGATTACCAGAAAATTTTCGTCAGTCCTTGAGAAATCGATAAACAAAACAAATTTAAGGATTATACACCTAACAAAATTTCTAAAAATGTTTGTATAGTTTATGGGACTTAACTACGGGGTCATCAGTCCCTAAACTTACAAACTACTTATGAACTACTTACGAACTAGGACGGCACAAATAACCATGCCCGAGGGGGGATTCGAACCCCCGACCGTAGTGGCCGTGCAGACCGTGACTGGAGCGCCTCAGTCTCCTCGGCCACCGCGGCCGGCAACAAAATTTCTGGTGGGTACAGTTGAAAACAACGTTAACTACGAAATGTATATGTTTTGGTGAAGATAAAACAAGCGCCTGTTATTGACACAACCATTAGAATGTTAAAACGTCTCCCTAGGAGGCTATAAACCCTACAATTGCTCCACCTCTTCCGCAGTATTGCTGAGCAATGTGCGATTATTACCTGACGGTATAGAGGGAGGACACTGAAAAAGTTGGAAAAAGATATCAGATTGTGCGGTATAGTGAATTAGAGGAAAGAAGGTCTCGGATGTTTTCCGATATTTTTTTTTATTTTTTTTTTTTTTTTTTATTACTACTTAGGTTGGGGAGGGGGCGGAGACGGCAGGTGAGGAAGCTTCTTCTGTGAGATTTCAATCAGCAACCTTCTCCTACAAATGCAAAGAGCTTTTGTACTCATTACCGTACAAAGTATGTTAAAATTGTAAGAAGGCCGCGTAGAGTACCCGCGCGGTCTAAGGTGCCATGTCATGGATCGGGCTGCTGCTCGCGTAGGAGGTTCGAGTCCTCCCTCAGGCATGGGTATGTGTGTGTTGTCCTTAGAATAAGTTAAAGTAGTGTGTAAGTTTAGGGACTGTTGAACTTAGCATACCACACACATTCGAACACTTGATTTGAATTTTAAGAATAATATAATGGTAATTAGAACTCGCATATATCCTTTTTGGCACTTGTTTTTCTCGATCTTCGTATAAGCGTGGAACAGTCGAGAAACTAAAGCGATCCTATGAACCCATTACGAAATACTTCACTATGAATAACAGAACAGTCGTGTAAATGAAGGGCCTCCGCAGAAGGTATTTCTGTTTCGTAGCACTTATTGTTTCAGAGACAATGAGAACACTTTATAAGTGCACAGAACTTGAATGATATATAATCAATGTGTGTGTGTGTGTGTGTGTGTGTGTGTGTGTGTTGTTCCCACCAGAATTCATATGTTTGTATAGTCTATGGGACTTGACTACTGGGTCATCAGTCCCTAAACTTAAAAACTACTTACGAACTAGGACGGCACAAATATCCATGCCCGAGGGGGGATTCGAACCCCCGACCGTAGTGGCCGTGCAGACTGTGACTGGAGCGCCTTAGTCCCCTCGGCCACCGCGGCCGGCCCACCAGAATTGTTTAATTTTAAAACATACGTAGTTTTCTAGGTTGAATACATATTTTCTTGTGTCTAAATTAAATGGAGAGCGCTGAAAATATAGTTTCCTGTGTCGTATGATTGCTGTCTAGGTGAAACATTATGTGGTAGCTGCGTTTATCATGATTCTATTCTTTAACTTCGTTAAATATTTGAATGAAATGTCAAAAGATAAAGTGGCTGCTCATTTTATAGCAAAATAGTCTAGCTGTGTTAGTTAATACTACACACTTGGGTAGGTTGGCAGAAACGTTTGAGCCTGGTTTTACGGTCTGTGCCTGTATTTGCCGTGGCTCGAGACCTATGGGCTGGCCGGTCAACCACAACTCGTGCCAAGGCGAGGCTTTTGGAAGCCAGCAAGCTGGCGGTCGCTGTGATGCCCAACAGCCCCCAGCACAGCGCAGAGTGGGGCTCTGACGTAAATAAAGACTGTTTACTTCCTGGCATCATGGTAAAAGCAGACAGCCGAAATACAAATCAGGCCGTCTCACTGCGAGCAGTCACTCGAGGTAGAGTCATCGCTCTTACTGATGAGAAGCTGGCCTTACGGCGTTATAGATTCTACACTGAGATGTATTATGAAAGAAACAAATAATGAGGGATTCTGAATAAATTATTAGTACTTTAAAATGTTTTTTTAAATCTTCTAAGGAAGACTATAGAAGAAATAAAATATGAGTTTCTTTTTCCTTTGAGCTTCCTCTAAATTGATTTTTTTTAATATACAGTTCCTTTATTATCCTATTTTATTATAAATTTATATACCTAGAGACAGTTTTCCGCGTCATTATGTCAAAGAAATTAAGTGAAAGGAAAAGCATTGAATTAAAGAAAGTATGGAGGTCTGGGTTCGAATCCCGCCCGTGGCACAAATATTAATGCAATGCTTCTCATTTCACTCAATATCCTATTTTTATTCATTTATACGTAGACTCCATGCATACAGAGTAATCAGTTTAGATGGACGCTGTTAAAGTAATTTTTGTTATTTCAAATACGTCTCTCTCTTCCCCTCCATCCGTTAATACACCCTCCGTCCTTAACAAAATATGCAAACGATTTGTTTTGTATTTATTCGCTGTTAATTTTTCCTCCTTTCTCTCTTTCTCTCTGTCACCTCCCTTACATTATAACCTCAGTTGCCCTTTTGGTCTATTCCCCCAAAAAGCTGTAAAAAATTGTGGTTTCCGTTAAAACAATACTGTCTATTTTAATGTCTGCTTTCTTTACTGCCCATGGGTCCTCTCTATTAAGCAGTGTTCTTTTATATCTCCGATAATCCATCCTTCGTTCTGTAAAACATTCGTTCCCTTTCTCTCGGCCCTAAAACAAACTGTGATATATAAGTATGGAGTACTTTGCAAGCATTTCACTCCTTTATTTTCCAGTTCTGCACTCCTCTTCATTCCTAGATCCCGCCCTCCCCCCCTGCTACCCCTCCCTTGAAATATTTATATGCATCTCCGTGCTTCTTTTCACAATTTCGTGCTTGGTATATATATATATATATATATATATATATATATATATATATATATATATCACTTTCATTATTTCTCTGTCGTTGATTCTCGAAAAGCACGTGGATGTAATGGACAACTGAACCTTACCGTGCAAGCACTATTGTCGCCATTAAAATGGACATCTACTCCGACAAATACCAGAATCCAAGCTTTGAAATGGCAGAGACTGAATTTCTCCCCCATCCTTCCCAGTTGGATATTATGCTTCGCATGTAATCGCATTTTCGATGCGTCATAGTATCAGAATCCACATTGCTGTTTTGTAACCTCAGTATGACTATTGAAGGCAACCACACCGTGAAGAATAATTGCTCGACACGCTTGCCAGTTATCGGATAACTTGTCATTGACCATACTAGTAAATCACAGAAACCTCCTTCATCGAAGTCTGTTTGTGTTTCTGAACGTGGTGAATTAATTTCAAAACGAAGTTACTTTCCGAATTTCAATTTTTAACGCATAATCCACGTTCCTCATAACTATAAAATGCCTAATATTCAACTATCTTTGTTATAATGAGCTCATAGTTAAATAAGCTTATTACAGAATCCCATTCCAAGTCGTAATGTAGCATACTAAAACGTAGTATAATATGCAAGCCGGCCGCGGTGGCCGAGGGGAGTGAGGCGCTTCAGTCACGGTCTGCACGGCCACTACGGTCGGGGGTTCGAATCCCCCCTCGGGCATGGATATTTGTGCTGTCCTTAGCCTTAGCTAGTTCATAAGTAGTTTGTAAGCTTAGGGACTGATGACCCCGTAGTTAAGTCCCATAATTTCTACAAACATTTGAACATTTTATAATATGCAAAATCCACGATAAGACGCCTCACACTACGTGGCCATCCCGTGCGGCCAAGAATGTCTTACCTAGCCAGACACCTCTGAGCCCTTTTACTGGTCGTATCGTCTAATGAGTACTCCATTATGAGGAAACATTATGCCAACGCATCTGTAATTCGCTGGAGGCCGGGATGAGGTTAACTTGTTATAGTTAAGGTATGGGTCCGATTCCCGATGGGGCTAACAGTTCTTAACGGCCACAAAAATACCATATACACCTCCAGTAACTCCAATAAAGAACGCAGGACTGTGCTTTGTTTCAAATCAAAATGCACATGTCCATGCGCTACTAAATTAAACAAAGTTTTCGCAAAATACCAAACCCCTTCCACGTCTCTACGAACGGTGTGATCCTAACTACTGGTGAACGACAATGTGATAGTTGACGCCTCATGGTGTCAGGTTAAGAGTGACGGTATGTGCAGGGTTGGAGTGCCCGGAAGAAACAATAAATATATCAGCAGTATTCCTTCCTAATATACAATACCAAATGGTGCAGGGTTCGAGTCCCTGCCGGGTAAAAATTAAGTGTATCGTCCTTTCAGGTACCAGTATAACGCTATTTGTGATCACAATTGATACGTGAGATCTGATTGTGCTTAGTTAACAAAAAATACACTGTATTCTATTCCACAACTTTATGGCGTATGACATCTGTAAATTGCACTATATTACGTATCTTCAGCGATTACCTCTCAGCAACAATAGGAGCTTCATGCAACTCCTGGTGCAGTGCTAAGATTATCATTTATTTCTGGGTTCAGATATCGGTCAAAGAAACTAATGAAAACGTCAGTGTTTTACGTCTATTTATGCCTAGAGATCACGCGCACTTAAACGTGGCCCCTGAGCGGAGAATGTTGGGAGCTGAAGCTTGCATTCAGCTCATAGCGGATTGGCTGTTAGAACAAGCCCCTCTTTCTCCCAGTGCCGGCAGCTTACGGCGTATAGATTACAGGTTTTTAAAGAAACAACATGTAAGGGGATAAGTTGTTACAGATGGAACACGAAATTAAGTATCACTTTAATGTTTGAGTAATAGAAAAGTGGAACGCATATCTAAGAAATGTTAATATTTGAAAGGGACTTATTAATCGGATGTAACAACGCTCTCTGCCTCTTTTTATTGTCGTAACAGAATAAAAATCAGAATTAACATTCTTCACACCACTTTCAAGGACAGCCTTCTTTCTTATAAAATAAGTCGTCGGGGTATGTGGACTTATTTTAGCAAATAACAAAGTGGAAGACAATAATCAATACGAAGCACAAATCAACAATACATTGACGAGGTCTACGATGTACAATGCTGTTACGAGGTAAGGTTGGCAGAGAGCATAAACATTCCGTTGACACACGAGCTCAGCCGACTTCCGCCGATCAGAGAGGGGCCACGAAAAAGTGCGTGACCTGTAATCGCATCTCGATCAGACATACAACAGTTTTTTGCTTAACAGTGCATTCAGATTCAGATCATGAACAAAAACATATCATGTCACTAAACGAGTGTGATAACGTATCTGACTTTTCACTTATTGCAACTAAATTTAATTTACAAGTGTTACTGTCTCATCTCTAATGACGTTTATTCTAATATTTGTTGTACGAAAGTATTGGTTTGTACCTTGCCTGAATGCCATAAGGAGAAATAGGAGACTTACTTAGTACCTATTGTGGGTAGGTAATAACTGTACTGTGCAATGATTTGACGACCTGCGACGCAGCTGTGCAATGGTGGTTGCATAGCGTCAGGTGCGGTCTCCACTTAGGAATTCAGGGGTGATCCACTTTTTTTGCTGTCAAGTGTACATTGCTCATACAACTATAGTTGGCAGTCACTTAAATCTATCATTCGTATGTTGACAAAAATACACATTGAGAGACGTTAGTAGATACATCTTCCGAAATTGTTTTAAATTCTTTTTTAATTATTTTGAACAATTAGTTCACGAGCCCATTCAAATTGTAAATGGTTTAGAAAACACGATTGAACTCTTAGTCACAAATACTCCTGAGCAGCTCGACGGGTACAAGGATATCTATTAAGAAACTATAAAAATTCGCTTTTCATCTTCCTAGTAATCTCCATTTCTTCTAAACTATGTAAATGAAGACCATATGTGTCTTACATTCAAAGAAATAGTATCAACAGCACTCGAGGAATTCATACCAAAAAAAAAAAAAAAAAATAAAAAGAGAGTGATATGAATCTCCTTGTTACACAAAACAGGACAAAGAGCTTTTGCAGGAAATTTAGACGAACGCAAAATCCCCAACATTGGCGAAGTATAACTGAAGTTAGAAATTTACAGCGGACTTCAGTGCGAGATTCATTTAATAGTGTTCACAATGAATCTCTTTGTAGTAATGTGGCGGAAAAACCAAAGAGATTGTAGTCCAATGTTACCTACACCAGCGGAAAGACACAGTCAATACCTTTATTGCACGATACCGACGGCAATATTACTGATGACAGTGCCACTAAAGGGGAGTTATTAAATGCAGTTATATGAACTTTCACCAAATAAGACGAAGTAAATATACCACAATTCGAAATGAGAACTGCTGCAAACATAACATAGAAGTAGATACCCTTGGTGATGCAAAGCAAATCACCCTATCAAATGAGTGATGTTGCAGACGAAATGATCAAATATGTTTTCAAAAAGTTTCTAATGCACGAGAAAAATTCGTGTATTACATTTGTTTATGATATTCTTTTGTAACAATTATTTTTGAATAGTAAGCTCCTTGTGTTGTTTCAATAGCTTTTACTGGCCTGATTAAAGATAATCAACAACATTGTGAGAAACTTTAATTTTTAAGGACTAAAGCTAAATGTACTTCATTAGATCTACGTCTATTTTAAGTTATTTCCATCTTTGTCTAATTTTGGAGATATGGGAACTATTTCAACACAATAGCTGCCGAACTAGTCTACCTTAGGAGCAGATCTGTTTTAGGGTGTCTATTTTAGGTGAAATTCCAAAGTTCAGATTCTTTTTAAAACCTAAAGTTTAACTTCTCAGGACCTTTTAGGACCTTAGTTGAGGCGCTGAAGTTACAGGAAATAATTTTAGAACTCACATTCTTTGACGTTCTGGCCCTAATATTAGAAGGTAGAAAAAATTATCTTAATCTGTCAACTATTGGAGCTTTTACCTAAATAGCAAATTACAAATTTAAAAGCGGTAGATGTAACCATAAATTCTGGTTGCAGGAGGATCATTTGAGTATTTGCTTCGTTGAGTCAAATTTCACTGCGTATTGATTAAATGCTAGTGAATCGAACTGGGACCAGCTAGTTTCATCATTATTCCTACATCTACTTCTACATGGGATACTCTGGAAATCACATTTAAGTGCCTGGCAAGGGGTTCATCCAACCACCTTTATACTATTTATCTCCCATTCCATTCTCGAATTGCGCGCTGGAAGAAAGAACACCTGAATCTCTTCGTTGGAGCTCTGATTTCTTGAATTTTATTCTGATGCTCATTTACACCTATATAAGTAGGAGTCAACAATATATTTTCGCATTCGGAGGAGAATTTTGGCGATTGGAGTTTAGTAAGTAGCCCACGCCGCAGCGATAATCGTCCATCCCACAGCCCGTATCATTTCCGTGACGCTGTCTCCCCTGTATTGTGACAATACGAAACGAGCTGCCCTTCTTTGGATTCTTTCGATGTCCTCCGCCAAACCCACCGAATAGGGATCCCACACTAGGCACAATACTCCAAAAATGACAGACAAGCGCGGTGTATGTGGTCTCTTTAGTAGTTCTGTTGCATCTTTTAAGGGTTCTGCCAATAAAACACTTTGTGGTTCGCCTTTTCCACAACATTATCTGAGTGTTCTTTTCAGTATAAATCTGGAGTAATAGTAATTCCTAGGTATTTAGTGGAGTTTATGGCCTTCACTTTTGATTGATTTATCTTGTAAACAAAGTTTAACGGATTTCTTTTTGTACTCATGTGGACGACTTAATACTTCTAATTAATTAAAGTCAATTGCCAATTTTACGCTATACTGATATCTTATTTAGATCGTTCTGCAGTTGCTTTGGATCTTCAGATAACATTACTAGACGATAAATTACGGCGTCATCTGTAAATAACCTAAGAGAGCTGCACCGATTTTCTCCCAAATCGTTTATGTGAATTAGGAACAGCAGAGGGCCAATAACACTATCCTGTGGAACGCCCGATATCACCTCTGTTTTAGACGATGCCTTACCATCGATTACTACAAACGGTGTCCTCTCTGACAGGAAATCCCCTATCCAGTCGCAAATTTGGGGCGATGTACCATAACTACGCAATTTGATTAACAGTCGTTTGTGACGTACGGTGTCAAAAGCCTTTTGGAAATCAAGAAATTCGGAATCAATTGAGAACCCACGTCGATAGCACTCATCACCACGTGTGAGTAAAGAGCTAGTTGTGTTTCGCATGAACGATATTTTCTAAATCCGTCTTGACCTTGCGTCAATAAATCATTGTGTTCGAGATAATTCATAATTTTGAATACAGGATATGTTCCGAAACCTTGCTGCAAATTGACGTCAATGAAATAGGCCTGTGATTTAGTGAGTAACTCCTACTGCCTTTCTTGAATATAGATGAGACATGTGCAACTTTCCAGTCTTTTGGTACAGATCCTTCTTTGAGAGATCGGTTGTATATGGCTGTTAAGTTATGGAGCAGTCGCTTCAGCATAATCAAATAGAAATCTAATGGTTATACAGTTCGGACCAGAAGACTTGTTCTTGTTAAGTGATTTCAGTTGCTTCACCTCTCCGAGGATAATTACATCAACGTTACTGATTTTGGCCTCTGTTTGTAATTAGAAATCTGCAGTGTTGGCGCTAGAAGAAAACTTGGCGTCGCCGAACTCGTTTTTGCGAGGCCGCTTTCATGTTTTCAGTAAGGAAGAAAATGTTAAATAAAATGTGCTGAATAATACACCAATAATCATTATACAAAAAGTTTATTAGTATAATATACAGGCATTATTGCAATGACAAAAATTACAATAAAGAGGCAAAAATTAAATAAATAAACTTTTCGGCTTTTCGCCACAATGATTTTTTTTTTCGAAGATCACACTATAGTTAATACTCGCCGCTATTTCGACTTCAATTTATAGTACTGACACGCAGATAGTCTTTCTTAGCTCATTGTGCTTCTCAAGTGAGTCTTAATCAATTTTAACTTTGAAACTTTGAGAAGGTTCTCTCGGCCGAAGCTGTACTGACTGGAAATGTGTGCATGATTCTGTTATATACGCATTTGGATATACGCCTTCCAATTTTTTTTTACAATGTATTGAAGAAGTTGTTTTGCGTCTTTCATTGAGTCTTGTGGATTGGATTTTAAAAGCTGGAGCTCCTCGTAAACTTCTAAAGGCTGTATGTCACTATTTTCGCCTTCTTTGAGTATCATACAATGCTGGAGAAGGTCCTCCTTCGATAGAGATTTTAAATAACTGATATCATAAATAAAACCAAATCGCTCAAAATATTCTTGAGCGCTTTGAATCGACATTCACTGTCGGCTATTACAGCATATATCATTCAGTTAAAAAAATCAACTCTGTACTGCATTTCAGCTGATTGTATTGGTTCATCAATTTGTTCGCAATTGAACATTCGTTTCTTCTGTGCTATTATTTTCTTTTTAAACTCAGACTCAATATCGTTACTACTTATTTTCTACAAACAATGGAGCTTCTGAAACTCAAGTTTCAAATCCTGTGATACGGAATTCTTGAACCCAGTCCCGAAATGAAAGTAAAAACAGCTACTTTCAGGTACACTTGAACCGACTGCCATTGTACATGTATATAGTTCACACATAGTAAAACCTCGTATCACACGTGTATTGCAACAATAAACTCAACAGCTAACATTTCGTTGAAGACTGCTTCACATTCATTAAGAGTTTCAGAATAATCGTTTTTACTTTTCAGGTCATTCACGTTTTCGATGACATCATCAGATTGGAATAATGTGCTCCAATTCTCCTTTCGCACCTTGTTTCAGACAGAGGTTTCAATGTCAATTTAAATTTAGTTTTTATAAGTTCTCAATGCTGGCTTGACCTTGTAAAAACACATAAATTTTACTGATGAAGACGAAAAATGTTTTAGCTGTTGTAGTTGAGTTAGCTGCGTCTATGAGAAGCAAATTCCAAGAATGGCATCCGCATGGAGTGAAGAATGCTCGTGGATTAATATTAAGTATTCTTGTTCGAACATATTTATTAATGCCAACCATATTGACGCCGTTACCATATCCCTGTCCTCGGCAGTTTTTATATCTAGAGCATTATTTTCTAGTTCCTTTAAAACTTCATTTGTTAAATACAACCGAAATAAACTCAACAAAGTATTCCTCTATATCTACAGCTGAGGACTTGCAAAATGTTGATATTATTGAAATTTGTTCCACACGGCACTCATCCTTGGTACAATCGAGCATGAAGGCATAATAATTTGTTTCTTTGACTCTTTTTGCAATTTCGTTAACGACAGATTTTGACAGTAATCATATTAAGTCATTTCGAGCGCGTAGCTCAGATAATGCTGAGAAAGGTGCTTTTCATTAATACTTTGCAAATGCTCTTTTAGTGTTAGATCATATTTGGATAACAGTTCATAGCAAATGATTACCTTTTCAGAGCATTCACACAAGGTTGGCACCAGTGGCGACGCCTACAACGTGCTGACATGAGGAAAGTTTCCAACCAATTTCTCATACACAAACAGCAGTTGACCGTCGTTGCCTGGTGAAACGTTGTTGTGATGCCTCGTAATATAGCTCGGATTGTAGCCTATCGCGATTGCCGTTTATCGTATCGCTACATTGCTGTTCGCGTTGGTCGCGATCCAATGACTGTTAGAAGAATATGGCATCGGTGGGTTCAGCAGGGCAATACGGAACGCCAAGCTGGATCCCAAAGGCCTCGTATCACTAGCAGTCGAGATGACAGGCATCTTATCCTCATAGCTGTAACGGATCGTGCAGCCACGTCTCGATCCCTGAGTCAACAGATGGGGACGTTTGCAAGAAAACAACCATCTGCACGAACAGTTCGACGACGTTTGCAGCATCATAGACAATCAGCTCGGAGACCATGGCTGCGGTTACACTTGACGCTGCATCACAGACAGTAGCGCCTGCGATGGTGTACGCAACGACGAACCTGGGTGCACGAATGTCAAAACGACAATTTTTCGGATGAATCCAGTTTCTGTTTACAGCATCATGATGGTCGCATCCGTGTTTAGCGACATCGCGGCGAACGCACATTGGAAGCGTGTATTCGTCATCGCCCTATTGGCGTATCAGCCGGCGTGATGGTATGGGGTGCCACTGGTTACACGTCTCGGTCACCTCTTGTTCGCATCGACGGCACTTTGAACAGTGGCTGTTACATTTCAGATGTGTTACGACCCGTGGCTCCACCCTTCATTCGATACCTGCGAAACTCTACATTTCAGCAGGATAATGCACGACCGCATGTTGCAGGTCCTGTACGGGCCTTTCTGGATACGGAAAATGTTCGCCTGCTGCCCTAGCCAGCACATACTCCAGATCTCTCACCAACTGAAAGCGTCTGGTCAATGGTGGCCGAGCAACTGGCTCGTCACAATACGCCAGTCACTACACTTGATGAAGTGTGGTATCAAGTTGAAGCTACATGGCCATCTGTTCGTGTACACGCCATCCAAGCTCTGTTTGTTTCAATGACCAGGCGTATCAAGGCCTTTATTACGGCCAGAGGTGGTTGTTCTGGGTACTGATTTCTAAGGATCTATGCCACCAAATTGCGTGACAATGTAATCACATATCAGATCCTGTAAATATATTTGTCCAAAGAATACTCGTTTATCGTCTGCATTTCTTCTTGGTGTAGTAATTTTAATGGTCAGCAGTGTAGTTAATAATATCGATCAATCTGTCAAAGAAGTTATACCAATACTTTTGTGATTCGCTGATCAGTCTCTTGTTTTCCTTATCCATTGTTTTCCAATAATTGTTTCCTTTATAGAAGTCCACCCATTTAATCATATACTCCATGTGTCCTTTACTTTGTTCATGTCTTTGCAATATCCTGCTTAGATCTTTCCAGTCACAACAGCCTTCTCTTACAACCTGTGTCTGCAAATGTGAAAAAAGTCTAGATGGAAATCGACAAACTTTATCTTGAGATGTCGAGTGAACCAACCACCCATGATGTTGCTCTTCACCGTTACTCAATTTTCTTGTTAGATGAAATTTAGTAGAATGTCTGATTTGCGTCTTTGGGGTAACTCTCATCAGATTTCTCGAGGTTTTGTTAGGGACATTTTGAATGAAGTCATGTCGCTGTGAATCTATTACTTAAAAACACCCACTTCCCCGGATCTAATTATGTAAATGACTATTTCATGAACAATGTCCTCTCGATTTTCTGAATCACAAATATTTTCACTTCTTAACTCCTTATTCGGCTCAGAATGTTGTATAACAGCAGTTTCGCCCAATTATGATCCTGTATCAGAAAGAGTAACAGATTCATTCGACCCTGGTTCTGTTTCAGCGACTACAGAAACTTGGAGGACATATTCATCAAAGGCCTCTGGAGCAGATTCAGGTGAAGTATGTTTGTTCAGAAATTTCATCATGACAGATGTAACTGTCTCAATCTTTCTTCTTGATTTTGATGCACCAGACTCCCATTTCCTCCCTATGTCTCTTTCTCTTGAGGGTCCTACAGACTTTATGATATAAAAATTATTTTTGTCAGTACATTGATTAGCGTAGTTCCATCGAAAGGGATGATTCCGGACTGTTTTGAGGTTGTTTTTACCATAACATCCATAGGTTGTAATAGAATTCATTGTTTGTCAGTGAAGTGGGAGGGTGTATGTAGAACAAATGAAACATCCAAAAACAGAAATGTCGATGCGCACCGGTATATGCCTGAGACACATTAATAACGTGGCTAATGATTTGGATACCAACTGCAAGTCTATTGACACACTGAGTTTTGCGCGTCATTTCGTCACTGCCGTTTAGTCCGCATGCGCAGATTCACGACAGGTGTTGTATGGGATCGGTAACAGTCGGCAGCACTCGTGAGACTTCGAGCCGTGCTGGGGTGACGATTCTCGTTGGCAATTGCATAGTGTGTGCTTACGGCCTTGTGTCACTGCATTGTTGTCATATTTATAACTGAGCTGCTCTGTCGTTATTGTGTTTTGTTGCATTATTTTCATTGTTTAATGTGTCAAACAGTAAACTCATTTTAGACAAGACAAAATATTTAACTGCTACAATCACACGGAAATAAATGCGGACAAATTAATGGCTTCCTGCTGGGAATGTCCGAGCGCACTAAGGCGCCATACCACGGTGCGCGAGGTCGCTCACGTCGTGGTTCGAATCTAACCCTTGGGTATGGATGTTATGTTAGGCCGTAGGTTAAGCTAGTGTAAGTTAGATATAGGTATTCGCTACATAACCTAGCAGTCGAAAAGCGCGGTTAAACATCAATTTAAATTTTAAAAATTAAAAACTGTTAAAAATTTTACAATATTCAGCGAGGCCCCCACAGGCACGATGCCGGCACCGGTCACCGACGCCTAGCGCCGCCACTCGAAATCTGGAATATTGGTTTCGTCTTCTTTGGTGAATGAGTTTCGAAATGCTGTGTTTAGTAACTCTGCTTTAGTGGCGCTATCATCGGCAGGATCGCCATCAATATCACGTAGTGAGGATATTGTTTGTGTTTTGCCCCTAGTATATTTAACATATGACCAAAATCTATTTGGAATTTCGTTGTGAAAATTATTATAGGCCTCTCGCATGGAATTCCTCGCTAAACTTCGAGCTTCTGTGTAGGATCGACAGTCCTAGGGATTTTGTGTTCTTTTAAATTTAGCATGCCTTTTTCGTTGTTTTTTATAACAGTGTCCTCACCTGTTTTGCGTTCCATGGGAGATCACCTCCTTCTTTTATTGATTTATTTGGTATAAAACTATCAATTGCTGTCGATACCACTTCTTTGAATTGGAGGCACATCTGGTCTGCAGTTACGTTTAGTGTTTGGAATGAATGGAAAATGTCTTTCAAGAAGCACTGTATTATATTTGTATCTGCTTTCCTGAACAAATATACTTTTCGTCAATTTTTGGTAACTTTGGGACTTTCGATACTCAATCTTGCTACGACAGCTCTGTGTTCACTAATACCTGTAACCGTTTTGATGCTCGTTATGAGCTCAGGATTATTTCTTGCTAAGAAATCACGTGTGTTTTGATATCCTTTACGATTATAGTTGCCTCGTGAACTAATTGTTCGAAGTAATTCTCAGAGAATGCGTTGAGTACAATTCCGCACGATATTTTATGCGTGCCTCCTGATTTGAAAATATAATTTCGCCAACAGATTGAGGGTAAATTAAAATCACCGCCTATTGTTACTGTGTGAGTCGGTACGTGTTTGCAATTAGACACAATTTTTCTTTGAACCTTCCTGCTATTGTATCGTCAGAGGCGGGGGGCCGGTAAAAGGAACCAATTATTAACTTTTTACGATTTTCGAGTACAACCTCTAACCAAAATAACTCACAGGAACTGTCAAATTCAACTGCACTTCACGATAGACTGCTTTTGACGACGTCAAACACGCCTTCACTTCTTTTGTTTGATCTATCCTTTCTGAACAAAGTTAGATCTTTTACAAAAACTTCTACTGAACTTATTTCCGGATTAAGCCAACTTTCGCTACCTATAATTGTATGTGTTTCGGTGCTTTCTATTAACGCTTGGAGTTCTAGTACTTTCCCAACACAGCTACGACAATTTACAACTGTTATACCGATAGTTACTAGATCGATATATCTCCTGTGATCGACCTGCACCCTTTGAGACAGCCCATTTAGTGTTTTCGTACTCTACTCTAAAAACCTCCCAGTCCACGCCACACAGCCCGCGCTATCAGTGTAGCCGCTTCCTGCGTATAGTTGACTCTTGACCTATTGAGCGGAACCTTGAACCCCACTGCCCGATTTACGGATACTGAGGTCTGATACACTTTTTTTATTTTTACAACTAATAAAGGTCGCATCGTTAGGTTGTCCTCACAGATGTTCTCTACGTTCAATACGACTCCGTTCTTCGAAAGTAGCTTTCCCTTCCAATGATCCTTTTTCGTCGTACATCTACACCTTATTATCGCGTAACTATTGTAATGGCCTGCCCTTGGTCGTTGTATTAACTTCCATACTGGCGGTCACACTACTAAATGCGTAACTGACCAGTGTAGGGTGGTAAGGGGGGAGGGAGGAGGAGGGCCGGCCGCGGTGGCCGAGGGGTCTGCGGCGCGCCAGTCACGGCCTGCACGGTCGCTACGGTCGGGGGTTCGAATCCCCCCTCGGGCATGGATATTTGTGTCGTCCTTAGTATTAGCTAGTTCGTAAGTAGTGCGAGAGTGAAGGTCGGGGTGAGAGTTTAAATAGGGAAAGATTAATTTTTAAAACTCACAACCACCAACTGCGAACCAAATTCCTAAACATTCATAAACACTGGAACTGTGATTGCTGCTGTTTAACTCGTTTTCTAGGGGATGATATCACACGTTCGCAGCTTTCCTTCCCTACATATGATTAACAAAAAATTCATAATAAAGTCAAATTCATGACAGAAAAAGGTGTACTAACAACTATTTTTGAAAACACGTGAAAGTTCACTTTATGTTGTTTATTTCACAATATTAGAACCCTGTGGCTGATACGTCTGTACGTCAACACATTTATCAAATAAAGTTATAACTCGTGAGCCCCCAGACAAAAATGAATATTTGTCGCAAATTGTTTTCACACCATGTGCCTGTCTCAAATACCGTTTATGTTCATGCCTATGCAACGACACGTGTTACATTAACAAAACACAGTCACTTTAATTCAATGCGATGCACACCTTGTTCCACCGGCTAAATATTCACAAACACACAGTAGCACTCGATTCAACTTGGTGCAGTCTACGACGAGCAACCATACGTGGCGATTGCCACACACAAATCTCAAGTCTCCACCTGGAGATACACATGCCGACTGATGCAGAGCGACGCCGCCCGGCCAGCTACCCCACTCGCTCCCGACTCGTCACTTCCTGCCCACACGCGCGCGCGCGCGTGCCAAAACCTCAACCGCCGGGATTTTTCCCCTACGTCATCAACTTCCCCATGTGAGCTGTTCTAACCGACTTCCAAAGTACAGCGCTCAGCCAATACATTTCTAAAACTTTACTTAAAATCGAAATAATTACACTACACATTAAATAAATGTCTTCTTAGGTTTTTATATTGGTATAAACATCCTTTGTACTATTTATCACAATCGTGCAATTTCTTATATCACAGATAAGTGATTTAACTGAATATCTCAAGATAAAATACACAAGATTAATTGAAAATAAAATGAGAAATAGTTAATATATTACTTTTATAAACAAAAATTGCCATGCTAGTTGTGTAACTGTCTTGTATTCATTGGTAATTTAGTTCTTTTCAATGTCAATTAAACATATTACGTCAGATGTGACTATATCAGCTAATGTATTGTTTATTTGTCAACAGGCTATTTTGTAATGAGGGCCTTAAAGGTTCCTAACAGCATCGTATTACTTCAAATGCAAGTAGTATTAGAATATTTTATTTCACGCTGTGCACTGCACCTGGCACTCGCCGTTGTCCCTCTCTCCCCTCACCGGAAACGAAGCCTGGAAAATCCTAGGCTGGAACAAGCCACCAACATCGGCCTGCTCGCTGGCCTCCCGTCAGCTACAAGCACACAGCAAATCTCAACGTGGAGAATTTCTACCTTTGGCCTAACTATAAATGGTGTCACCCAACTGTGTACATACATTGCTACCATAATTAATAATATTAAAATTGTGTAACATTTAGTGCATTGGCATGGTCAATGTTTGCAGTGAACTTCATACTGTTTAATTTTCAAATGCTATTAATTACCAGTATTTCTATTGGGCGGTAATCTCACAGTAGTTTGTAAGTTTAGGGACTGATGACCCCGTAGTTAAGTCCCATAAGCTCTACAAACATTTGAACATTTGGAGGAGGAGGACGAAGAGGAGATAGGGGCACCCGACCCTTAGGAGCAGGTAAAAGGGTGGCAAATGTCCGGTGTGGCGAGTGTTCGGACACCCTCCGTTACCGCACTGGCAGCAGTAATCTTCATCCTCTACGCGTGTGACTAGCCGCGAGTTTCGCAGTGTTTCTCCCGCAGACTAAACTGTTGGCGCTCGGTCGTAGCTCCTCCCCTCCATGCTTTTCCTATCGCACCGCCTATATGCGCCGAAGTGCCTTCTTACATGACGCCAACAATTACAGGTGAAAATTTCACACTACAGCGTGCTTGAGCGTATAGCGCTTGTGAAGGACTACTATGTGACCAAAAGCAGCCCAGATGCGGCTCGGATGAGGTTTATGGCACAGTTCATGCTGAAGACAATAGGTTCAAATGCGCTAACAATGAAGGATTTGATTCGCGAGTTTGAGAGACAGATGACAGTGTTAGCAATATTGTTCGTCCAAGAGGGCTGAAAACTCCAGGAAGTATCGAGGAGACTGGAGCTGTATTCCAAATAACACCCAAGGAAATGATCAAACAAGCTGCACAACAGGTAGAAATCATCCGGGAGACGCTGCGAGGAATTGTTGTCGAAGACCTGCTTCTCTTCCTATAGAAATTCAAACTTATCAAGCATTAAGACTCAGAGTCATGGCACAGCGGTTGTGTTTCACCAACACTGTTGGCCGCAGAATTAAGAAACATGACTTTGATGTGAATTTGGTTCGGTTAAACTACGAAGACTGCTTGCATTTAGATATGTTCGTCACTAAGGAAAATTTCTGCATTTGGGGGACGGAGAATCCGCATTTCGTGATCGGGAAGTCTCTTCACTCTCAATGGGTGACTCTGTGGTGTGAAATGTGCAGTCACAGAATAATCGCTCCCATATTCCTTGATGATTTCACCCCCTTAACCAAAGTGACCCTGATTTCGTCACGATGTGACACGTGCAAGACAGATCTCGTCGCCATCGAAGCAGGAGAGTGTTTGATGCCCTGGAGGAGCACTTTGGCGGCAACTTCCTGGCTCTGGAGTACTGAGGCCACTGGCAGTGGCCTAAATTGGCCGCCATATTCTCCGGATGGAATGGAATGCGGTCTTAGAAAATCAGGCGATGCTGAAGGAATTACATTAGGTAACGAAACAATGAAGGTGGTAGATGAGTTTTGTTACTTGGGTAGTAAAATAACATGCGATGGTCGCAGTACAGAGGATATAAAATGCAGAATGGCAATGGGAAGAAAAGCATTTTTGAAAAAGAGAAATTTGCTAACATCGAATATTAATTTAAGGGTAAGGAAGTCTTTTCTGAAGGCATTTGTGTGGAGTGTTGCCTTGTACGGGAGTGAAACATGGACGATAAGCAGTGCGGACAGGAAGAGAATAGAGGCTTTTGAAATGTGGTGCTACAGAAGAATGCTGAAGATTAGGTGGGTAGATCGCATAACTAATGAAGAGGTACTGAACAGAATTGGTGAGAAAAGGAATTTTTGGCATACCCTGACTAAAAGAAGGGATCGCTTGGTAGGACACATTCTTAGACATCGGGGAATCGTAAATTTAGCATTGGAGGGAAGTGTGTGGGGTAAAAATCGCAGAGGGAGACCAAGAGACGCGTATAGTAAGCAGATTCAAGTGGATGTGGGTTGCCGTTCTTATGAGGAGATGAAAAGGCTTGCTCAGGATAGAGTAGGGTGGAGAGCTGCATCAAACCAGTCTCCGGACTGAAGACCATAACAACAACAACATTCTCCGGATCTCAACATGTGTGACTACTTTTTGTGAGACTATAATAAAGACAAGGTCCACAGTAATAACTCCAGAACAATTTCTGAGCTGAATATAGCCATTTATGAGTGCTATATCGATAGCTGAGATAGGTTGGCAACAGCACCTTCGCGGGCCGCCACAGAGAGCGCTCCGCGAAGCCACGGCCGATGGGGGCGCCGCCAGCGTCTTGCTGGGCAGTGAAAGAAGACACCACGCCAGAAGACCTTCGGACGGCGACCAGCACTCATCGAAATACCTTTCAATATCTAAATAGGATAGCTGCTGTACTTGTTTGTATTTAAGTTATGTATCGTACTAATTCTAGAATACACTTCTAATGGTTCGATGTCTGTACCAATTCCTCAGAGTTCCCGATTGCGGCCTACAACCTGGACCCACCTTCTTTCTGTGTGATCGCTAAGGACACAACAAGGAGGACATTGTCAGCCTCAAAGCTCCAGCACTTCAATGGATGATGCAGATTTCGCTTTTCATCTGCAACACATCATCAGCACGGAAGACAGGGTTATAGAACATGTTACAACCTACATCAGAATATCTGTAGTAACGTTTAAATGAGGAATAAAGTGTGTAAATGCCGTAGTCTGTAACTAATTTATGTTTTGTTTCTTATAGTTCAAAAATTGTCGACCTATACATCCATTACTATCATATCGCCACTTTTGACACACTCATTCCTTTAAACCAGCTCAAAACTCACAAACATTAATGTTTTTATTTAAATTTGCAACTTAACGTATTTTTACTGGAGCTACTACGAGGTGTGTTTTGTAAGTACCGTTTTGTAATTTAAAAAAAAAACGTGCTAAGATATCTAAATAATTTTATGCGCACGCCATTGCAGCCCGATTCTCCCTTGTTTACGTTGTGTACTGAGTGTTTAAGATGTCTCCGATAATCGTGAGTCCCGCTGACTGTGAAGTACGGGCTGTTACAAGATTTCTTAGCTCTAAAGGCCTGAAGGCGATGGATATTCATCGTGAGATCAGCGCAGTTTACGGAGGAAACATTATAAGTGATGGAATGGTAAGAAAGTGGGTGAGAGAATTTAAAGATGGCCGCACAAATGTGCATGATGGACAATGGAGTGGGCGTCTTTCGGTCGTTAAGGAAAGTTTGGTGGAGGAAGTGGACAATAAGGTGAGAGAAAACAGACGCTTTACGATCTCCTCCTTGCGGTATGACTTTTCTAATGTTTCTCGTAGTGTTTTGTATTGCACTGTGAACGAGCAAGACGATGACGATGTCAAAACACTTTTGTTGCAGTGGTTAACAAGTCAGGCGGCAGACTTCTAAGAGGAGGGTATTCGAAAAATGGTACAACGTTATGACAAGTTCCTCAGTATTGACGGAAATTATGTAGAAAAGTAGATTAAGGTACAGGCTTCCATGTAAAAATAAAATTATTGAGGTATCTTAGCACATCTTCTTTTAATTTCAAAACGTTACTTACTTAAAAAGCACGCTCGTACTACAGTGTAAACACCCATTCCTTTTGAATTTTGAAAACTTTTCGCGTAGAATCATGCCTGCGATTTTATGTTATTGTTATGGTTTTCAGTCCAGAAAATGGTTTGATGCAGCTCCCGATCCTATTCTATCCTGAGCAAGCCTCTTTATCTACTCATGAGAATGGCAACCCACATCCATCCGAATCTGTTTACTTTCTTCGTCTCTAGGCCTCCCTCTGCGATTTTTACCCCACACACTTCCCTCCGTTGCTATATTTACGATGCCTTTATATCTAAGAACGTGTCCTACTAATAGATCCATTCCTTTAGTCACGTTATGAAAAAAATTCCTTTTCTCACCAATTCTGTTCAGTATCTCTACATTCAAATGTTCAAATGTTTGTAAATCTATCGGACCAAACTGTGTGGTCATCAGTCAGTAGCTTACAAACTACTTAAGGTAAATTAACCTAAGGACAACACACACACCCATGCACTAGGGAGATTCGAACCTCCGACGGCGAACAACCTCGCTCTCTGCAGCGAGTCGCCTTAGACCGCTCGGCTAGTCCACCGCGGCCCTCTTCATTAGTTAAGCGATCCACCCACCTAATCTCCAGCATTCTTCTGTAACATCACATTTCAAAAGCCTCTATCCTCTTCCTGTCCGCGCTGTTTATCGTCCATGTTTCATTCCCAAATTAGGCAACACTCCACTCAAATACCTTCAGAAAGGACTTTCTTATGCTTAAATTAATATTCGATGTTAATAAATTTATCTTTTTCAAAAATGCTTTTCTCCCCATTGAAATCCTGCATTTTATATGTCCTGTACTGCGACCATTGTATATTATTTTACTGTCCAAGAAACAAAACTTATCTAGCACCTTTGTTGTTTTGTTACTTAATATAATTACTTCAGCGTCGCTTGATTTTCTGATACAACAAATTCGGAATAAATTCATCAAAAACCATGAAAGAAGAAAGGAACTGTCATAACGTGAAATCTCAAGAAACCAATAAATATCTGGACTCCAGGAGAAGAACTGACTATTATATTTACTGTGTAACATTTCACAAACATTGGTGGTTTGCTGTGTATTACAGCTTAGTTCTGCCCACATGGACGGAGGAACGAAAGCACCTTCTTCAAAAATGTTCAAATATTTGTTAAGCTTAAGGGACTTAACTGCGGGGTCATCAGTCCCAAAACTTACAAACTACTTATGAACTACCCTATACTAAAGACGACGCCAACATCCATGTCCTAGGAGGTATTCGAACCCCCGACCGTAGCGGTCGTGCAGACTGTGACTGGCGCGCCGTAGACCGGTCGGCCACTGCGGCCGGCGCACCTTCTTCTATATACGTTTCCACTAGGTAATCACAAAATCATAAGTAGTTTGTAAGTTTAGAGACTGATGATCCCGTAGATAAGTCCCTTAAGCTCTACAACCATTTTATTGTAATCACAAAACGTTTGCAATGTTTCTGATGCAGGCATCGCTGACATGAAATCTCCAACAAAAGACTCACCAGTCATAATAGAATCGAGCATCGGGAAACCACATACATAAGATAGAAACTTTCCAATTTAATTTCTTTCGTAATAGTCATGTTCGAGAGCCAATGTCTGAATCTTTCTCCACCAGCTCTGGGTTCAACAAAATTTGCATCCTTGGCTCCTTGTATAACTCCAAACTTCACTTCCAGCTTTCATTGTGCTGTCTTCAAAATCTGAAAATATCGATGATGGTGAAAATTTCAGTCCTAGAAGAGCAATTTTATTGATAACTGCTTCAGACCCACTAATACGACGAGGTTTCCTTGTCGTTCAATAAGGCAAAAACCACTGGAATGTAATGTCATTTAACTGAGCCGAGTACTGTAAACAGCTGTCAAAAATTTTTGTGCAATGTTTGAATTTTCTGTCAACATATATTTGTGCTTTTATTCGTCAGTAACCTACTATGAGATGTCAAGATCGTAGTGACAGTTCCAATCTAAATTCTCATGGCTCACTTGTTTTGTTATGTCTAGTAGTTCTAGAATAATCTTCAACCAATTCCTCTCTTTTTATTTGCTGTTGTGGTAGTTTACACGGAACCGTTTTACGGACTTGTTACGTTCTAACGGGACTTGAAGGATAAAAAATGAAATCTCTGTGTCACATTTAGGTCCAATCTTACAATGGCCGATAAACTGTTTACGGGACTTTTTATGTGAGCTTTACCGAGAGTGTGGTTCTAAAACGTCCAGTTAAGAGGGATCTGTCCGTAAACTATCACGAAAGCAGTTATCTTTACCGTAACATTGGTTTCCAGTATACTCTTAACGGAGGCGTGCTTTAGGGTTACTCGTCAAATGGCACAACAAATTTACATTGCCGGCCGCGGTGGCCGAGGAGACTGAGGCGCTCCAGTCACGGTCTGCACGGCCACTACGGTCGCGGGTTCGAATCCCCCCTCGGGCATGGATATTTGTGCCGTCCTTAGTCTTAGGTAGTTGATAAGTAGTTTGTAAACTTAGGGACTGATGACCCCGTAGTTAAGTCCCATAAGTTCTACAAACTTTTGAACATTTTTTTGAAATTTACATTCAATTATTTGAAAGTGACTCTGAAGATAGCGATGACTGTCAAGTTATGTTCCTTACTAGAATACCCTAAGTAGTGAAAACCAGAACAAACTATTATGAATCTTTAGAAAATCGAGAATTCTTTAAGGGATTTCGCCTAACAAAACCAACAGTTTATTTACTATATGGTCTTATAGCTGATGAAATTTAGTATGAAACACAAAAGTAATTTCTTTTCTGTGAATTATTATGATTTTAATTGTCCTTTTTGGCTCTAATATAATGTATTATTAATATAGCAATAAATATTTTCTAAATCTGGGACTGTGCATTACATTTCCATTTCATGAATAATGCTGTTCCGCATGTGAACCAACTACATCTGAACTTATGATTTTACACTCTAGGAAAGTTGCTAATTGCATTTGGTGATTTACTAGTGATTAGCACAGCAACTGCTTCTCAAATAGTATATACTGAGCGAGGACGTTACAAGTCCACGTACCAAACATGGTGGCGCAGTGTTAGGACACTGGATTCGCATTCAGAAGGATGGTAGTTCAAATCCACCTCCGGCCATCCAGATATAGGTTTTCGGTGATTTTCCTGAATCACTCTAGGCAATTGCCAGGATGGTTCCTTTGGAAGAACACAGCCGATATCATTCCTCATCCGTCCCCAAACGATCCGAGCGGCCGCGGCGGAATAGCCGTGCACACTAAGGCGACATGCTGCGATGCGCTCGGCCGTGCACCGTCGGAGGTTCCAGGCATCCCTTGGGAATTTTATGCTATAACCAATACGAGTATTTTGAAAGATATTTACAGATAACTTCTATTTTCATTATTTTTGTACATTGTCAGACCAATGCCTAGCTTAGAGCTGTATTGAAATCAAAGTATTGGAAGAAATATGCTAAGAGAAGAAAGATGGTCTCCACTTCTGGCTAAAAACACACAAGAAACGAGCCGATGCATTATACAACAACATTCGTCTTAAAATGGAAAATGCTTTAATAATAAGCTCCAACAAACTTGTTACTGTGGAAATTTGCGTATTATGTAGCTTATTACTCTCGACAACTGTAGCTGCACAACTTCACCATATACAAAGGTCCATCATTATCACTGCAGAATGAAAATAATACGTTCAGCTATTTATATATTAACAAATGAGGGTCGAAAAGGGTGTATTCAAACTAATTCACCTCTACATCATAGGCTATACATTTCACTTACAGAGGCTATGACAACGGTACGTTTATTTCCTGGCAGTTGTGGCGGTCAGAATAACAAGACAGGAATGTTGGGAATGTCGTCTCACGGGCTGAATTTTTAGGCCCTCAAAAATATTAAAACTGATTAGATAGGATTCCCCATTATTGGTCACCCATTAACTGCAGTAAACAGAGCTGGATGGCTACTCAGTTACTTGCTAAATCTGTTAAATGCATTATGCAGCTGGAAAAACTACCTCCTGTCCAACAAATATTTACATAGCTGATCCTAAATGATAATGTGATTATGGGATACTATGCAGATTTTGGAATCTTTTTCTCCAAAATTTTGGGAAGAAGACTCGGTTCTACATCAGGTCTCTGACAGTTTGTGTAGGTATGTGAACCCAGAGTAGTGTTACCAGTTGGTTCAATTCCCAGGCAGTCTTCTGTGTAAAGAAGTTGGTTCACTGTTACAGACTGCTTAAAATGTAATGTCGGTTATATTAGAAAGTAATATAAATGTATAGCAGAATAATACTTTCATTAAAAATCCTTTCTCATTAGTTTTTTTTCTGATCAAACGAAACTTAGACTAAGGCTACGCTATGTATTTGTATTTTCTGCTACCAGTCTCTTTTATTTTTCTTTCATGATTAGTTTAATATAATGCAATGCGATTCAAGGATTTGTGTCTCATTTTCAGGTTCTTTTATTTTTCTTTTTAAAAATGGTTTGCGTTCTTGTAATCATGTCCTAGTTCATGAAACAAGGGCAGCATACGAGTGACCAAGTAAGTGGTCCTGACAGATGGGATTTGGAATAAGGTTGTGCATTTCAAACATATTCTGAGTCGTGACGACCTTTATGCTCAGTCGGCAAAGACTACCAAATCCACACGTTAGACCTTTAACCGTTAGGGGTATAACCTAATGGGACTCTGGGCAAGTAAGGATAGCGACCTGCGTCCCCGGTACTTCGATCTGATACTGGCAACAATTAGATTAAAATGCTTCGGACCTTTGGAGGTGGTGGAGTCCCACATCCAATTGACAGACCAGGGACTTTCCAAATAGAACTTGGCAAACGTTCTTGAATGCGATGGAGAGCTGTTAAGAAGCTGGGAAGAAGTCAGAGCTGGCAGAGGCTGCAAGTAAGATGGAGTCAGACGTTTTAGCTGTTAGTGAAATTCGGGTAAAAGGAGAGAAAGAAGACGAAGTGGGAGAATACAAGATCTACCTCTGAGGAGTTTAAACAGAAAGAGCACAGCGGAGAGTAGGGCTTTACATCAGGAAAGCAACTGAACCTTGCTAACGGCCGTAAGGTATGTAAACGAACGATTCGTTAGTTTCCAGCAAGGATATTAGGATTGAGTCAGTTTATTTGCCTTGTGAAGGGGTAGATGAAGATGAGATGGGCTGATTCTATGATGCACTCAATGATGTAATTGGTAGAGTAAAGGATAAGGACTATGTTTTGCTGATTGGTGCTTTCAATGGGAAGGCAGGGGAACCAGTCCTATCATTGAGTATATAAAAATAGAGCAGAAATTTAGGAAGGCTGTCTGGGACACATGTGTATTCAGAGGATTCTTTGATGTCACTAATCGTTATTTAATCTTCAGTGAAACTGATTATGTGTGGCCAAAAATGCAGAAGTCAGGTTAATGTGTACAAGGCAAAGAGTGGAGAACTTTCAGAACGATGAAATTGGGCACTAACCCATAACATTGATCTCGCAAAGGTACCAGTAAGGTGAATGACGTCATTTACAGTCACTGGAAGAGAAATCGACAAGTTTCGAGGACACACTAGTAGAATTAACTAGAGAAAGTCTTGGAACAGTTATGTGTAAATGCAGAAAGAAGCAGACAGCTTGGTGGAATGACACAGTCAAGGCAGCATGTAAAAGGAAACAAGGCATTTAAAAATTGGCTTCACACTATAATCGAGGTAGACAGAGGAAAATACGTTGAAGAATGAAACCAAGGCAAGTAGATAATTGCAGCATCGACCTACAGTGGGAAGACTTAGGAAATAGTTAGGAAACTTTAGGACAACCCGCTGAGAATCATTTCTGGAGAGTAATTATCTGTCTTCGAAAGAGAGGGAAGAAAGAATTGACAAGTGTCTTTTACAGGTCAGGAAAGCTGTTACTGAACCCAGTGGATGCCTTGGAAAGCTGGAAGGAATATTTTGAAGAGTTACTCAGTATACGTGAAACACAAGATAACATTTGAGGAAGTGGAGAGAATGGTTAATAGATTACAATGCAATAAAATAGCTGGAGTCGAGGAAAGTAAGTCAGAACTCATCAAATATAGAGGAATGTCAGGTCTCAAATGATTTCACAGGATAATTGAAAAGGCGTGGTACAGGTTCCGTCTGGCTGCACGAAAGCAATAATTACACCAAATCTCAAGCATGGAAACAAGGAAGATTGTTACAGTTGCAGAGGTAAGACTTTAATTAACATTATGGGCAAAATCTTCTAAGGTACTTTTGAAAGCAGGGTGCGACTATTAGTGGAAGACAAGCTGGACGAAATTTAACGAGGGTTTCGCCCTCTTAGAGGCTGCCAGGACCAGATATTTAGCCTCAAGCAGATAATGGAGAAGAACTAATAAAATGTTCAAATGTTTGTAAATCTATCGGACCAAACTGCGTGGTCATCAGTCCGTAGCTTACAAACTACTTAAACTTAGGTAAACTAACCTAAGGACAACACTCACACCCATGCCCAAGGGAGGACTCGAACCCCCACAGCGAGCAAGCGCGCGCTCCGCAGCGAGACGCTTTAGACCGCTCGGCTACTCCACCGCGGCGGAGAAGAGCTAAGAGTGGAACAAGGAATTATATCTATGTTTTATATATGTGTTATGACCGTGTTCCTAGGAGAAAGGTATAGCCATTTTACAAGATTATGAATTAGGTGGCAAACTTGCGTAGATTGTCAGGCAGCAGTTAGAGTTCATGTTTCAGGGTAATTTCAGAGGCAAGACAACTTTGTCAAGGCCGGATAAGGCATGTGCAAATGGAGCAGTCGCACAGATATAAGAAGTTAATTTGAAGACTATAATCCGTAACTTTGTGAAACAACTTTTAATGTAATGTAGTTCAAGTATTTAGCCATTATGATCCGACTGTGGCCACTTAAGTACGTCTCGGATTTAGAAAGTTATGCCCGTATAGAAATAACCAGGAGTTATGATACTGATGCACTATAGTAATATCCAGTTTCAACACTTGACTATTGCTCATGCTTAAATGAAGAGGTACACGATTCATTGTTTCTCCTCGCCCTTTCTACTCGTCAATGTGACTAATGATGAAACATTATATTTGTCCGTAAGCAGATGTTTGCCACAAGGCAGGCTGTTGCAGCTTCAGCTGAGCTCCACAGTGCTCCCTGCACCGCTGACCTTGAACTCTCAAATGGGAAGGCGAGGCGGCAATTGGCACAAGACAGCTGGCAGGGCGAGTATTTTCGCCGGTCTGCTGTGCCTTATATAAGAGCCAAACTCCTACTCCTAGCTGTTATAACGTTACCTCAGACAAACAGATATTGAAATAATGATCGTATGGTTTTTATTCCCCGGGATATCCTCTCTGTGGGTAGGCCGCCTACTGCAATGCTTTTGATGGAAGCTACTTCGGCGACTTGCGTGTCGGTGATGATGGTGGAAGTGATGATGACGACAAACACGCAACACTAAGTCCCCTGCTGGAAATCGAACCTGGGCCACTTGCATTGTTGGTCAGCGACGGTGCCACTGAACCACAGAGATGGAGACGGGAATAGGAAAATTAACTGAATACATTTATTTGCCTTCTAAAATTTATTTTCTTTATAACACATCTCACATGATGGAAACAGCGAAAGAACTGAAATGAAGGTGTAGTAAAGCTAATTCAGTGAGTACCCAGCTACGCTAACTCCTTTCTGAAAGAAGGAAGACAGTACCAGGACTAAGTTAGCAGTGCACTGGTCTACCTTTCGACCAACTTCGTTGTATGGGAGTGAACGCTTGGTGGATACAGGTCACCTTATTAATAACTTTGACGTTACAGATGTGAAAGTAGGAAATATGACAGCAGGCACTAACAGATGGGAACAATAGCAGGAGGTTTTCCATAATGAGGAAATAAAAAAATAATAATAATAAATAAAAAATTAATAAAAAACAGGAAATGAACGCCGTAGATGAAGCAGTTATAGCGAACAGGCTGAGATGTTTGGATCATGTTACACGCATGGGAGAAGCAAGGTTACCTAACAGGCGCATGTATTCAGCAGTAGAGAGTAAGAGGAGTAGACATAGACCAAGGAGAATGTATGTTTATTCAGTACAGCTGCAGCGCGAAGTCGGCGCTGATCACACCATACTACGTCCCGCACAGTCGGTAATAAAGACTCAGAAAATCTGGACTCTGACTTTGCTGCTAAGAAGAAAATTCAGGCACTTATGTCGTAAACGTAAGTACTGAAAAGACTGGTGCACTATCAATAAGGTCACTTCGGGTGCATGGGCCCAGGGGATAACTGGACCGTGGGCTTTTTTCATAAACGTTATGAGAATAATTTCACTTGAAGTGGTTGGCTGTACTGAAGAACAATGACTTCTCCCTTGAACATGCAGTCTCACCTATCTAAGTGTTGTAGTTTTCATGTGGCAGTTTTTTCAATTTTGTAGTGTTGGATTTCTGTAGCAATGTGATGCCATCCTTACTTTACTGAGCACCTACATGTTTACTGTAAGTATTATCATTGTGACAGGTATTTTAGCATATAGTAGAAACACAACAGTCACTTGAAACATTACTGGCAACATGTGTTCTTTATTTTATTAGCTTGAGATGGTGGCCCAGTTACCGCCAAAAATTTTCAAAACTGGGATAAATGGGCCAGATGCTTGGGGTATCTGGGCCCGCCTAGCACCCATTCACCTCAAGCATACCCATTTTCCCCAAGTATATTATCATTATTGCCTCTTTTTAATTAATTGCTGAAATCAATTTATTTATTTTTTCCTTGTGAATTATGTTAATTTTATCTAGTGTAAAATTCTTGCATATCTGTCTGGAGACGACTTTTATTTTGTATAACTGCCCATCTTCAGATCTCTTAACAAGTGAAAGTCCTTGGAAAATCAAAAGTAAATTTCAGGCTATACATCGCAAAAGTGACAAACTAATCAAATTCTGGTTATGAAGTCATGTTATTCAAACCATACTTCAAAACCATGAACTTTATGGAAACAGGAGAAGAGGCATGTATTAAAGATAATGATATAGTAAGAAAGCTGTCAAAGCCTCTCAATAGCAGCTCTGCTACATTCAAAGGCATGATCAGCTTCGCTGATGATATTACTGACTTAACGAATATTTTGTAACTTTTTATAGGAAGATATAATTAAAAGTTAATAATTGAATTTGGGCTTATTAACGTTACTTATGTAACTGTAACTCTAGTTTCATAATAAAAGTTGAGTCATTCTGTAGAGGTTCACTTGCATTGTCGATCACTCGACTACAGTGTCATGGAAATGACTTGTTTCAATATTCTCATGGAGCTTACATGTTACCCAACTGGCCCAATTACCTCCATTGGGACAACAATAATTAATATGGAACTAAGACCTCTATAGTCCAGTTACCCCACTCTATGGGGCTATCTGGGCCCATTGGGCATTCGTTTTTATTTTCCCCTTCTCGAGTTTAAATACCAGGCGATCAAAAAGTCAGTATAAATTTGAAAACTTAATAAATCACGGAATAATGTAAATAGAGAGGTAAAAATTGACGTGCATGCTTGGAATGACATGGAGTAAATGAGAACAAAAAAAAAAAAAAAAAAAAAGCCTTACAGTGCTGTTCACATTATTCCTCGACTACAGCTATTGTTGAGGAATGATGGTGAACATATTAAGCATTTCCTGTAAATAACATCGTCTTTGGTTTGTTGTAATTTGTTATGCAAACTATTGCTTTTCTGATCAGATGAAGCGCCGTCTGTCAGATATTTTTTGAACTTTTTTTTTTTTGGTTCTAGTAAAATCCCATGTCATTCCAAACATGTGTGTCAATTTTTACCTCTCTATCTACATTATTCCGTGGTTTATTAAGTTTTCAAATTTATACTGACTTTTTGATCACCCATTATAATGAAGATTACACACTGTTAAAACATATTTGTAGGTAGAATGTTGTATTATAAGAAAATATGTTTTAGACGGCAATTTAACGTATTGATACTTCCTAGAGTAGTATTAAGTTAGGAACAACGCACTCACATTATAAAATCATGGCCCAGATGCCACAACTGACCTTAAATTTCTTTTCAGTGTTACGTAAAGACCGCAGCGCTGGCGGAAGTCGTAAGTGTTGTGGCGTCGTTATTCGCCAAAACGCCAGCGTTCCACACGCCAGTATGAGAAGGATGATGAAGTCGCTGTGTAGTGCTTCGGCCGCCGGGGGTGCCAGCAGTCGCTGTACCTCTTTGCTTGCTTCGCGCGCCGCCCAATAGGAAGAAGGGGGCTCGCCTACATATGCCGGCGCACCACAGCAACACGACTGTTCCATCCAGGAGTTCAATAGTGCAGAGCCAGCAGTCTAGCACAAGCTGTGACAGTTTACTATTGTCAGGAGTCTCACTGCTGAACTTTGTAATACTTAACAAGACGTTTGTACCTCCACAAGTACAGCAAAGTTAAGTATTCATTTCATCTTGTAAATCAATTATATGTCGACTATTCTGTCCTTTTAGCTACAGACCATGTCCACATGCTGGCTAGTAACTGCCCACCTTATTATCCCGCTGCATCCCGAGACATGACAGTAAGACCTCGGTGTAGTCTTTCTATGGCAGAGGTGGGAGAAGACGCATGTTCGCTGGTCTGCGGAGGGAAGCACTGAGAACAAGATACATTAAACCAAAAGTGCTCAAATGTTTGTTAAGCTTAAGGGACTTAACTGCGGGGTCATCAGTTCCTAAACTTACAAACTACTTATCAACTACCTTATACTAAATACGGCCGGCCGCAATGGCCGAGCGGTCTGCGGCGCGTCAGTCACAGTCTGCACGGCCGCTACGGTCGGGGATTCGAATACCCCTTCGGGCATGAATGTTTGTGCCGTCTTTAGTATAAGGTTGTTCATAAGTAGTTTGTAAGTTTAGGAAATGATGACCCCACAGGTAAGTCCCTTAAGCTTAACAAATATTTGAACATTTGAATACTAAAGACGACACAAACAACCATGTCCGAGGGGGGATTCGAACCCCCGACAGTAGTGGCCGTGCAGACTGTGACCAGCGCGCCGCAGACCGCTCGGCCAATGCGGCCGGCTTCCTTAAACCGCTCACTGTTCTCTACGTACGACTCACGTTATGTACACTCGTGGACATTAAAATTGCTTCACCACGAAGATGACGTGGTACAGACGCGAAATTTAACCGACAGGAATCAGATGCTGTGATATACAAATGATTAGCTTACCAGAGCATTCACACAAGGTTGGCATGAGGAAAGTGACCAACTGATTTCTCATACACAAACAGCAATTAACCGGCGTTGCCTGGTGAAACGTTGTTGTGATGCCTCCTGTAAGCTGAAGAAATGCGTACCATCACGTTTCCGACGTTGACAAAGGTCGGCTTGTAGCTTATCGCGATTGCGGTTTATCGTGTTGCGATATTGCTTCTCGCGATGGTCGCGATCCAATGACTCTTAGCAGAATTTGGAATCAGTGGATTCAGGAGGGCAATACTGAAGGCCGTGCTGAATCCCAACGACCTCGTATCAGTAGCAGTCGAGATGTCAGGCATCTTATCCACATGGCTGTAACGGATCGTGCAGTAACGCCTCGATCCCTGAGTCAACAGATGGGGACGTTAGCAAGACAACAACCATCTGCACGAACAGTTCTACGACGTTTGCAGCAGCATGGACTAACAGCTCGGAGACCATGGCTGCGGTTACCCTTGACGCTGCATCAGACAGGACCGGCTGCAATGATGTACACAACGACGAACCTGGGTGCAGGAATGGCAATACGTCATTTTTCGGATGAATCCAGGTTCTGTTTACAGCATCATGATGGACGCATTCGTGTTTGGCGACATTGCGGTGAACGCACATTGGAAGCGTGTATTCGTCATCGCCATACTGGCGTATCACCTGGCGTGATGGTATGGGGTGCCATTGGTTACACGTCTCGGTCACCGCTTGTTCGCATCGACGGCACTTTGAACAGTGGCCATTACATTTCAGATGTGTTACGACCCGTTGCTCTAACTTTCATTCGATCTCTGCGAAACCCTACATTTCAGCAGAATAATGGACGACCACATGTTGCTGGTGCTGTACGGGACTTTCTGGATACGGAAAATGTTCGACTGCTGATGATAGGGATATCTGTAGTTCTCGCCATTCCCAACTATCAGTAAACTACCTCATGAAAAATCTGAGGAGGAGACGTAAGTGTCCTTCTCCACAACAGGTCTGCTCCCTCTTTCCTTGCACACCATTCCATACTCCATCCAAGTGTAGCTAAATAAGCGGACAGTGGATGCTATACATTCCCAGGACTACAGAAATACAGGATGTCCCATTTATCTTGAGCACCCAAAACATCTCTGGAACAACAGCTATTGTAAAACGACTTCCAAAAAATGTTCACATGTTAGTAAATGTATAGGATTCAACTGCATGGTTGTTAGTCCGTAGCTTAGAAACTACGTAACTAAAGTAAACTAATCTAAGGACAACACAAACACTCATGCCCGAGGGGACACTCGAATCCCTGACGGCGAACTGCCACGCGCTCCGTAGCACGGCGCCCCAGGGCGCACGGCTAATCCGCCGCGGAAAATCGACTTTCACTGATATCAATGTAAGGCAGGGGCTTATGAATGTATTTTGAAAGAGTCTATAACGAAAGCATATGTGATTTTAAAAATAACTTGTGTGTTTTTAAATGGACACCCTATATTATTTCATCAGCAATCTGTAGCATGACAAATCACTTAAAAAATGGCGATGTTTGCATCGCAAAAAGTCAGTTGCATCCCGAGATGTTGTGAAGAGAAATAGACGCTTGAAATACGCGAAACGCGCGGCTAGCGCACGTCCTGCGAGAACCCCATGCTGCTCAGGACGTGCGCTAACTGCGCGTTTCGCTTTTGCAAGCCTCAAGTTCGCTTCGCAATATCTCGCGTTGTAAGTGGCCTATTGCGAGGCAATCAACGCCATGGTTTATGTGATCTGTCATGCCGTAGTTTTCTGACGAAATAATATAGGGTGTCTATTTAAAAACACATAGGCTTGTGTTAGGAAACACATAGGCTTTGTTTTTAGAATGTTTCAAAATATTTACATTAATGAGCCCCTGCCTTACATCGATACCGGCGAAAGTCGTTTTACAATTGCTTTTGTTGTTCCAGAGATATTTTGGGTACCTGTAACAGTAGCTTCCATATTTTGGGTAACCCATCATTTTGTTGTTGAAATTAACAGCATCATTGGTTAATGTATTCTCAGGCATTAATAAAGTACAGGCGTAGATGGGAAAAGTGTAATAATACAGTTTCATTACGTGAATGAATAAACGACCAGCTGTTTACAGCTGAATGTCACTGTATTGTGACGTCACGTATTGGCCATCAGCTGGTGGTCGGTTAGTGGAGAGAGAAAGAGAGAGAGAGAGAGATACGGACTGACGTCACGCCTGACATTACGGGCCTAATGCGTTAGAGGGGAGGGAGGAGTGGTTGAATAGTGGGAGGGGTATGTTCGATGCGGATAGATCGGAGAGGATTTGACCGCTGGGCCAATTCACAGGGGCGCTTAACTGCCCAGAAACACCGCACGCTATTTGCGGCTAATTCCACTCCATTTAGAACGGATGTCCGGCGTCCCTGGCCAAGTTGAGAGTTAAAAAGTGTACGATTATGGAAGAACTTGTGAAAAGCGACGGAGTTCTGTTATAGGAGATAGGTTAAGGATATTATTGTACAATCTGCATTTCCAGTCTGGCAGACACTGTAGTTTTTTTTCCATAATCAGGAAGCCTAGTTTCAGATTCGGTTGCTAATAAAACTGAGAAGGCTTGATTTTGTTGATTGGCTTATAAAATTTACATATCTAATTAGGGCATAACAAATCTTACAGACTGTATACAAAACGTGCAATATAAATGAATATATAAAATAGTGTTCAAATGTTTGTAAAGCTTATGGGACGTAACTGCGGGGTCATCAGTCTCTAACCTTACAAAACAAGTAGCGAGAGTCGTGGTGAAGACGGACGGTCGACTTCGGTTTATTGGGAGAATTCTGGAAAGTTGTAGTTCGCCTATAAAGCAAATATACAACTCTTGTTCGACTGCTTCTGCTCAACTGTTTCCGATTCCTGCCACATCCGTTGACAGGAGGACGTAGAAGCAATTAAGAGGCGGGCTCGCTTTACTACTGGTAGGTTCGATCAATACATGAAATTCAACACGCAAATGCTTAACACGTTTAGCTATCCTGGAAAGCATGCTACTTAGACGTGCGTGCACATCAACCCAGCTGGATAACACGAATCATTAAATAGGAGAAGGAGCAACGTACCCAATGTTTGTTAGCAACTGTTCAACCTACGATGTAGCACCCGAACACCGTTACAAGTTTTCAGACTGTTTTTCCATCAATAAACTACAAACGGAAATGTGAAATAGAGTTCCTACAGCTATTCGCACATTGTATTCAGTCGCAGGCTGAATGATACAGCAGAAAGAGTAGTTGTGACAACTTATATTGACAAAACTACTGACCAAAAGCTAATACTGCAAATCGAATCAGTGGCTTCACTACTTTAGAAAAATTGTTCATTGCCCACTAATTTTGTTACATAATGTGCGGCCAATTATGTTTTATCATGATTTCTCTAATTTCCACGCTCCCCTTCGGATAATATAAAATGCCGTAATGATGCTTACGATAAGCCGAGGAACTGTTTTTACTGGTGTTGCGTACACAAGAGAGTTTATATAACATCACAGGCGGACGTCACGAGGGGTGAGGCTAGACAGACGTGCATGCCAAGGGATTTAGCATCCCCTTCCAATTACTCTGTGACTCAATTTGTCTGTGAGATCAAAGACGTGTGTTTATGATCTTCCATCCGCAGCAGTAAGATGACGTCAATGCGCGGTACGTCAATGTAGGTCAGCCAGTTCCTATCGGGTATTAACTTTCTTCAGAATTTGGCTATATTTCTCTGATATCAAACCGTGGAAAATTACTTCTACAACACCCCACATTTTTAAACGTCATTCTGAAACTTGTCTACGGAGTGGAAAACATAAGCAATTAGAGATCATTATGCTGTGATTTAAAATAAAAGTTTACCTAACAAATTCCATGTGGAATGGCCGCGTGGTCTAAGGCGTCGTGCTACGGACCGGGTGGCCATTCCCGCCGGATGTTCCAGTCCTCCCTCGGGCATATATGTGTGTGTGTGTGTGAGTGTGTGTGTGTTGTTCTTAGTGTTTGTTAGTTCACGTAGTTTGTAACTCTATGGACTGATGACCTTAGCAGTTTGGCCTAATAGATTTACAAACATTTAAACTTTTGAACCTAGCAAAATACTCTAGTCATGATTAACGTGATATATCAGGTAGGATTCTTTTCAGAACGATAACTGTATGGTGGCACGGGAATGTGCAGCACACCATGGGCGAGGACGGTAACGTGCTAAAACATTTCGAACAACAAATTCCTAGTCATAAGAAAACTTGCAGTTTTCATACGAGGTTTCCTCTCATTTCGGGACGCGTTCGAACATGTATAATGTATCAAAACGAGGAGCTAGCAATACTATCTCGGAAACGGGTGACTAAACAATAAGAAATAGAAGGCGACAGGCATTAGGTACACGTTGGATGTAAGTTTGGTGTTCTAACAATCTACTCACTGAGGTAGAACGGCTGGTACGGAAGGGTGGAGTAACACATGTTCGTCTGTGCACTGCGATTCCTTTTAGGATGTTACAGTGTTGCCAACTCCTCGCTTACATATGCGTTTTCAAATTTCACCGGATCTTAAGTTGTTATAGACACAATTGCCTTTTAATCTGCATGAATAATCGTATCCGAGTTCCATGTGTCAATTTATCTTCAGCCTGTATTCCACAACGCCCTAAGAAAAACGTGGATTAAGAAGTAATTTAGATTTAAGAGAAAGTAATACGACTTGACGCTTTTGTTGTTAATGGACTACCGATGGCCTTGAACACAAATACGACAGTTTATAGTCCCGCGAGAATGGCCGTGCACTCAAGTCGCCATGGAGCGGAGTGCGTGGCTGCTACCCATCAGACGTTCGAGCCCTCCATCAGGCATGTGTGTGTTTGTGTGTGTGTGTGTGTGTGTGTGTGTGTGTGTGTGTGTGTGTGTGTATTGGCCTTAGCATAAGTTAGATTAAGTCTAGGAACTGATGACCATTACAATTTGGTCCCATAGGTTTACAAACATTTGAACATTTTTCAATAATATGTATTGTTTAGCTATGAGAAAAATAATTAAAAAAAAAGTTCAAATCCAGAATGAAACTTCACTCAGCAGCGGAGTGTGAGCTGATATGATGACAGTCGGTAGTGCGCTTGTCCGCGAAAGGCAAAGGTCCCAGGTTCGAGTCCCGGTTCCGGCACACAATTTTAATCTGCCAGGAAGTTTCAAAAAGTTCAAATGTTTGTAAATCTATCGGACTCAACTGCTTGATAATTAATCCGTAGCTTACAAACTACTTAAACTAAGGTAAGCTAACCTAAGAACAACACAAACACCCGTGCCTGAGGGGGGGACTCGAACCGCCGACGGCGAACGGCCGCGCGCACCACAGCATGGCGCCCCAGTGCGTACGGCTAATCCACCGCGGCGGAAAAATACATTCTAGACTTAACGTAGTAAAGTGATATTTCACTGTTCATTTAATTTTTATTGCTAAGTTGAAATTTACTTCAGTACTTTGAAATGTTCGTAGAATCTCTTACAACCTCTATTAACTCTTTGTTGGCCATGAGTTCGTAAGAAATTTGAGCCCTCTTGTAGCCTATGAGGGTTCTGTCAAAATACCTACCTCTTTCGATGAGTTAAATATTTGCCATTAATGTTTTAAAATTTGTTGGAAGAGAACAGTTTACTGCTGAATTATAATTATCCAAACTTTTGAAAGAACGGCCTTACTTCAAGTATTTCCAAACGAAATTATTTTGTATTTTAAGCGATCAATTTTCCACAGTGTCATCTTCGTATCTATGAAATTTTATACGAACTAATGTGGCTGAACACTGGAAAAATGCAAACTTAATTCGAACTATGAGGCACGACCATTCTGAAATTCAAATTGCAAAGGATTACATTAGCTGCTAGCTATCACAAAGAGAATATTTGTGAAATTCCATAGTGCAGTTTCGGCTCCAGTATCAAAGACATATCTCTTAAGACAATTAATTAAATCCTCTCAATGCGTCCAACGGGGTTTTTACACACTCATAATTAACCCTAAACAGACCGCAAGCGCTTATTGTTGGTCAATTGTTAATGGACAGGGGTGGTTAAGGATAACACAGCGTTGTGTAATCGTGTAACCCATTGTCAGTAGCCAGATTAACGCGAATCGGAGCAATATTATTACATCTTTTGTGGTAGTGGTCTCGGAGACCGCACCTGGGCCTTTGCGTTATGTATTCAGCACCGTGGTCTTCCTCTACTGTGCATGTTACAGACTCTCATTCTGAGGGCACTGTTTTGTAATGGTTTGAAGACCCGTTAGGAAGTGATTTGGGATTAGACAGTGACTATGAGATTGAAAGTAAACATAATTCACTCTCAGAACAGTGTGGAAGTGAAGAAGAAATTGTATTGGCACCTGTGCTTTTACTGAATGAAACGAGTAATCTAAATGATGAAGACAGACGTATGGAGACAGTATCACCAGCTAAGAATTCTGCAAGAAATATTTTTGGTCGAAACAATTATCGTTGGTCTTCGAAGTCACATTTGAAGAACTCTCGTGTGCGCCAGCATAATATCATTCGTTTGCCGACTATATTCTTATTTTTGTGAATTTTTTTGGAGAGTTTCTTATGTTTTTACCATTTCATGCATAGTAAACAATAAAAATATGGCACAAAGTAAAATTTAAAGGCCAGAGTATTTGACTTTTTACAGTGCTAATAAGATACTGTAATGTTAAATTCATTTTCTGCAGTTTTAATTTTAAAATCTATAGAAATAGAATTTACGTATACATAATGAGCCTTTTGCTTAATAAATTAGATTAGTTCACTTAGATAACAATCAGAACTACTTATGATTATTTAAGAATTGCGGTCTGTCAGACCGCACTTGAGCAGAGTGTGACAGAAAAGTGACCTGGGAAGCTAAGGGTTCCTGAATGATTATCATCATTGAAGTTTTCGCACAATAAAAAAGTAATTATATCAATGTACACAATTTCTATCAATATTACGCTGTCGTCAGATATTTCGGCTAACCATAAATTGTGATTATAATTTCGGCTTCATTTGAGGTAGAGAATATTCCCACAAGGGATAAGATTTAACGAACATTTTAAAAATCTAACTGCAATACCGAAATGGAAAATGTTCATATTATTACTAGTTTTCCCTTTCCAATTTGCTTTTCTTGAAAGACAACATTTGTTGGGTAAAAAGCACTGGTACGACCAAAGAAAAAATTGTAGTGTAATCTCTAGAAGGCGAAATACTGTGTAGGGAGCATATTTCGCTGGTGTAGCGACACTCGACGGTTAGAGAATGAAAGCTATAGGTTGGTCTGTAATGCTCGAGAGTTTGCCGAAAGGTCAGTCGTTGTCTAACCACGACAGAGAACGGAAGCAGGAACGGCAGCATGAACTTAGTTGAGTTCCAAAACTCGTAAGCTTTTTGTGGGCCAATGGTAATTTATGAGATGAGATATGGAGTTGTTAGCGTAATATTTAAGGTAATTTTGTTTAAGCGAATGTACCAAGGAAAGACTACCATTATGATTTTATTAATGTTATAGGGAGAGCTTCTTAAGAGCTTGTTCAGTGACGTAGCAGATGTCATGGGATAGCCAACTAATATCGCGGGCTCCTCTGTCCGTAGCAAATACCAAATCGTTTGCAGAGCGGTAATCAAATCAAATCTGTTTTTGAGTGCAAGATCCGCGGCACGGAGCCTGCGTTCCATGGCATACACATATGCTCGAGGGGGTCAAATCTAGGCTCCAGGGTTCCATCTCAGGACTTGGACCTCGCCTGCGAGCTCCTGGAACCATTGCCGGTGTGTGTGGAATCGATGTGGCGGCACGTTGTCATCTTGAAACACTACGGAACCGCCAGGGTGTTGGAAAGGGATGGAGATAGCAGGTCGACATGCAGAGGACCACTGGCCATCCCTTCCATACAACTAGTGACCCGATTCAGTACCAGGGAAAACCACTTACAACATTCCGGCACTTAACTTCACGCGGGGTTTAATGTGTTAATTAAATGCTTAGTCCCACATACATACCTGTTAACTATACATGTCAGTTCGTTAAGGGATGCCACCTATACTTACAGCGTGTAGAACGTAAATATTCGCCGAAATTCGTTGCATTGTGGATACCCATACATCAAACGACGATTTAATACAGTAGTTCTTTACACCTCGCCGTGTAGTGTGCTCATTCCCACTCAGCCTCGCAATACACAGTTCAATATTGCTTACCGCAGTTCTACATGTACCACTGGATAGTCTTCTCCTCAGGTCGTGGACTCTAATGATGTGCAAATCTCAATATCGGTTGCTGGAATATGTCAATGAAGGTATGGTTTTGTCTACTCAAAATTAAAGGTGGTTACTTAAAAAGACTTTTAGGTTTATTTCTTCAGAATACCAGATAAGGGTGAAGCCAGATTCAAATGTGTCATATCAATCAGCTTTGCTGAGCACCTTACTAAATGTTGTTGTTGTGGTCTTCAGTTCGTAGACAGGTTTGCTGCAGCTCTCCATGCTACTCTGTTGAGTTCCCTTCGGAGGTTTCCCCATAGGACGTTCCCTCGTGAGCTCAAGCCGGATGGTGGGGCCCGGCTGGTAGTCTGACGTTCTCTGCAGCTACAGATTCTGGTCCATCAGTACGTCAACGAGAGTGCCTCCTTCCCCATTGTCGAGCTCCATATACGATAACGGTCCGGCGCTTCGGGAGGGGGGGGGGGGGAGGGATGTTGTGGCGTAAACTCGGCACCACACACCAGACGCAAGAGAACGATCGTGGAAAAGGCAGAGGATGACGTCCGGCAGCCAAGCGCACGCCGGCGCCGTGTATTCTGTAGGGAGTAACGGAGATGCGCGCCCTCTACAAGCTGCTATATCTAGGCCGACATGCATCTGGACGCCCAGTCAAAACTCGGCTACGAACTAGGCAGTCACAAGGACTCAGCGCAACTAACATTGTACAAAAGGCGACGCCGCGAGAAGAGAAAAGAACAAATAGAAGTTGAGTATTTTATTCTTCAGTCAATAAAACTTGTATTAATAATCTACAGATCTGTTATAGATGACCACGCATCCTGCACCTTACCTTTCCTGAAAACTATACCAGGAAGAGAACTCAACAAATAGCGACGAGGATGACTCAACAAATGGCGATGAGTATTCAACAAGTGGCGACGAGTATTTAACACGTAGAAATTACGTTTTTATTATTGATGACAAGTATCGGACGTATTTTATCCATTATCAAATAAACTGGTAGTAAGGCTCCAAAGCGAAACTTTATGATTGCTCTCCATACAGGATATCATAAAAAGTGTCTAGATGTTAGTGGTCATCAAAAGAAGGAAAATAAGTCCAATAAACTCCACATCGCACCGCCCTCAGATTTAGTGGAAGAATGGCGGAATGGATACCTCGTCAGAAACAGAATACAGATCAAGCTCGGAAACAGGAACAAATTATATGAAACTATGACAAAAGAAGCATAATAAAAACTGAACACGCCAGGCGTATGATATTCCTCATTAATGAAGCAGCTCCAGCAAACGTGTTGTGGGTATGTGGCCAGGGTGTTGGACTACAATACGGATCATCGTGGCTTCAAATCCCATCCAACAAAAACGTTTTTCATTCACTTTTGTCACTATGTTATGAACTCTCCATCATGTCACGGACGTCCCTTGTCAAAAGCAAATGTGTTGAGTAGTGAGTGCTGGCTGTTCCTATCAAAACAACAAATAAACGGGTGATAACTATAGTCCAATTAAAATAACTTGGTAGTTGACGTTTGTCAAATGTTTGTACAGCTTATGGGACTTAACTACGGGGTCATCAGTCCCTAAACCTACAAACTACTTATAAACTAGCTAACATTAAGGACGGCACAAATATCCATGCCCGAGGGGGGATTCGAACCCCCGACCGTAGTGGCCTTGCTGACCGTGACTGGAGGACCTAAGTCCCCTCGGCCACCGCTGCCGGCTGACGTTTGTCACGTGGAAATACTGTAGTCGACGCACAAACACGGCGCCTCACTTCCACAATGCTGTTAATATTATTTTATAACGTGGGGTAGTTTTATAAGAGGCCGCCAAGAGTTAATGGCGACGATGGAAAAAGTTCTATCGACAGCTAATTTTAAATAATCAGGGATTGAATTGTATCAAAAAACACGTTTTGTAGTTCTCGTTTTAATCCCATGTTGTAACCTAACCACACTATAAGAAAAACGGCGTTCAACCATCTCCAGCAGGACTAAAATTATATCTTCGTTCACGGTGAATAAAGCTAACTTCTATGAGCAAACTCAGAAAAATTTCGGAGAAACCGCTAAATGCAAAATTTAATTTCTCGCCTACCTGAAAATATCCTCACACCGGCTAGTGTGAATCAATCAGCAGTCCCGCTTGTCAATTACAACTTAGTAAAACACAGATTACCATAGAAAAGTATCATAGGATGAAAATAAGAGGGAATCAAAAAGTCAATACAACTCTGAAACATACGTAACAAAGTATCAGAACATAAACAATTCAATTAAAGTAATAAAAACAACAAAGTATTTATGATTTAAAAATTAAAATAATCACATACGACGGCGTTCGAATCCACGAACTACAACACGTGTAGCTATAGTTATTGATATTTTCATTCAGTTGAGTTCCAAGCCAGTGAATCCTGGTTGTTTGTAAAGCGCCTCTGGGTGGCACCAGAGGGAGAGAGTGGTGCCGAGGCCATGTGAGACAGAGACTGAGCCTACGGGTAAGGCAGCCATCTATTACACAGCGAGAGGGCATCTCGGTGGCAGTCAGTGGACCCCGTCACGTTGGTACCTGCGGCCGAACCCTCGGACCGGGGAGCATGACTCGGGTGTGGCGCTCACCAAGGAGCGTCGAAATTTGCATCGTGATCACCCTGGGAACGGCAGAACCACACCAAGACGTACCGTTAGGTTCAGGTCAGTGACCAACCCGCAGAGGAATACGTACCGCGCAAACGGATATGTGGGCGCGTTGCGCGGGAACGGTCGTCACTGGACTGCATTGAGCGGGAGGACAGGTCTTCGAAGCTATCATGGCACAGTGTCCGCACATTGGAGGAAAATTTGCGCCTAGAGAGAGATTGGCTCTTGCTTTCTATTGACGGGGCAGTCTAGCGTTTTGTGAGCAGAGTGCGAAGCAGCGCTCCAGGAGGGACTTCGTCTTAGGCAGCCGATGAGTACGGTCGGTTCGATTTAGGTGTTTTCTCATGTGAGTTTTGATTCCGTCTTAGGCAGCCGATGACTATGGTTGACTTGACTTAGATGCTTACTTTGGTATGTTTTGAGACTTCGTTTATTTTACCACGTATTGCACTTTGCGGACTTGGAATTCCAGATTCACTTTTCAGACACCGTCTGAAACTTGTGTCCATTGCGCACTGAATAATCTTGTGTCTAGTACACATAACCGAGCCTATGGTCTCGTTAGAGACTGTGTACTTAGCGTGGACACAGAGGCTTAGAGTAGGGCATTCACGCTTCTGTCTGGAGAAGTGTTTTGTTTCGATTGGACCGTGATTTGCAGCACTCTAACGCACTGCCGCCGCCGTCTCAGTTCCTGCGACGCCGGCTCCAGCAGCATTTGGTTGAGTATTGCTTGCAACTGCTTATCTGGGCGAGAGTTAGGATTCTTCCTCTTGACGGTTTTCTGAAATATCATTTTGTGTGGAAAGCGCTCGTAATTATAGCACGCTCCCTTGGTCTCCTTTGTGTAGTGAGTTATTTTCCGCCTTCCGAAACTACAGTTATTGTAGGAACTTTCCAGTCATTTATTAGTGTCATTTTTGTATTTGTTCATGAATTCTAAACTGAAATCGTTTGACATTTTGAAAGTTCTGAGAATTGTTCCTATTTTCGTCAATTAATGGATCTGATTCTGTTGTTAATTAAGTTCATTTTTAACCTGGATCTTATTTTTTTGTGTCCCAGCCTCGTCGCCGCTTTTGTGTCTCGTTTCCGTCGTAGGTGTCGGTGGCCGAGTAAAAAGAGACCGACACAGGAAAAAAAGGATGCACGCTTGTGCAGGTACGAAGGTGAGCAGCCAGTGGGTCAGCAGAAACTAGAAACACTAGAGCAAATTAGAACGAGATATATATTGCACAGAATTTATACAATACTTAACTTTTACATAGCTCAGTACTGAAGAATGCTGATACATAGTTGAGCTAGAGTCCTGCCTAATGCCTATCCGATAGCCAAGTCTTCACTGGTGCCTATCTGATTCCGAAGTGCTCACTGGTTCCTATCTCAGTCCCAAGTGAACGATGTCGTTCAGTGGTGGCCACGAGCGGAGTTGTAACAGAGGGCGCTCGTGGCTGACGTCGTAAGAACGCCGCGACGTGCGTGCATGGCGGCGCGCGGCGAAAGTAGGCGGCGCGCACTTTGTACTTGTGCGACACCACACCCTTCCCCCCAAACCGCCGCGTCGTCGTGTCGTAGGGCTGAGGGCCACGGCGACGGCACTGGAAGGAGGGCCTGGGCGGGGGCGTTACTGGTGGGACGGGCGTCGTAGCTGAGGCTGGGATCGAGACGCCGTCCGCGCCCCGGTATACCCCTTGCGATCCGCCGGGAAACCCACCAAAACCAGCGGAAGGGCGCCCGCCTCCGCCCAGAGGGAGCAGGTCATCTTCTTCTGAGGTGCGTGGCCCAGGCGGCGGGGGCACGCACTGTCCCGGAGTTCCTCTCGGTGACGCTGTCATCTGCGGCTGCGACAGCGGCGGCGACGACTGCGTCGGAGGTGCGTCGACGTCCATAGGGATCTCGTAGTCCGGGGACAAATGATGTGGCTGTGCTCCCTGGCGGTGAACTGGGTCTGGAATCAAGAAACCCGAGACAGGATCGCGCGGCCTGTGCAGGCGCAATTGGTTTGCGTGGCGCCGCAGCTCCGACCATGTGGAAGAACGTACAACATACATATTGCGACCGAGGACGCACTGAATGGTGCCCGGCATCCATCGGTTCTTCATACCAGCAAACACCCTGTACAGCACCGGCGTGGAAACCTGAAAACGCGTAGCGCCATACGAACCGACTCGGTGCGTGGGAGGCTGCAGCAGGTGAAGGAGAGTGCGGTGACGGCGGCCGTGTAGCAGCTCGGCAGGAGACGGGAAAATTTGAAGAGCTTGCTGCCTGGAGTGCTGACCTTTCATCTTTTCCATGTGAGACTTGAATGTTCAAACGAAACGTTCTGCTTCACCATTGGACTGAGGGTGAAAAGGTGCGGTGGTGATATGCTGAATGCCATTCACACGACAAAACTGTTGAAATTCCGCACTAACAAACTGAGGTCCATTGTCACTGACGATAGTTTCAGGCAAACCTTCGATGCAAAACACTGATGTTAAGGCACTGATTGTACTAGACGCTGTCGTTGAGTTCATGGCAATCACGAAAGGAAACTTGCTGAAAGCGTCTACGGCAATTAACCAGCGCGTATTCCAGAAAAGTCCGGCAAAGTCAATGTGTGAACGTTGCCATGGTCCCTTGGGGCGTGGCCACTCTGAGAAACGTTGCGAAGGAGCCGCCTGATGCTCCGCACAAACAGTACACTGTGACGTCATGCTCTCTATCTTGGCGTCCATATCAACACAGGTACAATGACGTCTGGCCAGTTGCTTTGTCCTAACAATACCCCAATGCCCTTGATGCAGGAGGCGTAAGACTTCACGTTGCAGGGAACGAGGAACAATCACTCTTGTTTGGTCGTTGTCAGTATGCAACAACAGAACACCCTGACTTAAAGACAATGCATGACGTTGTGTAAAATAACGTCGAACCAGAGGCCGATCAATGTCTTTGGCTCTAGCAGGCTACCCTGAGCGAACAAAACGTGCTACCACACTTAGGTCTGCATCCGCAGTTGTTTCCTGTGCAACCCGACGAGTGTTCAAAGGGAAATCTGCGACAGCGGAAGCATCTCTGGAGTCTATCTGACAACATGCCATTTCTGAAGAATCAAAAGACACATCCTGGCCAACCGGAAGTCGGGAAAGTGTGTCTGCGTTGGCGTGTTTAGTGGTAGGTCGGTACCAAATCTCATACTGATAATTAGACAGTATTAAGGACAATGTCTGAAGCTTTTGTGCCGTTCGTGGCGGAATCGGACCTCAGTTTGTTAGCAATCTTTAGACCATACAAAAGGAACATTGTTCTTACGTAAGCGATGCAGTGGAGCTGCAATCTGAGAGGCATTGGGAATAAATCTGAAATAATAGTTAAGCTTTCCCATTACTGCTTGCAATTCATGCACATTTTTAGGAGGAGGCAAGTCTTTGATTGCTCGAAGATGTGACTGTAAGGGATGAATTCCTTGGGTATTAATCACATGGCCTAGGTACTCTATTTCAGTTTGAAAAAACGAACACTTTGCTTTATTGCAACGTAGACCTGCTGCAGTCAACACTTAGAAAAGGCACTCCAGGTTTACTAAATGTTCTTCAACTGTACGTCCGGATACCACAATATCATCTAAATAGTTCGAGCAACACGGTACAGAAACTGTCAGCTGTTCCAAAAAGCGCTGAAAAATAGCGGGGGCGGAAGAACTGCCAAAAGGTAGGCGTTGAAATTGAAAAAGGCCCATGTGAGTATTAATGACGAAAAACTTTTTTGACTCGTCATCAAGCGGAATTTGCAAGTATGCCTCTGCTAAATCAATCTTGGAAAAGAAGCGAGACTGTCCTAATTTGTCCATCAGTTCCTCAGGTCTGGGCAGAGGGAATGTGTCTACAATTTTTTGACTGTTCACTGTTGATTTGAAGTCCGCACAGAGACGAAGTTTTCCCGACGGCGTGGGTATAATTACTAAAGGCGAGGCCCACTGACTCGCAGAAACAGGAGAAATAACGCAACTATCTTGCCAACGTTTAAGTTCTTCGGCAACCTTATCACGAATTGCGATAGGCACTGGTCTAGCTTTACGAAATTTTGGTACAGCAGATTCTTTTAAAGATACATGTGCCACGAAGTCTTTTGCACAACCTAGTTCCGGCGAAAACAAATCACTGTATTTTTCACACAATGCATTGATTCTATCCTGAGGCACTACTGACGAAATTTGAAGCACATCTCTTTGAATTGATAATCCAAACAAGTCGAATGCATCTAGTCCAAAAATGTTCTGTGTAGATTTGGACGGAAGAACTATAAAAGCAACTGTTTTTGTTACACCTTGAAAAGAGGCGGGCAGGCTACACGTTCCTAGCACTGGAATATTTTGACCTGTATAAGCTGTTAACACTTGTTGACACGGCGATAATTTTGGCGAACCCAGAAGTTCATAAGTCTCTTTATTCATTAAAGTGTCAGCGGAACCAGTATCAAGCTGAAATTGCATAGTCTTATTTTCTATGTAAAGAGTCACAAAAAGTTTTTGCTTGCGGCGCTCGACAGGTGCGCGAATGTGGGCAACGTCTAATACAGCTTGTTTGCTGCGCATGCGCGGGTCGCGTAGTGAAGTAAGCGGCGCAGACTCGGCACGCAGCGGATTAACAGCACTGTCACTAGATGGCACTACCGCCGGATCGGCGTCCGCGCAATGCGTGGCTACTCTATATTCACTAACTACTGCACTAACCTTTCGAGTAGCTACACCAAGTCTACTGTTACTAGCTACACAGTACTGGGCACTTTTACAAGGATAAGTCGCAGAAGGCACTAGGTTCACTACAGGATTGCACTGTACATAGTCATTTTGCTTGTCCCGAACCCTTTTCCGTTGCACAGATTTACGAGCTCGTCGGCGCTTGCGACGTGGCTCACTATATAGTTTCGCCGTAGGGGTAGAAAATTGGCCCAGACTTTTCGTTCTCATTACCTTGCTTGTGCGGTATTTGTTACGTGTTTCGCAGTTATTATTTCTTACGTTTGTGTGCTATCGTCTTCGGCTGTTGTCTGCCGCCGCGACGTGCCGCGTCGCCGTTAAGGCCGCTGTCGCCGACTGCTGATCAGGGCCCCACCGCCCGGCCGATCCGGACTGCAGTCCCGTCGTGTCGTCGCCATGTCGACCCTCCCCCCCTTCTACTGTGTCCTCCACCATCATTTTTACCTCGCCCTCCCATGCCCCAACCACCATCTCCTGGAGCACATCCTTCCCTCTTCTTCCTGCCACAATTCCCTCCCTCCTCACCCTCACCACTCCCTCAGCTGTCGCCTTCTCCTCTGCCCCCACACAAGCTGCTGCCCTCGTCCCACACTCTCCTGCCTCTTCCTCCGTTCCCCCACTAGACTCTTTCCCTCCCCTCCCCGACTCCCGCGGTGACCGTGCCGCGGTTCGCACCCGGCAGACCGCAGTTGACTCCAGTCCTCTCCCACCCGACGACGCCGCCGCAGCCGCAGAGCCGGCTCCGCGCAACCTTCCAGTCTCCCCTGTCCCCACTCCCGCCTCCCAGGCACTCCTAAAACCAAAGAAGACAAAACGAGCATCCACAGACGCCACCTCCTCGGTGACGAAAAAGCCCGCCGATCCTCTCGCCACTGGCCCACCGGTCCCGATGGAAGCCGCCCCTCTCCCCCCTACCCAGCCTGCACCTCCTCCCCCGCCACCCCTCCTCCCCTCCCAACCCGCTGCTCTCCACACTTTCGTCCTCAATAACCCTGACCCTCAACTCCTAGACTGCCGTGCCCTCACTCTCCTCTTTCGGCAGTATGCCCCTTCTGCCCCCATCTCCCAAATCATCCCACGGAGGGACTCTGTTCTCCTCAAATCACCTGACCCCGACCTCCACACACAGCTCCTCCACAAGATCCCCCGCATCCACTTTGGACCCCATGCCACCCTTGTCCCCCTGCCCCCTCCAGCCTCCAATCGCCAATCCCCTCCTCCCCGTCGTCCTCCCATGCTCACTGCTGTGATCACCAAATTGAACCCAGGGATCACAGAGGAAGAGGTGCTGGAGGAACTCCGGCGGGATCTCCGCCTATCCGTCCGCTCAGCTCGTCGCATTAACAATGCCCCACCTACCTCATGCGCGTCTTCACTGAAGATGCGTCATCCATCAACCATCTCCTCCGAAATGGGGCCCTCATTTACAACCGCCTGCACCAGGTGGAACCTTCCCGAGCACTTCCCCAGTCATACCGCTGCTCCCGATGCCTCACCTATAATGACCACCTTGCCGAAAATTGCTGTCTCCCCCCCTGTATGCCCCCACTGCAAAGGCCAACACTTCCAAACCTCCTGCCCTAACCTCGCCGTCACCCCCTCCTGTAACACCTGCGGTGGGGCACACCCCACGTACTCTTACAAATGTAAGTCCCGCCCCTCTCCCACTAAAGAAGAATTCACCGTCCCTGTCCGTACCACTGATCCCCCAATTCCTGCCGATAACTCCTTATACCCTCCCCCCACAGCAGAGGACATGATCCGGTTCGTGACTATTGTCCTCCAAAATATCCACCCTTTCCAGCGCCCTCACACCCTCCACCAAGTCTCCCTGTCCGCTCGCTCCCTCTTCAACCTTGATTTTAAGGCTACAACCTCCCAAAATCACATCCACTTCACCTTCTCCCGAACCGACCGCCCTCACACCCTAGTTTATTCCCCACACCCGCTCCCTTTTCCTCTCCCTCTCCCCACCTTTGAACCTTATTATGGCACAGCAACGATTTAACATCCTGTGCTCCAATATTTGCTCCCTTCCCACCAATAAGCTCCTCCTGATGGACACCTTAAATCAACACCGCGTGGATGCCTTTCTCCTCAACGAAACCTTCCTTCTCCCTCACATACATGTCAGTATCACACCCTATATACTACACCATCACGACTCTCCCCATCCCCCTGCATGAGGTGGAGTAGCTTTCGGCCATCTCCGAAAACACCCGGTTCGGCCACATCCCCTCCTCAACATCCCATATGAACATCTCATCCACACCCTCTTCCTCCCTTCCCTCACTGTCACCTGCGCTACTATTTATGTCCGCCCCCATGTTCCCATCCCTTATGACTTCCTTGCTCACATCAATAGCACCTTCATGACCTACGTGGTCGCCGCTGACCTCAATATCCACTCCCGCACTCCTGCTGAACTCCATCGGTGGCAGCAGTTCATTCCTACCATCAATGGCGACATTGTCCCGCTCCCACGCCACACCTGACCCTGTAGCAACACCACCCCTGATGTTGTCATTGTCTCTCCCAATCTCCTTCGGCGCATCACCGCCGACGTTCTTGACCCCATAGGCAGTGATCACGACCCTGTTCTCCTTACCCTCACACACAATGTCCATCGCCCACAGAATCCTCGCCTGCCTCCACCTCCTAAACTCCCGAGCAGACTGGGATGCCTTTCGCCTCTCCATCACCCATCAGGTCGAAAGCCACCCTCTCCCCCTCCACTCTCCTGATGATATCGACCAAGCTACCTCCTTCCTTCAGCAGACCTTGTCTGATGCTATCCATTCCCACATACCTACCAAAGCTGTGCAGCAGCACCGTCCCACACTCCCTCCACAGGCTGTCCTTCTTTTGCGGGAATCCCGCCACCTGTACCGCTCCTTCCTGCGAACCCGTGACCGGGATACACTCCTCCGCCACCGGCAACTCCAGCGACACGTGTGCAGCCTCCTGACTGCCAAAAAACGCCGGGACTGGCATCAGACAGTGACACGGCTTAATGCCCACCTCCCAATCAACTCATCCCGGTACTGGAACGCCTTCCACCGCCTCACTGGATCGAAACCTATGCCCACGTACCCTTTCCTCCACGATGACCAGCCCCTTCCAAATAATGCCAGTAAATCTAACCATTTTGCCTCTTTCCTCTCTGATGTCTTCTCCATCCCTGACAATCCTAACTTTGATTATTCCTTGTTCCCAGATGTCCATGAAAAAACCGATGTCTCCATCCCACCCCTGGCTCCCGGCTTCCATTACCTGGACCACATCCCCCCATCAGAAATTAACACCCCCATCACTGCACATGACATACAATTGATACTGCGCACCAAATGCAACACGGCTCCCGGCCATGATTGCATCACATATCGCCACCTCAAAGAATGTCCCCTCCCATTCCTCACCACTCTTGCTTCCCTCTATACCACCAACGTCTACACTGGCTGCTACTCCCGCCTGTGGAAAATCTTCCGAGTCCTTATGTTCCTCAAACCCAACAAACCCCCCTCTGGTGCCTCCTCCTACCGCCCGATTTGCCTCACCCCAGTGTTCAGCAAGGTCTTCGAATCCATTCTGTCCCGTCGCATCCATCACCACGTACACCTCCACCACCTTCTCCCAGACACCCAATGTGGCTTTCGTCCTTCCTTCTTCACTGACGACCAACTACTTCGAATTACACAACTCCTTTCCCTCCAGCTAAATTCCTGTCGTGCCGCCATCTTTGTGTCCTTAGACCTCGAACGTGCCTATGATCGGGTCTGGCCTGCTCTTCAAACTCCAAACCTATGCTCTTCCCATCAACCTCGTCCGGGTCATTGCCTCCTTCCTCTCCAACCGCCCCACCTATGTTACCATCCACAACACCGACTCCCGTCTTTTTTATTCCTCTGCTGGTGTGCCCCAAGGCTCTGTCCTTTCTCCCCTCCTGTACCTCCTGTATACCTCTGATATGCCTAAGCCTGCTCCTCCCATACACCTTTTCCAATATGCTGACGACACCGCTTTCCTTGCCTTAGCTCCCACCCTTGCCCGTTCCAACCGCCTGCTCCAAGAACAACTTGACCTCTTTGCCACTTGGTGCAACCAGTGGCTCCTGTCTATAAATCCTACCAAAACCCAGGCGATCATCATAGGTCGTACAACCTGTTCCTTCCGTCCCCGAGATTTTTATCTGACCCTCCATAACCGTCCCATTCATCTCACCCCTACCCTAAAGTACCTGGGCCTCACCATTGATCGCACCCTCTCCTGGACTCCCCATCTTTGCGCTATCCAAGAAAAAGCCCGCTCCCGCCTCTGCGTCCTCAAACTCCTTGTTGGCCGAACATGGGGCCTCAACCCTTCTACCATCCTCTATACCTACAAATCCCTCATCCGCCCTGTTCTCTGTGTCGTCCATCCTGCCTGGATCTCCGCTCCCCCATCCTTCTACAAATCTCTGGAGATACTGGAACGCCATGCCCTCCATCTCGCCTTCCTTATCCCCCTTTATCCCCCCTCCCCAGCGCGGGTCCTCTTTGATCTCATTCTTTTCCCCAGACTCGTTATCTTTATTGAAAATCTCCGACTCCGTTACATATCCTGCAAATCATATCCACCTAATCCTCTAGTCCATCCCCTCCTCTCTGCACCTGGTACATTGCCGCGCCTCCACCACTGTATTCCCCCTGCTCTCCACTTATCCACCCTCCGGATCCTTTCCCGTGGCAACTTCCGTACCCTCCCCCTCCCGGATGATGCCCTCCGACCTGACATCTACCCTTCATACCAGCTGTGATTCTTCTCCTTGCTCCCTCTCCCCCTTCTCTCCCTGAGAGCCCCAACTATCCCTCCCTTCCTGTTCCTTCTCCCATCCTCCATCACCCGTCCCTCCGGATCCTCCTCTTACCGCCCTCCCCTATCCTTCTTCCCCGTGGCTTCCTGGGACATCATCCCTCCCGTCCCTTCCCTACCGGCTCTGTGGCTCCTCCCCACCCTCTCCCTATCCTTTCATCCCTTTTCCCCCCACACCACATCTTCAGTGCTGTCAGTGCCCCACCTCCTTTTTGCTTCGACAAGTGTGGTGTGTTTTAGTTACATTGCTTTATTTTACAACAGTGGACGGCCAACCCGCAGCCGACACCGTCAGTTTTAACTTGTGTATCTCTCCGAGTGTGTGTTGCGTTTTTTGTTTTAACTCCAAATAGCGGACGGTCTCACCATGGCCGCCGCCCTATGCTCATTTTAATTGTGTGTGTGCCACTGACATTCGAGAAACTGTTTTTATTCACCACTTTCGCCCGTTCCAAGTGTTTTATGTCACCACTGTTTTCCTCCATCTTATGTACTTTGTTTTATCTCCATTTTAAATCTCCGTTTTAAGTCTGTGTTATCTACAAAATTTTATCTCCTTTGTGTTTTTATGTTCTCCGCTGTCATATTTTATTTCTGTAGGCCGAAGACCGCCAGTGAGCGCTGCCGGCCCGCCCCTTTTTTAGGGGAATTGAAATCACAATAAAGAAAAAAAAAGGAGAAAATTGTTCTTGCTTTTGAAAACGAACAGAAGCATAGTTCAAGTCCACAGCGTGTATGACGTGGACTGCATGCACTGTTTTCGCACTTTGCAAAGCTTTGTTCCTAATGTTACTGTTCTTTGAATTTACGTTCTGCATACACACTGACTTAACATGTCCCGATTTGCTACATTGATAACAGGTTGCGTTACGCCTTGGGCACTGCGTACGCTTGTGGCGAGATACACACTGGGGGCAAGATTTACGAAAAATTTTCTGAAATGAGCGTTGGCGCCCGTTATGCAAATTACCATTACTAACACGACGTGGCGACCTTTGTGTCGCAGTTTTACACTGACTACTGTTCACTGTCTGTTCAGCACGGCCGGTAGAAAAATAAGAATCACTAGTGCTGGGAACTGTGACTAGGAAAGCGTCCATTACGGTGCACTGAATTTACACTGTGGCTTTGCATTTCTACGTCTGCTGAGTCAAAGCTGCTGTACACTGTCTAATGAAGGGTCAGACTGTTTTAGAATTTCCGCCCTTATTCTGGAGTCCTGAATGTTCTGCGTAATTGCATCTCTTAACATAACGTCACTATAAGAAAGTCCACAAGAGCAAGTAAATTTACACTGGCGGGTTAAACCCTTCAGTTCTGTGATCCATTCCTGGTGTGACAGCTTAGGTAATTTTTTTAGTCTGAAAAATCGGTACCGTGCAGCGGCTACAAGAATTTTTCTCTCATAATGAGCATTTAGTGCCTCTACTACTTGTTCAAAGTCTACATCACGAGGAGATGCGTGGGGGAAAAGTTTCTGCAGTAACACGAAAGTCTTGGTGCCAACTACGGAGAGAAGAAAATGTTTGACTGTCAGACCTGTTAGTTGATAAGCCGCGACGAGTTCTTGAAACTGCGCGAAATAGTCGCTCCATTCATCCTCACATTCGTTGTACTGGCGAAACGTAGGAAGCGTTGCGGCGGCAGGTGTGGGCTGCTGAAGCGGCGGCTGTTGTTGTTAGTTAGCTGCTTGCGCTGTTAGCTGGGACACCGCTTGGAGTAGTTGCGTGATTTGCGCCGTCTGTAACTGAATACTTTTTCATTAAGTTCGGGTTCAGGGTAGTGGCCATGCTGACGGATTAGGCGCCGCGCATACAAGTAAATTATAACAAACCACAAATGCAATAGGAAAGGAGGGCTCGCTCTGCAACAAAAAAGTCCACAAAACATGTAACTGAAAACGTTCCCCCAAAATCTCATATAAGGGTGGATGGACGGGAGCAATTTCTGCGTGCTCCGACTGCTGCTGTCTGGCTGCTGCAAGCGGGCTGGTCCTCAGTTCTTCTATCACTCCTCGTCGCCACTTTTGTGTCCCAGCCTCGTCGCTGCTTTTGTGTCTTGTTTCCGTCGTAGGTGTCGGTGGCCGAGTAAAAAGAGACTGACACAGGAAAAAAGGATGCACGCTTGTGCAGGTACGAAGGTGAGCAGCCAGTGGGACAGCAGAAACTAGAAACACTAGAGCAAATTAGAACGAGATATATATTGCACAGAATTTATACAATACTTAACTTTTACATAGCTCAGTACTGCAGAATGCTGATACATAGTTGAGCTAGAGTCCTGCCTAGTGCCTATCCGATAGCCAAGTCTTCACTGGTGCCTATCTGATTCCGAAGTGTTAACTGGTTCCTATCTCAGTTCCAAGTGAATATGTTGTGGTGGCCACGAGCGGACTTGTAACAGAGGGCGCTCGTGGCTGACGTTGTAAGAACGCCGCGCCGTGCGTGCATGGCGGCGCGCGGCGAAAGTAGGTGGTGCGCACTTTGGACTTGTGCGACACCACATATTCATTAGTTACATTCCCCATTTTCCATCATATTTTGGTGGGTATTTGATCGTCCAGAGGCCAGATCTCTTTTAGGGCACATTTCAGTAATTGTTAGGAAGGCCCTGCCAATCCACCACCTTCCTTGTGCTCCCCATTTCCCACATATCTGCACCTCGCAAATCACCCAACCCAACCAACAAAGCCCATAACTTAGCACATATAAGCTTATTTCCTTTGTATAGACGCTCAGTATATTCCTTACACCTTTCAGCTTTCCCTTCCTTGCTTAATACCGGTTTTCCATCTGAGTTGACATTTGTGGCGTTGCTTTTCTTGTCTCCAAACGTCTGTATTATTTTCCTGTAGGCAGTATCTTTCCCCTAGTCATATATTGTTCTACAGACTTGCATTTTTCCTCTAGCCAATTTGCACTTTGTCAACCTCTGTACTCTCTTTTGCCTGCTTCACTTGCTGCTTTTTATATTTCCTCGTTTCTTCAATTATTTTCAGTATATATGTGTTATCCAGTGATTTCTATTAGGCCTTGTCCCTCTGCCTATATGATCCTCTGGGGTCACTAATCTATCTCTCCGAGCTACCCATTCTTCTTCTATTGTATTACTTCCCTCCGTTTCAGTCAATCCTTGCCTGATGCTCCCTTTGAGACTCTCAACCATCTCTGGTTCTTCAATTTGTCCAGGTCCCATTTTCTTAATTTTCTATCTCTTTGCAATCTCTTAAGTTTTAATCTACAGTTCATAGCCAATAAGTCATGGTCAGAGTCTATATCTGCCCCTGGATATGTCTTACAACTTAAAACCTGGTTTCTAAACTTATGCTTTACCATTATAAAGTCAGTCTGGTACCTTCCAGTGTCTCCTGGTCTCTTCCGTATATGCAAGCTTCTTTCATGGTGATTAAACGAAGTGTTTGTGAATAATAAAGTGTTATAAGTTTAGCCATAGGCTATTGTTAGTTGTTTGTTATTAACGGTATAAAAACGGCTAAATGACAAATTTTGCAATTTTGTGCTTAAGCGCGGTAACGTTTACTTCTGAAATTAGATAACGGATGAAGATATCAAAAGACTTTAAAAAGTTGTTTGACAGTATAATCTTTAGAACATATGGTAAACATGTCGACGATTGTCATGAATATGAAGTGTAGAAGTGGCCATCCAAACAATATGAATATTCTCAGGAAGTTCTCATAAACAAATAGTGGTTTTATAAACTGTGTAAAGCGCACTCTGGACTTCACGTAATTAAAAAAATAATAATAAATAAATAAATAAAAAACTGATTTGCTCGATTTTGCTGTGTTGCAGAGTGTGCCTCATGTTTAAATTTTTTACTCAGTACTGCAGGATACCTACAGTATGCTAGTTCTTCTGATGAAACTTAATAAAAGCAACTATTCTTGAGTTTCAGGAGGTGATCATAATTTCGTTCTCTGCGAAAGTATTTTGTTCGACTTTATAGGGGAAAAATTGTGTGGAATAATACCGACTTTTACTTCTGAACGTGAAAATATTTTGCAAGCACCCACCTACATAGGGAGACATGACCATCCCAATAAAATAAGAGAAATCGGATCGAAAACGAAACGATTTAGGTGTTCTTTCTTCCCACACGCTATTACAGAATGGAACGGTAGAGGAAGGTTATGAAAGTAGTTAATTAACCCTCTTCCAGGCACTTAAATGTGATTTGCAGAGTACCTATTTAGATGTAGATGGAATGTAGCCCTACAAACAGCTTTATTATATATTATAGATATTAAACAGGATGGGAGGAATTCGGCCTGGATTCGAACCCGGGACGTCCTGCTTATTATGCAGACGTTGTCAACATTTTATTTTATTTTATTATTTTTTATTTGCTCTATGGGTAGTTCTGTGTTTTGCTGTCGCTGATCTTGTTTGCTCGTTGTTGTTGGATGTGGGCTTGGCGCTCTAAGCCACGTCGCACGGCTACGTTACGGCACTGAGGTTTAATGGTTACAGCGACTGCACGGATAGTCTTATGTCACCCACCTCCACTACATAAATCTCAACTCTGCCTCATGTTCCCTTATAAATACGTATCACGTTACCAAGGCACTCCAACAGCGTAATAGCACCCCAGCAAAGAACTTTAACGGAAAATCCTGCCTTATACCTTAGACACAGGTGATATATACGAGGCGCATCCAGAAAGTAAGTTCCGTTTAGTTATATAAAACGAACGGGTACAGATACAGAAAAATATTGATTGTACAAAAATCTACAACTGTTAAACTACTTTTCTACATAGCTTCCGAAATTTTGTAGGCAATTGTCATAGCATGGCACAAGGTTTTGTGGGCGTTTTTCATAGAATGTTGCCGCCTGTGTATTCAACCATGTGGTAACATGTTCTTTCAGCTCGTCATCATCGTTGAAGTGTTGTCCACCAAGGACAGATTTTTTTTTCATGATAATGCCTGACCTCACACACCGAATGTGACCAAACAGTTCTTACGGAAATTTCAATGGGACCTGTTTGATCATCTTCCATACAGCTCGAACCTCTCTCCTAGCGACTTTCATCTCTTCTTATACCTAAAATCTGTTGGTGGTCAACACTTCAACGATGATAAAGAGCTGTTACCACATGGTTGAATACACAGGCGGCAACCTTCTGTGAAGGATGCATGCAAAAACTTGTGGCACGCTATGACAAGTGCCTACAAAATTTCGGCAGTTATGTGGAAAAGTAGTTGAAGAGTTGTAGAATTTTGTGCAATAAAAATTTCTTCTGTATCTGTGTACAATTTCATTTTATTGCCAAACGGAACTTACTTTCTGGACGCGCCTCGTAAATAAACATTGCCTAAAAAAAAAGGTAAAGCAGTCAACAATCCGAAGATTGGTTTGAACACCACAGTGCTTTGCTAGGCATGGTCCCGTTTGGAGGTGGTATGCCGTTGCCTTCCTCCGACCTTCGAACCGACTTACCCAGCCAGTTATATGGGGACCTACAGTTTAACGTGGGTTCCGAACCACGGTAAACATTGCCTAGGGACAAATTTTTTCTTTATATATATACCGGCTGATCAAAAAGTCAGTATAAATTTGAAAACTTAATAAATCACGGAGTAATGTAGCTAGAGAGGTAAAAAAATTGATACACACATGTTTGGAATGACATGTGGTATTACTGTAACAAAAAAATCCGTAGACGGCGCTTCATCTGATAAGAAAAGCAATGATTAACATAACAATGATAACATAACATTAAGACAAGGCAGAGATGATATTCTTTGCAGGAAATGCTCAATATGAGTCGTGAATAGTACTGTAAAGCATGTCCGGAGTTTTCGTGAGGCATTGGCGTCGTTGTCTTTCAGAATCCCTAGAGATGTCGATTGATCACGATACACTTCCGACTTCAGGTAAAACCCTACGCCAATAATCGCACGGATTGAGATCTGGGGACCTGGGAGTCCCAGCATGACGAAAGTGGCGGCTGAGCACACGATCGTCACCAAACGACGCGCGCAAGAGATCTTTCGCCATACTGCATAAAAATCTACGTTCCAGAAGGTGTTTATCAGCCAGGCTGGGGATGATGCGATTCTGAAACATATCGGGGTACCTTTCACACGTCACGATAAGTTACAAAAGTAGAATTACGCAGTTCCTCGAAGAAAAAAGGCCCGATAACGGTAGATGTGGTAAATCCAACCCAAACCGTGATTTTCTCGTCGTGCAATGGAGTTTCCACGACAATTCTAGGATTTTCGGTAGCCCAATGATGCCAATGGATTTTGTAAGGTTAGCATCGGAGGATACGCCTAAATACCAATCAAACAGTAGTGTATGGAATGCCGGTGTGACGTGCGACTGCACTACCCGTGCCTTCGAACTTCGAAATCATTTTCGCCACAGCTGCATTTGTCTACGGACCTTTACCCGTTCGAATCCCTTCCTATGGCGATAGGATCGTAACGCTGAACTAGCACATTTCCCTTTCTGATAATACAGCTTCACTAAAAGCTTCTTTTCAGGTAACGCCAACATACTGCGACTGCTGGTGCATCTAATTCTCTCTCTCATTGCATCTCCTTTTATACACGATTTTCATGCGCAGTCACTGTCGTTTTGCTGTCCAGCGCCATCTGACGGACATTTTTTAACTTCGTTTTCTTTTTTTCTTTTCTTTGTTCTAAACGGCCCCATGTTATTCGAAGCATGTGTGTCAATTCTTACCTCTCTATCTAATTATTCCGTGGTCTATTAAGTTTTCAAATTTATACTGACTTTTTGATCACCCATATATTTGTTTAGGTATTTCTAACAATAGTCATACACAATGCTGCTTGTACTTGGCACCAATTTTTTTTTTGTTCGATTCTTCCGTATGTAGCAGGAAAACTTACGTAAGCTGACTCGCTTTGTCATCGTGTATATACGATGTAGACATTAAGCTAATTTTGTATTGTATATATTTTTACACCTTATGATCTTCGTTCATCGAATATGTTCACAACACAAAAATACATTTAAAAAAAAGAAGCTTATTGATCACTGTTTAGATTATAATTGATCTGTATCGCACTTCTAACCAGCTTGTGCCTGATTCTGTATGTAAACCTAGGTATAACGTTTCCAATTATGACATTCATGAATTTGATAGTTTTAAACCCACCAGAATTTGACATTTAATGCTGAAATCGTACCAATTTAGATTTTAATTATTTTCATTCATCACTTCATATATAGTGCTGTTTGTACTTGACATGTAGTAGTTGTGTTAGCAAAATTTTATTTTAATACTCAATGTAATGGTTATAAGGATACTGATCACTGATACTGTTCATATTCTCTTACATATAAAATACTCAACCGTTTCTCAACCTTGAATATATTTTAAAATGTTCAAATGTTTGTATAGCTTATGGGACTTAATTACGGGGTCATCAGTCCCTAAACTTGCAAACCACTTATGAACTAACTAACACTAAGGACGGCACAAATATCCATGCACGAGGGGGGATTCGAACCCCCGACCGTAGTGGCCGTGCAGACCGTGACTGGAGCGCCTCAGTCCCGTCGGCCACCGCGGTCGGCAATATATTTTAATTTTCTGTGTCATTTAGTACATGAAGATTTTTTAATATATGATAATGTGCAATAATGAATTTATTTAGTGTGCAGTCTTATTGTATGGACCAGCGCAGCAGCGCCAGAACATTTCGTAGGCGTCGCATCACTCGCCAATTACGACACTGCCGCCGCGGATTAGATTAGCCTCTACAACGCTGACTTAACCAGTCTGTCGAACCCGGTACTCAAGAGCAGCAGCAAGAAGGAGAAGCATGGCTTGTTATGTTAACACGCCAGCAGCAGTCTTCCTTTTGTTTCTCTTACAGTCTGAAGAAGCGAAGTAGTTGCTTTTGTACTTCGAAATAAACTTATAGTATTAATGAGAATGTTTGTTATAGCTTTGCACCCGTATCCACATCCATATTTGTGTGCCAGCAACTCTTATATTCTCCAGTAGTTGACACATCATATGGCAACAAGAATAAGCATCATACGGTGACGAGAATACACATCATTTAGTATATAATTTCACTTCATTAGGTCCTGCAGCATTGTGCATTGGGGGGGGGGGGGGGGGGGGGTTCAGAGGCACAACTATATTGAGGTGCCCTCACTCAGTTGACACGTGCCACAGTTGTGACGACGCCGCCACTCCCCCCCCCCCCCTCTGCCTCTCATAAAACAAACTTACTATTTTTTCTATGAATTTGGAAAATTTTGTGAGTATTTGATAAAAGAATGAAGCGTTATTGAAAAAGATAGTAGACATGAAGATCAGTATTTTCTTATATAACTTGAAAATGACGGGCGTTCACTTCCCGAAATACTGGATCTTGTCGAAGACATTGCACAGCTATATCCCCGTAAATTATTAGAACATAACATACAGAATACGCCCGATTTTCAGAAGAAAGGTAATCGCTGTAGTGATTAATAAATTAAAAATACCTTCCTCACTACCACATCTGGCTCAAGTCATAAGTTGATAGCAATCCTAAAAAATCGAAAGTCTTCAGACAAATAACATATAGGGGAGACCAGGGCAACAGTGCCACCTTAAGGGAAACCAATTTTTTAACTTACTAAAAGCGTGTCTTTTTCGTACAGGTTCGTCAGCTAATACTACTTCATTATAATTTTTCCGCCGTGTATTTTGTTAAGTTTTATTGTTAAAACTATATTATGAAAGTATACGCAGTGGCAACAGTACCCTGGGTTCTGGGGTTATGACGCCATACATTTGAAAATTAAGGATAAACCTACAAGATGAATGAGTAGTAGTAAATAAGTACTACAACTGTTCTAATTTATACTTATCACTCTACTGTATTAGACGTTTAGAAGGTTTCAAGTATTTGTCTATGAAAAATTGGAATGAAAGGAGATTTTATAATTTAGACTTGATTAGTACACCCTAAAAGTCGACCACTGTACTTAACAAGAGCCTTGCTTTGTCACTAAAATTAGCAATTAAGGTCCCTGTGAACAACTGGTTACTCCCTGCTACAAAGCCATGTTCCCTAGCCCAAACTGAGAACTGACTCGTTTCAATTACTTTTATAACAGGAAGTTAATACTACAGTGGTCAGTATACACAGCAGCTCACACGTTGTTACACACAAACATTAATAAGCAAGTCACCAGAATTAAAGTTATCTTAGAAAGGTGGCTAGGAAACATTTATGGCGCAACGGAATTTACACTTATGAAAATTAGCATCTGGTCTTATTTTCAGCACTTGTGAAACAATATATTAAATAAAAGAGGGAAGGTGTTCTAAAACTACAATTTATAGGCAACTTACGGATAATGCTGAACTGAAACTTGTAGATTCTGATAAAAACAAGCAAAATGGGGAAGCAATTTTGTTAATATACTAAAAATGCATCTCTTACATGAATTAATGCGGACGGTGGCGAACCTAAATTATACATGATGTAACGCTACTGGTGGGAAGGATTCACAAACAACACTCATTCTCTCAGACACACGCAATGCCACAGCGAAACTCACCAAAAACAGCGTGCTGACACGAGGCGGAAACAGGCGCCCCTATCGTAGGCGAAATTCAGCATGTCGGAGGTAGCACGTAACACAATATACAAACACTTTGAAGCTGTCTCTGGTCTGTCGTGCCTGTTTTAAGATGGTGCGTGTGTATAGCAAGTTAAATTACACCTGTATTGGACCGCGAGCAAATACGCTAACGCTGACACACGGCTACGTTAGATGAACGCACTCCACCGAAGGTGAAGTGGTTGAAAATAGGATTCATTATACAAAATCACGGTGGATTCTTAAGTTGCAGTCTGTTAGAAATCTAGCTAGGTACTTGTTTTATAAGAGAAGTGGCGTAAACTCATGCGACTAGCTGCAAACCCCGTACGTCGGAACTCTGACCCACGTGGCTCCGAAAACCGATAAAATTAAATAAATTCAGATTCCAAAAAATAAAGAAAATTAACTAAAGCATGCAACCCATAGAAATGCTTAGAATTATATAAGGCAGCGAATGAAATACAGCTACACTCGAAAGGGAGCGATTACAGAGACGGATGAAGTCCAGTCTCGAAAACTCGTAAAAGTGAAATAATAATAAAGTCGGAAAGTAAGAATAAGATCTCCGGCATGCAACCCATAGAAATGTTTAGAATTACATAAGGAAGTTATTGGAGGAGGTTGTACAAGGCTCAGAGATAATTACAGACACAGAGTTCGCACTACAAGTCGGAGAAGAAACAGCAACATTAAAATAGTCGGGGAGAGAAGATTGCGAAATATTAGTGGAAATCAGAAGGATATTCCCATAGTTAGTTGCTTGTTGGGCATGGAACAAACAAGAGTGGACGCTGAAGGCTTTGTTCTATGGACCAACCACGTGTAACACATACCACTCACGGAAGGAAACGATGAGAAGAATTTTACATGCACTGTATAAAATGAACATATCATATATTAGAAATCGGGCCCCACAAAGCTAGAAATGATTTACACAGAGTCCATACACCGCCACATGATCACAAAAGGTTTTAACATATCAGGCCGTTATCAAACTGCAACTAGAATCACACACACTACGTTTATCTATTGGAGATCACTGAATTGAAAAACGATAACACATTTCCGCACACGATCGGAGAAAATATTCCAAAAAAATGATTCTAAGTTCACGAATCTAAGTTAAGCATGCTAGTCAATAAAACGCTACCATCTCTAGAAACAAGAGCAGAACCAACCTTACCTCACCAGACGAGAGAGTGGATCGCCGTGCGGCCACTGGGCCGCGGGAAAACGACCGGAAACCGGAAAATCCCTGAAAAAGCGGTGGTGGGGACGGATAGCGAGTATACTCGTGCTGGTGTAGGTCCGCTGACTTGCCCGCAACCAAAGGGTGTGGAAACCTCTTTGGTCACCTCAGCAGCTATCGCCTCTGAGCCAGAGATAACGATGCAGGGCGAGCTATCACTCCCCACATTCAAACAGCCATAGATTCTCGCACACTATAAAAGTACAAGAACTGCACATTCTCACAGGGACAGTGGCGTAGCGGATGCCCAGACAGTCGTCGTGGCATCCGCGATCCGGCAATCCAACATTTCTGGGAACACAGGCATAGTCTTTTCATCCGCAGTGGAGTGATACTGATGCATAGTGATTTGGACATTCCATGGGTGGTCATCCCACAGGAATTAAAACGGCGTGTCCTCGACCTCCTCCACGCCGGTCATTGGAGAATCGTCCTCACAAAATAGCTGGCGCGCCGTCACCTTTATTGGCGCGGGTTAGATAAAGATATTGCCCACCTCGTATCCGCCTGCACCACGTGTCAGTCTCACCAGGTAGCACCTCCACGCCAGTACTTTTCTTGGCCTGAGGCAGCTGCTCCTTGGGAACGTCTTCATGTAAACTTCACGGGGCCCTTTCAAGGATCACAATGGCTCTTGATCGGGGTTCCATATGTATCACACATGGCGTCCACCACATCGGCTGATACAATCAAAGTTCTTCGTCGCATTTTTGCCATTGAAGGGGTTCCAAAAACAATAGTTTTCGATAACGGCCACCAGTTTACTTTGGCCGAGTTCAAGCAATTTTTTCCACCAGTGGGATTTCCCTCGTCCATACCGTCCCCTTCCATCCGGCGTCTAACGGTCAGGCAGAACGTTTCGTGCGAACGTTCAAGACACAACTCGATAATGTGCTGTGCCATTACCCGATGGAAGAAGTCGTACTAACGTTTCTGGCGTCGTACCGAGCCGTCCCGCATGCCGGCAAAAGTCCAGAGGAGTTAATTCATGGGCGAAAGTTCAACTTTCCCTTATCTGTTCTTGTTCCAGAGACTTCACGGCCTTCCGCCCGTCCTGCGACACACACTTTTCGCGTCGGCCAGGCGGTCTGGGCGCGGGTGTTCTCTCATCAGAGGGCTCGCTGGGCATCACCAAACTCTGCGGCCAGGTGATGGCATCACTGGTGTGGGACGACGGCTCCACCGCCCGCCGGCACCTCAACCAGCTCCGCCCCCGGCTGGTGAACGACGCAGTGCAGGGGGAGCCGCCAGCGCCTGCCGCCGCCGCCGACCACCCTGTGGCGGGACCTCCGCCGCCGCCCACTACGCTGGCCACACCGGTGGCCCCTGCTGCGGTGCCGTCCCCGTCTCATGAAGACCACGAGCCCATGGACGTCGACCAGGATGTTCCCATAGCCATGGACATTTGTGGGGCTGTGAACACTTTTATAAGGGGAAGCAATGCTGTGGCACCCGCTGACCGTATAGAGTGCCCGCACAACAGGCAGCCAAGGTGGGCTGCTGAGCTCCTTTTCGTAGGCGCTCACACGTAATCACATAAACAGTTGCCAGCGGCAGAAGATTCTGCGCTGTACGGCGGCACTACATTACGGTCCGCCACGTGACAGTACCCAGCCAATGACAGCGCAGTAACCGGTTGTAGCCCTCCGCCGAAGCCGGCTTCATAAGCGCACCGGCTGTTGTGTGGAGAGCAGTGCAGACTCAGCCACCGGCCCTACGCCGGATCCAGCTGCCGCCGCACTCAGCATAGTTTTTACTCTGTAGTGTAATAGTTTTGCCTTGGTTTAGCGCCACGTGTAATAGTTTATTGTCTGTTTGTTTGTTCCACTGTTATACTTGTTGTTTGTTGTCCCTACTTCTGTCTAGGTAGTTTACTCTCAGATTGCAACTTAAGAGTCCGCAGTGATTTTATGTAATGAATCCGATTCTTAACCAATTCACTTTCAGTGGAGTGCGATCATGTAACGTGACCGTGTGTCGCCGTTAGCGTGTTTGCTCGCGGTCTAACCTAAATGCAACTTTGCTATACTCACGCACCATCTCAAATCAGGAACGACATACCAGAGCAACCTTCGTAGTTTTAGCGTATACTGTGTTGTGTGGTACCTCCGGGTTTGCTGAATTTCGCCTACGGTAGCGGCGCCTGCTTCTGCCTCGTTTCAGCACGCTGATTTTGGTGAGTTTCGCTTTTGTATTGTGTTTGTGTGTGAGCGAGTGAGTGTTATTTGCAAATCCTCCCCCCAGTAGCGTTAAGTTCTGTGTAATTTATGTTAAATTCAGTGCTGGGCATCGTCAGTATTAGATTATGTTAAGGAGATGCATTTCTATTGTATTAACAAAATTGGTTTCCCATTTTGCTTGCGTTTGACCTGAATAAACAAGTTAAGTTCAGTATAATTTTGACTTGCCTATAAATTGTAGTTTTCGAGCACCTTCCCCCTTTCTATTTAATATTGTTTTTCACCAGTACTGAGAACAAGCTCAGATGCAATTTTTATGTTGAAGTTCCGCAGCATCATAAATGTTTTTCTTTAGTCACCTTTATGAAATAACTTTAATTGTGGTGTCTTCTTTATAAATGCCTGTGTGTAACTTCGTGTGAGCTGCTACATATATTGGACACTGTATCGTTATCTTCCTGTTATTAGAGTAATTTGAACCAAGTGAGTTCTCAATTTGGGCCAGGGAACAAGGCTTTGCAGCAGGGAGTAGTCGGTAGCTCACATGGACCATTTGCTAATTTTACTGCTAAAATTAAGCTTTTTTATAACAGCAAACTCTTATCTGGATACCTTCTCCCAGAATTACGCTTTTATTATGTACAGTGGCCTACTTTTAACCTTGACCATCCTTAGGACTCATCTTCTTCAGATAATACTGTATTTTTTGTAATTATTTTTAGATATTCAACATATATGTAAAGGCTAAAGAACAAACATTTACTCCAGTGACAGAAATCTCCGTCTTCACTCTTACCAGATATGAATAAGAGTCGTCACAAAATTTATGTACATTTTCTGGTTGCATAGGTCTCCTTTGCGATATTCTATTTTCATTAATTAGGCCTACCAACTAAGCATTCTTCTCATTCACTGTCACTTTGTAATAATTAGATATAATAAAATGTTCAAATGTTTGTCAAGCTTATGGGACTTAACTACGGGGTCATCAGTTCCTAAACTAACAAACTACTTATTTACTACCTTATACTAAGGACGGCACAAATATCCATCCCCGAGGGGGGATTCGAACCCCCGACCGTAGTTAGATATAATATACTCACATCACTAGTACTCTGAAAAAAATTGAATTTGTAATATTTACAATGTGACCGTAATTCAAGGGTGGATGATAAAGGTTTTTTTCCTCACGTCAGAAAGTCAACCTGTTCTCTTCCTTTTCTTCGTTGAATGTGACAGTTGGCTGAAGATGATACTTTCCACATCTACAATTTCCATGTTCACTTTACAATTAGTGCATGTAAGTTGTTGGCAAGCATGGACCCATGCTTTCTAATTTTTTTTTCACTTGATTACCAGTACATTCTACTTCGAATGCGAAAATATATTGTTGACTCCCACTTACATAGGTAGAAATGATCATCAGAATAAAATACGAGAAATCAGAGCTCGAACAGAGAGATTCAGGTGTTCTTTCTTCCCGCGCGATATTCGAGAATGGAATTGGAGATAAATAGTTTAACGGTGGTTCGATGAACCCTCTGCCAGGCACTTGAATGTGATTTGCAGAGTATCCCATGTAGATGTAGAACCCTGCGGATGAGCACAATAATACAGACCGTATTGTGGATACATCACTACGCCATCGCACTGACTGGTTATATAGAAATGTTGCCATTTGTTTTGTATTAAGAACGGAAAAAGGCCAGAAATATTGAACCTGGTAGAAAGTCGTGAAGTTTATTTAATGATTAACCAATGCCTACTGAGTTTGTGTAAGAAGAGCACCAGAGACGTGGATGAGATGCTTCATCTGAAAAAGGATGTGATTATCAGTCTGAACAACGTGTCCCTTTATATTGGCACTTACATGGGACAACACTGACCAAGGATGCTAGATGTAGATATGTGCCTCGTACAAATTATGTGCTTCAGCTTTAAATGCAAATCGCCGGCCGCGGAGGCCGAGCGCTCTGCGGCGCGCCAGTCACGGTCCGCACGGCCACTACGGTCGGGGGTTCGAATTCCCCCTCGGGCCTTAGCTAGTTCATAAGTAGTTTGTAAGTTTAGGGACTGATGACCCCGTAGTTAAGTCCCATAAGCTCTACAAACATTTGAACATTTTAAATGCAAATCTGGGGTCTCCTGGTCAGCTGGAGCGTCTACGCTCCCTGACGAAAGCTGGTGCCGCTTCACACCAGCTGTCTCAGCAGAGTATAGAGCCTGCAGGCCGCATTCCACTGCTGCGCATGCACACTGCCCCGGCTGTGACAGCACCGTGGGGGGGGGGGGGGCTTATCTGTCGCACTGCGCTATTCATCCGAGTAGCTAATGAGGGCTCGGCCGCTTCCACAATACGACAGCTGATGCTTTGCCCGCATGGCGTTCCTTTCTGCTGAGCTGCGCTCCAATTCACTGCGTCGAGCGCCACAAAGGACTGGCCAAACAGAACGCGACCAGCAGGGCTGTCTGTGACCTTGAGCCGCTGTGGGCTGGACTCATCTTTGAAATGCTCGATACCGAATGGCGCCACTCACACACGGTACTATTCCATTAGGATGGACGCTGAAAGAGATTGGCCGCTCCGGTCTGTGACAGGGGAACACCTGCTGACAGGTTTGGCTGCTGTCTCATACTGAAAGTTGTGGCAGCAACGGTCGTAGGTGTATCAGTTGTACCACACTTTACATCCCTGCAGCCTCACTCCGATTAAAATTAATTTGTGACTGACAGATGTTAAGGCGGCCAACCACATCCTGTTCAGATGCCCCAAATTTGACCGTGAACGTTTGAACTTCCAGCAGACGTTGGTGAATATGGGATATCCCCTTCCCCAGACAGCCTCTTCTCTTTTGTTTACAAAAGACATTCGTGTGGCCGGCCGCGGTGGCCGAGGGGACTGAGGCGCTTCAGTCACTGTCCGCACGGCCACTACGGTCGGGGGTTCGAATCCCCCCTCGGGCATGGATATTTGTGCCGTCCTAGTTCGTAAGTAGTTTGTAAGTTTAGGGACTGATGACCCCGTAGTTAAGTCCCATAAGCTTTACAAACATTTGAACATTTGAACGTTCGTGTGTATAAAATCATAATTAAGTTTATAAAGACCACTGGACACAAACTATAAGTATCAAGGGTGTTGGTAATATATTATACAGTTGTGCTTGTGAATATGTGAAAATGTTCCAAAATTATGTAAATTGTAAAGCAGTTTTCGCTTTGTTTCCACTTTCCCATTTTGACAAAATGTACTTCTGTTTTTTTGTTTATTTAAATATAGGTACATTTACACTGTGTGTTGTAGATGGCCACATTGAGTTAGCACTCAGAAGGCCAAATAAAGGAAACAAATATCGTCCCGGATTCTACGGGACAGTCCCACATTTGGACTCGTTGTCCCGCATTAGGATAATTACTGAAAATGTCCCGCAATACGGCAAAAGCCTACCGCATTCCCACATTCCAGTAATTTTTGAAATTGTTGGTCTAAGAACACACGCCGAAACTATTTGTGTACGGCACGCTATGTCATACTACTTACGACTTCACAATGCATCATCTACGAATAAATGACAGTTTTCTAACAGTAAATACAAAAGAAGAAAAAAGAACTATACACATCATCTGACTATTTCAAAGTGACAAATACGCTAGCAGTGGACGTTGTTTTTGTTTTAAGCTGGTACTGCATTTGGTGATAGGATGACTTATTAAAAAATCTGTTTTTGACATATTTTCTTTGTCTTCTTGAGTACATTACAATAAGTGTAATTGAATACTTTTCGGTGCTCAAGGTGGTAAACATGATGTAATATTACCACAGTCTGTATAAACTTTTTTTAATCTGACATGCAAATACAATATCAGCTTTCATCTTTCTTCCTCCAGGAACAAGAAGGTGGTGACATTCTGAAAATGCAACAACAAAAGCGAGTAAGCATTGCATGTAGTAAGGCACACTTAAAATCTGCACTTCATCAAAAGAACTACTATAATAGAGTAGTTCAAATGATTTTTAAAAGTAGTTTTTATAACATTTTAATTCGAGGTTATTGCAAAACATAATTCTTTGGGCGGAGTAAGCTACTTATCAAAATGCGTGGAGCACGATGCTCTAAGTGCTAGACCAAATAAAAGTAGTACACACAACGAAGGCGATCGGAAAAACGTAACGGATATAGAATATGTAAAAATTTTCAGACTCTAAAATTCAAAATAGGAGCATGAAAAAATATTAATGAACTGTAAACACAGATTGAAAATTAAGAATAAAATGTCACTCATCTTAGATATGTTACTTTAAAATTAAACGAGGAGGCCTACTCTGCTCGCCTAAATTTGTTTCCTGGTTTCAGAGTAAGTGGCACAATGATTTAGGATCAGGGTTGTTGGCTCGTTCACATGTCTCACGTTCATGCGATCGACAGTCGCCCGCGCTTCCAAAATTAAACAATTATTGGAAAATGGGAGAAGTTAGGGACCTGCAACAAAGTTTGCATGTAATTTCGGACGCTTATGAAGCGTTTTGTAACCGACAGCTACTGCCCCCCCCCCCCCGCCTCCAACAAATGATGAAACGAAAAGAAGTTACTCTCTATCTATATAAATGCGAAAGGGCACTCCCTCACTGACTAAACACGAAATCTCGGAAACCACCAATGAAGCTGAAACTTGGCAGGAATGAAGTATACAGGTAGAAGATGTCAGTTAAGAAAGTATTTTGTGATAGCTGCATGGCGGAGCACACTTCTCCTACAGACTCACAAAATCGACAGTTTTCATTCCTATCTCTAAGAAATTTTGCACGCTGGTACTTTCCAACATAAAAATAGGTCCCTTGCTCCCGCCGTAACTTGAGAACGGCTCGAACGATTTCACATAACTTTTTTTTTCATTATTCTCAGAACAAAGGTTGTATGAAATAAAACCGGAATATTTGAGAACAAAAAAGTGCGTGTTTCAATGTGACCCGGCGTTTCTATGGCATAGAAATCTATAGTTTTCTTCTGATACGGATGAAATTTTGCACTCTCTACCTTAAAAACAAGAGGAATGTCACTGTCTGTATAAAATTTCGTTCTGTGCAAGGTGGGGGGGTACTTAACTTACGGAATTTTACAAAATACATAGTTTTGCTCCAATATTTATGAATTTTTGAACACATTACCTTTAAACCAAAAGGAAGATCACTGGGTACACTCTTTGACAAAAAACCTGGCCGCCGGCCGGCCGCCGCTGAGCCTAAGTCCGAGCCGATCGCGACAAGGGACAATAAAAGTGGCCGCGCTGATTCGCTCTAAGTCCAGCTATCTGCACAATCTGGCAACACTGCAGACTGCGGGAGTTCATACGGTACTTCTTGTGTGCAGTTAGAAGAGAACTGGGTCAGCTACATCCGTGGTCTTGTGGTAAAGTGCGCAACTTGCATGTTTAGTATTAGCGATCGAAACCGACTCTTGACAAAAATTTTAAATTCATGTCACTCGTGAATGCTGATGCCACACGTGTAAGGGGAGCATATGTGTAACGTATTTCATTTTTTGGTACACTGGTAATAACATTTCGGCCCAATAACATCGCCGCCTCTGGCCGCAGCACTTGGCAGAGCTCTCCGCGGCCCACTCGCCGGCAGCAGCGGTGGTGGCGCTGCAAAGCACTGCCTCGCCCTCTGCCCACAGCGCCTGCCGCCCCTCATCGCCCTGAATGCGTAAAATGCTGTAGTGTTGCTAAGTGTTGATCCACAAAAAAGGTTGCGATTCGTATTTCACACAGGATATAACGAAGCAGACCACTTATTTTGAATGATGAGCATATAATACATTAGAGAGGCAAAAAAGTGTCATTGTCCAATCCAATGGCACTCTACGATGGTTAACACTTATTTGTGGTTTAAATCTCGATCCTTTTCCTTTCAGAAAAGCCTTTCATGTAATTTGTTATTGTCATCAGTTCATATGTTTTCATCAAGACACACTATGTAAGTCACTAAAATGTTTTAGTGTCGTTGTTTCATTCCTTACGGCAAATGTATGAGCTAAATTATGTGAATACGTTTCAGTGCACGTTCTAAAGCAACACAGGCACACTGCAAGGTTCGTGTCTTCATGTCTCATTTCTACAGGAGATATTTCGCATCAATGGAGGTGAATTCGAATTTCTTCGAAGGCGTTTCTATGGTGAAGCAAAGAAGACATCTAATACCAATCAGGATTAGAACTGCCGCCGCACTCCAGGCTTGTATCATAAGACACAAGCAGAACCACACAGCCAACCACATGCTGCCGCATATTGCCCTCAGTCTCTCACATATTCAATGCTGAGCCTCTAACGCATCGCGAAAGATCACCTGAAAGTCACCTACACAAATAACTACATTCCTTGAGTGCAAAAGTTAAATTTCTGTCTCTCATTTCATGTGGGCATTACACATCATGAGTCATGAAAGTAGAAGAGGAATGTCAAGTGAACTTAGCGAGACAATTCAGTACCACTTGCGTAAGTAACTGCACTATCACAGTGTTGCCAAATATCAGCAACGATGTTGCCAGTTCTTAGCTGAACTAGGAAGACCTGTGTAGCGATAAGCGACGCGGAATCGCTTACGTCTCATGCGGGCTTCTAGAGGGGAGTCGCGCAGTTTGGTTAATATGCGGCGCTCTCTACTGATAGTTTCCGTCGCCACATTTAGGATTCAGATATCAAATTCGTCCTTGATTTTTATTCTGAATGACAGTGATGATTTCTGTTGGACTGGTTCCATATATCTGAGCCTAATTAATGAAATTTTATTCCCATGACAGATGAAAGCAATTAGAACCTTGTGTCTCTATAATGAATTTTCATATGAAAAAAATTAACACCTGAATATGGGTCTTTAAAAACGTGAAAAAGGTCGTGGACCTGTAAAGCAACGTTCTTAATAAAAAAAACAGCTGACGCGGCTTCAGAATTTATTATTTACTTTATGGAATGATTGAAGTGATTTCCAAATAAGTAGTTCTATCTATATTTAAAATTTTAACATCATTTTAGAACAATTGATAAATTAATTTATGAAAATGTTCTTTCGTTTTGTTTGTGATGTCTCTTGATATTCTTGAAGTAGGTGGCTACAACATCTGCTATGAGGTTTCCAGGAGACAGTTGGCACGGATGATTTTGTTTGACATGTAGCGGATAAATTTAAGACGTAACGAAACGAAATGATGAGATCCAGCTTTTGCACCAAAACGGACCCGATTTCTAAATTGGCTCGGTTTTCAGAAAGTGACTATTATACAGCTAGACATTACTGCTATAAACCCTACCTCATTGATTTACTCACAGCTGAGGCAGATTGCTCGCAACGTGAAAGAGAGTAGGAGTAGTTAATGTATGAAACGACCTTCTTGAACACAAATTCAGTTAACTACGACAATGAGCATATTATGATGTTATTGTTTCAAAATATTTAATGTAGGTGACAAGAAAAGGTCAACTGACTGCAGAATTACATATCAGACACACATCTACATGATGCCGAACTTGGGAAACAATAGGCCCTACTATGACGTTGGAAAATCTTGATTACATTGATGGCCTGATGAACGAGTTTTTGTAGCTGGCGTCCTGCATGTTAGGATCCGGATCCGTAATTCCACTCAGGCTCGAGATACTGTGCTCTCCAAATTGCACATATATCACGTGACCAGCTATTAATAATTTAAAAAAATCAATGAATACCTCATTGAGCGTATTTCCAGTTTTGGTTCTCGGTTTATGGTTGATTCATATGAAGGACTTATAGTTATGTTTACTGTACTCCATTAACTAACAATAAGACTCACAATTTGTCGCAGAAAAGTCTTCCTAAATACTCAAATTTTGTCCAGTTTCCTTCGAGTTTGCTTCCTGATAAAAAAAATGTCCGCAGGTCAATATGGAAACTACAAGCGACCTGTTATTGACAGAACTTCTTGATACGTTAAACAGCGTTCCATTTGAATTTTTTGAGCACGTTCCTTGATGAGGTGCTATCTTTGTTGCCTGCCTCGTTGATTTCATAAAATGTTACGTTGTCTCATGGCCGGATGCGATGCAGACATAGTTTTAATTGCAGTGTGTCCATTACAGCGCGGTGATAGGTTTCAAAGTACAAACTTAATGGCGACTTTTAGGTGCCAGGTATCTCACGTCGATAGATTATCATTCGATCGGTGTCGTCGCAGATAGCGGACGACGTTAATTTAATAACCATTGCGATGTTCAATGCAATTCGTGAATTTCAGTTATTTCTTATGTTACAGTCAAAATGCGTAAGTTCCAAGAGGTCTACCGAACATCTGTTAGGCTGCGTTCGATGGCTTCCTCTGTTCAGAACGTCAACTATTCTTTCCCTGCAGCAGGCGCGCTCTGCCTTCTCCGTTTCCAGACGCGCGCGCCTTCGATCGCTCGTTGTGCCGCATTTACCTAAACGACCGTGGCTGCCCCACCGCGTCATACCTCTTATCGACTTCAGATAGGTAATGAAATAAATTACCCTTCAAGTTGGTGGCCAATAAACGCTACTGTTAGCATTACTCATGATGCAAGAACACTTTGTGTTCCAGTGTTACTATGATGTCTGACATAGGTCTTAAAAATTCGAAAATTTATTGGACCTATCCTTAACGCGGTAGCAATTATCGAGTGGACAAAAGTTACTTTATACGTCTTAGTCTATTTTAAAACCACGTTCATATGCATTTTCCATTTGAATGATTATTTTCAAATTTTGTATGTGTGAAATTTTTCATTCAATTTCAAACGTTTTTTATGAGAATACAACAGAGACATTTGATACATTTGTTTTATTTCTATTTCACCTACCCCTCTTATGTATTAGTCACGAAAAGATCGTGAAGGTGAAAAAGATAGGGCTATATAAACTCACACTAAGTCTTACCAGAAATAGTTTTAACGGCGAACCATTCACAACTGGAAGAGAAACAGGCGGAAACAGCAGTTGTATAAAACGTGCCCTCCACCACACACCAATTGAGAAATGGCGGTAATGAAGCAGTGTCATCCAGTTCTAAGTTAAGTTGAAAGTTCAAGGTCTCATGTTCAGAGGGAAGTTGGTTTGAAATGAACTGGAAATTTTTACCAACACACGGGAACATGAACAAAGTAAGCTCTATTGCACACGAGACACGAAAGAAAGAAGGAAGGTTACGATTTAACGTCCCCTCGACAAGGGGTCATTAGAGCGAAGCAGAAGAAAATGTTCAAATGTTTGTAAAGCTTATGGGACTTAACTACGGGGTCATCAGTCCCTAAACTTACAAACTACCTATGAACTAGCTAATACTAAGGACGGCACAAATATCCATGCCCGAGGGGGGATTCGAACCCCCGACCGTAGTGGCCGTGCTGACCGTGACTGGAGCGCCTCAGTCACCTTTTTTTTATAATTTTGGGCCTCCCAACTCCCCTTCTAGCCCATCCTTTCGCTCTCCATGAA